>CM075690.1:12097500-14497500 GCA_037954015.1 Psophocarpus tetragonolobus
ATATTGTAGTTAAATATTTAAAATTAAATATTTATTTAGCTTGTTTATATTTAAAAATATAATTAAATATTTATTCAAAATTTGGAATATTACATTTTATTACTTTAATACTTATAAATAATCTTAGATTGTGATTAAAATGATAACTTTTATTTGTGACATAAACAAAGTTTTTTAATACTTTTAATATTAAATAATTTTTTACCAATCGAATTTAATATTGTTGATAAGTTTATCTAGACTTTAATAATGAGTCTAAAAGTAAGGTTACTTCGATTCTAAAATTTAATATTCTTGATAAGTTTACTTAGATTCTCAAGTTCACTATCTTAAATTTTATGTATAGAATATGGAAACAAAGTCGTTTCTAATTATGATAGTGAAACATTCCCAATTGATAATTTCCATCGTCGAAGGAAACTATCAATAATGCAAGTATTCAGCTGGATTAATTTTATTACTTTTTTAATTTCAATTTAACATCTAAATAAGTTTTAAATTTTAGTTTAATTTAATCTTCATTCCTCATTTTAGTTTAATTTAGTCTTCATTCCTCATTCTTAATTTCAGTTGCTCGTGCACAAGAAGTACAGAAATGCGATTCCAACCCTCAAGACATCAAAGTTATAGTGAAGTTCATATAGATTAATTATTATTTTTATATATTTTAAAAGGAAATGGATCCTCTCCGTTTCCTATACTTTAAAAAAGTTAATTAAATATAAATGTTTGATGTAATCCCACCTAGCATGCATCATTGCTAGGAGAACTCAAGGAAGGCATGACATGAACGAAAGCTCATTGAAGATTCGAAACCATAGTCTTTGTTATTTTTAGCTTGTAAATATTTTATTTTAATTAGCTAAATAGGAGAGTATTTTTAATTCCCTTAAGGCCATGTATTTCCAAACATCTTCTTAGTTTATAAGGTATAGGTGTCTTTAGTTAAAAAAGGAGGAGTAAGCTTATAATGGGTGCATAAGTCAAGAGATGATTTTGGACTAGCCCATTTATATTAAGAGATGCTAATTGCACCCATAGGGGGTGAACTTAGGTGTCTCACTTAAGGCCTAAGACTTGGGTTAATTAGTTTTAATCCTAATTAAGCTCAAGTCCCACATTGTCTAGAAAAGTGTGTCCAAGCTCTCCCATTGGGCTATATATACTCATTCCCCCTCATTGTAAAATGTCACATTTGAAATTAAATAAAAATAGTCTCTTTGTGAGCATATTCTTAGTAAAAGGTCTTGAGGATCCTCTCTCTTGAGGAAACCTCTTCCTAGTTGGTTTTTATCAAGAGTTTCTTCCCTTGTAACAAACCTAAACACTTTAGCTTATCTCTCTTTGATAGTGGCGTCCCACTTCCATTTTCTTTCCCCTCCATCATCCATTTCATAGTGCTTGTAACCTCAAGAAGAAAGATCAAGGGGAGTACAAAATTTTTTTTGCATCAATGTTATAACTTTTATGAAATACAACATTTATTTATTGAAAAGCTTAATAATAAAATTAAATTAAGAAAGCAAAAATAAAGAGGATTTTAATTCATTTTAAAGAATGTGTTTAATTGTAGTTAAAGACTAACTTAAAAAAATTGTACTTAAACATTCTTAAGAATTTTTCTGTAATTTTTAGTGTATTTAAATTATAAGTTTAACTTTAAAATTTATTAATTTATGCGTGAAACATTAAGTTTAAGATTTTACATTTATAAGAATGGATGATTTAGAGTTATTATTATTTATTGAATAATTACATTCATAATTTATTTAAATTTTTTTAAAAAAATTTGTGTTATATGTATTTATGATTATTATACATACAAAAATATGATAAAAATATTTATGTAATTTTATGATTAAGATACCATGTAAATATTTGATTTTTAATTAAAATTTAATTAGTTGAGTAATTATAGTTTTAATAAATTAGATATTATTTTTTATTATTTAGGATCATATTAATATTTAAAATTAACATTATTTTTATGCTTAATTGTGAATTATTTTTTATATATAAAGAAAGGAACATGGTAATATTTAAAACTAAACAACAACATTACTTAATTAACATAACTATGTTTTAATCACATTGTGAGTTCCGTTTCAATTTAACTTGAATTTCGTTAACTGTTGAAGCCTTGTTACCAAATCAAAGTGTGTGTGGATTCGCAAGAGTTAAAAATTGTAGCTTTCTTCACTTTAGGGACTTTTATTTAAAATATAAAAATGATATATGAACACTTTATGCGCTATTATACACCGAGTGAGAAGAAGAAAAAAGAGAAGGATATATAGGTATGATATATGTGATAGGATGAGAGAGATAGAAAGAATAAAAGGTGTTGATAAGATGTATAAATTAGAGAGATGTATGTATATCATTACTCTTTAAAATATTCAAAAACCTTGCAAATGGGTACAAGAGGAATATTAATTTATGCTTTTTTCCCCTTCCATATTCATCTTGGTCACATTGTGCTTTTCTTCCTCATGCATCTTCCCCAAAAGAAAGAAAATGAACTAAAAAATGTTTTCTTGTTTGATGACAATTGCAGAGGTATCAAGTCATCAAATGGTACTACTTTCGTCCTAATTTGTAAAATCCTTGTCAAGTTTCAATGAAAGTGGCTCCTCATTCATCTCCAATCTTATCATTCATCAAATGATACTACTTTCGTTCTAATTTGTAAGAGCCTTGTCAAGTTGTCAAATGGTACATATGTAACGGGAGTGCTTTCTAGTTAACTAACAACTAACAATGTTTGGAGTCTTTTGTCCGGACTTGTAAAATAATTTACAAAATTTTGTACAAGTCAAGATGAGTCTGTCTAGACTTGAAATTTTTTTTTTCAAAAAACTTGATTCCATAATGTACTTTAGAGAAGATGAATCCAAACCTAAATGAGAAGAACAAAACAAATGCAAACGCCAAGAACACATATGCATGAACAAAGAAAAAAAGAAAGTCACTGATTCAATGGAGAAAAACGAAGATGTGTGAGAGAAGAAAACGAGATAGAGGTGTAAAGGAGCAAGGAAGAGAGAGAGTCGTGTGGTAATTAAATTTTTATTGTTTTTATTAAGGGCATTTTTTCATTTTAAAAATTTATAGAGGTGTAACGAGGACTCACGGGGTGCAAAGAAAAATTCTCAAAAACAAGTAACATTGTCACTAATATGAATTTGTTATAAAAAAATGTTATATTGATTACATTCCTATAAATAATTTGAAGAAACCTTTGTGTATATATGTGATAAAAATTATGATGATGCACACAAAAGTTAGATAACGGAGACAAAATATATACTAAATGTTGGTTTTACTTGAATTTTAGCCTGTGAGCCATTTTATATCTGCTCAAGAAACAAATTATACTTGTTTGAGAAAACACAAAGAAAGGCAAAGAATATCAAAAAGTAAAATTCAAGACACAAATTATATTTGTTTTAAATAATACAAAGAAAAGCAAAGAATATCATAAAGTAAAATTCGTGTTTGAAACTAACAAGATAACTATATACTTAAATATAGAATATGGAAAAAGAGTAAGTGTATTTTTTATTTTACGTAATTAATTTTGAATTAAAAATTTATTTCATAATTATATTAATATGTTTGGTTTCACATTAAAAAATAAGTTAGAATTGATTTTAAGTCAAAATTGATTTTGAGTTGAAACAACTTGGAGTAATTTATGTGATAGATAAAAAATTTTACATTAAAATTACCAATAATTGATGTTTATAAAAAACATCTAAACATAAATTACATCATTTTAAAATTAATTTTAACAAAATTAAATTTCATAAAATCAATTATATTCAAAATCAATTTTACTAACCTTTTTCAAACCCTAAATATGCATCTATAATCTGAAGCCAGAATCAAAAGTGAACTGCAATTCACATATTTAAAGATTTGAGAAAGGAAGGGAAGAAAAAAGCTCCCAACAAAGGAAAAATAGATGGAATCATAAAATAAAAGTTCCTAAAGTCTCCAAGTTAAATTCACATATATATTTTTTCAAACTACCATTATTAAGTCTTCATTAAGTGTAAAAACATTAATAAAATGAAATCTAAGTGTAAAACTAGGGATGACAATCGGGCAGGGAAGAGGCAAGTTTGTCCTCCCTATCCCCATCCCTGAAAAGTGTAGGGTAGGGGTGGGGACGGGTATAAAGAAAGCCAGTATGAAATTTTAATGCTCGTCCTCATCCCCGTCCTCATCCCCGTCAAGTATTTTTAGGTTCGGCTATACCTACAGGTACCTCATTATATTATTTTTTATGATTTATATTTAAGTTTACTTATAATTTATTAAATAAATTATATGTTAATCTATTAATTATATTTAATTATTAATTATTAAATAAATTATATGTTAATATATTAATTATATTTTAGTTTTAATGGTTCATAAGGTGTGGATTTGTACGTACATATGTGATATTTTGTTTAACATATCATTATATTTATATGTAAAACATAGAAGTGGGGCAGGTGCGAGGACAAAGTGGAAACTAACAAACTTGCACTCATCCCCCTCCCTGATTATCTTAGGTGGGGACGGGGTGAGGACAGGGAGGGAACCAACAGCACAGATTTTTCCATCAAAATCGGAAAGGGTGAGATGGTACCGCAAAAGCAGGCATGATTATCATCCCTATGTAACCATTGTTTATAAAGGCAATTTTTCAAGGCTATGATCATTATACATAATGTAAAATATAAAAATAAATATGATTTTTCACTAAAGATCACGTAACAAAACAAGAATTATGATAACTTTACAAATTTAATTCAAACACAATTTAATTACATATAAATACTTATTAACTATATACATGAGTATTATCTAATACAAGTTACTTAAATATTTTATAGTTAATTTATCAAACCAAAAATGATAGATATAATAAATCTCTAAATCGGTTGAATCTATTGAATTGACCATTTTAACCTATAAAAAACAATGAGTTGAACTATCAATCCACTTTCAATTAATATAATTAATCAAATTTATTTTTTAGCAGGTACAGGGTTGATTATATTTTTATTTTTTGTATTTATTGTTGCCCATTAACACTTATATCTGGTTATGAACTTATTAATATCAATTCACTAAAATAGTAATGTTTTTTTATTCTTGTAATAATATTATTAATGTATATATTTAATGTTTAAAGTATTTCAATGTTTTGTTGAACTAATTATTTTTATTATGAATATGTTAAAATAATTTATGTATTTATTACTTATTTATTTGGTGAGGAAAAACTATGACACACAGAAAGTTGTATCTTGGTGACTTGTCATGAGTTTGAATATAAAAACAACCTCTTTGCATATGTAAAAGTAAGATCGTGCACAATAATTTTTCACATATCTTTGCATAGTGAGGAGCCTCCATACAATATGAGGTACTCTAGTTATTCTTTGCGTGTTTAGTAGGTCATTCTATAAATTATTATTAATTTAGTTTTTAAAACAAAATTATGATGTTTATGGTTGCATCTTGTCTTGTGATCATGTTCATTGCTTAATGATACTATAAGTTTGGTAATCATTATTGATATGAATAAGTAATTATTATAATAATGAAAGTAAGATAATTAATGAACTATATAATAAAATTAACCACAATCTTTAGAATGTAGGTAAGATATTTTAATACTTCCTAGTTCCTCTATATCTTTTAAAGGTATGGTGTGACTCCTCCCACTGAAGAAAGATAATATGAGTCATAGTAATGATAAGAATAAAGTAACCTAAAAGACTAGGCATAATCTCTTTAGAAGATAGATGATACCTCTTCCATAACATATATGACATAATGTGATCTTAATTTTCTATTTTATTTTTATATTTTTGGTTCATATAAATTTTAAAATGAGTTTGTTCACCACTATTGCTTTCAAAAGTTTTAATTTTTTTTAGGATCAAACTCAATAAAAAATTAAAGAATAAAACTATATAAACTTATTAAAAATATAAAATTTTTAATAATTTTTTTTTCAATCCTAACAAAGCAATATGAAATAATAGTAAAAAAATAACATAAAATGTAAACTAAAATGACTTTTTATTGAGACTTTAATTTTAATTGAAAGTTTCCTAATTAAGTCAAACACAGCAGAAAACCAAATTATAAAACCTTGTTAAAAGAATTTGATTATCATAATACTCAGTTGAAAATGCTATCTAATCACAATGTGGGGCAAAAACAAAATAAATAATTATTAGTAGTAAGAAGTTAAATATATTGAGGATCAACAAAAACATATTTAAGCTAATAAAAATTTACAATTATGACAAAAAATATGATAGCCACATAGAAAAATATATATTAAATTTTATTATTCATGATCCAGAAAACTATAACAAATATGTATTTTCACTAAAATATAACTATAAAAATAAAAGAACTACCATAGATTAACAAATTTAAATTAATTGAAATACAATTTAGTTACCTAGCAATTCTTAGTAAATATATACAACATTTTTATAAGTATTACCCAATACAAATTTATACAATTGTATATTTAAAATACAAATATTTAAAGGTACAACAATCACATAATCGCACAAATACCACGACGACGAGGAGGAAAACTGGGAGGAGGACGTCTCTTTGCCTCCTCAAGATTCCTTTTGAGTTCTTGAATTTCATTATATGATGTATTTTGAATAGAGATATAATTTTCCTCAGCCTTGTGTCTAGCTACTTTCTCTTCTTCCAATTTTTTCAAGAGTCTTTCATTTTCTTCCTTCAATTTTGTTTCAACCTATACAATAAAAAAAATTATAATTTGAAAGAACAAAGAAAATAATATAATAATATCCAACATTTACTTTAACTTTACTCTTATGTTTTAATTAATCAGACGTTAGTTATAATATTAGGTTATATAAACAGTTCCATATGTTAATGTATCAAAGAAATTGATAGATAATATTTCAAAACTATATAAGTATTTTATTACTTAAGTTATGATGTAAAATATGATAGAAACAACAAAATGGGTTCAAACCAATTATATTGATTCATATAACCTACTATATCGTATAAGTTTGAGTTTTCAATCCATTTTATGATCAAGTTCAATGTCATCTAACCTTTTATTTTTTTTATAGGTATTTGATTAAATTCTGTTTTTAATTTTCTTGCATTTATTGTAATTGTAGCTATCAACTTATCAGTGTTAACTAACTAAAATAGTGATGTCTTTAATTTTGTAAGATTATTAATCTATGTATTTAATGTTTCAAGTAGTTCAATGTTTTATTGAACTAGTTAATTTTTATTATGTTTATGTTTAATAAATTATATTTTTAATTTTGTTTATTTTTTATATGTCATTCTAGGATAACTATATTTTTAATCTTAAGTATGCAAAGTTATTATATATAAAGAAAAAAGGGGATTTACTCTCTCTCTAAATATAAAAAACTTACTTTTAATCTCAACTCTCATCATTCATTTTTTTTTTTTTAAATCTAAGAGCTGTAATAAATAATTAATCTCAACCTTTAGATTTAAAAAAAAAAGAATGGTAAAGATAAAAGTAAGTCTCTTATCCTTACTTAAGTGAATATATATATATATATATATATATATATATATAAAATTATAGCAACACCTCCTAAATTTTATTGACATATTCATTTTCTGTTTTTTTATTAATAAAATCTTATATGAACTAAAATAATACATGAAAATGAAGTTCTATGTAATTATACATTTATCTAAAATACACTTATTTCAGGTCATTGTAATTACAGTTACGTCAGTATCATTATTAACAACGACAAAAATATATTTAACTTTTATAGAAACAAAAATAATACGAAAAAATTAATATTTTAAAAATTTTATAAAAACGGAAAAACATAATTTTCCCAACATAAAATAATACTATGTACCTTTGGATCATTTATATAAAAAGGAAATTAAAACATTGTGTGCTAATTACAAAAATCATCGTATATCTTTCAAATTTCTTAATGCTCTAGTTAAAAAGAAATCATTTCTTGAACTATTAAATACCTATGTATGTTAACAACAAAGTCTAACATTGAAAAAAATTATTTTCTAAATTATAAATAATGACGTTATTAAATATAATTACTACTTAAACACTTATTATGTGTATTTTTTATAAAACAAGTTTATGACATTATTAATTAAAAGAAACTAATTCATCTAATTTTATTGGTTTAACTGAATTAAATATTTGTTTGTTATATGCAGAAAAATAAGAGATTGTTTCATTATATGCTAAATAATGTGATAAAATTAGAAAAAAAAATCTAGAAGACGGAAAATAATATTAATACAATTATTCAGTTTTAAAAAACTAAATTATAGATTTTGATTTCTAACACTTCACTATTGCATATATCTTAGGCTGATTGACTCAAGTGGGTTTATTTTTTAAAAAAATTACCAAGATGGGTCTCTTTTATAAAATATTACCAGTATGGATCTGTTTTAGTGTTTGACTTGGTCAAACCGCAACTCCGAATTGCGGTTTCCGTGCCACGTCAACAACGTAATTACGTGGAAACCAGTGTGACAAAAATTACTATAAAACCGCAACTGGGAATTGCGGTTTGACCAGCACCTCCTTCTTGTCTCACGGGTAAAAAGTGCACAGAAAACGACGCCCCTAAAACCACAAGTCAGACTTGCGGTTTGACCACCACCTATTTTTTACCCAGCGGGGTGAGCGTGCTGGTGGCAATGGCGGAGGCGAGGGCAGCGCTGGTGGAAGAAGAAGGCGTGTCGGTGCTTGTGGAGATCTTGGAGGTTGGCACGCAGAGGAATAAGGAAATCGCGGTGGTTATTTTGTTGCAGGTTTGCGAGGACAGCGTGGCTTATCGCACCATGGTGGCTTGCGAAGGTGTGATTCCTCCTTTGGTGGCTTTGTCTGAGTCTGGCACCAATCGCGCCAAGCAAAAGGTATTATTCTATTCACTTCAATGCCATTGCCCATTTCCACCACACTCCCTCTGGGTAGAAAATAGGTGGTGGTAAAACCGCAAGTCTGACTTGCGGTTTTACAAGCGTGGTAAAAAACCAGTCAAACCGCAATTCCCAGTTGCGGTTTTACAGTAATTTTTTGCCACGCTGGTTTCCACGTAATCATCTAGTTGACGTGACACGTAAACCGCAATTGTGAGTTGCGGTTTGACCAAGTCAAATACTAAAACAGACCCATACTGGTAATATTTTAAAAAACAGACTCATCTAGATAATTTTTTTAAAAAATGAACCCACTTAGGTCAATCAACTTATATCTTATGCTCACTCTACTTTCAAATTTTCAATAAAATGTAGAAAGTATTAATGTGTTCTACTTTAAATGATAAACTAAAACTAAATGAAATGAAATAAATAATACAACATATAACGCATACCATATTAGTCATTCGTTTTAGCTCCTCATCATATTTTTGTTGCATCTCCTTTTTAAACTCCGACATTTCTGCTTCTGAATATCCTTCTTTGGATTCGACTAACTTTTTTTGGTTATCTCGTATTCTTGCTTTCTCCTGCATCATTAAGTAATGTATTCAATCATAAATATATGTTATGACGGTAATGTTCATATAATAACAATAAAAAAAATTATCCACAATTATTCAATCATAACTCACAATTTATATGATTTTTAAAGTATTTATTAATAAAAACAATAAACTTTTTATGAAAAATTGTGATTGAATAATAGTGTAAATTTTTTGCCACTGTCAATGCATAAACCCTTTTATCATATGTTATTTATAGAAGTCTCAGTGTTCCATAAATGCTTTAAAAAATTATAAAATTTTCACCTTCAATTCTTTAAACAATTCATTTGTAAATGGTCGCCCACCATTTTGTGATATAACCATGTTCACGAGATTGAGTAGTTGTTGAACTTGCCCTAATTTTTTATTTTCATCCTTAGTCTTATTGTCAAAAAGCACTTTGCGATTGCCACACAAGGTTAGAATATCCTATAAGAATGTTAAACTTTAATCAACAAAAGTTTATATCACAGATATAGAACATTAGATGAGTAGTGTACAAATGTGATTCAACAAGATATTGAGTTTATTTGAATATCCAAACATAATTTAAATATATGGAAAATTTAAAAAATAAATACGGATGATATTTTAAAATTTATCATTAACTATGACTTTATTTAAAATTTTATTCAAATTAAATTTTCAATAATAAAAATAATAATAAATACGATTGTTTGTTAAATTTAAGTGTTTTAAATCTAAATAAACACGTTAAAAATTTTTAATTTAATTTATTTAAATATAATTAATTTTATTAGAACAAATAAAAATAAATCAAATGATTTAAAGATAAAAAATTTTAAAGTTGATAAATAATGCAAAAAAAAATATTAATTTTTCAAAATAAGCTGAATTAAATATATAAAGTGTTCGCTTAAAACCTTTCTATCTTCCATCATACCTAATAATATTAGAAATGTCTAAAAATTAAATTACTTTATATTATTAAGTGTATAAAATAAAATGTAATGAATAAAAATGGGAATTGTTAAGCATACTAAAGATATAAAAAATAATAACATCATTTAAACTATTTCAGTTCGATATTTTTTATGAATAATAATAATAATTAATATAAGAATATATCGTTGGTATCTATTTAAATTTAGAATAAATCATCTTAGTTTATGGTCAATAACTGTAATAAAATATAAAGTAAGATGTGAATTACTGAATATATTTATTGATTTATTTTTAGTATATTATATGAATTTTAAATTTAATTGTTTTGTAATAAATTGTATGTTATTCTTTATGCATGATAATGAAAAGAATAATTTTTTTAATATATTTGAGTTTTAAAGTTATTTTTTATTTTGCTTAATTATATTTTTTTTAAAATATAAATATGCAAATTTGTATATGTCATAAATATATTACACTTTAAAAATAATAAATATTTTATATTTAATAAATGTACCATTTGATCACATTATTTATGCTTAACTATACTAGACAATCAATTTTAAAAATTTGTTAGTGGTCATTACTTCTTAATTAAAAAATATGAGCATTTCTCGTATAACCTTAATTATCATATATGATATAGATGTATATTTATGATCTTTATTTGTCACAATGTTAAGACTTCACACTTAATAGTTATGAGAACAAAATGAATATATATTTATCTAAATGATAATGAGATAAAACCTTAAGAGGTTGTGGACACTCGCAACCCAAATAATCATCAAGTGTCTGTTCATTATCTTCTAAATCATCCCCTCCTGTGAAGACCACAATCATGTAGTCGACAATTTGATATCCAAACAAAGCTTGTAAGGTAAGAAAAGTAGCTTGTTCTTCCTCAGAAAAACGACTTCTAACAGAGAACACCATAAGGATAGCATGAATTCCATCCTTAGCCATATCAATACATTTGACTATTTCCTTTCCAACAGATTGAGTTCCATCAAATAGACCTACAAAACTTCTTAAGTTTTAGATTTAGGATGAAAATATGTATATGTTCATGTAAATATAACTGTTTTATTTCAAGTCCAATAATTATTGGGATTTTTTATCTCTTCAATGCTATTTGTTTTTTGCTAGAACATGATGACATGGACTTAGAATAAAACAACTATATTTAGAGAAATTAAAAACAAAATTAAAAATAAATAACTTATTTTATACATGATATATTAAAAATAAAATTTACAAAAATTAAAAAAAAAAGTATACATGATATATATTAAAAATAAAATTTATGAAAATTAAAAACAAATAACTTATTTTAATGACCTAAATTATACTTAAACCTCATGTTTATACATAATATAATTTTGAATAAAAATAGCTACAAACATTTAAGCAATACATTCCTTTAACCCAAATCAAATACACAATTTTGTAAGAGTTATTGTACTTCACCTGGAGTGTCAATAACATTGACCATTGGTCCATTTTTTATAATAGTTTTCTGCAATTCACAAACGCGTGTTACACCAGAGGAACTTGTTCTTGACTTGAAAGCTCTCCTTCCAAGAACACTATTTGCTGTTGCACTTTTTCCATTTCCTGTACGTCCAACTAAAACTAATGTTCTTGCCTCATTAGATGGAGAAGCTTTTCCCATTACAATAAATTTATTGTACAAACTGCGAGCAACAAAGATATCTATCCTAATAAATAAATATACAATAATAACATAAACATAGATTTTAATGGAAAATAATATGTTAAAACATTTAAGAAAGAATTAAATTTTGAAATAAGAAGTGTGACTGTTAAATTAAATTTAAATAATCTTAAATGAGTAAAATCATTGAGACAAAGTTATTAACAATAAACGATATAATAGTTAAAAGAATATAAATATGAGAAAAATACTTATACACTGTCAGAGTAAAAAGTTTTATATTAACATTAAATCACAATCTTTTGTTTATGCTAAGTTTGTTTACCTTACCAGTTAATACTCTAAAAATCATATAAAGGAAATGTTGTGATTGAACGTCAGTGTAAAAAAAACTCTTTTACACTAACAATGCATAAGTGTTAAACTCTAAATAAGGAGATAAAATACAAAGTTTAATATTCATGCACTAACAATATAAAAGAGTTTTACATTGTCATTCAATCACAACCACCATTTAGATGACTTTTAAACTATTGATAGATAAAGCTAACAATCTTATCATACATGAAGGGTTGTGATTGAAATATAGTGTAAAAGTTTTACACTATCAATGCATGAGTCTTTTTTTCTAAAATATATGACAAACCTTGTTTGAACTTTCGATCGTATGATTATTTGAAATTTCTAACTTCAAGAGCCTTTTTATAGTGGCTCTTGAAACAAACTAAACCAAGCATCTCAAAAAGGAAAATCAAAGTGTATTGGAGGACAACAAGAGAATAATATACCTAAAGTAAGAACATTGGAAAAGAACAAATAGGATAGCTTAAGACAATATGTCAGAATCAAAAGAAGAGTAAAATTTACTTGCTTGAACAGTTGGACAAAGAAAAAAAAAGATAGTCTCTCAAAAAAAGAAAATGGAATCCATAAAATAAAACTTTGCAAGTTAGACTAACATATAACTTTTTTCATGTCATATGAATTATTCCACATACATCATCCTTTACTAATATGCTACAACAAATGGATTATTGTAGCACTTAAATAATGTAAAAACTTTTATGATTGTTTACATAAAGCGCATATCACTATTGTGGGAGAATGTTAAACTTTTATGAGAAATTATAGCAAGAACACCGTCAAGAAAGGTTCATCTATGTTCATAGCTTTTTTTAGGAACCCTTAGTATAGGATATTTAATTTTTTAAAATATACATTTATTAACTATTCTAGGAGTAACCACTAATAAAAGTATAGAATTTGTGAAATAATTTTTAAGAAAAAATATGTAGCACAAAGAAGGAGATTGTTGTGAATTTATAAATAAGTGTGTGTAAAATAATTAATCTTATATTTAATAATAAAGAAATATTAAATATATTATATTAAATTTTGAATAATAATTTATTTAAATAAATAGTAAATTAAATTAACAATAATTATAAGTACGCATAACTTTGGGCTTGATTGTTTGGTTTTGTTTTTTAGTTTTTTAAAATAGTTTTCAAGAATAGTTTTCAAAAACTATTTTTGGGAAGAAAAGAAAAAAAAAACTTGTTTGGTAAGTGTTATTTGAAAATTGTTTTGAAGATATAAAAATAGAAAAAACTTGTTCATATTTATTAAAATTTCATTAATGAAAAGTAAAAGACAATATATTCTAATTGTATTTTAAGTTTTCAAAAAAAAAAAAAAGTAGAAAACTGAAAAGCAAAACTACTTTCAGTTGTTGTTGTTTTTTAAGTTTTCAAAAAAAAGAGTAGAAAACTGAAAAGCAAAACTACTTTCAGTTGTTATTGTTTTTTAATTTTTAAAAATTAAAAAACCAGAACTGTTTTTTAAAACTGTTTTAAAAAAGCAGTAACCAAATGAGTTTTTTTGTTTTTAAAAACTAACATACTAAAATCAATTTTATAAAATTATTGTCAAACAAACACTTTACAATAGTTTTTTTTAAAATAAATGGATTGGTGGGTTAATTGTCTTTAGCTCATTTTGGCCAAGTCAAAGCGAGTTGGTGAGTTCAAAATCTTAACTCTACCGACCAAAAAATTAAAGGCCAAAACAAATTAACAAATGAGTGCAACCCATTTTCCACCATAATATTAATTGTGATCAATGGGCCAATGATAGAAATGTTGAAAAAGGTAGTTTTGTTAACACCCCCATTTGTTATTCGCACACCCAAGGTTTTTAATTTTTTTTCAAATTTCAAATGTACCATTACCTTTATTTGATTTTTAAACTTTTAAATTTATCTTATTTTCAGCATCTTGTTGTGCATGATCTTGCTCAATTGCTCCTTTTGTATGCCAAAAAACAACTATCACGTTGTGTCCTATTGTATATCCCTAATCATTCTTACAAGTCTTTCGAGTATTGTTCATTGATTTAAGCATTGTTTAAAAAGGAAAAACACAATTTCGTTCAGATATGTCTCTCTTGATTTATTTTATGGTTTAGGTTTTCTTGGCATTTCTTATTAATTAGAATTGGTTTAAATTCTTTTTGTGCATCGTTCATGGTAGTTTTGTAGTGTTCTAGATCAACCAATCCAGAAATCACGAAATTTTTCCTTCTGGATCACCTCTTATGGAATGCAAATTTGATACACTTCCAGATCAACACTTGTTAAGTCTTGTTTGCCTTCTAGATCACTTGATCTAGAATGAAATTGGCATGTTTATGTTTGGCTTCCGACTCACTTGCTTTATGTAAATTTAAAAAATTTCATTTCTTTTGTCTTATAGGTGAGGTGACATGGTGGAGAAAATTCCAAAAAATGGAGATGAAAAAAATATATATGTTTGAAGAAGAAGAAAGTAATGTGGAGATTGTCGAAGTCAATAATAATAAAGTAGATTGTTCTAAAGCATTTACAACGACGGAGGTGATAACTTTGTGTAAAATTTGAGATCATGGACAAAAATGATGACGTAATTTTTTAATAGTGATATTATATATTTTTTTAATGTAGGATTTTGCTAATAGGGATGACTTACTCAAGTATGTTTGAGAAATTGCCTACCAACATGGTTTTTTCATTGTGATACTAAGATCAGATACTGCTAATAGACAAAAAGGAAGGATGATGCATCCACTAGATGTTTTTCCCTTAATCTACTCCCAAGGTCCTTCATGCTATAGCAATGGCGGATGGAAAGAAAGAAGATGAGTGCATGCGCCACTCAAGAGGAGATAAGCCTTTGGTGGAGGAGCTTGCTACAAGGGAGAGGTCCCATGATAAAAGCTCTAGGAATTTTCTCTCAAAGAATAAAGAAAGAAGACATTCAAATTTAGAAGAGAACTCACAATTTCATAAAATCAAGTGTAGCCTTACAAATAAGGAGGAGGCATGAATTTATAGTGCTAGGAGGGATTAGAAGAGGGAGTTTAACTTCATTGAACCAACCAACCAACTCAATGCCCATATGGAGGAGAGAGGGGTTATGTGTCAATTTAAGGGAACAAGGGAACTCATATGTCTCTTAGTTGGTTAGAGGGGTGTTAAGATGATATTTGGGGTGTTTTTAGAAGAAACACACGACCAAAAACCTTCCTAAAATCCATCTAATCAACTCACACCCCTTAATCACTAAATGAACCTCCTAATAACACATTAAAGGAAAATAAGGCCAAAATACATGGCTAAATTCAAATACAAAGAAGACAAGAACCTATGCCTTAAAATAAGAGGGTTCAAACTAAAACTAGCTACATAGGAGGAATAATCTGCACTTCAAAGAGGATTTGGTGTCTTTCTCCTTCTCCACTTGCTAGGTCCTCCTCTATCCTCCTAGCCATAACCCTTGTGATTGGCCCTTGCTAGGGGTGAATGCATCAAAGGAAGATTGTTGTTGTATTGGGTTGTGAGAAGAGTGATAAGTAAAAACAATACAAAGACAAGTTGTTACAAAAAAAAATGGTGCTACAAAATGTGAGTGTCCCTTTAGACTAAGAGGAAGACCTTTGACAAATGGTGAAGGATGAACAGTAAAGTTAATTTATGGGTCTCACAGTCATGATTTAGCTTAAACATTGTTTGATCATCCATATGTTGGTAATTTGGTTACTGAGGAGAAGACAATGTTTGTTGATATGAAATATAGTATGGTCAAACCAAAAAACATTCTTTTGACTCTGAAAAAGCACAATGATAATTGTCAAATTTAAGATTATTTCAGTGATAAAAATCTGACAATTATCCCTATTTCCTTAACTTTTCCTTAGTTTTGGACTCCTTTTAGTGTAAATACATATATTTACTATATATCATACTTATACATGATTCTGTGATATATTATAGCTAATGTGAGGAATTTTGACATGTTTACACAATTCTTAAAAGAAGACATGCATTAGGATTAGTACTTCCTCATCCATTGAGGGAAGTTGCCCAGCAAGGAGTTCTAGATCAGTTTCGGTATTACCACCTAGCGAAAGGTCTCGCTAGGTGATTATCTGTGAATTTCAGGCAGAGACTAAAGTTTGTTGGGTGAGGCATGTCGCCTAGCAAAAATCTGAAGAATTCCTTGGGCAGAAGCCAATTTGCACCAAGTGACAAAATAAGGCATGAATGGACGTTGCCCAGTGAGAACCAGCTGCCTAATGAGAAGATTACTTAGCATGGAAGGAAATTTCTAGAGATGTCACTAAGCGAGATACGTTGCCCAATTAGATTCACCTTGAGATCATGAATTTTAATGGTCTCATTGGGTGAGAGACGTAGTTGGGTGACAGCTTCCTGATTTGGCCAATGAAATTAAAATATTTGAGTGGGAAAAAGGGGGGCAACACTTAATTCACACAACATTCATAATAAAGAAAGAGCGGAGAGTCACGAAGAGAGAAAAACGTCAAAGCTGAGATACAATCAATATTTCGTATTGTTCTTCAATTTTCTGTAATCCTCTTGATTTTGTGAGATGAACATGATAATGAGCAGCTAAATCTTCCTTAGTTGGTTGATCGATGTAATATCAATTATTTTGTAAACTTTTTAATATCAATTGAAGGCTATATTCCTCATTTCATGTTCTTTTCTACTTTTCATGCTTGTTTCTGGTCTAATCAGCCTTTAACATGATTTTATCTGCTTGAATGAATTGGAAAAGGATTTTGAGCAAAGGATTTGAGAAAAACACCATATAAAAATTGAATCATGGAGTAGAGCATTGTTTATGCATCTCTCATATGTCCTTAATCGATTATCTAACTATTTTAATTTATCTTATTGAGGAACTGCTCAATTGATTATTATAGTTAAGGTTCTCTCATCGAGAGATCGGTGTTTGAATACTTATGGTGGGAAATAGAGATTCGAGAGTAACCAGAGATTCTATTGAGTTATATTTAATCTTATATTGTTGTTCATATTTAATATGCCTTTAGTCTTATTTACATTACACTGCTATACAATTCCATAAATTTTATAGACTTTAACTTTGAATACTAAATATTACATATAATTTTCAATTCCTTGCGGAGACAACCTAATCCTCATCAGCTACTACAATACGAATTATGCACTTGCTAGAAGTAGAGTAGTGAATTTCAAACTCTCAACATATAACAAAAAGAATGTCACAACTATAAAGCAAGTATATAATGCAATTTATGCATATCGATCATCAAAGAGAGTTCATAGAATAGAAATACAACATCTAAAGAAGTTACTTGAACGTGATATGTATATTCATTGGCATAGAATGAATGTATCAATAAAAGTTGTTTGTGGTCTTCTTTTGACACACCCTAATTCAGTGAAATTGGTTAATGTGTTCAACATTGTTCTTCTTATCAATAATATGTATAAAACCAACAGATATAGATTTTCGTTACTTGAGATTATTGGTGCGACATCTATTGGGATGACATTTTTTGTGGTTTTTTTCATATTTAGAGGTTGAAAGATAAAATAACTTTGTTTTGCGCAGTAGAAAAGCTTAGGAGAGTTTTTACAAGAAGTGATTCAATTTCAATAGTTTTTTTCATTGATAGGGATTTAGCTTTAATTAATGCAATACAAGTTGTTTTTTTCTAAAACACATAATTTATTGTGCAATCTTTATATAGAAAAAAATCTAAAGGCCAAAAGAAAAATGTTCATTCATCCAAAAGAGGCATGGGACCAAGTTAGGGAAAGTTGGTCCATGGTTAAAGAATGTAGTTCTGAGAAAGATTTTGAAGCGTATATGACAAGGTTAGGGAAAGTTGGTCCATGGTTAAACTTCATTGATTTTGTCTAATTATATATTATTTCCAATTGGATGTTTACCCTTTTTCGTTGAATGCTTTTATTGCTTTTTTCCTTCAATTCTTGCACTTACTTTGGTACCTTTTGTTGGGGCATTTTCTTCTTTTAGATTAGGTGGCCATTTTGGTTTAAGCTTCCACAAGGATAGCATCCTTAGGAAGTGTTGATTTAAGTCAAGGAAGAGTAGACTTAAAGAGGAGGTCAAGGCATGAGTGATACACTTATTAGGGAGAACTTAAAGAAGAAGCAATATTCAAGACTTTTTTTAATTTCTTTGCTTTAAATTGGGTGTATTTTTATAAGGTCATTTTAATAAAGGTGTTGGATGCCCATAAGAGTCACATCTTTTGATTGTAATAAGTTTTAGTTTCTTGTTTTTTAAGTGTGAGTGAGGGATTGGTACCTCTAACTCATACTTTAGGAGCTTGTTAGTCATTAATCTTTGTGTTTAAATTCTTTATTGCTTTCATGTTTAGGAAGCGCTTAAGTTCCAAAGGCTTAAGTCACTTTTAGTTGCTTTTAGTTGAGAAAATTTAAAAAAGATGAGTGTTTGAGTCTTAGTCCCTAGGTCTTACACTTTGAAATGTCTTTACACACATCTAGGAGTGTTAGGAGTAGTAATAAAACTAGGGAAGACAAAAGAGAAAAACAAAAAGAGGAATATAGAATAGAAAAAAAAATAAAAAAAAGAAAGTGAAAAAGGGAGAGGTAAGATGAGTAATTATTACCATAGTTATAAACCCACCTTGCCATACTAAGTCATAGAGCCATACTAAGTCATTAAAGTATATTAATTTTAGAAACTTCTATACATGATATTTGTTGAGTTAGACAGCAAATATTTGACTTCAAGCTTGATGTTAAAAAATTGAAACTAAACAGAAGGATGTAAAAATTCTTAAACAATAAGATCTATAATGGTAATTGTGTTACATTATTAATTAACTAGATATGACAATTCAGATACTGAACAAATAATTCAATTGCCTCCACATAATCAACACTGATAACTTTATCTCAAGATATAAAATTTTGAATTTCATGTGTCTAAACATTCATCACATGACCCTCATCCTTTTGAAACTCTTTAAGGACAGGAAAATGATACAGTTACATGTAACATCTAATGAACCAGGTCCAAACTTAACAAACTCACCATAAAAGAGGGTGTTTAACCCATCAGTGGCATTCTAGTCTAACCATCCAGAGGATTGAATTACATCTCCAATATATGACTACATGTACACAGTTCTTGAATACACTTTCCATGGCCTGCATAAGTAAGTTTTAGTTGACTTGATCTTTAGCCAAGTCAGATGCAGCATCAATCTTACAAAGGCTCATCTTTGGATTCACAAAGAATTGAGATTGGGGTAATAATCAGTGAGGGACATGTTCGAATTCACAAAGAAATCATATTAGAGTAATAATCATTTAGGACATCTTTGAATTCACAAAGAATTCATATTATGATAGGTAATAATCATGTAGGGACATATTTGAATTCACAATGAATAATAATCATTTAGGAACATCTTTGAATTCAAGAATTCATATTAGGATAATAATCACAGAGGAACATATTTGAATTCGCAAAGAATTCATATTAGGGTAATAATCAGTGAAGGTATCTTTGAACTACAAAGAAATTAGATTAAGTTCATCACAAGGTTCCACCATGACTTGTCAAAAAAATCGAAGGTCATCTTTGTAATCAAAAGAATTCAAAAATTTTACATTGTAGTTCCATTCGTAAGCATAAAACACATCAAGCAAAAGATACTTGTGTGACTAGCAAACTTGCAACTAGTTATTAGTATTATTTCTAAGCTGGGTTGTCCAAAATCCAAATAAATATGAAGTTAAAGGGCTCTCCACTCTTGGTCTTAATAACTTAAAGGAGTTTATCAAGATGGAAGTAGACATATTCAACAAATGAATTAAATGTTTGGAAAAGCCAAAAGTCAGTTACTTGATGGTTATTCAACTAGACATAATATTTACTATAGACAATTCATGCAGAATCCATCAGGTTCAATTCCAATTATTAGAACATGTTCGACCTAATCAGGTTGCAGGCACAAGCATAACTACATATATTGTCCTTAACTTTTTCATCCAAACAATTTCAAGTCATCAATCATAAAGTAAAAATTCATGATTTCTTTCAAAAAGAGACAAGACTTAAAGCATATGCATATAGAAACATAGTGATGTGTGTCACAGCTCCAAATCACCAACACTAGCAGTATGATGAACAATTGATTCATCTTCATTTCCCAAATATTCTGTCTTGTCTCCCCCTGAATTTTTAGTAGCGGCACCTACCTCTCCAAAATTTGCAAGACCCATGGCTTGTCCGAACTTCTGCAAAACCTCCTCATCATGTCAGTACCTGAAATAGAAAGAATTACTTCAAAAGCTACTTGACATAACAACATATTATGGTGGAAATATGGAAACGTTAAAACAACTAAAGACAACAAAAAAATATTTTTAGCTTCTAAACCTCATCATAACTGCCAGACCACCAATCTCAAACTCCTCCAAAATATGTTTCAGAGATGTATCCTCCTTGATGCGTACCATTCTTTCTTCAAGTTGGTCTTTATTTGATGGATTGGCAAGACTTTCAAGCATGGCATACATAGATGGATCCTGTGATAGACATTAGACAGCATCTATATTTTATCAACCAGTACAAATTTTGTGAAACAAAAATATAACGGAGAAATTTACAAAATATTGACCAACCTGCATCAATGCATTACCCAAGCGCTCAGCCATTCATAAAATTAGGATTCTACATAACATGTTGCATGGTTGAAAAATATTGTTGATTATCAAAGCTAGGGATACCATCCTATAGAGCTCCTTGAAAAGTTTTCTGAATCTGCTCAGCCATCTGATTGAATGATGGATCTTTCGCTATCTTCTCAGCCAATTCCTTGATACTTGGATTAAGCATCAGTAAGTCAATAATGAAGAAATATCAATATAGATTACAAATTTAAAGTCAAGTCCGAACATCTGTTAAACAAAATTCCCAAGTTATAAATGAAAATGACATACATGGGTCAAACAATATAAAGTGCTCAAAAACCATTAAATGTTTCTCCTCGTTTAAATTCTTTAATAGATTATGTTATTGCGTAAAGACATGAGATGATAGGATGCTTCAGGTGTATAAATAATTGTTATTGGAGTCCTGTGATATATTAATATATTAAATTCGTTGATATGTAGTTCAAGTAGATCCGAGATGTGTGTGTCCCTCCAGGTGCTCAATTTAGACAATATTCCGGTAATACTTGTGATAGAATTGGGTATATCTCTTATCTGTGGCACCGACCCCTTATTTATAGGATTCGTGATGGGCTTTTGATTATAATCATGCTAATCGAGACCCAATTCCGAGTTAATCGTGCTTTACCTCTAACTATCAGTTTATTCTACTATAACTACGTTTGATTCTTCTCTGAGGCGTACTCGGATATTGTAACATGTTCCCCTGACCTCAAATTCGAAAGTCACAAGTTCTTGGACTTGTCATGATTCTGAGGTCATGTCTTCCACCAGGGTGTCCCCGATACACATGCCCCCCAGGCTACGCGTGGCATGTTCATAAGCCATGATGAGCCTAGATTTGAGGGCTATGGTGAATTTATCAAAGAGGATTAGGTATTACCGAACAAGCCTCTCGCTATGAGGTATACGAATAGTCACGACATTAGTGTCTGAAAAGGGTAGGTGCTTAGACGTAATAGGCACTGTAGCGTGGAGACAAGTGGACACGCGAATATCGTTGATTATGATTGATCCAATGGTGAAGGCGAACGAGTGCATTGGGTAACGTGATGGGTCGTCTATAAATAGAAGTGTTAGCCTACCCTTTTTTCATGCTTTTCAGTGCTCCAAACTATACATCAAGCTTAAAGACCGAAGTCAACCCATCAAAAGAAACGTAAAAAGGTGTGTAATGTCTTTTAGTGCAAGTGATTCATCCCATATTGGGTTATCCCAGGCTAGGTCACTTGAAGATAGGATAAATGATAACTCTAGAATAGGGAGTTGTACTTCTAGAGACAGAGCCTCCAGTTCGGTAAAGGTGATATCTGCTCACACGGGGGAGTTGATCGCAGCTGCCAGGCCAATGGTCAAGGTGGTTGGTGATGATCTCGTGCCTGCGGGATATGAGTGGATAATGCCATCTATTTTATCATATGGATCTTGGCATGTAAGTGTTAGAAATCTGCAATGGCTTGCAGATAATTTTGAGCTCACCCTACTGGATACGGAGGAACACATTTTTACCTTATATGTATGTAGGAAGTTAGATAGGGTGTGTTTCGAGCGAGATGACTCCAAGGAGGATTTTTTCTTTATGTATGATCGTCTGTTCTCGAAGTTTCATGTTTGACTCCCGTTTGACGAGTTCACGATGGTCATCCTATGCATGTTGAACATGGCAACATGCCAACTACATCCCAACAGTTGGGCCCTCTACTGAAGAAATTGCAGCAACCTACACTGACTTGTAAGCTCGGGTGTGGGTATTAAGTCAGAGGTTAATTTGGGATGCCTTGAAGGACACTGGGGTGGAAAAGCTCAAGAAGTACCTCCAGGACACCTTGACTTCTCTTGTAGAAGCTTTGTCGGCCAACACTAAAATGGTTGATGAGTTGACCGATCTCCATACTAGGTTGGCGATGGAAAGAGACAACTAGAGGTTCGCAGATGCCAAATTGAAGGCGACGAAAGAGGACTTGATTAGGGCTAAATCGAAGTTGGTGGAAGCTTCCAAGAGGGAAGTCGAGCTAGAGGCAGACAAGAATGACCTCACCGAGGAAGCCAAGGTTGCTATAGAGAACAGCCATATGGAAAGTTTTAAGAAGGTCATCCACAGGCAGTTTTCCTATTCCAAGTTGACGCGGCCCAAATTGATACCGATCATGGCATCTACAAGGGTCGCATAGTTCCTGAGAAGGATATTCCAGATGCCACCCCACATATGCCTCTCCAAGTTGATCTCGAATTTAATTTGAAAACTTGTCAATTTTTTTAGGCCACTTTTTGTGTTATCGTGGTCTCATTCATCAACTTTTTGTAAACTTGAGGTCAGGTACAAAACCCCCCCTCTTGTAACTGACATCAAAATTAATTAACGATATCTTTTTCATGTTACTTTTTTGTATTACTTTCATTTTTATGGTTTAAGTTAAATAATGCCACCAATTTTATCGTCCTCAGTAAATATAGTTATTTGTTATAATGGTGTCTCTGACGTATGACCATGGTAACATCGTCGTGTATATGGTTTGGATTTGTATTTTGTCATAGCTATCATTAGGGAAGGAAGCGCACTTCGTCTCTATTGAGTTTAGTCGATCATTGGCATAAGATAGAATTGTAGATCGGATTTGCCGATGTGATTGTATTGAGAACAGATTGTTGACAGCCGAAGTATATTCGGTAAGAGTTGTTCAACGATTTGAATAGAGTTTCCCTACTATATATTTTTTAATTGGTCCTTCATTTTATAGAAGTTTTTCACATTATTTAGCAGAGATGCGTTGCGAGGACAAAGTTTTATGTCCAAGGTGTGTGCGGTGAGCTTCGTCTATTATGAACAAAACTATTTGGTAAGATTCGTTTACTATGAATGAAACTGCCTTACATTAATGTGAGTTAGCACTTCATTTTATAGAAGTTGTGTGTGTCATCATTCAATTATAGTCTCATAAGTGAAGAATTCGTAAGAAGTGGTCCTGCTTTAAGTAAAAGGGATGCCTTGTTAAAACCTCTCTGGCCAACACCCCCTTGGGAAAAAAGATCAGTAGTAGGAAAAAGAGTACATCCGTCTACATTGCATAAAAAAAAGATCAACTATAATAAAATTTCATATGTGTGGCATTCCACGTCCTTAGTAGAGCTTCTCCCGAAAGGTGTTCCAATATGTAAGCCCCATTATCCAAATTTTGAGTGATTCAGAAGGGACCTTCCTAATTTGATGCCATCTTTCCTTGGCAGTGTTCTCATTGGGCATGCCACCACATCCACCATACAAGATCCCCTTTCTTGAAAGACCTCGTTCTAACTTTAGTGTTATACCTCCGGGCACCTCTCTTTTTGCGTGTTTCTTCACGAATTGTAGCTTTATCCCTTAACTCTTATCCTAGATGGAGTTCACCAACATCTCCTTATTGTTGTCTTCATCATATAGTTGTCATCAAAGTGAAGGCTCTCCTATTTCTACAAGAATCATGGCATCAATGCCATAGGTGAGACTATGTAGGGTTCCTTAGGTTGTTGACTGTGGTGTGCACCTGTATACCTATAGTATTTCTAGTAACTCCTCAGTCCAAATTCTTTTATTTTTGCCAAGTATTTTCTTAAGTTCTTGTAGGATAACCTTATTGGCAGTCTTGGCTTGCCCATTCGTTTGGAGGTGTTCGACCAAGGTGGTGACATGGGCTACTAGGAATTCCTTTAAAAATTCTCCAAACCCCTTGTCAATGAACTGCCGATCATTATACAAAATAATTGTAAGGTACACCAAATCGACACAGGATATTCTACCAAGTGAATCATCAAACATTGTTGGTGGTGATCTGGGCTAGAGGCTCGGCCTCAACCCACTTCGTAAAATAGTTGTGGGCTACAAGTACGAATTGCATTGCCCTTTTCTGAGTGGAAAAGGACCGAGAATGTCCATGCCCACATCGCCCTTTCTAGAGGCAAGGTCGATGTGATGCTTCTCAATTCTTATGGCGGGGCTCGAAGAAGGTTCCCATATTGCTGACACTTTGTACACCTATTACTGAAGACTTCGACATTCTACTTAAGTGTAGGCCAATAGTACCCAGTTCTCATAATCTTGGCTGCCATGACCCGAGCTCTGGAATGAAATTTGCACACTCCTTGATAAATCTCCCTCAAGACATAATCACCTAGAGCTGGCATGAGGAATTTGAGCAATGGTGTTGAGTATCCTTGTTTGAATATGTCCTTGCCAATCAGAGTGAATCTCGCCACTTTCGTACGTAAGGCTTGGGCCATCCTATCATCAATAGGTACTTCTTTTTTTCTAGGAAGTTTCTGATATGGACCATCCATCTTGCCTCTTGCTCAATGACTGCGATAGGAATCATGTTAAGAATGGGTTCATCCAGTGTATGATGGATAATTGTTTGATGCTACCCTGGTTTCTTGGTACTCGCCAATTTGGCTAGGACATCAGCCTGGCTATTATACCCCTTTTTCACATGTTCGATGATAAGATGGTTGAAGTATCGCATGTAGTTGTCCACTACGTGGTAATACTGGAGTAGAAGGGGTCTTTAACTTGATAATCACCATTGAGCTGGGATACAGTGAGTTGGAAGTCACTTCGGCAAGTTAACCTAGTAGCTCTCATCTCTTTAGCAAGGTTGAGTCCGGCAATGAGTGCCTTATACTCTTCTTGTTATTCGACACTTTGAAGTTAAACTTCAATGATTGTTCTAATATCAAACCTACGAGTCCTTCCAAGACTATCCGACACTGCTTCCTTATTTGTTTGACGACCCGTCCACATAGAGGATCTAGGGTTTTTTTTACTGATCAGGGGGGGTAGTTCATAGATGAAGTCAACTAAACATTGTGCTTTGATGGTCCCTTACGCTCATACTTGAGACCGAACTTTGATAATTCAATTGACCACATGATCATTTTTCCTGCTAGCTCAGGCTTTCGGAGTACCTTCACAATGGGATGGTCTGTCTTTACTACCACCTAATATCCTTGGAAGTATAGATAGAGCCTTCTTGCCGACGTGACCAGTGTAAAGGTGAGCTTTTCTAAAGTTTGGTGCCTGAGCTCGAGGCCGTGTAGAGTTTGGCTAATGAAGTAGACAAGTTCTTGCACCCGTCTTACTTCTTGTATGATGACTGCATTGATGGCCTCACTTGTCACAGAAAGATAAATCAAGAGGTCTTGTCTTGTAATCGGTGTCCTGAGTGTTGCGGGAGAAGACAACAGGTTCTTTAAATTAGTGAAGGTAACTTCGCACTCTTCAATCCACACGCACTTGGAGTTTTTTCGTAACAGCTTAACCATATGTTTGGATAGAGAAACCAGTCTTCTTCCTAGCTTTTAGAGCTCTTTATGATTGCATGGGCTTCTCATATTGATAATGGCTTTGCACTTATTCAGGTTGGCCTCAATGCCTTGTTGTGAAAGCATGCAGCCCAAAAATTTTCCACCTTCTACTCTAAAGATGTATTTTTCTGGTTAAACCTAGTTGAATTTTCTGAGAGATGAAAAATTTTCAGTTAGGTCCTCAACATGATGCTCGTAGGTATCTGATTTGACTACCATGTCTTCGATGTAAACCTTGATGTTGCAACCAATCTGATCCCAAAAAATCTTGTCCATTTGACGCTGATATGTGGTCCTACATTTTTTAGGCCAAATGGCATGACCTAGTAGCAGTAGTTGGCATTATCAATGATGAACATTGTTTTATCCTCATCTTGCTAGTGCATCCGAATTTGATTGTATCTGGAGTAAGCATCCAAGAAACTCATCACTTTATGCCCTGCAGCATCATCAACCAATCGGTCTATACTCAAAAGGGGATACGCATCTTTTGGATATGTTTTATTCAAGTTGGTATAAATTGTGCACATACGTCATTTCCCATTTGCTTTTGAGACCATGACAACATTGGCCAACCACATCGTGTAGTGCACTTCTCAGATAAATCTGGCATTTAGGAACTTGCGTGCTTCCTCTATGGTGACCTTCTTCCTTACTTTCACTCTTCCTTTGGGACACGAGCTTGGTCTAGGGGCAGACAACTAATTTATGACATAAGACCTTTGGGTCCACGCCAAGCATGTCGGTGGTAGTCCACGCAAAGAGACCGACGTTGATCCGAAGTATACCCGTATGAGAGTTTCCCCTTGTTATGTGAGCTTGGTGCTCAAGTTTATGGTTTTCCCTTCCTTCCTACTACAAAAGGTTTCGTTTCTTCCTTAGGCTCCACCCAACCATCATCATTAATCTTGGGGTCTAATTCTACCATAGAGACCATGTCGGCATCCGATGATATCAACTTCGCAGGGTGATCTTCTACCATAGGAGTTATCTTAAGGCTCGCCAAGTAATACTCCTAGGCAATCCTCTAGTCTGTGTGAATGGTGACGATGTATCCTGACAAGGAAGGAAATTTCATGGCCAAGTACAGGTTGACACAATAGCCCCTAGCTTGTTAAGATATGGTCTTCTCAATAAGACATTGTAGGAGGTGCTAGCATTGACAATGACATTTCGTACTGATATAGTCTTACAGTCATGGGTTCCATGGACGAACTTAGTGTACAGGTCGATGTATCCTTTTGTATCTACCCTTTCACCAAAAAAACCAACAACTGGCCATGAAAGGGGAGAATGGCATTTTCTAAGATGTCTAGCTTTTTGAATATGGACCAATACAACACATCAGAAGAACTCCCTTGATCAACAAGGGTCTTTCTTATGGCGAAGTTTGTTGCTTCAATCGTGATTACCATAGGGTCATCCTATTCCCAGTCTACCCCTCTGAAATCTTGGTCTGTGAAGGTAATTGCTGGATGAGCATGCCTAGGGGTGCCACCAGCCTCATTGCTGTCTCAACGTGTTAAACAAGTCTGCAGATGTCGACGCTTGGCGGAGCTTCTAGCTCCCCCTTCCGCATATCCCCTTAAATTATTTTGATAACCTTCTCAAAGGTGCCTCTTCATGTGTGTTTCGAGTAATAGTTCCCAATTCTCTACTGGGTTGGCCTCTTTCTCCTCGACCCCAATCATGTCGGAACTAAAGTTGTCTATCTTGATTTTCTTTGTGAACAAACCGTCTTAGGTGCCATTTTTTCACCAACTACTCAATTTTGACTTTGAGAGCTATACACTCCTCGATGGTGTGTCCATAATTTCGATGGTATCTATAGTGCTTTGTTTGGTTGGCATTCCGAGGTGTCGGGAGTTTCTTGGGAGGTGGAATAAGTTTAGAACTAAGAGCTTCCTCTAAGATGTGTGACCTATTTATAGTGAGAGGGGTATACTATGCATACCTCATTCCTTTCCGTTCCCTAGCTTCCTCCCTTGGTATGTTGCCTTTTTATCTGTCGTCTCTCTGATCCCTATCCAAGTTTTTTGCCCGAACTTGGTTCCTAAACTCCGCTAGCTCCTCCATTTGCATCTATTTGGTAGACCTCCACCATTGTCTACAAATTTCCCAAGGTGAAAGGTTGTAACCATATGGTGTAGAGCCACCTAAGGATTAAGGTTTCTCATGTTAAGGGCCACTTTGCCAAAGCGTTCCATGAATGACCAAAGTGATTCATTCCTTTCCTACTTGATGCCTACCAATGCCAAGAAGGTAAGGTGATGAGGTCGACTGGTCACAAATTGGATTTCAAACTTAGTTACCAGTGTCTCAAAGCAATCTATGCTTTCAGGTGGTAGTCTGGTGAACTAGCTCAGAGCTCCTCTTTTCAATGAGGTCGGAAACAGATGACACAATATGGCATCGCTAGCGGTGTATAAGCTAACTTATGTTACATAAATATCAATATGTTCATCAGGATCTGAGATACCATCATATCGGTCTATTGAGAGGGGTTTCTAGTTAGAAGGCAAAGAAACTTCCATGATTCCACCCACAAAGGGATGCCTGCGAAGCACCATTGCAGCGTTGACTTGAGTGGTTCCTTCCCCGACAGCAGCTGTAACCTGCATGCTAGGATTTACTTGTGTTTTCCTTCGTGGCTTAACTAGGAGCGAGTGGGCAGTGGGACTGTGTCAACAATGAGATATTAGGGCCCGAATTCTACTGTGTGGTCGGTATGAACCGAGGTTTTATAGGTGTTATCCTGAGTTTTTCCAGATCTGTAGCATTCTCTTGTCTGAGTGTCACTACCTCATCCTGGTTACATCTACGCATCAATTCCATTTCTTCTTCATTGTGCTTCCGCATGCGTTCCATTTCTTCCTGCAGTTGAGCTAGCATGGCAAATGGATTAGTGGCATCCAAGGTTTCCTCCATTGGGGACAAAGGATGCCCTACTTCATGCACCATTAGTTCTTCTGTAGCTCTTCTAATGGTGACCATTTCATAGGAAAAGTTTTAATGGGCCCCACGATGGGCGCCAATTTTCCTACGTAAAGACAGGAGATGACAAGATGCTTCAAGTGTATAATTAATTGTTATTGGGGTCCCGTGATATATTAAGTTCGTTGATATGTAGTTCAAGTAGATCCGAGATGTATGTCCCTCCAGGCCTAGGTGGGGGTACCTGCAAACACTCAAGCGCTCAAGTTAGACAGTATCCCGGTAATACTTGTAATAAAAATGGGTATATCCCTTACCTGTGGCACCTTCCCCTTATTTATAAGCTTCATGATGAACTTTTGATTGTAATAATGTTAATCAGGACCCAATTCCGAGTTAATCGTATTTTACCTCTAACCATCAGTTTATTCTAATATAACTACGTTTAATTCTTCTCCTAAGTGTACTCGGATATTGTAAGATGTTCCTCTGACCTCAGATCCAAAAGTCACAAGTTCTTGGACTTGTCATGATTCTGAGGTCTTGTCTTCCACCGAAGTGTCCCTAGTACATATTCCATCATACAAATATTACAAGATTAATTCAAAGATAGAAGCTACTAGAAATAAAAGTATCAACACAATCTTATCCAAATCCACAACCCCAAGAGGCTCATTATGCTCTATCATGCTCAAGCAAGATTTGAAGAAAAGGACATACAATTCCGATGGAAGGATCATGGCCAACATTGAAGATCTCTAGTAGGAGCATTTGTTGGCAATTTAGTCCCTTAGATCACAATCTTCCAACATTGTCCGTTTTCAATCGCATTTTATTCTTGTGAGATCACTTGGACCAAAATACCGTACTATATTAAAATTGAAACATGAATAAAATCATGAAAAGCTTCTTCAAAATCATGCAGTATAACAATCAATGCATTACAAGAACATAAATAACAAATTCTATACTGACTCACATCCAACAACACTAATTGAATTTAGTTTAACACACTAAACAGTTGGAAAAAACCACAAGAGAAATAAATAACTCATCATGCTTTCTTCCCCTCAGTTTCCATTTTTTTCTTGGTGCAGCATGGCATCGTTCATTACAACTACAGAAAAGCATCTTTCTCAAGAAGCTTAAGGACTTCATTTTGGTTGTTTAGCTTCACGACATCTATAGCAGTTTTCCCATCCATATTCTGGAGAGTATTGCAAATTGAAAAGGACGGAAAAATAATTATTTATATGATTAAACCTAGTTAAGCATCAATAGTTACTAAATGGTTTTGTTACCATTGCCATTAAGACTTGGAGGTTTTCAAAACACAACATTAAAGGACTACTTACATTGCAGCACCATTTTCAAGTAGAAGGGCCACACAGTTCTTTCTGCCATAACCAGTTGCATAATTGAGAGCTGTGTTCTTATTCTTATCCAAAGCATCCACTTTTTTCATAGAGCCATATTGAATCATTCAAGTATATTACTTTTACAAACTTCTATACATGATATTTGTCGAGTTAGACCGCAAGCTGGATATTAAAAAAAATTAAACTAGACACAAGGATTTACAAATTCTTAAACAATAGGATCTATAATGGTAATTATGTTACTATATTAATTAACCAGATATGACAATCCAGATACAGAACAAATAATTCAATTGCCTCCACATAATCACTGATAACTTTATTTCAAGAAATAAACTTTTGAATTTCATGTATCCAAACGTTCATCACATGACCCTCATCCCTTTTAAAACTCTTTAAAGATAAAAAAATGATACAATTACATATCACATCTAATGAACTAAGCCTAAAGTTATCAAACTCACCATAAAAAAGAGTCTTTAACTCATAGTGCCATTCCATTCTAGGCATTCAGCAGATTGAATAACATCTCCCATATATGACTGCATGTACAAAATTCTTGAATACATTTTTCATGGCCTGCCCAAGTAAGTTTTAGTTGACTTCAAATCTTCATCCAAGTTAGGTGCAGCAACAATCTTACAAAGTCTCATATTTGAATTCACAAAGAATTGAGATTAGGGTAATAATCAGTGAGTAACATCTTTGAATTCACAAAGAATTGAGATTAGGGTGTTAATAATCAATGAGAGACATCTTTAAATTCACAAAGAATTCATGTTACAGTGAGGGACATTTTTGAATTCACAAAAAATTTATATTAGGATAATAATCATTTAAGAATATTTTTTAATTCACAAAGAATTCATATTAGGGTAATAACACCGAAGATATCTTTGAATTCACAAAGAAATCAAATTAAGTTCATCACAAGATTCAACTCCGGGTTTATCAAAAAACTGAACGTCATCTTTGTAATCAAAAGAATTAAAAAATTTTACATTGAAATTCTATTGGTAAAGAATTTTGTACAAAGAATTTTGTACGGTTAGGGCCACAAAGGGTAATTCTTGAATTGACATAGAATCGGAAATCAAAAATTCTTTTTAAAATCATGAAGAAAAATTCACATGATAACATCAATTAGGGTAACCAAAACTATTGTTAGATAATAAAAGAAGAGATTATCCTTGCAAACATTAAAAAAAGTGGCATAGAAGATTGGAGCGAAAGCGACAGAATGAGGTTTGCTGAAGGAGGAACAAGGCCTAGTAAACACTGCCATTTTTTTGTTGATATTCCTAATAGAGATTGAAAATAATGTTAGGAGGTTTATGGCAATTCAGACACTTTATTTAAACAATTAAACTAGACTCTCTAACTAGTAAACACTCTTACACTCTTTTCTCAATGGAACTAAGGAAATTTTTCCTACATCTTCATAACCCTATAAAATGTCAAAAATACATTTAGATAAAAAAGTTAAAATTTTGTTTTTATGTATTTTTTTACAAGTTCGGATTTAATAGGGAGATGTAATTGTAATTTTTTTTCATAAATCTGTACGAACTTGTAAAAAGAATTATTGTCCAGGTGAGCCCAGATACGATTCCTACGAAGACATGTGGGTTTAAGAGAGAAAGAATCGTTGTCGTTAACTGTGTTTTAATATTATTCTTCACATGGAAAGTTCCGTTTCAATTTGACTTGAATTTCTTTAATTGTTGAAGTCTTGTTCCCAATTCAAAGTGCGTGTTAAAAATTGTAGATTTCTTTGCTTTTGGGACTTTCATTTAAAATATTCAACAAACCTTGCAAATGTGTGTCGGAGGAATATTAATTTAGGCTTTTTCTTCCCTTCCATATTCATGAGGAGCACGCTGTGCTTTTCTTCTTCGTGAAGAAAACGAACTAAACAATGTTTTCTTATTTGATGAATATTGAAGAGCTATCAAGTTATGAAAAGGTACTACTTTCATTCCTCGTGCACCTTGTCAAGTTATCAAATGCAACATACAAACAGGTACTTGAGTTCAAGCTCGCGGACCATTTAGTACGGGAGTATCAAAATTTTAGACTTATTTAAATGTGTGTTTTTTAATTTTGACTTAGAAAACTTGCAGGTTTAGTAGATTAAACACGGGTATCTGGATAATTAATTTTTAAATAAAAATAATATTATATTATTTATAAAAATGGAGTGTCATAAGTAAAAAAAAAACAAAATCTAATACTTTTGTGATGATATTGAAAAATTGATATTTGAGATTTTATATTTGAACGCATTTATATTATTTGTGGGCTGATTGACCCAAGTGGGTTTATTTTTTAAAAAATTTACCAGTATGGGTCTGCTTTGAAAAATATTACCAGCATGGGTCTGTTTTTGGTGGTTGACTCGGTCAAACCGCAACTCCGAATTGCGGTTTCGTTGTCACGTCAGCAAAGTGATTACGTGGAAGCCAGCGTGGAAAAACGACTACGAAACCGAAAGTGGGAATTGCGGTTTGACTGGTCTTTGACCAGCACCGCCTTGTTGTCCAATGGGTAAAAAAACACAGAAAACGATGCCTGTAAAACCGCAAGTCAGAGTTGCGGTTTTACTGGGCTTTAACCAACCCCCCTTTTACCCAACGGTTGCAAAAAAAATACAAATTTCTACTCACATAAAACCGCAAGTCGCATCTGCGGTTTGAATTAAATATTATTTTTATCATAAACCGCAAGTGCGAACTGCAGTTTATATTAAATATAATATTTAAATATCATCAAAGTGGCTATAGTCTAGTGGTGAGAATTTTACGTTGTGGTCGTGGAGACTTGGGCTCGAATCCTAGCAGTCACACATTGTTTTAATTGATTTCGGATTTAAATCACATGGCTTACTTTTTTCACTCGTATAGGATAAAAAAGTAAGTCAGGTGATTTTAATTAAAACAGTGGAATTCTTACCACTAAACTACAACCACTTTAATGATATTTAAATATTATATTTAACATAAACCGCAGTTCGCACTTGTGGTTTATGATAAAAATAATATTTAATTCAAACCGCAGATGCGACTTGCGGTTTTATGTGAGTAGAAATTTGTATTTTTTTTTCAACCGTCGGGTAAAATGGGAGTCGGTTAAAGCCCAGTAAAATCACAACTCTGACTTGTGGTTTTACAGGCATCGTTTTCTGTGTTTTTTTACCCATTGGACAACAAGGCGGTGCTGGTCAAAGACCAGTCAAACCGCAATTCCCACTTGCGGTTTCGTAGTCGTTTTTCCACGATGGCTTCCACGTAATCACTTTGCTGACGTGGCAACGAAACCGCAATTCGGAGTTGCGGTTTGACCGAGTCAACCACCCAAAACAAACCCATGCTGGTAATATTTTTCAAAGCAGACCCATACTGGTAATTTTTTTAAAAAATAAACCCACCTGGGTCAATCAGCCATTATTTGTGTGCATTTTAATAAATTTAAACTATTTTATTTTATATTTTAGAATTGAGAATATATTTAAGTAGTTGTGATGATATTTAATATTTAACTATTAAGTAATAAGTACTATAATTTGGCTTAATTATTGTCTTCTAACCTATTATGGAGTGACTTTCGATATATATTGAATTTTTATAATAATTAAAAATGAGACAGATTGTAACCCATTATGGAATCATATATTGAATTTTATCAAAATAAAATTATATCTTTATGTGGGTTGGCCTGTGAGCCTCTCCAGGCTTTGCGGGGTAGTTGCAAGCTCAAATACAATGAGCCGGTTTATATGCGAGCTTCGCAGACCAAGTTTCGCGGGTTGTGGGTTTCACTAGTCGAGTTACCCATATGCTCATCTCTACATATGTAGGGGAATGATTTCTGGTTAATTAACAACTGACAAGGTCCGGACACCTCTGTCCAAACTTGTAAAAAATTTTGCAAAAAAACTTATTTCATAATGTACCTGAAAAAAGATAAACCCAAACCTGAACGGGAAGAATAAAGCAAATACAAATGGGAAGAACACAAACGCATGAATGAAGAAGACGAAGAAAAAGAGAAAGTCACTAATTCAATGGAGAAAAACAAAGATGTGTAAGAAAAGCAAATGAGAGAGGTGTGAAACAAAAGAGAGGTACAAAGGAGAGGTGCAGAGAAAAAAGAAGAGAAAGACATGTAATAATTAAATTTTTACTATTTTATTAAGGGTATTTTTTGTCATTTAAAAATTTGAAAGTGTAGAAAAAATATATAGGATGCAAGAAGAAATTTTCTACAATGTCCACCTTACTACTTTAGTCACCTTTGCTTCTTCTTTTTTTTTTTTGTTACAAGGAGGGCCTAGAGTTTTTTTTAATGCAAATTTCATGTGAAGCATGTGTTTGGATTTCTAGTTTTAACTTTGAAAATTTGAAATTTAAATAACTATTAATTAAAAATTTTGTTACTGTTCTTTTTTTTAAAACAAGCTCTTGTGAAGTTAATCCCAAACTATTAGATGAAAATATATTAATTAAAAATAAAGAGAATGAAATTTCAAGAATTCAGATGACAATATTAAAAAATATATAAACTATTAACAAATTTAATATTATTAACTAGTTAAATTTCTAATTCTTTAAGGTGGTTGAAAGGATCTTATGAAAACAGCATATTAAATGAAAGAATTTTTGTTGTATAAAAAAAAAGGAAAGAATTATTGTTCATATTATACGTAGTTTAAACTTATATTTTTAAAATCCTATATGTAAGGCTCCCATAATTATCAGACTTTTTTTCTGCACTCTCCCGTAAGGCAAGATGAAGATTGAAAAGTTCGATGGTGCGGACTTTGGCTTTTGAAAAATGCATATAGAAGATTATCTGTATCAGAAGAATATGTATCAACCACTCACAGGAAAGAAGCCAGAGGGTATGAAGGAGGAAGATTGAAGTCTCCTTGATAGACAAGCCCTTGGAGCCATTAGACTAACGCTATCCCATAATGTTGCTTTCAACATTGCAAAAGAAAGGACGACAACAGGTCTCATGAAGGCTCTTTCCAACATGTACGAGAAACCATCAGCCTCAAACAAAGTTCACTTGATGAGGCGATTGTTCAATCTGTGGATGTCTGAAGGTGCTTCGGTGGCACATCATCTCAATAAACTAAACATTGTTACAACCCAGTTGAGTTCAGTTGAGATTGAGTTCGATGAGGAAGTGCGGGTTTTAACACTTTTGTCTTCCCTGCCAGAAAGTTGGAATGCTACGGTCACATATGTGAGTAGCTCATCGGGAAGCAATAAGTTAAGATTTGATGATATTCAAAATTTGGTTCTTAGTGAAGAGATCTGGCGGAGAGAGTCGGGTGAACCATCAACCTCTTCAGTATTGCATACAGAGTCAAGAGGAAGAAGTTCAACCAAAGAAAGCGGACGCGGCAAATCAAAGGAGAGACGATCCAAGTCCAAAAATCATCGTAGTTCCCAAAACTCGAAGACGATCGAGTGTTGGAATTGTGGAAAAATCGGGCACTACAAAAACCAGTGCAGGAGTGCAAAGAAGAGTCAAGAAGCAAAGGGCGAAGCAAACGTTGCCTCCACCTCAGGAAAAGATTAGGTGTTGATATGATCTCTTGAAGATAAAGAGGAGTCTTGGGTATTAGACTTTAAAGCATCTTTTCACGCTACCTCACAAACGGAACTATTCAAGAATTATGTTCCTGGAAACTTTGGTAAGGTTTACCTTGGTAATGAGCAGTCATGCGAGATTGTAGGTAAAGGTGCAATAAAGATTAAGTTAAATGGGTCTGTATGGAAATTAAAAAATATCAGACATATTTCCGACCTGACTAAGAACTTAATCTCAGTGGGTCAATTAGCCAGTGAAGGCTACACGACAATCTTCCACGGTGATGACTGGAAGATTTCAAAGGGTGCCATGACAATTGTTCGAGGCAAAAAGAGTGGTACTCTTTACAAGACAGCAGGAGCATGTCATTTGATTGCAGTTGCAACAAATGAAAGTCCCAATCTATGGCACCAAAGACTTGGGCATATGAGTGAGAAAGGGATGAAGGTCATGCACTCAAAAGGAAAATTACCAGGTATTCAGTCAGTAGAAATTGACATGTGTGAAGACTGTATACCTGGAAAGCAGAAGAGAGTCAGCTTTCAGACAAGCAGAAAATCCCCAAAGAAAGAGAGGTTTGAGCTCATCCACTCTAATGTTTAGGGACCAACGACTGTCCCTTCCATTGGTGGGAAGCAATACTTTATAACTTTTATTGATGATCACTTTAGAAAGGTATGGGTTTACTTTCTGAAACACAAGTCTGAAGTATTTGAAGCTTTCAAGATTTGGAAAGCTATGGTAGAAAATGAGACAGGATTGAAGATTAAAAAGCTCAGAGATCTGACAATAGGGGTGAATATGTAGACACCAGATTCAAGAAGTTTTGCTATGAGCACGGAATCAGAATAGAGAGAACTGTGCCAGGTACGCCTCAACACAATGGTGTAGCAGAGCGTATGAATCGAACGTTGACTGAAAGAGCCAGAAGCATGCGTGTGCAGTCAGGCCTACCGAAGCAATTATGGGCAGAAGCAGTCAATACAACAGCTTACTTGATCAACCGAGGTCCATCAATACCATTGGAGCATAAAATACCAGAAGAGTTTTTGGGGAAAAAAAGTAAAACTCTCACATCTTAGATTTTTTGGGTGTACAGCTTATGTGCACATTAGCGATCAAGGAAGGAACAAACTTGATCCCAAATAAAAAAAGTGCACTTTCATCGGTTATGGTGAAGATGAGTTTGGCTACCGTCTATGGATGATGAATACAAAAAGATGATCTGCAGTAGAGACGTAATCTTCAACGAATGACTCATGTACAAGGATAAGCATAATACAAGTGTCAGCAACTCAAAACCGAGTGGGCCAACTTATGTAGAGGTGGATAATGCTGTAGAAAGTCCACCAGTTGAGAGTTCTCAATCAGAGGAAGTAATTGAATCAGGTAGAGAGCAACAATTTACTTCAACTCCTGAATTGAGAAGGTTTTCTCGAGTTCTTGTGTCTAACAGGAGATACATGAACTGCATGTTGTTAACATATAGAGGAGAGTCTGAAGACTATTCAGAAGCATGTCAAACCACATATGCGAGCAAGTGAGAGCTTGTCATGAAAGATGAAATGAAGTCTTTAATCTCAAATCAAACATGGGAACTAGCAAAGTTACCTATGGAAAAGAAGGCACTTCACAACAAATGGGTGTATCGCGTGAAGGAGGAACACAATGGCTCCAAAAGATATAAAGCTCGACTAGTTGTAAAAGGATTACAACAGAAGGAAGTAGTGGATTACACCAAGATATTTGCTCCAGTTGTGAAGCTCAATACTATCAAATTCGTGTTAAGTATTGTTGCCAGTGAAGAACTCTACTTAGAGCAATTGGATATGAAGACTGCGTTTCTTCACGGAGATATGGATGAAGAAATCTACATGCATCAACCTGAAGGTTTCTTAGAGAAAAGAAAAGAAAACATTGTGTGCAGATTAAATAAGAGCTTGTATGGTTTGAAACAAGCTCCAAGACAGTGGTATAAGAAGTTTGAGAGCTTCATGCACAAAGAAGGTTTTAAGAAGTGCAATGTTGACCATTGTTGTTTCTTCAAGAGATACAACTCCAGTTATATCATTTTGCTACTTTATGTCGATGATATGTTAGTAGCAGGTTCAGATATGAGTGAGATCAGAAACTTGAAGTAGCAGTTGTCAAAAGAATTTGACATGAAAGATTTAGGACCAGCAAAGAAGATCCTAGAAATGCAAATCATGTGAGATAAGAAAAAGAGAACCTTGCAGTTATCTCAGACAAAGTACATCAACCGTGTTTTGCAAAGATTCAACATGGGCAATGCCAAACCAGTTAGCACACCTTTGGCTACTCATTTTCGTCTATCAAACGACCAATCTCGTAAGACGGAGGAAGAAAAAGAATTAATGGCTAAAATTCCATATGCTTCAGCCATTGGAAGTCTGATGTACGCGATGGTATGCACAAGACCAAACATTGGTTATGCAGTGAGAGTTGTAAGCAGGTTTATGTAAAATCCTGGTAAAGCTCACTTGGAAGCTGTGAAATGGATTTTGAGATATCTACGAGGCACTAAGAAAAAGTGTTTGTACTTTAGTAAAAGTGAATTAAAAGTACAAGGCTACGTAGATGCAGACTTTGTTGGAGAAATTGATCATCGAAGAAGTACCACTGGCTACATATTTACTGTTGGAACTACAACTGTTAGTTGGATGTCACAGATAAAAAAGATCGTTGCTCTATCCACTACAGAGTCTGAGTATGTAGCAGTAACAGAAGCTAGCAAAGAATTAATATGGCTTCAAGGATTGTTAACAGAGTTGGGATTCATACAGGAAAAGAGTGTTTTGCACATTGATAGTCAGAGTGCAATACATCTGGCTAAGAATTCAACATTTCATTCCAGAATGAAGCACATTGATCTCCGTTATCACTTCATCAAATCTCTACTTGAGAATGAAGTACTAACGTTGAAGAAGATACTAGTAAGTAAGAACCCAGCGGATATGTTGGCAAAGGTTGTCACAACAGAGAAGTTGAGGCTTTGCAGTGTCTCAACTGGCCTTCAAGAATGATTGATGATGAAGGCAACTACAATAAGTGATAATCAAACTCCAAGTGGGAGAATTGTTAGTTTTGTAGTTTGATTAAGTTTTGTAGTTTGATTTTTAGTCTCACATTGTTTAGTATTGTGAGATGGTGTTCTTCACTTTGCTATATAAACAAGCTTATGTAAGGTTTACAAATGCACCAAAACAAATACTTCTTAGTGTTGTTTATTTCTCTCTTCTCTCCTTTAGTGCCTTATTCCCAACATGGTACAGTAGAATCAAATGAAATCGAGGTTGAGTAATTAAATTAAAATAAAATTAATAGAGATGTATGATTGATACTATTTTTTTTAAAAAAAATGTGTTTTTTTACTATAATTGATAAAGATTAAAAAAATATATAAAGAAATAAAATGTTTAATTTTTAATAAAAATAGATACTTATTTCTATATAATATATATTTATATTTTGAAATATATATATATATATATAAGAGTTTAATTGGTATACACTGTAAATGATTTTTACACTGACATTCAATCCTGACCTTTCACTTATGTGACTTTTAAAGTAATAACGAATAAACTCAACAAATTTACTATAAAGAAAGGATTGTGATTAAATGTAAGTGTAAAATCATTTACACTTAGAGTATATACCAATTAAATTCTATATAAAATAGTCTTATTTATAATTTTGCTTTAAATCCAAATCGGTCTTGCCTGTGCGTCCATACAAAAGCAAATAAAAGCTAATGAATCATTTTATTTTATAACCATCTCAACTTTTGTTTTAATCACTTTTTTTAATTGACAATTGCTATAAAAACTAAAAATTAAGTCGATGCTAAGAACGCCAAATGCCCAAACTATTTTATAAAAGGGATGTTTACGGATGAAATTTACAAAAAAGAAAATTAGTGATTTAATTTAATCTAACTAACAACAGATTGTATTAGATTTACAGATTAAAAAAAAAGTTAAATCGGTCCATGAAAATAGAAAATAAAATATTAAACATATATTATTTTTTAAAAAAAATATAAATTACATATAAAAATAATTTATAAATTATAAAATAAAAATCTAAAAATAAATAACTCGTATTTTTTATAATTTTGTATTTCTTTTTCAACTTATCTTCAACTTCTTAAATAATATTTAATTTTAAATTATATTGTTAATTTTTTATTTAAAACACATTTTAAATATATATATATATATATATATATATATGATAAAATAAATAAGCATACCAAAGTTGAACAGATTTTATGACACACCTACCAATTTTTAAAATTTAAACTCGTGATTCGATCTGGCAATTTAATTAAATTCGAATATGATGGTATTACATCTTATAAATTTACTAATCTAATTTAATCCATCCGAATTTATAAAAAATAAGCATAGGATTAATAAGTCGGTGTTGGAATCTATAAAGGCACGTGTATTGAATTTGCAGCCATAACATATAAAGTTGGGCGATTCGGCTGTCAACACCCATGACCATGCATGCATACATCATAGGTGTCAACACTTTTTCAACACTCAAGACTAAAGAGTATATCTTTTTTCTTTCTTTTCTTTTCTTTTTTTGTTTTTGAATTTGAAGAGAATATGCTACTAATGGACACACTCCTATAAGCAAACAAGCAATAAGGAATGGACAATGGTGGTCCCAAAAGAACACGTACACAATCTCTGCCGACCAAATTGTCTTTGCCGAGGTGCACAAATATTAATACTTCCAACAACCAAATTTACTCTTAATTCACTTCCTAAATCATACTCCTACTTTATTTCCTTATAATTTTATATTTTCCTAACTCATTCTTTACGTTTATTTATTTCGTTAAACTCATCTCAAAATTTACATTGAAATGAAAACACTTATAACAACGTTAAAAAAATGTAATTAATAAGTCTAAAATTATAGCTAAATTTCATATAATAATAAAATTTAATATTTTTTAATTTTAACCCAGTACTGGTTTACGATAAATAACTACCAAAAAGCTTCACGATAAACAACTCAGGCATTACTAAAATTTAAATCCACTTGGTTAATCAATATTGATTTCATTTTATGTTCTCTAATTGACCATAAACATAAATATAAAAAAATTATATTTTTTAATGAAAGTTCACAGCTCAGATTTAGGAGTAACATTTGATTTAGTTGAAGATCTCACGTTGACCAGTGATATGGGTAAACAAAAATATACAATAATGGCATTTTCTTTTAACACTCACCATTTGCTATTTTCATCCCCCAAAGTTTATATTTTTTTGAAAATTTCTAATATACCCTTGTCCTTATTTGATCTTAAATTTTTGAATTTATTTTTTTATTGTCTTGTCTTATTGTGTTTTATCTTGCTACTCTTGCATGTTAAACAGCAATTGTTACATTTTGTCCTATTGTAAATTCTTAATCATTCTTGTAAGTCTTTAGAGTATTATTCATTGATTTAAGTGCTATTTGAAAAGGAAAACACAATTTTATTCAAGTTTGATTTTCTTGGTTTAAAGTTTACGCTTTAAGATTTATGATTTAGGGTTTGTTTACGTTTTTTATTCATACAAACGTTGATTAGTATTACAGTGTTTCAGATTAATTGATCCGGAACTCACAATAATATTTAATCCACTTCCGGAGTAGTTGATCCAGAATGCATTATGTACATTCTGGATCATGTTGTCCAGAACATACTTGTTGAATCTCATTTGTCTTCCAGATCATGTGGTCCGGAACATACTAGCTAAATTCCATTTGTCTTCCGGATCATATTGTCCGGAACATACTTGTTGAATCTCATTTGCCTTCTAGATCATGTTGTCTGAAACATACTTGCTGAATCTCATTTGTCTTCCAGATCATATTGTCTAGAACATACTTGCTGAGAGGTGCTCGAAGAGGTGACCGGAAAGGTGCTTAAAGCGGTGACTAGACAGGTGCTTGAAGTGGTGACTGAAAAGTTGCTCGAAGCGGTGAATGGAAAGGTGATCGAAGCGGCGATTGGAGAGGTGTGGTGGTGGCACGCGCAACTGTTGTAATGTGTTTCATTAGTCAAGTAAGGTAAGAAAATGGGAGGGTATTTTTGGGTTTTGAAAAAAAGTATGAAGCCTGAGAGAGTGCGAATAGAAGATAGGAGGTATTAAAAGCAATTGCCTATAATGATGTGCAAACCTCACCTTACAAGTCGAGTTTTATGAGGTTGAGTTAGGTCCAATTTCATCATTTCTAATATGATATCAGAGTCTATCCTATCCTAACAGTTTATTGTTGGGCTTATCGGGCTGCTATCAAACCCACCCACAACAAATTGTTGTTGGGCCTATCGTGTCACCCGTTGTTGGGTCGTTATCGGACCACCCATAAATATAAACTTCATGTTCGAGATGTCTAGTTCTTGACATGAGAAGGGTGATGTTCAGGCGTTATCAATTTCATCATTTCTAATAGATTTTTCACACCGAAAGAATCATATGTAAACTTTAGAAACTAAAATAAAAAAACTAAAGAAATATTATCTTCATCCCGGAATGTAAGATAATTTTTTAAAAAAAATGTCCTCTTTTTTAAGTCTATATTCAAATTGTTTTATACATTATTATTTTTCGAACAAAATATACTTATAGCTACTTTACAATAAATTTATTATCTTAAAATCATAGGATAGGATTAAAATACATTAATTAAATAGGTATATAAAAATCAATTAAGTAAAAAAAACATAATATGTCCTATAAATTAAAGGATAATTTTAAAAATTAACATTAAATTTAATATTTCTAACTATTTTAATCATTTTAAAAAAACGTGAGTTAGTACGAAATAGTATTAACTTTTAGTTTGTTTTATTAGTTGTAGAAATAGTATCTAATTAAAATGAATCTATAAAAAAAAAGTACTGAGAATTTCTAATTGAAATCAAAGGAAGAGTCGGAACTTCACTTTCCATGTTAAGGATACTAAATTATTATAATATTGAAGGAGATTACTTTTACAAATATTAAAAGCATGACGTCTTTTTTTTTAATCATGTTTACTGTATGACTTAAGTTAATAAATAAAATAATGGATAACAACATAAAATAAGTAAAATATAAACTATTTCTAAGTAAGAAATTACATGAAAAAAAAGTCGAATTAATTTTTATTGAAAGAATAAAATGAAATATTTATTTTTATTGTATCATAAGATATTAAAACAATGATATTTTTAATTGATCCTATTTGATATCACTCCATTTTATTATATTTTGATATATACTTGGTTTCACTCTTGATACATCCGAGACAAACTAGCTAGCGGCTTCTTTTGTTTTTAATTTCCTGAGCATTGGATGTTACTTGTAATGATCATTGATGCCAGATAGCCTCCAACCCGAAGGTTTCACTGTGTTTCTATTTCCGTCTCTTTTCTAATTCCTGCAACACAATCCATATCCAAGATGAACTATTTTTCTTTTTCCTACCACCAATAACTTACATTCCCCAAGAAAACGCTTCCGCGAATATTGTACCTACCCATATTACATGCTTTAATTTTTTATTGCCATTATTGGTCTAGCTAACAACTCATGTTAGGACCAAACTTAAACAATAAGTCCAACTAACATATAAATAGCTTGGTTATTTTTCGTCCATATGAAGGCCTATATATATTCACTAAATTCCGAGACACTATATCCTACAAATTGCATATTTTGACTGAAGTGGACATATTAATTTACATATTACTTTGCTTTAAATTTCAAATAATATATTATTGACTCAATTACTTTTCTTTTACCATCCATCACAACAATTATTTTGGTGGATGACTAATATTTACAAACCATGATATGCAAAGTTATTTAAAGACTATGTGTGTAGATCTTGTAGAAACTATGTTTGGGTTAATAAAATTATAGGGATGAGAGTCGAGAGAAGCAAGAGGGAGAGAAGAGAGGTAGAGGCAACTAGAGGCAAGAACAAAAAGTTGTAACGGCAGACACTTAAACAAAGGTGGAAGGTCAATCTATGTTGGGGAAAGCAAAGAAAAAGTAACATCCTATTTTTTTCTCAAGGTTTCCTTGTCTATACATGGTAGGAGACTTATGGAAAGTATTTCAGCATGAAGGAAGAGTATGGGATGTTTTCGTAGCACAAAGGTGGGGTGTTAAAGGTCATAGGTATGGGTTCGTAAGATTTTTGGATGTTCATGATGCATCTGAATTAGAGAAGAGGTTGGATAAAATATATATTGGAAATCAAAAAATGAGAGTAAACATCCTGAATATCCCAAATGGGTGATTGAGAACAAGAGTCAAGAGCAAATAGACAACAATTGACGAAGAGGGTGAGCAGGTCTGATGGCGTGAAAGATGTAGGAAGAGGCAAATTGTCATATGCCCCAATAACTGTGTTGGGTAAGTCGTACCTGAGGAAGGAGTGAAAAGTTATCAATGGACAAATAATCAACACAATAGAACCAGATAAAAAAATGGGTTTAAGAGAACCTTGTTGGGGAGCTGTAGGACCCTAGTATGTTCGATAAGTTTCAAAATGTAGCTACCCTAGAAAATGATAAAATGGTTAGTTTATGGTTCATGGGGGATGAATTAGTTTTGATAACATTAATGTCAATGGAAAGGGCAATCGAGTTGTGGGAAAATGAAGATCATGGAATGTTGTCAATTTTCTCGTGGGTAGCCAAATAAAATGTGTCCATTGTTTGTGGGAATCACTTAGCATGGATAAGATGTACAAGGGTTCCCTTAAATGCATGGGGTGACAATTTTTTTCCCAAATTACAGCAACCAATGGTGAATATGTGAAAGTTGATGATCAGATTGTGAAAACAAATAATATAGAGTTCGCTAGACTCTTAGCCTAAATCCCAAACTACAAACAAGTGTATGATGCAATTTTGGATTGCACCCCTAGGATCTTTCTTCTAGAGGTTCTAATGGTTGGAGAATATGAAGTTGGAGAGAAGAGAAGTTGTGGTGGAGGCACCACTCTTAGTTGAGATAAGCCTTGGTTTATAGAAGCTTGCCACAAGGGAAGAAACCTTTGATAAAAGGCATAGAAGCACTTTCAAAATTTAGAGAGAAGAGACACTCACAAAGAGTTCACTCAAAGAGAATTTTTATCAAATTATCAAAGTTGTTTACAATGAGAGAGTGGGGTGTTATTTATAGAGGAAGGGCAGAGAGGGGATATCTACTAATGCTAGGGGTTAGGAAAAATAGAATATCTAAACATAACCCTTGATTAATGGATCTAGCTCCCTCATGTGTCACTTAGATCCTAAAAAAGTGAATCTAATTCTCTTAATATTTGAATTAAGAGACAAATAGATGTCACCTAAGAGAGAGAAGCCAAGTAATGCCTAAATGAGTGGACATGTAGGTCTCATATGTTACTCATGCACATGTGTATCTTTAAGAGATGTCAAAATCAAACAAGGGGGTATGCAAAGTAAAATTTACACATCCTCTTGCTCCAAAAATTCTCATCTTCTACCATATACCCCACACAAATAACTAATGACACCTCATGCTTAAATATAAGGAGAAAACAAGGGTTATGGCCGAAAATACAAAGGCCCAAAAAATACTAAAAGCACCCACTCAAAATACTACACAAACTACACAATATTTACAAGCAATTTTAAGACTATGGTTCTCCATGTCTTCATGAAGCATCATCCTAGCCATGTCTTCTCCTCAATCCTCCTAGCCAAGAGACCTTACTAGGTGAGATTGCATCATGTTATGTGAAAGCAATGATGTGAATATCAATGGCAGAGTATACTATATAAAACTTGTACAGGAGGTATTATTGTAGATGAACTAATGCACTTTCTGGTTAAATCACAATGACAAAGCGTTTAGTGGAAAATCAAGCGTGGGAAAACCAATAAGATTATCAAGAATGGCTACGGGGGCTAGGTGATGACTTCTCAGAGGAAGGTGACGGTCATAACTACCATGAGGAGAAGGAATATGTTGTTATAGAGCACGGTGACACATCAACAAGGGAACACAGATTCAAATTTTGGACGTTAATGAGAATATGGGGAATGGGAAGCATGCCACAATGGATAGTGAGGGGCTTGAGGGAGGATACTGGAATAATGGCCCGATTAGGTTACCCAACACATCAAATTGTCAGGGACAATAGAAGATGGGATCAGAGGAAGCTACTCGGAAGCACAAAAGTGGTATAACATTAAAAGATGAAGGCCCGAGTCTAACAATTCAGTGGAGGGTGCAAGCATCAAAGAGGGAGGTGCAGACAACAAGCTAGAAAATGAGATTAGGCTTAATATGAAAGGTGAAATCCACTGTGCACAGACACAACCTAGCTGCAACATGCATGACCAGAGCAAGAAGGGCACGAACAGTGGGAACTGTGTGATTGGTGTTGATATGGTGGTGCCCACTCCAGTCGCCGCAATGTGTATCATGCAAGTCTCGCCCCCTATGACTCTAGACGCGAATGGAATAGCGACGTCCACTGCCCCAACCGATTCCAACATGAACGTTGTGAATGGCATCTAGAACGAGTGCATCATGCGAAACACGCCTCCTGCGATTTCAGACGAGAATGGTGTGAGGGTCTGTTTAGAGCATCAAATAAAATAAGTTGTGGCTTATAACCTAGACTTGGGCAAGCAACACTGCCCCAAAGGACATGTCCCTTTAAGCCTTTTTCCTAGCTCGTTGTGCCCCTCTGTCATCGACGCCCTGTTACCAAAGGTCATCTTGTCCTGCAGGGGTTTTGGAAACCAACAAGCTACATCCGTCTTTAACCACTCGGTGAGTAACGGGAACCCAGACATGGAAAAATAACTTGGAAGCGATGTAGAAACTAGAGAGTATTCACTTATTATGGAAGGATGTATCCATGCATGGTCATGGGTGTTGACGTAGATATGGTGGAAGGATCTGAGAAAAACTTGTGGTAGTGACCAATCAGATGAATAGTTTAAGGAAATGAGGGAGTAGAGTGAGAAGGGGAAATAAAATTAGGTTGTAGAGTCATGACCAGATGGGGAATGCCAGCCATTAAAAAACAGATATCATAGACTTTACCAAAATTCTGAGCAGCAAACAGACTGTTGAAATTAATTGTGGATTAGTATCACGCAATATCTAATTATCATTAACCGACAATATTAGATATGATCATAATATCAATATGGTTATTTATCTTTAACCGACAATATCTTAAAATATCAATATGGTTATTTAACTGGGATTACAGTGAGATTGACTCTGTGATGGGTTAGGTCAATCAGATAAAAAGCCCAATTAAGAGAGGTCCTGACTACCCTGGGGGGTTATAAATTTGCCATCCCATTAAGCAAATTTACACATCAGAATTGTTCTCTACAATAACCCCTTAGAAGGTAGCCAGAAGAACCTCTAGAGTTCTGTTTAATAGTGCTCATGGATATGAATGCCAATTCAGGTACACATTCATTTTCATTCTATTAATTCAATAGCATGATTGACATACTATAATTTGTGTCTAGTACAGTATAATTCAAAAAACTACTTTATACTTTCATCAATTGGTATCAGAGCATACTAGATACATTTTATGGTTGTCAATTGAACAAACCCTATTTTTTCAACATTAACATACATGCGTTTTTGAGAGAGGGAAAGAGACTGAATGATACATGAACGGTTACACGGCGGCAATCGAGTCGTCCGCCGGAAGCCGCGTCGCCTGCCGGGACCGGCGAACCTCCCGGTGGTCCCGACCCTGCCGCGCCGCACGATCGGAGATCGCGTCTTGAACGGACGCCCAGATCGCGGCGGAGATCGCGTCTCGCGCGCGCAGATCGCGACCGAGATCGCGTCTCGCGCGCCCAGATCGCGGCAGAGATCGCGTCTCGCGCGCCCAGATCGCGGCGGAGATCGCGCCTCGCGCGTCCAAATCGCGGCGGAGATCGCGTTTCGGTCGACCGCCCAGATCGCGTCGCGGCGGAGATCGTTTCGACCGCCGCTTCAGCGGCTCTTCGTCGCGTTTCGACCGCCCAGATCCCGTCGGATCTTGGGGCTTCAGCGCTGATCAACCGGGCCGCCCGCTCCAGCGGCTCTTCGTCGCGGTTCCGCCGCCCGTTCCACCGGTTCTCCACCGAGTTTTCGTCCCAGATCCAGACGGATCTGGGCGTTTCGGCGCCTCCAGGGCTGCCTGCTCCACCGCCGTCCCGCGCGGGCTTGCCGTCGGCGCTGGTTCGCCGTCGCTCCAGCAGAGAAGGCGAAAACACCGTCGGCGCTGGTTCTGCGCAGGAACCGTTTCCGGTTTCCTCAAAACCGTCTCCGCCAAAACCGTCTCTCTCTCCTTTTTGAGATATGTTTTTTTTATTTTTTTATTATTTATTTATTTTTATTTTTTTAAAAATTATTAAATAAATAATTTTTTTGAAATTTCATAATTTTGAAATTTATTTAATTTTTGAGATGTAATTTCGAATTAATTTTAGCATATTACTCTCAAATTTTTTGAATATTGAATTATTACTTATAATATGATTTTTCTGTTAATTTGCATTATAATGACCTATCTATCATGGGCATGATGATGTGAATTTTGTTTGTCATATTTTAAGATAATTAAAATCATATGAAATAAAGCATGATTTATGCTATTAATTTACATAATTGTAATTTCACCTATCGTGGATGCATTTGTGTAAATTTATGAATAAATATTAATTCATTATATTAGTGATAATTATACTCTATCGGTGTGTTGTTATTAGTATAATTTGTTGTTGTACAATACATTTCTCTTTACTTATGTTAATGTTTTTTGGTACCCTATCGGTGCTAGGATTTATTAATTTAAGTTATAATGTATTGTAATTTGCCTAGGGATTTATTTTAAGCTGAACTTTTAAATCATTTTTTTTCTCCTTATTGTGATGTTCAGTTTTCTTCCCTAATTCCGTCAAAACTCTAAACGGAAAAAATTATGAGGACTGGAAAGAATCATTAGATCTCTACCTGACCATTGGCAATCTGGATTTAGCATTGAGGACGACGAGGCCTGCGCCTCTTACAGATGAGTCTTCTGAAGCTCAGCGAATTTCTCATGAGAAATGGGAACACTCTAACAGAGTGTGCCTAAAGGTGATTAAATTCACCATGGAGAAATCTATTAGACAGAGCATTCCAGATCTTGATGATGCCAGTGCTTTTCTCAAAGCAGTCGATGAAAAATTCACAACTTTTGATAAGGAACAGAAAAGCCAATATCTTTCCTTATTTGAAAAGACCAAATATGATGGTGTCAGCGGTGTACGTGAACACATTATGAAGTTAGTACATTTCTATAATAAGCTGAAGTCTCTCAAGGTTAAGGTTGGCGAAGACACTTTAATTTATCGCATCTTGGAATCTCTGCCTTCTCAGTTTGACATCATGAAGACTTCATATAACATTCAAAAGCATGACTATGGAGTGGATGAATTGATTGCAATAATCACCCAAGAGGAGGAGTCAATGAAGAAAAATAAGCCTAATAGCATTCAGTTCGTTGCTTCTAGTTCAGGTGCTAAAGGTGCTAACAGGTATAAAGGAAAGAAGAAAAAGGGTACAGAGAAAGCAGAACGACATTTAGAACCCAAGAAGAAATTCTTTAAAGGTTCTTGCAAGTATTGTAAGAAACATGGTCACAAGGTGGAAGATTGCTTTATCCTGAAAAAGAAAGAGGAGAAGCGAGGTAATCTGCTAGCACTAACTTGCTTTGAATCTAATATGGTTGATGTTCCTCCAAATTCCTGGTGGTTAGACTCAGGGGCTACTATTCATGTTGTGAATTCTTTACAGGGGTTCACAAGCCTGAGGAAACCAAGTGATGTTGAGACGAAGATTGTTATGGGAGATGGAGCTGGAGTACCCGTTGCTGACATTGGAGTCGTCTCTTTATGTTTATCCTCTGGACATACTTTATTATTACATGATGTTGTTTATGTCCCTTCCATGAGAAGGAATTTGATATCAATTTCTGTTTTAGACAAATGTGGATACAACTTTCATTTTGGTGATGGAAAATTGGTAATTTATTATAATTCAACTGTTGTTGGTTCAGGAGTTTTGCACGACAGACTTTACATGTTAAACGTAACTGATATGTCAGTTAACTCCATTAGTGGGAGTAAACGTAACAGGATTGATGAATCTTCCTCTATGCTATGGCATAGACGTTTGGGGCATATTTCTAGGCCTCGAATTGAAAGACTCATAAAAGAAGGGATTCTGCATGATCTTCACTTCTCAGATTATGACACTTGTGTCGATTGCATCAAGGGGAAGTTCACTGCCAAAACCAGGAATAAAAGTTCAAACAGATGTGACGATGTGCTACAATTAATTCACACAGACATATGTGGACCTATTACACCTACTGCTATGGGTGGATATAGGTATTTTATTACCTTCATAGATGACTTCTCCAGACATGGATGGGTATATCTTCTTCAGGATAAAGCAAGCTCTCTTGAAGCCTTCAAAACCTTTAAAGCCTTTGTTGAGCTGAAAACAGAGAAGAAAGTTAAGTGTGTAAGGTGTGATAGAGGAGGAGAATATTATGGTCGTTATGACGAGACAGGAAGAAATCTAGGTCCATTTGCTCGATTCCTTGATGAATACGGAATTGAAGCTCAATACACCATGCCTGGAACTCCTGAACAAAATGGCGTTGCTGAGAGACGAAATCGAACACTCATGGACATGGTGAGATGTATGTTATCACATTCATCTCTGCCAGAATTTCTTTGGGGAGATGCCTTGCGAACTGCTATGTACATTCTTAATCAGGTACCTAGCAAATCTGTGCCCAAAACTCCTTTTGAGCTAATGACTGGTAGAAAGCCGAGTTTGAGACATTTCCATGTATGGGGTTGTAAGGCAGAAGTAAGACCTTATAACCCTAAACAAAAGAAACTTGATCTCAAAACTATTAGCGGTCATTTCATTGGCTACTGCATCGGTTCGAGAGGATGCAGATTTTATTGTCCTTCTAACTCTACACGAGTTATTGAATCTGACCGAGCAGTTTTCTTTGAGGACGATTTGGACAGTGGGAGTTACACACCTCGAATGATGACCTTCAGAGAAGATCGAACCATGCTTCTATTACCATCTTATTCTCTTCCTACAGACATCTCAATCCCAATGGTTCACACAGATGAACAAATTGTTGAGAGGCATGTTGATGAACCACAACTCAATGATCAACAACATGATCAACAACTTGATGATGTTGATGTGGCTCCATTAAGACGATCTCAGAGAATACGCCGACCTTCTATACCAAATGACTATGTTGTCTACCTTCAGGAGCACGAATATGATCCACATGATGATGACGATCCCATTACATATCAGGAAGCACTTTCTAGTTCTCATGCTTCTGACTGGCTAAAAGCTATGCATGATGAATTGTCTTCCATGTCTCATAATAATGTTTGGGATCTTGTGGACTTACCAGCAGGTTGTAAGCCTGTTGGATCTAAATGGGTCTTTAAGACAAAACGTACTCCAGATGGAAAGGTTGATAGGTATAAGGCTCGATTGGTGGCTAAAGGTTATAGTCAACGGGAAGGTGTTGACTACAAAGAAACCTTTTCACCAGTTTCAACGAAGGACGCACTCCGAGTTGTCATGGCTTTAGTTGCTCATTTTGACCTAAAGCTACACCAGATGGATGTAAAGACAGCTTTTCTGAATGGCGATCTTGCTGAAGATGTCTACATGGTTCAACCTGATGGTTTTGTTGAAGCAGGCAATGAGCATTTGGTGTGTAAACTTAAAAGGTCCATTTATGGACTGAAACAAGCATCTAGGCAATGGTATTTAAAATTCGACCAGGTTGTCACTACTTACAATTTCAAGGAAAATGTTGCAGACCAGTGCATTTACTTGAAGACTAGTGGGAGTGATTTCATCATTCTCGTATTATATGTCGATGACATTCTCCTTGCTAGTAGTTGTATGAACCTATTGGTTGAGACAAAATCAATGTTGTGCAGACATTTTGATATGAAAGACCTTGGTGAAGCTTCTGTTGTTCTAGGCATCCAAATTATTCGTGATAGGTCACATGGCATAGTTGGATTGTCTCAAAAGGGATATATCGAGAAGATTCTCAAGAAGTTCAACATGAATGCTTGCTCCCCATGTGCTGCACCTGTGCAACGTGGTGACAAATTATCTAACAAACAATGTCCTCATAATGATGAAGAAGTGGATGCTATGAAGAAAATTCCATATGCTTCCGCTGTTGGCAGTTTGATGTATGCTCAAGTCTGTACTCGTCCTGACATTGCTTTCATCATCAATGCCTTAGGCAGATACTTGAGCGACCCAGGTTTGGGTCATTGGAAATCCGTTAAAAGGGTCATGCGATATTTACAGGGAACTAAGGATCATATGTTGACTTTTATGAAGTCTGATCAACTTCAAGTCACTGGCTATTCTGATTCTGATTTTGCGGGTTGCCCTGATGATCGTAGATCTACTTCTGGCTTTATTTTTATGATGGCAGGAGGAGCTATCTCTTGGAAGAGCGTTAAACAGTCTCTTACAGCTACCTCTACCATGGAAGCAGAGTATGTTGCTTGTTTTGAGGCCACTCGCCAGGCCATGTGGCTTAAGAAATTGATATCTGACTTTCACATAGTTGAAAGCATTTCCAGGCCACTTGTGATTTACTGTGACAATACTGCTGCTGTGAGTTTCTCTCGAAACAACAAAAGCTCTACTCGTTCAAAGCATTTTGATATCAAGTATCAATTTGTTAGAGAGCAAATTCAAAGTTTTCACACTCGGATTGAAAACATTGATTCTGAGGAGATGTTAGCAGATCCACTGACTAAGGCCTTAACTGTTGGAATTTTTCTTATTCATGTAACTCACATGGGTTTAGTCAAGGCTTTTAATGTATTAAGTTAGTGGGAGTCTGATTCTCTATTTTCTTTAAGAGACATGCTCTAGTGGACGTCATTTTGTTCATGTTTCTTATTAGCATTTTATTTATGCTTGGACCATTGTAGTGTCATTTATGGGACTGCATTATGCCATACATCTATGAAAAATATTAGTTACATGCAATTGATTAATATCCCTATCGGATATTTATTTTGTTGCTCATATTTTTCATATTGTTAATTAATATATGATATATCGGCAATTGTCGTTTTAGTTTAATGATTTGTATGTTGATTATTGATTGACACTATCCAAGTGGGAGAATGTTGAAATTAATTGTGGATTAGTATCACGCAATATCTAATTATCATTAACCGACAATATTAGATATGATCATAATATCAATATGGTTATTTATCTTTAACCGACAATATCTTAAAATATCAATATGGTTATTTAACTGGGATTACAGTGAGATTGACTCTGTGATGGGTTAGGTCAATCAGATAAAAAGCCCAATTAAGAGAGGTCCCTGACTACCCTGGGGGGTTATAAATTTGTCATCCCATTAAGCAAATTTACACATAAGAATTGTTCTCTACAATAACCCCTCAGAAGGTAGCCAGAAGAACCTCTAGAGTTCTGTTCAATAGTGCTCATGGATATAAATATCAATTCAGGTACACATTCATTTTCATTATATTAATTCAATAGCATGATTGACATACTATAATTTGTGTCTAGTACAGTATAATTCAAAAAACTACTTTATACTTTCATCACAGACTTGATCAGGGATCTAGGTGAGTAGGTGGGGGGCTGCTAGGAGTGAAACCTTAGTTGGAAGAGACAATAGTTTCAATGGGAAATTGAGTTAGTTCAAAGGTTTCAGGATACTTTAATTAACATAATGCTGGATCAAAATCAACAGGATTGTTGGCTATAGATGGTTGACCTGATGGGGTTGCACAATACCAAAACAACTTACCATGCACTGCAACAAAGGGAACAAGGAAGAGGAAATGAAATGGAGGAGATAAAGCTATTATGGACATCCAATGTACCACCAAAAACACTCATATTTACCTGGAGACTTTTGTTGAACAGACTGTCAACTAAGGATAACCTTCAAAAGCGCAATGTCATAGAGAATGGAAGCAAATATAGTTCATTTGTTTTTTAACTACAAATTTGTGTCACAGATTTGGAACATATGTTATGACAGGCTAGGAGTGCTCTCAATACTACATTAACAACCCAAAATCAACTTCAAACAACACATAGGATGGGACTTGAAAGGCAATAGCGGGCAAAGAAGGAAGGAAATATGGATAGCTATTGTGTGGTGTTTATGGAATCAAAGGAATAGTTGTGTCTTTAGAGAGGAGGCCTTTAAGTTAGACAAACTCATGCATTAAATACACTATCATACATGAACTTGGTTACATATATTTAACGCGTCATTCTTATACTTTTTCTCAGCATGGTGCTTGAATTTAGGGAACTGCATAAAAGGGGGTGATTAGGGACAGATTTCTTAGGGTAAACTTGGAAGCTTGGGCAATTGTAGTTATACTTGTAAATGATGTGTAACGGGGTTGATGTATATCTTAGGGGGTAATGATACACATACATCTCTTTATTTTATACACCTTATCAACACATCTTGTCTCTTTCTATCTCTCTCATCCTATACCTATATATTCTCTCTCTTTTTTTTCTTACTAGGTGTGTAATAGCATATAAGATGTACATGTATAATTTTCCTATCTTAGGATTTGGTTGGGGTGGATTAACTTATGTATATCTTGCTGGCTTTTTGAGGTGTGGCTATTGATGGTAGCTTAATTTTTTTTTTATCAATGTCAAGTATTAATCAACCATCTAGTGACACTCTTAATTATACTATGTTATGGGTATTGCTTATACCTTATCAATATATTTCTTTGCTTACCAAAAAGAAAATGATACGCAAAGAATAAAGTAGAAACGTCAAAGCATTACATTTTGTCATGGTCCCCAGCTTCTTTCATAACAAGGATGCATGAACATGAATTAATTGAAAACAATACTTTAAAAAAACTGACATCATTCTTATCAGGCAGAATCCTTTAATCAGAAAATGCGTTTAAAATATATTTATACAGTCAAAAGTATTTCTCATCCCTTTTCACTATATAAATATATATTTTTTAAATTGTTTAAATTTAGTAATCTTTGTACTTTCTAATCGTAAAATTTACTATTGAATTTATATTATCAACTTAAATTTAGTAAAAAGTGCTCATCAAATTATTTTTTTTAAAGAACTCATCAGATCTAATAATCAATAATTAATACGATAAATTATAGTTGAAAACATCTAAAATTCTAAAATATATATAAACATAATAATACATTTTTATATAAATGTACTTAATTAAGTATCAACTTTTATACTATGTTTAAAAAACTTTAGAAACCCACAAAAGTTTAAAAATGGATCTCTTATTTTTTTTTTTCATTTCCTATAGTTTAAAAAAGTTAATTGAATATAAATTATATAATTTTTATAGAATGTAACATTTATTTATTAAAAAATCTAATAATGAAAGGAAATGAAAAAAAAAATGGAGAGAAATCTTAACTCCAAAAGTTTGGCCTTAACATACCGTCCACTTTACAATACTGTAATGTTCCTCGTAGGAGAAACAAACAACTACAGCAAGAAAAACACTAACCATGAATTTAGATGAGGCATTTGAAGTCAATTTAAATTTTTTAGTTTTGGACAAAGAAATTCAATTTTCTTATTAACAAAATTTAATTTCTTAAATTTTAATTTTTTTTAGTTTGAATAAGACATTAATTATTAACTTTTTAAAATTTTAAATTTTTTTTTAAAAATTAAATTTTAATATTAAGCTTTATAAAAAATACATTATATTACCTAATTTATAATTATTTACCAAAAACATTTTAAATATATAATAATTTAAAATTATAAATATTGATATGTTCACAACAATATTCAAAACCTTTCAAAACAACATAATATCATTTCAAATTAATTCATACCACAACGATAAAATCACTCTAGTAATAAAATATCAAATTAATTCATACCAGAACGATAATATCATTTTGAACATTCTTATAAATTTCACTGGTAATTACTTTAATTCAAATATCAATTTCATAACATTATCCATTAAAATTCAAAACTCAAGAAAAAACCTATATTAAATTTCAAAGTTTAATTATTCTGTAGTAACTTCAAAACAACATCTAAGTGTCATGCAAAAACACAACAACATCTTATCAAATATACAATTGTTAATCGATTGAAAAATTATTCTCCAACTTTAAGTTACATTGTAACATCTCAGAAATTGTAATTTTGAACAATAAATTTTTTAGAAATAAAGATAATAATTTACACATTTAGACATAGGTAGATGTCCTTAAACCCTAAATTTCAAAATTTGTATTATATTTCATGTTATTTTTAATTAATTAGATTAGAAAATATATTTATATTTGTCATATATAAGTTAAAATTTATATTTGTCATCTAGCCATGCTAGATGATGCAATTATCTTTTTTTATAATTAAATTGATTTTGTTATAAAATTTATATATTGTTCATTTAAATTATATTCATTCATTTAAATTATTTGTATTAGATAATATATTTATATTGTTATATTTTAAATAATGGTAGTAGATAATGTATTTTGTGTAGCTATATATACTAGTTTCATGTGTACAATTGTGTAATTACTCTAAAACATAAATCGTCACGAGAAAAATAGTGGTATGGAAAAAAACTTTACTTTGAGAGAATAATACATAGAGAAAATAGTAGAGTAACGTGAAAGCAAAGAGAAAAAGAATGTTTGACAAAAGAGTACAATAAAGGTGAGTAGAATAACTATTTTCTAAACTTCCATGGTATAAATTTTTTTTTTGTGTGTTTTCTTCAAGATTTTCAATAATTGAATTGTTGTGTACTATTTTATACAATTTAGTTATTGTGACTTGTTGTGTACTATTTGTGATTTATAATTATATTTAATTATATCCTTACATGTCATGTTGTTCATATGATTGATTGATATTTATAAAATATGTGTTATAGTAATTTTAAAAATAAGATGTTGGGTTTAGAAAATTTGTGTGCTTTTTGTTTGAGATCCCTCCATTTAATATAGGGATGAAATTTTAGATCTCTCCATCTGGGAAAGGGGTGAACATAAGATACCTCCATTTAATATGAAGAACAAGTTTTAGATACCTTCATATAAGACAAAAAAGATATTCGAAATACCTCCATAATAGCATTGGGGAAAAAATAGGATGTCATTGTATGGAATATGAGTCATGAACATTTTACAAATCTGTGAAAACCTGGTTTTGGGAATAAAAAATGAAAGCGAATGATAATAAGTATCACTATGTTGTTGTGGATTTTATGCATGCATTAATGTATGACGTATATGAATGATAGGTAAACTATATTTTAAATTGCGGATACCATGGTTGATTTTTTCGATTACTGCGTCAGCTGAGAATAAACACTATTTGCAAAACTTCTTTTTAAAACTTTCTATTCACTAAGATTGTATATTTAATTAAGTGTTATTTTCAGATATCAAAGAAGATGTCACAATGAACAAAAAGATATGTATTTTACATTATTTGAAAAATAATTGTATAAAGAATTATTTTATATGAACCACGTTTATTATTCAAATTTATTAGTATCTAGTTAAGGTGTTTTGATATATACTGATGTGCAAAATTATAAAAATTTATTTCATTGTGATTAAAGTACAGTTGAAAACCTTTCATTTTTAAAAATTTATCTTTTTAATGTAATATTTTATTTACAATTTGTTAAGTTACTACTATGTAACAAAAGGTGTTATATCCATCTTAATAGATCAACAATTATAATGTAATAAAAAAATTCAATTGTAAAAAACAAATATGAATAAATTTTTAAAAGTCACAAATAATGTAACAAAAAATACAATTGAAAACTTGGAGTTTTAAACTGTTTTCATTGTGTTGTGTATGAAACTTAACTTCCACTTCAATAGGTTAGATGACTATTCCAGTCTTTTACTAACCATACTTTATCTTGGGTTAGAAATTATTGTACTATGTACATTTGTCTGATTATACTCCCTTGATGCGAAAGCAAATGTTTTCGATATTGATCTCATTCATTTACTATCTCTAGTAGTAAAACCAAATAGTAAGAAAACAATTGTTTTGGATTAATTATGTGATAATGGGATGATGGAATTTCAGAAATTAGATTAAGATATATCTTGGAAATAAAACATAAGAAATTAATTTGTGTTAGGAGCAAATCCTCATAACTGAAATCACCTTTGCTTTCTAATTAATGAAAAACAAGGAAATGTTGCTTCCTACATTAATGATGAATCTCAAATTGAGAATTCTACGAACTGAAAAGAAAGTCCATTAAAAAGGAAAGATTAGTGCTGGTACAAGAACTTTCGTCTATACTTCCCATTACCATGTCCATGAATTTAATTAGATATATAAATCAAACTACCTTTTAAGTCCTTAATCAAAGCGGCAAATCACAATGTGAACTTTGTTGTGGTGTCTATTAGGTGTGGATAGGATGTCATGCAAATATTTACCAAAACGTAACCATGGCTTTCTTCAACTACATTATCAACAAGCTAGGTTTGTTTTTGTCAAACCTTATTTGGGAATGGCATTATACCTTTATAACAACCAATAACATAAGTTGCTTTATATGATATAACAAGGTATATCCAAGCCAAGACAAACTCTTATTCATAAAATAAAAATAGCTAATAAGTGTAAATACTAACAAAAATAGTAGTTTTCAGTAGTACATTTTTTTGAGAGGAGATTTCCGTCGTGCATGGAGATGCACAATAATTTCAATTGTTAACATAATAAGACAATACAACCTCAAGCAAACTAAATTATATATATTTTTAATCAACATTGTAGTTCCTAGAGTTTTAACTAAGACTTCTCTCTCCAAATTCTTTTTATCCTTAATAAATTAATAGAAATGACAAACTCAAGAACCAATAAAATTAAACTAATCATTTGTTTATTTCTAAACGCTTACCATAAGCTAATATTCACATGTTGTTATTATAAGATAACATTGGCAAATAACATCAAGCTTAAATTGCCAAATACCAAGTGCATTAGAAAGGTCACTAAGAAAGGTCACTAATGTTCCCTTTGAATCTAAATTTCATTCGAAAGAGTAAATACAAACTAAAGGGGAAAAAATATATCTAATAAGAAAATGTTTCTAATTCTTTAAAGGATTATATATGACTAAAAAAATATATACCTCTAGTACTCTAATAAAAGTTGTCTATACAAGTTATACATCTTAAAAACATGAAAAACTAAAAATTATCAAAAGAGAGAAACAATAAAATATCTGACTCCACATGAATAGGCTAAGATTAAAACTAGTACTACTAAATAGGAAGACCAAACAAGGAATTCCATCTCCACTGAATCATGAACAACTCGATGAACACTTAATAAAGGATATTGCAAATATACCCCTTACTAGAACTCAACCTTGAGATGACATATGAACTGTGTGAGCTTTGGAGGGTGAAGACTCAAGAACTAATGAAAGAGGACACAGTAGAATATGGTTGTCAATGGCTTATAATTAGTAAATACCACAACATGACTTGAAAATTTGCAATCAACCAATTAATCAAAATCTATGATGATAGGAATGAAAAGATATACCTCGGCAACTTTAATCCTGCTTAGAAGAGAGAAAATAAACATTTGTTCTTCATAGCTACAATGTAACAAAACCTTAGTAAAAAACTAAATCAATAAAATCAAACCATAGACACAACTTTATAAAATACAAAATGAAAACTAAATCAATCACAAAGATAAGTGACAAATCTGCATCAAGAGAGAGGAGTCATACTCTAAAGGGAACGAGATGAGCGAGAGAGAAAGCCTATGGTGCAAGGGAAAGCGAGAAGAGGAGAGATAGCTTGAACGAGCAAAGTTTGTGTGAGTGAGAATGAGCGTTGTGTGAAAGCAAAAGTGAGACAAGCATTTCATTTTAGGTAAAATTTCAAATTCAACTAGATCACTAAATTAAAATACCGTTTACAAATTATGTAAGTTTAAAATTTTTAAATTCTCTATTCAAACAAGTTATTTTTTATAAAGTATTTAAACTTCTTTAAAAAAGCATTTACTCCATTAAATTGCATCATCCAAACACAATATAAACCTTCAAAATCAAAATCTTTTCGGCATTATTAATTGAAAAATTGTCTTCCGCTTCATTTGTTGAATCAAAAATATTAGCGTACATCGTACAACATATTAGGATTCAAGTCAAGACAATAATTGATTGTAGCACCAAATCTAAACTAACCTACGACCTTGACTTGCACCCCAAACTATTAGTAGTAGAAAGTAAACTCTGATTTGGCTAGCTACAATTGTTGTATGTGGCATTAAGAACAAAAGCAAAAATCAAGCTAAACATTTCATGTTGGAACACCAAAGCAAACATTAACAGTACCTTTTAATCTCCAACTAAAAAAATCCCCCCATTCACCTTTTTCATCATTATTCAAATACTGAAAATCGAAATTATTGTGAACTTTGCACCTAACCCATATTTAATAAAAACTATAGTTTGGCAAATAAAATATTATGGACATTTTTGGGGTTGATATTAAATAACTAAACATAATACCATAACGGTTTTATGTGGCATAGTAAAAATGTAAGGGATCAACCAGGCTTTTGGGTGTATACGACATTACCTACCCTTAGAAAGCCTTTCTACATGGGTCACTAAAGCCGTCCCTGACCGAAGCCGCCTTTGTTTTTTCCAATGGAGGCATTCTTGGGCTTTGGTAGCTCATGGAGATCCATCACTTGAATGGTTCTTTGCTTTTTGACTGAACATCCTCACCATAACATAGACAAAATAACAGTTGGTATACGTACTAAAGTAACGAAAGAAACAATAGTACAAAAATGTAAAGTAAATGAAGTAAAAACTTCACCAATTGCGGCCTCTTTGTAGTTCTCTTGAAGCCGTTTTCTCGCTGAAGCAAATCTATCTGGGTCAAAATTGCTTTCTCTTTGTCTCTGCAATCATTCAACAACGAGAGTCAGGACAACTCACACTAATGTTCTACCATAGGCCTCACACAGCGGAGCTAAGCTCCACTTTTATTGCGTATTGGTTTTAACTTTTAAACTTGTTAGTGATTTGGTAAGCATTAACCTCTAAATTTTAACGGCCACATTTAGAAGGTTAGACACTCCAGAAAGCTTATAAGTTCATATCCATACGTTTTGAGGAGGAGCAAGAACTGGAATAGTGGCTGATGGCGATGGTTTTGGGGGAGCTTCTTTACTAGGAATTGCTTTTGGTTTTAATTGTTGTTCAACACTATTATTGCACTCTGACCCAAAACTCTCATCTGCATTAGCAGGAAACATGTTATTACATCAACAAAACACAATTGAGATACAAAGAAACCTTGGAACCATATACTATACTCACTATGTGGCTTTGGCGAGTATACCAAATCAAGAATCTACAAAAGTAATGGAACATTAGAAAGCCAAATTGCCAATGGAAATACCTCCTTTCTATGGAAAAGCACTGAATGGTAAAAAATATATCTTTGACCTGACTATGCCCATTTTGCAAGATTTTCTGTTGAAGCGAGTCCTTGTCTGTTGCCATGCCAACAACATAAATAAAGATTAGATTATCATATTTCAATTAAGCAAAAACCAAAATCCTTCATTCACATTTCCATTTCAAAATCTAATATGTTTTCCTAAATGAAGATTAGATTACCCATGGCAACAGTATCAGTTTTTCCCGGTGTTTTCAACTTCACCCATTCATCTACAATTTCCTTCCACTTCCTGCACACACACCAAAAAAGGAGGGAACAACGTAAAATACTAATATCTCCTCCAAAATTCACCACTAAAATGTTGTAAAGTCAGAAACATTAATAAACTTCATTCTTCATATTTTAAACAATGTATATAATAATAAAATTCATAGCTAGTTCCAAGACCTGACAAGTAACTTCACCAATCTTTTAACATCATTAGATGAATGCTTCCGCAACTGGTTTACATGCCTACCAATGTCAGTCTCCTACGTAATAAAATTAATAAAGAATTAAAAACAATAAAAATTAACAATAAACAAATTGACTGAAATAAAGAAAATTACTTCTAACGCTTGGAATGTAATATCCATGTCAGCTAGATTCTGCAGCAACTCCACCAACAAATCTTCAGACTGATGAATGAGAAAAATAAAACACAAAATTAAAAACACAATAACCTAAAAAATTTGGGAAATTGTGAAATTAAAAAAAAAAAAAAAAAAAAAGACCTGGTGAGGATCTTCGAGCTGGTCTTTAATCTCCAATATCTTCTTTTGCTCGTTGTCAAACAAGCCTCTGTGAGGATCCTTTGCCTCTTTGTCATTGTCGGCATCGCAGTTCTGACACCTTGGTGGTGGCACCAAACTTGCCACGTAAAGGCGCTCCACAATTTCGTCTCTTCGGCGCTTCAATTCTTCACCATGGTCGACGGACGCTACCACAATAGCAGCGTCCATCAACGCCCAAACATCGACTCCTGCACTCTCCAATATGGATCGGAAATCCTCTAAATCCATCTTATGATTTGAGAACACGAATCCACCACACAAACAAATAAAACCAATGTCTATTTTTATTTTTTAAATGAGGGAAACTCAATGGCAATGAAATTATAAAACACCTGAGCCGAAACGTCTGTTACTGAAACTAATCATGAACATCGAAATTGATGAATTTATTTTATATGTGTTATAGAATAAATAAAGTGTATTCCGCAAAAATCTTATTTCTCTCTCTTTTTATTTCTATTTGATGTTTTGTTTGGTATAGGGAAAGGGAGATGACCTGATAAAAAGGACAAGAGAATTTAGACAATGATCATGTCCTACATTAATTTCTTTTTTATTTTATATTTAATTTAAAAATATTTGAGAAATGGAATGAGCCGGAATGCTGAAAAATATCGTAAAAGTATTTAAATTGTAGGATCTCAATTATCAGATTTAATAGCACATTTTGTTCTCTTATTCTTACAAATTCAAAAATTTTCTCTACCTGCAGTAAAATTGAAAATTTGTATTCAACAAATTTAAAAAATTTAGGAAATGTGTCCCTCCATTAATTTAAAAGTCTTAACTATGCAAAATATAAATTCACTTTCACATTCGGTGACGTGAAGCTTTCTTACTAGTTAATTAAAAGGTTTCTCAATTTAAAAAATCATGATTCTTTTTATAAATTAATAGCACTATTTAATGATCTTTCTAATCAACTAGTGATCAAAGGCTATTTTCCCACATCTCAAATTAAACTTACTTTAAGCTAAGTTGGTTCAGGTTTTTTTGGAAAAATAAAAATTGAACCAATTAATTTTAATTGAGTTATATTGGTTCAATTTTTTGGATTTTTTTCTCTAACTCAAATCAAATAGAACTAATGATAATTGGGTTGGTTCAGTTTAGTTTTAGGAAAAATTAATAAAAAATTAAACAAATCAAATTCTTTTATTAAATTGTAAAAAAATAATTGTATACCTAAAACTAACCAAATCATTAGTCTACTAAATTTATAATTTTATAACAAAATATCAAGTATTTCGCATATACTAAATTAGTCAAATTAAACTATTAAAACAACACAATACACTACACTACAAATAAATTGTATAAATTTAAACTATAAAACAAATTTACTAACTTAAAAATATAAAATAGGATCAAGTCAGGATTTTGAAATACAAAACCCTAAACAAAACAGATTACTAAATTTGCTAACTTAAAAATATGAAATAAATATAAAATAATATATATATATATATATATATATATATATATATGTGGGTTAGTTTGAGTTGGGTTAGGGTTTTGAAATGTGAAAACCGCAAACCGAACCAGACATGTCGGTTTTGATCGGTTTGGGTCGAGCCCAGACCTAATCAATTTAAAAAATCGAACCAAACTAATTGGTTTGGTTCAGTTTATCGGATTCATTAGGTTAATCTAAACCAATGAACACCTCTATTTTAAGCTCGAGTTTGGCAATCATTTTTTAGATGGTGGGTATCTCTACAACCCTACCAATAGAAATTAGGCCTCACTATTACCAATTTTTGGGTTTGGTGAACAAGTTAAAGGAGCTTCGCAAAGCTTTGTCTATTATGTGATTCACAGTGATTTGGAAATTTTGCAGATTCAGAAACATGATGGTTTTCATGTAACATCCCAAAATATTTATACTATTTACACCATTATTTTCCTTTGCTTTTCTATTTACTTACAATTTATATTCCAAAATACTGAGGTATAAAATCTTCATTACATCACACTGAATATTGCAGCAAACATCATAATAACTTTAAAGTTCAAAGCAATATATACCATAGTACACAATTCCAGCTCGCCTAGCAAACCTCGTCGGTTGGCAGAACCTAAGGTAGCTCGGCCAGCGAGACCCTGTATTAGACTGTCCTAATAATATGGAGTTCATTCAGCAAGACATGTTGCTGGGTGCAAATCCTCAATAATTCAACCTGAGACAACTTTGCATTAGGCGAGACCTTTAGCTAGAACCGCAAAGCTGCAATTTAATCCTAAGTTAGGCTAAAGCTCGCTAAGCAAGACCGGTTGCCCAACAAGACCCTACAGATAGCAAAACTTCTACTGCATAATACTCAAACTTGTTCCCTATTATTCAATCATACATAATCATACTCTTTACCATTTAACACATTCATAATTTATACTACACAGGTGCATAACATGACATTTCTCTGTTAAAACATAATTATTACATAATTTGGTCTAACCTAATTCCATTCATTATAACATACTTAAAACATAGCGTACAATCTCAGTCAATCCATTCACTCAACCTTCTCAAAATAGTCTAACTACATATACATATACATACGTTAAACTTAAACTAGTTTTATTACAAAACGAGTAACTTACGCTACTACCTTTCATACACCGACAACCCTGCTAGTTCTTATCTCCACCATCATCACTATTATCTACTCCTTTGCAAAGCACGACCATCATAGTTATACAGAATACGCACACAATGCAAGGGTAAACTCATGCACTATAAATCGACATAAACTTAAACATAACATACAATTATATTTATATCCAATCTTAATTGCAATAATGATAACTCAACCAATCAATCACTCTTATGCCCCACCTGAACATAAGCATTCACAATCAATCAATCGCACTTATGCTCCACTGAACATAAGCACTAACAACTAATGAATTGCACTTATGTTTCACTTGAACATAAGCACCAACAATCAATCAATCACACTTATGCTCCATCTGAACATAAGCATTAACAACCAATCAATCACACTTATACTCCATCTAAACATGAGCACTAGCAACCAATCAATCACAATTATGTTTCATCTTATCATAAGAATTAACAACCAATCAATCATGCATTAATTAAATATCATGATCAATCAAATCACGCACACTTATATTTTCCTGAATACAAGTTTTTCACACAACAACATGTTCATAGTGACATATTCTAAAATATTTACATTGAGTTCGGACACCAAAGTGGCTTAAGACCATTTCTAATTGGCGACAGACGTCCAAGCTACATTCTGTTACCACCGATTTAAGTCTAAGCAATACTCATCTAACAATCACAAACCAATATCTAATGTCTATGTAACAGCCTGTGACACACAGTCGTTGTTTGAATATGTCTTTTAGGCACCCCATTGCGTATCTGATACCAGGACCACAATGTAAATCACATAAATATCCCCTTGCATATCTGATACTCTGAATTACATTAACCACAGTTGTGTTTCTAATATCAATGTACTCCACCAAACATATCATTCAAGGCTAAGTTACTTGACTATAACTGCCTGCAACCAACAACATCAATAAATATATTCTTCATCATGCATTCAACAATATGTATTATATCACAAATCCAAATATATCATCCTCATTCCAACAAATTTAATTTCAATCAAAGTTTCCCTTACCTATTTCTCCTTTCTAGACCTAACTCAAAAGAAAAAGAGGAAATCCACTTGAAGAAATTTTGCAAAAGCCTAACAAAAATTCCAAATTAAACAAGAACCTTATAAAATAGGATTTTCAAGAAATTCCCTTTTAATGGGAACAACAGGATAAAAAATGATTCAAAAAAGGTTTAAAAAACTACGATCAGACATACTTATATCGGTCACCTCTCAAGATCAGGAGCAATAGAAGAGACCTCATTGAATTTCGTCGGCCCGAAAGCCACCATGCAAGCGACTGAACTTGCAAAGTGAGAGAGAGGTATGATGGTTTAGAAGAAAATCTTAGAAGAATAAAATTGAAAGTGAGGAAGAAAAAAAAGTTTATATATATCATGAGGGTGTATTTAGTATTGTTAAATGCAATCCCCCTTCCGATAATGAACTTTCCGAAATTTCCTGAAACTCAACTAAAATCTTCCGAAACAAAAGAATAATAATTATTTCTCACCTCTCCATCCTTCTACTATCTATCGAATATCATTGCGAAACATTAGCATAAATACTAAACCCATCACACCCCAATTCCATTAATAATTTAAGTAAAAACTTAAATTTAATTCTCTTCATTATTTATTCTACAAATGTATAATCTATTAAATAGATAGGTTCTTACACTTTAGAGCTCTAGTAGAGGATATATCTAAACTCATTCAGGATATCCACAACAACTCATGGGAATGGAGTCGATCGGCTACCCTTACTAATCATTTTATGGTGGAATTGGTCATGAACCCAACTTATTATATTGAATGAATGCTATTTGATTATTTTGTGCTTTTTATCTTTAGGTGACTAGCACTTCTTGTGCTACCACACATATTTTAATAAAAGCTTTTAGTTTATAAAAAAAAACTTACTTTAAGCTCAATAATCATTTCCTTATATTCAATACTTAAAATTAAAAATAATGTATGGTGTAAAATGTAGCATTCCGAAAAATACTAATATAAATACTATCAATCGTTATTCTATCTTTTCATTCTAATTGTAATTTATACTCTAAATATTAAAATTATAGAGAAGTTTAACAAAATCACAATTTGAACTTCTCGTTTAGCGAACATTGTCACCCAGTTAACAACCTGGACATTTTGCCCAACGAGAAACTACGAAAATACTTGTTAGAGAAAACTTTGCGTTGAGCAAGACATGTCGTTAGGTGCAAAGCCATAAAATTGCCTAACATAAGCAAATTTTTGTTAGGCAATAGTTACCGCCCAGCGAGACTCTACAGAATCTCAGAACCTCTATTGCATAATTTCTCAATCTCAATCACTCTAACTTGTTCAGAACCCGTTTTCACTCCAAAAACTTACACAAACATATTAAAGACCTATCTAATCACATACTCGCTTACAAATCCAACTTTGATTACATAGACTCTATGATTGTATATATATAATAACTATTTCATCTCATAGTTCCAAGCGTAACTTTAGTAGAATTAAAAGTCTAAAACATAAGATATAGCAAAAAGTATTAACCTTACAAATACACTTTAAAGTTCTACTATCATTAAACATAACCCAACTCCTATGGGGATCTCTAACATGTACACAAGTACAAAATATGACATGGGATATGACCAAACTATAACACAACAGTTTTCCAAGCAATCCCAACTTCTCTTCAATCCTGAGAAATTTGCCCCTCCATATTGGCACTGTCATTTGCTCTTAGGTAAAACACGATCATCACAATTATAAACATAAAACACAAACAATGCAAGTGTAAACCTACTAAAACAATAATTCACTTGAATATAAACATGTCATACATGATAACAACTTCAGGTCGATAAAATTATCAAACAAGCAAACACACTTACGTTCCTCTTCAACATAAGTAATCATCACAACATAATTATATGATACGAAACTTTTCAGAATATCCATTGAGTTTGAATACCAAGGCAGCCTAATGACTTTTACTATACTTACCCCTTGCCTTACTAATTACCACTCTCTCAAATTCCATTATTTAATTTTCACTTTAAATCCAATCTCATTCCTCAAAATGAAGCATAAATATAAATAGCACAACCAAATATTTCATAATTAGTTTATTAATCATACTCAAATTAATTTTAGTTTTCCTTTTTAATTATTTCACACACTTAATTATTAAACAAAAATAGGGTTTTAAAAAAAGTTAATAATTATACAAAATTAGTAAAATTTTAAAATTAAAGATTGTGATTTTCTAATTTTAAAATAGAAATAAAATTGGTAATAATAAGAAAACAAAATATATAATTAAATCTATTCATAAAAATGTTGATTAAAAAGTTCTCAACATGAAAAGGATATAAACTTTCTTCATTTTACAAATTGGACTCCTTTTATTTGTGGCCTCTGACTTAAAAAAAATGTACCTCAATTTTATTTTTTTTTAATATCGAATCAACGAAGTTATAAAAATCTAAGTAAGAAATAAATACATATGTCTAGTATTTTGTTTTTTTATGTCAATTAATATAAATGAAACAAAAATAAAGAGCATAAGGATTGTCATTTCAAGCATATAAACAAGATATTGAAACAAAACATCCTTCACATTTAGAATAAGGGGTTCATTAACCATTCAACATAAGAATGTCACATTAAATTTATAAGTGAAAAGCATTTCTATAAATTAAGTTGTACCTTATCAATTAAATCTAAAATGTCGGGAGGTTAACATCTGAAAATAAGTGCATTTCTAACCTTCTATATCTGTCTAGTATTTTATGTGACCTTTTTATCCAATTCATAAGTAATTGTAGCAACTCTCAATTGTTATATGCATGATAACGCACAATAAGTTTAAACTCATAAGCACTCTTAACTAGATTTTCATATGTGGATTTTAAAAGTTCATGATAAAATTTGCTTCAACCGTAGAACTAATTTTCTGATTTAGAATAATTTTAGTAACATGTGAACTATCTCATTTTCATTTTCTCCTTCTTGTTTATCAATCAATTTTGTATTGAAAGTATTGTATTATTTTTTAAAAGAAATGGTTTTGGTGGCTTTTTATGTGTAAGAACAGACTTGAAGAAGAATCATTAAAAAATGTCATAGAAATCACAAAAGCAAATGTTATTTAGATTTTGTTTATTTTAATTTTAGTGGGATAATTTCCTATATATATCAGCGACATTTAATTATTCAAATCACTTTTATTATTTTCAACATTTTAATTTATGTGTCAAAAAAATTTAATTTATCATTTTATAAAAATAGCTATATGTATCTCTTTTCACTCTTTAAGTCCATTTTGTACGTTAAGTTTTCATATGATATATTAACATTCTTATAAAAAAATTGTTTAACTTTGTAAAATATAAATATTTAAGGGTTTTGATAGAAGGAAAGTTTTTATTTCTCATAAATATTAAATGGAAAAAGTATTATTCTCGCCTTTAGTATGTAATTAATAAAAAACAAATTTCAAAAATTGTGATATTCAGAATCAATTTTAACCTATTTTGGTGTAAAAACATATTTGGGAGAGAGAAAATTCAACTTTCTTTTTTTTTTAATGAAGGAAAACTTTTAATTATGTTAAATCACTGTATTACTTCTTTTTTTTTTTACAATTATAAACAAGAAACACACCTTATCGCTTTCGAACCTAATTTGCACTATATAACTATACAAATATATGTTCAAAACGATAACGTCTCTAAGATGCTTCTCCTATATACATATTTAACATAAAAGTATAGCATCAACAAAAATCCAAGGTCGAAGCCTGAAATCCTTTGGTTTAGTGCATCTTGCTTCTCAGCATCATCATCACTATCATCAGCTCACGTGCAAGACATATATCACAGTCATACAGAAAACACATACAAACAAGGGTAAACTCATAAACCAAAAAATTAACATAAGTATAAAGACAACATCAATTCACATTCACATTCATTCATCATAATATTAACAATTAAGCTATCACACTCATGTTCCCCCTAAACATAAGCAATTAACATATAATTTGACACTTTCTAAAAAACTCATTGAATTTGAATACTCGATGACCTGTCTAACTTTCATCACACTATTATATGACATCTACCTGACCTATTATGATAAATCAATTTAAGTTTAGGCATACTCATTTGATATCAATTGTTGTCTATCATCCTTGACCCAATTTGACAACGAGTAGCTATCGAGTACATCCTTAATTTAGGTATAAGTTCATCCTCGTCGACCTTGGTACCAATATTGTCTTGTCCTCATCAACCTTAATACCAAGATCACTATGGTTGTTATTTATCCATAATTCAATGTACCACAATCAATACTTTGTTATCTACTCATAACAGTCTACAACACATCTCATCAATCATTATTTCAACATAACATTTATCTCAAATTCCAATAACCACGTTTTCATGTCAAAATTAACATTGATGCTTTCACAAAAAGCAAATATCTCAAATTGTCAATTCCACCAAACATCCAAATTTTATAGTATTCCATATTACAACTCATCCACAAAAGTCACACAACATGTTCAAAGCTCAAAGCACTTATCAAAACCCCAATTACTCTCATACAAATACATCCGCATCATCAAATCAAAGTTCTCCTAAAATTAAAACAATTATCGAACTTCTCTTACTTATTTATCCCTTAGAAAGTTGACTTTGCCAAACCAGGGAAAATCAATCATAGGAATCACTCAGAACCTATAAAAAATCCCAAAATCAAACAGAAACCAGAATTCTCTTTTTAAAGGAACCAATTGGACAAAAAATGAATGGAAAAAAAGGTCTAAAGATTTAGGATCAAACATACTTATAATAATGAACACTCATAACCAAGAAAATGGAAGAAATTGCGTCTGATTCCATTAGTAAATCCATGCTCATGCAAGAGGAGGAGGATTAGTGGTGAGTGAGAGAGAGAGAGACGGTGAAGGAGAAGAAAACTTGAGAAAGGAAGAAAGAATGTAGGAGGAGGAAGAAGATTGTGGTTGTACTTAGTAAGTTTTGATTGCCATTTGTACCCCTCATTTTAAATAAACTTCTGAAAACTTCCCAAAAAGTCTTTGAATTCACCAAATCAAAGAAATAACTATCATACTCGTCGTTTCACCCTTACTAACCATCAATTAAATTCAATCACATAACATTGATACAATCAATATAACCAATTACTTCTCAATTAATTTATTAATAAAAATAAAGCTTAAATTTAATTTCTCTTACTATTTATTTCACACACTTATAACCTATTAATAAAACATGTCTTTAAGTAAGTTGCAGATATAGGAAAAAAATTTCTTAGCGAGCAAAATATCATTTAGTGAAATAACATGAGAATGTAGATGAAGAAGACTAGTTGCATGTCTCACTAAGCGAGATTCTCATTGCTTAGTGAGAATATCCTAACAAGGTAACTCGCTTAATGAGATTATGATCGCTCAACGAAGTTGGTAGAAGAAGTCTATAGATTTTCATCTCGTTTAGTAAAAAGTCAATTATCTACAAGGTTAATTTGGTCATTGGAAGAGAATTCATATAAAAAGTTGGTTGAGAAATTGAAAAGGAGCTTGGACATGACATAATAGTAAGAACCAGAGACAAACCACCAAAGAAAAAACATTAAAGCAAGAACTTTCGAGTTTTCAAAGCTTATTTATTTCTTTCATTTGTGTAATCTCATTTGAAGTTGTAATCAATCCTTATGACAATGAGAAACTAAAGGCTTGATTGGTTTGGTTTTATTTTTTAGTTTTTGAAAAGAGTTTTCGTTAATAGTTTTCAAAAAAAAAATTCGGAAAGAAAAGAAAAAAAAACTTTTTTTGTAAGTGTTATTTGAAAAATGTTTTGAAGATGTAAAAATGAAAAAATTAGTTCATATCTATTAAAATTTCATAATGAAAAGCAAAAAACAACATATTTTGATATATTTTGAGTTTTCAAAACAAAACTAGAAAATTAAAAAACAAAACTACTTTCAGTTATTCCTTTTTTTTGTTTTTAAAAACTAAAAAACCAAAACTGTTTTCAAAAATTGTTTTCAGAAAATACTATTCAAATGAATTTTTTAGTTTTTAAATACTAAAATACTGAAAACAGTTTTATAAAACTGTTCTCAAACAAGCACTAAATCTCTTATTGAGGTTTTGATAACTTATCAACACTTTGTAATTCATTTTCTCTTTTGTCTAGCTTTTATTCATCTATTATGTTCTTCTTATGCTTAATGTTTGTTTTTGTATTGATCAATCATAACTTGATTAAAAGTATCATAAGATTATTTTTGAATTGAGAGAACGAAAAAGGTCATCATATAGATGCTATTTAAAGAAATAAAATAAGATCAATATGTTTAAGTTGAGTTCGTTAAATGTTTTTTATCAAACTATTGAAATTTTTTCTAAAGAATTAGAAAATACTTTAATAGCTAGGATCTTGATTTGGAAAAATTAGGATAGAGATATTAATCAATTGAATTTGAAAATAGATAAATAAACTTAATTCAAAATCATTATTTAGAAAAGTGTCATTAGGTTAATTAAATTCTTGACATATTAATATATATTTAATCTTTCAATCTATAAATAGTGTTATGTTAATGTTGATGTGACAGTCTTATGTTAATGTCAATGTTATAGTGTTTTTTTTAAGTTTACATTTTTGCTAGATCAATCAACTTATCCAAATTGTAAATCATAAGTATTTGAAAATTTCTTGAGAATATACCCATATATTTACCGTTTATTATAAATAACTTGTACAGTTGTCAGTAGTTCAACACTTGCCTTTCATGAGCATTTTTTGCTCAATTCATATTTTTCAACTTTATCCATAACGTTGTCGGTTGGTAACATATCTTCGGCTCATGCTAACTATTGTTATTCATAAGTTGTTTTTTTTTTTTCTAGATTGGTCACAGCAATGTAAGAAATTACACAACCTATGTTTTGCGTTCACGATAGTTGTTTGTGAATTTTTATTATCGTGATGTTCACAACAATGTGAAAAACAACTCAAACTTGTATTCCATGCTTAATATAATCTCGTTCATAAAGTTTTTCCTATTATTCACAACGACTTAGGAAATGGCACAACCTCCTCTCTGCATTCAATATAGTTGTTTGTAAGTTTTGTAATTTTTATATGAGTTTAATTGATATACATAATTAGTGTTATATTATCACAATTTTTTATTTATGATAAGTTTGTTTATTAATTATTATTTTAAAAATTACATAAATAAAAAATTATCATCAATTATACTAAAAGTGTATACCAATTAAATTTTTTTTATATTATTACATTATTTGTGACAAAGTAAGAAACAACACAATCCCACTAAAGAGATTATTCAATCATCAGAATTGCTTTTTTTTTAACAAATAAAAAACATTTGATTGTAATATTTTTTAAATGTGAATTTATTTATAATAAAATTTATTTTTAACAAATAAACAAGTTTCATATTCATAATAAAATTGGAATAAAAATATTTAACAAACACACACATGAGTCATTAATTTTACATTAATAAAAATTTCAATAATTTTTTAAAATATTGAATAAAATTTTAAATACAAACTAAATTTGTATAAAAGTGTAATCAAACCTAAAAATAAAACACATAACAAATAAAAAATTAAGATTTAAACTATAAAATAAAAAAAATATGTTTAGAAGAAGAATTTCAAGAGAGTAATTAATTTTATTTTAAATATTTTGTGATGAAATACTTTATTTGGATGAGAAAATTTAAAAGAATTTGAAACGTTAGGTATTTTGAAAAAAAATTTGATTAGTTAAAACTATAGAATTTCAAATCTCCTAAAAAAAGTAATAATTTAAAATTCTTTAAATTTATTTTTCTTTTATTGAAATTCACTAAAATTATTTTTTACTTTTAACATCTACTAAAAGTCTTCCAATTGATATTGATTAGAACTATTTTTTTTGTTAATATTCAACAAGCTTTTTTTTCACATATTTTAATAACATGTTCAGATTTTTTGTTAATATTAAATGAAATCATTTTTTAGCATACAAAATTTAATAATATTAATTACAATATTTTTTGCCTTATTCTCTATGATCTTGTGATCAAGTTAAAATATTTATTTTATTAGTTAAAATAAAATATTTGAATTAAAAAATTTTAAATTTAATATATTTTAAATTTATAAAATTTTGTGTATCGAATGTAAGTGAAAATAAGCTTTAAAGTATTTTCACACTGTGTTTGATGGAACTGAAATAATGGCTTACCTGTCTTTGCATACCAGACAGTGATGAAGTGATGGGATTCACCAATCTGTAGTGGGTTGTACCCTAACCAATTGGTACGTTATTCAAAACAACATTTATAATTTCAACTAACTATTTTCAGAATCCGACGGATAATTCAATGTATTCATTGCTCGACATTTGTGCAGGCGGAAAATTATTATTTATCATAGTTCACATATAGACATATAGTTTAATTCTTTAAATATGTGTCGTAATTTAAGGTTCGATCACCCATACTTACTCGATATTAATTTATTTTTTTTGGTGAAGGATATTAAATAATATTTTCTCCAAATTTATATAAAAATTATATGTATATAGATTTAAAAAAATTTTTCATTAATTTTACTAATCTCACTAACAAAATAAGTTAGGATTGTAATTAAATAAATGATGTTTTATAAGTAATGACATTAAATAAAAGAAATTTTATTTGATTTTTTTATATTTAAATTGACCGCATAAACTGTTTTTTTTTATTTATATACGAGTCTAAAACGAGCACAGCAACATGAGCCGAGCCTATTTTGATATAAATTTCCAAATTATAATCTACTGTCATCTAGGTTATTGAAAATATCCCTTGTTTTTTAAGTATAGATTTTCTATCATTTAACCTTATTATTAAAAAAATTTAATTGAAATTAACATTTTTGTCTATGTGACATTTATTTGTTTAGTGGTAGCTGACCGTATATACATGTAGATGACGCGTTTCATCCAACGTTTATCGGCAAGAATGTACACATGATAGTTTAGTTAGCATTTGTCATTTGTTGTACATCACCAACTATTAAGTATGCAATGGATTGTCCAGTGTTATTTACGTAGGTCGATGACTTGTGTTACGTTATCATCAATGTTACCTTTAATGAAATTTTTTAACGGCAAAACTAAACTGACATAGAAATTTATATTTTTTGAAATTTATGACATTTTAATACTTTGAGAAACTTACGTCACAATTAGTTTACTCAAAGAATTTAATTAGTAGAGTGTAAAATTATACTACCTCTCATCACAATCATTTATTTATACTTTATTATCTTTATCATTAATAACTTGTTATTTTTATCATTAATATTTTTTTATAAGAGAAAATTAACATGCTACTTAAATTCTTATCTAAATACTATAAACTAAGATAATTAGAAATTATAAATTATGAAGGTTTAATTAGCTGTGTGACATTTGTATGCTATGTTTTAACTACTTTTTCATTGTACCTACAAGTATCTTTTCACAAATAGGAACGACAATAATCATTGATTTTGATGAACATTATTTTTTAATATAGTAGAATATGTGTATTACCAGCTTTTTAATAAGGAACAAAAATAAATTTAGATATGCAATTATCCGCTTGTTTCAATTTTTTAAACACTTTTATACATATTTTGATACTTTATATATGGGTTACGATAAGTTTGCATTAAAAAATGATTGTGTACTTTCAGCATATAAAGTTCTAACATGACATTTAAGTTTACGATAGATTTGTTGGCGGTAAGAATTAATATTTTAAAAATTATATTAATAAAGAAAGAATTGTAATTTAATCTCAATTATTAAAATTTACTATCAAATTTTACCAATTCAATTATTAAATTTTATATTATTATTAATTATATAATATATACAAAAGATTCATGAAAAATTTAATATTATTTAATAATTCATGAAATCACTTAACACTAACTCATAAAATGATATATTTAAAATATATAAATATTAATTATTAGATAACTTGTCTTTCTCTCTCACACACATGTTATAGCAGGAGATAGTCAGAAAACTATAGTTATAACTTCACTTAAATACATCAAATGCGCAAAATACTGACATAATATTTTTATAAATTAACAAACTCTCATATATATATATATATAAAGAAGAACCCAGATGAACAAAAACCAATACGTAATTGCTAAGAATCTATCCCCTCTAATAATCTCACAAGACTCAAATAAAATTTCTAAAGTAAAAATACTTGTAATTAAAAAAATGGCAAGATCTGCATCTAACATGATACATCATTAATGTGATAAAGAGATAAATTATGAAAATAAAAAGTACTTTATACTTCTGTCCTGTTGAAGTAAATAGATCATTTTATTTATTTATTTATTTATTAAAGTATTAATGTGATATTTGTTGGAAATTGTCAGAGAACATTAAAAAAATACAAAACAGTATTCATTTGTGATCATGAGTGCAGTAGGATCCAATCGATTTTATTGAATTTAATCGGTGGACCTAAAGGGCACAAGAGAGATACTACACACTAGTACAGTAGTACCGTCTTCCTCACTTTATAACGTGTATTTTAAAAATTAATACTATAACAGTAATATTCTTTATTAGGATGCTGTTATTTTAAACTATAATGTGTGTTTTCAAAAACATTAAATATACTAGTAATGCCAAATAAATTAATTAATAAATATACTAGTAACGTGTAAGTCCTCCACATTAAAGTTATTTAAAAATTTGTGAAATAAAATTGGACATAAAAATAAAATCGGACGTAGAAATAACAGTGAGATAAATTAAAATTATTTAAAGAAATATACAACTAAATTTGATCTACAAATAATACTGAGACAAAATTCAATTTAAAAAAAATGGGACAAAAAATAAGTAGCCATGTTTTTTTTTTCTATCCCCGTTTTCGTTTTGTTACATTGAGTTATAAACATTTTATTTTGATTCTTTATATTTTTTGAAAATATTATTTTGATAATTTATGAAAAATACTTACATGTTTACTCCTTTTCTACTTAATCACCAAATTATTTTGATTTTTAGGTTTTACCTCTAAGCACATTTTATGTTTCTAAGAAATTTATTATGCACAAATATAATAATTGTTATATTGAAAATAAATTTTATGATGAGTAACTATCATATTATGACAGGTATGATTCCAACATATTAATAGTATTTAAATAAACATGGTAACATTTTAATTATTAATGCATTAACTTATGAGTTTAATATCATAACACTGAGTTTTATCGTGCATAAATTTATATTATTGAAATTTTGTAAGATAAGTGTTTTTCTTTAAAAAATTTATAATTATCCAAAACAAATGAAGTACCTGAGAATGGACTAAAACAAAACTTTAAAAAACATAAAAGATCATAATAAAATTTTAAAACTTAATATGTAAAAAAAAACAATGAAACATAATATCAAAGTTAACATTTAACTATGTTTTAAAACTAAAATATATATTAATTTAAAACTATTAAATGATATTTTTTTTGTAACATTATTAATGAGATAGTTTTTTGTAATATTTAAAAACTATTAATGAAAAAACTATTCTTTTGTACAAACTACATAAATAAACAAATAATAAAATATTATTGAGAATCGGATTTTTTAAAGAAAATTAATAATATATATTAATTTAAAAATATTTAATAATATTAATTAATGAGATGGTAATAGAAATATTATTTCATATTAAAATAATAACAATAATATTAAGAATAATAGATAAGTATTATTAAAGCAATCAATGGAAACTAAAAGACAATAAATAAATAAAATATGGAAAATAATATATTTTAAAAACCACAATTAATATTTTTATAAAATATGAAAACTTATATTATTTTTAAAACTATTAAATAATAATAATATATCCAAAAAAAAACTATAAAATAATAAGATATTGATGTTTGTGTCAATACAACTATATTGATGAGAAACTATTCTTTTATATAAATAATATAATATTAATGAGAGGCCTTTTTAAAAAATAGTGATATAAAATTAAAATTACATATAGTTTTTAAAATTTAAATTAGTATAAAGTAGTAGTGTAAAAATTTTTAAATTTATATTTAATTATAATTTTTTATTTCTAGTAAATTTGTTGAATGGTAAACTCTTTATTATTACTTTAAAGATAAAGTCATGAAGGAATATAAAATTTTTTTATAATAAAAATGTATAATGTATAGTGTATACTAATTAGGTACTAATTTTTACAGGTAAATGGTAGTAATTATTAGTATATATAGAGAGAGTGTGCGTAGTAGACATTAGTTGGAAAAGGGCGAAGAGAGCAGAGTGAGGATCGAAGAGAGGAGGAAGGAAGACAAAGATGGCAAAAGATTCACAAATTGAGCTCCCTGTGAAGGCTTTTGGTTGGGCTGCTAGAGACACTTCAGGCACCCTTTCCCCCTTTCATTTTTCCAGAAGGTTCTTTTCTTTTTCATTTCTATTTCTATATTCTTAACCACACCATCTCACTCTCATTTCACGTGCCCAGGGATAATGGTGACGATGACGTCACCCTCCGTATCCTCTTTTGCGGGGTTTGCCATTCTGATCTCCACACTATAAAAAACGATTGGGGTTTCACCACTTACCCTGTAGTTCCTGGGTATCTCATCTCTCTCTCTCTCTTTTCTTTACCAATTTCTTCTTTCTTTTTATTTAAGCCACTCCGATCCTGTTCTTTCCCCCAAACATATATCATTCTGGTGGGACACATTTTTTTATTTTGGACCATGCACGCTTTTCATTCTCACAACACTTGTGCTTTCCCATTTTTCATCTCAATTGTTAATTCACATCGTTTATCTTTGGATTTTGGTTGTATTTTCAGTTAGAAGGGAAATAAATAAATTAATAGCAAACACCCAACCCTTTATAAAATAATCTACTAGGGAGAACACTAATCATAAGCGCACGTTGTGTTTTACATCACCTCACATGGACTGTGTATGTGTATCGTGCATTATAATTATAATATATATTTTTATCCATTACGCATGTGGTCGGTGTAAAAAGCAAACATGGGATGATATATATCCAAAATTTATCAATTTTGAAATTATGTGATTTTATAATATGGACGTTTAATTCTAAAATCAAGTTATCAGCAAACCTCATTATAATTTTTTAGTTATTTGCATACAACTTCAACTTAAAAAGCAATTATCTACTAGAATATTCTTTTTATCACCAAACCAAACTGATATTTTAATGTGATTATGGATGATTCAACGTAGATCTGGTTTGCAATATTCGTTTGTTAAACTTATTTTAAGTATATTAATTGACTATATTTTTTTGTAAGCTTCTCATCTGTGTTTTTATAGATAATAGTTTAAGGCTTGCACGTGTTTGTGCAATTGTCAACCCTAGAGATAGTGATGCTTGCTTTTGAAGATAAAACCAGGACGTCTTTGTCATCTTGCATTACTTTTTCTATTTATGTTTTTCAGGCATGAAATTGTTGGTATTGCGACAAAAATCGGTAAGAACGTGAAAAAATTCAAAGTGGGTGATAAAGTTGGAGTTGGTGTGATTGTGGAGTCTTGTAAGGAATGTGAGTATTGCAAACAGGATCTGGAGAGTTACTGTCCCCGCCTTGTGTATACCTATAACTCTCCTTATTATGATGGGACACGAACCCAAGGTGGATATTCTAACATGGTGGTTGTTAACCAGCGTTATGTGCTCCGGTTTCCTGAGAACTTACCCCTTGATGCTGGTGCTCCACTGCTGTGTGCTGGGATCACTGTCTATAGCCCAATGAAATATTATGGGATGACTGAGCCAGGCAAATGTTTGGGAGTGGCAGGGCTTGGTGGGTTAGGCCATGTGGCAGTCAAATTTGGTAAGGCGTTTGGGTTGAAAGTTACTGTCATTAGTACCTCTGCAAAGAAGCAATCTGAGGCCATTGAAAGACTTGGGGCTGATTCTTTCGTTGTTTCCTCCGACCCTGCACAAATGAAGGTAAGTGAGATACAAGACCAAAATCACATTTGAAGGAAGACTTTTTCATCTGGGTTCTGGTTCTTCTTGATAATATTCTATAAAAATTCTGTAGCTACATTGATATTCTTATGCTAATGCTGGGTGTTTCTGGTAGTGGCGACTAATTTATGCCTTGCTTGATATAATTTACTATTTTGCAATGGTAATTTCGTATTTATTGTATACTATAATTATTTTTATATTTCAAAGCTATCATCAAATAGTAGTTACTGGCAAGAGCTAAAGCTAACTACCATAGATAAGTGAAAAAAGTGGAATAGAGATTATTTGAGACCACCTTTTCCCTGTTATTAGAAAATAACAATATAGCTGAGGGCAAAATGTTCTAAGTGACATTGTAGCTGTAGGTAAATAATAGCCACGAATTGTTTTTTGACACCAAAAAAATCTCGTTTCCTCTACTAATAAATGGAATGGTCTACTATGCTACTGGAGCACTTTAGAAGAAAAAATAAACCTTGGTTTGCTTGTCCACTACCATGATTTTCAATAGTCAAATAATGGATTGATTGTTCATGCAATTGCAAATAACGTTTTTTGTAATTTTGCACTTATTTTATGCAGGCAGCTATGGGAACCATGGACTATATCATAGACACAATTTCAGCTGTTCATTCCCTGGTTCCACTGCTTGGTCTGCTGAAGCTGAATGGGAAACTAGTTACTGTTGGGTTGCCTAACAAGCCCCTTGAGCTGCCTATTTTTCCATTGGTTGCAGGTACGACATCAATCATCTCCAATATGGTACAACGTAGTTTTGTATGTCATCAGTAAGTACTAACAGAAGGTGAAAAGAACCTGATTTAGCACAAGCTGTACCTCACAATAGCACAAGGTTAAATACCAGGAGTGTAAATGTTCGTGAGAAGCTGAATGAAAGACAGTTTTAGAGTTAGTTACAGTCTGGTTTTGGGTAGATGGCATGTATTCAAATTTAATAGTTGCTTGTGCCTTTTTCTGTGCTTAGCATTGAATGCCGCAACTTGCAATACCATAACTCAAACCTAGCAGAATGAGCCTCCAACCTGCACATCTGACATGAAAACTTTTCTTGTTGTAGCTTACCATTACCTTCTATACATGGCACTTTGAGCAGATATACCTTGTATAGGAAATACAAAGTACGTGGATTGGGCGAATGAAATGTTTTAAGTTTTGTTATGTCACACATGCAGGACGGAAGCTGATAGGGGGGAGTAACTTTGGAGGGCTCGAGGAAACTCAGGAAATGCTTGATTTCTGCGGAAAGCACAATATAGCTGCAGATATTGAGCTGATTAAGATGGATCAAATCAACACAGCCATTGAAAGGCTTAGCAAAGCTGATGTGAAATATCGCTTTGTGATTGATGTGGCTAACTCTCTCGCTAGTTAGTAGAAAACACCGTAATTCTCCTACTCTTTGCATGTGCGGCCTTAGATATCTCAGTGTTTTGGGAATAGTTAAGATATGTGATACAAGTCTATTAGTTGTTGAACTTTTAAGATAAGGACATAGTCTCTTAAACTAATAATTAATACTTTGGGCCTTGAATTTACATCTTGTTACTCCCTCTTCATGAATTTGACTAAAGATTTGTTTGGATAAAAATTATGTTCAATAGAATTGACTTTTATTAAACAAAATACTTATTTTTCAATTTGGTGTATTGAAATGTGTATTGAATAGTGGCATACGCTCAGGTCATGGTAATTTTCTACGACATTGAATTCAATGTTTCTGAATGTAAAATAGCTATGATCAATCCTTTAAAAAATGTATCTGTGATCAATAACTTTTTCCCCCAAATCTTCCTATTATTTTATAAAAATAAGTATATTTAATATGTAAAAAAAATATTCAATATTTATATTTATATATGAAAGAAGAAAATTTGTTTTTAAATTATTTAAAATTATTACGTGAAAGGTGAATAAGGTTAAACACTGTTCCTGGAGCAATGCTAGATTATTTTCCAAAGGAACTGGTCTGTACATTCTTCGACAAAATATTTTTACTGTGGACCATTGGGATAAGTACTCCATTAAAATTTACTGTTGGACAAATTTTCATCGGTAATTCTATATAGTTAGATAAATTAGCAAACTAGTTAGATAAATGTAACGATTCAGACTAGCACTATCATGTGATTTAACAAGAAACGCGAAAATAAGGTTTCTTTCCCGGTCAATAAGTTTGATTATGGATGTACCTTAGTTAAAGATAAAAAATGCAAAAACAAAATTTTCCTTGTGACCAATCAGTCCGAGTAAGCACGTATCTTAGCCAAATCTCAAAAACATTGAAAACAAGGTTTTTCTCCCAGTCAATCGGCCCGGGTAAGGAGGTACCTTAGCTAGAAATAAGAAATGCAAAGACAAGATTTTCTTTCCGGCCAACCAACCCGAGTAAGGATGTATCTTAATAAAAAATCAGAAATTCGAAGACAAGGTTTCTTTCTTGGCTAACCAGTTCGGGTAAAAATGTATCTTAGCCAAAAATAAAAAATGCAAAAACAATGTTTCAAGTACGTTAGCCAAAAATAAGAAATGTGAAGACAAGGTTTTCCTCCTAGCCAACCAACCCGGGTAAGAAGCTACCTTAACAAAAAATTAGAAATGCGAAACAAGGTTTCTCTCACGACCAACTAGCTTGGGTAAGGATGTACCTTAGCCAAAAATTAAAAAAAAAATGCAAAGATAAGGTTTCCCTCCCGGTCAACTAACCTAAGTAAGGGGGTACCTTAGCCAAAAATCAGAAATGTGAAAACAATGTTTCCAGAGCCAACAAGCCCGGGTAAGGATGTATTTTGGGCAAAAATCAGAAATGCAAAGACAAGGTTTCCTTCTCTTATCAACCAGCTCAGTAAGGATGTACCTTAGCCAAAAATAAAAAACGCAAAGACAAGGTTTCCCTCCCGCCTAACCAGCCTAGGTAAGGAGGTACATTAGCCAAAAATCACAAAAGCGAAGACAAGGTTTTCCTCTCGACCAACCATCCCGGGTAAGGAAATACCATAGCCAAAAATCATAAACGTGAAGACAAGGTTTCCCTCCTTGCCAACCAGCTCGGGTAAGGATGTACCTTAGCCAAAAATCACAAACACGAAGACAAGGTTTTCCTCCTGGAAAACCAACCTAGGTAAGGAGGTACTTAGCCAAAAATAAAAAATGGGAACACAAGGTTTCCTTCCCCGCCAACCAGCCTAGGTAGGGATGTACCTTAGCCAAAATTAGAAACACGAAGATAAGGTTTTCCTCTCGGATAACCAGCCTGGTTAAGGAGGTATCTTAGCCAAAGATCACAAACATGAAGGCAAAGTTTCCCTCCCAACCAACTAGCCCAGGTAAGGAAGTACCTTAACCAAAAGTCAGAAACGCGAAGACAAGGTTTCCCTCTCCGTTAACCAGCTCGGGTAAGGATTTACCTTAGCCAAAAATAAAAAATGTGAAGACAAGGTTTCTCTCCTGGCCGACTAACCCAGTAAGGAAGTACTTGAGCAAATTATCAAAAACGTGAAGAGACAATTTCCCTTCCAGCCAACCAGTCCGAGTAAGGAGGCACCTTATCCAAAAATTAGAACTGCGAAAACAAGGTTTCCATACCTAAAAATTTTTACATATACAATGCACAAAGGAAAAAGGTGGAAAAAATGTTTAACCATAGGACCAACCAAACCATTTATCTCGGGCCTACAGTGTATCCATCCTAGTTGATTAATCCTTCACAACACAGCACTAGTAATGTCTTCATCGCTATTCTCCTCGATGTTGGTGGGGTTGTATACCGGAGGAACTCCCAGGGTCACACTTACCCCAGGTCGGACCTTCCTTCAAACAGGATATGTGTACAAGGTCAGATCTACCTTCAGCATGAACCGACATTTCGTTTCAAGTGGGACCTCTCCTCCTAAATGAAAAGTCCAAACTACGATTTTTAGGTAAAACCTAAACCTCAACTACACAAACCCAATCCTTAAAAGTAAATGTAAGGATTAGTTTAATTAATAAATTATTAGTGAAAAGGAAATAGATGTTATGGGAAATTAAATGATTAATTACCTTAGATTAATATAGCAGTAGAAGAATAACTGAGTTTATTTATAATATCAATATTAATTAATTAATTTTAATAGAATAGTTAAGAGGTGGGGAGTGAAATATAATAATTATAACTTGGCTTTGAAGAGTTTGATTGAGTTTCGAGGAGTTTTTGAAAATCTGTTTAGGAGGGGATATGAATAGCAAGTTGAAACTCACTAAACTCACCCCACTCCTTTTCTTCTTCTTCTTTTTTCTTTCCCATTTCTTCTTTTCTTTTTTCTTCTTCAATTTTCTTTTTTCTCTGCCGCTTTAATTCTCTCCCTCAACATTTTCTTCCATGTTTTGCATGGTTAGCTTTCGGTTGACAGATTTCGATGTAGTCTCTTTCATAACTTCTACTGTTGAGTGATCTCTATTATAGGTAAGTTTGACCCTGAATCAACGAACTTTTTTCTATCATTTTTTATCCTATCATTCCATTTAAAAAGGGAATTTCTTTGAAAATCTTGAATTTGGGATTTTTGTCAGGTTCATGTGAAATTTATTTGGGTGGATTTCTCTATTTTCTTTTGAATTAACTTTGAAAAGGAGAAATAGGTAAGAAAAGCTTTTTCTTGGTTTTAACTTTGAAAAAAAGAAATTGGTAAGAAAATCTTTTTCTTGGTTGTAACTTTGAAAAAGTATAATTTTAAGAGTATTAAGATTGATAGTTGTGATTATTTAACTTTTGAACTGATTTTGGACATTATGTGAAAATTTTTATTGTGGTAATTGATTAGTGATATTGGTTGAATTGCCTTTCTGTAACAGGAATTGAATTTATTGGAATGACAATGTATTTATTTGGAATTGTGATGTAATACACATGATTGGAATGCATAATGAGGATATATTTATTTATGTTATTGGTTGCGGCAGTTACAGTTGAGTAACTTAGTATTGGATGATATGTTTGGTGGGGTACATTGATGATAGAGACACAATTGCGGTTAATGTAATCTAGAGTATTAGATATGCAAAGAATATTTCTGTGATTTACATTGTGGTTCTGGTACCAGATATACAAGGGATGCCTAAAGGACATATTTAAACAACGACTATGCACCACAGGTTGTCAAGTAGGCACTGGACATTAGTTTATGGTTGTTAGATGAGTATTACTTAAGCTTAAATTAGTGCTAACACAGGCAGCTTAGACGTTCGTCGCCAATTGGAAAAGGTCTTAAGCCGCCTTAGTGTCCGAATTCAATGTAGATATTTCGAAATATATCGAGTCTAAACATGCTATAATGTGGAATGTTTGTATTCAGGGGGAATATAAGTATGATTTATTTGATTAATGATATTGTGATTTTTAAGTTTTCTATATTATGAATTTTAGGTATTATTGTGCTTACTCTTGCAATGTCTGTGTATTTTGTATGACTATGATTATCGTGCTTTACATGGGAGAAAATACCAATGATGGTAATAAAGATCAGAATTAGCAGGATTGGTGATGGATTAGTGGCAATTGCAGAGTTACTCATTTTGTATTTGAAATAGTTTATTTATAGAGTATGTCTATGTATATAAGCTAGAGCTTTCAAATTGTTAAATGTATGGATTGACTGAACTAGTAGCTAAGTCCTAAGTATGTACAAGATTTGCTAAGAATGACTAAGTCTAAATGACTGAAGTTATGTTATATATTTGAGTTGTGTAATAGTTAAGTTTTAATAGAGAATTGACAGGTTATGTATCTATTTTAAATGAGTTATGTTTTCGTATGTTTTTTGTGGGAAAATGACTTGGAATGTTTATGTAAATAGTATGCTATGATTTTGATAAATAATTTGGAGTATGTGCGTGTATAATTTAATTGTATGAAACAAATTTAAGTAGAGGAAGTTAAATGATTGAAATATCACTAGTATGTTTATATTATAAATTTGGGATATTACACATTAAACACTATATAAAGTAAAATACAAGTACAAGTTTGACTACTGAATATTTTGTACTACTTTTCTGCTGACATACTGTACTTTTGAGAGTATAAGTCAATTCCCCTCTCACTTGAGCGTTAGATTGCTTGTAGGTACCCACCTGTACCGACTTTTGAGAGTATAAGTCAATTCCCCTCTCACTTGAGTGTTAGAATGCTTGTAGGTACCCACCTATACCGGCTCAAAGAGACTATTGGAGTGAAAGTTTGGAGCGTTGAAGGGAAACCCGGAGTATCAGAAAAGGATTAGTAAGTATGTGCAGGAAAAATATCATTATTAAATATGACTCCAAATTTTTGTATTTATTTAGTTCTTCTAATTTTAAAATACATTATTTTTTTGTCTTAAGTATTTAGATAGCATATAGCCTTGTTTTAAGGATGTATTTAATATATATAATTTTTAATTTCTTTTTGTTCATATGCACACTATTTTTAATTCATTTATCTTCACTATATAAACCTATAGGAATTAGAAATTAAAAAAATAGTGTGCATAAAATCTAAAATGGATGATTTTCAAATATACGGATTAAATGGTAAATTTTACATAACTAAAACTACAAAATAATTAATTAAATCTCAAAATAATATTTTTTAATTTAAATTATTTTACCATAAGTTAGTCAATTATAATAATATTATAAGACTCAAATCTCTAGTATAGAATATATGCAATTAGATTAAAAAAATATTATAAATATTATGTATGAAAAACAAAATCATATGTCAATAAATATCTAAATAAAATCAGTTAATAAAATTTTAAAGTTAAATAGCTTTTGTACGTAAGTTATAATAGATACTATAGATGTTATTTACTAAAAATAAAAATATGCTTTAGAGCATTAATTTCTAGATTACTTTATAATCATATTTTACAGAATACTTATAAGTTAATGATATTATGAGTTAAAATAGTTTGAGTTAGTATAGAAACAAATATTATTTATCAAAGACAAGAGACAAAATTCCACTCAAAGCAATTCATTTTTATATTTAACGTATCTAATTTATAGTTATTTTTATTGAATATTTTATAACAAAAAAATGATTTTAATATAATAAATCAAAGTATTTTAATTATAACTAAGTATTAATTACGCAAAATAAAAATTATGCTACGTATCATTCATTTCTATATTACTTTATGATTTATTTTGTTGAAATATATAAATAAAAACTAATAGTAATTATTTAATAATATTATAATCTAAAATATTTTTAATTATGATAAATATTACGATATTATTAACAATAAACAAAACCCTTCTCAAGACCAGAAAATTTTATATTACTGCATATCTCAATCTTATTTAAATGTCTATGCTACAAACTAATTTATACATAATTAAACATAATCTTTCCAATTAAAATTTTTAATTATAATAAAAACTACAAATATTATTTATAAAAAAAATCATGTTAAAGATCATCATTATTTTTTACTATTATATAATTTATTTTTATTGAAATATTTATACTATTTTTTATATATTATTAGTTAATAATATAATAAATTAAAATAGTTATAGTTACGATGTAGATTTCAAATATTAGTTAAAAAAATACCCTCAAGAGCATTAATTTTATATCATTTTATTATTTATTTTTTTAATATTTATATACAATAATTAAATTTAATTATTAGTGTTTTTTTCATTTTTATAGATACTATAATATTATTTACAAAAGGCATTCTTGCTCATGATCATTAATAAAAAATTTAAATAAAATCATTCAACAATATTATAAATTTAAATAGATTTTTTATAATAAAAAATATAAATATTATTTGCGGGAAATAAAAAACCTGATAATATTATTAATTTTATATTACTTTATAATTTTATTTTATTAAAATATCTATACTAAAAATAATTTAAATATAACTAGTTAATAACGTCACAAATTTAAATCATTCTCGTTAGTATAGATTTTTCTAGTGAGTATAGATATTTATAGTAGATAAAAATCTTGCTAAAGACTATTCATTTTTGTAATTTAATTCAATTACTTTATAATTTAGTTTCTAGTGAAATATGTATACTCAAAATAATTGAAATCTAAATAGCTGGTAATGTAATAAATTAAAATATTTTAATTATGATAGAAACTTAAGTATTATTTAGATGAAATAAAAATTTGCATGTTCAAGTAAATAAATTAATGTTTAGTGTAATCTTAAAAAGATTAAACTAAATAACTACCATTATACTCTTTATAATTTTTTCCTAGAAGGTAAATCCACTAGCAACGGGGGCTAGGGCTAAGGCTAAGGCTAAGGCTAAGGCTGAAGTTGAAGTTGTAGCATAGCATTAGCATTATGTATAGAACTTCCTGGGGAGTGAAGCCTAAAGAAGTGAGGATTGTGGGCCAACAATAATGGGTTAAGCCCGTAATGGTAAGGCCCATTAAGTGAGGGTTTTGTCTGCATTTAGTAATCCAAAGTCGTAAAAAAAAGTGGGACAGGGTTTGTTGTTAATGGAGTAAGGTGAAGAAGAGTAGTGAACGGAAAGCGAAGATGGAAGAGACGAGCGTGGAAGATCTTCCTCAGAAAGAGGCACACATACTGAAGGGTCACGAGGGTGCCGTGTTAGCCGCGAGGTTCAACGCCGACGGAAATTATTGTCTGAGTTGCGGCAAAGACCGTACCATACGCCTCTGGAATCCCCACCGTGGCATCCATATCAAGACCTATAAATCCCACGGCCGCGAAGTCCGCGATGTCCACGTCACACCGTACTCTCTCTCATATCTTTATATTCACAAATGCAATTCCGTTTCAAATTTATGCAGACGTAGGGTTTTATAATTTGAATGTAACTGCATTGCTTCATACACTTATTGTAGGGATAACTCTAAGTTATGTTCCTGCGGTGGAGATCGACAAATATTTTATTGGGATGTTGCGAGTGGGCGTGTAATTAGAAAATTTCGTGGCCATGATGGTGAGGTGATGTATTCTTCCTTCTTTCTTTCTCCATACTTTTGTGTTCATTATTTTCTCTTTCAATGGGATCATATTATTTATATTGGTCTCTTCTGTTCTTTTATCCTCTGCTCCTACTTCAATGCACTTTACTTTTCTTCTCCTTTTACACACTCAACCTCTTCGTCTTCGGATAAACTGTTACATGTTTGACAAGAGAATAAACAAGAAAGCTAAATTGCAGAAGCTCTCTCGTATTACTTCTTTCAAAAGCTTATTTTTATAACTTAAACATAGCTCCTGTTTGGAAAAATACAAAAATAAATCAAAAGAACACCAGTTTTTCTAAAGCATCTTTTCAAAAGAATACTTCTTTTTCTTTATATTTTTTTTCTTCTAGAATTGTTTCAACAAAAACCTATCTCAGACTTACGCCTTAAACCGGTTTTATTTTGTTTTTTTAGTTTTTGAAAAGAGTTTTCATGAATAGTTTTCAAAAACTCTTTTTAAAAAAAAAAAAAAAAAACTTGTTTTATAAGTGTTATTTGAAAATTGTTTTGAAAATGTAAAAATAGAAAAATTTATTTATATTTATTAAAATTTTATTAATAAAAAGTAAACAACAACATATTCTGATTGTATTTTGAGTTTTCAAAACAAAGAATAAAAAGCTGAAAACCAAAACTATTTTCAGGTGTTCTTGACAAGAACTTTTTTCAAAAACAGTTCTCAAAAAACACTATCTAAACGAGTTTTTTAGTTTTTAAATATTGAAAATATAAAACTATTGTCAAACAATCAAGAATAAGCTACTTTTAGCCTATGGGAGAAAAGTTTATTTCATTTTCGTTCTTTTATTTTTTAAAAGTACTTATGCAGAAGAATATCCAAACATGGCCTAATTATATGCGCAGGTTCCAGACCTGTGCTAACACCTTAAAAAAACTATCACTGGAATTATTTTTTATTTTCTCAAAAGTGATATTCATTTTTATTTGTATACAATGATGAAATTAAAAATAAAAACTAGAGATCGTTAAGACTTAAAATAGTTTGGAGCTGTTGATGATTGTTATTGTGATATATGTTGACCCAATCTTTAATCCAGACTAGGATATAGATATATAGTTTCTGATGGATAACTTCTTCTGCAGGTAAATGGTGTCAAATTCAGTGAGCATTCATCTGTTGTAGTCTCAGCTGGCTATGATCAATCGTTGCGTGCTTGGGACTGCAGATCCCACAGCACCGAGGCAATTCAGGTGGATTTCATCAAATCATTCCCCTACTTACTTTTTACTCTAATAGTTATTTATTACATGCAATTGTACTCTATGTTTTTTTCTACTGGCTTATTAATCTGTAGTTTCAATTAACATGCAGATTATTGACACATTTGCAGATAGTGTGATGTCTGTTTGCTTAACAAAAACTGAAATTATTGGAGGAAGTGTTGATGGAACTGTTCGAACATTTGACATTCGTATTGGCAGGTTTCTCGCAACATAACTTTGAGACCCTTATTTGTTCATGTTATTGTTTAAAACAACTCATCAAGTAATTTGTTGGGTGATATTTCAAAACAAAAGAGACACACTGCCATGAGACACTTTTGCTGTTGCCATAAAATTTATTTGCATTGTGAAAGGCTAGTAATGTTTGTTTTTCTATTCACCAGAGAAATATCCGATAACTTAGGGCATCCTGTCAACTGTGTTTCAATGTCAAATGATAGTAACTGCATTCTAGCTGGTTGCTTAGACTCTACACTGCGCCTTTTGGACAGGTACGATTGTTACATGTTGGGAAAAGTTACTATGAGTTTATATCCCTGCAAGCTTCATTGTTCTTTCTGGTTACAGGTCCACAGGAGAACTGCTGCAAGAGTATAAAGGACACACCAATAAGGTTAGTCTACAGATGCCTGAATCTGATTTATAGCACAGCGTTCATTAACACCATGGGGTTATACTGAGTGTATGCTCCCTAATACTTTGGATTACAAGTTGAGATTCACTGTTATTTATATTTCTGCATTTTTGGACTATTGTTTATTGGTTCCTGCAGTTATTCATTCTTCATGCGTATTTCTTGTGTTTTAAGTAACTTTACATGTTGCAAATGTTTTTGCTATTCATTTTTTTTTTTAAATTTTGATCATTTCTATTGATCTACCATCAGTCTTACAAATTGGATTGCTGCCTTACCAACACGGATGCTCATGTAACTGGTGGCTCTGAGGATGGCTTTATTTATTTCTGGGATCTTGTGGATGCATCTGTTGTTTCAAGGTTCAGGGCTCATACCTCGGTGGTAATTTCTTCTGTTTAGTTTATTCTTTCTGCAAGAAAGCTGTGCAAGGATGATACTAAAAGGAGATTTTAGGCATTTTCTTTTCTTCATTGATAATTTGACAGCTTCAAAATTTGAAGTCTTCCTTAAGCATCAATAAAGGAAACTGATGGCTTAATATAACCTTTTACAAAAAAGTGCTGTTTAATTATTATGAGTTTTCATTTAAACCTTATATGATTTTATTTTTTTTTGGACTGGGAAACCTTATATTATTTATCACTCATTCATCATTGTTTTAGTTGATTTCTCACTCTTTTGGCATTGTGTTGAGAGCCCAGTGTGAAAATTGTTATCCCAAACACTTCATCATTGAAATAATATGGTAACTTTATTCAAAACAAAGTTTCTCTATCTCAGAACTTCTCCATCAGTTGTTCCTGATGATACTTTCGTCTGCGGCTGATTATATTTACTGATTTACAATTTTACATTAACTTTGTTATTTTTCTTTAACTAATGTTTTCCTTATGCTATATTTTATTACTGTCAATTTCTAGTCTGGTGACAATGTCACCATTTTGTTCCAAAATTGTGTGAATGTTGCAGCAGGGGCGACGGCTTTTTGGGTTTATAATATCAATTGGTGTTTTACTTGTAGAGATGCAATATCTTTTATTTTAATAACAACTTGTTGAAGGACGTGAGAATGATATATTGTATGCGGGTTTTCTGTCAGGTAACAAGTGTTAGTTATCACCCAGAGGAAAATTGCATGGTAACTTCTTCTGTGGATGGCACCATTCGAGTGTGGAAGACATAAGAACAAAATGCAAGCACCAAGTTTATTTGCTGTGTCCATGCGCTCATACCAATACCAGTTAACATAATGATGATTACATGAAGTCCACAGAAACGATGTTCTGTTTTTATATAATATTCTTCGAAGAATTTGACCATGTGCGTTTTTTATATGGAAGATGGTAAAAGCAAAGTTAGTATATTGGTTGACTTTTTGTTTCCAAAAGGGATTGGTATTTGTATAATTCACTTGTGTCCATAAAATGAAAATGAATAGTATTCTATCCGTTATGTTGTGAAACGAGTATGTATTTTATCTGTGTTATGGAGTTGTTAACATTGGGTTTTACTAGTATATGTCGGTGAACGAGTGGCTGCGATGCTTTTAATGAAAACGGACAGCGAAGACTTGCAGCCAGTTATTATTCTAATTTTGTGGGCTAATCGCATGGACCAGGGAAAAACACCTTTGATTGAATAATATAGGTGATGTTTTGAACTGCTTATTTCATTAATACACGATTTAATTATTTTTTCGGTTAATTCATTCTAGTTAATATTTTATTTGTTAAATGTTAAATCGGTGAGAATGATTGATAATAAACAATTGAATTAGAACTTGTTGAACCTGGTTTGTCTTTTCCGCCTGTCAATTTACCTCGTCAAGTGACAAGTCCAAACTTTTTTTGTAATGTTAACATTTTTGACAATATAAAACGATTAGCCACATTATTATCATTGTCACAATGGATTATTTTAACTTCTAGAAACACTTTACACCTGGGCAGGAAATCTTTTATGATTATTTTTTATATTCTTAATTTATGTATAAATGAACCGACACATCGGCGAAGCGACACCACGTGTGTTGTGTGGTGTTTGTGTTTGTGTTTGGAAGTAAGGTAGCTTAATAACTCCTCATACATGCTATGGCGTCAGCCAAAGTTCGTCCAGCCAAACAAGTTATAAATTCGTATGGTTTTTGTTTTGATTAATTTTTTAGTCTTACTGTCACACTTTCCCGGCAAGAGGGATTCTCTTGTACATGTGGTTTGCAATTATAACAATAATTATAACAGTGGCAGTTATTGTCATTATCATGGTCATGATTGCATGTTGTAAATAAATAATTACCCATATCTATATTGAATATAAAAATATTTGAGAATAAACATGACAAAGGAACAGGGTTTAAACATCGATTTTTGTCTAGGTAAAGCTTATCTTTCTCACGGATGTAATTAATTGAAAAAAGGCGAGTTAGTCACAAAATGTCGATCTGGTACATGTTGGCAACTTTAACTAATTATGCTGGTTGCTTACATTCTTATGCCTTGAGGCACCGTACAATTTTGATGGTGCTATGCTGCCGATACAATTATGTATTACGTATAATTTCCCTATCTTGCCAATATAGGTATTTCATTCTGTACCATCAAATGTAATGCATTTTTGTATTCAAATTAAATTAAGAACTAACAATTATGCCCTGTATTTGTTAACTTTTTTATTAGAGTTAAGAGAAATAAAATTGTATTTAAATTGAATTACCAATTAAAGAAAATATAAAATTTAGAAAAAAGGAGTTATAAACTGAGAAAGACATACATAAGATAAAAGAAAAACGTTGGTAATTTGTTATACAGTGGCAAATTTGAAGTGGGTGATAAATTTAGAAATGATTAAATGCAGAAAGGCAAAGGCATTAGGATGTTGATTTGGATGCATGTTATATTGGCGGTGGTCAACAGAGATATAATATAGTTTGATGGACACGTTACACCAATCTATCTTATGTATATTGAATTGAGAATTGATATACTCTAAAAAGTAGGTGGTGTGTCCAATTTTACATTTGAATGAAGGAGGTAGAGAGAAAGAGTTGTCCCATTATAATAATGAACGGCCTTTACTTGTTGTGGCGTACAACCTTTGTATTTGAAATTTTTATTTAAAGCAACTGGAAAGAAAAGAAAATACATTTGATTGTTATTTAAGGGAAAAAAGACAGAGAGGAGCGAGAAGAAAGTAGCAGCACCGACAGTTTTGATAACAAGAAGAAATGATGTATGTGTAAATATCTGGTCCAAGGATAGATGAATTTATTAATAAAAAAGAAAAGTACAGAGGAAAGAAGAGAGAGATGAGTCTGAAATGAGTAGGAGCAGTAGTAATAGGAGGGTAGAGGAGAGAGAGTGCAATGTGGAATGTGGTATGTGGTATGTGGTATGTGCTAGGCTGGAGATGTGAAATATCTGGGGGGGCCGACACAAGAGTGAGTGGTTTGGACTTTGGAGTGAATAGTGTTTTAGAGTTTAGAGATATAGCATTTGGTGTGACTGTCTCTGTGTTTTGTGTTTTGTGTGTTGTGTGTTGTGTGTTGTGTGTTGTGTGTGGTTCACAGTTCACTTTCCACCCAACACATTGCCAGCTGACAGCTGTTGTTCATATTGGAACTTGCTCGGTTGTCCCTGTCCCCACCTTCCTTCCTCACACCCAATTATCGCTTTTCTTTTCTAATTAGCCTCCCCATTCACTTTTTGTTTTTTCAATTCACTATTCACTATTCACTAGTTACGTCAAACTTTCCTAAAAACTATAATTATTTATCATGCTTAAACCACAAATCAAATTAAATTTCAATTATTATTCAATAATACTTGCTCCTCTTCCTTCTCCATTTTCTTTCTCTTTCCTCACCAAAGGGTTGGACCCACTTTTGCGTATTTACGTTCCAGATTTTGCATGAACGGATAACAAATTAACAGACCTGTCCATCCAGCCCATTTTATCAACCAAACACTGTGTTTCCCAAAATTAGTTTGCAGAAAGCCAAAAAATTAGTTCAAAGAAAAAAGATAACTGAAAGTTGAAAACAGTGGTAATAAGTGTTTGAGAAAATTAGTTCAAAATTATAAAATAATAAACAAGACATCATTAATTATTATAATATATTTTAATATGTAAATTAATTACATATTTAAATTATAAATTATTATAATTATATATTTTATAAATGTATGTTATTATATATTTAAATAATAATTATATATTTAAATCATAAATTACTATAATTATTTATTTAAATTATAATTTCTTATTTTTATATATTTATTTAAATTATAGATTATTATAATTACATTGATAAAGGAGAGAGAAATGAAAAAAAAAATATTGTATCTAGGAATGGGCATTGATCAATCAGGTTAGTTCAAGCCATTTGACTCGCCCCCGTTTACAACCAACCATTTATTTTTCAAATTGGTGGCTCACAGATGGCACAAGTTCAAATGGTTTGCCTTTAATTTATCACAGTTGTTTTGAATTTTTTTATTTTGTAAGAATTACAACTTTTCAAACCAAACTTGATATATAAAAATATAATCTTAAAATAATATTTTTATAATTAGTTTAAAGAAATTACAAAAACTAATATATTGGGTATGATTTTTCTACAAGTATAATTAAAATGAATTACATTAATTAATTAAGAACATAAAAGTCAAGAAAATTACTATTAATTTTAAAATATTATATATATATATATATATATATATATATATGCAGCAGAAATAATACAAAAAAGGTTGTATTGATTGAAGAAAATTACAGAATAGAGGGAAGAGAGAGGCTCTGATTTCCCGTTCGAGCTCCCTCACAACTGAACCCTCGATTACAATTTATAGAAATTGAAAAGTTACTATTACAACAGTGATTTTTACTATTACAACAGTAACTCGATTTACCGCTACAGTGTACAGTGTACAGTGACTGGCGGCTCCGCTACAGTGAACAGTGATTGAACAGTAACCTTTCGCAAAATGCCTGCGAGTTTTGGAGTCAGTCTTCGTCAGACTCTTCGATCTGGTAAAATGAACCGGAGGAAGAGGATGCAGACGAACTGGCTTCTTTCTTGTCTTTCCTTTAGACAAACTGGCTTCTGAGTCAGTTGAAAGGAGATTCAATATCTGATGAAGATTCTTGGCCCAGGCTTCATCATCTGTTGATGCTGCAAGAGCAGCTGCAATCTTGGCTTTGCGGTTGAGAAACTGGTAGGTCTCTGGGTCTGCCGATTTGAGGCTTTTTGGGTTCTTCTGCCACTCCTTGTAAATTGGCATGGGAGGCATTAAACTGATCCCACCATTTTACTGAAGCTTGTTTCCCTAACATTGGCAAAAGCTTGGGATTTGTTGCATTTTTCTGGTACTGATGTTGCCAGGCAAAAATCCATGCTAAGGAAAAGATTGAGAAGAACCGAAGAGATGGATGAAACGGATTGTTTCCTTCTTCAATTCTTGATTTGAACTGATTAAATCCCGCCTTGATATCTTCAGGAAGGATAGCTTGAATTGGTCCGAAAAAGTCCCACCACTCAGCAAACCACTGAGGGAAGAAATAACGAACATTTTTCTTAAAATAGATCAGCCACGAGTGCCGATAATTTTTGTTTTGAAACCAAAATATATTGGTCCAGGCTTGAATATAATCCCAGTAAGTATAACCAATCGGGTCAAAAGGCTGGGAAAATTTTCTTACCTGGTTTGGTTTCGTTTCAAAATCTTTAAAAGTAAGAACTTTTAAAATTTGAAGAGTGGAATGTGTGCTAACAGTGTTATCATTTTTATCAAAATTATGTTTTATCGAAACAAATTTTGAATCCACCAAAATAAATTCATAAAATTTCCTAGTCTTATTGAGACAAAGGTTTAAACAAAAATGTTGGTGGAAAATTTTTTTCGCAAATCTTGTTTGGATTGGAATCCCAGAATTCAGGTTCCATTTGGATTGTTGGGTAAAACCTTCCTTCTTTTGGTTGATAGGAAGAAGGTTGTTTTTGAGCAATTGGCTGAGGCTGCTCTACCAATGCTTTTGGGTTTAAAGTTATTTTGGATTGGGCTATATCTGAAATAATGGATTTCAGGTTTTGGCTCCAGAAGAGGTCATCTGTTTCTTTTGAAAAGATCTGTTTCTACGATCTGGATGGAAGATTGGTCAGCCCACAGTCTTGAAGGGCTTGAAGGGTTGGGATAGCCATCGCATAGTCGGATGGTTTGGTTACTAGGGTAGAAGACCCTTTTGCTATTTGCGGAGTAGACGACCCCGTTTTGGTGATGGCATGCTGAGTTGATGACTCAGACTTAATGGTAGCCTGCTGGGTTGAAGACCCAGTCTGGGTAGATGACCCTTGATTTGCAGTCTGTAAGGCGACTTGAATGGTTTGGGCATCCTCTATGGAGGAAGATGATTTATCTGTCCGGGATGATCCCCGAACTGCTTTTCCCCGGCCTCGGGAGGAAGCGACCTACATTTTTAATTTTGGAGGCATCTTACATGTGTCCGACCCTGAAGAAATTCACGAGTCAGATAGTCAGGAAGAGTGTTTGAAGTACCTTTGATGTATTCTATCTCGAAATCAAAAATACTTAAGATTGCTTGCCAACGGGCAAAATTTGTTTTGATGCAAGATTTTTCACATCTTTTTGCAAAATTTCTTTGGTTGACTTACAATCAACCAGAACTAAAAATTTTTTATTTAATAAATCAGATTGAAATTTTGAAATACACAGGACAATAGCCAAAACTTCTTTCTTAATAGTAGAATAGTTTTGTTGGGCTTTGTTCCAGTGTTTTGATGTAAATGCAATGTAATGCTCAGTATGATGCATGCGTTGTTTGAGAACACCACCATAACCTAAGTCAGAGGCATCGGTTTCAACAATCTTAAGGAGATTGGGATTTGGCAGATATAGACAGGGTAAAACTTTGACCTGCCGTTTGATCTGTTTGACCAGATTGGTGTGGATATCAGTCCACGGTGGAGGAGACTTTTTGAGTCTGTCATGAAGAGGTTTAGAGATGATACTAAGCTGAGGAAAGAAGTCAGCGACATAATTTAGACAACCCAAAAATCTTTGAAGTTGCGATTTTTCTAAAATTTGATTGGGGAATTTGTCAGCAAATTCAATAACCCGACAAATTGGTTTGATAGTTCCCTGAAAGATGTAATGGCCAAGGAATTTGATTCTAGTCTAAAATAAACAGATTTTAGTTTTAGAAATGGCTAGGCCATTTTGTCTGATTACTTTGAAAAAGATTTCAAGATGTTTAAAGTGTTGATCCACAGATTGGGAAAAGATGAGAACATCATCGATATAGACAATGCAGAAATTGGAATATGGGTTGAATATGTCATTCATTATATTTTGGAACTCCGAATGAGCGTTTTTAAGACCAAAGGGCATTACGTTCCATTCGTATTGCCCAAAGGGAACAGCGAAGGCTATCTTGTAGCGATCACTGGGATTGATTTGGATTTGCCAAAATCCAGATTTCATATCGAATTTAGAAAAGATTTTTGCCGAATGAAGACGGGAGAGTAAATCTTTCTTGTTTGGAATTGGATATCTGATCCATTGAAGAGCTTGATTAAGCGGTTTGTAATTGATAACCAATCTTGGGGCGCCTCGCTCAATCTCAGAGGCTTTGTTAACGTAGAAAGCTGCGCAAGACCAAGGGCTTTTGCTCTTTCTGATTAATCCTTTGGACAAAAGGTCCTTGATTTCGTTTTGACAATGAGTGACAAGATCGTGACTCATTTGGATTGGCCGAGCTTTGGTCGGGATTTGTCTATCTGTGAAATCCTTTTCGTAAGGAAGATTAACCATGTGTTTTTTCCTATCCCAGAAAGCATTAGGAAGGTCAGAACAGATGGTAGATTGAAAACAATCAGAAAGACTCTTGATACGTTTTTTTACATGAGGGAGAGAAACTTGACTCTCGATATGCTTGAAGGAAATTTCTTCTTTAAGAAAGTTAATCTGATTTAGTTTTCGATCAACTTGATTAATATTCCTATGGACTGGTTTGTCTAGGAATTTGAATAAGATTGTTTTTCCCAAATGCTGGGTGGTTATACCTTCACCGGAAATTTGAATAGGGAAGATAGTCTTGATGAATGGCGACCCTAAGATGACATCATTCTTAAGGTTTTTTATCAGGAGAAATGGAGTTTCTACCTGAAGATTATCCTTTTGGATGATTGCCGAAGGAAGCTTATACTGGATTTCTAGTTTTGATCCACTAGCAGTCCTAAGCCTTTCGGAAGTTTTGTGGAAGTATTTGGTCGGAATAAGTCCTTCCAAAATACAATTTGAATCTGCTCCGGTATCAAATAGAACGATAGTTTTTAGAACAAAATCGTCTACGATAATGGTAACATCAATATAAAACTTTTGAATGCTACACTGATTGATGAGGTTGTTGAAGAGAGTATCTTCGTTTGATGAATTATGATCAGACTCATAATCCTGATTACAGTTTTCATGGTTATCTGGAACCATGTTATCAGATAAAGCTGCAGTTATTTGAGATATGATAGTCTCGTGCAACTGTGATTGAGTTTTGAGTTCTCGGACCTCAGATTTGAGAGATCGAATTTCAGCCTGGAGGTCCTGAATAGTGACTGGCTTGGCTGAAGATTTTTCCAGTCGTTTGAGAGTTTGAGTAAGATCAAACTTGTTATTGACAAACCTATTATCTGAACGTGTAGGTTTGGGTTTGGAAAGTATTGCCTTTAATTTTTCAAGATACTCCTTCCTATCCTGAGGGTCTTGGATAGATTCTAGGGCATCAAGCAATAGATTCTGCTCATCATTGTGAATGACATTGATGAGGGGAGATTCAGAACTTTCGCTGCTAGAAGAGGAAAGATCATCATCAGCTTGGATTTCGTCAGAAGATGTCTTGGCGATATCATTTTCTTCTTCTGAGGAACTATCAGAAGAATTTATCAAAAGATTATTGAGTTGATCCTGAACAATAGGATCAAGATTAAGTTCACGAATCTTAGAGGAGACTCGACAAAATCTTGCTAAGTGACCTTTACGGCCACACTTATAACATGTTCTAGTTTCTCTAGAAAGATTGGGAGGATTAGTGTTTTGCTTACGAAGATTAGGATCAGAAGGCCTACTATGTTTGATATTAGACTGGCGAGTCTTAAACCTATAGACTCTGCGTTTGGGTTTATTCAGCTGTTGCTGAGAATGTTTTTTATGGGTAGTCTTTCCCGGATTTTTGGAACAAGGAAGACCGAATTGTTGGCAGAAATTTCCCAAATCTCTGCGATTCTGAGCCTTTTCTCTGGCTAATTGCTTTTGAATGTTGTCGTCCTGACAGATTTTGAGAGCGACCTTTTGAACATAAGCTATGATATTACCATAACTTAACTGATCATAAGGGATTTCTCCGTTAAACTGGGAACGGATTTTTTCCCTAACTTTGTCTCCTAAGGATTTTGGGAGTCCAGCTAGGAATGTTTCTTTCCAAAAAGGTTGGTGACAGTCGTCTCTAATGTAGACTCAAGTAAGGAAGGTGTCCCTATACCACCTAAAATTTCCTAAGGTCTTACACTTAAGAGTTGAGAGGAGATCTCCGGAACGATCTTTGTAGATGGAAGGATCTCCGATAAAATGTTTGACAATGGTCATAATTAATGTATTAACGGCGTCGGGAATAGGCTTCCCTTTGTCAGTAAGGACGTTTCCTTCAGCGTCCGTTTTGACTGCCGTAAAGATTTCATGTTTCTCAGTATCAGAAACATAATTATCCACCAGCCTTTGAGTTGGCCAGAAAAGCCAGCGGTCAGGATTTCTACTATAGTCTCATCAGTACTATCTAAAGCAGTCTGATATGCAGTGGAGACCATAGTCGTATGTTGAAGAGTATTAAGGATGTTATACTCAGTTTGACCATCTATATTCCATTCATAGATTTGATTGGCGTTGAATGACCGAAGACTTTGATCATTTTTTTCCTCAAGGAGAATATCAGGAGCAGTGGCTCGATTGTAGTAGAGTTTAGAAGGCTGCTTCCAATTGAGAGTCTTACTAATAACAGGATTGATTTGAGGAATAGACTTACTGCTAGATGCAGCATCCTCAGACTCAGAACCTATGGAAGAAGTTCCTAATTTGTTAATCCTAAGAGATTGGTCTTTTTGGGAGACACTTCTAGTGATTGGTCCTAGCTTAACAGATCCTACCTGTGAAGAACTAGGGGTATCAGGAATAACTACAGAGTTATCTGGATTGGATTTTCCTAAGGCTTTAGTCCAATTCTGATGAATAAGCCTAAATTTATTTCTAGTCTCGGTAGTTAGACTAAAAGGTTTAAACAATGGTTTGGAAATGGAAGAGGTCTCATCGTCTTTGGTTCCTGAAGATGAGGCTTTTCCTACAAGGTTTTCTCCTAAAACTTGGAGGTACTTATTGGTATAATTATTTTGTTCCATAAGGGCTTTAATATCTTGGGCTCCTATGGTTTCATCTGATTTGTACTTAAAGGGCGAAGCTAAATACTTATCCTCTAAGTCTGGGATGAAATAACTGCTAGATGGAGGTAGGTCGGACTTAATGAGTTGACCATTCTTACGGTGCCAGATAGTTAAGGTATTGACAGAGAGATCTTCTGTGATTGTAATTGTCCAAGGAGGATATATTTTGTTCCTATGAAGGTAGACATTTAACCAATCAAAGAAACAGACATGAGTTTGGACTTTGTTAAGAAATTCATAAAAAGAATCGATGATTTTTTACCTATGGTCACCCTTAAACTTGCTAAGAAACCATTTCCTCTGAGAGGTCCAAGTCTCAGAGTAGAATTCCTTACGAAGGGTTGGTTTGTCTATGGTGTAACTATTCATAGTTGACCATACTGCACTTCAGATTGAGTAGGAGAATGTATTTCTGAAGAAATGTCTTCCTCAGTCCTACTGTAGATATTTCTAGGGATAGAAGACGAGTTATCTAACCCTTGAAGATTGATTTCTGGAGTAATAATTCTAGGAATTGAACTCCGATTTGATTGAGAAGCTATAGAAAAAGATCTTCTGGCACTAGTATAGGCCGATCTAGAAGCTTCGGATCTTGAAGAGAAAGAATTTCTCCGATCAAAGATGATTTCTACCTTACCAGCCTCAGATTGTCTAATTTCCTGGAATTCAGGGGTTTGACGAGGAAGGGTTGGTGTAGCTTTTTCGAGTTGCCAAGAGGTTGGTAACTCTACCTCATCCCATTTGATGAGTTTGGGAACAGCAACATTTGCCCTAGTCATATCTGTGACGAACAAAGTTGTTTCCCGATCATTGGTTTTAAGAAGAACCCTTGAGTTACAAGTGTTCATGACCTTGTACTGGATTCGATAGAGAAGAGCTGCAGGGATAGAACCTTCTTTCATGTTTAACCCATGCAGACGAATGTTTAGAAACAATGAATCTAAGACATTTCGATCTAAAAGACTCACCGTTTTGTTTGGAAAACAATTGAAATAAACAGGACCATGTCCTAGACTGGTTTCTACGGTTCCTATGAGGGAATCGTGAAAGTCATTATGCCTAATATCGCGAAGGCACATGAGGATTGAGGCGTTAAGACCTTCCCTAACAAGGGGCTTGACAGCTACTTGAACACATCCTATATGGAGGTATTTGTACTTCCTAGAATGTTCAGCTATCGATTGTTTGGTAAGAAGATGGAATTCCTCACCAGCTTGGGGATCCAAAGGGATATTATTTTCTGCAGTCCTAATGATGTAGTCAGAACTACGGACATATTTGGATTCATCAGGAATATAGAGTTCATCCTGAGGGATTTTAGGGATTTCCCAATTATCGATGGCTTGATTGATATCCTCAAAGCAGACTTCTTCTTCGAAGATGTTATTTTTGGGAGGTATCTCCTCAACCGATTGATTTTGCTCAGTGAGCAGATTGGTGGTAGAAGGAGAAGAAGATGAAGAAGATTTAACAGAAAAGCGACGAGAGAGAGAGCGAAGAAAAGAACTCATTTTTTTTTATAACTCTTCCAGTATCATCACCTTCATCTGGTTCTTATAAGAAACTATTATTCTGGATCTAAATCTAAGTTTAACACAAAATTATCATCCAAAGGTATTCCAGTTTCCAGGTTACAGACAAAACTTTTTTTTTTTAATACAAAAGATAAACTTACCGAATTACAAAATTTACAGAACATTATCTCTTTCAGAATTACTTTATCAATGAAATAACCATCCATGGTAGAGACATCCGGCAAAGGCACATAGGCAACATGGACTTACCGCCTCCCTCGGGCCTTACTGTCAATCCAGCCCCAGGCCAAACCGTTGACACCATGAACCATTACTCAATGAAGTCAGAAAACGAAAGAGATAGATAAAAACAGAAATATACAACAGAAAGAGAAATAAAAACTAAAATGGAAAAGAGTTGAGTTTACAAGGCGGTAATCCGTGCAGTACCAGTTATCTGCGTCACACCTCATGAGTTTTTCAACCCGACAAGGCTTACAAAACCGCAGTTTTCGAAAATCAAGGGCAAGTACCCAGGTTTTCAGAAGAAAGAACAATAGATAAAAAGTCTGCATCCCCAGAATAGAATAGCATTAAATCATAATTTGAATGATAAAGTAAACTTAGATCCAGAAAAATAAAATCCTATTTCCCCATCAGGCTCTGATACCAGAAACCCAAAGATCTACTAACTAGGAGAGAATAGGATTTTATTTTTCTGTTGCATGCATAACATCTTTCCTATTCTCTTTTTTTTTTATATATATATAATAATAATAATAATAATAATAATAATAATAAGAGGTTACCCGCCGTTGAAACCGTTTTTTAACTCGTTCTAACCCATTAATCATCACAAACTGACCAAATACTAAATTTTTATCATGGGTTTTTTAGATTGCAAATTTATGCCCAACTCTAGTTGTATCATGTGAAAAAAGAGAATTAGTGAGGAACAATATTTTTATTAATGAGAGTAAAGTTGAAAAAAAAACAAACTAATAGTTGAAAATAACATATATTTTGAAAAAGTTACTTCGATTAACTTTTTTTAAAAAGCTAGTAGCAAAAGTTGCTAGCTTTGTGCTATTCAAACGGAACTCAAATTATTTCAGCTATTATTTTAATTAGATTTTCAACTTTCAATTAACTGAAATGACAAATATATTCAAATTCTTTGTTCCCCTAATGTCATTCCTATTATAATTAATTATGTTTAATCATATAAAAAGAAAAAAAAGGATTGTAAAAAGTTTTACACTATTATTCAACCACAATCTTTCATTTATGGTAAGTTTGTTGGTTTTCCTACTTAATAATTTAAAAGTCTTATAAACAAAAAGTTGTTATTAAAGGTAAGTGTAAATTTTTTTTGCATGGTCAATATTTACTAATTAAACTATTTATTTCTTTTAAAGAAGACGTTATATAGAGAGACAAGGAAGATATACTTTTACAAAATTTTGTAGACAAACTAAAAAAAACAAATGAAATTAAATTTATGTGTCTAGTTACCACAAAATTTGTTATATGTTAATAATTGGGTGTTGTGTTTAAGGATGAAAATTTCCTCTCCTTAATCTGTGTTTTTTTTTTTGTCACTATTAATAAAAAAATATTATATCATCTAATGAATTACATTAGAAATAAATAAATTTATAAGAGACAATTGATGGAATGACGTAATATTTTTTTAATGTTAGAGACTCAAGAATAATATGAATTGAGAATAGAATATTTTTATTTTATGTTCATCCCTATACCAATGTAATAATATGAATATTAAACTAATGATAACATTTTTTGTATAGGGTATTACTATATTATTAATAAAGATAACATCATATATGTGTCTTTACCAATGATAAATCAATGTTTATATCAATAGTTTAATTTCTAATAAATAAATGTTGCATAAAGACTATTTATCACACAAAATAATCTACAATTTCCTTCTATTATGATCCGAATTATATTTTAGAAATTTAGAGTTATAAGGTTGATTACTTTAATGATAAAATTTACATGTGGAGAGAAGAGATGAAAATCCTCTATCTCAAAATTGTGTTTCATTTCCCATCTCACAAATCAATGAAGATCATGTCTAATGAGTTACATAGATGATAAAAAAATCATAAAAGAAAAATCATTAAATAACATAATATTGGTTGATTGGTGGGGATAAAAAATGAAATACTACTAGAATTTTTATTCAAAGAGAAGGGGAGAGAGAAGTCGTGAGATTTATCACTCTAGTGGTAAAAATTAACATGTCAACAATTAACATTTATTCTTTTAAAAAAAATCATATTTTAACCATTTTAAAAATTGGACCATAGTTATTTAAGAAGTCTATCTCTTTTAACATGATGAGTAATATATTATTAAATAAAAAACACATGAAATTTAAGTTATGTTTGATAATATTATTTAAAAAGCTAGTTAGTAACTAACAACTTAAAATTGTTAAATTATCTTATTAAACCATAAGTGTTTAGTAAAATTACATTTAAAGTAGTTGAAAATATAAAATAATAAAAATAATTTATTTTTATCATAAAAAAATTAAAAAATCTAACAAATATAGAAGGACAAAAAAATGAAATAAACACAAAAAGTTAAAAACTAACATTAAAAAATAGAAAATGTTACGTCAAGTGACATTTTAAAAGTATTACTTCAAGTATCATTTAAAAAATATTTAAATTACTAAAATATCTTGTTTAATTTAACAAACGATCAAATAAAATTTTCAAATAAAAATTAAAAACTAATTAAAATGTTTTTTCAAACATAACCTTATGTTAAAAAATCATAAAGTAATTCTATATGATAGAATATAGATTATACATCCCTCGTAGAGCTAGAATCCTTTTTAATGTGTAAGATGCATCAGAAACCTTTTACGTAAATAGCCAACGTTAGCTGTTTAATTGATATGAAAATATGTTATATTTTGTAAGATTCCGTTTAAAAGAACATGCGATAGTGTTATTTTATATTTATGATATTTAAATAAAATCAGAATCGTGTTTTTCAAGTTTGAAAAAGAAATATAATTTTAAAAATAATTAATAAATGATGTATATATAAAAAATATTGATAATTTATAATAAAATATCTGTAACTTAATATGAGTAATTTTTTCTTTAAGAAAATAACACGTACTAATTTGAAGCAAAAAAGGTCACATCTAAAGTTTTAAAATATCTATAAAATATATATAACTTGTCAACCTTTAAAGAACTAGTAAGATATATTGACCAAAACCCCAAAGTGAACCTTAGAACTATAGATAAGTTTTTGTGTGTGTGTGAAAAGAACTATAGATAAGTTTTTTATTATAATTTTGTGTTTGGTTATATGTTGAATCACATTCAACATCAAAGTATCCTCCTTATGAAATCAAAATTAAGTGTTCAACGTACTTTGAAACATTATTCACGTAAAATAAACTCACGTTATATTTTATGAGAAAATAATTTATATAGTTATATTTTCATCCAATCAAATATTGTTATGCATAACAGGTGAGTTAACTTGAATTATAATAACAATCGAGTTGACTTTTATAATAATTATATTAAAATCATATATATTATATGTATCTTCATTTTTAATTAGTTGATTTTCCTCTCTTCCTTCACGTCTTTCTTCTCCAAAATTCAGAATCACTGGTGCAAGAACCAAAAGTATTGATGATTTAAATATAGTTTTGTAGCAGCAGTAGGAGCGGAGGATAAGGAAAATAGGTATTTTTTTAAAAAAATTAAAATATTTAAAGTGAATGTTTATATTATTTTTAGGCATCATAATTTTGTTATTTTTTTACTTAGAGCCTAATTATTTATTAGTTTTAATTAATAAAAAAATTTCGTAATTCACTGTATCAAAAGCCCATTTTAATTATACTAATTTTACCTAAATTAATCTAATAAAATATAGTTATTAATTTTAAAAAAATTATTTTATATTTAAAAATAATATCTCATTTTAAAATTTATTTTAGATTTCAAAAGATATTGGATCATAATAGTTTCTTCCATTCATATATTACATAGGTTGAATACGTACCTCCATTGAACGAGCATATATTATATATTATTTCCTCTTGTTCTGTTATCCATTTTGAACAAGCGTATTAGTTTCATCTATATATTCATATCATTTTGTAATTTGTTTGTAACACTTATTTTAATTAATTTCTTAACTTTAAAGTTTCTATCCAAACAAATATGAATTTAATACGTGTATTATTTTAAACATGAGTATGTAAAAGAACCTTACCCAAGTCTTATTGATGACATCCTTATTTGTAATTCATGTAGACTATTCAAACATCTATTTGTAATTCACTGCATAAAAAATAATTTCATTTATTCAAGAAAAAATATTGTACAATAAAAGCACACAGAAACAAAATACTCATCCGAAATTATATATATATATATATATATTTATAATGTTTGTTAAACTAACATATAACAAATTTTAACTAGCTATCTAGTGTTTAAAATATCTCAAAAACACTCTTCATTAAATTAGAATTCTTATCCAACAACTTTTTTTTTTTCATGTTGTTTTAAGAAATGAACGAACTTTTTAAGATTATCAATATTAAATATAATATGCGAAGTAGCTTCTAATTTTTTGTTTTTGGTTTAAAATACATTTTGAAAACAAATATGTATTTGGTAAAATAATCATAATTTAATTTTTCAGATATTGTCAAAACATTTTTTACACCATTTAGAAAATAATGAAAACTAGTTTTGAGATTTTTGTTTTTGTTTTCCATACTTATATATCATTACTCCCCATCATCACCTCCGGTCACTGTCATCAACCATGAACTCTAATTGTTGTTGTTGATATTCAATTGTTGGTTGCTAATCTCTATTTATCATCGTCAATCTTTGGATTGTCATTATCAATCTTTGATTGTTGTTGGTGAGCGCTACTTTATTATTATTGCCACTATCCACCATCATATGTCTTTGCTGTCAACCACCATCGTCAGTGTTTGTCGCTAACAACAACCATCGTTTGTCAATTTCTAATATTTTGTCACTGTCACTAATCTTTTATTACGGTCATGAGCCGCCACTTGTTATAATTCACCACTATTATTATTTGTTGTTGTTACTACCATCACTATTGGACTCTAGCTTTTGACCATTGTTAATGGTTTGTGATAATCATTGTTTATCTACGATCTTTAATCACTTTTCTCCACAGAGGTTGAGAATTGACAATAATGTTTTAAATTTGAAAAAAAAAATGTTTTTTTACATTTAAAAACTTGAAATCAAAACTAGTTTTTTTTTTGGAAATTTAAAATAAAAAATCACTTTGAACAAGCTCCACTTTCTTGATGAGTAAAAATTTATTTTATTTTCTTGTATTTCAGTTAAGGATTATGTTTTTGGCTTAACTACACATGTTGTTTTCAATTTTTACATTTCCAAAAATTCCAAGTCTCAATTGTTAATTTAAAAAATGAGATCTGAATTTAAAAAATTTCTCAATTAGTATTCAAATTAGATGAAAAACTAATTTTTTAATAGTCAACATTAAGGTTGACTTCACATTAATCGATTATATGTACAATAATCGTTTATTTACTTATATTAATGGAATATTTGTAAAAGGCGCAAGACACAAAAGAACCAATTATTTAAACTTATAATAATATATTATTTGTGCAAGAAAACATTTTTAATGTGTAAAATAATCAATTTCCACTTAGTAAAAAAAAGAGAGAGAATTTTGAATTCTTGTAAACAAACGAGGGTAGGAGAATGATATTTTGATTCTTATTATTTAGCAGAAAGAAATGAAAATTAAAGAAAGTGCAATGAAAAAAAAGAAAGAAAAGTAGAAAAATATAGGAAAAATTGAAATTGTTCAGTTGAATATGTAAAGAAGAAAAAACACAAATTGAAATAATTATAATAACAAATTATCATATATTTATTATTTTTTTAATAAAATAATTTTTTATTTTTTTATCTTATATGATAAATCCCACTATATATTTACAATTTTTTAGATAAGTTTTCAATTTTTTAATCAGTTAAAATTAACAATAAAAATAGCATTAAAAATGTATATCAAGAAAAAACTTATAATTAAGTATCATAATATATAAAAATTTATAAATTTGTATAATAATTTTATATTTAAAACTTTTGAATTACTAAGTACTTTTTTTAACAAAGACGGAAATAATTTTATAAAATGATTATTTTTAGCACATAAAATTTTAAAATAATAAATTATAAAAAAATTATTTTATGATATTTATATATTTAACAAAAAAATTGGAAGTATTCTTTTTTTTATATTTTTATACTTTTTTATATTTATTTGAGTGAAAATTAAAAAACTAAAAAAATAATAACTTTTAACTCATTTCGTTGCTATTAAAAAATAATAATTTTTCACTTATTTTTCATAAATATAACGTTTTACTTTCCATTTTCTATTCACAAAATAGAACCTAGACAATAGTAATTGAGAAATAAAAGGATATGTTTTGGAATATAATCACTTTTACCTACCTTTTTTTCGTAAATCAATTTATGGTAGATTTAGTAACTCGAGTTGAAGTTGGTTAGTTTAAATGAGTTGTGCAAGTGTAATCAAACCCTTTTTTTTTTAAACTTTATTTCGTTCCCTTTTTATCTTTCTTTTGCATATTATTTTATGTCACCAATATGAATATGGGTTGAGTCCACAGATGAACCACTCATCGCATTCTGGGTTGGGTTGGATGACGATTTGACCGCGCAATGAATATAGCCACGTCTCACATTTCTTGTGTAACCCCACGCCACGACTTTCATAACAGGCACGATCGCACAATCCCAGATCGCGCATGTCGTGGGAAGGATAGTGGATAACGGTCATCTTATCAGCCAACCTCTGAAGCCTATATAAGACAAAGGGGCTTGCTCCCCAGAGAGGGACGGATTCTACACCAAAAAACCCTTTTTTGTTAGTCATAGCTCACCTTCTACTTCCACCAAAAACAATTGGCGACCACAATGGGAACCAATAAAATTGAAGTCGGTGACCTTACTATTTTTTAACTATTATGGTACGAACTTGATGGACGGACTCAAGGACCTTCGGCCTCACAGCTCTAGATCAATTGCTGGAAGATATGCGGGCAATTTTCCAAAAGGCCAAGGAGGTGCGCGTACGAGTCCCCAAGGTGGAGGAACGCAGTCGCGAAGCACAGACTGGTGCATAGTTGGCCACCATCCGACACTCGAACCCGGACGCCTACCCCCAGCCCGACTTTCAGTCTTTCTCGCTGGAGATTGATGTCGAGCTTGTTCCCCCCACTTCCTCGTCCCCAAAATGGAGGCGTTTGATGAGAGTGGCGATCCAAACTACGATCTGCGAAAGTTCCAATCGGAGATGCTTATCAACGGTAGGACCGACATCAGATGCAAAATGTTTGCAGGGACCCTAAACAGGTCCGCCATGGATTGGCTCAGCTCGTTACTCGACCAGACGGTCACCCGCTTCGAAGACTTCATGAGGCTCTTCGTGACCCAGTTTTCCACAAATAGGCAAAAGCCCCCCTCCGTAGCCGAGCTGTTCAACATAAGGTAAAGATCAGACAAGACTCTGAAAAGGTATCTAGCATGTTTCAACAACGCCATAATCAGAATCTGAGACCTTGATGAATGAATGTTCGTCGCTACTTTCATGAAAGGTCTCTGTGTTGGACCATTCGGGGAGTCGCTAGTCCACAGAGAACCGAGAACATGGCCGAGATTAGGTTTAAGGTCGTCTACCACATTGACGCAAAGAAGTGATGTCATAAAAGAAAGCCAGGGAGAAGGCCAAGGGGACTAATAGGCTAAAATCACCCAAAAGGGACGATAAGCCAAGACCTTTTTTGGGAGGCAAAAGGAAATATGGCAGGTTGAGCGGTAGACAACAAGAGTATAGCACATCCGGCAAAAGCAGAGGCGGCAAGTCCTAAAGAGCCTCACTCTGCTAACCATCCCAAGGCAGCAAGTCCTGCAGGACGTCAATACCACCTGAATGATACACTTTCCCCCCTCCCCTCAACTAATAAGCGGATATGGTGGGAGCGAGACTTACGGAGCGAGTTCCACCACACCTATAGGCACAACACTAAGAAATGTTAAGCCTTGATAAAGCAAATTGATAGGCTAAAAAGGGAGGGACACTTGCGCCATTATGTGAGAGGCGCATATCACAATCACGAGTGACCCCCACAGCTTAGGGTCCCCGGGAGAAACAGAAGTGAATTCAAACTAACGACGGACCTCACGAGAAAACCATAAAAGGAAATTTCAACACAATAGCCGACAAATGAGCTACCTCTTCGGCAAGGAAGAGATATGTCAAATCGGTCCTTAGTGTCTTGACTCCCAAAACAAAACGCCTTGCAACCCCGACACTATCCTCCTTTGATGAGGATTACGTAGGATTCATCCCTCACGACCATGACCCGATCGTCATTTCGGCGATAATGATGGGCTATAACGTTCGTCGTGTCCTAGTAGACCAAGGAAGCCCCACAGACATTCTATTCTGGAGACCATATTTGGGCTTAAGAATCCCTAGGGACCTCTTGTAGTCGCATAATGGGGGTCAATTTCACCAGCGAACAGGTTGATGTGCTAGGATACGCCAACCTGCACACAAACTTCGTCTTTGAAGGTATGCCAAAGATGGTAGTGGTGCGATATCTGGTGATCAACGCACTGTCATCCTATAATGTACTGCTCAGCCGACTCACCTTCAATGTCCTTGGAATCGTGGTCTTCACTGCACATATGAAAGTAAAACACTTGCTCGAAGATGACAACATCGGGATCATTCGCGTTGACCAAGAGGTCACTAAGAAGTGTTACGATGAAAGCCTCAAATGCAAGCTTAACTACTCGGCGAGCCCAACTAGGTTCATTTATTGGATCTAGGCTCGCGTAGTGAGCTACTTGACTAATGGTCGACCCCAGTCAACCCCTTGAAGTCAATGCCCATAGACGAGGGCGAGATTTACATAGGCAGCAACTTCAACTCGAAGGTAGAGGCTACAATCGTTTGGGTGCTACGACACAACGTCCACATGTTTGTATAGAGCTCAGTCGACATGCCCAGGATTGGTCCTGACTTTATCTGTCACTGGCTCACCATCAAGCCCAACATCAAGTCAGTCTTTCAGAAGCGCCAGAAGTTTAGTGAGAAAAAACGTCACGCCATCGTCGAAGAGGCCGGCAAGCTCTTGAAAGTTCGACACGTTAGGGAAATTCAATACCCCAGCTGGTCAGTCAACGCGTCATGGTTCGTAAGCAAATAGGGAAATGGCGTATATGTGTAGACTTCACCAATCTCAACAAAGTCTCCCCCAAGGATCCTTACCCCTTGCCCAAGATCGACAGGCTGATAGACGCAACATCGGGTTGCAGCCTCCTGAGTTTCATGGACGCGTATTCTGATTACAACCAGATATGTATGCACCCCACTGATGAAGATAGAACTGCTTTCATCGCTGACCAACGCAACCTGTGCTACAAGGTCATGTCGTTTGGGCTAAAGAACATCGGGCAATGTATCAACAACTCATGGACCGCATACTGGCAACCATGATAGACCGTCACGTAAAAGTCTACGTAGACGACATGGTTGTCAAATCAAGTGTCGCCTCAACCCACGAGGTCAACCCTCAGGAGTTCTTCACCACCATCAACAAGTACTCCCTGAAGCTCAACCTGACGAAGTGCTGGTTTGGGTTCAAAGTAGGAAAATTTCCGATGCTAACCAATAGATGCATCGAAGCTAATCTTGACAAATGTTCCACGATTCTGAAACATGAGACCCCCCTCAACCGTGAAGGAAATGCAAACCCTCACCAAACGAATTGCCTCCCTATCATGTTTCTTCTCCAAATCAGGAGACTGAGCATCCCATTCTTCCAAAGTCTTTGCAAGAACAACCAACTCCAATCGGCTAACGAGTGCAACGAGGCTTTTTTTAAGCTCAATAGCTACCTATCTCAACTCGTAGTCCTGCACCCTCCTGTCCAGGCTAGCCTATCTACGTCTATATCTTCACCTCGGACTAAGCTCTCAGTTCTGTTCTCATTCAAGAGGACATCAACCACCAGACCCTGGTCTGTTTTATTAGCCACATACTCAGAGGAGCCAAATTTAAATATTAGAAGATAAAAAAATGGCACTAGCCATACTAATTATCGCCCTCAAACTGCGCCACTATTTCTAAAGCTTCTAGATAATTATGCATACCAACCAACCTATTCTCTAGATCCCCAACAAATCTGACCTAGCAGGATGCATGATGTGATGGGTCATCGAATTGTCCAAATACAGGATCCTCTTTGAGCGACAAGTCATGTGAAAGCATAGATACTGTCGGATTTCCTCCGTGAGTTGTCTCCTCTCCTCCACCCCTATGAAGACGGACAACTTGGTTTGGTTCTTGTCGGTTGACGAATCTTCCAACCAAAAGGGCAGTGGCGCAGAAGTCATCTTTGAAGAGTTGGACAGGGTGATGATTGAGTAGTCCTTACGTTTCATCTTCAACGCCAACAACCACAAAGAGAAATACGAAGCGTTTATTATCTGTATAAAGCTCGCTAATGAGATGAGAGTCATGGAATTATCGATGCATAGTGATTCCCAACTCCTAACAGGCAAAGTATTGGGAATATTCCAAACAAAGGATTCACAACTAATGAAGTACCTCCAACACATTAGGGAAACCGTAGCCTTTTTCACCCGCTTCAACTTGCACCATGTCCCCGATGATCAAAACAATTGGGTTGATCTACTCTCTAAACTAGCAAGCACCAAGAAACTCGGGCATAACCTATCCGTCATCCAGAAGACCTTAACATCTCTGAGCACCTCCTCCACTGAGGTTGATGAAGTCTTATTCCTACAAGAAGAACTGGAGTCCTAGATGGGCCCTATCCTAAAGTATTTGGACAAGGATGTCCTACCCCTCAAAAAGCAGCACGTCGATCGCCTCATTAGGGAAATCGCTCATTACACACTGATCGATGACACGCTTTACTGACATGTCCTATCAGTTCATCTCATGTGTTGCCTATCTCCAACTCAGGTTGATTATATCGTTAGGGAGGTCCAAAAGGGGTTGTGTGGAAGACACATCAGTGAGCGCACCCTCTTGGAGAAGATCATCGATAGGTATTACTAGCCGACCCTCAAGGCTTACTGCAATATGTACGTCCGTAAATGCGACAAGTGCCAACGACACGCCGACCTCTAGAACCAGCCTGAGGAACCCATGCACACGATAACATCGTCATGGTCATTCAATAAATGGAGAATTGGCATTTTAGAGCATTTCCTCATAGCCATATGACAAATGAAATTCTTGATCGTGGTAGTCTACTACTTCAGCAAGTGGATCGAGGTCGAGCTGGTGGTCATCATATCAACTGGCCAAGTAGTCTATTTTATACGACCCTCCCTTATTTGTCACTTCAGAATCCCCAGAATGATCATTGCTAACAACAGGACGCAGTTCACCAGCGAAAAGGTCTAACAATTATGTAGTGACCATGACATCCAGCTCGTCTACAACGCAATCAAGCACCCCAAGACAAACGGACAAGTAGAGGTAGCCAACCTCGTTGTACTACACGACTTTCGACGTCTACTGGACGAGACGAAGTCATCTAGGTAAGACAAGCTTCACATGGTTTTCTAATCTTACCACATGACGCCCTACTCAGCTACTTGTGAAACCCCATTTTGCCTCATCTACGCCTCAGGTGCAATAATCCCCATAGAGATAACCGAGCCAACGCGCAAAGTCCTAACCCATGAATTGAAAGCGCTGACCTCGCACGGCGAAATGACCTAGATTCCATCAACGAAGTTCGGGAGCTTGCCAAGATGAAGAAATATACCGCCAAGTAGTGAGCAAAGGTCATATACAACACAAAGGTATACCCTGTGCCACTTCTCCAAGGGCGACTTGATCTTAACAAAGGCCCAACCAAACTAGATCTGTAAGAAACTATCACCTAAACGGATTGGTACCTTTCCCGTTCACAAATTCGTTGGCAAAGGCGTGTATTGCTTAGAAACCTTGGATGGCCGCTAGATTCCCCGCACGTGGAACACCATTAGCCTTTGTTTCTACTTAATTAGTCATTGTTTGTACTTTTCTCGTTCTTTCTTTCCTATGTACTTCTGTGCTAGTTAAAATGAAACATGAAAGAGGGGATGTTGTAAATGATGGTTTGGAACAGGGTGCCAACATAGTTGATGTTTCCTCCCATAGTGATGCTTATGTCCCCCTCCCCATTTTTTGCAATCTCAGGTCAATTACTGCGGCACATCGAGGGGTCAGCGCAAGCCTAAGGTAAACCAAAGTTACGTTGTTGGTCGCCCAAAACGACACGAGCCCAAGCTAAACAACAGTTACCTTGTTGATCGCTAAAATTACACGAGCCCAGGGTAAACAAAAGCTACCTTGCTAGGTCGCTACCCTACTAGCACCCAATCAGTTCCTTTTTAATTTTTCACTAAGTTAAAATGAGAGAAGACGACCACATACAATTATAAAACATGTAAAAGGTTCCTTTTTAATTTTAATGTAAGTTAAAAAGAGAGAAGACTATCACATATGATTATACAACTCAAGATATTCCTTTTTAATTCTACGCTAAGTTAAAATAAGAGAAGACGATCACATACGATTATATAACGCGTAAACGCTCTTTTTTAATTTTACGCGCGAGAGAATACGATCACATACGATCATACAGCGTGTAGAATTTCCTTTTTAATTTTACACTAAGTTAAAACAAGTAAGTCGACCACATACGACTCTTTCTAAAAAGGAACAAGCATAAATGGCGAACCCCATAATACGAGGCAATCACTATCTCATTAATCATGTTAAAAAAGTACATATAATAATAAACAAAATAAACAGGAAACTAAGAAAGAAGGACCCCCTAGAGGTCGACGAACTGCCCGTTGAGGACCTTCTTAAAGTAGTCGATCCCCAAGAGGTCCACTGTTAGCGCCACAGCACAAACCTGCTTCTTCACAAAATATAAGTCATCTATATACTTGGTTGTGATTTCTAGCTTCAACTCGTCCACCTTATCCCTCAATTGCTTGTTTTCCTTCTCGAGGCCCGCCTTCCTTGCCATAACCTCATCCATCTCCGCCCAAAGGCTGGCCAAGTCTTCAAGGAGTTTCTCCCGTTCCTCCTTCATATAATCCTTTTCTTGGGCGATTGCACCCTTCAGTCGGTCAAGATCACCCATCTCCATTTTGTCATTTTTTAGGTCTTTCCCAGAGTTGACTAGTTTTTTCTTAAGCTTTTTTCGCTCCTCTAGGATGCCACAAGCTCGGTCTTCACCCGTGTCTATTAGGAATGCAAGGCGTTGGGTAAAGGTTGCTTGTTCCTTGCAAATGGTAAGGAAAATTTTCTTCAACTAGGCCTCTTCGTCGACTTTCAACACCAACTGCTCATTGCCAAAGGAGTAGTACTCGAAGGTGTTTTCCCAAAAGAAGGTGCCTTCCTTGCCCGCTTTCGTGGCTACAACAACAAAATTCTCCCCCATAACCTCTATGAGGGTCTCCTCGCTATCGACCCTGGTCGCCTAGCCTTTCCTATGCGAGGGTCTCAAACTTTTTTGTGACTCGACACCACACTCTGGAGCGATCGTCTCGACCTTTGGGGCCAGTGTAGAAGTCATCACAATAGAAGGCAGCGTTGCGGTGCTCTGCTTAGCTTTCTAAGCCTTCTAGATGTTGTTCATCTCTTCCATCGAGATTGCCATTTTCTCTACGAAAAAGAATCAATACACAGTCAGATAAGGAAAGAGTAAAATGTGCACATCAAGGACTGAAACAAAAATGATAAAAATATAGCAAAGGACTTAGAGTAACATAATACCCATATGATCTTTTAAACCTAAGTTGTTGTGCTTCAGCCTGAGCACGGTTCCAGTCAGGTGGAAGTCTAATGCCTCCAACTGTTTCATTGTTGCCCTTTCGGCATCGGAAAGAGAACCTTCTTCCACCCTTACGGAAGTTTGGGTTTGCAACCCAATAGAGAGGGAAGCCGTTAAGAGATTGCTCTCTGGAGTCGACCCCCTCACATTGAAGAATCGATCCTTGAACTTGTACGAAGAGTTATAAAGCCCAACGAGACTCCTCCCCACTACGTCGCTAAAGGACGGCTAACTCAAACGATTATTTTGCTTTAACTAAAAAAAATAGAAAAAAATGTTACTTGATGACTCCACCCTGAGGGCCTTATAGACGACCTGGAAGACACAACTGTTGGGGTGGAGTTGACAAAGGGCCACCTCAGCTCAGGTAAGCATTGCTTTCTCAAATTCGGTCAGTGGAAGCCTCAGATCAAGCCTTGTAAACAAGGTCGTGTACATGATGGTGAAGGTTTCCTCATTCCTGTAAGGTGAGATGCATTGCGGTTCCGCATGCAAGCAGGGTCCGCAAACAACAGCGTCCTCCACCCCATCCTGCACCATGGGCATCCTCCTCTTTAGATGGTTTGCCTACAACCAGAACGAGTACTTCGTTCTGTGCTTAAACACATCTTCTCTCAAGGTTACAACTCATGCCAGTCCACCAATGGCACCTTTGGTACCGCGCTTGCTTCTGCCATAATATCCCTCCTGGACTCCATGAAACCCCGAAATATTTGAACCAAGAACAGTCAAGAAGGATGATGCGTACCTCTAGACGAGGAGATCAACATTGACAAGACCAAGGAGCTTTCCTCCTATCACCACTGCAGAACACCATGCCATAAGGTTTGCAGAGAAGAATGGAGAACTCAAAGCAGCGGAGAAGAACGAAGTTCAACCCCCCTCCTATTTATATACAGGGGTGAAGTGGAAACTAAAGGGGTGGGGCACGAGTTCGGGTCCCTCAGTCCTCGTGACTCCTTAATTTTCACCCAGAACCTCGCATATCATAGCACGATATGTGTCCCCTCCGGGTAGATAAAATGTCGTGATGACAAAGCAGATGGCTGACAAATAAAACATCATGTCAAGAAAGGTTGTTAGTGAAGGGCCATAAGAGGGAACAACTGCGTCTATCTAAGACCTAGGTCCCAATTCGACCTGGCGAATAGAGCCTCTTCGGCCTCAGAGACGTCTTCGGCTCAGGGCTGAAGGGCTAATAGACTGGGCCGGATTGGCAGATGACCTATTCATTGCGTTCTGGACCAGGTTAGATGACGACCCAACCTCGCGACCCAACCGCGCAGTGAACATAGTCACGTCCTGCGTTTCTCGCGTAACCCTACGTCAAGACCTCCCTAATGGGAACGACCGTACAATCTTGGATCGCACACGTCGTGGGGAGGATAGCGGATAACGGTCGTCGTACCAGCTAACCCTGAAGTTTATATAAGGTAAAGGGGCTCGTTCCCCAAATATGGACAGATTCTACACCAAAAAACCCCTTTTGTTAGTCATAGATCACTTCTACTTTCACCAATAACAGAATTTATATGTGAATAAACAAATTATTTTGTATTTATATGTTATATACTTTGATTGTTTTTATAGAGTTTTAGAAATTTTATTTTGAACTAGATTAACCTAATTTATATGTACTTGATTTGTCAACATGTAATGTAATAGGTTAAGCTACGATATTTTTTTTTCTATAAAAAACGAGTTAAATCGAGTTTACCAACTTTTTAATAACCTGTGATAAGGGCTGACACAAATTAACGGTGTGGGCTTTTTGTTATATTTATATTTATATTTATATTTATATTTATATTTATATTTATATTTATATTTATATTTATATTTATATTTATATTTATATTTATATTTATATTTATATTTATATTTATATTTATATTTATATTTATATTTATATTTATATTTATATTTATATTTATATTTATATTTATATTTATATTTATATTTATATTTATATTTATATTTATATTTATATTTATATTTATATTTATATTTATATTTATATTTATATTTATATTTATATTTATATTTATATTTATATTTATATTTATATTTATATTTATATTTATATTTATATTTATATTTATATTTATATTTATATTTATATTTATATTTATATTTATATTTATATTTATATTTATATTTATATTTATATTTATATTTATATTTATATTTATATTTATATTTATATTTATATTTATATTTATATTTATATTTATATTTATATTTATATTTATATTTATATTTATATTTATATTTATATTTATATTTATATTTATATTTATATTTATATTTATATTTATATTTATATTTATATTTATATTTATATTTATATTTATATTTATATTTATATTTATATTTATATTTATATTTATATTTATATTTATATTTATATTTATATTTATATTTATATTTATATTTATATTTATATTTATATTTATATTTATATTTATATTTATATTTATATTTATATTTATATTTATATTTATATTTATATTTATATTTATATTTATATTTATATTTATATTTATATTTATATTTATATTTATATTTATATTTATATTTATATTTATATTTATATTTATATTTATATTTATATTTATATTTATATTTATATTTATATTTATATTTATATTTATATTTATATTTATATTTATATTTATATTTATATTTATATTTATATTTATATTTCTATTTATATTTATATTTATATTTATATTTCTATTTATATTTATATTTATATTTATATTTATATTTATATTTATATTTATATTTATATTTATATTTATATTTATATTTATATTTATATTTATATTTATATTTATATTTATATTTATATTTATATTTATATTTATATTTATATTTATATTTATATTTATATTTATATTTATATTTATATTTATATTTATATTTATATTTATATTTATATTTATATTTATATTTATATTTATATTTATATTTATATTTATATTTATATTTATATTTATATTTATATTTATATTTATATTTATATTTATTTTTATATTTATATTTATATTTATATTTATATTTATATTTATATTTATATTTATATTTATATTTATATTTATATTTATATTTATATTTATATTTATATTTATATTTATATTTATATTTATATTTATATTTATATTTATATTTATATTTATATTTATATTTATATTTATATTTATATTTATGATGTCGTAGAATACTTCAAACGAAACTTAAAAAGAACAAATGTAGTCATTCAAACATGTGATGAAGTTACATTAATAATTTATATATAGAAGACACGAAAATATAATACCTAATGTCACGTGCTTACTATTTTTTAAGGATTAATTTAGTACTATTTTATAGATTAATCTTATATAAACGGAAATGTATCTTTTCTATTTCTTTATTTTTGTCCATTTCTTTTATTTTTTAAATTTAAAAATTAATTAAACAAGATGATGAAAACTTTTTAGGATGTGACATTTATTTATACATGGATGGAAGGAAATGAGAGGATCTAATTCCATAAAATTTACCATTAGTGAAATTTTTATTCTAATTATTTCTTTAATATACTACTATAGTTGTTAAAAAATATGTAATATGAAACTCAACTTAGTATTTTTATTATATTAAATAAAAATTTTTGCATGATTATACATATTGTATTCCAAAATAAAAAACAAAACAAAAAAAATCAATACTTTAGACTCATGTAACATTAAGTACCTCATCAAAAGCTTTTATGGTTTGAGGGAGAAAATAAACGAGTGAAAGAGTTTTGAGTAAAAATTGCATAATGAGCAAATCAAAAGTGAAAGTGTACGTGGAAGTTAAAAAACAATGTTACTATTGATATTTAGAAATGTGAATACTAAAGAGAATAATTGTTTTATTAATTACATATATAGAAAAGATAGATGATATTAAGATATTTACTTTTTATCTACATTATTCATTTTGTTAAAATCTAATGATGATATTAAATAATTGGTGTCGACCATTATATTTTAAAAAAGTGAGTAAATATTTTATACTTACTTTTGTTAGAGCAAGTGAATAATTTATCTCTCACACACACAAACATATATATATAAAGAGAGAAAGGAAAAATTCACTTTCTTCAACAATAAATATAACAAACTTACTCTTTATCTTTGTTATTTATTTTTTAAAATCTAATAGTCACTAAAATCATTTATCTTATATTTACTATTTGAGTAAGTATATCCTCTCTCACATATACACACATTATATTTATATATATATATATATGACTTTTAATATTAATAAAATTAATCAATAAACTTATTACTTATGAAAAGTTGTAATTGAATGTTAATGTAAGATTGTTTTACAGTATAAATATTAAACTTTTATATATATATATATATATTATATCTCTAATTAATTTAAAACTATAGTTTTTTTCTCAAAAATACACAAAACTCCAATGCAAGACTTTAACCATAGTATTGTAAAAAGTATTCTGTTAAAATATTTTGTATATCATTTCATGTGGCATAGTTTAAAAAAGTATTAATCATAGTATTAATTTTATCAATTAACTCTAAATAATAAGGTGTTTAAAAAATTTATGTACGTAAGAAACGGATATTTATTAATTAGTAAAAAGGACATGTTGATGTGATGGTATTTACTTTGACTTTAAATTAAGAGTGTAGTAGCAAATATATAGCGTAACGTCCATTTATCTTTCAATTTTCTTAAATTTCAAGAAATATGAAACAAAACAAAAGGCTTAGAATTATAGAAGAAATATGAAAAATCAAGTTAATTAAATAATATAAACAAAAAATACCATTTACAAAAAATGTGTAATAAGGGATACACTTTTATATGCCATTGGTAAAGACATTCACAATCAGATTAAATAAGTAAAAACTTAAAACGTTCACACAAAAAAAGAAGTAAAAACTTAAAAAATTAGCATTTAGAAATCCCACTCCCAGTCTTGTTGGAAAATCTTTCGGGACATTTGTGTTTATTTTAAATTTTGGTATTATATTTTTAGGAATTAGGATTAATAAAACAAAAATATTATGTATAAGTAAATTTAAAATTTGTTTGATTATATTTTGATTTTTTTTTAATTGATTATATTTTGATATTTTTTATAATTTTAAAATAATTTAAATAAAAACTAATAAAAAAATAGAAGTTACATATTTATAAATAATTTTTAATATTATTTAACTTTTTTAGTTTTATCATTAAAATAAAAATAGTTTAATTGGTATACACGATTCGTGTAAAAGACTTTTACACGACGTTCAATCATTTATAAATACTAAGTAGTAAAATCAACAAAAACTTACTTGAATGAAAAAATGTAATTGAAGGAGAATGTAAAAATCTTTACACTTAAATAAAAATAAGAAAACAGAAGTTAAAACAATCTTATATATAAAAAGATATAAAAAAAATAAAACTTCAAAACTATTAATAAACATGAAAATATTATATTTTAATTGCTGCCGTAATTCCAGGTATTTTCATTCTCACTTGTACTTGTCTCTTTGAAAACAGTCAAATACAAGTCATGTGAACAACTTTTGTGTAAGAAAACTATGAATTTAATTAAAATGCATTAATGGGATAGTTGTTTATATCGTTGTCCAATACAACGATAATTTTAATTTATATTTATTTTTTGTGTTTTTTAAACTATAGCCAACTAAAATTAAAATTCTTAAATTTATTTGATTATCTTTTTATAAATTTTATCAAATCATTATCACTAGTTTATATAAATATGTTGAGATTAATGAATAACATTGATATTGTAAAAGAGTTTTACATTTTCGTATAATCATAATTTTTTATTTAGATGATTTTTCAGAAGTATTAATCAGTAAAGTCAACTAACTTATCATAAATAAAGGATTGTTATTGAATATTAATGTAAAAGTTTTTACACTGTAAGTGCATAATAATTAAACTCAATTTTGTTTAGTTGTCAAATTTTTCATATTAGTTATTCTATTGTCATTGTTACATTTTTTAAATAATTTTTAAAGAATAATTATTTCTTATACATCAAATTATGTAGTTTAATTTAAAATCTTTAAAATTTTACAATTTTAAAATTTGAATTTAGAATTTAAATATACATTCTTAATGTTTTAAATTAATGATTTAGTATATTTTAAATCATGCAGTCTGAATTTAAAATATTTAGTATTTTAACTGTTTTTCTCTATTTGATATATTTGAATTTTTTAATTGTATCTACTATTTTATATGCTAAATTTAGGTAATTTTTAAATTAATTTAAAAATTAAATATTAAAATATTAAATATACATGACTTCTTTAAAATTCATTTTCAAGAGTTCTTTAGAGTTGCAACTCATGATTCCTATAGAGTTATGGTTGATGCAATATTACACCTCTCTCTCATGATTCCTAAGAATTGTGGTTCTGGTTGATGTGGTTGGATGGAGATACATGAGGACCATAGTTTGTTTTAAATTATTAATGAATAATATTTATTTATATAAAATTATTATTTTTATCAATATTTTATTTATAAAATTATTAATTTTTATTAGTGTTTTTATTCAATTTATTACTTTTAACAAAACACATAATATGAAAATATATACTTTTAAATAATAATAATTTAATATTATGATGATGAATTGAGTCTCGAGTTCAACTTACTAACATGTTACCCAATCCATGGTGAATTAAGTTTGGTTATGTTGGATTGAGTATTCCTCATAACAAGAAAAAACCAATTCAGTCTATTTAGATTGGATATGATCAATTTGATACTCTAAGTTATTCAATCTAATAAACACTCCTAATTACAAAACCAACTGTAAGATGAAATTTTAGAATTCATTTGTAATTTAGTTAGAGGTATGAGACTTCTAGCCTTATAAAACTAATAACAAATTCATTGATTTTAACCAGACTAATTTCATTGTAATAATTAGAGTTTAATTGGTATACACTGTCAGTGTAAAAATAATGATTAAATGTCAGTGTAAAAATCTTTACACTGATAGTGTATATCAATTAAATTATAATAATTATTATTAATTATTTAATAATAATATAGTGGTGCAAAATATTTTATACTAAAAGTTCATACTACTATGAGATAATTTAATTAATATTCTTATGGGTATTAGGAGAATTAAGTACTATGCATAGTTGTGAGTTGTACGCTCACTTTTAAGCGGCGTGACTTTATGTCTTTACTTTACGGGATTAGTAAAAAAAAAAATACATATTAAGTAGCATTGGTGTTGGGAAATAACATAAAGTGCTTAAATACGATGCATTTTTAGTCAATAAAAAAAAAAAGTAGATAATATTAATTCATGGCTTACCACGAAGGTAATCATACGCAAATCACGATCACAGTTGTTTTTACGTGACGTGGACTAGCTTTTTTTAATTTACGAAAACGACATTTTTTCTATTTATTATTTATTATTCTATTATAATATTCCCACCGACAGCGGATGCTGCCCATGTGGCATAAAAGTCGTAACGATTATTCTAATATAATAAAAACACCAAACAATATAAATAAATATATGAACAAATGAAGCGTCCATCGTTTTATCTTATTATATCAAGACATACTTTCATATACTAAATTCAGTCGATGTTTTTACTCTATTACTTATTTTAATTTTCTGTGGCAGGAATTCATTTTTCGCTTAAATACAATGTATCCAATTCTTTTTAATTTTAAACATTCTGTTTTTGTGTTTTAAAATCATAAAATTAGATGACGTGACACATAATTATAATTTAATAAAAAATTTATTTAACATTTTAAAATTTAAATAAATATTAATAAGTAAAAGAATTTGCAGTATATAATACTTAGGTAAACTTTAAAATATTAAATAAATAATTTTTTTCTTAAACAATTATATGTCTTATTTCTTACAAGTGATCAACATACTCATAATTAATATTAATTATCAACGATTAACAAAAAGGTAATAATTCACACATTTTTAAATTTTAGAAACATAATATTATATTTTTAAAATATAGAAACAAAATATCTAAAATTATAAAAATTTAAAAATATAAATTGTATTTAAGTCTTCATTTTTATATATCATTATAATGGAACTAAATAATAATTTTATGTTTAAATTTTAATTCTTAAATTATAGTCTAACGATAAATGGTGTGTTTTGGTCAGCAAGGACAGCTGGAAATTATGTGGAAAATGTTATTGACTTGAAGTGAGAGGAGAATGAAGAAAAGAGATTAGAAGGAGCAATTATGGATGGGTTGGCCAACCCACGTTACGGGTTAAAACTTAAAACAACATATAACTAAACTGTTAAGAATTAAGCCAGTGGACCCAAAGTCAATCAAATATAGATCTAAGTCTAACCACCCCAATCCTTCTCGCACACACAATATATCAAAACTATATAATAATCTATACATTACGTTTCACGAACTCTAAATACGAACCTAAGCTTAATTTAAAATATGAAAATTACCCTGCGGAATAATCCCAGTTTCTTACATTTTCTTTTTGTTTGAAATACCCTGAAATATCGTACAAAAAATGCAGACTTGGACTTACATTTTCCAAGACTTAAAAAGTTAAGATTTTTATATATAAAACAAATTAGACTTGCATAAGTTATTTTCTTATTAAAATTTTATCAAAAATCATTTTTTATCTTTAAAATTTAAAAATATTTTTTTAGTTTTTGAAGTTAATTTTTTTTATTAAAATTATCCGTTTATAAGTTTCAGTGTATTTAATTGTGTTATATAAGAAAATGAAGATTAAGAAAATTAGAATTGATGAGAAGAGTGATTAAAGAGTACAAAAAACGTGTTTTCTGTCACTAATTTTTTAAAGACATTAATTAAAAAAAACTAAAAATAAATCAGGAACTAAAAAAAATATTTTTAAATTTTAAGAATGAAAAATGATTTTTTTTGAAAGAAAACCTTACTCAAGCTAACAAATTATTAAATTACTATAGTTTTATTTGACGCGTATATTTATCTTTAAAATCCTTTGAAATGTAAATTAAATTCATCATCAATTGATGATAAAATAAATTTATTTAATTTTTATTTAAACACTATCGAAGGCAAGTAAAATTTTATTAAGTTTAACTTTAAAAAATATGCTGAAATAGTTGTTATTCTGTAGAATTTTTAGAATCCTAACAATATTAATGTTGTTTATTTTTTATTAGTAAGTGTTAGTTATTCATTTATTATTTTTTTTTAAAATAGCCTTATTTGCTTGATATCATTGCTATTAAAATTTTGTTCTTTAACCTAATCGATTGAAATAGTGGATTAATTTGTCGAACCAATTAGTCAATAATTAAGTTAATTGAACCAATGTATTAAAAATTATAAAAGATGTAATATTATTAACATAATTCAACCAAATCATACTATAAACAAATTTAAGTTCATAAAATGATTTCTTCAAGTTTATTGCATAAATTAATATTTAAAGAAATTATTATAAAATATCAATAATTTAGTTTATAATTAAGCATGAAAAGTTATATAAAATATTGTTTGACTATTAGAATTTTATTAAATTAAACTAGACTTATTATTTTTTCATGTATTAGTTACTAGTACAAAAGGACCCTCTCAACAACAATTTACTATTGAGAATGGAGATGGAGTAAGCACCTAAAAAATCTATAAATTACTAGTTAATTATTATGATTTAATGATAAATTAATCTATTATATAATTTTTAATTCTATGATTTAATTTTTAGGTATGCTATTTTTTATTTATTTTTATCATAATTCATATTTAAAAAGACAAGTCAAATTGAATGAACCAAATCAATCAATTGGATTCACCAAATCAAATCAATTTATTTACATATAATTTATTGGTCTAAAATGGAACTCAAGTTGGTTAGCTAACTGGTTCCTAGTCCAACTGATTAAACTTGTCGTATCAAACTAATTTTATAACTATGTTTCAGAGGTTAAAGTAAATGTTCGTGGGGTCCCCAGGATGATGGTCACAAAATGTTAGTTATTGACTTGGGGATGGAGGTGCGACTTTATTTTGGAAAGCAAGGTGGCTAGGTGATACAGTTTTTAGGAACAACATACTCATCTTTACGGGGTTGCAGTGTGTAAGGATACCACGACGAAGGATATATGGGATGAGAGAGGGGAGGAATGGTGGAAGTGGACATGGAGGAGGGAATTATTTGCATGGAAGGGGAGTTGCTAGAGGGGTCGCGTCATAGGTTATCTTCAGTGTTGCTACGAGTGGGGGTTAAGGATACATGGTGGTGGGAGACTAATGCATGAAGAGTTTACATTGCCTTTTCAACATCGAGAGAGTTAACAGAAATTACTAGTCACCAAAATTATGGTTTTTTTTCATATTATTTGGGCTGCAAAAGTATTACTAAAGGTGTCATTATTGGCTTGGAGACTAGGCGCATACAAACTGCCAACAAAGGTCAACTTAGTGAGGCAATGAATTATACAACATACACAACAGATGTGCAGATTATGTGGCAAAGATATTGAATCTACATAACATTTATTTGTTTACTGTGCAGTATCGATCAAGATAAAGAGCAAACTTTGCTACTAGTGGGATATATACTGGATTACACAGCACAATCAAAGCTTATAAGTTTTTCTAATTCACGAGACTAGATAGTGAAGATTGAATCGTACATACTACATGAATTCTTGTATGGTTGGTCGTCTGTTAGCATATTTAAAAATCAAGAAACGATTTTATCTTTAAGGACCAAATACTTAATGTTCATGCTATTGTACTTGTTATACAACTAAATTTTTTAAAATAGTGCAATAGAGAGAATTTAACTTTTTATACATTTGCGAAATGAATCTGCATCCCATTACTTATATTGGTAGGATGTTATCTATTCTATCCCATTACTTATATTGGTAGGATGTTATCTATTTTGGCTTTATTTTTTATTATTTTACTTGTATTTTTTATAAACAAGTGAAGACATATTTTATGTTTTTTCAGATGAATAATAGTATTTCGCTTGTTTATAAAAAACAAAGTGTTGGTGTCAACTTTGACAAGTAAGGATTTCTTTTTAAAATTCGACTGCATTTAACCGATTAAAACACCTGTATTTGTTTTTTAAACAATTTCTTCAATATCGTTTCAGATTTACTTTCCGATCTTAATATCTTTGAAGTGGGTAGTTTGATTTAAGTAAAGCATGCATGTCAACTTGTTACATTTTTGAAGTTTGAAGTTAGTTTGTGTTAATCGCACGTAACGGCATTTTTTTTCTTCTTTTTGAGGTGTCAAGTGGAACTTAGTTAATTTTCTTCTCTGTCTCATTCCATGTGCCCATTTCTCAACTATAACTTTGGTGAATACATGGAACTAAAAGGTAAACATGCTCTTCGTGTCCAAATGGTATGCTAGATAGGGTCAATAAAATAAAGTATTGCCGTGCTTCGTTTTATCAGTTTTCGGCATTCTATGATTTGATGTAATGTAATATATTTTATTTGTCCTAAGTCAATGATTTATACTTTATATGTGTATCTCATGCTATCATCCGAAACATATTAGTAGTAGATGTGGGTTTGCCGATTTCATAAAACAAATAATAGATAGATTAAGATAGATCCATAAGTTGCTTATTTAAGAAATTTATTAAGATTTTTAACTCTCTTTACATGATTTCATCGTAACACATAAACAGTTTATATAATTTTTTTTACAAATACTAGATTCTTTTATTTTTTTCAATTATCTTATTAATTTTTACAACTTAAAATTTTAATTTATTATTAAAATAATATTAGTTTGACGTGGATAAAAATATTTTAATAAAATAATAATAAAATTTCGTTATAACTCGTTGAAAGACCAAAATAATTATAAATTTTTTTCATATTTATAAGTATTAATGTTTATTCAAGAACCGATACTTATTTTTAACCAACACATTGTTATGTTATTAAACTCTAATAAAATTTTCTAATAAGCATATTTTTTTATAACAAGATACAACTTAAGAAACTTGAAAAGATGCTGTAAAAAATTGAGACTATAAAACATTATTTTTATTCTGAGTGTTTGATATGAAAAATATTTTTTACACTTTTGTTGATGCATTGTTCATGACTTAATGCTGTTTTAATTATAATTAAAAAAAAACATAGGATCAATTTTACTTAATTGGATGGTTGTGATTCTATTAGATTTAGTTTCAATGAAGTAATTTGGGAAGTGCATACTATACAACCCTGAACTAGTTGCAGTTCCATGATATTCTTCATTCTCGTCAGATTTTTCGATGTAACTTTGCATCCGCAAGAATAACCTATAATGTGATTGCTGAAGCTTATTCTTCTCTAATAGATTAGTACATGACAAATAAAAAAAAATAACAAATTTTAATTTCTTTAAAAAAAGGTTTCAATGTTAGACCGAAACAGTTCAATACTTAAATTTAATCTATGTCTTCACAAAAAAAAAACAAAAAAAAACTTAAATCTAATCTATGTAATCGGTTTGGTTCCTGTGTTTTCAAAGTAAGGCATAAATTACTAGCAGAAAATGCCAGTAAAGAAGATGCATCATAAATGCCAAGTCGCTGCAATAATGTGCACAAACATATGAATGTATTATGATTTGGAAAAAAGGTTCATAAACCTTGCTGAAAAACCGAAAATGTGGAACAGAAGAACAGAAATGAAAATAACAAGGGGAGGACGTTACATCTTCAGCATCGGGTCTATTTGAAACTATCTCAAAAGTTAGTCAAAATGATTAACTACTTAAAAGTTAAAAAACAAATTAAAAACAGTTCTAAATATTCAATAAAACTAATTAGCCAATTAGTTGTAAGTTATAAAATAACATATAAAATTATAATTAATCATTAGATTAACAATGAATATTTAAAATAATTAAAAATATTTTAATAATATAAATAATTACATATTTAAATTATAAATTATTATAATTATATATTAAAAATATATTTTTCTATGATTAAAAATATATTTTATAATTATATATTTAAATGATAAATTACTAGAATTGCATTAATGAATAAGAGAAAAATGAAAGGTGTATTATGTGAAGAGAAACAATTAGTATGAAACAATACATTAATTAATTAAGGGTAAAGTTATAAAAGAAGACCAGATAGTAGTTAAAAATAAAAGATCTTTTGAAAAAATTACTTAGAAGAGTTTTTTTTTTTTTTAAAAAAAAAACTAGTAGCTCTTAAAGAAGTTATTGCTTATTTGAGAACAGTTTTATAAAACTAATTTTAGTATTTAAAAACTAAAAAACTTGTTTGGTTACTGTTTTCTTAAAACAGTTTCCGAAAACAATTCTGGTTTTTTAATTTTTAAAAACTAAAAAATATAAATAGTTATAAGTAGTTTTGTTTTTCAGTTTTCTATTTTTATTTTAAAAACTCAAAATACAATTACGTTGATTTTTGTTTTTCATTAGTGACATATTCATAAATTTTTTTTTTTCATTTTTACATTTTCAAAATAGTTTTCAAATAACACTTGTCAAATAAGTTTTTTTTTTCTCTTCTCCTAGAAAACTATTTTTGAAAACTCCTTTCAAAAACTAAAAAACAAAACCAAATCAATCAAACCCTTATTTTTTGCTATTCAAACAAAGTTGAAATAATTTTTGTTATCATTTCAACTTTTAGTTAACAAACCAAACACACTCATAAACAAAACACGGACACTGATGTCTAGGACAAATGCTATATCGTAACAAACTTGCACACATTTGAAAAAAAAATGTCTAAGAGAAAAATACCTATACACCAGTAGTACATAAGTATTAAACTCTTTAAGAGAAAAATACTTATAGTTGATAGTGTAAAAAAGTTTACACTGACATTAAATCACAACCATTTATATATGGTAAGTTTGTTGACTTATCAATTAATACTTTAAAAGTCATATAAATAAATGATTATCATATCACTGCATAAGTATTAAACTTATTGTTTAGAGCATATAAAAAAAACATAATTATTTTAATATATTTAGTGTTATAAGAAAACATCAATAAGATAAGTTCTTTAATTCATCAAATAATTTTTAAAATTTAATATGTCAATATTTTTATTCAATGATGTATCTATAGTCTCAAACGAATACCAAACTCTTTTTAGTCTTTGCATTATGAGTCTCATAGGCAAGGCAACGGAGGCGGGACATGGATGAGTATGACATTCCTATCCTATCACCGCTTCTGAAATTCATCTTCATCCCCATCCCGATACTCGAAAGGTATGAGATTTATGTCCCATCTCCATCCGAGTTAGGTATCGACTATACCTATATCCGTTCCATACTTGCCAAAAAAATTATAATAATATTTTAGTAAAAATTAATTTGTTTGAATAAAATGATATTAATTCAAAATTTATCTAATAAATGATGTTAATTAAATGTCAAACCTTTCTTTTGTTTAAGACAAATAAATATTTTATTAATTAAAATAAGAGCAGGGTGAGGCGGGGATGAAGACGGGTATGGGTACGAGATGTGTATGTATATCCTAGTAGTGTCAAAACGGGTTTGGCCCACCACGGGTTCAGGCCGGGCCGGGTTGAAAAAATTATGGTTTCACGAAACGTGTTATCTTCTGTGACCCAACTCACCCAACCCACGAGTTTGGTGGGTTCGGGTCCGGCCGGGCTGACCCACAACCGACCATGTTAATTTAAAATTTTTAATTTTAGTAACACACCCTCTTTAAACTTTTATTTTTGTATATTAAAGTTGAATTGTTGATAAATGATGACATTGATCCATTTAGTCTATGTTTGGAATAAATATTTTAATTAGATTATATGCAAAAATAATTTAAATGTTGTTGATTTATATTATTTATAATTTGTATGTTGTTTAATATCATGTATATGTTAGGTATTCTTTTTAAATTTTAAACTTGTTTATGTATTTATAATTTGCATATTTGCATTTAATTGCATATTTATAATTTATATTTTTTTATAAAAAAGTTTCACTTAAAAAAATTAGAAACTATTTTTTTTCAAATCTAGTGGGCCAACCTACCTAACCCACTAGCCCGTGGTGGGCCGGGCCGGGTTGTATAACCAGTTATCTTTAGGCTTGGTGGGTCGGGTCAGCCCACCTTATCCAACCCACAACCCGTGGCGGGCCAACCCGTTTTGACACCTCTAGTATATCCCCATCCTTGATTTAACAAATCATTTATTCTTCATACCCGTACCTGTGTTTAGTCAAACCGGGGATTCCCTGTCAACTTCAGAGCAGGTTCGGGGATTACTCATGGGTACGAGTTTATTTGCTATCCCTACAGGCTTGCCTTATTTTTTTAGTCTCTTTGGGTTCCTACATTCAAGGTTGAGGGGTTGTGTGCCTCATTAATCCCTTGCTAATCGAAGATACATTGTTGTGTACATCCTTGGCTTGGACAACAACAAAAGGATATACTTACATCTTGTAAATCTCACAATAGCTTAATTTTCACATTATGAAAATTGCAAATAATTATCACGATAACACAACTTAACAAACATTCTAGTGGTTTTTGAAATCACATTGTGGAACCTTAAAATCATCTTTGTTTTAACAAAATATGCAAAAACTTAAACTGATTACTTGCTTTCACATTGATGTGAAAAATATGTCTAGGAAGTAGAAGCAAACATGCACTAGACCTTCAACCACTTGCAACCTTCCAATTTTGGGGGTGTTGTGGTGCTCCAATAAGTGTTGTGAAAATCGGTTTGATCATTAACTGGGTTAAGACAGTGAGTCAATGGGTAGTGGTAGGACTGATTAGCCTAGTTTAACTCGACCTCTCTCTATATATATGTATATATAAATGTAACATTGCAATTTTTATTTCCTACATTCACAAATTACATAAAAAATAAAAAGAAAATAAAAAATAAGAAATGACATAATTTAAAAAAAAAGAATCAAGCTCAACCCATCCCAATTCAACCTGATTTGGGTCACCAGGTTTTTCTTAAACTAGCCATTCAAATCGGGCCAACTGCATGCTCAATCTGTTGAGAAAACTGACCCTGTTGTGTGACCGGGTCCTAGTCCAATTGGTTCAACCAGTCATTATGAACTGTTTTTTATAACTATAGCTCCTAACCTCCAACTATGCCTATATGATTGATGGATGAAAATCCTCTTTTCCCAAATTGTGTCTTGTTTCCTACAATCAAGAAACATCATGTCATTTAATGAGTTATATAAAAAATAAAAATATTTATAATAAAAAATCATTAAATAATGTGACATTTCTTTATTAGTAAGGATAGAAAACGAGACATGAGTTAACAACAGAGGATTTCCATCCATGATTGCCATCCTGAGCAATTTTGTGGATCCATAGAAAACGAGACACTAAAATTGACCAAAACTTAACATAAAAAACAAATAAAAATTATTAATAAATATTTAATTTAATTGTTCATCAAAAGCTACTCGTAATTCTTAAAATGTATAAAAAGTTTAAAATCAAGCTATCATGTTATAATGTTAAGTTATTGTTTGAGATTATAATTTTTTTGTTAAATACACCGATTAAATAAAATTCAACCTATAAAATTAAATAATATTTTAATAGTTTAATTTTCATATGTTATATGTTACCAAAATGTTTTTTTTTTCAATGTTAATTAATTAAAATTCATTTTGAATATGTTTTAAAATTAATTATTATAGAAATTAATAATATTATTATTTATTAAAAGAATATTTCTAAAAAACACCTCATGATCGGATCCATAGATAAAAAAATAAAACGTGAAATTCTCATATTTTTATTATCTATCATTTAATATGATTAAAAAAATATATTATTTAATCTTTAAAGCAAAGCATTTAATTACTTTTCTATCTCATAAAAATGCATACTTCGATACCACCAGCAACAATGCACGAATTATATGAGAGAAGAAAATAATTAAACATTTTTAGTTTAAAAATTAAATAATGTATTTTTCTTTAATCACATTAAATAATGAATAATAAAGATATGAAAAAATTTCACATAAGTTTAATTGTTATGTAGCGTTAAGGACCTTGGTTAAATTTTCCTATAATTAAACAATATAAAAGATTTATCCTATCAACGTTTTAAATGTTTAAAACAGATAATGTAATTAATAAATGGTAAAATCATTAAAATTTAGGATGAATATCCAAGTCAGTGTAGGAAGAAAACCAGAAGAGGATAACTAGAAAAGATTGAATATTTCCATTAAAGGAATAGAAAAAGCAAAATGTCGGAATTTTAGAATTTGGATGAATATTTTGAAGAGGCTAATTAATTTTTTAAATTTAAGTAGCACATCCTGAAAAATGTATTTTTATAGTTTAGAAAGAATGATAATGTATGTATATTTACAAGGCGAGTGACAGCGTAAGTTTCTTAATTAAATGGTGGGCCACAATATTAGAGAAAGGTAAAAAAAAAAAAAAGAAGAAGAAGAAGAAGAAGAAATAGACAGTAGATGGATTTTGAGTATAAGCGTAGAGACTAGAGAGAGAATATGTATAAGTTGTAAAGACATAATCTACGCCGCGTGAGTTGATCCTACTTGCCAGTTCCTTGCCAACCTCTTTCCTCACACTTTCTCTTCCAATCTAACAAGTGCCAGTGAATCATGATCTCACCCCAATCATATAATAATTAAATAATTACAAAAGGGTTTTTCCATTTTTAACACAACACCACCCTTCCTTTCTTCACCGACGATATTTTAACCCATTTTCAATGCCAATTACACATTTAATCAATTTTTATTCAGCAAACTCCGGTGGGTCACAGCCATCGTCCACCTGGGCCCCACCTACCACCTCACTCTTTACTAACTCCTTCCTTTCTCATTTTCTAAATTTTCCTTCTTTATTGTAATTCCAATTTCGGTGTGTGTGTGTGTGTTTTTTTTTTCCCTTTTTAATAATCCAGCTTTGATTGCTTTTTCTCTCGATCTCTCTGTCCCTCCTCTTGTGTTGTATCTCCTTCTCTCTTACGCGTCTTCGTTACCACTCACACCCACACCCACACTCTACTTCTCTCTCTCTCTCTCTATATCTTCTTTCTCCCCTCACCACTTTCTCTCTCTTAAACATTGGCATAGATTAGGACACCAGCCGTCGGTGCTTGCCTTCTCAAGGAATCAAACTGCACGCACAACCCCAGCAGAGCCTCTCTCTCTCTCTCTCTCTCTCTTAAATTAGGAGTTGTATTTTGCTCTATTTTATTTTTTATTTTTGCCCGCAATTGGGAGTTACGCGTGTTCGGCAAAAGGAGTGATTTTGGATCCGGTTTTGGGTTTTGGTTTCATCTGGGAGTAGTGAGGGTGATGTGGTGGTGTTGAGCAATGCAAGGTTGGATCTTATTTTTCTGAAACAAAGAGGGGTTGTGGATTTCAACAGGGAGAAGAAGACTTGTGAGTCCAAGAGTCAGTTATGCACACCGGAGGAAGACTCGTTGCTGGTTCCCACAACAGGAACGAGTTTGTGCTCATCAATGCCGATGAGAATGGAAGGGTAAGTCCTCTCTCTCTCTCTCTATCTTTTCTCCTTCTATCACGTCTAAGTTGTATAGGGTTTTTAGGACTTTCTTCTCTTCTTCATTTTGTGTTTCCCGATCTCTTCTTCTACGCCAAAAAGTGTCCATCTTTCTTGTTTTTCTCACTGTCGGTGCTCTCCTCAAACACTTTAATGCCGCTCCTGTGGTTACCTTGTTCGTGTTTGGTCTTATTAGTTTCTGAGGAGGTGCTTTCTTTTATGAATAAATTGAGTTGCGAGTTAAACATTCAAGTTTCGGTTTCTCGGAGATAAGCTTCAGATTTAATTGATCCTGGTGCGGTTTCAGGGGTTTACCCTTCTGGCGTGTGTCTACAATGTGTGAGCATTGTGCAGATTGTGTGTGATTTTGCTTGTGAGATTAACCGAGGACAGTTGACTAGTGAGGCAATTGCCAATTTTTTATCAGACATGGGAAGATTGGATGTTGATGTTGATGTGTGATGTAATTCGCGTCGAAAGATCAATGAGAAGTGTGTGAATCAATTTGTATCTTTCCCTGCTTGTTTGACTTGGATTTGTTACAACCTTTAAGTTGGGTAGGGTTTTGTTAATGTGGAATGTTATTGGGTGGTTGGGTTGTCTAGTCTAGCTTCTCTAAGGATTGTAAATCAGATTCTAATATCTTGTTTTCTTGGTTTGGTTCTGCTCAGATTAAGTCTGTCCGAGAGCTGAGTGGACAGATATGTCAGATTTGTGGGGATGAGATAGAAATTACGGTGGATGGGGAGCCCTTTGTTGCCTGCAATGAGTGTGCCTTCCCAGTTTGCCGGCCTTGCTATGAGTATGAAAGGCGTGAGGGAAATCAGGCTTGTCCTCAGTGTAAGACCAGATACAAACGCATCAAAGGTGAGATTGTTTTGTGTTCCTTTTTTTGACTCTGGTATCTTGTTTCTGATATGTAAATGTTTTACAGCTTTACCAATGAATGGATTGCAGGTAGTCCCAGGGTTGAAGGTGATGAAGAGGAAGATGATACTGATGACTTGGATAACGAATTTGATTATGGTGATGTTGATGCCTTGGGCCCACAACCAATGTCGGAATCCTTGTATACTGGACGCCTCAACACTGGACGAGGTGCTAATAACGTATCTAGCATGGCGACAAACTTGGAACATGGCTCGCCTCCTCTCAATTCTGAAATACCGCTCCTGACATATGGGGAGGAGGTAGCATATCATTGAATTTCCGTTTTGGCGTGTCTGATTGTTCATCTGTGTGGGGGATCACTTCGTGCTGTCAACTGATTCTAACAAAAATCGTTTTTATTATTTATAGGATCCCGAGATATCTTCTGATAGACATGCTCTAATTGTTCCGCCTTATATGAATCATGGGAACAGAGTCCATCCAATGCCTTATAACGATCCATCTATTCCATGTAAGTGCTGTACAATTGGTCAGTTCTGCATTATTAGGATTTTGTGTTGTCTGCATCTATTCTCACCCTTGTCCTTCTTTTGTTACAGTGCAACCCAGACCAATGGTTCCCAAGAAAGACATTGCTGTGTATGGGTATGGAAGTGTGGCTTGGAAAGACCGGATGGAAGAATGGAAGAAAAGACAGAGTGACAAACTTCAGGTGGTGAAGCATGAAGGTAACAATGACGGAAATTTTGGTGATGACTTTGAGGACCCAGATTTGCCCATGTAAGCCTCCAACTCAATGTTTTATTTTGCTTCATTTAAGTTCCTAATTATTCTCCACAATTGGAGTGGATACTAGAGCACCTCTTTATGACATCAAAGCCAAATCAATTAGCATTAGGAATCTATTTAAGACTTGAAATCGATGTAATTGCAGCAGGTAGTTGTTGGATATGCACCTACATCTTAGCCATGCACTCGGTTATTGTTTCTTTAGTTAGTAGGGCACAAGTTTAACTAAAATTTAGTGATTATATCTCTCTAAGTTTCTACCATATGTTTTTTTGTTGTGTATTGACATTTTTATCAATATGTTATAATATTATAACAGGATGGATGAAGGAAGGCAGCCACTTTCTCGCAAGCTCTCTGTCCCTTCAAGCAAGATAAATCCTTACAGAATGATTGTAGTACTCCGCCTTGTTATCCTTGGGCTCTTTTTCCATTATAGAATTCTCCACCCAGTTAATGATGCATATGGCTTGTGGCTGACATCAGTCATCTGTGAAATATGGTTTGCTGTATCATGGATAATGGATCAGTTTCCAAAATGGCACCCAATAGTGCGAGAAACATATCTTGATCGTCTATCGCTCAGGTAATTGATTTATTTCTTGATTTGCATTTATTCTGTTTCCAGGTATGTCTCATTGTATTTTTTATGCTTAGAAGTCCTTGTATGTTGCTCAATGTTGGCTCTTTATATTGCTGCAGGTATGAAAAAGAAGGGAAGCCATCTGAGTTGTCCAGTGTAGATGTCTTTGTCAGTACTGTTGATCCCATGAAGGAACCTCCACTGATTACAGCAAACACTGTTCTATCTATCCTTGCTGTTGATTATCCAGTTGATAAAGTTGCATGCTATGTATCAGATGATGGTGCTGCTATGCTTACTTTTGAAGCACTGTCTGAGACATCTGAATTTGCTAGGAGATGGGTTCCATTTTGTAAGAAATACAATATTGAGCCACGGGCACCAGAATGGTATTTTGGTCAGAAGATGGACTATCTGAAAAATAAAGTACATCCAGCATTTGTCAGAGAAAGGAGAGCAATGAAGGTGTCAGCCTTTTCTTTTTATATAATTTCCTTTTTACGCCGAAAGATGCAAGCATTGACTCTGCTAATGATCTTTTTGACTTTGTCTGTTACAGAGGGATTATGAAGAATTTAAGGTGAGGATTAACAGTTTGGTGGCAACAGCACAAAAGGTTCCTGAGGATGGATGGACCATGCAAGATGGTACTCCTTGGCCGGGAAATAATGTGCGGGATCATCCTGGCATGATTCAGGTAAGAAGATATATCAGTTTAACGTATCAAAAATAGTTTTTGCATATGATGTTGGGATCTGGTGAGATTCTTTTTTTAACCTTTTTTTTCCTTTATTTGTTTTTAATCAACAAGAATTTGACTTTTAACTTTTGGATAGTTGTGTGGTTGTTACTTGTTCCCCCTGTATAAATAAATTCCTTTCCACAATGTTCAAACTAACTTACATTAGCTAGATGATTTGCTTCCTAGTTGTTACGATTCACTGGCTTCTGAGTTAGAAATGCTGACATTCTTTTATTATTTTACAGGTCCTCCTTGGTCAGGATGGTGTTCGTGATGTTGAAGGAAATGAGCTACCTCGCTTGGTCTATGTTTCTAGAGAAAAGAGGCCAGGCTTTGATCACCACAAAAAGGCTGGGGCAATGAATGCCCTGGTATGTATCAAATAACTTTTATTCTGGTTCAGGTTCAACTGATTATCAATTGCCTTTACCTAACTTGTTTGTAATGAACTTTTTAAAGGTACGGGCATCAGCAATTATTACAAATGCACCCTATCTTCTGAATGTTGATTGTGATCACTACATTAACAATAGCAAGGCACTTCGAGAATCTATGTGTTTTATGATGGACCCTCAACTTGGGAAAAAGGTTTGCTATGTGCAATTTCCTCAAAGATTTGATGGAATTGATCGACATGATAGATACTCAAACAGAAATGTTGTATTTTTCGACGTAAGTTTTACCTTTCCCTTTGCTTGTCTCTAAGCTTTTTTAATCCTTTAATATTACAAGTTGTAACTTCCTAATTGAAAACAGATCAACATGAAAGGCTTGGATGGTATACAAGGTCCAATATATGTTGGAACTGGATGTGTTTTCAGAAGGTATGCACTTTATGGATATGATGCACCTGCTAAGAAGAAACCACCTAGCAAAACTTGTAACTGTTGGCCAAAGTGGTGCTGCCTATGCTGTGGTTCTAGAAAGAAAAAGAATGGCAACACTAAGAAGGAGAAAAAGAGGAAGGTGAAGCATAGTGAAGCATCGAAGCAGATACATGCACTTGAAAATATTGAAGCAGGGAATGAAGGTTAGAATTTTGGATCATGTAATTGTCCTTACAAATCAAAATATGTACTGTGAGAAATTCCCTCAATAATAATGCTAAGTAAATTTTTTTTCAGGAACCAACAATGAGAAGACATCCAATTTGACTCAAACAAAGTTGGAGAAGAGGTTTGGACAATCTCCAGTATTTGTAGCCTCCACACTTCTGGAAAATGGTGGAGTTCCCCATGGGATAAGTCCTGCATCACTTTTAAAAGAAGCCATCCAAGTCATCAGTTGTGGTTATGAAGACAAAACTGATTGGGGAAAGGAAGTAAGCAATAAAGAAAGCAATTTGTTAATTTTTTTTTTGAAAATTAGTCTTTTCATTCTTATATTTCTTATGTGCTCATAATTGTTGGTTTGTTACCAGGTTGGGTGGATATATGGTTCTGTGACAGAGGATATCTTGACTGGATTTAAAATGCATTGCCATGGTTGGAGGTCTGTGTATTGCATTCCTAAGCGGCCTGCATTCAAAGGGTCTGCACCTATCAACCTTTCAGATCGTCTGCATCAAGTTCTTCGGTGGGCTCTTGGGTCTGTTGAGATTTTTTTCAGCAGACACTGTCCTATCTGGTATGGCTATGGTGGTGGGTTGAAATGGTTGGAACGATTTTCGTACATAAACTCAGTTGTATATCCCTGGACTTCCCTCCCATTGCTGGTCTACTGTACTCTACCAGCCATATGCCTTCTGACCGGAAAATTTATTGTACCTGAGGTATGCTTATATGTTGCATCTATTATGTGTTTGTATTTTCCCTTATCCAAACTAATGAATTAAAACAGAAAAAATGCAGTATTTGTGTTAAGATTCATTTTTGATAGGTAAAATGGATTGGTAAATGTATGTTTAAGTTTCATTTCTACGTGAAATGGTAACTTCTGGAAATAATAATACTAGGATCTGGCTCTTATAAAGTAAGGAGGTGAAGTGGAACTTTAGAGTGAATAGTAAGGAGTCATAACTGTTGTTGGAAAATCAAGACAGTAGATTATAACTTTGTAATTGGTTATGCATATGCATGTATTTTTTGTTAAGCTAAGGCTTTGATTTTATAATTAATTTCTGCGTTGTTCTCTTTGAAGTACACTCCTCATCATTCATGAGCTAAATTCATAATGCTATGTGTTGGTAATAATAGAATGATAATGATTTTGGAGCAATTGGATGCTCATTGCAACAGCTTTAACAATTTTGAAACTATTTTGGAGGTTGTTGGCCTTGCATGTATGTTAGTGTGCCATTTATAATTAGAATGAAAATGATTTTGGAGCAATTAGATGCCATTTCTACGCTTTAACAAATTTGAATCTATTTTGGAGGTTATTGGCTTTGCATGTTATAGTATGTTGGTGTGTCATTTGAATCCTTTAATTTTTAACAGTTGGATTTTACTTAACATAAAAGCGAAAAGCATAGACTAGGCTACTAACACCCAATTTTCTGTCTCAAATGCAGATTAGCAACTATGCCAGTGTTGTGTTCATGGCCCTCTTCATATCCATTGCAGCAACCGGTATCCTCGAGATGCAATGGGGTGGTGTTTCCATAGACGATTGGTGGAGGAACGAACAGTTTTGGGTGATCGGAGGCGTTTCTTCTCATCTTTTTGCCCTATTTCAGGGTTTACTGAAGGTCTTGGCTGGTGTGAACACAAACTTCACTGTCACCTCAAAAGCAGCTGATGATGGAGAATTCTCAGAACTCTACATTTTCAAGTGGACATCACTCTTGATCCCTCCAACTACTTTACTAATCATAAATATTGTTGGGGTGGTTGTTGGGGTCTCAGATGCAATCAACAATGGTTATGACTCGTGGGGACCTCTCTTTGGTAGATTGTTCTTTGCATTGTGGGTCATCATCCATCTCTACCCCTTCCTAAAGGGGTTGCTTGGAAAGCAAGATAGGATGCCAACCATTATATTAGTTTGGTCAATCCTGCTGGCCTCCATCTTGACTCTCATGTGGGTCAGAATTAACCCTTTCGTGTCAAGAGATGGCCCTGTGTTAGAAATTTGTGGATTGAATTGTGACGAGTCATGAATAAAGAAAAGCTGAAGATGGTGTTTAGTTATTTCTTAGCTACGCTGCATGTTGAAGAATCAATGCGTGGAATGCAACATGGTTCAGAAAGTTGCAAGAATTTTCGGATGGAAGTTTTATTTTTCGGGTGTGTAGAGATAAAGAGAGGAAGGGGAGGGGGCTGACACATTGTTACCTTGTAATAGGGGTTTTTCATTTATTCTTTCATTATATTTTCTGTGGGTTTTAGTGTTATTCTCTTTCCAGTTTCATGTATTATAAGAAAGAGGCATTGAATGATAAATTATTCCCTCTCCAAAATGGGGGATCCGCAGTCTCAAGAATTAGTTGTCATATTCTAAGGTATGGTTCTTGTTCTTTAAACCTTTTGGGACATGGGGCTATCTTCATTTGTAATACCGTCAAACTATGGATATTCTTGTTCCTCAGATGTGTTTTTGTGTTTTATTATTTAACACTCTGGAACCATTGGATTGGATTCAATGCCTGGTTGGCACTACAAACTTGTTGATGAAACGTGTTGTGGTGTTTGTACTGCAAGTTGTGTTTTCATATTATCTGGACTCGTGTTTTGTAATTTTCCTGGTCAGCCCCACTTAAAATAGTAACGTTATTGCAAGCCGAGGGACAGCTATTTCAAATTCTAGATCTGGAACTTTTAAGAGGATCAAGGTTCTTTCATAACACTAAACAAGTAAAAAAAAAAATGCTTTACTGAAATTCCCTAGTATGAAAGTGACAGAAGATTAGCAGAATTGTTCACTGCGAGAAAGCAATTCTATTAGTAATTAAACGTTCTGGCAGCCCACTTTTAAAAGTATATCATTATTTAAGTGTCGGAATTTAGATGCCACGAACCGTTTAGGGCATTATTTTTTGAATAGGAGAGAAATGTCTCTGAATTCAACGCCGAGCATTTCGTACTTCATACTGTTTATTTAACCTCTGCAACAAAAGCAAGGGTTCTAAGCTCAGAGTGGAAAAAGCACAATAGGCTTAAAATATAGGCTGTTTTTGAGATATTTACTTAACTTATGGTTTAACAGCCTGGCCAAAAAAGCTCATGATATTTATAACTCCCTTCTATATTTATTCCTTTTTCTTCCTTCCAAAATTATCTTCTTTCTGGAAACTTGTGTTAAAATTCTGGAATATGTACCTCTCTTCTCAGTTCCCAGTTATATAGGAACTAGTTAAGATGAAATCTACTTGGTTTGGGTGTCTCCAGGAAAGTACAAATGGTGTTGGACCGGCAAGAAAACATAAAAATTACAATTCTTTTTCATTCACCTATTTCGCTAGTATATGGCATGCGTGATGGTCTCAACACTAACCAGCAACTTTGGATGCATTCTACACGGTTTGCTGCCTCTATTTCTATAGTAAAGTTCTAAAGGAATACCCCTCTTGCAGTTACTCCATAAAACATCCACCAATTCTTTGTTACTATTGCCAATTAGCAGCAGTTTTCCATCATATGAAAACTTTGATACTATAGTTGTATGTGTTTGTTAGAAATTTTATTTTTAATAATTAATATATATATATATATAAATATATATTATTAGTAGCATTTATATTAACTATTTACATTTAGTTGGACTCAATAAAAGTTATCTAACTTTAAAGAGTTTTTAGTTTGTCAATACAAAAAATTAATATAGGCTCAAATAAGTGGAATCAGATTCAGACTATTAGGGGTTAATGGAAATCTTCATAGGTTTAAAATTGTAAAGATAGTCGTGGTCTCTCATACACAGAAACTCGTCTATATGTCTCCCATAAGAAGAGAAAAATTAAGTAAAAAAATCTAGTTATTTGACTGAGAAAGATCATTGTACCAAAATAGATCAAGGTATATTTTAAAGCTTAAGAATCTTGATAATCTAACACAATATATGTTGTTTGTTATTTAGTAATTTATGTCAACATTAGTATTAGATAATAATAATAATAATAATAATTTTGCTTTATTCACGTATATTTGGTGTGCATGATTAGCTTGATGAATGTTTCTTGACTTCGTGCTTATTAGTTGTTACATATAGTTTTTGACACATGAGATTGAAAAGGAAAATAATTTTATTTGATGTGAGATATTGTTTATGTGTTATGATTTGAACCCACGAGCTGATGGTTTTAAGTTATTGGTGAACCGCTGCTCCACTGCTAGATGTCACGTCAAATTTGAATCGACAATTATCAAATCCGTGTATGTTGCACGTTTATAAGTTTATGTTGAAATTAAAAAATTTTCAATTACAATTTTGTGTCATATTTGAGTGTAAATTCTGGCAGATTATAGACTCTACAGTAATTTCTAGTTAAATTAGTTTATGTAATATATTGCTGAAGCGATCCCTATTATATAAATGAATTTAATTAAAATTATAATAGATGTTAATGAGATTATTTATACAAATTGTGTTCATCCAAAAGAAGACACAATTTGACCAAATAATAATATGTTTGTGATCATAAATACGTGACAATTATAAAGTTATATTCATGTGAATAATAGTCCGTCTAAAGAAAGATTATTATTTGACAAAATTAATTGTTAGTATTCCATCTTTACAATGAGAATACTATTTACAAATTAATTTGTTAATTTGTATGTCCAATTCTTAAAGTTGTGTTCAGTATCTTGTAATGGGTTTATTGTTGAGATTGTTGAAGAAGATTAGACACAACCTTTGATGAAACTTTCTCTCAAGTCTCAGTATCTTTTAACAGGTTTTGATTTTGTTTCTTTCAATTCATTTTATAGTACTAAACACGTTTCAAAAGGTGTGATACTTATATTAAATGTTTTAGTTAGGCATGAGCATGAGTGTGGTACTTGTATTGAATGTTTTAGTTAGACATGAGCATGTGCTTGAGTGTTTTGAGTTATTCTTTGCAATTAATTCAATTATAATCGAATTGAACTTATTATGTTGTTTTCATGTTTGAAAAGTAAAAGTGTCAAAATTACTCTGAGTTAAGTAATGATTTTTCTTAAGGGTAATTAATTATGTAAGTTGGTAATAAATTACCTAAGTTGACTTAAGCAGAAAACTCATAATTTTAAGTTCTTTTAAGGGGTAATCAATTACCTTCTTTAAGTAATTGATTAGCGAGTGAGAAAACTTAAAATATTCAAATGCACTCTCTGCAATAATCACAAAGAAAGTGTCATTCTGAGTTATTTTCATTGAACTATTTTCATTTAACAGACTTTTTAACCACTTTCCAATCAGTTTTTCAAAGAATAAGAAAAAGGTTTTTAAGTTTTCATGAGAGAAAATTTGTAATCTATGAGAGAAAACCACTAAGAAATAAAGAAAACCCAGATTTGTGAATTGAATGCGAATCAAGATTCGTGGATTGAAGGTGTAGGAATTAAAAAACATTGCAATCTTTGTTTGGGTAATCTTCACCAAAGGTGATATCTTTCTTGAACCAAATCTTTGTTTTAATTTGAAGGGATAATATCTTGACAGGATGACATACGAAATGCCCTGGCTATAGCTCTGGTTCTCTGCAACTTGTTTTCTCCCTGCAAGTTACAACCCGTGACTCGTCTCCTCTCTGCAGCTGCAAGCCCCTATTGGTAACTCATCTCCTCCCTAAAACAACTACAACTCATCTGCTTCTAGCTACAACTCCTTTCTCTGTTTGGTGTTGTCTCTCCAATTTTGTTTTGTTGATTCTAGCCCTTCTTTTTTACCTTGTTATAGTTATTTCTCTTAAATTGAAGCTTATATATCACTATGTTTAGTTGCTTGAAATCAAGTTGTCATTAGATATCTATGTTTTCATTTTAAATATGTTTCTTGATGTTAAAATACTCCTAGAGTACTTTTATTTGTCTTATATATATGTGTGTGTGAGTGAGAGAAACAAATCTCAACCATTGAGAGAGGAGAGAAAAAAAATCTGAAAAATCTCAGTCATTAAGAGATGAGAGAGAAAAAAAGTGATAGATAATAAATGCTAGAAGAGAGAAAAAAGTGGTTGATTTTAACCATTAATTTTTATTTCAATGGCTGAGATTTGCTTCTCTCATTCTCATATAAATTTGCTTTCTAATATGTCTCTTATATATATATATATATATATATATATATATATATATATATATATATATATATATATATATATATATATATATATATATGTTATATTTTTTTAGTGGTTGTGAATCTTATGATTCATGATATGATTAGATTCACAATTTAAAAATTTAATTTTTTGATACATAATGTGTATCCCGATTCAACTACCATGTTTGACAGAATTAATTGTCTGTATTGATTATTGCATAGAGAGCACCAATTACAAATTAATTTGTATGTCCAAGACAAAGAATTAATATTATGCTTAGTATATCTTGTAATGGGGCTATTTGCATAATTTTTTTTTGTTATTTTGTGAATATATTATTATTATTTGTATCTATGTTTTTTTACTATTGCTATTTCTAGTGTTATTAACATGTGTGCTCAAATTAATTGTATCCCCATGGTTAGTGGGACAAACTTTTGTGAAACCATGTAATGGAAAGTCACTTTTATGGTAAAAGTAACAAATGAAGAGATGAGATTTTAATTTCTATGTGCCTAGCCTATGAATTGGTTGGGAGGTAGAAAATTTTAACATTAGCATTAAATAAGGAGCTCTCATCCTTGGCTATAAATAGTCAATGCATTTGTTTATTCTAGCATCCCACAAAAAAAAAGTGTTGTCACCTCTAGTAGTTTCTCATTTAGAGAATTAGAAACAAGAGAGTTCTAAGTGAGATTCAACAAATGCCTCTCAGAAACAACACTGAGAAACGCCTCACTCATGACACCTCGCCACTCAGAAACGCCTCACCCATGACACTCTGTCATGAGATTCAACCATAATCTCAATGAACACCGATCAAGAGATTATCTCATGCAATCAATAACAAAGATTGGGTTTAGAAATATATCACCTTTTGTAAAGATTACCCAAACAATGATAACAATGTTCTTAAATTCCTATGCCTTCAATCAGTGAGTCTTGAATCACATTCAATGCATAAATTTGGGTTTTCTTGGTTTTTTAAAGGTTTTCTTTCTTGGATTTCAATTTTTCTCTCATGAAAACCTAATAACCTTTCTCTTTTGTTAAAGAAAAACTATTTCAAAATGTAAAAAAGTGAGTTAAAAACTCAGGGTAATTGATTATCATCGCAGGTACTTAATTACTTGGCAATTCAATCAAAATAGCCCAAAATGATATTTTCTCTGTGATAATCGATTAACAGAATTGGGTAATCAATTATTGTAGAGAACTTCCAATGAATGACTTTAATTTTATCTCAAGGTAATCGATAACTTAAATAGGGTAATCATTTTCCCCCTGTAAAAACTCAAATTCATGAGTTTTCTGCTTGTTCCAGCTAAGGTAATTTATTACCAACTTACGTAATTGATTATCCTTAAGGTAAATCAACACTTAATTCAGTAATATTGTCACCTTTGCTTTCCAAAAAAGAAAACAACATAATGATCTCAATTCAATCATGAAAAGGATAACAGTCAAGAACTCAAACAACTCAAAAACATACTCACACTTAGCTAAAACACTCAATACAAGTATCACATCTTTTGAAATGTGTTTGGTACCATAAAATAAAATGAAAGAAACAAAAACCAAAACTACTAAGATACCGAGACTTGAGAGATAGCTCCATCAAAGTTTGTGTACAATCTTCTTCAACAATCTCAACACGTTAGTGACCTACCTCACTTTCCTAGTAACTTACTTGGTGCACTAGTTCACAATCTACAATCATTGTTCCAGTAGGCGGTACTATTCATAGTGAAAGTTGTGTAAAATCATGATTGTTGCAAAGTATGAGATAGAGAAGTTCGAAGGGAGTAATTTTTCCCTATGGAAAATGAAGATACCAGCAATTTTAAGGAAGGATAATTATTTACATGCAATTGAAGGTAGACCTGAAAAACTAGTAAAAATGGGAAGAGATGGATGACAATGTTGTTGCCAAATTGCAGCTTGCAATGGTAGATTTAGTTTTTTCTAGCATTGCAGAGAAGAAAATTGCAAATAAAATTAGATACTCTTGTGAAATTGTAAGAGGTCAAATCACTTAACAATAGAATATTTTTAAAGATAAAATTGTACACTCTTCATTCAAATGAGTGAGTCAATTTCCGTAACAAACCACATAAAAAATTTGAATACTTTATTCTCACAACTCTCATCTTCCGATTTCAAAATAGTATAGAATGAACATGTAGAGCTTTTACTTCAGAGTTTACCTGATTTGTATGATTATCTCATCGTACATATAACAAATAATAATATTGTTGGTTGTCTCTCTTTTGGTGATGTTATTGAAGCAAATCTTGAAGAAGAATCCAAGCGAAAGAATAAGGAAGAAAAACTAGAAAGTTCAAAGCAAGCAAAGGCAGTGGTGATGATGAGAGGTAGATCAACGGAAAAGACTCCAGTAGGAATCAAAATAACGGTAGATCAAAGTCTCGAAGAAAGAAGAACTTCAAATGTTATGAGTGTGGCATAAGAGAACATGTTAAAAAAGATTGCTGGAAAATTAAAAAGAGTTGAGGAAACAACTCAGAAGCATCAACCTCTCAATGTTGTGTTGCAAGTACCTCAAATGATACGAAAGTGTTGTCTAGTGAAGCATCATTTAGTTCTAAAGGTGGAAGACAACTCCATGATTATTGGATTTAGGTGCAACTTGACACATGACTCCATGTAGAGACTAGTTTTGCACTTATGAACCTGTCCTGGAAGGATCCATGTTTATTGGAAATGGTTATGCTTTGGAAATTTTTGGAGTTGGTACTGTGAAATTAAAAATGTATGATGGTACTATTCATACAGTTCAAAGGGTACGACATGTGAAAAGATTGAAGAACTTATTGTGCATTGGGCAATTGGATAGCCTCGGGTGTAAGATCCAATTTGAAGGTGGGATCTTAAAAATGGTAAAAGGAAATTTAGTAGTGATGAAAGAAAAAAAGGTTGCAGTCAATTTATACATACTTTTGGGAGATACATTATAAGAAACAGATGCATCAGTTGTAATGACAAATCAAGAAGAAGTGACGATGATGTGGCACCGCAAACTTGGTCATATGTTTGAGCGAGGCTTGGAAATTGTTGCAGAATGCAATCTCTTACCAACTCAAGGAAGTAAATTTATCTATTTGCGAGCACTATGTGATAAACAAGCAACATAGATTGAAGCTTGCTAGAGCAACTGGTAGAAGTAAGCACATATTGGACTTGATTCATACTAATGTTTGGAATCACCAGAAGTATCCCTAGGAGGAGAAAAATATTTTGTATCATTCATTGATGCTTACTTCAAGAGGTTGTGGGTGTACCCAATCAATAAGAAGTTAGATGTGTTCTCAATGTTCAAGGAATTTAGGGCACAAGTAAAGCTTGAAACTGGTAAAGGTTAAGTGTTTAAGAACATATAATGAAGCATAATATATAAATGGTGATTTTTGCCTTTCTGCAAGAAAAAAGGTATTGTTAAACAATTCTCAGTTCAACATATGCCTCAGTAGAATGGTTTGGCAGGAGTAGTTAAAGTTGCTTGTTACTCGATAAATCATTCTCCACCAACAACGATTCGCTTGAAGACTCCAATAGAGATATGTAAAGGAAAAATAGTTGAATATTTGTCCTTATATGTGTTTGGATGTCCTGTGTACGTGATGTACAACTCCTAAAAAAGAACGAAGTTGGATCCGAAATCCAGGAAATGTATATTCTTAGGATATGTTTACAATGTTAAAGGGTTTCACCTGTGGGATCTCACTACTAACAAGGTTGTTGTTAGTAGGCATGTAGTATTTGGAGTAAATTACTTGCAATGCAAGTAGAAAAATGATAACATTGTCAAAGACACTACTATTACAAGTAGAGAAGTCTAAACAAGGTGACTCTTTTGAAGTAGAACATGAGCACGAAGAACAAAATAGCACATGAGATCAATGATGAAGGAGATGTTCAACGATCAACATGATAAAAATTTAAACCATTTTGAAACTCAAATTTTGTCATGGTAAGCCATAATGCGTATTGTCTCTTTCTTAACTGAAGAAAGGGAACCATCAACCTTTCAAGTGGCTGTGAGTGGTTTAGATGCTTTTCTGTAGTTGATAGCATTGCGTGAAGAAATGGAAGCCTTGCATAGAAACAAAACATGGGAACTTGTTGAATTTCCAAAGGGTCGAAAAACTATTGGAAACAAATGAGTTTATTAGATTAAACAAGATGACAACGATCAAGTGGAGTGATATTGTGCAGGATTAGTGGTTAAAGATTATGCTAAAAAAGAAGGTATTGGCTTCACCAAGATATTCTCGCCAGTTGTTTGGTTGACCATAATCAAGTTGTTCTAGCTATACGTGCTGCATTTGATTTACATGTTGAACAGTTAGATGTAAAGACAACTTTTCTCTATGGAGAACTTGAAAATGAGATATATATGCTCCAACTAGAAGGCTTTGAAGAACAAAGAAAAGAAAACTTGGTTTGTAGGTTGACCAAATCTCTGTACAGTCTAAAGCAGATTCCAAGGTGTTGGTACAAGAGAGTTTATTCCTTCATTATTATCCTTGGTTAGAATAGATTGAGTTCAGACCATTGTATGTAATACAATAGGTTTGATGATAATGATTTCATAATTTTACTATTATATGTGGATGACATGTTGGTGGTAGACCCCAACGAAGCTCAAATCCAAGAATTGAAGGCACAATTGACTAGGGAGTTTGATATGAAGGACTTGGGACCTACAAACAAGATTTTAGGATGCAAATTCACCAAGATAGGAAAAACAGGAAGATTTGGCTTTCTTAGAAGAATTATTTACTAAAAGTCTTGTGACGCTTTAACATGCAAGATTATAAGCCAATTTTTACCCCGCTTCATGAGTTATAAATTATCCTCAAGAATGAGTCCAAGCATTGAAGCAGAGAGGATAAAAATGTCTTGAGTACCGTATGCATCAGCTGTGGGAAGCCTTATGTATGCCATGATTTGAACAAAACCAAACATTGCACAAGAGTAAGAGTGGTTAGTAGGTTCATGGAAAGTCCTGGTAGGGAGCATTGGAATGCTGTGAAGAGGATCCTTGGATACATTAAAGGAACCTTGGGTGTTGCATTATGTTTTGAAGGATCAGAATTTACTGTCAATAGCTATGTCAATTCAGATTATGCAGGTGATCTTGATAAAAGAATATCTACTACTCGCTATGTGTTTACACTTGCAGCAGGAGTACTATGTTGGTTATCCAAGTTACAGGATGTTTTAGCTCTGCCTACTATAGAAGTTGCGTACAATGAAGCTACCGAAGCATGCAAGGAAGCTATTTGGATTTGAAGGTTGATGGAAGAAATCGGGCACATACAACAGAAGATTATTGTGTATTGTGACAGTCAGAGTGCCTTGCACATTGCAAGTAATCCATCCTTTCATTCTAGGACAAACATATATAAGTTCAATATCACTTTGTCATAGAAGTAATAGAGGAAGGAAATGCAGACATGTAGAAGATTCATACTAACAACAACCTAGCAGATGTTATGACGAAGCCAATCAATGCAAACAAGTTTGCATTGAGTTGATCCTTATTTGGCCCATCAATAACGTAAGCAACATGAATTGGTAAGGATGAGATATTGAAAGCATACAAAAGTAGCTTTAAATGGGAGATTGTGAAACCGTGTATGGTAATAGTAAGGCCATTTTTGTAGTAAAAGTAAAAAATGGAAGGATGAAAATTTAATCTCTATGTGCCTAGCTTATGAATTGGTTGGGAGGTAGAAAATGTTAACATTATCGTTAAATGAGAAACTCTTATCCTTGGCTATAAATAGCTACTCCATTTGCTCATTCTTGCATTCAACAAAAAAATGTAGTCACTACTAGTAGTTTCTCATTTAGAGAGTTAGAAACAAGAGAGTTCTAAGTGAGAGTATTCTTCAAGTATAAGAGAGAGCGTGGAATTATTCTTTTCTTATATTTAGAGAGAGGTTGTAATATTTCTTCCAATTAGTGAAAATATTTCTACAATCTTGCCTGTGGTTTTTCCTTTATCAGTTGAGAGTTTTTCATGTAAAATTGTTGTGTTTCAATTCCTATTTTTCTCGTATCTTATTTTAGTTGAGTTATTATTTTGTTACTTTGGTACATAACAACTTTAAGGTTTGGAAGAAAGCAGTTGAGATAATTCTTGGCTGCATGGATCTTGATTTGACACTTCATGTTAAGGAACCACTCCAACTCCAAAGAAGCCAAAGGAGGATAAAGTTGAAAAGTGGTAATGCTAAAGAAACATTGCCATTAAAGTCATATATTTCTAAATAGCGGTTAAATCAACGAACAATACTCTAAAAACTTGGAAGAACATCCTATTATTTGGAATACACAGTAGGGCATAATGTGGTAGTTAATGTTTGACATAGAACATGAGCAACTGACCAAGATCATGCAGAGGCACAATAATATAATAATAAGAAAAGATAAATTTTAGTGTTTATAATTCAAATAAGGGGTTTTTTTTGTGTGTTTTATTTAGTTAGGTGTGAATAGAAAATATGGAAGTGCCAAAAGAAATTGCCTAGAATTTGTGATCTACACCTCTCTCCACATGTCCAGCAATTGGGTCGATGTCTTGTTGAGTTGCTTCGTTAATTTTTTTTGGTGCCTCCATGTTTAGCAATTTCTCCCTGCACCTTCATAAATTTCTCTCTACACCTCTATAATATTTTAAAGACCAAAATACCCTTGAGTAACTCTCCAAAAAGGAGTAATCCAGATTTGACCAAATCTAGCTCACCTAATCCAAACTTATTAAAATATGTTTTTTCTAAGTCTAGATTAGGTAATTTGGACTTATAAAAGAACCTCTCGATTACCTAAGGTTTTTTTACAAGTCCAAATCACCTAATTCAGGCTTGTATTATAATTTAAGACTAAATTAGGTAATCCAAACTCTTAAAAAAGTCTCAAGTAATCTAGAGCTTCTTTTACAAGTCTGGATTAATTAACCCAAACTTGTAAAAAAGTAAATTTTTAGAAATTCAAACTTGTGAAAAAAAAGCAACCTCTAGATTATCTAATCCAAACATGGAAAAAACAAATTAAATGAGTTCAGATTAGGTGATCTAGATTTGTTAAAAACTAAATCCGAATTACACATTCTAAAGAGTCACTTGAGGGTACTTTTTTTCCCTTTAATATATTATGGAGGTGTTGAGAGAAAAAAGATTTTATGTTGTCAACAAATGACACAAAGTCATGATATAGGAGTTCAAGATTTGCTTCCCTTTCCACATGTTCAGCAATTAGGCTAGCATCCTAATTTTAATAGGTCATTGAGATTTTCTATTGCCATCTACTTCATTTCTTTTACCACCTACCCTAAATATAAATTTCCCAAAATACCTTTGGTTTTTAACAATACAAATCAATCTATCCGAATAAGTTAAAATCTAACATTCTCCAGATAAGACAATTCATAGTTTAAAAAACATTGATATGGACCTACTAATCTGTAGGTATAGATGATAGAGGTTACAGACTAGCTAGTGTACAATAAGTGAAACTAAAATGTATTACAGATTTCCTACTTTAAGTATTTTTTAGCTATTTCTGGATAATTGATCTGTATGGATAAAATCAAACCATTTCAAATCAATTAATTCAGAAGTATATAAAAAATTATTATTTTTTCAATATGAATCTATTTATCTATGGGTTTAAAATTAGTTTCAGAAAATTTCACAAATTTAAACCTATGGATGAATGAATTTGTAGTGAAAAGCTAATATTGTAGACCTACAGATTAGTGGATCCATGGTGAAAAGCTAACTTTTTTTTTTTATAGTTTCGAATTGGTTGGTCCGTAATTGACTTGGTTTTGATCAATATGGATCAACTAATATGAAGACAACTCAATAATACTTACGAATTAGGTGATTTGTAACAGTTGACGTCATCTATTATGGATAAGTGGGTCCATATCAATTTTTTTTAACTAGGAACTGTTTTATCAGTAGAATGTTTGATTTTAACTTCTACAAAAAGATTGATCTGTATTGTTCAAAAGCAAAGACGTTTTGAGAAATTTATATTTATGGTAGGTGGTAAAAGAAAATTTGTGGTCACTCTATTAATTTCAATGTGGGCCTGGGGTTCACTAACCTGTTCACGAAAATTACTTTTAATACCCCCCTATTCTATTTGCACCCCTAGGCTTTACAATTTTTTTCAAAACCCAAAAATACCCTCCCCTTTTCTTACCCTACTTGCGTAAAGAAGTACATTCAAATGGGATTCAGCTAGTATATTCCGGACCACAGCATCCGGAAGGCAAATGAGATTCAGCAAGTATGTTCCGGACAACATGATCCGGAATGTATTATGTCCATTATGGATCAGTTGATCCGGAATGTATTATGTATATTCCGGATCAATTAATCCGGAAGTGGATGAAATGTGTATTCTGGTCAAGGTGGACTGCGGTAAATATTGTTAGTTCCGGATCAACTGATTCAGAATACTGTAACACTCGACGTAGTACGAATAAAAACACAAACAAACCCTCAATCATAAATCCCTAAACCCTAAACTTTAAATCAAGAAATTCATTCCTGAATAAAATTGTATTTCCCTTTTCAAATAGCACTTAAATCAACAAATAATACCCTAAAGACTTATTAGAATGATTAGGGATTTACAATAGGGCAGAATTTGAGAATTTGTGTTTGGCACACAAGAGTAGCAAGAAAAAGCACAAAAAGACAAGAAAATAAAAAAATAAATTCAAAAAATTTAAATCAAACAAGGATAAGGGCATATTAGGAATTTACAAAAAAATATAAACTTCGGGAGATGAAAATAGCAAATGGAGGGGTGTTAAAAGAAAATGCCTCAGTTCACTGTTGAAAATATGAGAATTTGAATTAACACTTCGTCAATTTCAAATCACACCTACTATTACAAAATTTTTCCTTAAATTCCTATTTTACCTCTAACCCTAATTACTCATTTTTCTCCTTAAATCCTCCTTATTTTCTCGCCACTTAATTCCTCCTTCTCTCTCTTTCCTTAAAGTGTACCTCATTTTCTCTGTTTCTCTCTCCTTAAATGCTCCCTCATCCGCCCTCTCTCTCCTTGAATGCCCCCTTATTTTCTCTACCCCTCTTTCTCTTTAAATGTTCCCTCATTTTCTTCGCTCTTTCTCCTTAAATCCTTCCTTATACTTGTTGTTTTTCTTCTTTCTACTTAATTCTTCTTCTTCTTCTTTTTCATTTTTTTCTTCTTTTTGTTAACTCTCCGATGAGATATTGTCAGAGAGCTAGAAAATTTTGAACTTTTTAAACTTTCAGTGAGCTCTTATCGGTGAGTTAAAAAATTTTGAATTGTTTTTAACTCTCCGACAGACTCTTTAAAAAAATTGAAATTTTTTAACTTTTCGACGAGTTCTTGCCAAAAAGTTAAAAAAATTTAGGAAACTATTGTCCGAGAGTAATAAGAGAGATAAAGTAAATGACATATAAGTTCTTTTCTACATAAATAAGTGTAACTTTGAATTATAGAAAGTGTCAAATTCAAATTCTGAAAGATATTTATACTTTCCTTGCCGTTTTTTATTCTAAATTGGGTGAAAGTGTCCTCCCAATGTAGGTAATTGTAATTCCCATGTGCACACTTACTTTCTTTGCTCTAGATTCCAATCCCACGAACCCATTAATATTTCCAATGTTATGTACTGCTTCCTTTGAGCATGTGTCCTCAACCTTTGGGACATGTATTTGATGCAAACTTTTGACCTTGATACACACTAGAGAGTAGAGACATTGTTGGTTGCTTCCAACTCCCCTTAAGCCAGTATCTGATACCAAAACATTTTGTAGATCCAATTTCCAATTCCTTAAGGTCCGTAAGTTGACCAACTTATTCATGCTCATTATATTTCTCAACGTCTCCATCTGGGAGCATTCATGTCCTTTTCCAATCGCTCCATCCTTTCTCATCAAAATGAGGGAAGTAGAATCATGTGAGTCCCCATTTCCATCCTTCATCCAAACACACTCTTACAATTCACCCTCACTTTCTCTCTCTCCCCCATCTCATCCCATCCCTGTGTTAGAGACTGTGTTTCTTATATTTGTACGATAGGATGAGTTCCTTCCTTCCAATTTAGCATAGGAAAATGATTGATGCAAAATAAGAAAAAATCAACATATGTTATTAATTACTCTTTTATATATCCTGGTACAAAGTTAAAGCGAAATGAATAACACAAAATGTCCAAGCGCATTGTTCACAATTAAAGGGCTGAGTTGAATGCTCATCACCCCGCAACAAAATTACCACCATTGATCTTAATTAGAATTCACAGTTGAACTCAACATTCTTAACATTCCCATTCTTATTTCTTAAATTAACATCTTGTTTTAGTTTGAGTTGTTTGATTTAGTCATTTTTTAAATAAAAAAAAGTTGATTAATGTTATGTTTGACATTTCTTTTATTTTTATTTTCAGTTGAAATATTTTTTATTAATCATTGTAAAATTATAACATTTTTCATTTCTTTAAAAGATTTGTAAAATAAACCAGAAAGCAATTCAGAAATGATTAAAACAGAAAATAAAATAAAAATTTGTGATATTTTGTAATTATTATTTTAATTGTATTAAATATTTTTTGAGAATTAAAAGTTAAATTTAAAGACAAATTAACATCGCGTTTAGTTTGAGAATTTTTTTTTTCATTTTTATTTTCATTTTCCGAAAACAATTTTCATTTATAAGTTTTTAACATTCAGAAAATATATTTGTTTTCGTTTGTTTTTTTCTATTTTAAAAAACTAATGTTGTTAAATTTAAAATAATTTTAACAAAAATATTATAAATTATTTATATATAATTTTAAATATATTTATATATATTATTTTTTACATAATTACAATATTGTTTTTAAGTTTTTATATAGTATTAATTTTTGAAAACATTAAAAAAAACTTTTGTTTTGTTTTTAGTTATTTTTTAAAAATATTTTATAAATTGTAACCAAATATATTTTCACTACTTTTTTTATGTAAAAATGAAAATAAAAAACACTTAAAACAAATGCCACCTGTTTTAGTTTTTTCTTTAAATGTTTTAAAAAAATATTTGTTAAATTATAATCAAACATAATTTGACTAAAATTTTCTATTTTTAATAAAAATAAAAACAAAAAACATTCAAAATAACACTACAAGTAACAAAGTAACACTGAATAATATAACTACACATCTATGCATACTTATGAGCCTTCAATAAGATACAAAAGTTTCTCTACAAAATTTGGAATGTAGATGCAATATATTGAAAATAATTTCAAATTTGAGATGGTGTGACTAACAAAATATGAAAAAGTTTAGTTACATTTTTTTGTTCCATTATTTTTTAAATGTTTAAGTTTATCTCACTTTTTAAAATAGTTTAAATGTGATTTCACTATTATTTTTAAACTAAATTTAGCTCTACAATTCTTTAAATGACTTTGATATAACTTTTTTGGTAAATTAAAACTAACCTGGTAACATTGTTAATTTACTATTTTATCACTAAAAAACTCTTCTGAGATGATATTGAAGCTAGCTATTTAAAAAGTTGCAAGGATTACCGGTGTTACTATATTATCTTCAATCTAAATATAACATCAAAGTTATTTTAAAAATTATGAAAAAAATTGATTTAAAAATATTAGAAGAATAATGTTGAAGTTATTTAAAAAATTATGAGGTAAAATTGAATATTCTAAAAGAATAGTAAAAAATAATTAAGTGAATATAAATATAATGTAGTTTTTAGTTGTTTCACTAATTGGGAAGGTAATTATAATATGATACATAATTTTGGTATCTACTAGTAAGGGTGTTGAAAAAAGAGTTAGTTGAAAAGATAAAAAACTAGTTGGAAACTAAAATTTAGCTCAAAACTGAAAAACATCATAAAATGATAAATAAGAATATCATTAATCATTAAATCAATAATAGAGTATTTAAAATAATTATAAAATATTTTAATGATATAAATTATTATAATTATATATTTAAATTATAAATTTGTATAATTACATATTTAAATTATAAATTTATGTAATCACATATTTAAATAATAAATTAATATAATTAAAATTTAAATTATAATTTTTATAAGTAAATATATAAATTTTAAATTATAATTTTTATAATTTCATATTTATATTATAAATTATTATAGGTACACTAATGAAAGTGAGAAAAATGAAGGAAAGAGAGGTTGTATAATGTGATGGCTGATGAGAGAATTAATAATAGACAATATATTAATTAATAAAGGGTAAATATATAAAAGTAAAACCAGTGGATGAAAATAAGAGATATTTTGAAAAAGATACTTGGAGTAGTTTTTTTGAAAAAACTAATAGCTTATAAAAAAACTCTTAGATTTTTTGTAGGAAAATGAAACTGAAATTGTTTTACCTGTAATGAAAAACTAAACACACTCTAAAAAAAACATAGTTAAAAATGTTGTAAAAGTGATTATTTAAAAAAATTATAGAATTATTTTTTATTTGACAAATCAAATATGAACACTTCTAGTTAGCTCTTAGGAACGAATTGCATGGGAGAATGGTGAATGCTATTCTCTTTAATCAAATTGTTAGGAACAACTTATGGCCTATGAATTAATATATTACTTTGAGTGGATCTAGACTCTAATTTTTTAAATTAGGTCAGTCTTAAAGATAGAAAAACGGCAATTAAGAAAAGAAATTCTATTAAAAATAATCAATTAGATTCTTCGATAAAAAAAATTATAAATTAATACTTCATATGTAGCTTGATATATAACTAAAAAATTATGGCATTTGTATTTTTTTTATACGAAAATTATGGCATTTGTTGAATGCACATGATGATATCAGTCCCTTGCAAACAACATATATTTAATTTGCCTAGTGTGAGTTGTGTATATCTTCTCTCCTGTAACAACGTACACAATCTGTTAAATATTTTTTGGTGTTGTATAGCACTTCTTATATGGAAATTGAAAGAGTTGAGAAATGGTGACGTGATAATTTACACAATTACTTTGCTTCCACGTTCTAAGCTGCCTGATTTTCTTGAAGTTAATTATATATATATATATATATATATATATATATATATATATATATATATATATATATATATATATATATATATATATATGCTTTAAGCTGAAGGAAACCGCGTGAGAGAAAGAAACAAAAATTAACAGAGCCTTGTTGATAAATTAACGATTCAATGAAAACTAGCTACTTTACTTAGTCAAATACACCTTTCCTTTTTCTTTTTTTTTTCCTTCCTTTCCTAAAACAAAAATACTTTGCAAAATTTGTTTGGCACGTAACATACTCTTTTTAGAAACTTAGGACGAGTACAAGAATTTTTGCTCTTGTGGTAATCAGTCTAAGTCCGTCTATTAGAAACGGTTTTTTGGGTACCTTTATTTTACTAATTAATTAATATAAAATAAAAGAGTCTATTATACAAAGGCAAAATAATTTATGTAGTTATTAATTTGAAGTTTTCAAGGGTCAGAAAGTGGACTCTTTCCCGAGAAAAAAAACAATAAGAAAAAGAAAATCATATGAATAGTAAATCCAAACATCAGTATCAAGTGTTCCAATTTCTACTCAGGCAACGAATTAACCATACGTGGCTTATTTCATGACTTGGGTCAACTCAAGCTGATTTACCACGTCTACTCCATAATTCAACTTCAGATCAGAGCAATCATTAAAAAAAAAAAAAAAAAAAAAGTAATGTCCCAAATCGTTTTGGCGGGTTCAAAGGAAACATGTTAAAACAAAGTTTTTATATTTTTAATAGTATCCGTTGGATTGCCGACGAATAAGTCAAAGGTGAGATCTTAAAGATGAATCCAACGGCGAGGACTCGGTTTGCAAATACCGAAATATTGGGAATAGTTATGCAAAAAATGAATAATATAAGGTTGTCAGCTTCATAGAACCAACCCAGTAGTTTCTACCTAGCTGGTTCCCTTTTTTTCTAAATTAAAACTCAGAAAACACGGTAAGTGCATAATGATAGAATTTGTTGAGGTGCAGAAAAAAGAGGTATATAATTGTTAAGTGGGTTGAAAGAGTACACAGAAAAATCTAATGGCAGAAACAGCTTGTTCTTCTTCTTGGTGCAAGAACAAGGTGGATGATGAGTTGATGATAAGTGAGTGGTCCGAAGTGGATGCGGCGCAGAAGCTTATGCAGCTGAGCGATGAAGAGGAGATCATCAACATTAAGGGCACGAAGAGAAGCAGAAACGTAGCTAAACATGAGAGGCTAAGTGATATTATAATGGCCAAAATACAAGAGATTTTTGGTAGTGATATTGAGTCTTTTCCAATGAAGAAGCAAAGGAGATATCGGTCTCTTGTGAGTATATACATGGTCACTAGGCCTGTTAATGTTGGAAGCGCTACAAGGGTCAACGCATGATAACTCACAAAATAATAAGTATATATGTTAAACTTTAACCCTTCATTTGGAACCTCTCCCTTTAGCCTGCACTCTAATAATCCTTATCTGAGTATGTCCCAGACAAGTTCTCTTGCAAATTCACTCCAACTATTTCTATAATCATATTAATGTGTCTCAACAGTGTTAATTGCGTTATGCTCCTCTATTCCAGATTCGTTACCAATCGCATATATAGTTACATAAGACATAAAAAAAATTCATAAAATAAGATAGTGTTTATTGATTTAGTTGCTCAACTCATTAATTTTTATTCTTCAACCGCCAATGCTTGGTTTAGGTGGTATCCCTTTATTTTCTCTGATTATTTCATTCTATGAATGATGAGGGAATTGCTTTGGGTTGTCATCAACCGAGTGAAAGATTAACGTACTTTTGTAGCTTCCTCTAAAGTTTTTCTTTTTTTTTTTATGTGTACTTGTGTTGGACCTATATGGCTATATATGCTATTTATGGTGATGGGGGAAGGAAATATAAATTCCTCAGGTTTGCACTATCCACATTTCTTCCATGAATGTGGTGTTTGTTAAGCTATAAGTTACAATGTGAAACACATGGCATGGTAATACTTATTTGTTGACTGACTTAATTATTGGAAAATGCAAAGGTTCAGAAGATTAAATGCAAAGGTGGTGAACGATATATAAATCAATACAGTGAATACACATAAAGAATGATCAAATTATTATATGACGAGAATAATATTAAAAAAAGTTATGTGTTATTATTATCCTTGATTTTCTTGTAATCTAATATAATGAGTAATTCAATTTTCTCGTAAAAAAAGAAAAATTCATTTTTTCGCACTATATTAAAATAAAATAAAATACGAACATTCTACGTGTGTGAGGACCGGGGTCATTTTTTGAAGAACTAGAGGAGTCATTTCTTGAAGTGTGAGTGTGTGTGAGGACCGGAGGAGTCATTAGAAAAACTTAAAATGTGTGTGTGCGTGTGTGACATAAAACATAATAATAATCATAGGATTTTAATAAACAATTCAATTTGAGTTGTTAATTAAACAAGTTTATATGGTTCTCTCACACAGATACCTCTCCCTCAAATTCTTAACACATCACTCTCTTGTCACTTTCATGGAATCCTTTGCAAGGTCGTCACCACCACCATTAGTACTGCCAGCATCGATGGTGATACCAATGGTGGTGATAGTGGTGAGGGTGACAGTGACAACAATGGTAGCGATAGTCACGGTGGAGGTAGCATCACCACCACCATCATCACTAGTACTAGGCGCACGACACTAGGTGGAAAAACTCCTCGATGACGTTGGACTTGCTGAGAGGAGAAGAAAGAAGAGAGTGAATGTCATGGTTGATTGACCTAAGTGAGTCATTTTTTAAAAATAATTACTTAAATGTGTTTGTTTCAAAAAAATTTACCTTGGTGGATCTATTATTAAGCTTGACTTGGTTAAACTACAATTCCCACTTGCAATTTTAGTGCCACATCAGTTGTATGGTCACATAGCTTCTGAGTTGGCAAAAATGCTCCCTTAAAACCGCAATCCATGATTGCATTTTAATGAAAGTCAAAGACAACCTTCTCAGTACCAAGCGAGGTGCAAAAATGGCCCCTTAAAATCACAATTTGTGATTGCACTTTAAGGGTTTGATCCCCTCATCCCAACTACACCTAACTTTGTCTAATAAAATATTCTTGCAACACATGAACCGTAGATATGAACGGTGGTTTATGTAGAGATACTTTTTTCTTCCTAAAAGGAAGATGTGATGGGAACTGCGCGGTGCGATTTCCAATGTAGCTAAAATCATAGTTAATATTTATGGCTAGTGAAATCGCAAGTTGCAACTGCAATTATGTGCATGAGCCTGCTATTTTCTCTCATATGTATACGTCTCATGTTCATTATAAAAAAATAAAAATTGTACTGATATTGTTATTTTGATGTTAATAAAAAGCATTTTCTCGTGTTATTCTTACTTTGTTTTGTGATTTACTAATTTACTTTGATACTAATATTTATTTATTGAAGATTTAGATTGATTATGTATTTTAGTTAATAATATTGTTTTTGTTAGTTTGTGTAAATAATTTTATTATTGTTGTAAAATTAAATTTTTTGTAGATACATTTATCAATACTATGTCTGCTACAATTGTACCATTTATTTATAGTAATGGAAGATTGTACGAGAGGGATGAAAGTATTATTTTTTAAGGGGGTAAAAGAGCAATTCAAATTAAGTGTGGCATTAGTTTTAGTGCATTAAAGAAGAAGATTCAGCAGAAGTTAAATATGCACTCAAATGAAGTCATATCATCTGTAACTTGTAGATTTTTAGATTCTAGAAGATATGTGTCATTGCAAATTGTTGATCACGAAGACATACAAATTATGTATAATGCCTTTGAACAACAAAATGATGTGGCAGTAATAAAATTGTATGTTGAAAAATTGGTTGTTGGTACTGTTGAAAATTTGGTTGTTGGTACTAGTTCAGCCACTTTAATATACAGTGGAGTAATTGATTTTGACATAATTGAAGTAGATGATGCTATGTTATTGCTTATTCATGTGGTGAGAAAACATCTTAAGATGAAAATTATGTTCTAATTCATGATAATTGATGCAAACCAAGTTTTCTCTCCCTTGATCTTTCCTCTTGAGGTTCCAAGCAAACAAGAAATGGAAGATGGAGAGGAAAGAATATGGAGATGGGGCACTAATTTCGGGAAAGAGATAAGCCAAATTTTTTAGGCTTGTCACAAGGGAAGAAACTCTTGATAAAAGCCAACTAGAAAAAGATTCCTCAAGAGAGGCGACCCTCAACACCTTTGACTCATGAATATGCTCAAAAGAGACTATTCTCCATTCAAATTCAAATATGAGAATTACATGGAGTGAGGGTTCCTATTTATAGAAAGTAGGAGGTTAGGATTAGGAAGTTAAAATAGGACGTCCAAGGCCAAACCCATTACCTAAGCTAGTTTAGTCTAACTAACTAAGATTCTCTCTCCTAAATAGGTGCCTATAAGCAAGGAAAGTGTGTCTTTGTGTTTGTCATACTTTGTATGTTAGCAAGTGGAGTGCAAAAATGAGCTAGGAGGTGTGGAAATGACCCTCACTCCCAAATATGGGATGCACCTATTTCTACACACACTCCACATAATTACTCAAGGTATCACTTAGCTTTTACAATGGCCGAAATACAAGGCTTTAATTCAAGGATACCTCACACCCCTAATTACTAAGGTAATTACAAATATTTACAAACTAAATACAATAAACTTTACTAACTACCTAGGATTCACAAATGCACTACACATATGTAAAATGAAAATGCAACCTAAACTATTAATGCATGAACAATGACTGAATGCAATAAACCTAACTAAATGCATGGAACATTTAAAACACATAAAAACTACTAAAACACATAAAACCACTAAAAATACAACTAACACATAAAACAAACATATTAGGCTACTTGACCACTTTTACACCACAAATCTAAGACACCTAAACATCATAACTACTAATCTAAACATAAAAACTAAAATACAAAAATCTAGCTTAAACACTTAATATTTACAAACACTAACCTGCACCTACTAACATAACAACATGAACAAAACATGATAGAATTCAAGTAGCCCTAACATCAAAACTAACCTCTCAACAACATGTTCTCTATATGTATATGTCACAAACATCAGAATCTCACCACATAATCAAATCACAACAGAACATAACACACACAACTAAACAACACGAATAACTCAAAATGAACAATATATACATAAACATAAAAAAAGAAGATTGGGTTGCCTCCTAATGAATGCTTGTTTAATGTCACGAACGTGACGGTCCAAGACCTCACGAATCTATTGGATGATTAGCCTAGATATAGAGCTTTGCTTCCTGGGAGATATTCTTGGCCTTCATCCATGTCTTTCAACTCCAGGCCAAGAATTGTCATGCTTAGACATCCTCTTCACGAACTCTTTGAAGTGAAACAAATGCTTATGTCTCCTTGGCCTGGTCTTTGGCCTCCTTAGCATTGTTGGTGATGCTTTCCAAGAATCCTCCTCTGTAGAACTCACATCAACACCACCAGGTGGGGGATCACTAGTTGAGTCCTTTAAGTTCACTTCCCCCTCAAGAAGCTTCATTTTCTTATATTCACTCACCTTTTCAAATAGATCTTCAATATGTTCAATGCCTTGTGTTGGATAAATCTCTTGAACCACATGAGACACGAGCACCTGATCATGGTCTTAAGCACGAGGGTCTTCCCACTTTTTTTCCTTTTTCTCTTCTGTTACCTCTCCACTCTCACGCAAGCGATCACGCAAGTTGTTTTCTTCCACTTCCTCTCCACTCTCCTTTTTTTTTACTTCTCCTTCCTCTTCTTCACTGTGTGGGTCATCAGAATCCTCATCTTTATATGCGCCTTGGGTGATGATGCATTTACCCTAGATCTCGGTATATGATTGACAGCTAGTCCGATGCACTTCATTCATCTTCATTAGTTGCTTTACCATCTAACTAACTTGCGTATTCATCATTTCCAGAGTGGCTTGTTTCTCTTAAGTGGACCACATATATTCTTCAACCAACTCCTCTAATTCGGAATTTTGCTTTTGATGCACAACTTGATCTTTTATATCCTGGTAGCCTTTTAAGCTGTAGTCTGAAGTGAAGGTCATATTTTGAGGCCATGACTATGAAGGTGGCTTTCGTGGGACTCTGTATGAAGCTTCTCGTCTCTATTGAGCTGACCACTCCATGTATTCTTGAAAAGTCCTTTGAAACTCGAAAGTGTTGTCTTGGTACCATGGTTAAAATTGTTCTTAGTACCATTGTGATTGAGAATGGTACCAAGGTACTTGAGTGGGTTGATTGTACCATGGTCTTGGAGTCGGCTCTTGATAATACGGCTCAGGCAGTTGTCATGAGACAAAAGTTCTTCTCCTTTCAAACTCAAAGAGGATTTGGTTAGCACGCATCTCAAACCTTGTTGTTCTCTCCTCTCTTTCCTTTTGCATTGCAAAGTATTTTTGCTTCTATTCTTGGACATTAAAGCTCGTGTCCTCATCCATGTTGAAGCGGTTTGGATTGGTGGGATTTGCTCCGAACAGTTGCCTACTAACTTGCCCTTCTATCTCTATGAGTGTTTTTTGTTTCACCTGAAAACTAATAACACACAGAGCACTAGAAAAGTAGTTAGTAAAAATTGTTGATAATAAGAGAAATAAAAAAAAAATTAAATCTACTAAAGATAAAAGAAAGGGGTAGTCATTATCCTACCAAATTTTCCAAGTATAAAAAATGAAATCTCTAAGTTTCAAGTGCAAGTCTAACAATGGCACAAAAAACTTGATGAGTGCAAAGTTTTCTACACTATTTCCAATAAATGCATCGGTCATATGTAGTAACTGATACATATATTGGGTCGATTCATAAGGACTTATTGATACTCAGAAATATCAATGCTTTCTACTTCTACAAACGAAAGATAGAAATTAAACTAAAACTACCAAACATAAAGTAAATAAAGTAGAAATAAATAAAAACAATGGTTACACGTATGCGATTTAATTAGGTTTAACTCACTAGATCATCCTTCAAATGCATAAATAAACTCAAAATCCTGGTTCACTACCCATGTTCCTTTCACCATAAAAATATCCTTAACTTCACAAACAAGGAATTGAGCTATTTAAGTATTAGACTATCACTCCTACACATAATCTAAAGTCAAATAACCCACATTAAGTAAAGGATCTTGAGAAGGTCAATGGGTCTTACTCTCTCTCGAGCAATAACACCCATTAGGAGCTCTTCTCTTTTTACAAGTCAAAATCCTTTCTTGAGCTCATTCAATAGGTAAAACTCATGAAATATAGATACAATAAAAAGCAAGGTAAAGAAGAGCACTAACATTGGAAGGTAATTAAAAGAACAAAAAAAACAAATGAGTTCAGGTAAAGCTACATCAAATCTCAACTAAATAACAAAACCTAACTAACCATTGGGATGAATGAACGTGAGGGTGGATGAAGATGGGTCTAGAGCGTGCCCTCGACCAGCAAGGTGCATAATGCTCATGTCTCCAAAACAAAAGACACGCATATAAAGACCTTTAATTTGTTCACGAACGTTGGGCATCGCTTTTGGACACATTAGCACTACTTAGTGCCAAACGTTGGGTGGCAACTAATGTGGGCGTTAGGCGCCCATTTTCGGACACTTGGTCTTGCTTTAGCCGAGCATTGGGCGCCCATACTTCCACTTTTTCCCATCTCTACCATTTGGCACCTGGAAGTTGTCGCAACATCAATGAGCTCAAATCTACTGTCATTTCTTCTGTCTTTCTCACAATCTGTTTCAAAACAACTAAAACAAGCAAATAAATGTAAAATATGCATAAACTAAATTCTAAACCTAAATTTCTAATTATATATACTTTTAATTGAAAATAGAGGAAAACATGACCTTAATTAAGAAGGAATTGGAATAAATGCTCTATTTTACCTATATAAAAATAAGTAATTTAAGCAGTTATCAATCACAAAGAAAAAATAAATGTGGCTGATATGGATAAGAGGATCATAATCAGAGAAATAGTCCATTACACATTGACAGGGTGAATTCCAAGTAGTTCTTCACATAGTTCAACCCAATCAACATTTGTTGAAACTGTGACAAGGGTAGCACTCACACGTAAACCAATAAATTTGCTATATCTTGAAGGGTGATTGTGCATTCTCCACACCTCATGTGAAAAGTATGAATTTTTGGTCTCCACCTTTCAATAAATGCATTTATGAGACCAACATTAAATCTCAAAAAACTCATCTTAGCCACTGTGTAGAACCTTTTTTTAAGTAAATTTGGTATGATTTGTTGAGGAATCAATTCTTCCCCATTATGGATGGAAAGTGCACGTCTGATTAGTAGTTTTCTATCTTTCTCTCTACTCTGACATGTTGTGAAACATGTTCATTTTGCATCCATAGTACATCATTCTCTACTAGTCCTAAGTGGATACTATCGATTAAAGGATGAGTAGAAAAATATGTCATTGCAAGGAGATGAGTAATAATCTGCAATTTAAAAACCAATAGCAATAAATTATATAAAAATATTAATCATAAACAAATAAAAATTTATTTTCTAAAAACATACTATATAAATTAATAATGAAATACCTTAAATTTTGTAAACAAAAGATGAAACTTTCAATTAACTCTCTAAAGTTATAAACTCTCAAAACTGTGTGGTGTGAATTCACAACAGCCCGCAGAAGGGTATTTGTAATAGGGACTAGTGCGCATAAACTACAGTTTGCATATGTGGTTTATGGTACTTTAAATGTGATGTTATTTATGTCTGTTAGTATCCATTGGGCACTTGCAAAAGTTGTGTAATGACCATATAAACTGTAGTTACGGTTTACAATTTTATGGTGGTAACAAATATTATCCATTAGGCACGTGAAACGGTTGGTATTGACCACATAAACCACAGTCACAGTTTGTGGTTTTATAGGTGTCATGGTATTATCTATTAGGCAGGTGAAATGGTTGAGTATTGATTGCATAAACCGTAGTCGTGGTTTGCAATTTTATAGGAGTCATGGTTATTATCCGTTGAACACTTAGGACGGTTGGGTATTGAGTATTGATCGCAATCACAGTTTGCGATTTTATGGTGCTTCCCATTGGCCACTGTAAAAGGTTGCTTTGTGATGAGACATGACCCTTAAAGTGCAATCATAGATTTCGATTTTAAAGGGGGTTTCTGTAATTTGCATGGTTCCAAGAAGACTAGCTTTTACTACCATTAAATTGCAATATGTGATTGCGGTTTGACCAGTTGACTAGTGCCAACTCGAAAGCCATATGACCAGACAGCTAACATGACACTAAAATTGCAAGAGAAACTACGGTTTGGCCATGTCAAACCTAAAAACATATTCACCTTGGTAATTTTTTTTTAAAATAAACTCATTTAGGTCATTATTTTAAGAAAAGGACTCACTTACGTCAATCACCCAAATGTCATTATATATGGTCTGTTGCTCATCTAAATTTAGACCATGATAAATTAGTGCATCTGCAGGTTAATTTTGTTTCACCAAAGACATGCATAAATAGAACCTCTCATATCTTACAAGTGTCGTATATCTGGCACATCAGGTTCGCATGGGAAGGTACATTAGTGAGAAATAGTGGGGACGGTAACAATGGTGGCATTTGGGAGAGAGGTTTCTGTGTGAGAAAATCACGTGAGTTTATTTAATTAATACATCTTTCTCTTTCTCTTTTTACACACATATATATACACACATCTATCTTTAACATTGATAAAAATTTATTGAGAAATTTTAGTAGAGAAATTTTTTGTTGATTCATATTTTTAATTAATATTAAATAATTATTATAAAATCAATAAATTTATTATACATGATAATTTATTATTAGATAATATTATAAAATATTTATATTGTAGTTTTTCTTTCATATTTTGTTTAACATATTTTCATTTGTATTTTATAGTGTAGTTTTTTGTATGACTTAATGATGGAAAGAAAGACAAGAGCGGAAAAATGTCATGAAATTAATGAGAAATATATGGGAGAGAAATTAAGTGAGTTATAAGAAATGTTTAAAAAAAACATATTTATTTAAGAATTTAATTAGTATGTATTGACATTTAATCACAATCATTCTTTTATGTTAAGCTTTTGAACTTTATCAATTAATACTTTAAAAGTCAATGTAACATTTGTTAGAGTATATTAATTAAACTCTTTACTTAATCTTATTTATCCATTTGGGTAATTTGTGTAAGGTAAATAAAATTTATTTTCATCCTCGCAGTTCAATCAATTGACTCAAAAACCGAGTTGTGAGACTTAGTGAATTTAGGGATTAATTGACCACTATATCGGTCAAATGGAATTTTTTTGCGGAAAATGATATTATTTTTTAGTTTAATATTTATGTACGGGTAATATTAAAGTCCATAATCAAACTTATAATACGTAAAAGATTGTAATCGAATATGATAGTAAAAAATGTATAAATTTATTCTCTTTTTGTATTAGCATATTTATAATATTATTTGTAATTACGGTGTTATTTGTCAAATAAAAATAAAATTGGTCTAACTAATTAAATTTTTAAATTGTAATTTAATAGTAAGTATCTTATCCCAAAATGTCATAAATTTAAAACTCTTTTATTCATTATGCAATGTAAACAGGACTTCTTATTGACTTTTACATTAATTATGTCTCTAAAATATTGAGTTTTATAGATTACTTTAATGGAACTGTTCAAGTAAATAAAAAATATATTTCTTTCCTTTGTCGTATATTTGCTTGATTATTTTTTTGTTATTTGTTGTCATATAAAGGTTTACATGTTATATATGATTTTTAAAAAAAAAAAATAATATCCACTGGTTCATATGATTAACTAAAGATTCACTTATGGGACTCATAACCAAATAGCTATAGCCAGACAAATAGGATCAGTGGTCCAAACAAATTGCAGAAGGAAAATGACGTTTGGCATGCCTCACGTTATTATAAGAAGGATTAGTGATTGCCTTTATTAGCCATCGATTTCAAGACCCATATATTTTTCATATAAATCACTTGCATTTTTTTATGGTGAACATGACTGTAGGCAATATTATCCTATTCGGTTATTGAATTAGTCGAGCTAAGACCTCATGAAGTTAAAGGTCAGTTCAAGAACTAGGAATTAACTCGCATAATTAGACTTACATTAAAATATATAAAATTATTTATAGTAAAAAATCATAATAAATAATTATAATTATAAAAAAATATGTAAAAATTAATAAAAAATTATCTTCATTACTTAAAATTATTATTAAAATTAAAATAATATTTGCTCAAGTCCACTTTTATACATCTGTTAAATAATTTAAATTATATATATATATATATATATATAATATAATAAAAAATGAGAGTTTGATATTTGAATTATTGATGAACACCATAATAATTTTGATAAAATATTAATAAACAGAAAATATATTGCTATGTAAATAGAGAGTACAAAAATTTAACGAATCAAACCTAACCTTAATTTATTAACTTCTAAACTTATTACACTTCTACTTATTAAAATTTATTAACATCTATATTTTGATACGATATCTAAATTTAGGTACATTATTACAACACTAAATTCATGTTTAAGAATAATAATGTCTTGGAACTAGTATGGTAGTTGTTAGTTGTTATTTAATATATGTTACGCATTGATATTAATTAATTATCCACACCTATCCTCATAAATATTTTTAAAATATTTTTTAGAATTATATTTTTATATAATATTTCATCAAATAGGTTATCTGTTAGAAAATCTATAAATAAAATTAAATATTTTTAACCTGATAAATTGGATCTTAAAATATATACAAAATATTTAATACAAATAGAATTTTCATTTTACATCAACTATATTTTTATAAAAAAATAATTCTACTAATTATGTATTTTTATATAAAAATAATAATAATTATAATAACAAAATTTTATAATTAATATTTTAAGTTGATTTATTTTAAAAGAATATAATTTTTTTAAAATAAATATTTGTAATATTTCAATTTAACTAGTATTATAGTATTCACACTGCTACCCGTTAAGAAGTGATTATAAAATATCTATACCTACAAATAATAAAAAACCATATAAATTATCTGTATAAATATTTTTAGGAGTTTTATTTGACGTGAAACATAATTTCTTTATCATCCCAAACTGTCACCAAGCCTAACTGGTATCACATAGTTACCACAAAAATGAATGGCTTCATTGTTACCGCTGCAACACTTCTCGGGCGGAAAACCACAAAATGTTATGGACGAAAAATAGGGAGGCATCATCAGATATAAATAATTCTGCTCTTATTAATTATGAATATAAACCTTATTTTCATTTTAAATTAAACTTTAAATATGCCGTGTGACAGATAATTGTATAAAAAAATATTAGAGGAAGTTACCAACAGTTACACGAATGATTAATAAAGATAGGGGAAAAAATTATGACCAGTGTCCAACCACATATGGAACATTATGGTTATAACGGTTCAAAACCACATATCAAATGTCTAAGAAAAGATACGGGAACATAATTGTTATTTAATTACAAATTCTCTTTAATAATTTTGTAGTTTTATTAAATTTTATAAATATTTTTAGAATTACATAAATAAAAAATTATGATTAAATAATATATAAAATTGTTCTATTTTTATCTCTAAATCCAACGTCTAAGTGGCGTTTAAAGTGGTAGAAAAGTCTATTCACTATCAATTTATCTTCCTCTCTTTTTTCTTTTTTTTTTACCTTGAAAAGTAGTTCAATTGTATTGAAATAAAAATCCAAAGATAGTCTAATTAATTAGCCACAATTTCCAACTCATATTTGTCAAGTGTTGTATCAAGACTCTAGTATGCTAAAAGAATTCAAATGCAAAAAACTTATCATTAACCAATTCGAATAATGATATTAGTAGCTATATATCTTATAATTAGGATAAGTTTGTGTACTTTTAAGCTTATGTGAGTTTTGGACTTTTTTTTTAAGAATCGAAATTATAGGAAAATTTTGAGTCTAGTCCACGAAATCTACAAATTTTTCTGCCTTAGTCTGTGGCCTGTTTAAAGGGACAAATTTGTTATTTTGAATGTTAGTTTGTGTTAATGTTGTGACTTTTTTGTTGTAAATTATGATATTTTAGACTTTTAATATAGAAAATATTTAGTATTTTAGATTATAATAAATAATGATATAATTTTTAATATGATATATCATATTTTAGTAAATATTATAATTTTTAAAATTATTTTTAAAAAATATATATGTGTGTGTGTGCATGCCCGTAGGCTTGTGAACCTGTCTGTTAAATCTGCAGGCTTTGCAGGCTGAATACAAACTCTTAAAAAAGTTTATTTATTTTGACGAACTGGACTTATCTAGTCCGTTTAAAATGCAGGTTTCGTGGACCTCCCATATACCCACCCCTCCTTATAATGTTAATGTTAAGTCAGAATTTTCATAAGGTTTAAGCTTTTAATGGTTTGTGAGCGAAGCAGGTAGAAAATTCTATTGAGGGCGAGAATGTGTCTAGTGAGAGAGTGTCTCGTAGAAACATATAGTGGAGATCGACTTATGGAAGCTATATAGCAAACCGTCTAGTGCTTATGTGTTAGGATCATCTGTTGTATGTTCTTATAAGAGCTTTTTTTGTAACCTTACTACCTTCTAGTCTTTACTATTAGCCTCATATATAGGGGCATGTAGATTAGTTATGCCACATGGTATGTGATAAACCCTATATATACCCTTTGTGAAATGAGTTCCTATTATGCTCTGATAATGAATCATACTTTTTTTTTTCTTTCTCACTCTCAATTCTCTCTTTCTATTCTTGCATGTGTGATTCTTTTGACTTTCTTATTGTTCTTGTGTGAGTTTTGAGTGACTAACCTCAACAAGTAGCATCGTTTGTGAGAAGTGCATAACAATCGTGAAAGATCAGTGAATCAATGGTAACGAAGTTCGATATTGAGAAGTTTCCATAAGTAAAATCTTCAAATTTTCAAAGATCGAGATAGAGGCAATTTTGATTCAATAGGGGTGTGAAGAAGTGTTGATGGGAGGTGAGCATGTCATCATCATTGATGCTAACAAAGAAGAGGAAGATGATTTATAGGGGCACAGAGTGCGATCATCTTATGCCTTGGTGATAAGGTACTCACAAAAGCCGCCAAGGAGAAAACTATTGTTGGGATGTGGACAAAGCTTTAAGTCATGTATATAACGAAATCCTTGCCTTACAAAATTAGTTTGAAGGGGAAATTCTATCCGTTCAAGATAGATGAATCAAGAAAGATACAAGAGTAGATAGCATATTTCAGTAAAATGGTTAACACTCTTGAAAACATTGGCATCAAACTTGAGGACGAAGATAAGGTCAGGATTCTCCTCAATTCTTTATGAAAGTCCTGCAAGCATTTTAAAGACGTGTTTTCATATGTGGATGAACGGGCGATAACTCTGGAGGAAGTGGTGAACTTGATTCGAACCAAGGAGTTTCATAAGCTCCTAGATTCGAAGGTGGCAGGTAAAACGTCTAGTCTAACAACAGCAGAAAAGGGAAAGGAAAGAAAAAAGGAAGAAAGGGAAAGAAGTCCAACAACAATCAGGAGGTGAAGTCTAATTAGAAGAAGGAAACATCATGTTTCAAGTGTCAAAAGTTGAGCCATATTCAAATAACTATGCGGAGAATGAAGGCAAAAATTTCTTTAAAATTGCAAGTCTGCTTATGTAGAAGAGGCTTCTGAAGACTTTGAATTTGTTGGTGATATGGTTGCATTTTTTAGTGACTCGTTGAGAAGTTGGATCATTGATTCAGGGTATAACTATCACATGTGCTAGTGAAAGACTTCTTTGAGACCCTAAAACTGAACGAGAGTGATATAGTTCTTCGAAGAAATGATAAAACTTGTAAGGTGCAAGGCACAAGGACCATCAAATTGAGGATGTTTGATAATTCTAAGATGCTATTGTAGGATGTGAGCTTTCTTCTTGAGTTGAAAAGGAACCTTCTATCCATAAGCATGTTTGATGTTATGGGCTATTCCACCAAGGTGGAGCGTAGAATGATGAAAGTGTCCAACAAAAAGTCTGCAATTGCTAAGGGGAAAGGAATAATGACATGTACATTCTGGAGGGGTCCATCATCATTGTGCTTACATTTGTAGCTAGTTAGAAGATGGTCAACAAGGATAACTTGTTGCATTTGAGGTTAGGCCACGTTAGTGAAAGAGGCTTGGTTGAGCTGGAGAAATAGAAACTGTTAATGGGTGATAACATATAGAAGCTAGATTTTTGTGATCAATGTGCCTTTAGAAAGTACAATAGATTGCAATTTGGGATAAGGAAGCTCACATCTAGCAAATCGTGAGTATGCACATGTTGATCTGTGGGGTCCATCTCAAACACATTCATGGTGAAGGGTCTTACTTTATAAGCATTGTTGTTGATTCCTTGTAAAGGGTCTTGATATACATTCTAAATAATAAGAGAAAGATGTTCCAAAGGTTCAAGGAGTGGTATGTTTAGACAAAGAATCAGCAGGGGACCAAGTTGAAGGTGTTGATAGGATAGATAATGGGTTGGAATTTATTTCAGAAGAGTTTAACAACTTATGTAGAGAATTTGGGGGTTAAGAAGCATAATATTGTGGCAGGTACCCTTCAACACAATGGACTTGTTGTGAGGTTGTACAAGACCATTTTGAATAGGTTAGATGCATGCTTCTAGGAGCAGATTTTTCTAGGGCCTTCTAAGGAGAAGTTGCTAATACTATTATATTATCTGATAAACATGTGTCCTTCATCCACCCTTGAATGCAAGACATTGGTGGAGATTTAGAGTAGAAAAGTAGTTGATTACTCCAGTTTGAGGGTGTTTGGAGCTTTGGCATTTGCCCATGTCAAGTAGGATAAGCTGGAGGCATGTGTTGAGAAGTATAGTTTTCTCGGATATCAGAAAGGTGTCAAAGGTTATAAGTTATAGGGGTTGGAGCCTAAGTCATCGAAGTTTCTTATCTGTAGGAATGTGTTGTATGATGAGACAAAGATAGGAATTTCTTATGAAAACTCTAAAGAAAAGGAAAAGAAGGTTTACATTGAGGAATAATCATCCACCAACAGGTCTTCACAAGATCATCTAATAAAGGAAAAATATACTTTAGATGAGGAGCTTGAACTAAGAGCTCTTTATGTCATTAGGCTAAAATGTGTTGTACAAGACTATCATTTTGTGTGTGATAAATAGGGGAGGAGAGGGTTTCGAAACCTAAAAGAAGGTCTAAACATGCTAATCTTATCAGTTATGCTTTTAGTGTAGTTAAAGAGACAGAAAGTTTTGGTTAGGGATGGAAAAAAAAATTACATTCGCAAATGCCCACGGATAAAACTCATGAAAATATATGCGTGGATAATATAAATGAGTGACTGTTATCCACGAGTACCCGCTACCTACTAAGTAAAAATACTACACATATTTAATTTGAAAAGATAATATTTTTGTTAAATAAATCAACTTAAAATATTAATTGTCAAATTTTATTGTTATCAATGTTACTTTTTTATGAAAAGTGTATAATTCAAAAAATTATTTTTTATAAAATGTCGGAATGTAAAACAAAGATTTTATATATATTAAATATTTTGTATATATTATATTAATATATTTTTAGATCAAATTAATCTTGTAAAAATTAGTATAATTTTATTTCTAGATTTTTCAAGAAACAAATTATTTGTTTGATAAAAATTCATATAAAAAAATTAATCTTTTTTTAAAAAAAATATTTTTAAATATCTGTGGGTACTCATGGATGCCCACGAGTATTAAAAAAACTCGCAGATATTTTTATAATGAGTACTCTTCGAGTTTTAAGTGGTGGCAGATAGAGGTATTTTGTAGCGGGACGAGTAGCAAATAGGCACTACTCGTACCTACTTCACCCTGTTGGCATTCCTAGTTCTAGTAAAACGAGAAACTTTGGGGAGGCATAGGAGAACAAGGATGGGAAGCGATGACTTAAGGCCATGGAGAAGGAACTTTTTTCACTAGACAAGAACCACATGTGGAAACTTGTGCACCTACCTAAGCGGCAAAAGGTGATTGGATGCAAGTCAGTCTTTAAAAAGAAGTATGGAATTCCAAAGCAAAGAAAGCGAGATTTAAGGCGAAACTTATGCTAAGAGTTTACACAAGTAGAAGGTGCAAATTATAATTAAATTTTCTCACATGTGGTAAAGCATTGCTTGATCAAGATCTTGTTGTCCATAGTCAAATTTAACCTATACATGAGCTATATGGATATCAAGATAGCATTTTTACATTTGATTTGCATGAGATCATCTGCATGAAGTAGCTAAAGAGGTTTGCTAATATTCATAAGGTTTGTTTAGTTTACAAGTCATTATACGAGCTTAAGCAGAGTTTGAGACAGTAGTATAAGAAGTTTAGTGACTTTCTTATGAGGATTATTTTCAAAAGATGCAATTATGATAGTTGCATCTAAGTCTAAAGGACAAAATCATTTGTGCTTGTTGTACGCAGATGATATACTAATAAGAGCACCTTTACTATCATATCTTGAGTTGAGATCTTGAACTTAAGATGTGACATTTTAAAAATCTTGCAATAAAGGTGAAAAAAAATCTCTAACATGAAGAATGAATTCTTTCACAAGATCTCAAAATCTATACCTAAGTAGAAATACACATGCGTATTTCATTTAAAATGTGATTTATTGACAAAGGGCATGCATGACATCAACCATAATGCTCAAGTGCATTTCATTTTATGGCTAATATAATAAAAAATTATACGTCTAAAACTTAGAAAAAATAATAACAAAAAAGTTTAATATTTTAAAAACACTAACAAATTGTATATTTTGGAATTTTAAATTTTAAAATAAAAATTATATATTTTAATATGAAATCATAATTTTTTTAAAATAATAAATCATATATTTTAGAATTTTAAATTTTAAGAAATAAGAAATCTAAAATTTAATAAATATATAATTAAAAATAAAAACATAAATTAAAAAATCAACATATTAATATTTTACATTTCTTATTTTATTTTTAATAATTATATTTAAGGAATGATTTTATTTTTAAAATAAATTATAGATAAAAATTTAAATAGTGTAATCCACTGTGGAACTCATACAAAGTTTCAAAATCTCAAAATGAGATTTTTCACTAAAGCAAAAAAAATAGATCTTAATGATGACATGAGATTTCAGGACCTATGAAAAAATGGTTCAAGATCTCAAAATGAGATCTAGCAATACAGATGCTCTAACTAGCCAAAGCAGATAGTGATTGACCAACTCAAGACGAAGTTGAAAACAAGTTGCAAGATGAAAAATCTTGAGTTAATATCATTGGGATAGACAAAATATGAGATGTGTTTGACTCAACAAAATTACCATATAAAGGTTATGGAGTCATTGAATGCATCAGTCAAAGCCTGTGTGCACACCTTTGGAACAACAATTACTATCTACGAGCTAAGCACCTACTTCTAAGGAAGAGAAGAGAAGGATGGGTATTGGATTTGATCCCATTTACTAGTACGATTGGAAGCATCGTGTATTGGATAGTCCAGTATGGTTAGCAAGATTCACCTAAGACTATCTCAGTGGGAGGTTCTAAAGTGGATGTTGAAGTACCTAAATGAAACTCTAGTTCAACTCTTCTGTATCGAAAATCTTAAGATGGAAACTTTTGTAAAAAGTTTGGATGTTGAATACACAAGTAGTGTAAACATGAGAATGTCCCTTTCTAGAAATACGTTTTCATTGTTAGGTGTGTTCTCAGCTACAAGGCAAACCTTAAGTCGGTGATAGCATTATCCACTACAAAAGCTGGGTGTAACACATTGACAGGAGAAATCAAGAAAGGTCTGTAACTAAAGGGATAGTTGGGTAAGTTAGAGATTGAGCAGAAGTGCATCTCAATCCATTAGATATTCAAAGTGTTATTCATCTACCTAATCATCATATTCATAAGTATCACAAAATAGGAACAACAATGGTTGTGAAAATAACTTTTGAAGACAATCATACCGATATGTTTATCAAGTCTATAAATCGACATTGATATGGAATTATTGCTTTTGGAGCACACCCGCTCATACATTCCAACCTTGACCTAAACAACCATACATCTCTATGTCTTCCCTTGATAATAAACCTCAACCAAGTAAGATGCATAGCAAATGGTGATTCACTCCCAACAAAAGGAGATATATTCTACGGTTAAAGAATATGAATTACGCAAACAATAGTCTTTATGACTTTGCCGAAATTGATAAGAAAAATTCATCAGCTTTCATCTTAGTAAAAAAATTGAAGTTCCAAAAGCCAAAGAACTTTAAAACAAGAATAAAAGGCTAAAAAATAAAATATATATTCTACGGTACAGAACAAATGAAACTGCATGGCATGATTGTTAAAATACATTGGCATGCGCAACTTTAAACTGATCATAAATATCAGGTCATTACCATTTCTGCAATCATACATCTAATACAATTTCATGAATCAAAATCTATATATAAACTAGAACTTATGTTTGAAAACTAAGATCAGAAAATTATGCATATTGTATCTTCACAAGCCTCAAGGCGTGTGAACTTCAGTCGTCCTCTCTAAACTTGGCTTCATATAACTGTGGTTGCTGCAAAACAAACAGTCTCTTGAAATACACTAGTTTTACTAAATAATAGTATTAGAAATTACTAAATTTATAGGAAAAAAGAAAAAAGGAGAGAGAGAAGAGAGGCATACAGGACAAAAATAACATGATAATTTGATTTTTGGACGACATAAACACTAACATCTTATTTTAACTTAATTCTACATAAAGAAGATAGGAGGGAACTCATGAATATTAAAAGATTACCATGAAGATGGCTGAAATTAACCTGCGTGCAAACCATCTCATGTGCATAGCACGTTGAGCAGCACTTGCTGCTTCCACTGTTTCAAACCGCAAATACACAAAACCCGCACTTTTTCTGTACATGCCAAGCCAATGGAATTGCTAATTGTAACTAGAATAAAATTATATATGATTATTGACGCATGTTAAACATTTATTATGAACTTACTTGTCAACAAAAATATGCTTCACCCGGCCATACTTAGAACACTCTTCCTCTACATCCTCTTTAATGTCAACATCAAAATCTGGTTCCATCTGCATCACAATGTTTGTCATCAGTGCTTTGTTAAACAAATCAAAAGGCGGCAGTATATAATCAGTTAACCACAGACCTCAGTGCTCGGATCAAACATATTCTTTAAAAGTAAACACTCGCTGGGGTTTCCTACAGGTTCTACCACTGCAGTAGGCATTACTTGGGCTGGTAGAACGGGTGCACCAATAGGTAAGCTAATGGCCTGCTGAGCAGGAACTGAGCCATTCACAACAGGCATACCTATGCTGCAGATTTGTAAACCATGAAGATAATGAACCGATTATTAAAAAAATATGAGGAATATTATTAACAAACCTTTCAGGAATGTCAGTGCCAGCCAGCCTCCGCATAAGCATTGCTCTTGAGTGAGCATTTAAAGTCTGCATGGCAAAGCGCAGTAGATAAGCAAGGTCCTTATTTTTAAGAAAGAACATTCCTACAGTAACAGGAAAAAACAAAACAAAAGTAGGAACAGAGAAACTTCCTAAACACCCTCAGGGTTGTCCCCAACTATAAACAGATGTTTCTGACAAAATAAAAAGACAGTGAAAGGAGCACAAAAGTAATAGCTTAATAGGATTAGAGAAAGGGAATGGCTGTAGGCACCTGCTTCTAACCTATGTGCAAAATCTACTTTTAACCAATGTACAAATCCTTGCCAACAATAAGACCCCAAAGCAGGTGACAACCAATCCATAGCATACATAGTTAAAATTGTTATGAATACAAAAGAAATATAACCAATAGCAAATAACACTTCCAGCCAGTCAAGCTTCTAGCAGTCTGGAAAAATATCCACATATGTAATTTTTTTGTACCTTTAAGGATTGTACGTTTCAGCAAGGGGATAAAAGTGACTATATGATACAGAATTGTTAAGTTTTTGCAAAAAATACTAACATTTTTACTACTGGGGGAAAATTGTAGTGTTTCATTGATGATTATAATTTTTAAACATATCTTCTAATTAAAAAAAAAAAAAGAAGACATTTTTCTTTAAAGCACAAACAACTTTAATAAATTGGCAATATTGCATGATGAGCTGAGCTATAGGTTAAAATTTTTAAACAATACAAAACCTTGTGAAAACCAATTTTTGAATATTTTATATAACGAGAGTAGACTTACCAATCCACCTTCATCATCATCTAAGTCTGCAGATTTAGCAGTTGTGTCTTGGCCCCCAACATGATCCGTCACACATGAAACCTGAATGTGATGATCAACACAGTCACAAACATGAGCTAGCAGAATTATCATTAACAAAATATAAAACAAACAAGTAACAAAACAATGTAACTAAAACAAATATTTCTACCTTGATAGTCCTGCCAGCAATCTCCAATTTTCCATTTAAACTCTGAGCAGCCTTGGCATGTTCAAGATGGGTAAACTGTCCAATGAATGCAAACTAAAGAGATAAATAACTATATTTAAAAAAAAATAAATAAAGTTAGAAGTTCGAAACGAACTTGAACAAAGCCAAAACCCTTGCAGTGTCCCGTTTCCAAGTCAAGAGGCAGTTGGACAACCTCGACAGGACCAAATGGTTCAAAAATCTAAAAGACAAAAAAAAGTTATGTCAAATGATGATAAAACAGTCGGAATAAGATTCAAATAGGTGACAACCTACAATCAAACTAGATCCAGTTTAGAGAAACTAAATTGAATGTTTCTAAGGAGAAATAAATCTTATAAAGCTATTGGCATTTAATAAAATCCTGTGCATTTACACTCCTGATAAATCTAATTAAGACCAAATAAGAAATAGGTATGATGAACATCTGCATCCTCACATCAGCCTATAAGACAGCAACAAAAAATACCTCCCGCAGCTGACTCTCGGTCATGTTGAAGTGAAGATTCCCCACATACAATTTTCTGTCCACAGCTCCATAGGGCCCAGCTACACCAGCTGCTCCACCAGAAGCATTAGACTGAACAAGGTTCTTTTCAGCTTCAGAAGGCTTCACCATTACAGGTTGCCCAAGAAGAAGTTGGCCAGAGAGAGCAATAGCCATTGGCACTGACATTGCATCATAAAATTCAATATACCTGCATCCTCATCAAAAAGTTACATCAAGCTTTCAGAACCTAAAAACAAATAGTTGCAACCAAAACTTACAAGCATACAGCAAAGAGATGTAGGGAAACAAAAACTCTAGTGCAGACAGCTCAAGCTGAGTTTCATTTGATGTATCGGACTTGTAAAGTAAATGTTAGCCTGTCATAATAAACATAAAAAGCTAAAGTATGTATTAATTATTATTGAATTGAAAATTTAATCAAGAGACAATAAGAAAAGACCATATGAGAATAGAGATAGGAAACCATTGAGACATGAAGAGACAGGATTAGCAACAGTAAGTGCATATCCATTGCCAATATATGTAATTGTGCATACACATGCAAATCAAACCCTAAGAAAAGAAACCCAACTAAAACTGCCATCTGGCCTTGGACAGTAACTCAATTGTAAGATAAGTCAAACAGAACCAAATTCATAACATCTCGTCTAGCTACTTATAGTAGCTCTCACTAAAAACTTAAAGAGTGAAGAGAGAGAGAGGGGGGAGGGAGGAAGAGAGTTGGAGAGTAAAATTTCCTCCATATCAACCTTATCAAGCTCCCCAACTGATAAAAGGGACTTCCAATTAATAAAAGGAGGGAAATAAACCAAAAGGGTCATCAGCATACAAATGAAATCCTCATTGTATGACAAGCAGAGGAAGAAAATTGGGAATAGGACCAAACAAAAAACTAGGATTATGTCATCTACCTTGAGTGCGCAGCATGAATTGATTAAACATGAGTGCAAGGTATTCCCACCATCCCTCATCATTATCGCATTGCTAGTCCATTTAAAGATACAGTTAAGCATGATTCCTGGAAGTAGATATCCTAATACCACAATAGCACATACACATAAACAAGAAATTATTTGATAATAAAACACATACCCAACTCCTTTAGATCGTCTTGAATTCCTATCCATGATGAGACGGACATCTCTCACCTGAAAGGAAGAAACATTAAGATGGAAAGTATCTCATAGAGGCAAATATAAGACATACACACTAAGCATGCAAACCAAACACCAAGTTTGCGGCACTGAAAATATCATTATGTTCCATGATCACTCATTGCACAAATAGAATGTTCAGACATAATAAAGTTGCTGTCCTACTTAAAACTGAAGGCATAGGAAATGCAACAGCATTTAAATATCATTATGTTCCATGATCACTCATTGCACAAATAGAATGTTCAGACATAATAAAGTTGCTGTCCTACTTCAAACTGAAGGCATAGGAAATGCAACAGCAACCAAATGCCTCTGAATAAGACACATTCAGAATGCTAGTAAGAACTTATACATTCCATGTAACTGTTACCAATCATCATGATTGACAAGCAATAATATACTAAATATAAAATAAGAGCAAAAGTGCATCAAATTTAGAAGCAACTGACCTTGCCAGCTTTTGAGAAGAACTCATACACATCTCTCTCTGTTGCTTTTAACGGCATCTGAGATCACCAGGAGCAAATATGCAATCTTCAGAACAAGACACAGAATGTACAAAATCTGTACAACTTGCAAACTTAAATAATTAAAAACAAACGGAGATAGGACCATCCAACAAACCTGGTAGGCAAACACAGTTCTTTGATCCCTTTCAGGATCTGCCTCCGGTTCCACAGCCTCTTTCTTATCTCTAAATCTCCTGCAACTCAAATAAAATTGTTAGAAAAAGAATAAATAGCAAAGTTCATACTAGCAAGTTTGATGTTTAAATGGTATTCCAAATATATATACTAACACTAAGTAAAAAAGGACACCTAAACTTAAGAGAGAGTGATGTCTCAAAAAGTCAAAGTATAACCATATAATCCAAAGTATATTTCTTTAGTACATCATCCACCAAAACATTACTTAATAATCCTTATAATATTATGCATATATCCTAGGACCTGTGGAGAGAATTTTCTTACTTTATTATCCTAATATCCTTTGAAATAATAAAGCAACAATTATCGTCAGGAACCTATCAAAACACAAACCTACCTGGAACTTAACAATATAATAACTACATGTGTGGTTGGATCACAATTACTAAAGCTACATTCTACAGAACTTAAATTTTGTTAGAAATAGATTGAATATAACTTGATTTATGTTTTGAGATGTTTATTTTAAAAGTACTTTTATCAAAATGAAAACTTGTTTGGATGATAATAAAAGAAGTACTTTCAAACACCCTACATCATGAATCCTGCTCAATCTTAGAATCATCGTAGTCCAATGAGTGCCTAAGGTCCCAAATCCCAATGTATCAGAAGAGATTACTTATTAAAAAGACACATACCTTTATAACTTCATAAATTATAAAAATAGAAAGAGCCTGGCCATCTAACTTTCCAATGTAATACTCTAGGCTGAATAATAGGTATCATATTAAAAGAATAACTAGAGTTCGGTTATTGTGACTCTTAGCAGTTAGCAGCAAGGAGCTTAGCATTTGTGAGTTGCACATCCTAATTTATTTTTTTAAGAAAAAAAAAATGTTACTGCCCATGGTAGCACAACTCCACAGGGCATTTACTTAATGACCTATCTCTGTTTTCTTCAAGTTTTATGCGCCTATCACCACAATGCATTAAAATCCCTTGAGTACATTATGGGAACTTTCACATTTGACTACTTTGCTTAAAGGTTAAAATATCACCTACGCAATCCATGTCCCTGAAAGTGCTGTTGAACACTTACAATCGCGATGATATGATTGAGCTACATAGTAGACACTAAGAGAAAAACACCAATCCAGCACAAAACAATTGCAAATCACATCAGCAACGCATACTTATTCCTATTCTCTTTTATTTTTTATTTCAACAAGTAAATCAAACAAATCAGAAGACAAATGATGAAATTGAGCCAACACTGATGACTGAACTGAAAAAGCAAATCCTAGTTCAGAAACAAATTGCAGAAAAGATAAAGGAAAGAGGAATTACCGGCCATCGCGAATTTCGAAATCTCGCTCCCTGTCTCGGTCTCTCTCGGAGCGACTCCTGCTCCTTCTGGATCTCTCTCTCTCCTTCTCTCGCTCCCTATCCCTTTCTCTTCTCTCGCGCTCCTTTTCCTTTTCCTTTTCCTTTTCCTTTTCCTTTTCCCTGTCACGGTCTCTCCTATCCTTATCCTTATCCTTATCCTTATCCTTATCCCTCCTCTCCCTATCTCTATCCCTCTCTTTCCTCTCTCCATCTCTCTCCCTCTCGCTCCTGTGACGGCGGTCGCGGTCGCGGTCGCGGTCGCGGTCCCGGTCACGGTCCCGATCCTTCTTGGAACCACCGTTCTCCTCGTCGCCCCTTGACCTCTTGCTCCTCCGATCATCGGCGTCAAGATCATCGTCAACGTCGCGCTTCCGGTAACTCCTCTCGCTCTTATCAGTTATATCCTTCTTCTTCTTAGAGGAGTCTATGTCCTCTTCCACTGTTTTCTCCAGATATTCGTACTCGTCGAAATCCATCGCTTCCTCGGATTCCTCTTGTGAAGAAGACACTGACTGTGGAACGTTCTTCAGCTGAATTCCGAATTCTGAATTTCTAGGGTTTTAGGGTTTTCTTTACTCTTTTCAGTCTTTCCAGACGAGGATAGGTGCTGCTGCGTATTTGCAATAGTAATACAAACCCTATAATTCTATTCCAAAATAAAGAATAAATAATAAAAAATACAATGCTATAAAAAAAAATATACTTAAAATAACCAAAATGCCCCTTACAAAAAAATTACAAACATCTCTATAAAAAAAACCTAAAATTCTTAGACCCGTTGGGAGTATATTTTTGTTTATTATTTTTAAATTTATAAAAATAAAAAATAATTTTATTTTAAGTTTTCAAATTTATAAAAACGAATTTATTGTTATTTTAGTTTTCAAATTTAAAACATTATTACCAAATTTTAGTGATAGTATAATTCTTTCTCCTTAATTGGTTCAAAATGGTGGTCGGTAACTTGAGATCGAACATGGCGGTTGGTGATTGGTGAGTCGTAGTCAAAGTGACGGTAGCTAACCAACAATCAAAAGTAATGGCTAGTGACTAGAAGTCAAAAGTGACGATTGATGACCGTAGATCAAAGGTAGCGACCAATGACTAAAGGTTGGAGATGGCAGTTCATGATTGGAGGTTGAAAGTGGCAAACGCAGCTAATAATCAATGGTTGAAGGTAGTTGTGGGTGGTGTTAAGTAATGTCAAACGATGAGCTAAGGGAAAAACATAAACAGAAATCTCAAATCAATTTTTTTGGGTAAAAACTATTTTAAAGATAACTAAAAAACCAGAATCATTTTTTGCCGATACGATTTTCTTTTAATAAAACATTTTAAAACCAAAAATTCAAAAATAACTTCAAACAATATCATAAATAACCATTAATACATCAAGCATGAAAAATCAACAAAAATAAATACTAAAAATTAATATTTATAACATTGACATATAATTGATCACTATGTTTTATATTTTTTAAGTATAATCACACTTATGAGTAAGTTGTTCAAATGTTTCTTAATGTTTTTTAAAACACTTGTGTGTTTAAGCACTTATAAATAAGGTAAGGAGATAACTTAAATACAAAAATACTTAAGCATTAATGCTCGATTTATATTTATCAAATGTTGATTACAACCAAGTATTTTTAGGGTTACTTTTGCCCACATAAATATTTTCAGTGTCATTTATGCACTTACTTAGTCTCTCCCTGAATCTAAATGTCTATAATTATTTTTCCACAAAACTATTATTAGCTTCTACAACCAATAAGATTTAAAAATTAATACAAAAAATGTCCAATGCTAAAACAAGTAGATTTACATTTAAATATAGTTTTTGTAACATGACTTTGTTAAACAAATTATTCAACTACCATCCACAAAATTTGCAAAGTTTCAACTATTTTTAAAATATATTTCACATTGCTCACTTTCATCAATTTCTTCCAACTCAAAAGCTACTTTATGTAGATTTCAAAAAATATTCATTGTGGGATTTAAGTTAATGTTTGTTGAGGTTGTTGTTTAATAACCATCTATGTACCATTTTTTTATAGATAAAAAAGAAATAATAGTACATATAATCAATGTGTTTCTGCTTTACTACTTGTATGACTTCATGTTGAAGAAAATCATGTTTCCATTGACTCTTCTAGTTTTGTCCTACTGAATTCAAAGTTAGTTTGGTTCAAAAGGAATAGACTCTAGAATGGCGATAGAGTAAAGAGCATAAATACTTCATCTTTTATCTTTCATGATAACAATACATGATTTTGATGAAACTAAAGTCATATTGGTTATCCAATGTTGTTTGAATTGTTGGATGCTCGATATTGAGATATATGATGTGTACATATTAATAAGTTGTTGCTTTGGATGTTAAGTGTAGTTGTGTTGCAAGACACATTAATCATTTGACTATATAAGTACGATTTATATGAAGATTGAGAACTAACTTTGCTTCATATTGGTCATTTGGATGTGGTTATTATTTGGTAGGTTTTGTCCATTCATCATTTTGTCTCCCTTGCAAATTCAACTCGTTAGTTCATCAACAATTTATATTGTTATCATCAAAATACTAGTAGTATTGAGTGTCAAATTCATTGGACGTTTTTGTAACCAAAATATCTTTATTAGGTTGCAAAATGCTTAGTTCATATATGACAACAAAGAGCAAAAATTGCCAGGAGGATAGAAGGTTAACTTTACATATCAATTATTTTTAACTTATAAATGAATAGATTTTCTATAATGAATACAAAGTTTTTGTACAAACATAAGTTCAAAATCAACTTTGAAAGCAAGAAAATAATCATCCTATGATTAGACAAGACAGAGAACATGAATATTTTTATACTAGTTCACCTCAATCTCAAAACTATATCCTTTAGCAAGCACGAGAGTTTCATTATCTTATCATAAGATATATTTAGTTTTTCTAAGCAACTTTTAGTTTATCTCTGATAAACCGGATTTCTACATGTATTTTCACCATGATAAATATCTATTTTTAAGGAAAGAATTGCATTTTTATTAGCAAAACTCATTTTTTAATATTTATTCTTAATTTAGACAAGTACTTAAGAAACTAACAAAAAAATTGGCAAAATTGGGTCTTTTTAAGGCAATTATTGAAGATTCAAGTTAGCACAGTCGTGCTAAGTCAACACAACCCAAAAAGTCAGTTAGAAGAAGCACAATCGTGCTTAGAAGCAGCATGATTGTGCTGGGATCACAAAGTTACAAGCACAATCATGCTATCTTATTTACAAAAGAAGTCATTAAAATAAGCACGATCGTCCTTAATTCCAGCACACTTGTGCTACATGATCCTCGAGAAAGACATAAAAAAGTTTAAATCCTCTTATAAATAGGAGAGAAAAAGACATAAGAAGGGGACTCACTTGTCTGAGAATAAGAGTTAGGTTTGTGACCTAAGATGTGAAGAACGACAAGAAAACTTTGAGTTTGAGGTAATTCAAAGTACTCCATATAATAATTCTTTATCTATTTTAATGTATTCTGTTATTTAAAGGATCTTTGGTTTTACATTAACCATGTCTGGCTAAGCCTTTTTTTCTAGGGTTATGATGTAGCTCTTTGTAATTCCTCTTTGCATTTTGCACGATTGTTTAATGTCATTCAATGATTTATTTACTTCTCTGTGTTACCCTCATATACCCTAATTATTCAAATAGTCACAACCATTGATATTTGAATATTAGTTGTATATTAATTGCTTTAGCAGTCATGATCATTTATGTTCAAGCAATCGATCTGGGAAGTAAATAGGTTAACGTATTTTGTTTATTAACATCTTAAGTGTTTAAATAATCATGACCACTAACATTTGAATAATTGATCTGTGAAGAAAATAGAGTCTTATCCTAGTAGAATCGACCAAATTCATCGGGCAAACCTTTGATTAGATAAAAAGGAACTGATATTATTTTGGAATCTTACATGATCAAGTTGGATGACAAATTAGGATTATAGTGTGGTGTTCTTGATCAAACTAACTAAACAAATGGTGGTAATTTATTAGTAATTGTTGCATGATAAAGAATAAAATTGCTTAGTAAAAAGGGCAAAAGCATTATAGTGAAATCACAACCTTGGGACTTAACTCATTACATTCCAAACCAATATTCTTTCTTGTTTCACTATCTACTTTAATTTCAAATCATTGTGACTCACTAATTAAACATCATTCTTTTTCATCAACTACTCTCTTCTATCTGAATCAAATTAATTGAGAACAATATCTGGTCTGTTGGGTGCGACATTCGAACTTAGAATTGTTATTACTGCATAGTATACGTTTGCCTTTAAATGTTGAGATTTACGCATCAAGTTTTTGGCGTCATTGCTAGGGACTAGATTGTGTCCAGTTCTCGATTAAATCAATTTAAAAAAATTGAGCAATATTTTTCTATTTTTTTATCTTTTTATTTTAGCTTTTTCTTATTTTATCTCAATTTGATTCAGTATTTTTTTTTATTCGATCAAGTTGTTGTGGTTTAACCATTTTTTTTGTGAATAGTTTATGCACACTTGATCTCAAGGGCATGCCCTAAATTATAACCTTAAGATTGAAAAACTGCTCGCGGGAATAAAGCCAAATAGAGAAGAATGGCAATGCATGAAAACAACCATGGGGGAGAAGCTGTTGTTGAACAAACCTACAAGACTTCTTCACCCCTATGGTGGGGATTGTCAGTAGCATTTTGCTACCTGACTTCGAACAAACCTTGTTTAAACTAAAACCAGCACTACTATAGATGGTTGAAAATAAATAGTTCAGCGATCTGCCATTAGAAGACTCAGTTGCTTACTTAAAGCGCTTCCTGAGAATAATCAACATTGTGCACTATTCAGGGGTGACTCAAGATGCGATAAGGCTCGCAACTTTCTCATTCTCACTAAATGCAGAGTTTTGGACTGGTTGGGATCATTACCAAAGCACAACATCAATACCTGGGATGAGTGTGCTCATAAATTATTGAGAAAATATTTCTCTGCCACCAAATATGATCAACTATAAAGAGATATTGCAAATTTTTCCCAGTATGAACAAGAACCACTTGCAAAAGCCTGGGATAGATTCCAAGAGATGCTAAGAAATTGCCCTCACCACGAGTTACCATTGGGAAGAATAACTTATATATTCTACAATGGCCTTCCAAATTTAAACAAAGCATGTATTAATGCCGCCAGGGGGGAGCCATAGTAAAGAAATCACCAACTGCAGCCTAGGAAATAATTATAGATTTGGCCTTATCAGCCTACCATCAAACGGCTAAGAAAATAATTCTGAGAATACCATATAGAGTCTATCAAGTAGAGGTTGAAGCAATCAGCTCAGGGATAGATAAAAAGCTTAATACTCTAACAAGGCAAATAAAGATCCTGATGAGAGCACAACGCAGAGGCTACAATCTTCGCTTCTTCATCCTCTCACTTGCAGAGATTGTGGACAAATAGGTCACACGACTGAAGACTACAAAATGAGCTACCTATTTTCCAATGAAAAGAAAAATTATGTTAGAGGTAAAAGCCATGAATATGATCCCTACTAAAAAAACATACAATTTAGGGTGGGTAGATCACCCTAATCTAGCATGGGATATCAAAGAAAACTACCAAGACAAAACCCCTATAAGCCTCCTTATATGCAAAATCAAAGGCCAAGACAAAAGAAGCGAACAATAATTTCCCTCAAGTAATTATTTCAGCTAAAGAGAACTTTCATTGGTAAAGAATTTCAATGGTCAAGCAAAGTTATCATTTTTCAAAAATAATTTTTCTCATTGAAACCCAAATTAAACTTTGAGCCCAAGAAAATGAGTAAATCGCCAAAAGCGTGTTATCTCGCCATACTCAAGTGTTTAGAGACAAGGGAACTAAAACACTCAAAGATCGATTCAAGCAAAGTTACTCAGGATGATTGTATATCAGTCATGTCAAATAAATACACCTCAAAACAAACAATATGAGGTTTTACAAGGACGTAATGAGGCTAGGGTAGTTGTGTTGGGTATGAAAATAGAAAGAAAGCGAGAATACAAATAGCAAAATATATCATAAAAAATTATAAGTTAAATTCCTAAGGATCCTAAGATCTCAAAGAAACAATCTCCCTATTTTCAGAACTTTTCAATGACCCTTAATTTGAATATATACTTTTTGCTCTCTTTTTCTCTCTCTATTATTATTATTATTATTATTATTATTATTATTATTATTATTATTATTATTATTTGTTGAGAGAGAGAATTGGTCCCCTTCTTTTTCTTTTGCAAGGTTATCTCAGAACTTCCTTTTTATTTTTGCCATTAATTATTTCTTTTTAGAGGTTTTATTCATATTATAATAAAGGTTCACTTATGTAACGTATGCAAGTAAAAGGATGAGTGATAAATGAATACTTTTAAAGGCTCAACTTTGGCAACTAAGGATGACCATATACAATTAGGTGGTGACTTGAAAGAAGACCTAAAAATACTTCAAAATTAACAAGAAATAGATGAACTCATATGTCATGAACTTCAACACAATGATCAGAGGTTACCAAGCTAAGAGATATTTACACTTAGAAAAAGAATCATGAGATTGTATGTAACGTAACCCCAATATGGTTTAAACCTCGCTATTTTTGTGGTTACTACGATAAAGAAACTACATCTTGAGCTATGATTACTCAACTTCTTTATTAAAAAAAAAACTCCTAATTTACTTATCATTTTTTCAAAATTGATTCTAAAACCATGAGAATGTTCATTAATAGCTAAAAGTGATGGTAGACACACTTCAGGCACATTTAAATCCAATTTAGGAAGGCAAAATATCTTTTTTGTGTACATCATACAACCCTTAGATTCCCTTCATATGCTTAAAACTTAGCAATGTTCCTAGTGCATGAAAAATACAATAACATAACATCATGTAAGGAAAGAAAAGCAAATGCACTAAAATTAAAACGAAACTAAGAAAATGAAAGAAAATAAAAAACCTATAATGGATAGAATGACAGATTGTCTCCTGACTAATGCTTGTTTAACGCCTGAGTCTTACAGTTAAAGTTTAGCTTACTAAGGCGGTCTGTCTCTAAGATCAACAATGTTTATCCAATGCTCCTTGCATGTATGCCTTAAATGGGTCAATTTTCTCCTTTTTATAATTCCCCTATGTGATCATTGTGGAGTCAATACCTTTCATGTCATGAATGGTCCATCTAAGGGCCTCTATATTTGTCATTGTCAAGGTTAATGCCTTATCTTTCCCATTCTCTACAAGACTTGTGAACTTGATAATTGATAAATTAGGATTGAAAATAACATAAATCAAGTTGGATAAAAAAGTTTTAAGCTCCATAATGGGAGATTCCTCAATTGAGGATTTGAGTTTTGATTCACAACTCATATCCAACTCTTCAAACCCTTGGTTTTGTGCCGATTTGGAAATATCTTGAGCTTGGAAGAACACCAATATTTTTTCCCTCATTGCTCAACCTCTTATTTTAGTCCTTACTGGTAAAAACTCTTTTAAGTTAATTATTTGTCCTCATAGTGGGAGAGGGGGTTTCAATTAAGCAATCAACATTGTCATTTTAGCCTACATAAAATTATATGCATCAAAGAGTGCAAACTTTTCATTTGAGTTGAATATTGCAAAAATGACATTCTGTTTCCCCAAACCGAGGGTAAGCTTGTCTCACCTCACTTCAATAACAACATCATATGTGTTAAGGAAAGGGCGTCCTAATATGATCAGGACATCCTTACCTTTTCCATATTCATTACTACAAAATCAATTGAAAAAATAAAATTACCCATTTTGACTAAAACATTCTCTACTATTCCCTTAGGATGAGCTAGAGACAAATCAGAAGTTGTATGGTGATATTTGTGGATTGTGGTTTTCTCATTCTTAATTTTTAAAAAATAAAATATGGAATCAAATTTATGTTTGCTCCTAAACATAAGTGTTTTTTTTTTCAAAAAATAAGGTTATTATAGTGAAAGGAAGCCTAAAACTTTCAAGATCCTTTAGTTTAGGGTGATTTTTTTTTTAAACTATAGCATAACATTCCTCACTAAAGCCTATTATTTCAAATCATCTAAACTCCTCTTATTATAGGAAATCTCTTTTAAGAATTTGGCATATTTCTTAAAACATCTTTAGGAATTTAAGAAATTTTTTATCATGTTGTTGATTCTTTAACCTTCGAGGGAGTGAAATGGTTACGTGAGGTGTCAATACCTCCTTACCCTTATCCTTTTCCATATTTTGGTCTCCTTCAGTAAGGATTTTCTCTTCCAGTTGCGAAATAGTTGCCTCTTTTTGCTTTGGGTCTTCTAATTTCTTCCCACTCCTTGTGGTGATTGTCTTTATCTCATCCTTGGGATTTGGTTCAGTTTGAGAGGGTAAAGCATTATATGCCCTTTGAGACATAAGATTCACCAAGGTGGACATTTATATCTCCAATGCCTTCATTTTCTCATCATTATGGACCATGTATTGCATTACAGTGTCTTGCAATATTGATGTCCTCTCCTTTTTCCTTGGCCCTTGATTTTTCATGTAAGGGGTCTATAAATGTTTTGTTGGGCACCTTGATTTTTATGCTCTTCCCATGCCAAGTTGGGATGATGTCTCCATCTTAGGTTGTATGTCTTGGAGTAGGGATCATGCTTAAGACTTTTTCCTCTAGCATAATTCACTTCTTCTATGGTTTTGGCAAACAGTTGGCCATTTCACAAGTTTTTTCTTTGTGAGCTTTCTCCCCATAATCATCACAAGTGGGAAGGTGTGGATTACAATAGTTGTATGTGTATTTTTATTAGAATTCTCATATGTTTTGTTAAGGTGTATAGTTTCTTGTCTATCTCTTAACTAATCACTTCAACCTCTGCTTGATGGACTCCAACTGACCTCTTCAGAATTCTTCTATCAACTAGTCTATTATCACTTCCTGGGTTGTAGTTGGTGATTTTTTCATTAAGTTTCTTCACTGGCAGCATCAACACATGCTCTATTAAAATTTGACAATCTACTGTAAAAGATTTGAATTATTATTCCCAATGGTAACCTATGGTGAAGGAAACCGCTCAACATCTCTTGAAATCTGTCTCAGACTTCAATAGGAGATTCTTATTCACATTGGACAAACTTTGCAATATTTCTCTACAGTTGATCATATTTGGTGGCACAAAAATATTTCCTCAATAATTTGTGCATGCACTATTCTCGAGTAAGGATGCTATACTTTGGCAATGACCCAAACAATCCAATGGTCTTCTACTTAGTGAGAATGAGAAAGCAACAAGTCTCACTATGTCTTGGGATACCCTAAAGTAGTGAACAATGTCAGTTATCCTCAAGAGGCACTTCAGATAGGCAACTAGTTCTTCTAATGGCATACTGTTGAACTGTCTATTCTCAATCATCTATAACAGTGTTGGTTTCGATTCAAAAGTGTTATGTTTGAAGTCAAGGAATAGGATGTTGCTAGCTACCCCCAACATAAGGGTGAAGTAATATTGTAGGTTTGTTCGAAAACAACATTTCATCCCCTTTCGTGATAATTTTTAGCATGTTCTATCATTTTTCTTTGTCTAGCTCTATTCTTGCGAGCAATTCTTTCAATCTCAAGGTTATACTCTAGGACAAACCTTTGAAACTGAATGTACATAAACTACTCACACAGAAAGAAGGGTTAATCTGCAATGGCTTGATAAAATAAATAAATAAAATATTGAATAACAAAAGGAAAAGTAAGAAAACAAACAAACCAAAAAATTAGTAAGATAAAGCAAAAACAAGGAAAATAAAATATCAGTGAAGTATAAAAAAAAGTTCAATTATTCTAAATTAATTTACTTGAGAACTAGACACAATCTAGTCCCTGTCCCTGACAACAACACCAGAAACTTGATGCATAAAATATGATCGTTTAAAGGCAAACATACCTCACATAGTAGTAACAGTGGACCTAAATTCGGATATCATACCCAAGGGACGTGATCTAGTTTTCAAATAATTAAATTTAGAAGATAGACGAGAAATTTAAAAGAAATAATGATTTAATAAGTGCCTGTGCGATGATTCAGATTTAGAGTAGTATGCAACATGAAGAGAGTAATGAGTTTAGAATTCAATAGATTAAGACTTAGGATTGTAATTCCTACTACAATATTCTTACCCCCTTATTTACTAAACAATCTTATTTTTTGTTATTCATTGATTACTAATATTCTATCAAAATTGTTATTGTGCGTTTGGTCATTCACACTACACTCTAACCCTAACTTGTTATCCAGTTTAGCCATGCAAAATTTCAAATCAGGATCAGTTTCTTTTTAACCAATTGGAGGTTCGCCTAATAAATTTGGTCAATTCTATCAAAGTGATGACCTACTTGCTTGCCATATCAATTATTCAAATATCAATGGTCATGACTATTAAAATAATTAAGATGTAATAAATAAAATATAGAAATAAATTAATAGCTGAATAACATTAAATGACAATGCAAAGTAATAAATGAGTTGATTCACAAAAAGTTTACATCACATATCTAGAAAAAAGGATTAGTCAAACATCAGTAATGTATAACTAAACATCTTAAGATTACATATTAGATCAAATAGAGAAAAAAATTACTATACAAAGCATTGTGAATCAACTCAACTCAAAGCTTCATCATAGTTCTTCACCTTTAGGTCACAAGTCTAATTCTTCCTCTTAGCCAAAGTGAGTATCCTTTTGTCTCTCATCTTTTGGTATTTATAGAAAAAGTTTAGGTTTTTTAGCACAAATGTGTTGTGGTGAGCATGATTGGTCTGTTTTTGGCATCCTTCTTGAATTTTAAGTAGCACGACCATGCTACTGGTTAGCATAGTGTGCTTGAGCTGTCGAGATGACGACACGATCATGCTACTGGTAAGTGCAACCGTGAAGCTGCTAAAATCACAACATAACTATGTTAAAGTAAGCATGAATGTGCTTCTTTCGGCTCCTTAATAATTTCTCTATAATAAAGGTTTAATTTTCCATCTTTTCCTTTCCATTTCTTAAATACTTGTCTAAAGTAAATAAATACTAAAAAGTGAGTTTTACAAATAAAATATGCATTTTTTTCTTGACAAAAAAATATTAAACATGATAAAAATATGGGTAAAAAATTAATTTATCGCAAGTATCTCAAACCTTTGGAGATAATTGTTACTCGTAATAAAGTTGTGGTCTTTTATTCAAACATTGAAATGTAAGATGTCAGCTATAGGTTTTGGGTAACTATTTTCCTGAGTTTGTAAGCTTTTATTTTTCCACTTTGCTCAAGAATATTTAATTTTTTGTATAATTATTTGTCGGAAACAAGTAAGAAGATAAAAACAATTATACAAGCTAAGAATAATAACAAATATGATCGTTGACACTCTCTTTTTATTCTATAAACATCTAAGCTTGACATATATGATCGTTTATGCATATCTTTCAATGGGTGAAACGTTGATTGAATATAAACATTTTTATTGTTGTTATCATTAAAACATGGTTCTATTATGTAGTCTAAATATATTTTTATCAAGAGAGTGCTATATAATTTTAACCATATAATTTTGCATACCTCATAAACAACTAATACTATAACATAAATTTATATATTATTGTTATTATCATCAAAACATGGTCGTATGTCTTCTAAATCTACCATGATTCGTATTTTGCCCTGAAAACTATATTCTAATATTCAACAGCATAAACCCTAAAGAGCAAAAGATGGTTTAAATGAATTTTTTGAAAATTTTAATGTTGCTAAATTTACTTACTCCATAAATAGTAGGATTCATGTATTCTTAGTACGACGCAACATGTTGTCCATTTTGTTTTATAACGGACATATGATATTAACACATTGAGTTAGGATATATGATGCAATTATTTTCGTATTTTACAATTCAAATGTAATTATGTATAAACATTTTAAAAAATTATGTAATCACAGCAGAGTATAAATTACTAATTTTCAATCTTATTCTAATTTATATTTGAATTTTAAAAATCGCCAATTTTTTCATTAAAACTATCCTTTTTAGATCTAAAAATCTAGCATTTTTTTTGTTTGCTATTAGATTATTCAGTATTTCTTATAAATAAAAGATAGATTACACAATATCTCTTGTACTGTTGTGTCATTCTTAGTCCTCATTCAATGAATTGGAAAATAGTTATTTTCAGCTAATTGTATTTTTCTTTTTTACTATATTTATTGTAAAAATCATACTTAACTGATCGATTAAATTGAAAATTTTGGTAATGTGTTTGGTTCAAATAAATAAAGATTTTGGTGTGATAGAAAATAGTCAAAGAATCGAAAAACGGTTAAAAATCGAGAAAATCAGGAAAAGTGATAAATAAACGGTCAAAAATGAAATTGTAAGGATAAAAACATACAATATTATTTTTATCCTTGTTTTTAAAAAATTAACCTAAGATATTTGTCATTTTCTTTTTATTACAAGTGTAAACTTATTATTATTAATAAATATTTATGCATATTGTTGAAGCTATTTTATAATAATAATATTTATTGAAATTACAGTAAAAATTAAATTAAAATTGTATTATTAGATATTTTATAAAACAATATCATAATAATAAAAATACAAAACTTAAAACGTTATTTAGAGAAAAAGGGAAGGGTGGGAATAAATTGCAACAAAATAACTTCTCACTCCTTTAGCTTATCTCCAATGCAAAGAAAGTTTAGAGGGAGAAAGTCAAGTAATAAATTTTATTTGATTTTACTAAATTATTCTTATATTTTTATGATTATAAGTGTATTCAATCTCTTTATTTCTTTTTCTAAAAAGTTCTATTAAATAATCTCCCTAATTATCATTATCATTAGTAAAAACTTAATTCAAAATAAAGTTAAAATTATGTATTGTCATTATTAAAAGTGACACATCATATAACTATACCCACAGGGTGAGACCAAAATAGGAAGTAAATAAGCAGTTCGCCATCCACAATAATTTGGAACAATCCACAAAGATGTGTGAGGTGCATTGGAAGAAAAAACATTTGTGATGCATGTCAAAAGGGAAAACAGTAGCTTCTTTCAAATCCATTAATTTGGTTTCTACCTCTATTCTCTTGAACTTTTGCACATGGATCTATTTAGTCCTTTTAGAACTATAAGCTTAGGTGGAAACTTGTATGTTTTGGTAATCATTGATGATTATTCTCGATTTACATGCATAGCATTTTTATCTGTTAAAAACAATGTATTTCGTGCTTTTATCAAAATTATCAAAAGAATCCAAAATGGGAAAAATTTGAAAGTTAAATCTTTGAGAATGGATAATGGAGGAGAATTTAAAAATGAAGAATTTGAAATTTTTTGTGAAGAACACAATATTGATCACAATTTTTCTGCTTTTAGAACACCTCAACAGAATGAAGTTGTAAAAAGAAAAAATAGATCACTGATCAAGTTAACTAGGACAATGCTCAATGAAAACTCTTTACCTAAGTATTTTTGGGTCGATGTCATGAGTATTGCATGCTATATTCTCAATAGAATTCTAATTCATCAATTTTTTTAAATTAACCCTATATGAACTGTTCAAAGGTAGAAAATCAAATATTTCTCACCTTAGAGTTTTTGGATGTAAGTGTTTTGTTTTAAATAATAAAGAAAACATTGGCAAGTTTGATGTCAAAGCGAACGAAGTTGTGTTTTTATGGTATTATGCATGTAGCAAAGCATAGAGTCTTTAACAAGAAACCATTGCGTGTTAAAGAATTTGTTCCTGTTGTCTTTGATGAATCTAAACCCCAAAAAAAAAGGAGTTTCTCTATGTGATGATGATGATGCGGGTACAACAGATGTTCCTAGTGAAAATCTTGAGAAAAACATCAACATTGAACCTACTGAAGTCTCAAAGGAAACTCGATCTCTATAAAAAGAATGGAGAACACATAAGGATCTCTCCTTTGACAACATTCTTGGTGACATCGAAAAGGGATTTTCTGCTAGACATTCATTAAACTTGTTTTGCGAGGATATGATATTTGTTTCTTAAATTGAACCATCTTGTGTGGATGATGCTTTAAATGATGAATTATGATTGTTAGTTATGCATGGTGAATTAAACCAATTTGATAAGATAAATCATGTCTAGTAATTAGTGTCACATAAGAGTAACATGAAGTTATAGGAACTAAGTGGGTATTTAGGAATAAACTAGATGAAACTGAAACCATATCTAGAAATAAGGCAAGACTTGTAGCCAAGGGTTACAATCAACAAGAAGGAATAGACTTTGGTGAAACTTATGCTCTTGTAGCTAGGTTAGAAGTCGTAAAGCTCCTTCTTGCTTTTGTATGCATGTTTGATTTTAAGCTATTTCAGATGGATGTAAAATGTGCCTTTCTAAATGGTTTTCTGGACGTAGAAATGTTTGTTTCTCAACCTCCCGATTTTGCAGATCATAGGTTTCCTCACCATGTGTATAAGCTGAAGAAACCTTTGTATGGACTCAAGAAAGCTACTAGACAGTGGTATAAAAGACTGAATAAGTTCCTCCTGGCTCAAAATTTTGAAAGAGGAAAGGTAGACAAAACCTTATTTTTCATGAGATCTTCCAATGACATTTTATCAGTTCAAGTGTATGTTGATGATATCATTTTTAGTTCGACTAACACCTCCCTTTGTGAGGCATTTTTTTTTTCCAAAATGCAGGGGGAGTTTGATATGTTAATGATGGGAGAACTAAACTTTTTCCTAGAATTGCAAGTTAAGCAATTGGACAAAGGGATTTTCTTGCATAAAACCAAATACGCTAAGAAGTTACTCAAGACGTTTGACATGGAGGATAGTAAAGTATCTAACATTATAATAGGAACTAATTGTTACTTATATGTGGATTTAAAAGGAAAATCAATTGATGAATCAAAATATAAGGAAACAATTGATTTTTTATTATATTTGACTACAAATCGTCCTAACATTATATTTAGTGTGTGCTTATGTGTTAGGTACCAATCTACACCAAATGAGTCACACATGAACGTAGTGAAGATGATCATATAGTACCTGAAAGGAATACTTGATGTAGGATTGTGGTATCCTAAGGGTACAAGTCCCTCTTTAATTGGTTTTTTTGGCTCGGATTTTGCAAGGTGCACATTGGACAAAAAAATCATTAGTGAAACCTGTCACCTATTTGGCAATAGCCTTGTCTCTTGGACTGGCAAGAAGCAAGCATGTGATGCTCTTTCAACAACTGAAGCTAAGTATATAGCGGTAGGGAATTGTTGTGATTAATCACTATGGCTCAAACAGCAACTTGAAGACTTCGAAATCAAGGTCAAGAAGATACCTCAAGTGTAACAACACAAGTGTAATCAACTTGATAAAGAATCCAATTCTTCACTCAAGGACGAAGCACAAAGAAATTCGTCATCACTTTTTGAGAGATCGTGTTAAAAAAGGAGATATTGAAATTCAATTTGTTGATACAAAGTCTCAATTGGTTGATATATTCACCAAACCTTTACCAAGGGAAAGATTCTACTGGCTTAAAAGAGAACTTGGTATAGTAAGTGGACACAAGTTGTAAAATTTCATTGCATTTTAGCCTAAACATTGCATAATTGCTTGAAACTAGTTGGATTTCATCATTTGTAATTCTGTTATGTTTACTTTCAACTAATATGATTTAGAATTTAAAACTTTACATTTCTATTGTATGTTTGACTAAAGTGTAATCCATAATCAATCAATGAAATGTTTGTTTGGTGTGCAATTAATTGAAAATTCTGCACGTTAATTGACTTTATGGACTGACATATTCCCTGTTTTTATAGAAATGGAGGATAGTACATTAGCAAATCTTTTGTTGCAGGTATCTAAAACTAAATTCTGCAAAATTATACAGAAGTATGCAGCAGAAATGGGTGAATTCGAGCTGGATTCTGCACAAATTTTGTGTTGTATTATGCAGAAAAATTCTGCAACTTTTGTTGCTTATAAATCGCAGAATTTTTGCTGATATAAGACTATTTTATGCAGAAAATTCTACTAATATATGCAGTCTTTTTAATGCTGAAGTTTAGCTTTTTTTAGTTTAAGACTTGAACGCAAGTTTCTTAGTTTAAGAGACATATGGAAAACCATTAAATCAATTTAATTGTTTTATCTATGTTATACAAATACATATTAATTGTTTTATCTATGTTATACAAATACACATATTATATGTATATATAATATAATTGTTTATGTTACACATAAATAAATATGTATTTTAATTTTAACAGTTATTTTGAGAATTAAGATAAATTATTTTATTAATTTTTATCTTTTTATAATTTTAATTATTTATTATGATTTTTTAAGTATAAAATTATATATAAAATTATATATATATTATAAATTATTTTATATTTTTAATGTCCGCTTAGTCTTGCGAATCAACTCTTGAATTCTGATCTCCAAATTAACCCATAATTCCTTGACCCTAACTCAATGGAGATGAATGACTGAATTGAGTCTAATACATTATATGTATAAAGTTCCATCTCTATATTAAATGAATCAAAACATGATAAATCACAATTTGTGGTAACCGGAGTCAATATTCAGTGAATATATAACCTAAATCATGATTTCAGAATTGAATTCAGTTCACGTAACTTAACTTCAATCCCTGCAATTAATTATAATATTCCTCATCCTAAATTAATTCAATTCACGTAACTTCTGTCTCAAAATTTCTTTGAATTATTAATTCACACGTAATTTTTTTTCCGTTGCACTAATCACTATTTTACTGTTTTGCACCTAAAATCAATAAGTACACCTAAAATTAATAAGTTATAATTTTAATAATAAGTAATTTAATAATTTATAGAATATATGAGTAAAATATTGCATAAAACTATAAAATAAAATAACCATTCTTATAAAAAAAAATAGATTAACCATTAGATAACCTAAAATAAAATATGAAAGACAATTCATTTTAATTTGCTTACATACTAACAAAGTCAAATAATAAAAATATTAGTAACAAAATATTTGAACAAAATATTACAAGTACTTAATAAAGTAATATGAAATAGAGATTCAAAATGTAGTAAGATATAAACATGAAAAATAACATCATCATGTTTAACATGTTTTGAAGATTGTTTGAAGTTAGAATTTAAATCTAAAAAATTGTAAAATTAGATTGTTTAAGTCTTGAGAAATTTAAAAAACTATAATATATTAAAGAAATTAGTTTTATTTTATATATACTAGTGTAAATTTTGGAATACTTATTTGAAAACTACGTTCGTAGTTATTTTTAATGATTTTTTTTTTTTGTCATAAATCAAAATCTTTAAACCATGTCTGCTTTGTAATCTTAAAATTGATACATATAACTGACCATGACTAAAGATACAGTTAAACAAATATAATCAACACTGACTAATGATATATGAGATAATAATTAGCAATTGCCTTTTATCCAGTTTGAAAGTCCATGAAGATTATGATATAGACATTAATGTGTCCTTTAATTTGAGAAAAAAGTTTTTATTTTTTATTTTCATTTTTTGAAATTTGTTTTTATTTTCAAGTTTTCAACATTCACAAGATATGTTTATTTTCACTTGATATTTTATATTTAAAAAAATAATATTCTTAAATTTAATCAATTTTAGCAAAAATATTATTTATATATATATATATTTTAAAATACATCTATATGATATTTTTAATATAATTATAATATTGTTATTAAGTATTCACATAGTGTTAACTTTTGAAAAAAAATGATTCTATTTTCTATTTTCAGTTTTTTTTAAATGTTTTCATAAAAAATGTTTTTTAAATTGGAATAAAACATATTTTCACTACTGTTTTATCTTAAAATGAAAATCGAAAACACCCGAAACAAACGCACATAACATTCTTGGAATGTAGGTAAAATTTTTATTTTTATTTAAAAAGGTCATTTTAGATTCGATCACATGATTTTCTAGTCTTATAACGATTAATCTAGTATTATTGCATAAAAACTTATCTAAATTTTTGAGTTTTTAAAAATTATTTTATAATTATAATATATTTATTAGATTTTTATTACATACTTACATATAAAACATGAAATAAAAAAAATTGATTATTTTATACTATTATATTATAATTGTCTATCAGAATTTTTTTAATAATTTAAAATGTAATATTTGTTATGCTATTTTAATATAAAAATTTGTTTTTGGTTCTTAATAAATTTTTCTTTATATTTAGTTTCTAACAAAAATATTTTAAAAAGTATTAAAATCAAAATATAGTTTTTTATGTTTTATTTATAACTTTCTAAACTTTAAAATAAAAACTATTTAGCTTAGTTTTGAAAATTAGTAAATTTTTTAAATAAAAATAATATAATACGCGCCACAACAGTGTGACTATGAATACAGAGATGTAAGAACTAATTTGGAAGAGAAATTAAATTATTGAATTATCAAATTTTTTTTGTTCTTAATAATTTTTTTTTCTTTGTATTTAGTTTCTAACAATATTCTTCTAAAAAAATTTATTAGGTATGGAAAAAAAAAGAAAAAATCATTAGAAACTAAAAAAAAATTCATTAATCTATACTAAAATCATTTCCAGTTAAAAATAAAATTTATATTTTATTTTCTCTATTTTTTTCTCTGCTTTTAAAAAATATTAAAATACAATTATATTTTTATATTTTATTTATAACTTTCTATATTTTAAAATAAACTATTTAGTTTATTTAATTTAAAAAATTGATTCTTAATAATTTTTTCTTTTTATTTAGTTTCTAACAAAATTGTTCTAAAAAAATTTATTAGGGATAAAAAGTAAAAAAAAAATTATTAGAAACTAAAAAAAAATTCATTAATCTATACCAAAATCATCTATAACAAAAACTAAAATTTAGATTTTATTTTTTCTATTTTTTAAAAATTTTATAAATTAATGGTTGAATGTTATAAGTATTAATTAAGAGTTTATAATTCTTGAAAGGAACCACTTAATCATATATTAGTGGCAGGTATAATACAATTTATTTTAAAAAATAAATCTAATAGAAAAGATAAAAATAAACTTTCAAATCAAAATATAAATAAAATAATAATAAATATATAAAAAATAAAATAAAAAATAATAGGCTCAAACACATAAATAAAAAATAAAAACATTAAAATAGGTAGTACAATTAGTTTGTCTTTACATAAAAATATGATATAGAGTTGAAATATATAGAAAAATTATTTTATAATTATAATATATTTATTAGATTTTTATTACATACTTACATATAAAACATGAAATAAAAAAATTTGATTATTTTATACTATTATATTATAATTGTCTATCAGAATTTTTTTAATAATTTAAAATGTAATATTTGTTATGCTATTTTAATATAAAATTTGTTTTTGGTTCTTAATAAATTATTCTTTATATTTAGTTTCTAACAAAAATATTTTAAAAAGTTTTTAGGGTAAAAAGAAAAGAAAAATTTATTAGAAACTAAAAATAAAAATAATTAATTATACCAAAATCATCTATTATCAAAAATAAAATTTAGATTTTATTTTTCTATTTTTTATTTTTCCATCTCCTTTTAAAAAGTCTTAAAATCGAAATATAGTTTTTTATGTTTTATTTATAACTTTCTAAACTTTAAAATAAAAACTATTTAGCTTCAGTTTTGAAAATTAGTAAATTTTTTAAATAAAAATAATATAATATGCGCCACAACAGTGTGACTATAAATACAGATATGTGAGAACTAATTTGGAAGAGAAATTAAATTATTGAATTATCAATTTTTTTTTGTTCTTAATAAATTTTTTTCTTTGTATTTAGTTTCTAACAATATTCTTCTAACAAAATTTATTAGGTATGAAAAAAAAAGAACAAATATTAGAAACTAAAAAAAAATTCATTAATCTATACTAAAATCATTTCCAGTTAAAAATAAAATTTAGATTTTATTTTCTCTATTTTTTTCTTTGCTTTTAAAAAATATTAAAATACAATTATATTTTTATATTTTATTTATAACTTTCTATATTTTAAAATAAACTATTTAGTTTATTTAATTTAAAAAATTGATTCTTAATAATTTTTTCTTTTTATTTAGTTTCTAACAAAATTGTTCTAAAAAAATTTATTAGGGATAAAAAGTAAAAAAAAAAAAATATTAGAAACTAAAAAAAAAATCATTAATCTATACCAAAATCATATATAACAAAAAATAAAATTTAGATTTTATTTTTTATATTTTTTAAAAAATTTATAAATTAATGGTTGAATGTTATAAGTATTAATTAAGAGTTTATAATTCTTGAAAGGAACCACTTAATCATATATTAGTGGCAGGTATAATACAATTTATTTTAAAAAATAAATCTAATAGAAAAGATAAAAATAAACTTTCAAATCAAAATATAAATAAAATAATAATAAATATATAAAAAAATTAATAAAAAATAATAGGCTCAAACACATAAATAAAAAATAAAAACATTAAAATAGGTAGTACAATTAGTTTGTCTTTACATAAAAATATGATATAGAGTTGAAATATATAAAATTAGGGGTGCAAAATATAAAATTTTAACATATATAAATAGTTTAAGATTAATTTTCCTCTCTTTATCCTTTCCTTCTTTTTTTTTTTTTTTAATAAAAGATTAGCTTTTTGGTTCAAATTTAAGATGAGATTTTTTTTGGTGAATTTTCAAGATGAGATTTAAATATTTATTTGTCGTATTTTATTTTTATTTTAAAGATAATATTATCTTAAACCTTATTATATATTTTTTTTTCAAAATTCCTAATAGTTTAATATTTTAATTCTATTTTAACAACCTAGGCCCTATTTGAAAGAACTTATTTGAGTTTCTCTTATTATATATACTTATACAAGTGTTTGAAAAAAATTATAAAAACAAAATTTATTAAAACACTTATATAAAGTCCCTAAGCTGCTTTAAGCTTATTTAAATAAGCTATTTATAATAACATTTTGAAAAAATTATTTTAAACTTACTAAAAATTTGCAATTGCTTTTACTTTCATCTCTTACTTTCTTGTCTTTTTTATAATTAAAACTTATTACTGAGTTTATTTCTATCTCTCTCCTTCCCTCTCCCTATCTCTCTCTTTCTCTCTCCTTCTCCCTCTCCTTCCTTCTCTCCCTTTCTCTCTCTCTCTATATATATTTAAACATTTTATTTTCATATAAAATTTTCTAAATTTCTATATTCAAACACAAATAATTTCTTAAATTTAATAGCTTATACTTATGTGAAAAACTTTTATTAAATAATTTCTTATATTATAAGTTCTTATGCTATATGTGAGAGTCTAATCTTCTCTTAAGTTCACAGTTACATGAATTATTTATAAATTTGTTGGCATTTTATTTGTGTCGCCAAATTCTGCAAACCATCGTTTTTGGCAACATGCCACTGCCAGGGTCCCTATAAATCAAAGAATTGGTAGTCCGTAACCTGGTTGGCTGTTTCATGGGAGACCAGAAATGAAAGAATTTTTAAAAATATCACGTTAAATGTGCATAATATTTTCCAGGAATCTATTTTTCTATGCTGGACTTGGCTAAAATACTGCAATAAGGACTTTAATTATCCTTTTGTAATGTGGTCCTCTAATGTAAATGCCTGCTTAGCCCTATGCTGAGGAATCCTAATCTGGGTTGTTGAGTAGTTGTTCGGAGTATATCCGGTTATGCCTCTCCAATATTGGGCGAATCTGGGAGGAGGGTTCATGATGCATTTTGGTCTCCTGTTTTGGGAGTATGCTTTCTTGGGATTGGATTGTCTTGTTAGGGTAGCAGCAGTATGATGTGTTAGCTCTGGTTTGTTATGTTACCCTTTATAGGAATAATTTTACCAGGATTGTGGTTTATATCTGCCATTCTTTGGGCCAAGTGCTTCACAAAATCAACTCCAATTGGTGGATAAGGTCATTGTTCCTGCTGATGGTTGGCTGCTGCTGCTGCTAGGTGCATGTTGCTGCTAAATTGGTCATGTGCAACTAAACATGCAGGGTTGGATTTGGCTTGTTTGTGTTCAGAAATCCCTTGTATCAGTACTATGTTAAGTAGGAGACTAACCGAGGTAGGACCTTAATCTGGTCTTGGGAGGGGGGCATCTGGTTCACGTAATTCAACTGCAATTTGGTGGAGAATGTCACTGATCCTGCTGGCTGCTGGCTGCTGGCTGTTGTTATTTTGATCTTGTGCTGGGTGCACAATTATCTTTGCCAACTGCTGTTGGTTGCGTGCCTTGATAAGTTCCCTAAGCTGCTGTAGTATGGCTACATTACTGTCCAGAAATTCCCTGTGTATCAATCCTATGATCTCGAGAAGGGTTCATCTTGCACGGTTTGCTGGGTTATCTGGTCTAATCTGATCTTGGGAGAGGGCCACTTGTTTCACAAACCTCAGCTTCGTTTTGGTGGAGATTGCCATGCTTCCTGCTGCTGGGGGGCTGCTACTGTTGGCTGCCGGTTGCTGCCTTTTTGGTCCAATGCAGGGTGCACTATTAACTTTGGCACATGTTTTTAGTCGTCTACCCTATTTTGTCCCCTTACCTGTCGTAGCGTAGCATTGTATTTGTGGCATCATGGCTAGTTTTAATTTTGGTTTCAGCACTGTGGTCAACTCATATTAGGTGTTAAAATCTGGGAATCACTCTTATGTTTAGTCACTGTGGTTTGTATTATTATTTTGTTTATGTTGTTGTTCTATTATTCTTTTAAACCTCTTATGTCTATTGAATATATTCATTCCTTATTTACCGAAAAAGAGTTACATGAATTATTTGGATTTAAATTTTGAGATGTTACATTATATTTAATTTCACCCATTACTAGCACTAATCATAATTAAAGTCAAATTTTTTCATTGAATATTTATCCATATAAAATAAAACAAGACTCATGTTATAATTATTTTATTTTTATATATTTTGGGGTTAAGAATGAGATTAGATATCATGCTTTTGTAGAAGAGTAAAAAAGTTTTAGAAAAATATTTTCAAATTTTTTAAATGTATATTTCGACAAACACTTTAAAAGATATCTTTATTTCAAACATTATCTTTATTTTTTAACATAATTAGGAAATAAGTGTTTTGAAATTTTGAGAGGATGTTAGTGAAATTTAAAGGGATAAGATAATATTAATCATTGCATTGAAAAGATATTTAAAATAAAAAAATATCTTTAAAACAAAAGATATGAAAAAAAATATTGTACGATGGGTAAAATTATTCACGTTGACTTTGGAGGCACATGAAACCCAATTTGGATCGCTATTCAGGAATCGAACGGTTCTCCCGAAGCAGATCGAAGCCGCGCCAAGAAAAATGACCGGATGTAAAAAGCGTATGAAATAAAAACAGAGGAACAAAGAGGTAACAAAACGAAGAGCGCCTCAACTTTATTTCAAAGCAGCGTGGTCCCGCAGCACGTAGCGTAACCTACGCTCATTGAAGTTTCGAATTCCAAATCCAAGTGTCTCGCGGGAAAATTTCGAATTTGCGAGGGAACAGCCTCATAATTCAGCCGGCAAAAAGAAACTTCCCACACACACCATCGAAGCCCTCAGCACACTTTATCTATTTATATAGACTTGCGCCTGTGCCAAAGCTGTTCGACGAAATTCTCCACTGAAAACCGGAAAAAGAAGAAGAGACAAGATGTATGTGGTGAAGAGAGATGGGAGGCAAGAGACCGTGCATTTTGATAAAATCACTGCGCGTCTTAAGAAGTTGAGTTACGGCTTAAGCACCGAACACTGTGACCCCGTTCTTGTGTCTCAGAAAGTGTGCGCTGGCGTCTACAAAGGCGTTACCACTAGCCAACTCGATGAGTTGGCGGCTGAAACTGCTGCCGCCATGACTGCCAACCACCCTGACTATGCTTCTGTCGGTTTCTTCTCTTCTCTCGCGTTTTTGTTTTTTTTTGTAGTTCCTATTGTGCATTAAATGCTGATCCCTGGGTTTTGTGTTTGCTGCAGTTGGCTGCAAGGATTGCCGTTTCGAATCTGCACAAAAACACTAAGAAGTCGTTTTCTGAGACGTAAGTGCAACGGAGAACGGTTTTCTCTTAGTGTGTTTGGTTTTTTGTGGTGATTTGCTTTTTTTTTTTTACTGTGGTTGAGTTGTGACTGTTTCAGGATTAAGGTTATGTATAACCATTTTAATGAGAGATCTGCAATGAAGGCTCCTTTAATTGCTGATGATGTCTATGAAATTATCATGAAGGTAATTCTATTTGTAGCTGTTTGAAATTTGATTTTTGGTGTCTGTTTTGTTTATGTTAATTTGTTCTATCAGATTATCCACTCAAGTATGGTTTTCATTTGTGAATCTCTCTTATGTGTGATGTGTTTATCTGTTGTTGTATAGGTTTGATTATCTGATTGTAGTTAGTTTATGCTTTGGAGTTTTGATGGTTAGTTAGTGCTTTAAGTTTTGCTTGGCTATTGTTTTGGTGTGATGTGATTTTCACCTTATGTGTTATTTTTCTGTTTATGTTAATATGTTCTGTTAGATTATCCACTTAAGCATGATTTTCATTTGTGAATCTCTCTTATGTGTGACGTGTTTATCTGTTATTGTATGGGTTTAAGTATTTGATTGTAGTTGTTTTATGTTTTTGGAGTTTTGATGATTAGTGCTTTTAAGTTTTGTTTGGCTGTTGTTTTGATGTGATGTGATTTTCAGTTTTTCACCTTTTGTGTTATTCTTCTGTTTTCTTTTAGAATGCTGCTCGATTGGACAGTGAGATAATATATGATAGGGACTTTGACTATGACTACTTTGGTTTCAAAACCCTTGAGAGGTCATACCTCTTGAAGGTTCAAGGAAAGGTTGTGGAAAGGCCTCAACACATGTTGATGAGGGTTGCTGTTGGAATTCACAAGGATGACATTGAATCTGCTGTCAAGACTTATCACATGATGTCTCAGAGATGGTTCACTCACGCATCTCCAACACTTTTCAATGCAGGAACGCCTAGGCCTCAGGTATGGTTTCTGCTAATGCTCTCTCCCTCCATCTCTCCCTTTTTGTAATCACGTGGGGTGATTCTTGTCCTTGTTGTCCCTAAGATTAATGTGGTGTTGTAAATTGTTAATCTTGCTAACCATTTAGTTGGGTCTGTTTGCTTTGGCAGTTGAGTAGTTGCTTCCTTGTATGCATGAAAGATGACAGTATAGAGGGGATTTATGACACTTTGAAGGAGTGTGCTGTCATTAGCAAATCAGCAGGAGGAATTGGTGTCTCTGTTCACAACATTCGTGCCACAGGCAGTTACATTCGTGGAACAAATGGGACATCAAATGGTATTGTTCCAATGCTGCGTGTATTCAATGATACTGCTCGCTATGTTGATCAAGGGGGAGGCAAGAGGAAAGGTAAATCGTTTATATGTTGTCAGTTCCTTCATATTAATAAATATTTATAATTTGTCCTTACTTACACATCTTACATGCTTCGTCCAGGAGCATTTGCTGTGTACCTGGAGCCATGGCATGCTGATATATTTGAATTCTTGGATTTAAGAAAAAATCATGGAAAAGTATGATTGATGATCTTTTAAAGAAACAACTTTAATTCCCTTTATTCAGTTATATTTTATTAATATAACCTTGTATTAATCTTACTTGTGCAGGAAGAGCATCGTGCTCGAGATCTGTTTTATGCACTTTGGGTGTCTGATCTCTTTATGGAAAGGGTCCAGAGCAGTGGGCAATGGTCTTTGTTTTGCCCCAGTGAAACGCCTGGTTTGGCTGATTGTTGGGGTGAAGAATTTGAGAAACTGTACACTCAATATGAAAGAGAAGTAAGTTTGGTCTATATATGTTGGCTTGTTTTGCATGTTGTGAATGTACCTTTTGCAGATTATTGTTTTTCTAAAATCCAAATTTGTGTATGCAAAAAGGGAAAAGCAAAGAAGGTTGTTCAGGCACAGAATCTCTGGTTTGAAATTTTGAAATCCCAGATAGAAACTGGAACACCATACATGCTTTTTAAGGTAGTTTATAAATTCCTGTTTGAATTTCTTTCTATCTCAATGCATTTTGTATTTATTTTCATTATAACCTTTTCATCTTCTATGTTCTAGGACACCTGCAATAGGAAAAGCAACCAACAGAATCTGGGCACAATTAAGTCATCAAACTTGTGCACTGAGATAATTGAGTATACAAGTCCAACAGAAACAGCTGTATGCAATCTGGCATCAATTGCCCTACCACGATATGTGAGAGAAAAGGTAGGACATCCCTATCACACTTCATGTGTGAGGGTCATGTACTCACATATTTTTATTTCTTGTTAGATGGCCAACTTGTTCTTTTTGATTTATAGTGTTTATGTGCCTACTATAGGGTGTTCCCATGGAATCTCATCCATCTAAGCTAGTTGGGAGCAGAGGCTCGAAAAACAGATCTTTTGACTTTGACAAACTGGGAGAGGTACATATTGTTGGATATTCAATCTACACACATTGCTGAATATTCTTGTTGTGTTTCAATATATGACTAGTTTTTCTTGTTGTGGCTAATTATAGGTTACTGCAATGGTGACAACAAACCTTAATAAAATAATTGATGTTAATTACTACCCAGTTGATACTGCTAGAAGATCAAACCTACGACACAGACCCATTGGCATTGGAGTTCAGGGTCTTGCTGATACCTTCATATTACTTGGAATGGCATTTGATTCACCAGAGGTAAATACTGTTTATGGGACTTGTTTATTCATCTACAATTTAAGCCATACATTTTTTAATTTGAGAGTTTTCGTGGATATGGATTGCAGGCTCAACAGTTGAACAAGGATATATTTGAGACGATATACTATCATGCTCTCAAAACTTCTTCTGAATTGGCTGCAAAAGAAGGTCCATATGAAACATATAATGGTAGTCCTATAAGCAAGGTATAATCTTTGTACAAGGCTTTTTTACTTATTTCTTAATCTCCTGCCCTATATTCATAATACAGTGGAACATAGATGCATATTTGACTTAATTTCTTAGGCATACAATTAGAAACAGAATTGTAAACATCCAAGATGTTTGTACATAGTGGCTTAAGTGTTTTTTCCCTGTGCAGGGAATTCTTCAGCCAGACATGTGGGGTGTGACACCCTCAAGTCGTTGGGATTGGGATGGACTTCGGGAGACCATATCAAAGACTGGTGTGAGAAATTCACTTCTTGTTGCCCCAATGCCAACTGCATCTACTAGTCAGATTCTTGGCAATAATGAGTGTTTTGAGCCGTATACTTCTAATATTTACAATCGCAGGGTTTTAAGGTTTATTTCTATCTCATGTTATTATGTTTTAATACCTTATTGATCATTGGTTGTTAACCATCCATTTGTCTTTCAGTGGTGAATTTGTTGTAGTGAACAAGCATTTACTTCATGACTTGACTGAAATGGGACTTTGGTCTCCTACAATCAAGAATAAGGTTATTTACGAGGGTGGTTCAGTTCAGAAAATCTCAGAAGTACCTGATGACTTGAAAATCATATACAAGTATGACATTTGTTATTTAGTAACGTACCCAAACTGAAACATTTATGCTAACTCAATTTGAAATTGTCAGAACTGTTTGGGAGATAAAGCAAAAGACATTGGTTGATATGGCTGTTGATCGAGGAAGTTACATAGATCAGAGTCAGAGCTTAAACATTCACATGGATCAGCCCAACTTTGGAAAGTTGACTTCTTTGCATTTCTATGCATGGTCAAAGGTATCAATCTTTTTTATTGTGGCAAGTTAATATCAATCTTCTTATATACACCAGAGATAGAAATATATCAAACACAATTACAATTTCATCTCTTTCAGTAAATATGAGCTATGCACAACAATATATTTTTGAATTTAATTTAATTTATGTTAGCTTTTGATGGTTGGATGTTTTAGTGATAATGAATTTCAGTGGGAAAAATTTATCTTACTAGATGAATTTTATCTTACTAGAAACTAGGTCTGTTATGGAATTTAGACTGATTGTTTGTTGATTAATGTTTATTGCCTTTTGTTTTGACATGAAGGGTTTGAAGACTGGAATGTATTATCTACGATCACGTTCTGCAGTTGATGCCATCAAGTTTACTGTGGATACCTCTATGCTTAAAGTAATTAGAGAATTCTTGTCATCAATCTTAATTAATTTAATTTACATATTTTGATACTAAACATTTCTATTTATGAATGCAGGAAAAACCTGAGGTGGAGGAAGAAGACGATAATACCAAGATGGCACAAATGGTGTGTTCATTAACTAATCGAGAAGAGTGCTTAGCTTGCGGAAGTTGAAAGCATCCCAAATTAGAGTTGCATTTTCCCTGATTCATTTTGGGCTTGGGAACCTCATCAAATCCTTGCTTAATTTTATGACACCACTACTTGTGCAGGCATTGGTGTCTGGTGATATAAGATTCCATCCATACAAGAAGTACTCTTAAGCATTTTAGATTATGTTTAGAGTTTTGTATAGTATCTACAGTGTTAATTTATTTGTATCTGTTTTTTTTATATGTTAAAATAGTTAAAAGATGTCGAGATGGTAGCATGTCAAGTTTTTCAACTGTCCATTGAACTTTTTTATTGAAATCGAAAGTTCAAAACCCCTTGGCAAATAATTGGAGCTTAGAAAATTTGAACACCTACCTTAACATGGAAATTTTTACGAAAAAATAAAAGTAGACAATTGTCCTTCTGTAACTGTTTTGGGAGTTGGATTGTATATAAAGAAAATCTATTGTAAAGGCTGGATATAATCTAATCCAATTGTATATATTTACATAAAAAGGAAGAGAACAGAATGTAAATTAAAGCCGTCCGATCAATCGAGACATGTTAATTACTTTGTACAAATAATAGGTTTTATTAATTTAATTATCATATTAAAAGTCGTTATGATACAGTTAAATTTATAATATAAGAATGACCATTATTCTTGAGTCGAATTTCAAAAAAAGCATGATCTGTAGAATGAATAGTTTCGTATCTGTTTCGGTTCGAAACTTTTAGGATTTAAATGATTATCACATCCATAATGTATTTGCAGAAAAATAGTTACGCGTGTTATTCTTCGAAGAGTAACATGTGGGGTTAGATCTGATTAAATTCATGATGATTTATTAAGAGTCAGTGTCTTTTAACATTCCATGTCTTGTTCACAAATTTATGTTTATAATTTTTTGCAACTTTAAAACATTTTTACCTTTTATCTTAAGTTTTTTTTATGATGTTTTGAGATTTTTAGAAAATTGTAAACACTAAAAAGTGTAAATAGCAAATGAGGAAAAGTTTAAAGAAACTACACCCATTAAGATTTTTAGAAAATATTTTTTCTATAAAATATAAAATGTTCATTTTTATTTTTTAAAAAATGCACATTTTTGTCCTTCTAATTTTGAATAGTTAATTATTCAAACAATCTAATATTTTTTATTAACACACCTTTTATATTAATCTCATTTTTTAGTTAGCTCATATGGTTAAGGACTCGATAAATATCAATTTAGATATATGATTTATCCTCAACTTTGTACTTTAAAGTGTTTATTCACAACTTAAAATATTGTTATAAAAAATGTATACATGAGAATATAAAACAATCTAATATTTTTTTTTTGTTTGTTATAAGTTTTAAAGTTTTATTTCTTAATATATTTTATTTTAGGAAATATTTTAACTTTTTTTTTCTTATTTTTCATGATAAAAGGGTATGAAATTAGATACTTAGATTGTCATGTGTGTACAAAGGGTTGGAAGAAAAAATGTGGTTGTTGAATGACGTGTTCATGAACCAAATTTTTTGTTACAGAAAAAAATTGTATTTATATATCTCTTTTGTACAACCTCCATCCCAAATTTTTTATGTTTTTGTTCTTAATTTTTCAAAATAATTGATATTTAATATATTTAAATATAATTATTTTTTAATAAATATATCTATTTTAATAATAACTATTAATTCAAACATTAAAAATTAATATACTAAATAAAATTTTGTTTTATTAAATATTTTTTTATGTGAAATAATAATAAGACTTTAATAATATTCATGATAAGTGTAAAGTTTTACAATGACATTTAATTACAACTATTTATTTTTAGTAAATTTCTTAAACGTATCTCTTTTTACATTATCATAACATGCTAGTTAAATTCTTATAATAAACACCAACTGAAAAAGATTGATTATGATTTTTATATTATAAAACAATAGTGATTAAAAGAATACTCGATGAACAAAAAGAACATTTTAAATAAATGGCTATAAAAATATGATGTATGAATAGTAGGCCCTTTTTTTAATAAAATTTTCTAATTGTTAATAAAGTTGAATTTTAAGCAAGGATTAAATTGACACTTCCTCTAAATCAATATGTATTATATGACGTTAACAAGTTTGTAATTTTTATTCGTTAATTTATATGTAATAATTATAAAGTACTTGAAATAATATGATATTAATCTTAGGTGACTATGAAATCTATTCATATTTTCCATAATTAGAGAAACTATGTAGGTTTGTCCAACTATGTCTAAATTATTAATTTTAAAAAATTAATGAACTAAACGACATCTCTTTGTTAGAGACTAAATTGAACTTATATTTTTTTTTTAAAAAAATTAAATCTACTAAATGAATTAAGTGGCCAAAATAATATTTAATTTAAATTTTCATTTGTTACTTAAAATAAATTTTTGGTACCGATTAAATAAAACTATTATAGTTTTGATACTTTCCTTTATTTTTTTTTATTTTAGTACAATTAGGAACAAAACCATTATTTTTTTTTCATATTTAACAGAGTCGCATATCAAAGTTTCATCGATTTTATTTTTAATTTGAATCTTACAATACTATAAAATAATATTTTGACTATATCTTTGATAATTTTATAAAAAATGATTTTATTGGTTAATATTTTTATATAATTATTTTAATAATATATTAAAATAAAACTTATTAAACATATATTAATTTAAAAATATAACTAGATTATTTAAAATATTATTATAGATTATTTTTTAAAAATTTTCATTTGTAGCATAAATAAATCAACTAGCAAAATAAATAATTCTAAATTAATCATAATGTGATAAAAGTACTTGTTTTGACTTGGTATGAGTATTATATTTTAAAAAATATAATATTTTATACTATATAATATAAGTAAAAAATATAATAAATTTATTTAAATTAAATATTATATAGTATATATGAGTCGGTTAGTTAAATACACATACTAAGTCAAAGTAAGTACCTGGTATGAGTATTATATTTTAAAAATATAATATTTCAAAAAGTACTTGTGACTATAAACTAGCTAACTCATATTTATTAAGAAAGATTACTTTTTTTAGGTCAAGAAGTTGATAGTGAAATATTAAATTAACTTATTGGTCTTATGGTATATCTCAGTATAAAGGACAATAATAAAGATTTGTATCTGTTTATAAATTCTCTAAGAGGGTGGGTAATACCCAGAATAACTATTTATGATACTATAAAATTTGTATAACCATATGTACAGATACTATGTATGGGATTAGCCACTTCAATGGAATTCTTTCTTTTGACCAGAGAAGAAATTACCAAATGTTTAACATTCTTTCACGTTGGACACCAATGATTCTTTTATTTGAATATACTATATAATATTTTATTTAAATAAATTTATTATATTTTTTACTATATTTTTAATTATTTAATATAAAATAATTGTGTCTATCAATATTTATATAATTACAAATAAATTATTTTCAATTTTATTTATTATATAAATATTTTTCAACTAGACATGACAAAAAAAACTCAAATACTAGTGAATCTACTTGAATTCATTTTCAATTCTTATTAAAAAATAATTTAATTTATAATTAACATTTTTAGACAATATTGTACTATTCATACATTAGTAAATGCATGAAATCAATCACTGTACTATGCTAGTATAAAACAAGAAGAGTAAAATATATTTTAGATTCTTAAAAAAATTTCAGCATATTAAATACATCCTTCAAGTTTTTTTTTATTATTTTGGTACTCTATTTTTGAAATGATAATTCAAATGCTATCTAAATAATTTTTTATCTCTCTGAAAAGCACTATCTAAAATTCTTAGAGACACAAATAATAATATATTTTAAAATTAAATTGACCAAATAAATATGAAATTTTTTTGGAAAACATATTTAATATTTAAAAAATTTTAGCAACTAAAATATATTTAAAAAAAAAAATTGCAAGTGAGTTTAAAATAATATTTAAGGAATAAACTATACTTTTGTAATTATAAAAGATAGAATGTTATAAAATACTAGTGACATGTATATTTATAATGACTCGTATTAATTTAAAAAAACACTTTTAGCTCCGGATTGAAAAATAGAAGTTTACTCAAAACAATATTCTAAAAATTATCAATATAAAATACTCCATCCATCTTAAAATAAATTTTGTTTAAAAAGATTGTTACAAATTAAGCATAGTCAATGTAACATTTAATACAAACAATAATTTGATAATACCATTATTCTTTTTATGTATTTATTATTTTTTTCTATATAAAACAATAAAATTTATTTTCGAACAGCAAAAATAGTTCGTTACTTCATGTGGTTCAAAATTATAGTTGTTGTATCATTTTGATTTTATTCAAAACTATAATTTTTTTGCCAATTCAAGATTACATTTGTAATGTTTTCCAATTTTACCCTCATTTATATTTACTAATGCATTAAATTTTAAAAATATCTAAGTTGATAATTTACCACTATCAATAAAGATATTAATTTTTTTTAATGAATATATTAATAGCTAACAACAATTCAGATAAAATAAAGTTATTTAAATAAGGATATTTATCTAAAAATATGCTAATTAATATTTTTTTAATGAGTTATAAAAGAGTTTACATTTAATCACAACTTTTAATTTATATAACATTAAAAATATTAATTGATAAAATCAACAAATTTACTATATATAAAAAATTATAATTAAATATTAATATAAAACTTTTATAATGACTTACATCCGTCTTTTTCTTATATAATTTTAATCGGATTAGATCTAGACTTGATCAAATGAAAAAATTAAACTAAACTAATTAATTTAATTTGGTTTGCTGGATTTGTCGAGTTAACTCGAATTTATTACCAGGTTTTATAGAAATTGAAGATAAATAAATTTGATAATGAGGAAGATAGTACTCATTCAGTTATATTTCTTTGTTTTTTAAAAAAGCATATTTTATATTATTTTTCTCTCCTGTAACTATATATCTTCTATATTTATCTACTCTGTAAGGGAACAAAGCCTTACTCAGTGTATCATTACAAAATACAAATTGATAATGAGGCGAATGGTAATGGATACCGCACATCATCTTTTATCATTTGACATTTCGCAGTTCACACAAAACGACAACTGATTGCGCGTTATGCGTTTGTAGTTTGATAAAAGGACAAGTCAATTTGAGCTTCAAGTTATTAAAATACTGTCCAACTAATTTACGTGCTAATTCAATCTGAAATATCCCTCTCAGTATTAAAATACTAATTCCACGCCAAGTCGGCAAATTTATATCACCACATTACTATTTTATTATTTCTTAATCTTTTTCTTTTTCTCATCTCATTCTAAGGAACAGAGTATGAAGCATTATTTTGTTTTAATATTTTTATTCTGAATTAAATTTTAATTAAAATCGATTGAACAATATTAGTTTTATTTTCCACGCATCGAGGGTCGTGTCTACAGTGAGTCATTTAAACCATTGCCTTAGATAGCATATCATGTAAAGAGTTAATTATAAGATATTATGCATTCGATTTAAAATCTCAAACAATTAAAAGATAGAATCAACTTTCTAGGATCCGACAAATGGAAGTTATCAAAGCATAATATGAATTTAATTTTTTTATGCCTTTTACCACGGTGTTTATATGTTGGATCAATCGAGTATATTTAAGTCCAACTAATTAATTTGTTTTGATTTTTTACTTTATGGAATTTAGATTCAATAAAATTGAACAGAACAATCAATTATAATGAGTTCAATCCAAATCAAATAAAAAATATATATTACTATTATATTTTATTTATATTGAATTGTTTTAAATATATATAATTTGTTGTTTGTATTATATTAAGTTGTTTTAATAATTTTTAAAAAGATTGATAATTCGGTAAAGAATATATTCAAAAGATTTTACATGACACACCAATTGAAAAGAATATACATGAGAAATAAATAAAAGAAAAAAGAAGAAGGAGGAAAGATAAATACATTCTATATATCTAATATATATGAAACATTTGATATTTTTTGTTATAAAATAATAAATTTAGTATATTAATAAATTTGTCTAGTTTGAGGTATAAAATTATTTTTAATGATTTGATGAAAAGAAATTTCATTTTTTAATTTTTTTATTAATTTTTTCGTGGATCCAAACCTAATCAACCAAATTATTACTAGTTCTGTTTGACTCGAGTCAAGAAAAAATAATTTAGCATTCCGAACCAACTCAACCTAAACAAATTAAAATTAATTAGTTTGGTTTTCTTTCTCTCCTAAAATCGAACCAACCTGAACTATGAATGTCCTTAATTTTAACCATAATTACAAAAAAAATGTATGATTTTTAAATCATTATCATAAGATAAAAAGTAACATAAACTAATAGAATATAATTACTTATTAAATATGAATATTTTCTAATAATAATATTGTTTGATAAATATTTAATAATTAATATTACATTAAGTAACTTTATTTTTTAAAAAAAATCAATAAAAATTAAAAATATTTGTTTCGAGTCTCAATTTTCTAAACACAGCCAAGTACCTAGTGGGTTCTTCTGTTAATTTAATAGACTTCATATGCATTTTAATTAATGATAACATTATTGGAAATATTTTATTTTCATTGTAACTTATATCTCAAATTTATATAGTATATTCTACTAATTATTGAGCGTGAAATATTATCGACAACCATTTTTTCTCCAAATTGTAATTGAATTCTTAATAATTTGAGTTTAAAATTCTCCAATCAAATTAATTAGAATTGTATTTACGTACTAGTTTACACATTTAGTCCCTAAAGTCGTATGAGAATTTGTTGTTACTTGAAGAAGAAAAAACAGTTGGAGTGGGTCATGGACGGTTTTGGATAAATGGTACGGCATTTTGTAGCACTCCGCCAATAGAGAAGTTCGATTTGAACACTTGACTCGTAAGTTGACCAAGTTCCATTTCTTTTTTTCTCTTTTAGATATTAAAACATTTTTTAATTAATGGATGCGTGCTTGCAACAAAAACACGTTTATTAGTAAGAGATAACGAATGAATAAACTAAAAATTGAATCGATAAACTCGAGGATGCAACTTGCGAATTGAGAAACAGACACAAGTTTACTGTAAGCAAGTTGCAGATCGTGAAGCAAATTGGGTGACACGACAAGTATAATCAACCTTAATGGTTCCAATTTACAACGTATAGAGAATAACGCGATAAGACATGATTGAACATAAAAGCATAATGGTTCCAAGGTGATAATTAAACATATAAGATGGGCTGCATGTAAAAAATAAATAATAATAATAAAAAAAAGAATTTGGATGTCGGCCTTCACTGTTTAAACATTTTTGTGAGCACCGACAAGCGCCAAGTTGTTTGTCTCCACAAAAACGCAACCTAGTTTCCAGATTTCACACCTAAATCTTTTGACCCATCAACCTGATGGCTTGGCCATGCACATGGAATTATTATTACTACTGCTGCATCTATTTCAGATATCTTGTCTTATTTTAAAGTTTAAACACTTGATGGCGGCTATAACCAACTTTTCCTAGCTTCATATGAACAAGTTTGGTTAATGCGTGGGTGCATGCAAAAAGTAAAGAGGTGAAGTTGAAGTTATGGCGAAGCATAGAGAAAAGAGTAACGAGGTTGAGCAGAGCGAGGAGAGAGCCAGACAGCATCAGTCCTTGTCAATGCCGATCATGTTTTCTGGTTTGAACAGAGAGAGAGAGATGTCAGCCATGATCTCCGCTTTGACCCATGTCATCCGTGGAGAGGAGGAGCACCACCACCACCACCACCACCACCACCACCACCATACGGTTCCTGGTGAAGCTTCATCAACTTCAACTTCAACATCAACATCAACTTCTACTATGCCTGCCACCTCTGTTCTCAAGAGAAGAAGGGAACATCATAATACAAATACACCATCCTTATCCTTTCCTCATATCTCACCTGCTATTTCTATTTCAACAGGTAACCGCCAATAAACTCCTTTTTCCGGGTCCAAGGATTTTAAAATTAATTATTCTTTTCTACTAAGTCTTGGAGATTATAAAAACAAGATAACAAGTTGAGGTTAGGTGGGATCCTAAAAAGTGCACAGACCTTACAATAAATTAATAATATTGATGGAATTGTATGCATGACAGTTGCGGAAACGAGGGAAATGGAGAATATGGTATACGATTACGAATGCAGAACAGAGAAGGTGAGAGTGGAAGAGGAACAGAGGAGGAAGTACAGAGGAGTGAGACAGAGGCCATGGGGGAAATGGGCTGCGGAAATAAGAGACCCCTTCAAGGCAACCAGAGTGTGGTTAGGAACATACGAGACAGCTGAGGACGCAGCCAGAGCGTACGATCAAGCTTCGTTGCGTTTCAGAGGCAGCAAAGCCAAACTCAACTTCCCTGAAAATGTGAGGCTCAGACAAGCTCAAGCTCAAGCTCAAGCTCCATTGAATCCACCCACCCCTTCGCCCATTCACCACTTTCCCCTCTCTCTCTATCATCACATTGCTACGCCTTCTCATCTTCAATCTTCACCCTCCACCTCCTATTCTTCTTCTTCTTCTTCAACTCACCCACCTTCCATTTATCCACCACCCTGGTCTTCTGGTTATACCTCTCCCTCAGACTGATATCAACTCTCTTTCTTTCTCCCTTCTATTATGTTTATTCTCCACTCCACTATGGTTTCTTTTTTCTTTTGTCACAATGGTTCTCATTACGCATCAAATATTTGTACCTATCCTACAAATATTTATTCTCCAAAAGTTTAGTAAAATTTATTTTGATAGAAACTATTCCAAGTATCCTTTTGGACATAATAAATGCTGTTTGAATACCACTAAAATCTAGTTTTAAAATGTATAACTATAGGCATGGAAAACAATGGTCAAATAATAAATTCATTTTACCTATAAAGCAAAATATATTGTATGAAGGTTTGACCTTACGCTAAACCATTGTCTTTTTTTATATATAACGAACATGTTTTTGAGCCACGGTTTCGAAAATACGATAGATGTACTATCGTACCCTGGCAGACTCTGAGGTTGACCGAGACGGTGATGTTATTCGATATCACGACTGCCCGACTAAGAAAGCTACTTCGTTAGTGAAGAAAAATACACACGCCACGGAGAAAAGTTAAACTCGCAAATATCTAGAAAATAAGCGAATGACAGTCCTAACTAGGTTTCTTTTGTAGCTCTCGATCCGCTTTCTAAAACCTTTTCAATATAATTATGATATGACTTTCGGCTGGGAAAAGTAATTTATTGCCAAGTATCATTCAAACTACGAATTTAGGCAAGAGAGAAAGGATTGTCACAGTATAAAAGGATTGAACTACGTTACTAGTGCACGAGTATTGAACTCCGTAGGCAACCCCATACCACCCGTATATAAACGTGACGTGCTAGACACCAGGAAAACAGTTTCGTACGCAACTTGGGTTAATTACGCAATAAATTTGCCACTTGAAAGTAGATTATTCCTTGGCAATCTAATAAATGCGTTTACCTATGCGAATTAGGTGATCGCTTTGATAATCGTTCATAAAATTTAGCCAAATACCTTCTTATATAATATTTACATCATAGCCCCAAGGGAACTAGAATCAGCCTTTTCTACAATTTTGTCTATGCATGATCCTAAAACACGAAAACCAAAACGTTAATTGTGTAGCAAGAAACACAGGGCCCCAGAGCATACTTAACCGAAAAGATTACAAGATGAAGTCTCCTAATATTTTGAAAATGATAATCTCGTTGTTATGCTTCGTAAAAGAAAAAAGCATTTGATTTGGGTACGAACATCGTGACGAGTTTCGTCAGGGAAGGAGGTATAATTTTTCATTTTTCGATGCACCAAAATTATAAGATGCCTATTAAGTGACGGTCAGAAACAAATATCTCATTTTACGAAACTCTCAAATAAAGCGAATGTTCACTTCAATCACTTGAATTGAAGAATTGCTTCTTTCTTCCCTCGAAACTCCTCCACTCGACGGGCCTTCCGAGACCCCCCAAATTTACGTACATAAATGACATTCAAGGAAAATAACATGATACGTCTGATTTGCACATGAAAATATAAGGGGGGGAAAAAAGGTACAAGGCAGGGGGAAAAAATCAACCAGGAAAAAGAATATAAATGAGCAAACACTCAACTTCTAGCCACTGCTTCAATCGAGATCGTTTAGGACCCTGTCATAAGTCAGTGGTAATGTATGGTGTACCAGTAGTATACAACAATGCTAGTTTCAGTACTAAGATGCATGTATCCAGCTCTACCCTGAACGCATGACCAACAAAATATAAAATGAAACTGAGATCATCGTTTAACCAAATTCCTCACCAACTCCGGTCGGTGAAAATTCAAAATAACATTCCTGAAAAGGCAACTTCAGTACAAAAACAAATCAATATTGAGGTGTTCCTGCAATTAACAGAAACAAGCATTATGACAAAATAGGAAATACTCGAACCATGAACGGTCCTGATTCTACCATTTTCCATAAACCAGACTTCCCTAACCTCGTCCCCAACTTGTAAAACAATGACAATAAGAAAATTTGAGGAAAAAGGACAAAACTTTACCCGTGACTCTGACTGCTGACATGAACCTTCTTAAACCTTCAAAGCAGCTTTATGGACCATGGTTTCCTTGTGTATTTGATGACAACTCTTCTCCACAAGATCAAGAAGTTTCTCCAAGTTTGCTGCCCATGAGTTAAGAATATCATTGCTATCCTTTGCTGTTTGGAAACAGACTATTCCCATTGGCCTGTCAATCTTCGACACCAATGCCTTAGACACAACCATATCTGAGAGATGCTTCTCAGCTTCCTGAGTTTTGTACAAAGCCTTAATTAGGAGCATCACTAAGAAAAATGTCACTTCTTGTCCTTGTTATAAGGTCCAAAATTTTATCATTGTTTGGTCCATTTTTATATCGACCCAACAATTCATGATGTTTCATACATTAATTTTTTCCTTTATAAATATATCCTTCATTAAATGCATTTTATAAATTTATAATAATAACTATGTGGAACCTAAATAGTCTCATATCGCCTTTTGGAATACAAAGGCTTTGGGAACATTAAATAGAGAGCATTTTGGAAAGAAATATAAAGTTAATACATCTTTATTATTTTCAACTAAAAAAACCACTTTCAACTATAATAAGGACCGGAAGTAGTATCATTTTAAGAAAATGAAATAAATTCAATTACAACATGCAACTCAACAAAGAACAAAATAATCCACTTGGGGTGGTAAGTGAACTCCAGCAGCACACCAACAGAATCAAACCCTGCCACCCTAAGAAGGTGATTTTTCCTTTGTAACACACTTCAAGTGCCAAAGCACCATCTAAAAAATATTACCATAGTAACACAGACTTAAAAGCACATCCATGGCTAGAATCACAAACCTGTACACTGAGGCACAAAAGTTCTGCAAGTCTCTTCAATGTAATTCTTGCATAGTATTTTGATACAACCAGAATATTCTGAAATGTAACAAAAATGCAGGGTCACAAAGAGAAGTATAAAATAAAAGCTTATCACACAATACCAACCAACAAAATTTATGGATCGAGAATAAATATAATGGTATCAGTTATTTACATGTTCAATTATCCGTTGCCTCAGATCTTCCGCTGCCTTTTCACCCAAAGATTTCCCCAAGGCCTTCTCATTTTCAAAATCACTCTTATACGTATCCCATAGAGTTGTCCATTGGATAACCTCCATGGTAACCAGCTGTTTCAAAAGTAGCCTAGGGACAACATATGATAGGTACATCAAGTGACAACAAAATCACAAACAAAAGACATGAAGTGATGAACATGATTTAGAATAAAACTTAGGATAACATACTTGAAGTTTGGAATCTCAGATAGATTCTTATCCTCCAAGGTGGAATTTAGAAGGCTTGACTGCATTGGGTCATATGGCGATAGAACCAAGTACCAACATATTTTCCTTAGGATCTACACATAAAATATAATATTTAGAATTAGAAAAACATAATATTATGTAACAGAATCTTCCTGATTAAAAAAAGAGGAGAAAGCTTACGGGAATCCACTTAACAGGGTCTTCTTTGACAGAGGGAATCTCATATATTGACTTGTAGCAACGGCAAATTTCAAGATAATCATTGTTATGGGAATAATACCTTTAAACATAAACATAAGCCAAAATAAGCAACAAGGATTGGAAAATCAGCAGCATAAAATTAGTAAAAAAATATGTACCATGAAGGTACAACAAACAAACACTCATCTATATAAATTCACATTACTTGAGTCTGAAATTGACATATAAGCATTGCACTGAATTTGAAAAGCCGGGAGCAATTTGTCGGTACAAATACAATATATTCAACAATGACAATTTTCATACACTATTATTATCAAATTTTGCAAGTCATCCTGCAAACACATTCAAATAAAATTATTCAAAATGAAAAATTAGCATGAATGACAACTGATAAATAAAACACTGAACATGTCATACACACAATAACTCCACCTATGGAATCATAGCTGGTCCCAAACACCTCTTATAAAATTAGAAAAAACGGGATAAACTATGAAGTTACTGATAGTAGTTAGTTTTGTATTTGAAATAATTTGACCAGAGCTGCAAAATTGTAATAAACGGTGCAAAACTAATTATTGTGAAAAAAATAGGAAAAAAAGGTACCTAGAAATGATTTAATAGATTCTAATAAGCTGCAAATTTGTACTTATGGCAAAGCTTTTTCCACTTCAATTATTTGTCCAAACATACAAGACTTTTAGAAAAGGCTTTTCTATTTAAAAAAGCTCCACCACACTCCCAAAAATCATCTTATCCAAACATGGTAATACTAATAGGCTACTAAAGATAGTTGCAGAATTGATTCCCCAAATGAAAGCACAAGGTGGCTAGCCCCAAAAATACTATGGTGGCAGCAGGTAGCAGAGTTGCCACGATATTGAGGTCAGTGTTGTTAAATATCCACAATAGCGGCTTTATAGCGCTATTGCATAGCAGAACTTAGATCTGCAATTGTGACTCTGTCTGCTATTGCAGTCGTTATCAGTGTTGTGCTTGCAGCATGCATCCTTGTCATCTCTAGCAAATCACCGACTAACTGAACTTTTAAGTACATGTTATACCAATTTTTTGTGTATTTTATTTTTTATTGCATACAACTTAATATTTTATAGATTTATAGTGGAATTATATCATATATTTCAACTATTCTGTGACTTCCGCTATATGCCCACAATGATATCCGCTATATGATATAGCAGATTTTTGGCCTTCCGCAATTGATAACATTGATTGAGGTTAACAATAACAAAGACTTATCGTATTAGGTTATGAAGCCAGCTACATAGATCACACAATGCCATTCAACACACTATTTTGCGGTTATGATACACATCAAATAATTCATACTACACATATATAAATGCTGAATAAAAAAAATTGAAGACATTAGTAATCAGAGTTAGAAATTTGAAGCCTCTAAGAGAGAACAAAGAGCTGATAAGAGAGAACAGAAGGATGTTCAGAAGAGAAGCTGGAAAGTTGGAACCAGTGGCAGATACGACAGTAGAGATGTGGTTTGCTAGAAACAAAATGTTTTAGCCAGAAATGGACCTTAAGGATCATCAGAATTGATCACGTTTTTGTGTTGGTTCTCATGACAGAAACAGGGTCTTGCATCCTAAACCTTAGTTACAAATGAAGACTGAAATCCCAAAAAAACATGAAAAACATGAAAAACATGTTCACATTGCACAAGAACAAGGGTAAAGAGTGGATTTTCCAAGTCAACCCCATGTAGCCAAGCTGCAAATTCCAAGTCATTAGCAGTATGCCTTTTCTTGGGCATCTCAATTCTCAAATGCACCTATACTATAGCATAAACTATCAACAATTAGAAGAAGCTTGAAAGCCAGAATAATTTTCACCACTGACTTGATGCTGACTTATCTCAAATAAATGGAAAGAGATATCAAATATACAAGGTTGAGGCACAATATTTGTAACTCCATCATGATAGAACAAGAAAAAGCAGGCAACATGAAGTGTGTATTCAATTACCGAATCATTAGTTCATAATAGATCTGCTTCAACTCCAGCAAAGATGGTATATCTGCAGGGGGCTCTTCAACAACGTTATCGCCTTCTTTAGGCTTTTTCTTTTCCTTCGATATATCAGCATCAAATACTCTTGGACTAATCTTTCTTGAGAGTATTTGTGCACGGACATAATCCTGGCGGTCTAGACACAATCGTACCTACACGATTTAACAGAAGATTCTAAAATCAGCAACTGAATTGCAACAAGAAAGTAATGGTGTGTTATTCCTGGAATCACAGTAACACAAAAATGTCTCACTTGTTCAAGAATGAATGCGATTTTCTCAGTTTTGGCCATGGCACCAAAAGTTTCCACCTGTTAACATTATTACATGATCCATAAGTTAACTGAAAGAAAACAAATTAGAAACATCCAAAATCATAGAAATATAGAAGCCATTATAATATGACACATTCACACCGACCGCAATTTCTTGCATCAAATCAGCAGCTTCGGCTATAAGCCCTTGCTCTTCCTTAATCTTTGCAAGTTTCTTGATTAATCGAGCCCTTTCAATTTCCACGTATATCTAATAAATGATAAAACAGATAAATGACGCATAATCATATAATGAAAAAAATATTAAAAAAGAAACTAAAAGTTCAAACATAGTCACCTTCCCTGCAGACACACTGTTCAATGTTTTGATGAGTTCTATGCGAGTTTCAACATCTGGTGTCTCATCAATATATTGCATAGCCTGCTGCACCATAGCTGTTACAGCCTGAAAACATATAATTAGCTGGTCAATAATAATAAACAACACCGTGCTATGCCAGTGTTATAAAAAACAGTTTCAGCCACTATGGCATGGTTTGAACTCTCTGTGACTACATTGCGACTGCCATTCGAGTCACATCTGCCCCCACAATGTCAAGGATCGCAAGAAAACTACAACCACTATTTAAAACTTTGTTACTATTTACGGAAACAATTAGAAAAAAATCTTAACTAAACTACTGTAAATGAAGAAGCTATACACGGTGTGTTTAGACAGGCTACTTACAGTTAAACTCCACAGAGTACAGAATTAAGATTCTCACGATCCTAACATTCTAACCGAAACAGATGAAATAAATATCAACCAAGATATACACTCTTTGTTGTCTAAGGAAAATTTCCGTCATTCGTTCACCTATAACTAGCAAACATTCGTAAGCAAAATGTAATCAATTTCCATTCTAAAGAACATAAAAACTACCAATTCTCTCAAAGCAAACTAAAACCCTAAACCTCCTCACACAAAGCACAATAGTGCGATTCACGTAACTAAGAAGTATTTCCCGCATGAAATAATAATAATAATAATAATCGGAGGTCAGCGACAGCGAGTACCTGTTTAAGCTGGCCACGTCGTTTTGACAAAACGACAATCTGGTCATTGAGGGTTTTCCAGGCTCGCGCATCGAAGCAGAGCTGCAAAATATCGGTGACCGCCTTTCTGGTACCGGCCACGTCACCGGCGAGCCTCATCTGCTTCTCCACATTTAGTAATTGCTCTATCGCCGCGTCTAAATTTCCCGTGTTCGCCTGCCAAAGGAAACGTCAATTTCAGCAACCACAATCGTCGAATTTCAGTTCAGAGGAAAATAAACAACACCATTGGCAGGGAAAATAGGAGCTACTAGTACGCAAAATTAACGGTGAAAGTGAGGAAATAAAAGTATAAGACGCATGCGGCAATAAAGTAAAAAAGAGAGATCTAGAACTGGAACGGCTTGGATCCATTGAGTGGAAGGGCAAGAAGCAGAAAGAAGGGTACCATGGTGTTGGATTGTGAACGAGAGAGATCTCCGAAGTTGTCGTCAATTATTGAAAATTGAAAATGGAACGAAAAGTGAAAGAGGGGAGAAGAGAACGGTGGAGAAATTCATAGACGCTCGTTTTATGCTTCTCAGGCCCACCAAGGCCCAATCATCATCTTTATTTCCCTGGCCCGGTCCATCTCCCTTCCTTTATATATAGATATGACTTACCAGTAGAGTAATCAACAAGCCTCTTCACTCTTCAGCTTTTACTCACAACACATGCTTCAATTTGTCTGTAAAACAATAATAATAAAAAAGAATAAAAAATTCTAGCAGAAAAAATAGTTAATTGAGAACTAAAAATGAGTTGAAATAGTTTAATTCTGTTTGTTAAACAAAAATTAATAATTCTTTTAGGTAGTAACTAGTTTTTTTTTTCTAATTTATTTCAATTTTTTTTAAGAAAATTATTTTAGTAACGAACAATTTTATAATATAATTTTTATAGTTTAATTATTTAATCATTTAATATCAAAATCATTAAATATATAATTATAGAAATTTATAATTTAATATATAATTATATTAATTTAAATTTTAAATATTTAATTTAGAAAATTATAATTTAAATATTTAATTATAGTAATTGATAACTTAAATATATAATTATATAAAATTATAATTATATAAAATTATTAAATAATTAAACTATAAAAATTATAATTTAAATTTTAAATATTTAATTTAGAAAATTATAATTTAAATATTTAATTATAGTAATTGATAACTTAAATATATAATTATATAAAATTATAATTTAAATATTTAATTAAAATTATTTAAATATTTAATTATATAAAATAATAATTTAAATATATAATTATAATAATTTATAATTTAAATATGTAATTATACACATTCATAATTTAAATATGTAATTATAATAGTTTATAATTTAAATATATAAATTATAATAATTTATAATTTAAATATATAATTATAAAAATTTATAATTTAAATATATAATTATAGTAATTTATAATTTAAATATTTAATTAATTTATATTAAAAAATTTATATTTATTAAAATTTATAATAATTTTGAATACTCATTATTAATTTAATAATTAATTATATCATTATTTAATATTTTACAACATTAAATTAGTTGATAAATTATTTTTATTAAATTCTCATCATTAATTAGTTTTACCAAACACACTTACCAAAAAAATTCATGAAGAGTATAATGGGTGAAGCAACAATTGTTTTTGTAAGGATAAAGCAACCATTTTCGGTATTATTTTTTCCCTGCTTGATATTGATGTTTAAAATTTTAATTATTTGACAATAATATTTTTTTTGTTTGTTAAAGTTATGAAATAATTTTTATTAAACGAACTTTTAAACTAATTTAAATACATATTATAGTTTTATAAATTATTTCAATATTTTTGAATAAAAATGATTTAATATTCAAGAGTATAAAAGATCTCTTGTCATTGTGGTAGTTATAAAATACTGAATGCATTATTTTATAAGTGATGCAATCTCTTTATTTTTTTCAAGTTATGAATTTATTATTATATTAATTATTTTTTATATATTTATATTTAAATTTATGAATTTATTATTACATTAATTAATTTTTATATATTTATATTTAAATTTGAAAATTTACAAACAACTATCTGATTTAATTTTTTTATTAATAAGTTTCGATTTGATCAATTTTAATTATATTTGATTTGATCAAATTTGAAAAAAAAAATAGTGTTATATCCATATGATTCGATTAAGATCAGATCGGATTTTATTTACAAATTACAAAATAAAATTTAAATCTATTTTACTTTTTATAAAACAAATAAAATAAAATAGTAAATAAAATTTTGTCAATAAATATTAAACATACATTATTTCTTTAAAATAATATATAAAAATAAAATTATACATAAAAATAGTCTATAAAAAATAAAATGTACATATTAAAATACGAAAAAATAAAAAAATTTAATAACTAATAATGTATCATAAATTAACATAATTTTGTGTAATTATTCTATGGTTCATATCTTGGAGAATAACTTATGTTTTGTATTAGTATTTTATCAATTAAAATTTGCAAAATCTCATCCCATGCATAAAGTAGAATGCTAAATCAACTTAATTATTGTATTGGTTACTTGGTTAGAATTTGTAAAGTTTCACAATCTTTATTTAGAAAAATGCCGCATGAAGTTTATTTTAAGTGTTTTTGTTTTCATTTTCACATAAATAAGTAATAAAAATATGTTTTGTCATAGTTTAGAAAATATATTCTATAAACATTTTCAAAAAGAAACTAAAAATATAAAACAAAAAAAGTTGTTTTCAATGTTTTAAAAAATTAAAACTATGTAAAAAATTAATAACAGTATTTTAATTGTATCACAAACTATATATAAATGTATTTTAAATTATATATACAAATATTTTTATTTTTTTTACTAAAATTGATTAAATTTTATACTATTGTTTTTTTCAAAATTAAAAAATATTAATTGAAAACAAACATATTTTCTAAACGGTAAAAACTTAAAAATGAAAATTGTTTTAAAAAAATAAAAATAGAAAATAAAAATAAAAAACATTTTTTTTAAATCAAACACTACCTTACATTAACTTATATTTAGGAATCCCCTCTATTAAGATTCTTACAGGTGACTTAAGTTTAAGATATCATATTTAAAAAAAAAAATTCTACTACTTAATAATGTGTGAGTTTCTTAAAAATATTATGAGTATCTTTTTGTAAGATACAACTTCTTAAAATTAAAAATTTATTTTTCAATCGCGATCAGTTAATTACATTAATAATTTTATTTTAAACTCAAATAATTAAAAATAAAATTATGAAAAAAATGACTTTCTTAATTTTTTAAAATATTAAAGCAAATTGTGTTTTAACTATATTAAAGGTTGCATGTCATTGTATAAGTCACAAAAAAAGCATTTAATTTAATATTCTCTCAAAAAATAAATATGTTAAAAATTTTATTGTTGGAGATGTTAAGTATATTTAATCAATTGTTTTCTCTCTATTGTAGTAAATTGGTATTTACATGAGTATCTTTTATAATTTTGAACATTAAAATCATAATTTTCAAAATAAATCAAAAGTTGACTCGATCAATAAATTGGGTTATGCATCACATGTCGAACTACCAACTTAGTACTTGATTAACATGACTTGGTCTTTATTAAAAAAATTATTTACTAACTTTAATAGTAATACAAAAAACCACTTACAATATTCATAAATAAATATATAACTTCACATATTTATCCTTGAAGTTCAAACTAATTTCTAACAACATCTAGGTATTATTGTCAGAGGGAAAGAGTACGTGCATGTACTTAATATAATATGGTTGACTACACTGTGAGGTATTTGGTTGGCTAGAAACACTTTGATATTTCAAGATATGCTGTTCATTGTATAACAGGTCCGACAACAATTTTTGCAGAGATTTTGATTATGGGTTCAAGGTCATTATAAAAACTTTTTTGCTTCTTTCTGCGAATGATCCGTTTAACATGTATATTGTTTCAGTCAATTTAACAAGAGATAACTCTAGGATCTATTATCAATTTGGCCTTTGTCTTATTTTTTGGGGGTGAATGTATTTTTGTGGGTGATCTTCGCTGCTATTGTTGTTGATTCTTGCTATTATTGTACTTGACAAATATTTTCATGTCATCTATTGTGACATGGAGATATCTTAATGTTGCTTAATAAAATTTGTTTTTTTTAAAAAAATAAAAATACTTGAGACAATCTTATTTATATCGGATTAATTTTATTATCAACTTGATCCAGATAAATCATCAATTCATGATCCAACTAGTCAAAACAATTTTTTAAACCATGATTAAAAAATAGTTATATCTTATATCATGATAAAATATCGTCTTTTACTCAAGTTTTTTTATGTTTGATCATAACTTTCTTTCATCAAATTCTTACTTATAAATTCTAATGTTTTATATACTTTTTAAACTAATTCTAATATCAAGTTTGGGATTTTTTTGACGATGATAGATTTTGTGTCATTAATTTGACTTCAACAATAATCCATTAGTTATAATTAGTTTGGAGATGATTTTGATGGACGGAAAGGTATATGTTTTTTGTTAATTGTTAGAAATTAAACTTAATATAATTGTTTTAAATTTTACTTATTGTAAAGTATTTGTAATTGTGTTGTGTTTGAAGGTAGGATTATTTAAGGTACCTATGGTTGTTATTTAATAGACATGCATAGTTGAATTATTTCATGGTATTGATAATTCATAATGATTGTAATGAGATTCAAAATTTAGTAGTTTGTTAAATTATTACTTGGATTGGTGATGGGATTGAATTAGATTTAATGAAGAAAATGATAAAATTGAGTCTTTGAGTTTGATAAACATATGTTCAGCCCTAAATACACAGATAAATAGTTGAATACCGAAAATATTGTTAGTTTGGAGAAGTGGGATGATAGAGTAAGCTGTGAGTTTGATTTTGAGATAGAAGGAAGATGGAAAAGAGGGTAAGGGAGATCAGAAATATGAAGGGATGGAATTAGAAATTGAAGATGGAAGAAGAATGAAAGTTGATAATTGAGGTTCCGTAGGTCGCTGCTAGAATGAGTATGAACTGGATTGGCGTGACAGTGGGCAGCCTGCTGGGCATAGTGGGAGCGATATTGGCACTAAAAGACGCAAAAGTGGCTATTCCATCGTTTGGCTTTGGCTTCGGTAGTGCTACACACAAACCGCTCTTTGTTCCGGGCCTGCAAAACTTGCACAACAATTGCTTCCTCAACGTTGTTTTGCAGGTAATAACATAACCCTTCTCTCTTCTCTCTTCTCTCTTCTCTCTTCTCTCTTCGCTCTCGCTTCTTCTTCAATTGCCGAATCAATTTTATTCTCTTTCCTCCAGGCTCTCGCCAGCTGTTTTTCCTTTCACGCTTTTCTTCACCGCGCCCATCATAACATGCCTCTTGCACTTTCTTTGGCGTCTTTGTTACAAGGTACTGCTACCTTATTCACCCAATGCCAATATTCTCTTTTAACTTATGCATCACCCTTTATTGAATCAATCTATTCTGTCTTTTTCATTTCAAATCTTTTATATAATGCTCCCTATGTTTGTGCAGAGCTGGGTTCAGTTAGTGCAGAAAGGATTACGCTGAGTCCACGACACTTGATGCTTGCCATGTCCAATTACATTCCAAATTTTAATCTAACTAGCCAGCAGGTCAAATTGCCTCTCTAATGTTTGTTTGGTTTAGTGGCTCACTGAACTTTTACTTCCCCGTCTCCATCACATTTGATTTTTGTTCTTGCAGGATGCTGCTGAGGCATTCCTTCATCTGTTATGCTCTTTGCGAGAAGAGTTTGGAGGTTGTTATGCTCCAAAGATGAGTTCTTTAGCAGACATTTTTGCTTCTAATAATAGAATTCTTAATCCAATACAGAGGGACTGCCCGAGTGAGCAGGAGAGATGGCACCAACTCTTCCTTGGTCCTTTTGATGGGATTCTTGGCAGCAGCTTAACCTGTCAAAGTTGCTCATCCCAGGTACATCAGACTTTTCTTCATGCAATATACTCAATTTTTCCCTATTAACTCAGCATGCACTCCCTTGTCATTGTTTCTATTTGTAATATTAAACTGGCTTCCATTAAAAACTATAGCTTAACAGTTATGCATCTCTAACTGAGGTGTATTATCTTTGATACCATTCTATAGCTGCCTAGTGGCTACTAGGAGGCCTATGGCGCTGAGGCATGTTTTTGTTGACTTGCAGTTTTGACTTCTGTTGCATTTTTTGTTTGGACTTTTGATTTTCCGACTTTTTAATATTCCCATGTTGATAAATTTAATGATGGTAATAACACAAAGGTAAACTTGGACCTCACTTTGGCTGACTAAGTTTAGGAGTCACATTCTTAAGCTCTACTTTGACGAGACTTATTAACAGGTTACTGATGACCTGATAGTGTATTTTTTGTCTACATATTTAGGTGCTGATTGCAATTTTAACTATACATATTTTTGAAATAGCTTTCCTCCATCATTATTCTCAATGTAATTGTGATAATGTCTCTTTGTAACAATCATTTATTATTATTATTTATGACTATGTATTTATTCAGTGCAGATCTCAATTAACTTTGAACATTTTGATTGTTTGCCTCTTTCACCTGCGCTTAGTGATACTTCCACAATAGTAAGTTTTAAAACTAATGTCACTAATACTGTAGCTTCTATGCTATTTCTGTTGTAATTGAAGTGCCACATGCCTCCTGTAGCTTCCTGATTATTAAATGTGGCATGTTACAGAGAGTTGGCTGTACACTGGGGGATTGTCTGAAGCAGTTCATTGCTGCTGAACATGTTGAAAATTATTGCTGCAGCCACTGTTGGCATAATGCCGCAATCAAGTATCTTTCAGTAATGGAAGGGAATGAGGTCATCACTCTGAATATTTTATTCATTTAGAGATATTAGAGGCTGCTTACAGATGCATAGTTGGTGGTTGCCGAATCCAGCAACTATCTTTATGTTGTCCAATATGATTTTTGTGCCACTGTTACTCAGGTAGAACTTGAAAAGCTAAGGAGATGCTCTGACCCAGAAATTTGTGACTGCCAAAAAATCTATAATCTTGAGAAACTGCCTTGGTCAAACAGGTTTTCACATACTCTGAAGCAGCTAACTATTGCTAGGTGTCCAAGGGTATGCATACTGTGTTTCTGATCTGATATTTCTAATTTTCTCGAGTACCTTTTCTTTTGTAGTTCAATGTCTTAACTACTGAAACATGATTGTCTGGTTGCAGATTTTATGTATCCAGTTTAAAAGAGTTTCTATGAATGTCTTTGGAGAGCTAGTCAAACTTCAGGTGCTTGAATCCCTGAAATATTGGGTCTGTCTTAATTTTTGTCCCGTGCCCTCTAAATGGAAAAGAAAAGCTCCCAAGACCTAATGCTGATTTGATTGACCTTTTAATTAGTATATAAACTAGACTATTATTATAGATTGGCTGAACTTGGACAAATTACAGTAATAATCGAGTAGCATGTGAATATTCATTGAGTTTCATGGTAGAATTTTTTGTCATGATAATGGTAATGCAGGGGCATATTTCTTTTCCATTGATTTTGGATGTGTCGTCATTCATGACAACTAGGCTGGGAGTAAAGACACAAGGCTTAGATGTACAAAGTTTGCCATTAAATTTGAAGTATAACAGAAGAAATTTTTTCCCAAATCATTCTGATCTGCAAACTGAGATAAGCACATTGAGATTTAGTGACCTTTATGGAGCAAGGAGAGAGCAAATCAATTCAGATGATCTTATTGATGATGGCTCCGTCTCCTCTACAAATGAACAAGCACTTCATAATGATACTGTATTTCCTTGCTCTGGCTCTTTGGAAAGCATTCACTCAGATACACATATGCAATCCATTAACAAGGTTGGTTTAATTTTTTATTTTTTATATTCATGCATTTAATTTACATTGAAGCCTGAAATCCCTTATCCTGGCTATCCATCAATCTCGTAAACTTTATTTTTCTTTCCTCCAGGTAATTTCTTTCTGGTCATGATCCAAAAACAAGATTTTCACAAGAAGCCATTTTTTTAGATTGTTCTAAAATCAACTTCAAGCATTCTATTACTTAATTAGGAGGATAATACTACTAATATTGATGCATTTCTTTTTCGATTGGAACCTTGATACCTCCTTTCGATTTCTCCTCTGTGGCTATGCCCAATACTTGGCATGATGCTTGTAGACCTGAAGTGAATTAATCAATTTTTTTTGGTGGGATAATATTATAATGTGCTTTATGCAGGCAGATGGTTCTTGTAATTTAGTTTCTCAAGAAACATGTTTGTATGAACTTGTTTCTGTTGTGGAACACTTTGGAAAAGCTGGAAGCGGCCACTACACTGTTTACAGATGTGCAAGAGTGGAGTCCTCTGAAGATGTTTCTGATGATTACCATAATCAAACTCGAATGCATTGGTTTTGTATTTCAGATTCTCAAGTGCATGCTGTTTCAGTGGAAGATGTTCTCTCCAGTGATGCCAGCTTGCTTTTCTACGAGAGAATTCCAAGGAACTGAAAAAATTCCTTTATTTTGTTTTGATAAGTTCTGGGTTCACAAGATGCCTTGGTCGATATGTTCTGAATCACAGGAGTTGGGTGGGGCGTTTTGACTTACCGGCAGTGGTATAAGGATGTGCTCAAGTGGTTCCAAATCGCTAGAGAAGCTTGAGGAGGATAAAGAAATAACTACTTGGAATGGTTATTCGGTTGTTTCTGTATACTCAGAATGGTTATTCATTCTGTTCCCTTATTGTGTATCCTAAAAACTGATTATCAGATCTCAACAGCTACAGTTGCAGCAGAAAACACTAACTTAAGTTTTTGACTGGAAGGCGGGAGCCTTGCGTTGGGAATGTCGTTTTCAGTATCATTGTTATTGCTGAGTATACGTTGTTCTTACTGTTCAGAGGAAATTTAGATGATAACAACCTCTATGGCCAATTACTACGTAACTGCAGGGTCATTCAGTTTTCACCGAAAATTAAAAGTCGTGAATGCTTAAGGGTGTTGAATATATGATACTTTGTATATTTTGTATATCTCAAGGTAATAAAGTAACACCAACCAACCAATTTGTTGTGTGGCACTAAATGTAGATCTTAAATGATCATGTCTGTTGCCGGTGATGAAGTTGAATGCACCATTCCAATCCTAGATAACATTCAGTAATTGATAAATAAAGGATTTGGAAGTTTTAGATCAATTTCATTTAGGATCAAGATTCACGTTTAATTAATATATGATAATTTTATTTAATTAGTTGCACCTACCTGATTTGTCAATCCATACAATAAGCATAGTCACTGGACAGCACAGCTAATTGTGTTTTTGTGTAATTCTTAAATGTTCTGCATTGTTAAATTTGGATTACATGTTTTGTAATCATCTTTAATATATTATTATGAGAATAGGCATTCTGGAAATAATATAGGTAGGTGATCTGGAAGAATTTTCCATATTCGTAAGGTTTTCTAAAATATCTCTTCCGTAATTATTTTGAATTTATTACGGAGTAGACATTTTAAAAGTATGATATTTTGGTCATGGAAACGCTGCTCACTTCATACATATGTCTTGTGGTAATTGTATAGTTAGAAGGAAAACAAAATAATTTAAATATCCTCATAGTAGGGGGTAAAAAAGATTTCGGATTTTGGTATGACCGGAAATCAAAATATGAAATAAGACACCAAAAGCATCTTTTAAGGATATCAAGATCAAAACAATTTTGAATTTTCAACATAAACTGAGAGCACTAACGGAAAGGAAAACACAAGAGATTTCAAATTTCAACATGACCAAAAACTGAAATGTAAAATGACACCATTCAAAGTAAGTAGTGTCAACAACACAAAGGATTTCGGTCTCGCCGAAAACCTTATCTCCATAATAAACTTATTAACAAAATTAATTAAGAGACTGATTAACATAATTACTAATTAACGTTACTCCCAATAAAGTTAAGAAAAAAAGAAGAAGAAAAAAGACACATGTTAGATAAAGATAAACCAAGATGGATAAAAGTAACATATGAAGTTGAACAGATAATAACCATTAGGTAAAGGACGACATGCCTTTGCTATAAATATTGGTTATGAGATAGTGTTACATTTTCATTCCTACAGAATTTATTACTTTTGACTTCTCATACTTTACACACTTGCTGACTTGAACGTCAAATTCTTTTTTGCAGGTTCTCCCCTTTGAAGGAAGAGGGACATTTCAGATAGTTCGCTATGAATAGTACTGAAGTACATTTTGGTAGGAACAATAATGTTTTTTGTATTGCAATCTTGTATAATCGCTATATTTATCACATAAACATTGTTTCCCTACCCATTTATCCTGCTAGAACAATGTCTACTTGCCATTTTCCAAACTTCTTTTAGAATTTTGAGTCCACTATCCAGATTTCCCTTGACCTGCGTTTACAATGGAATGCAAGTCTGACCATCACCTGGAACCATCTCAATGTTTCCCCGCCTATGTCCCATCCAACTATTGGTACTTGGACCGCAATACCTTAACCCAAAGCCTATCCTTCTCTATTTGAATTCTCCATAGCTATTTATCTAATAGAGCCATATTGAACATGTGTAGATCACTCAGACCCAATCCTCCATCCTCCTTACCCCTACACACCTTCGCTTAGGACATCCAATGCACCTTTCTGCTAACTTTTGATCCTCTCCACAGGAAAGGCTTTGAATAAAGTTTCTAATTTGGATATTATACCTATTAGAGCCTTGAAAAAAGAGAGAAAATTAATGGGTAAGGCTGACATAACTAACTACTTTAATAAGCATCATTCTATTTGTCACTGACACGTATTTAAACTCCCATAAGGAGAGTTTTTTCGGAACACTTCCACCACAAGACACCACATTACCTCCCCTTACTCTAATTGTGGTTTATACTTAAAATAAAATTTGATTTTTTCTTAATTAAATTTTTGAATTTTACTTTAGGAGAATAACTATTATACTACAATCTTTCATTTGAAAACATGGTAAGAAATATATTTCTAAAGTAGTCAATAATTATAATTTTCTTTAACAATTGAGTGTTGTAATTGATAATATTCTTATATTTAATTTCAGAATACTTAATTTATATAATTATAGCTTACAAAGAAAAGAATAATTAATTTATATCTAAATAAATAATTTTCTTTCAAGAAGCATGCTTTTACATTTACATGCTTTGATAATATTCCTATGTTTTTCTTATAAATAATTAAAATTTTGTCAATTTTTTGTAAAAATGATTATAATTTGAAATACTTATATTTTTAGTTATTTTTAATTTAATTTTATCATACAACTAACTATGACAACAAGGTAAGATAGAGAAGATTTTAGTCCTCCATGTCCATATCTCCACAAAAGGTGATGCGAGTACAAATATTCGGTACAAAGGAGGTTATATAAAATTTTAATATCGGTCTTCATTCTTATCAAATTTATATGGGTTCAACTATACTTGTAATCACAAGTAACCCACTGTATCTTTTTTCTAATATAAATCTACTTATATATTTTAAACTAAATTATATATTAAATTATTAATTATATTTTAATTTAGATAGTATAAAAATCATAAAAAGAAAATAAATATAAAATTATAAATTAAATTATATTTTTATTAAATATAGAAGCTTAAAATTGTTATTCAACTATAATTATAATTATTTATTATTAAGCTAATTGATTTATATTTTTAAATATAAAAATAAAATATTGACTTAATTACACTTTGAGTTTCTAAATTTTTCAATTTTTAACATTGTGTCTCCAAATTTTAAATCATGACATAATGTTTTCAATTTTTAAAATTATTGAATTTGTGTCAAAATGTTAGTGATCGACAATTTCTGTTAAGCAAAAAACGTCGTTTGACATGTGAAATATCCTTATTTTGTTATTTAAAAGTGATTTAATTAATTCTAAGTATTTTTTTATTATAAAAATAATATTTAAATAAAAAAATTAGGATATGTAATGTGATTAAATTATTGTCAAGATTTGTTATGTATCGTATTAGTTAATGTTTATCACTTAGTAGTAAACATCAATTCAACAACATATGCGCATAAATTCAATTAAAAATTGGGAGAAACAATGTCCTAATTTAAAATTTGGGTGACATAATGTAAAAAATTAAAAGATATAAATTATAATTAAGCCTAAAATGTTTAGATATTATGTATACACATGTTGTGATAAAAAAAATTTTAAAAAATATAAATATGACAAATATGGATAAGGATATAGTTTTATATTTATACTTGCCCCTCACGTAATTCCATATTAGAATAATTTTAAAAAGGAAATCATAATTTCTTTCACAGAGAAAACTTAATTTCTAATTAAGAAAAGGCAAGTTTTTGTCTGCATAACGTCATATTTTAAAGTCGACTAATCATTGAATCTGATATTGATTCACAATTGATTAGTTTACTCATAGTTGAATTGAGATCGAAATAATATTAATTAAATATATTTTAATACTATAAGTATATTAAATAGCAACTTAATGTACAAATTATAAGAAAATTGAGTTCAGTAAAATTTTAAATTGTTATAAAAGGTCATATTACATTTTTCTAAAAAAAACATAAAAAAAATATGTTAACTACAAATATTTCATTAAATTTATTGAGATATATATACAATTAGAGTAATTTTAAAAAATTCCTTTATAACTAGGACGTATGCAATAGCTAGCGGTAATCGAGTATATGTGTGCAAGTATGTATGTATATGATGTTTCATTGGTGCAATATTCTTTTTTTTAACAAAATAAGTTGTTATCAAAGTTTGGCATAACCGAAGGAATTATAACTGTTAAGTTTTGATATTTATCTTTCAAAATTTGTTAATTGCAATAAAACACCTCTCACTTTTGCTAAAAACTTTAATTCTTATAATCATTGAAAAGTCTTTTACTTGAATTATGTATGAGGTCCCCACTATGTATAAAAAACAAAATCTTTCCCTTTTGTTGACATAGACAATTTGATTTTCTTTTGCAATCTTGATTTGGTTATTTAAATTAAAGTGAAATCATAACTTAATAAAAACTCTTGTTCAAGCTTCCAAACCAAAGTGGAATGAAAAAAATGCAATAATTGTTCCTTGAAATTTGAAGCGTAGATAATTCATGTTATTTAAGGTTTTCTTTTTTTTTTTTTTTAGATTTGTTCATGTGTCATAGATAAGTTTTTTTCCTTTGTGTCACTCCTTAATTTTGTTTGGATACCTTTTCTATGTAGATTTTTTTTTGTAGAATACAAATATTATTCAAGATGAGATAGTGTCATGTTATAAGATGTGACAGAGATAAAAAAAGAGAATTACAAGAAAATAGCAAATTGCATTTCAGAACCCCACACAATTTAATAAATTGAACCACTGCCAATTCCGTACCCCCAAGCCCCCAGCAGAAACCAATAAAACTATCAAAACTATATGTCAATGACAGAATATTCCTACACAATTTCCTACTAACATACAGTCCATCTGTCCTAAATGGACACTTTGTTCATACACAACACTGGGTGGGAGAACCACCCAGATGATGAAACTGTTAAAACTCTACAATACCCTTTTATGTGTAGATTTGTTCATTGTTGATTTTAAATGAAACTTCATTAGTCTTTTATGCATTGTGTTTGTTTAAAGATTTTTACCTTTACATACTTATAATTTTTATTACATTGCAGAGACAAAATTCTCACAATTTCTTTGAGTGGTTGAAGGACAACATTGATAATACACATTGTCCTAGTTGCTTACATTTGTTGCTCCAAATGTCAAATATCAAAGTTGCAACTGCTAACCCAAGATGGAAAAAAAACGAAACAATAATTTGTAATTATACTTCTTCTTTCCTTCTTATTGAATGTACTCCTACTAATAATCTCAACCCAAAAATGTAAGGAAATATAGTCCTCCACGTGTTGTTTCCGTTGCATTGCGTTTTAGACGAAAGAAAGGAAGACAAAGCTGCTAATTTTGCTTATTAATGAATGAATTAGTCTAATTTGATATCCAATAAATATGTAAATTACATTTAGATAATGACAAGTTTAAAACAAAACTTTCGTTAACATCTTTGAAGAAAAAATATGGTTCAAATTTCAAAATAAACAAATGCAATCAATATTTTAGTAAAGACATAGAAGAACCTAGGCTATATAACAATTAAAAGATAGTCTTAACAAGTTGTAATCTTGTTCATTAAATAAATATTAATATATTTAAGGTGAAAAGCGCGTGACGTGTTTCACCCTAAACCCTCCCTTTCCCTTCCCCTCTCTTTATACATATATTATAATAATAATAATAATAATCAATAATAATAATAATATTATTATTATTATTACCCATTTTTCTAAAATTTTAATTAAGATCTCGCAAAGTACTGCACACATGCATATTTTAATTTTTCTTTTGGTATCTTTAATACCATCCTACCCTATTCTTCCATCTGGGAAAGACAAATTGATTTTCTTACGTGCATGCTAGATAATTACAATTTCCCTAATACAAAATAACTTGTGGCACAAAATTTCCTTCGATCAGTTCAAATTGTGGATCGGTGGCTTCCTTCTGGCTGGAGTACGTAATCCATTGAAAACATTTCGTTTGCATTATCTTTACCTTCTTTTGGCTTAACTACGTGTTCATGCGTTTCTCCATGTTCAACATCCTTAGTGCTAATCCTATTAATTAAATCTTGAAGTTATAAAGTTTTTCTGGTAATGAAGTAAAGATATGAAGATAGTGACGGAAACATCATGAGTTTGAATATCTCTACTAAAAAAATAGAGTTTAATTAGTATATATTGTTATTGTAAAATTTTTTACACTGACATTAAATTACAATTCTCAATTCATGGTAAATTTGTTAACTTTATTAATTAGTACTTTAAAAGTCATATAAATAGAAAGTTATGATTGAGCATAAATGAATTTTTTTTTTCACTTATACCAATTAAACTAAAAAAAATAACATATTAACTGCTAACATTTAATTTATTAAAAAAATAAATCTTATATGACAAAATAAAAAAAGTGTAATAACATTAGAGGAAGAATATGATGATATAATATTCATATTATATATATACCTCTAGCAGCATGGTTTAAGATGAAGCAGAGGAGGAAGAGAGACACATCAGTTAGTGGTCACTTTGCTTGCTCCCTCAAAATTTCCAACAATGGATTCATCTTTTCAAGTCATTCTGTCATATAAGAGATTATATTCAATAAGCAAATCTTTGAAATTCAATACTTCCATTATGTGCTAATAATCCTTTCTCTCTAAGGAGGAAAGTGTTTAGTTTGATAATTTACAGAACCCTCCTCACTTAAATTAAGACATCAAAGTATCATATTCAACCTAAAGAAATCTATAGTGAACATTATTGTTTATACACTGCCACCCAAGGTGAAGGAACTATCACGAAACATTAGAACGATGCAGGACTATCAAGATTATTGAGCTCACAAGCATAAATTACGTGAGAAGTTAAAAGACTAATATCACACATCAAATTACCTAGACTGACCATCTAACCGCAATAAAAAATAAATTAATTGAATAATAACACGAGATGATAATTAACAAGCTCTTCCTTTTTGTCTTGGGGGTTTATATGGAAAAGACAAAAAATAATATATAATAGATGAATATAATTAAATATGGTACACAGTATATATCATGTATGTACCACTTCAATATTTTTTTGGTTATATCTAGTAATGAAACTGATCCAACGAGCAGCATACAAAATATTTTCATCAAACTCTAGCTGTTTATCAAGCTCATCTATATACTGGTTATATAGTTGACAAATTCAGCAACCCATCTCATAGATACCAGATCCATATATACCTCAGTCATTTGAGTCAAAATTTCAGGGTTTATTTTGTTTTTAAGTTTTTGAAAAACAGTTTTTAATAATTATTTTCTATAATAAAAGAAAAAATTATTTGATAAATGTTGTTTGAAAATTGCTTTTGAGATGTAAAAAAAAAAAAAAAAAACTTGTCTATATTTACAAAAGGGTCATTAAGAAAAAGCAAAAAAAACAACATATTATTTTATTTTGAGTTTTCAAAACAAAATATAAAACTAACAAAAAAAAATACTCATAATTATTCTCCTTTTTTAGTAAACCAAACTATTTTTAAAATTTATTTTAAAAAAATACTAACTGAACGATTTTTTTAGTTTTTAAATAAAATACTAAAAATAGTTTTATAAAACTATAGCAAAACAAATATTCAATATTAGGACTCTGCAAAAAAATCTAGATATGCAAAATCAATCTATGTCCAATCCAAAACCAATCTATTTTAATGGATTTGTTTCATATTCAAATCCATTTTTTGGATTTTACCTTCAATCCAATTAATTGGATATGGATCAGATATTTATCCGCATTTTTAAAAATTCAAAATTTAAATTATGACTACCTAGAGTTATCAATAAAATATTTTAAATTTTAGTTATTTTTTAAGGATATAAAATTTTGAAAATAAAAATTATATTATGTGAAATATTACTAATAATTACAAAAAAATACAGCTTAAAATATCCTTATATATATATATATTTAAAATACTAAGACTAATTAGTTAAATTAGACAAAGTTGAGTGAATATTATATTTTATTACATATTAAATTTATCCTTACTTTCTTTGGTAATGATATGAAATATTGTATTTTACTTATAAAATAGTTAAATTTTTTACTTTCTAACAATTCACACAACAATGGATATTCCCACGATGTGAGAGATGCATGAGAAGAGAGCATCAAGGATTCGACCACACAAATGCGTCACATAAAAGACAAGTGTAGGACACACACTAAAAAATAGAAATTGCATATGTGTGAATCTCACTTCCATGTGAGATAAACGATAGCGCTGTATTTGAATTTCAGATATAATTTATCTGTCTAAATCCCACACCTTTATGAACATAATCACATAACTGTGGTAGATGTTAAAATGACCAAATTTTAACTTCATTTCAAGTAGACTTTTAACTACTATTTAAGTATTTATTCAATAAAAAATATTTTCTTGTATAATCAAATAAGTTGTGTGGTTAAATATAATTAATTTTTTTAATATTACTTATAGTTATTATAAGAAAAATAAATAAAATGTCTCTATTGAAATTTGCTAAAAATCATACCTTGTGCATTCTTTTACTATTTGTCTTTTAATAAAACTTTCATTTGGAGGATAAAAAAAATCATAATTCTTTTCTATTATTTAGCAAAACATATATAAAACAATACATTTGTTTTAAAATATTGCATTAATGAATCTTATAATTTTTAGTTCATTTTATACATTGGGTAAATGAAATGAACATTAATTCTTATCAATATTCTATTAAATTTACCTATAATTATTTTATGTTAATTACTATGTTGATATAAATGAAACCATGTTAAAATATCTCATATAAGCTCTTGAGTTTGTAAGTTTTGTAGATGAAAAAGAGCGTTTAAAAATTGAAAAGTCGCTGAACTTGGCCAATTAGATATTTGAATAAGTAAGGTTTTTAGTTGTGTTAAGTTTTTGGTAGAATTTTAATTGTTTTAATTGCTTTCTAATGTATTTTGTGATTTATATGTAGGTTTGAAATTGGGCTTTTTATTAAATTGAAGTTTCTAAAATATTTGATCATAAGGCTTATAAAAAATTTAAAAAAAAAACTTTTTTTTTTTTGCAATTAAACTTCATAAAATATATATTTGAACTCAGTGTCGTAATCTGCACGTGTTTCTCAACCCATCAAGGTAGGAAACTAGGGACTTACATAGGCTCTCCACTGGCTATCACTGCCCTTCAACTACCATGAGTATTCTAGCAAACACTATACATCCTTGTCAAATATATTCTTCAATCAGAAAATTAAGATGTACATGATAAGAGAACCTGCCATGGAAGGAACACGGCTCTGATACCAAAAAGAAGGAGAGAAAAAGAGAGAGAGAAATATGAGAAAAATTAAAAACTAAATTTACAGATAACAAATCAAAATTATACGATACTGAATTTGGCAAAGCCGGTTAGACATCTTCGTATAATCTTGACAGAAACAAGTTTATAAGCTACTGAATCTGGCAGGGCCAGTTAGACATCTGCTTATAAACTTGATGGAAAGTAAATTTAATTAACATATGATAAGCCTTTAAATGATCATCGTATCTTTAAATATTTATTGCTTAAGGCATCCGAAGATACCTTACAAGAAAACTACTCCATAATTATGCACAGAATATTAAGGAAATGCTTACAAGAGGGGAGGAGAGGGGAGAGGTTGCAGAGAATCTTCTGATTTTATTGATGAGAAAAATTTACAAGTATCAGAGAGAGGGGTTAGAGAGAGAGAGGAGAAGGGGGAATGTAATCGGGACCTAGAGAGAGAGAAGAATGTAAGAGACTTGCTCAACATAAGAGGCTTATGGTCCTTTTTATAGAAAATTTGTGTGATCGGAAACCAGTTCTGTAGGTAACCTGCTGCGTAGGTAAATTTTACCCTTCAATCTATTACTTCAATAAAGAAGTAAAATTACTTTGTCACAGGTAAAATTTTTAATTGGCTCGTCTTACTCGAGCTATTGTGGACAAATCCTGTATTTCTTCTTCCATCTGCTCAGGAAGACTCTGGTCTTCATTGTCTTCACAGTCGGAAGGGAATGATGACAACCCAGGAGTGTTTTGGCCATAACAACCAGTTTCTTCATATATTTCTTTGTACAACCTTTCTTTCTCAAAATGTTTTATGAGGGAAAGGTTGGCCTCGATTGGGAATGGGTGAAATTTATTACCCATTAATTTTTTCCAATATAATTTTTGTACTCTGGGTTTCTTTTAACAGAGTGAATATTTCAGAATCTCTTTTTGAGAAGTTCCAATTGTACCCTTCAATGTATGCCTTCTAGAGGTTGTATTGGTACAATTTTTCTTTGTTTAGAGATAATCCTTTGAATGGATCATGCTCAAATAATGTAAGAGTCTGAAGCTCTGGATTTGTCTCAATGAACAATTTTATCACATGTGTGGCTACACTATCAGGATTGTATACACTTCTTGGGGAAGTAGTAATCTGTAGAGCCACTTGTTGCATATGTTCAGCCTGAATTTCGTTTATGACTAAATTTAATGTAGGAGATAGAGCTGAAAATCTGTCTGTAGGAGGTATTGCCAAAGAGTGGAGACAACCAGCTTCTAGTAGTAACATGAGAGTTATCAAAACATCCCTGTATAAGTGTGATTTAAAAGAACCCAGATTTATTTGAGCTCTTCTGATTATGAATTTCAACTGGCATGTGCAATCTTTATCCACAGTTTTACAATAATCAAAAGATCCCAAACACGGGTTTCTGTTATTGAAATATGTTTGTATTTTTACAAATAAACCTTCGTAATTTGTAATTTCTGAATGAACTTCAAACAGAAAGTCTTGTATTAACCCAAATTTTCCCAGAAGGATATTTGGATTTATTTGTTGGGGGATACTGCAAGCAGCGGTAGCATATGTTTGTGTACGAGCATGAGGCTCAAATTGTAAGGCAGTTTTTATTTTTTCTTCATCGATTGTTTCCAACCGAACTGCCATTTCTGCTTCATCTTTAGAATAGGAGCCTTTGTATGTTGACCAAAATTGGTCTTGTTTTGCCTCATTAAGGTCTCTGAATGTGGTGTAAACACCTTTGTTCTTGCCTGTTATAAGGGCAAAATGTGTAAAACCTTTCCCAGAAGGAGAGGTAGGAGAAGTTAACGCTACTTCTTTATTATCATTGCAACAAAAGTTGTATAAAGTGCTTATGATGCTTTGTTTCACCTTTGTAACTAGGTATTCATTTTGTGTAGTATATTTTGGAATATTCCAAATATTGTCAATTAAAACATTTAACTTGACATTTGTATTGTCTCTTCCAGGGTACTGGAGAATATTTGTAGGAATTGGCAACTCTTGTTTGCCAAATTTTGTGTATTGGTCCGCCTGAAAAGGGGACTTTACTTGTTTGGGGCCATAACCACCCTTCTTTGTATTTTCCAACATGTGGATCTTTGTATAGATGACCTAACAGGTCTTTGTAGAGATATAAGTCTTCACTTGATATACCTGGATACTATATCAGCACAAATATTGTCAGATCCTTTAATGTGTTCAAAATGTATACTTTTTCTGGAAAAATTTATGTAGTCTTTAAAAGGTAACCATATTTTATGAGGTTTCTTGTCATTGTTAATTTGATTTTTGCCATAAGAAACTATGGCTTCACAATCAGTCCTGATTGTTATTCCCTATTTATTTATTAAAAATAATTTAAATGCATCCATTGCATGTAGCATTGACTTCGTAATCAGTGCTAGTTTTGTAGATTTTTGGTTTTGTTGTGTATTTACCAGAGGCATATCTGCAAATTTGTTCTTCCGCCTTTGATATGTGTTTATTTTTCTTTCGTTTAAGGATGACTCCCCATCCTAATTCACAACCATCACATTCAATTACAAGATAGTCAGAATTCTAATGGTAGTTGTAAAACTGGTAATTTTGTTACCATATGTTTTATTTTCTGAACTAGTTTTATATCTTCAGAATTGAATTTTCTTTCGCCTTTTAAAGTAGTTTTGATGTATAAAAGGGATGTGTATTTCCCAGATCAGGAATAAAACATCGAGCATAATTTAAAAGTCCTAAAAAGGATTTAAGTGTTTTAATGTCTTCCATTTTATCTGGAAAATCTTGTATTTTTTTAGATATATGTGGCTGGAGTTTTATGGTTCCGTTGCCAATTTCTGTACCAAGAAATTCTATGAAATTTTTGCAAATTTCCATTTTAGATTTTGAAACTATTAAACCATAATGTTCCAATTTGTATAAAACCTGTTTTAAATGATGAAAATGATCACATTTTGTTTTCGAGAAAATTAATATGTCATCAATGTATACACATGTAAAAGATTTTACATCTTTAAAAATGTTATCCATTTTTCGCTGAAAAATTGCAGGAGCATTTTTAAGGCCGAATGACATAACATTCCATTCAAATAAACCTTCAGAACAAGAGAAAACTGTCCATTTTATTGATTCAGGATCCATTTTAACCTGATGAAATCCACTTTTTAGGTCGAATTTAGAAAACCATTTGACATCTTGGATTCGATTTATTAAAACATCTTTAGATGGAATCGAATATCCATCTTCTACTGTGTTATCATTTAATCTTTTGTAATTATAAACCATTCTAGATTTATCTCTTTTTTGTTCAGAAGATTTATTGACTATGAAAGCTGAACTTCTGTGTGGACTAACTCTAGGTGTTATCACTTTTAGTTTTAACAAATTCTGCATGTGAGTCTGACATTCTTCTTGTTCCCAATTATTAAACTGAATGTCTTTTGTTTTGATGATTAAATCTGGATTAATAATTTCCAATTTACAAATTATGATAACTCTGTCCCAAAATTTTGTAGGATCTTCTCTTATTATATTTGTTTTATTCAACCTATCAAGAATTTGTTGAATATTTTCAAATTTTATAGATTTTGAAATTTTTATTGAGGAAAAAGCCTCAACTGCATTTTCTAGTATATTAGATAAAGAGGAATAATCCTCTGTTGTTTCGTCTATTATGTATAGAAGTTCCATAGTACAATCGCATGTACCATGAGATGTTGAATTTTTACAAAGACATTTATCAAGGGTAGTATCTTGTTTTAATGAGTCACCACTAACTATTGGTGTCATTTGTATCACTAATCATAACATAATCTTTATTTATTGTAACTGATATGTTTTAACCTAAAATAAAATCTAAGCCAATTATCATATTTTGTTTTGAGGGAACTAGGTTTTCTACCCTCATTGTTTTTATAAAAAATTTATGACAAAAAAAGTCACAATTTGTACTGAATTGAAGAGTAACATTATTCATCTCTTCGTCATTTATCATAATTTCTCCAGACATTGTTCTGGTTTTTTGGATGTGTTTACTTTTTACTATGTTGTGGTGTGGAGTTATAGTTTTACATATAATTGTTTCTGAACATCCTGTATCTAATAATGCTTGTATGTTTTTTTCTGTTGATGGGTTATTATTTATTTTTGGAAAAGTTAATTAAACTAATACTTTTAAGGTTATTAGTTGTTGTTTATTACAAACTAATGAGATACATTCCATTGTTCTCATCATATTATTTTGTTCAGATGAGTAACTAGACTCTGGAAAATCTATTTTATTTTTCCCTTTTATTGTTTTTTCTAAAAGAATAACCTTTTCTTCTAGATGATTTATGCAAGTCTCCAATACTGAAACTCTAGTATCAGTTAAATCTTTGTTATACAATTTATTCATATTTTCTTTTCTTTCAAAAGGGGGTATTTCTTGTTCCTGTATATTTAGATGTTTTTCTACACATTTAATACATAAATTTTTATAACAAAGTGGACAATGTACTCTTTTAGATATGTGAAAATACCTTTCACAGTATGTACATGGAATTGATTTTGTTCCTGAAAAAAATTGTATTTTGTGAGAACAAAGATTTATATCTGCAGTTTTCATTAGACAATATCCTAGATCATCTAATATTTTTCCTATTTCATTATATTCTTCTCCCATTGGGAAATTATTGTCATCATTGGGATATAAATGACTATATTCATTATTTGTAAATTCATTTATTAAATCATAATTTTTGTGAACCTTTTCTTGGTTTATTTCATCTGTGTATTCTGTTATACTGATAACAGATAAAATTTCTGAGTCAGTAGAATCTTCTTCATCAATGGGAAGAAGATTCATATGACATTATTTTATCAATTGTGCCTCTTTTGTGTGAAGATTAGCTATGTTTGGACAATCTCTTGAGAAATGTCCAGGTTGGCTACAAGCAAAGCATTTTAATATTTGTTTGTAGGTTTTATTATCTCTAAATTTCCTAACATGTCTATTAGGATTTAAAGTAGGTTTTCTGGCATTAGAAGCCCTTATTGTATATGTTTTTCTTGGATTTCTTGGTCCTAAGAATTTTTGTGTATTATTGTATCTAGGTTTGTTTCTAGATATATTTTTTTCTGTTTTTAAACCTATTTTGTGCATATTGTTGGGGTGTGTATATTTGTTTGCATATCCCAGTATTTAAATGCTTAAGCTATTTTTGTATAGCAATATGGGAGCAAGTATCTTCCATTATTTTCATAATGTGTTGTATTCGTATAGAAAGATTATTCAGCATAGGAGTAACCTCATCATTTTTCCAATTTTCTCTAATTTTTTATCCCAATTTTCCTGGTAGTTTTAGAAACATTTTGCCTCCTATATTAACATCATGAAAACAACAAGCTATAGATGTATACAAGAGATAATCTTGACAATATTCTTTTATTTTACCAAAATATTCAATAGACAATCTTTCAAGATGTCCTCTCAGATTACAGCAGCTGTCCATTGGTCAATGTATGTTAGGAGGAGTTGGGGATTTATACCTCCTATGTTTAAAAGTAAGTTTGGGATTTGGAAGTTTAGTTCAACTGGTAATCTTTTACCATGTGATACATATTTATTATCACTGAGGACAATATTTTGTACAGTTTCTCTGGGAAGAAATCATTGATTATAATTTTGTGTACCGGCAGGATCTAACCTATAATTTGTAGCAGTAGATTCTTCATATTCATTTATGAGTCCTACTTTTGTATTTTCAGATGTAGCGGAAAAAACATCTGTATCTTCTAAATTATTTGTAAATTGGTAAGAAAATTCTTTTTGTTCAATTTCTTCTTCAATTTTTAATTTTTGTAAAAATTTATTAACTATATCATCAATTTCATCATCTTCTTCATTTTCTTGAAGGCTTACAACTTAATTGTGTTCAGGGGGAAAGTTATCCCATGGTTCCCAGTTAGGGTCATTTAAAAACCTATCCTAAGGTTTCCTATCAAGGTTGTCTATAGTTCCTTGCCTAAGCATGGCTATATTTGCTTGATGATGATTCCATTCTTCTTCAGTCATATCATCATCTTCTTCATCATCATTGTCTATGATGTTCATCATACAAATATGATCATCATTGGGAATAGTAGATGTACTATCCCTTCTATTTTGTTCTAAATCCACAAAGGGGGTATTTCTATGGTCTGTGAAGCTTAAACTAAGGCTCTAGATCTATTATGTATAATAACAAAATTTGGATTTGTGATGGGATTTTGTTCGTCCCTTTGTAGATGAATTTGCCATAGATGACCCTCATTTCTTCTTGTGAATGCCTAAGCTGGTAAGAATTGTGTATCAATAGAGCTTATTGCCTCCTCTAACGGTCTAGTGTTAATTCTATACATGGAAGAAATATAATTACTTATTCTTCCTATGAAAGTAATGTCTAAATGTAAGTTATCTCCTAACCAATTTGTTCCAAAACCTATGGTTTGTACTTCTAGACTAATACGATTAACGAAGTCTGGAAAGGTAAGTGTAAAGTTTGGAGCAAGATATATTAATGAGATAGGTTAATTTAAGTCAACTTCTAAGATTCCAATTATATTTTGAGAATCATTGTTTTGAAACCTAGTATCATGGAGAACTATTAAAGCTCTCGCACCAATCATATGTTTGGCCAGGGATCTAACTCCTATAGTAATTAATCCCAAGTGGACATATCTCCCATGTTGATTTAGGAGTTGTGTAGCTGTTTGTTGAGATATTAATGGAATTATCTCATATGTGTTATCAGGAAGGTGAAAATCTTCTATCCTCCTATATCTGTAAAGACTAGTTCTTTTAGAACTTAAGCAGCTTATATTGTATAGTTGTCTAGGATTCAAAAAATCTATCCTTGAGTTTGATCCTATTTATGTATTTTGGTGTATGTCTACTAAGTCTTTTAGTCTTCTAACATTAGTAGATCTTCTTCTATTTAGAAATCTATCTAAGATTCTTGGGTGTTGTATGAGATCGTCTCCTAGTTTGGTGTTCGCTTAATCTTTGAGAAGTTCCTGGAAACCTCTCTGTTGTTTGATTTCTATTGGGTGTACTATCCATAGAAACATCTTGTAATTGTGTTTGTGAACTGTTATTTGGTCTTAAATTCATATTTTAACTAACAGTTTTGTCTTTGTTAGAGGTGTTGTCCTCCTTTTTATATTGATTTTTATTACTAGATTCAGCTATGTCTGTTTTAGCTATTACTTTGACAAATTTATGAGTGTTTTTACATACTGTTCTAGTATGTGTATTTGTTCCTAACGATAGTCTAGAAATTTTATTAACTAGATCATTTATATCTTCAAATATATTTTCGTTTTTGTTTGAATCTATAAGATTGGTTAGTTTTCTAGAAACTTCTTCTAGTAAAACTATTATTGTGTCCTATTAATAATGTGTGAACAAAGTCTATATCATTAGTAGGTTTTGTATATCCCACTGGAGGGGATTTTGTTAAAGATTCTATGGCTGCGAGAGCTGATTTGTAGTCTTTTCCTTTAAATGGTTGTATATTAGCCATTTATTTGTAGAAATTTGTTTATAGTGTGTTTGTAAAAGTTTGTTTATAAGGTGTATGAAAGTAAGAAAACAGGAGTAAGGAAAGTGAAAAGAGCAGGAAAAGTAATAGAAAAGAACCAGCAGCAGAAAAGAAGGTATCCCCAGAATACACTATAAAACAATATATATTAAAGAATATAGAAATAGTTAAATCACAGTGTGTTACATACATGTATGGAAGGGGAAATAATGAAGTAGAGTAGGAGACTAGTCCAAGAAGCTTGGACCTGGTGGGCAGTGTCTATGGTACAGTCATGAACAGTGATAGTCATAGTTAGGTAAGCTTGAGCCTGCAGGCTAGTGCCTAGTGCCTGTGGCTTCCCTTTCCCCCATGCAACGGGAATTTAATACTAAACAATTTTATTCCCTACACTCAAATTCACAATTCACTTCTATAATTCATATTCAAGTGTCTTCACTCTTCATATCCCCACTTCTCACTGTATTTTACTGGTGGCAAAGTGGCTCAAGTTAACCATAATCCTATTTTTATTTTGGCCAAATACAAAGTATTTTTAGTTCACTCATTCATTTTATCTAACCTGTTAATTTAGTGGCAACACCAATCTGACAGTATATGAATATTATATTTTATTTTTAAAATATATATTTTTATATACATTATTAAAATAATTATAATTTTTAAAATATACAATAAATTATTAAGTATAATTTATAAACATAATTTTATTAAAAAATAAAATAAACTTAATTATTTATTTATTTTTTGTAAAATCATAATATTATAAAATGAATAAAACTAGTTATGCAAGATTTACTTTTTTGTTTTCTATTTATTTTTTTTAAAACATGACTTTTTTTGAAAAAACAAAATGTGTTTTCTAAATAAAATTTTATATTATTTTTTAGAAAAGAACAATTTTTTTTTTCAAATTTTTGGTGGATTAGCTTACCGGCCTTCCAAACAAACTATTTGGTTAGTCTTGTGGGTCAATTTGTCGTGCTTCATTTTTAGTGGCTTAAAACGGGACAATCCGTCTTATTACTCATATATGTCACATTTACATTAAAAAAATGGATAATCTAGGAGATAGGAGTGATGTTAATACACTAAAAAAATTGCCATTTTTTTCTCTCTATTTTCTTTCTAAATAGTGTGTAATAAATATTTTAAAAAATTATTAATATTTTACACATTTAATTTAATCAATGGCTTTAGGATAAACTTCATTTGCCATTTTATTTTTAACATAGAATTTGATTTAAAGCTTAATAAATTGTTTTTTAGATTAATTTTTTTTAAGCTAAGTCATTTGATATTTTTTTTTCTAATGAAAAATTCTATTTATAAAATAAAAATTTTGTGCAAAACTCGTTTATGTAAAAAAATTTATGTAACATTTACGGTGTAAAATAAGCTCTTAAAATATTATCATAATATTAACTAATGCATTTTAAAATAAATATATATTATCATAACATTAATATATATATATATATATATATATATATATATATATATATATGATTTGATTTTGGTATTAAAAATCATTTTCCTACCATAGTACCATCACCTTTGTCTGTCATTACAAATACATTCCTACCAACCATGTACATTGTTTTTGGACTTTAAACATCAAATGTTTCTCCTCTCGTGTGTGTGTGTGTATATATATATATATATATATATATATATATTTTTTTTTTTAATGTCAAAGATAAATATATATGAGAGTTAGAATAACAAATCTCAACAAATGAGAAAGGACAGAAAAAAAATATCCAAAAAATCTCGGTCCTTAAAAGAAGAAAAAATAGTAACAGGTAATAAATGCTAGAAGAGAGAGAATTAGTGGTTAATCTCAACTATTAATTTTTCTTATATGTATATTCTTTGTTTATGTTTTCCTCTTATACCTGCCTTTCTGATGGTCTCAGATAATCCTATCTTAGGGATGACTGATAAGGTCTCAATAAGGTACAATAATACTCATATTTATACTCACATTTAAAAAATACATTCGTACTCAAACTCGAATCCATATTGTTGGGCAAAAGAAGACGTCATTACTCTTAAAAAATATCCTTTTAAATAGAGAAATTAGATAAAATAAATAATACAAAAATATAATGTGAAAACTCCAAAATCGGATAAAAAACCACTATTATTATCTAATAACAACCAGAGAATAACACTGATAAAAACACACACTACTCTCCTTGACTCATACTATATTGACATTCTTTAAAACAAGTAACTTAAGTAAACCTTATAATTCTCTTTGACTAGGGCACTAAAATCATTATGTTTGGACTATGATCATATATGGTATAACATTTTTTTATTTAAAAGTTATTTTTAAGGTAAATTTCAAATAAAAAATTAAAATAATAAATAAAAGTTTCTTTTAATTTTTAATTTTTTAAATTTAAAAGTTACTTTTAAAAAGCTGTTTAATTTGGTAATTGGCTATCCTGTCTAATTAAAATATATTTATAAAATAAAAATATTATAAAAAAATTATTTAATTTTCATAAACTTACTCTAAGGATAATAGTAAATAAAATGTTAAAGTATAAATATTTCAAAATTTTAAATTTTAGTTATGTTAAAAATTATTTTAATTAACAAACTTTTCATGATAATTTAGCAATATTATGTATATTAATAACTAGTATATTCCATCAATATATAAATTATAACTTATAAAATATTATTATACATAATTACTATTTATGATTATATTAATATTTTATATTCATGAGAAAGGAAAGAGAAGAATGTCTCATAAATTAATTTTGGTGAGAGAGAGAAAAAAGTGACAAATAAAGAATAAAAGAAAAATAATGAATAAATGTGTAAGAAATGAATATTTATTAGAATATCTCTAAATTAGTTTATTTTAACAAATTAGATAGCACAATTTGATTTCATTCATTTATTTTTATTTCAATAATTAAGATTTACTTCTCTAACTCTCATATTAGATATTCTATTCTTATATTATATGTCATACATACATAAATATATATATATATATAACAAAGGAATTCTGGAAATTTTTTAATCACACTAGAAATTATGAAATATATAGAGTAATAAAATTCAGTCGGTTCATTTAAAATATAAAAATATCATATAAAATTAATTCAGTTAGATAAATGATTTTTAAAATTAAATAAAATAAAACGAGAATATACATTGCACATATAAAAACCTAAATTAATATAATTAAATTATTTTTTTATGTATAATGCAAAACACATTTAAGAAAAGCAGCGCGTGCTGTAAAAAAATAGTGCATGAATTTTAACAAGGAAAAGAAATGTGCTAGCCACGATTGGAATTGGAATGAGAAATTTGGATATAAACTGGCGAAAAGTGTAGAAGCATTTTTTCACTGAATTAGTTTGATTACAAGCTAGTGAATGGAACTTTTATTTAAGCTACTTTTTATATTTTTGTTTTGTTAAAATAAGTTCTTTTCATTTTTAAGAGTTGTTGAAAAATGTTTGGCCTAGCTAGTAGCTTCTCTTCAAAAGGGGAAAAAAAGAAGTAGAAAAAATTGGGTCCAGCAGTTACTATATAAATAAAAATAGCTAGTAGTTGTTGAAAAATGTTTGTCCTAGCTAGTAGCTTCTCTTCAAAATTGGCATAGCTATTTTTATTTTGTTAAAATAAGTTCTTTTTATTTTTAAATGTTTCACTATTCAATTTTACACATACTAGCTATTTTAATAAATCTCAGTTTTTAATAGAGCAACTGTCAACGCTTTATTATCGATTTTTCTTCTAATTTTAATGATACTTTTTGTTTATATTCTGTCTATTCTATACTCGTCTTAATTAGCTAGTAATATGTGTTGTTTCTTGAATCATCCTAGATATATGCAGCATTCTATAATCAGTTTTGGAACCGTTAATTAAATAATTTATTTTTAATACTAATTAAGATCATATTTCAAGCTATAGAAATATAATAAGAAAATATACTATTTATCAATAGTTTATAATCATTTTACATTTATTATATATAACCAATTTATTGAATTATATAAAAACTACTTAAAAATTATACTTATCGTCAAGGTATCGATAGAGATTTTATATAAACATGTGAGAACCTAAATTCAACTCGTAGACTCAAATTAAAAACTTGCAAGAATTTATTTAGTATAAAAAATTGTGATTTTGTCTTATTTTACCCGATTTAACTAAAAACCGAGTTTATAAATAATTTGACTTGAAAGAAATAAGTATGCTTATAAAATCGTTTGCGAGTCAAAATGAGATTTTGATAGTCATACTTGTCATATATTTTTATTGGTTAATAATGCAAAATTTCTTTAGAATGCAGGATATAAAAATTTGAAAAAAATATGAACAAATTTCTTTATAACGTGATATGTAAAAATATTATATATCAATTAGTTAAATATGAAGAGATGTTGAAGTTTTTGTAAAGTTGTATATATTGTGTACTGCTAAGCAAATACTTCGTTTTATTTTTTTTTATTAACTAATGTTTATATGATGACAGCAAACAATAAACATAAATTATAGTCATGGCCTGATCCATACTCCACTAAGTAATTTATATTACCAATGTCTTTGGATATTTAAAAATATTTTCTTTTACACATTTTAAATCTCAAATGTTATTTTATTTATTAATTTATAAAAAAATTATATATTAGTAATATTTATAAAAAACAATAATAAAATTAACCAATATAGGTGTCATAATTGAGAAAAAAATTGTTTCAAAATAATTGTCTCATTTATTTTTTCAATGCAATATTAATTATTTTTCACTAATAATCCTAACAACGTACACTAATTTCTAATATAATATTAATATGAAGGTTAATTTTGTTAAATTACCAAATAAGATGATGTAAGGTTCTGGTTTTAATAATATGTTATAAGTGTGTGAAATAAATAAAATAGAGAACTAAATTTAATTTAAGTGTAATTAATAAATTAATTACAAAATATTTGGTTGAAATATTTATATATGTGTTTTATTTTGATGAAATATGATTATTTAATTATGAATGTGATTGAATTTAAGTAAATTAAATAATGGTTTATGGGAAAATGATGTTTAGTAGAGTGAGGGATGAGTATTGATTACATTCTTGTAGATTGAAATTCTTGGGCTAGTTTTATGGAAAGTTTTATTTGAAAAATCTATCGGGATTGTGGTTAGCAAATCATAATTTACCAAACACAACCCCGATCCTATTACATTACCTTTTCTTATTTCTTTCCTCTTCATTCTTTTTCTTCCTCAATTTTCTTCATTCTTCATTCATTGTCTCTTTCTATCTCCCTCTCTGCCTGTATTCTTCTCTCATTTGCATGAGTGACAATCTGTTGAGCAAATTTTCTACTATACTCCTAGCAAGTGCACTTGTTGTATGTAGTATCTGATAAATATATGGATCGATCCATAGATACTAGATTGATACTTTAAGAATCTCAATACTAATTGCTTGTAAATAATAATGAAATTTATTTTAAACTAACTCTAAATTTGCGGAAAATAAAGGGCATGAAAAGTAAACCAAGATTAATGTGATGAGAAGCCTAGTAGGGTTTTGATTTCACTTTGTCATCCCTTTATCATCCCTCTAATGCATAAATACACTATCAGTCACCACTTATCACTCACGTTCCCATTACTCATAAAAATACCCTTACTCTGATTCCTCAATAGTAGGTGACTAAGCTATTTGTATTTTAAACTATGAATTTCTCACACAATCTAAAGTTAAATAATCTATATTGAGAAAAGGAGTTCAAGATAGCCAATGAGCTTTACTTTCTCTCAAGTAATAAATCCCATTGGGAGCTCTTCTCATTTCGCAAAGAAAATCCCTATTCCAAGTTCATTCAATGAGCAAAATCCAACAAAACATATAGAAATAAAGTGCAAGGTAAAGAAGAACTCTAACAATGAGTCATAAACTTAGATTAATAAAGCAAAATATACAAAAGAGTTCAGGACAAAGTTGTATAAAAATCTTAACCAAAAGAACCTAACCTTCCATGGAGGTGGAGAGCATGATTGATGGATTAAGGTTACAAAATATGTTGTAAATAAGGTGATATAAAGGTAGAATGTGTGCTAGAATAAAGCCCTAAATCAGCTGAGTATATCTCTTTATAAAGACAATAAAATACGCAACTTTCTTTTAAAATGGGATTCTGTTCTACCACATGCATTAGGTGGCCATGTCGTGAGCGATGGACGACATTAGAGAAAAATACCCCTTCTAAGGTTTACGGGCACTAAACGACCATTCCACCGTCGCTGAGCGCTGGCGAGCATTAGGCAGTCACTCCTTGGCCGTTGGGCGACGAATCTAGACCCACAAAAACTCTCTGGTTCAGCATCTGAATACTACTACAACACTAAGTAAGCTTCAATTCATCTAAAACTTCTTCTAACCTACTTCAAAACCTGACTCAAACAATAGAAAACAGGAAAATAAAAGTAAAATATGCACAAATGTAAATATAAAACTAATTTTCCTAAGTATCCTAACTTTGTATAAAAAGGAGGAAAACAAGGCTTTAAATAAGTTGGAATTAAGATAATTGCTTTATTTACCTGTATAAAAATAGGTAATTTAGGTAGTTATCACAATCCAACCTCAGATTCTAGATAAATTCCTATCAATTCTTCTGATTTCGGTTGCTAATCATAGTTAGTAAATTTGATTCTATTTCTTTGGGAATTTTTCTTGATCTTTTCAATTTAATCATCTCCATTAAAGGGAATCATCATTGAAATCCTAATTTCTCAGTTTCCTTTGGTTTTTGGACTTTTGGCAGGTTTTGGGAAATTTCTTTAGTTGAGAAACTGATTAACCTTAAGGTGGTTGTGTGATCCTTTTCCTCTTCAATTTCAGCTCAATGGATAAATAGATAAGGGGAGCTTGATCTTTGTTTTAATTTAGGATAAACTTTGATTTAATGACATGAAGATATTGGCATGTGATTGATTGAAGTTTTGAATGTTGATTTGAACTTAGAATGTGTCTGATGATCAATTATACATGTGTTTAGTGAATTGTGTATGATTTGTGATTTAGGTGTTTTGAGGTAATTAATGATATGTTGAGCTTATGCACGTTCTAAACTTAGTGAATGATTAAAATGATAATTATTGGAATGTGTGGTGGGTTGTTACAAAGAGGTAACAGAGCCTTGTTTGTTGTACATTGAATTAATTGAATTAGGGATATATAGAGGACTTTGTGATCTTGGTATTAAGGTCGACAAGGACAATATAATACTGGTACCAAGATCAATGAGGACGAGCATGTACCTAAAAGATGTACTTAGATAACAACTGTTGTCAAATAGGTCAAGTGGATGCCAGACAGTAGTTGGGTATTAGATAAGTATACCTAGACTTTAACTTGTTATCAGATGGGTCAACTAGATGCTAGATACTAGTGTAGAGAAAATCAAATAGGTTGTTGAGTATCCAAATTCAATGAGTTTTCTGGAAAGCATCAAGTTCTATGATTAAGTGATTTTGATTTCTTATATTGAAGGGAAACATAAGTGTGTGAAGTTGTTTGATAATGGTATTGATGTGATAATTGTATTAATTGAGAAATGTTTGTTTAAGTTATTGTTTAGTAAGCTTACCCTTGTTTGTATGTATTTTCTGTATGACTGTAATGATCGTGCCTTACACGGGAATAGATACTAGTGATGATGCAGAAATGCAGGGTCAACAGGACTGAAGGAGACAATTTAACAGTGACAAGAACTTCTTTTTGGATTAGCATATAATATATGAATTTGGTGTATATATATGTAACATGAAGTAACTTGTAAAACTTGTTGTTTTGAGCATGTATAAGTATGTGTATATAATGATAGAACTATAGTGTACTTGAGTATGTAAAATTTGGATGTAACTATGTATGTTAGAACGTTAAATACACTTTGAAATCTGTCTTTGATTTGATTTGAATGATTGAAAAAGTTATGCAACAGGTGTTCTGACCATCTGCATAATCTCGTTAGGCGGCATGTCTCGTCCAACATGCGTTTGTTTCTGTCAAGCAATTTCATGGTTTTGCATTGAATGACATGTCTTGCTTAGTGCAAAATCCTCTATGCCAAAATTTTGTAAGGCTTTTTTCCTAGTGGCACATCTGATAACTGTCCACTTTATGTAAAAATTCATATCTTTATGGCATTTATCTGAAAAGAATCAAAGAAGATATTTTTAATAACCAACTTTATTATAAAAATCCAAAAATATTTAATAAACAAGTTTCTTTTGAAAAAAGTGTTGAAATTGTACATTTAATCCTTGATTTATTGTGTTTATGAAAAGATTGGATCTCAATTTGAAACAAGTATGAAACAATGGACAGAAAAGATAAAAATATGCTTGCTGCCATGAATCCGCTCAAAAAATTTGCCCTAGAGAAAAGCAATATCGAAGAGAAAACTTTGCTGAGCAAAAATAAACTTACTTTAACATTAAGAATCCTCTTTTGCTAAGTGAAATGCTTTGCTCAACGCAGCAAGGCGACATTGAATTCGCTCAGCAAAGGAATTTTCGCTTAGCAACGAGCTAGATTTTGCTCTATAAAAGGAGAAGCAAGTTAGGAGAGATGAAACATTTCCACACTTCACAATTTCTATTCTCTTCTTTTCACACTTTTTCAAGCTTCTCTATCCTTGTAAATACTCCACTGTGGGATGTAGCAAATCAATGTTATAAAGAGTTGAGACACTAATCAATACTCTATAATTTACTTTCACTTTTATTTGAGTTCCATTTATCTATTTTGAATCTTTCTTATATTCAATACATGTTATCTGTTTGATCAATTTATAAACATAATCTATTTAATTTTCGATATCAGAAGATTTTCATGAAATTAAAGAATGAGAAAGTTCATCATATAACGACTACACTTTGGAATAAGGTAGGATCTGTATGTCTAATCTAATAATTGTTTTGTACTAATCAAATTATTGAAATCATTCTTGCTAAAGAATTAGGGGAAACTTCAATAATTTAGTTCTCTATTGCTAAGGAATTAGGATAGATAAACCATTAACAACTCCAAAATTAGATACATGAATCTTAGAAATAGGAAGTAATTACAGGTATTGTAAAGTAAATCAAACTCCTGATCATCTTGCATTATTTTAAATATTCATTACAAAAATCACAAAAAAAAAATAGTTTCCAACTCAATTTAGTTATTTAGTTTTCATTGTTTCAACGTAAAATTTCGCAAAATTTTTTCATAAAGGAATAATTAAAATTCTTATTTGTCTTTCAAGTCCTTGAGGAAATGACCTAATCTTATAAGTTATATACTACAATACGACTTATGCACTTACCAGAAGTAAAGTAGTTCATTAAAACTCTCAACAATATCTTGCTGAGCAAAGATATTTTTCTGCTTTAGAAAACCATAGTTCATACCTCTTGCTTGACAACACTTGTCGCTGGGTGAGGTGTCCTAATTCTTAGTTGGGCAGCATTGCTTGCAAAGCGAGTTGTTAAGTATATGATTTTTTTATTATTTGAAATTTTTAATATTTTGAGTATAGATTATCTTGCTAATGAATTTAATAGACAATTAATAATATTATTTGTAAAAAGAGACCAATTGAATGATACTTACTACCTTGCTAATGCGTTTAGGGTTTCGTGGGATGTTACAAATGACAACAATTATTTTGATTAGAGATCAAGAGAGTAACTATTTTTATTGGCCCATGTTATTTATGTATAAAGTGTTATAAAAAAAATCTTATCTGAAAATAAAATAAAATAATTTAACTATTATTCATTTAGTCACAACTTGCAAGTGGATTTTGTAACACCTCAATATTAAAAAGACTATTTAATTAATTAAAATTTGAGAATTTTTTAAATAATTTTATTTGTACCTTCTACAAACATTTAAGTGTTGAAAAATATTATATAAAGAATTATAATAATATTAAAAATATCGTAAGTCACACATAATTATTATAAAATACAAACATATAAAATACTTAAACAAAGGCACATTAAGAAAATTGTATTATTAGAAAAAATTCTTTAAATCTTCCTTGAACACGTCTTAAGAAATGATGTCATTTTTTATTCATACCAAGAACATATGTGAAAATTAAATACAATAAATGAGTAAGATTTTTACAACTCTACATTTGTCTTCATAAACATAACACACAATATCAAACAATGAAGCCTAGGACTTGTTTCATACCCTTTGCAAGTTTGTTTTCACCTTATAAAATTAATTTCAAACACAAAATTAATTTTAGATAAATTTTAATATATCTTATTTTTGTGTTGGAGAAAAATCTATAATTAATTTTGGCTTCATAATTAATTCAAGATTGAAACAATTTGAGCTAACTTATTCGTTAGCTCAAGAAATTCACTTTTCTTTTTACAAGGAGTTTTACTTCTTATATATCAATTTCATTTCAAATCAATTTTTTTTACATAAATTTTCAGTTTAATAAAATATAGCTAAAGAATAATATTGACCTCAAAAGGAGCTGTGAATTTCGTATAAAAATAAAATTCACATGAAAAGGAAAAATGAAAGATGAAAGAGATGTGATAAAGTTTTAAATTTTTCCAATAATACATTAATAATTAATATTTACTAATAAAAACATAGTTACCCAAAGAATTAAAACCTAAGATTAAGATAGAAAGTCTCTCTTCAAAAGTTGTTTAATTTCTGACTTTATGATAATTAATAGTTTTGGCCCCACCATATAATGCTATATATATAGAGATATAAATATGCTATGTAGCTCTACCTTAGCCAAGTTGGTTGTTCATAATTTCATTCTCTCCATCAACATTGTCTATCATAGCCTTTAATAACACTCCAAAACAGGTTGGTTCATGCCTAATAAGCAAGGAACAAAGCAGGCCTACCCAGTAGATGATCAATGGACTCTTCCCATGTGATCTATGCAAACACTTGTCCATTATCCAAACATGAAAAACATTGTCCATTGTCTTATCTGAAAACGATTGTAGTCTCACCAGTGTCGGGTATTCTCCCTCCATTGATTAATTCCCATCCTCCTCCATGATTAATTCATCAAATCTCCTATATATGCAATCTAACTCTAGGAGAAATAATACAACTGGAACAAACAAAACTGTTTTGTATAGTATCACAAACTAATACAGTGCTACACAGTCATTAAATCGAGCTTGGCATCAACTTTATCGCCAAGCCATTGAAAGAACTTACTACCTAGCTATCAAATAATGCAGATAGAACGTTTTATTTGTTAATTAAGAAGCCCTGTAATTAGATTAGTTTTGTGTAAAAAGAAGATTAAGATTAATCAATTTATTCCACAAATTGTGTATATAAGTTTAATCAAATCACAAATGTTGAATTATTATTGGTCTGCTACACTCCTTATCATTTCTTAATAATAAATGAGATTCTCATATGTTTCAGGTATAGATGCAAATTGATTTATTTTTTTTAACAGTAAATTGAATTAATTTTAAATAAATTTTGATAGGTTTGATTTTGCATTAAAAAATAAATTTTGAGTTTAAAATTAATTTGAACTGAATTTTACTCACGATATTGATGATACAAACATTCTAATATCATAACCTCAAAATCAATTTGAACTGAAATTAAGTTTATTAACACTCTGACAAACACGCACATAAATTTGTGATTTTTTTATAAATTTTAACTAATCATACAAATGATTAAAAGAATATGAAAAACATTGATTTTGTGTTCATATATTTTGCTTCACGGTCGGTCCCTCGATTTGGTTAATTAGAGCAGTTAAGCTTACATTTATTAACTAATTATGATAGTTTACCAAGGCCTCTTCTTCTCTTTTTTTCCTATTTCGTAAGCATTGTTATTATTATTACATTAATGTATGTTTAGTATAATAGTAGTTATATTATGATAGCTCGACATAATATTATTAACAATACTATATTCTGCGAAAAGTGGGAAGTCATGATTTCTCATATTTTATTGGTCAATAATAAAAATAAAAAATAAGTATAAAAATATATTTGACAATTAACTCTTTTCGTATTTTCATGCATAAATATTTTCTGCTAATATATAAGCATGTATTTATTATTATTATTTATTAGCAAAAACTTGAAATTTTTTATTATAGATATTATAACATAATTAAATAGATAGATTTAAGTTTGAAAGAATTTTTGAATGACTCAAAACTTGAAATTTTTTAATTAAATAGATTTTTTTTTTTTAAAAAAAAACTTTGACACAACTCATTTAAAAAGAAGAAGATAGATTTAGCTTTAGCTTGACGTGGGGATAAATTGTAAGCCAACAGTAAGTTACCAAACTTAACGCTTAATTACATAAGTACATTTGGTAAACTTATTTTAAAAAATAATTATTATAATAAAATAAACAATTTTATGTTTTTTATTTAATTAAATATCTTCTTTTTAAAATAAATAGTTTTACTTATTTGAAGAAATAAATTCTATCTGTTTATCAAAGAAATACTTATTTTAAACGTACTTATTTTATAGTTGAATTTTTTAAGTTTATTTAAATATAACCATATAATCATTATTCAATTAATTCAAGAGGATTACAATTTTCCACCTATAATAAAATTGTAATATACGAGGCCAAGATCCTTTCTGGGTTTTAGGATCACGTTTGAGGATTCCATCTCTTGAAAGATAGACTACAACTACCTTATTGGTCTTGTCAAATTGTAGCTACCTGACATCCTAATCCTATAAAGAAGAATTTAATCTCTTACACTTTATTTCGTTGATAACTTGATATAAGAAATAACAAGAAAAACAAATCTCGAAATATAAGACAATGAAGTGGAGAAAAGTGAATTTTTTCTTTTTAAAAAGAATTGAGAAATAAAAATGAAAAAAACATTTTTTTTTGAGAAAGAAGGAAAAAACAAAATATTTTATGAACTCAGGATGAAATATTAATAAATAAGGAGTTCGTATATATAAATATTTAAAATTTTAAATATGTTTTTATCTAAAAAATACACTTAATTAGGTTTTAGTGTCTTGGAAAAATCTCATTAATTATGGTGCACTCAATGTTGAAAGCAGATGAAAATATAATAGTATTTGTATTTTTTTTTCTTGCTAAATTTATGTAACTACCCTTACACCGAGGTATGAGTGACTTCAGTCCACACAACTACAAGACATATCGTAGCCTTGAGAAAGTAGATTCATAATATATATTAATCTTTTGTCATTATCAACTATATAGTTTTATATACATTTATACAACTTTTGGATTCACCTCGTTCTTTTTTCTTCTTTTTTTTTTTTAGTAAAATTGACTCATGTTATTGATTCCAAAAGAAAGGGTTCAAAAATACAATCAAGGACAGAATAAAAAATAGAGAGACTAACATGAGAAATGGATAATCTAGCTAAGTTATGAGCTATTATGTTGCCTTGACGCCTAATATAGTTAACACTAATATCAGGTCTAGAATGCAAAGGATTCCTATAAAGTTGGATTATAGATCCAAATTTTGAAAGATCTCTAGAATTTCTTTTGCTGCTAGTTACAACTTGCAGGCAATTTGTTTCAATAGAAACCTTTGTCAGACCTTCAAAAATAATCCACTCAATGGCTTCCTTAATAGCTAAAGATTCACCCTCGACAACTAATGGAAGGAAGCTCTTAGTTAAAGTAAGAGCTTTATAAGAAAGGTACTCCCATCATCGCGGTGACAACAACCTATGCTAAAAGATAAAAGATTCTCAAAGAAGTCAGCATCAACATTACATTTTATGGAGCCGGGAAAGGGGGACATCCAATGAGGAGGTTTAGGAAGTAACCTAAGCAAAGTTGCTAATTTGGGCATTATTCCATTGTGCAAAAGACATCTTTGGCTCTATGTAGAATATCGTTTGTAGAATTGGTAAAGTTATTCCACAAGAGGTTTTTCCTATCATGCCAAAGATTCCATAAGATCATGCAAAATCTAGAAACAATGGATTGACTAAAGGAGGATAACATAAGAAAGATAAATTCCTTAGAGCCTTCAACTTTAGTAGCAGTGTTGTAAATGGTAGAGAAAAGATCTGTAACACTCCAACACTGTTGAACTCTAGTACAACCAATAAAAGCATGCCAACAATTTTCCAGATCTTGGTCACAGTTAACACAAGTGATAGGACAAGTGACTCATTTTTGTCGCAACCTTATTCTGGTAGGAAAACAATCTCTATAGGCTCTCCAAAGAAATTGTTTGATCTTAGGTGGAAGACTAAGGCTCCAAATTATGTTCCAATCGCTTGTGACTATCATATGCAACATGTTCAAAAGATCCCGAACACCATGATAAGCAGTTTTGATAGAATAACCCTACTTTTACTCCAGTGCCAAACTAAAGTATCAATGTCACCATGCAGAACAGGTGAAACACAAAGAACTTCCTTAAAAGGAAGGATATAGTCAAGAAGGTTCAGGTTCCAACTACCCTTATCATGATCGATAAGGTCTTTAACCATTATATTTTGTAAACCATTCAGTGGTATTCTTGATGTCCAAGTTAGCCTTTTCCTCTTTGAGTCATTTGTAGCACTAGGGTTACTGCTACACCTAGTCTCCGCCTTAAGCTTTGGCCCTCATTGTTTATTGCCATCATTATGCTTAAGGAGGAAACAAGTAGGACAAAATTTCTCAGTGTGACCAAGTTTACCACAAAGATAACAAAAATGACCCAGACACTCATATTTGAATAAAACCGTACGCCAATCACCTCTTTATTTTCTTTTTCTTACGTAATGGAAGTCTAGTATGAATGAGAACACGAATATGCATGTAGGATTTCCACATGGAGGAGTTGTTTTTCGAATCATATGATAGGAAATCACTGAGATGCTTGCCAACCGTCTCTGTCATTAACCTTGCTAGTATGCCATGGATTTGGACCCAAAAGACAACATGAACTAAAGGGACTTGGTTTAGCACGTCCCATGACGAGAGTGTGAATATGAAAGGACCAAGGTCCGTCATCAAAAACACAGTTGAGATCGATATGGTGGGAGAACTGAAAGAGAAATAAACTGATTTCCGCCTCTATGATGGTAACACCATGGCCTGGGCACCTAACAAACATCATTCTTTCTTTCATTGGTTGGAACCGAATGGTTCTGTCATTCAAAAAACGCCCAACCATACATAGATTAAAGTTGATAGTTTTTTCCTTTTCTTCCTCTATATGAAAAACTAGTCCATCTTCTTCTTCCTCTATAATAGTGAGCCTTTCCATATTTATGCCGCTCATACTACGGGAAGGAGTAGCCATGAAGGAAAAAAGGGGAAAAGCAAGGGTCAAAACCCTAACATACTCTCAGAAAAGATGAGAGAAGAAAAATGCTCTCACCAAGGAAAGAGAAAGTTTTTGAAGTTGGTAGCTCATGCTCATTCTAGTGTGTTCAGAATTTTACAAATTGTATTTTTTAATTATGAATCAGTTTAACTTATAAGATCAAATGTTATCGATAAATGAGATATTCAAAATACAATTTAAGAAAAAAATTTACTTAAAACTCTAGGCAATGTTCTAAATGACATGTCAAGTCATATAACAAAAATATTAACATAATTAATATTAGAGACCAATTTCACCTATTTTTAAATTACAATTTTTAATCAAAACCAATGAAAAATTTTTAAGGTACTAAAATCAAATCAAATCAAATACATTTTTGAGGCGTTAATTTTTTTTATAAGCAAATAAACATTAGAAAACACATGATATGTCTCCTAGATGTACAAAATAATTTTAATAAAGAGAATAATATTTACGTCTCAGCAAACACTCGATACCTTACAAGAACAATCTCCTACTTCATAAAAACAAAAGAATGGGTGCATCACCTATTCTTTGAGGTGCAAAAAATATATTCATTCCTTTTTAAATGTAAAGTAAATATATTTAAAAAATAAATTTTTAAGAAAAAATGACATTTTTATTTCATTAAGAGGATAGCTTGCCTTTAAAAATTCTTAAAAAAATGAAGATTAATCTATTTTTCATTCACTTTACTAATATATTATTGTCTATAATTCAATTTTAGAAAAAAAAGTAAGCACACACAAATTTTATATATATAAAATTACTCCTTAAAAAAAACATATACATGTATATATAATTTTATTTCTTTTAAAACTATTTTGTGTCACATTAAGTTTTCTTTAGAAGGAATATGATCTCTTAAATGATTGATAAATATGAGATTTCTCTCTCATATAGGTGTAGTCTAACAATCCTTTAGTATGGTTACTTTGTTAGAATGAATTCAATCTTAATTTAAATGTCTAATTCTTTAAATATTTGCAAGTATGACATGTATGTTGAAAGACACTCACACCTATTTACTATGCACAATGATAAAAACACGCAAAAATAAATGGTCATACCCCAGAGAAAATTGAAAATATCATAAACTTATCTAATGTGATTAGATTTTGTGAGTACATTCATAACTCAATTTTTTTTAAAAAAATTAATTTGCACTTCATGTCTATATTAACAATTCATATTTTTATTCAGTGTAAACTCATCTCTAATTACAATCTTACAACAACAAAAATAATTTATAATCCATTCAAATTATGACCTCTCTCATTTAGGGCAAGAATTCCCTTTTAAAGTTGGGTAATTCTTATTATCACAAATTAAGGATGATAACTGGTGAAAGTGAGTATAGATATATACTTTTTTTGCTACCTGCACCCACACCCACACCATATACTCATGTGGGTATCTGCAAAATGAATATTCAAAAGTATTTTTTATATGAGTTTAATTGCTATACACAGTTAGTGTAAAGATTTTTACACCGATATTCAATCACAAACCTTCATTCATGATAGATTTGTTGACTTTACTAATTACTATTTTAAAAGTCACATAAATGAAAAGTCATGATTGAATGTCAGTATAAAAATTCTTTATACTGACAGTGTATACCAATTAAACTATTTTTATATTAGCAAGTATTTATGAGCATTCACAAATTTTTTATACAATTTCTTTTGATAAAACACCAATATTCAATGAGTTTAATTGGTATACACTGTCATTGTCAAATATTTGTACACTAACAGTCAATCATAACCCTTTATTTATGAGACTTGTAAAGTAGTAACTAGTAAAGTCATTACATTTACCATGAATGAAGGGTCATGATTCACTGTCAGTGTAAAAATCTTTGCACTGACAGTGTATACTAATTAAACTCATATTCAATTGTATCATACATTTTTTTATTAAAAATAATATAAAAATATATAAATAAAAGAGTTTAATTGACCTACATTGTCAGTGTAAAGAACTTTTACACTAACATTGAATCATAACTTTTTCATGTATGTGACTTTTAAAATACTCATCAGTAAAGTCAACAAATTTATCATAAAAGAATCATAACTTTTTAATGTATGTAAAAAATCTTTATTCTGAAAGTGTATGTCAATTAAAGTTTAAATAAAATATTATAAACAAGTTTTACTGATAAATTTTGATTTTTAAAGCAAAATTCTAAATTAAAATATGAAAATATATAATATTTTGTCATAAATTTAGATACGTGACTCACAGTATAACTAATGGTTGATGCAGGTACGCATGCGATTGGATACATTGAACCCTGCATCCCTATTCATTTAATAGTTGATGCAGGTGTATTCATCAAAATACATGAATATATGTGAATATCCTTTTAATACCTGTTAACTCCTGTTGTGGATTTTATTCGTGATATCCTCGTATGTGAATATTTTTTTACTCAAGATACTTGGTTATCGATGTCACATTCTAATCTTAAGTAAGAAAAAAATCCTCAATTTATAAATAATATTTTCAAAATCTAACACAATTTCATATAGCTAGGAATCTATATTTTAACTTATTTTAGTGAGAAAAATGAATTTTCAGTTTGTTAATTAAATCAACTTTATTTTCTTAAGCATATTTATTTGAATTTAAAAACTAGTAATTAAATACAATTAACATTTAAAAATGTTAATGTTGAAATAAATTTGATTTTTAATTACCATACTTAATAGGAAAAAGATTAGACCATGCATGTTGGGTCCACTCCAGACAGGCCCGTTCATATATTTCCCCTTAAGATGGTACCATTATTATTGTTAGTTGTGCTGCAGGTGATTTCTTAATGAATGGATGCTCTTTTGCTCCTCTGCAATATCCATATTTGATTAAACCAGTTATACAGGAATCCTAGCACCAAAATGGTAATAATTATTAACAGGCCCATGTCAATGCCATATGGAGTGAAAAAATTATTCTTCAGATATACTCTATTGTATATCATCATTTCATGTACCACCATATATGGGCATTATCTCCACATCTAATATGTGAATTGACTTCAAATATTCCCAGATGCATGCAGAAAGTCCCATCCTTATTTATTTTGTTCGATATCTCCAACATGGTATGCTCTTTACACTGATTTGTGGATATTGCATGGTTTCACTATAGCAACTAGGTTGTCCAAAACTTCGTTATCTTTGATCTTTACTCTAAACAAACTCCACTCTCTTAAGATGTACCCCACCAATATATATATAAAGTGATTGCCTTAACTATATTCCAGCAAATATATACATATATATGGTCGGATAAAGGTAAATATTAAGCATCTGTTTATTTTCTTTCCAGCACATCTACTAAACAATATTAACTAGTTAAGTATTTGGTGCTGCTTAAAACTTTGAAACCTCTTCCCAGTATGCTCGATCCCCTCATATTCTTAATTATAAAGCTTCAAAAACCATTTACATGGTACATAAATGATTTGGCAACAGATAGATTGGTATTTTCTAAACACATTAAGCTGATAACTTATGTGTGGATTTTCCTAGCTTCAAAGTCGGAACAATATCTATACATTGAAGGTTCAAAATAGAACTGCAGAGTAGTTAAGCACTATGAAATATTGGTGCCTTTACTGACAAAAAATAAAATAAATGGGGGAAGTTCAATTATGGATTGGCGGATTCCTCTTTGCAGGTGTGTAATCCATGGTATCCAACTCATTATTACTGTCTTGTGCCCCTTCATGGTTTAGCTTAAACAAACCAGTTTGACCCTTCTTAACTGCATCCTCCCTAATCTCTCGGAAATTTCTGGCTGTAAGAAATCAACCAAAAGAAGCATCACATAAATGATAGACATGGAAATATCATGTACACAATAATCCTTATCAGGTAGCAAGCATTTTTAATGATATATACATAAAACTAAACTTACCTCTAACTGTAACAGTGACGAAGCAAAGCAACAGAAAAGCAACAAGAAGTAAGCGCTTGTTTGGTGGCAAAGCCATTATTTTAGTTAATTACTCTGGAGTACGTCTTTGGTATGAATGAGTAATGTGTAACTTTAATTTGCATTTGCACAAGACATGGCCTAGTATTGCCCACTTTTTATAGGCATGGAATTAAGTACTTGCCAATAAGAGGGTACACCCATTCACGACAAGGAAAAATATTGTTTCGATATAGGTTCAAATCGATGTCTCCGGCTTTGTCTTCCTTGAAAGTGACAACACTTTGCTTCGAAAACAGGATCTAAGTTAAGAGCAAAATTGGTTCCATTCCTTCAATGCTACTTAGTTGGCATTTTGTGTCCCTTGAAAACAAAAGGCCCAGAAAAAAACAAAAAGGTTTTGGGGACCCCGTTCTTCTTTTGTGGAATACACGACGTGCACGAGACTTAGGGGTATTTTATGGTTATGAAATAAGGGCTTAAGGCCCCTATCCAAAATCTCACAATGGGTGAATTTCAATATTCCTTATTAACTGACAAACATCAATGCTAACACATGCAATTCATGAAACATCTCTTTCTGTCATTTAATATATACAATGACACCTTATATATTCCTATTATTTGTGTACAAAATTAGCTTCCAAGTATCTCCCCATTTATTTTATTCATATGTTAATAACCAGTTATTTACATCATAAATTCAAGATAATTTCTTTTTTCCCAAAAATAAATTTTAAGTCAAATTCTACTATGCCTTTATATTTTAACAGGTATTGGTACCTGATTTTAGTGGAACAAAAAATAACAAACACGTATTTTTGTAACTTTCATCTTATAAATAATATAGAATGGACAATATGGTTTATTGTCTATGATTTTTTTTTTTTTAATTTAAACGACCTCTATGATAATATTGTTGTTCACCCATTAACACATTATATTTTTCATGTTTAAGTTTTATTGAAATAAATTTTTATGAAACTTTTCGCAATTATATAAAATTTAAAACACCAGTAGAATTAAGTTTTAATTCATTTATAATGTGATTTTAATATATAAACAACTATTCTTTTACCAATAAAGATAAAAAAAAGTACTAATTAATAATAACATCCTCTTCACATTATCGGAGGAATCACGAATTAAAATTTTAATTTCGTATAAATTTAAAAGTTCAAACTCCATACACACGCATGTATGTATTTTCACAATATTTTAATATTAGTGCTGGCATAATTTATAAAACGAGTAAGTTAATCTCTATATAATTCCGTTAGTTTAATTTATACATGCTTTTGATCTTGTGTTACCGTCAAAACTTGCATGATTTGAACTTTTTAATAATTTACTTACATGAGAAGTTTGTCGCTCACTAATCACTATAAATACAAAATTTATAGCTTCTCATGACTAAACTATATGGATTAAACTAAACTCAAAAGCTTTTCACCACTATTTTATTTTCATAGAAATTAGGCCACTTAAATTTTAAATATATAAATAAATAAATAAATAAATAGAAGTGTGTGTTACATATACAATGTACTTTTCTAATCTTTCTAGGTTTTGAATATTTCTTGCCCAACTTCAAAGCACTTGATACCTAAGACAACACATTACCTTATGGAAACCAACAATAAACTATGGAATGAATAATAATTTTATTTTGAAATTCTCATTCATTTGCATATATGAGATTAAATATCGATTATGGAAAATAATATTATTATTTAATTATAATTTATTATGAGTTTAATTAACCTGCACTGAAATGTAAAAGAATAACCACAACTCTTTACTTATATGACTTTTAATTGGTAAAATCAACAAAGATATAAATAAAAATAAGTGATTAAACGTCAGTATAAAATTCTATACTATATCAATACTAATAAAACTCTTAATCTATAAGTACAATAAGTAATAAGAATAATAAAAAGTATTTTCATAAAACATGATACAATTAGGTTGTTTAGGCAAGAGTTGGGGCATAATTCTCATTCATGACATAGATCCTTCCTTGTACAATTACTAATAACAATAGATTGAGAAGGTACAAGTGTATAATGACTTTCTTATTGATTTCATTGAAAAAAATTGTACTTATTATGATATCGACCATTTAAAATTACTTTTAAAAATTCTTTTAAACACACAAGTATTTATGAATATATGTAGATATTTAAAATAATTTTTAAAAAATATTCTTTTAAATTAAATGAGAGATAAATAGTATAATGTAAAAAGTTTTACACTTTCATTCAATCACAATTATAACTTTTTATGTATGGTATGTTTTTTTACTTTGTCAATTAATACTCAAAAAATATATAAATTATACATTGTGATTAAATGACAGTGTAAAACTTCTTTACATTGTCAATGCATAAAATCAAGATTATCTAACTCAAGAGCCTATGTAGACTCATGAGAGTTCGATAAACTCTAAGAGTTTACTTTATATAAAAATAATAAAAAAATATCTATAATAAATAACACATTTTAAAAACATAATAAGTTAAAATAGTAAATCATACATTCCATAATACTTAAATAATTACGTCTACCAGTGCATCACTATCAGAAAATAAAGATGATAATAATGGTAAAACATTCTCATCAATGCGTTTGATATTGTTGAAAAATGAAGTTTTCATATCTTAAAGTATGTTAAACTCTAAATGTATACAAAACAACTCAATTTGTTGGCACTCGATGATTCAGTAGTAAACTCGAGATTTATAAAGTTATCATAGAGTCTATCATTTACCCAAAGTTTACTAAGAAGAGAATTTGCACACAAGTTACTCATAGAGAGTAAGCAAGCTCGTAAGAGTTAGAAAATTAACTTGAGATTTTCGTAACCAATAAAAATTAAACTCGTTAAATTTTATAAAATAGATAACTTATTTATTATAAAATTTTAAAATAAAATTATACTATTTTTTTACAAGATTAATGTAACCTAAAAATATATTAATTTAATATATAAAAAATATTTAATACAAATAAAATATGAGAAAAACAATTTTACAGTAGTGTAAAAAGTTTTGTTACTCATAACCCTTTATGGGTATATATATATATATATATAATTAGTTTGTTGACTTTACCAATTAATATTTTAAAAATTATATAAATGAAAAATTATGATTGATTGTCAGCATAAAATTATTTTACAATAATAGCATATAAGTGTTAAACTCATAAAATATTAACTTAGGTATGTCTAAGTTACATTTACCAGAGTTTTTATAAAAATAAATCTATAAATTATACATTTTTTATAAAAATTAACATCTATAACAGTTAAACTTGACAATTTTTATAGATAATTAATTTTACAAAATACTATTATTATTAAATAAAATAAGTGCAACATTTTAATTTAACATTGCAACAAGTATAAGGAGGAATCATATCTGTTAATAAGCTGATAAAAAAAGCATATCTACCTGTAAAGAGTACCATATTTCATTTAAATTATTGATGGACGCCAATATTTTATGACATCCCTACCTACATCTAGAGTGGTCGAAATGCAATACCTTAGGAAAAATTACATTGAGTTTCTGCGCCTCACTATATTGCATGATTTTATCATTCCTCTTAATTATGCCAATTTCTAATTTGGTTAAACAAGAAAAAGAAAAAAAAAAAGATCATGCATTAATAGATGACCGACAATAATGGGTCTTCAATAATTTTCAGACAAGCAGTGGAACACTGTTGTCTATTGAAAAATCGTCCGATCAAACTAAGTGTGGGGCTTCATTGTCCCTTTATTTCCAATACATAAACTAAATATTCATCTAATTTGCCCTCTGATCATTAACATTAGGGATAATATCGATGGAAAGAAAAGATTAAGAAGGAATAAATAAATTAAGAAATATACGTAAGCAATTGTCATGAAACTATATATATCATACAATCACTTCAAAATAACCAAATTATAGAAATAGGAAACGTATCTTACATAAGAACGGAGCCAGATTAGAAATTAGGAGACTAAATAAAAAATATATTTACATATAAAAATTTAAATAAAAATAAAAATTAATAAGAAATAGTTTTTAATTTTTAAATCAATTACAATCGAATCAAAATAAAAAAGAACTAAAAATTATATAATTTCTAATACAATCTTTTATATACTTTTAAATATCAATCAAATATTATTATTAAAGTAAAATTAATTATTTATATATAAATATTTTATTTAAAAAATAAATTATAATTATTTTTGCACTGAATATTAATATATATATATATATATAATGCAGTTGTATAAATAAAAAAATATTATATTTATAATAAATACTGAAAAAAAGATTATATATTGTATATTAAATTTTTATTATTCATATTATTGGGGGGCCAAACCCCCAAGATATATATAGTGTAAAATCATACATGCAAGCTTATTATAAATAGTATGAGCAATTTCTTCTTAGTACATGCATGTATATATTAGAGCATTATTTAAGATTTGAATAAAATAGAAGAAATAGTAAATAGATATGTATGAAAATATATGGTAGGAAGATGATTAGAGTAAGTATTTGCATAAAGAGATGAGAAGTTGTATAAATGAGGTGTGGTTACTGGTTAGGTAGTGATGAGAATGTGATAAGTGGATGAATTTGAGGGTTGGGTGGTATGATGGATGATGAGAATAGAATAGTGTTGGGTGAGAGGTGATTGAGATTGAGTTTGTGGGTAGAAAGAAGCAGTGGGGGCCCAGTGGGTGGGTGGTGGATGCATCCAATAGAAAATGGTCCCATTGCCTTATTGTGTTTCCGCAGCGTCTTTCTTCTGCCATCCAGGATTAGCCATAACTAATCACCTCTTCCCACTGCCTATTTGCTTTTGCTTTTCTTTGCCTTCCCTACATTTATATTATCATTTAATTAATTAAAGATTATATTTTATCAATAATTAAATTTTTATTTAAAAATTCATTTGTATTATAAAATATTGTACACTACTATTTAATTATGATATATTATATATCGTAAGTTTTGGAAACGTTGATTCCTAAAAATATATCAAATACATCTACTTGTCTTAATATATTTTTTCTTGGAAAATAAATATTTTCATGTCTTAATTAGAAGTTTATTATAAGTATACACAAGTATACATCGAGATATACATGTTTCTTAAAATGAAACATTTTAACGAATAAATAAAATTTAAAATAAATAATTTTGAAACATATATTTATACTAAAAATAAATCATTTAAAAACTTATATTTATACTAAAAAATAATAAGTTATATATATAGGGGTGTATCATGTGAAAAAAAAATGTTTATTACGATGAGGGAAATTAATGATAATTAGGATTTCAATCAATAGTACTGTAAATTAAATTACTGATAGGTACGTTTGTTTCACTGTAACACAATTTTTCTTACTCTTTTCTATCCCAACTTTTGCCCCAACCTAAATAATCAGAACATATTAGTTAAAAATTGTTCGCGCCCATCAGGCTAATAACACACAACAATCACTATATCTTTGATATCTATCCAATCAAGAACATGAAAATTAGGAATTGCCCAGATGCCTACTTTTTCATCTATAGATCCACTAATGAAATAATTATCATCTAGAGGATTGAATTGTATGCATGTCACTACAATTATTATAAAATATAAACAAATTGTGATCAAGGAAATTCATTATAACGTTTTTTTTATCACATTGTAGGACAGTTACATGCCTCACCATTGGTTGGAGAAGGAAGTTTCATATAGAGTGATAACACAAGTAAGAGGTGCAGGAGCAATCAAGATTGCTTGATTGAGAACACACATTCGAGTGAGAGACAAGAGTGCAACTCTTGGTGAGAGACCGAAATTAAGATTCGTTTCGTTTTCATGCAAAAATAGGGGAGAGAAAAAAGTAAGGAAGAGTGTGTTATGGTGAGGTAGATACATTAATTTACACCACTGATTAAAATTCTAAGACTATTACTAATTCCTCTCATAATAATATATATATATAGATACACACCAAAAACAAATTAAAGTAAGTTAGTTTTACATATATAATAAGAGAATTTAAATAAAGTTAAATTGTGGTAACCTAGGGACACAAGTGAGTACATATCAAACTATCAATTTTTAACCTTAATGAGTTTTGTCATTTGATACGTGTGGGTCAAAATTTGTTATCATAACTAATTAAGATCAATCCACCTTAAGATAAAATCCATCTGGCAAGTTGGAAAATCAAACAAGATAAGAAAAATCATATTCAGTTAAAAAATAATTCAATTATTTTAATTTTAAATTTTTTTATATTATTTAACAAATGTTTTTTATTTTTATGATTTTTAGATTTTAAAGATAATATTTATAAAATAGATATTTATTTTCACATTTAATATTAGAATAGTAGGTCTTTAAATAAGATATCTGAGATAAGAATATTCACTTGGTTTGAAGAGGACTTACCTTCCTAAGTGAAAGATAAGTGTTATGATATAGATGGAAGAGTTTGCAGATTTTTCAGTAGTTTTAAAAATTTTATGTTGATGTAAATATGAAATACAAATCATATGAACAAAATGATGTGACAGTTTCGAGGTTTTCCATGTGTTTTTTGTCCCAATTGACTATTTATTAGTTTGGTTGCAAGTAATTTTTTTACTTACATGCAGTAATAATGCATAAATATTAATTCTCAAATTAAATATTAGGATGAATAATTATAAATATAATTAGTGAATATAAAAAATTATACATGACATTATATTGTACTTATCCTATTTCATGACGTATCTATTTAACTTGTATATAAAGACACACATTTGTAAGGTTTATATACAGAGACACACGCATTTGTAAGGATGCGCGCTTAGGCTGAGAAAGAATAAAAATCAACCTCCCTCATGAGATATCGAGTAAAGGAAAATCCTTAGATTTTGCCTTCTTTCATTCTTTAGTAGTTGTTTGTTCAATGAAAATATGATTTTCATTACAGTAACACTTTAAAAAGGTTGAGTTAGGGTATCTAACTAAAGCACCTCTTTAGGTTTACCATAGTAAAATATTTTCTTTCCTTCTAAAGTTTTTTAAACCCATATTCTCACATAATAGGTTTGCCATAGTAAAATACCTTCCTTGCCACAGTATGATTTTGATTACAATTTGTGACGTGATTACACGTAATTTGCAAGATAGATCGATAAATTTTCTCTTATAAATTAAATTAAATTAAATTAATTAATTAATTGTATCTGAGTTTATAAAAAAATTATTGTCTACTGCATCATTATTAGTCAAAACTATAAATGACATAATATTTTTAAATCACGTAATAATTTATCGTCATCTATTATAATACTTTTGAATTTTATGCTAACTTGTCTTTTGTCATATGTCCCTTCCATTAATGTTTACTCATCACACAACAAGCATTCATAAGAAAATTTCCTTATTGTTATATATATCTCTTGAGTTATTTGTTACTCTTGCCAAAATCTCAACATGAATATATTAAATTTTATTTTTATGTTGTTTGTAATTTATGTTCTCATTTGTGATTTTTATCTTTTAAAAAATGCTTTAAGTTTTTTTTTTTTTTGTTATGATAAAAATTGACCATGGATATTAACAATTCACCTACATGCTCAAAGCTAAATAGTTAGACAAATGTCTTGAATCTATTATCATATTATTACATATTAGCGTGTTAATTAATTGAAAATTCATTTATAATAAGTTTATAAATGTAATACAATGAAAAGAAAGAATAAACTAATAACCAAGAGATAAATATTTTCTGAGCACTATTGTAGTTTAATTTGAATAAAAAAATATGTAAAACATGACAAAATTTTAAAATAGGGTAAAAATAAAGTTGCTATTCCTTCTCTAAGAGATAATAGAAGCAACTTTCATGAGTTGTTTGGTGCATAAAAAACTATGTGGTGGTTCCCACTTTGTTACATAAGTGTTAAGCAATTTTATTCTATTTTCACTTCAATGGGAGAAATTTCAAACCAATGTTTAAAACTTGGCTTGAATTGGCCGATTCGACACTCATATAACTGGTCTGAGTCACTCTTTATCGGAAAGGCATCAGAATCGGATTAACCTGGAGCGACTCAGCCAGACTCAGCTAAGAACCAGCGACCCAACGACTCGGGGGTCATGTTTTTTTTTCCCTTAATGGTGAAACGACATCATTTTGAATGGGGGAAAACCCCTAATAGTCTTCTCCACATTCAGTCTTCTGGGGCTCAATGTGTTTGCGTTTTTCTCCAATCTATGCGACTTTGTCTTTTCACAATTGCGACTTGCATTGAAAATTATATCAAATAAGCCATAAATTGGTGTTGAAACTGTCTTCTTTAATTTGTGTTCTTGATTTTTTATTTTAACTTTTTATGATTTTTTATATAGTTTAACTTTTTATGATTTTTTATAGTATAAAATTATATAAGTTATAAAATTTTATATTTTTAATGTAATATGAGTCGTGTAAGTCAATTATCGACTCCCCAGGTTGACCCTTGACCCCATGACTTGCTCTAGCCGAGCCAGAGACCGGATTGAGTCTGATAACATTGTTTCAAACAACTACAAGAAACTCACAATTTTATAGTTTTTTTTTAAATTTTGACTTCGTTAAAATTATGGTACCTTAAAATTATAAATTTATTTTTTAATTTTATTACTTATTAAAATATTAATTATTATAAATCCACTAAAAATATTTTTTTTAATTTTGCAAAAAAATTAATATTCACAATAATAATATTTTAATTTAAAAACTAACAATTACATAACATATTTAATAATAATTTAATAATATTTAATGATATTTTATTCAACCAACAGTTGCTTGAACAAACAATTCAAAATTATTTTAAGCAACTTTCAGTGTTGCATATGATTGTTCTAAAGGTAAGTTCCTTGAAGTACTAGGTGTTTGAACTAAGCAACTTTACTAGCAATTGTGGTTAGAGATACTCTAAAAGGTTCTGAATCCCATAATTATAGAAACGCAAATTACTATAATTATAGATATGACAATTACTAAATTATAACATAATTTGTATGCATAACTCATGTCAACACTCCCCCTCAAGGTGGAGGATAAATATCATTCATGCCCAGCTTGCCAAGAAAGTCATGGAAGGCTCTATTGGCAACCACCTTGATCAAAATATCAGCTAATTGTTTTGTGATCTTCCCATATGGTACTTCAACAATATTTTTTTCAAGCTTTTCATATATGAAATTGCGGTCAATCTCAACATGTTTACTTTGATCATGTTGCACTAGATTTTCTGCAATCTTGATAGCAGGCTGATTACCAAAATATAATTTCATAGGCCAGCAAGAAAATCAAGCTCTTTTACAAGTCTTTTCAGCTACAATAACTCTTGTTTTCCTTTTACCATAACTCTATATTCAACCATTGCACTTAACAATGAAACAACCTATTGTTTTTTACTTTTCCAAGTAACTAGACTACCTCCAACAAACGTGAAATACCCAATTGTTGATTGTCGTCTTTCTCCCTTAGTGACTAGTCAAAATTGCAACACCCACTGACAGATGCATGATTATGCTTGGAAAACGTAAGACCTTTTTCTTGGTGCAAACTTCAAGTAATGCAAAATTCTAAAAACAACTTTTATATGAACTTTATTTGGATTATGCATAAAACGACTAACCATATTATATATGGTTGAGTATGTGATAAATATATTAGTCTACCAACCAATCTTTTGTATCTACTCTTGTTAATAGGAACTTGATTTCGATGTTCCTCAAGGCCATGATTTTGTTCGATTGGCGTATCAATTGGTCGACAACCAAGCATACCAATTTCCTTTAAAAGGTCAAGAGCATATTTTCATTGTGACAAGAATATACCCTGTTTTGACCTTGCAACTTCAATACCTAAGAAATATTTTAGACCTCTAAGATCCTTCATGTCAAATTCAAATGCCAAGTAAGTCTTAACTTGCCATTTCACCAATATCATTTCCAGTTCAATCATATCATCCACATATATGATAAAGACAATTATCTTACCATCTTGTTGTTTAAAGAACAAAGTATGATCTGCATTGGTTTTAGTATAATCATATTTTTTCATAGCCATTTGAAATCTTTCAAACCATGCTTTTGGCGATTGTTTCAACCCGTACAATGCTTTCTTTAGCTTACAAGTCAAAGTCATATCACTAGAGAAGTTGTATCCATGAGGTATGCTCATATAGATTTATTCTAAGAGGTTTCCTTGCAAGAAGGCATTTTTTTAACATCATATTGTTGTAATGGGTAGTCAAAATTTGCAGCAAGGGATAAGAGAACTTAGACAATGGTAAGTTTAGCAACATGTGCAAAGGTTTCTTGATAGTCAACACCAAATGTTTGAGTGAAATCATGAGTAACTATTATTGTTTTATATCGATCAATAGTTCCATTTGGCTTTGTTTCATGGTGAATACCATTTGCATACTACTAGTTTCTTTTCTTCTGGTAAGGTCACAATATCCCATGTTTGATTTCTTTCTAGTGCTTGCATCTCTTTAGTCATGGATGTTGCCCATTTTGGATCATTTAATGCTTCTTGAACTCCTTAGGAATAGAAACGATAGGCATTTGATTCACAAAGGCTTTTATAAAGTGGGGAAATTGTTCAATTGAAACATAATGAACAATAGGATACTTCAATATCTTCGAACGATCAGGTGAATATCTCTCTTATGGTTTTCCTTGTTTGCTACAAGGAGGTAGTTGATACCTATTCTCATCACAAATTGAAACATGATCGTTGATTAAATTGTTCGTAGTAACCTCAGAATCTATACTTACCTCAAGATCATGAGCAACAATGGAATCATTAGTGGTACAATAGGATTAGAAGGGGTTGTGAGACTTTGAAGTGCTGATGAGCTGGTAATGGATGGTCTAGTGTATCACATTAAGGTGCAAAATCTATACCAATAAATAACTCTTGGGCAAAGCCAATGCTCATATTGGAAGGATTTTTAGTCATCACAACATCAGGAAGGAAAACCTTTGAGGTGTCAATGAGCTAGTAATGGATGAGCTAGTGGTATCACATTTAGGGGCAAAATCCATACCAATAAATAACTCTTGGGTAGAGCCAATGTCCATATTGGAAGCATTTTTAGTCATCACAACATCAGGAAGGACAACTATCCAATTCATCTTTTTCGAATATGACTCCCCAGGAAAAGTAGAAATGGATGAGTGTGATGAGAAATACATTTCTGTTTTAGAGAAAGTAACATCCATAGTCACATACAACTGCTTAGTAGGTGGATGATAGCACTTGTAACCCTTCTTGTAAGAAAGATATCCAACAAACACGCACCTTAAGGCATAAGGATAAAGTTTTGTCCATTAATGTTTATGAAGATGAAAAAACGCAACACAACCAAAAATTTGTGGTGCTAATGTTAAGTTTGAAGGTATATTAACATAAGCATAAAGTTTTTCTAAAGGTGTTTTAAATTTGATAACACTACTGAGTACCTGATTCATAAGGTAAACTGCGTACAAAATAGCATCTCCCCAAGTGTTGATGACATATGAGTAACAATTAAACATGCACGTGTAATCTCAAGGATATGCCAATTTTCCTTTTGACCACACCATTTTGTTGTGGTGTATACGGGCAAGTGGTCTCATGAATAATACCATGATCCTGAAAATAAGATTGTATTTTTTTACTAACAAACTCACTTCCATTATCAAACCTAAGAATCTTCACTTTGTAAAATACTGTGTTAGTATCATCTTATGAAAAAAGCAAAAGCATTCATACACATCACTTTTATAAGTCATCAAGTAGATCCAAGTCATGCGACTCAATCATCAACAAGGATAACAAACCAATGACATCCAGATAAGGTAGGGACCAGTGCAGGACCCCATATAACAGAATGTATCAAAGTAAAAGGTTTTTTTGTCTTATTATTAAAGCTTAAAGGGTAGTTTGCACGATGGATTTTAGCCGATGTACATACATCATAATGAAAATCCAAAGGTTGCAATCCAAAAATAAAGATGGAAATAAATGCTTAATATAATCAAAAGATGCATGACCAAAGGGACGATGCCATATCCAAATTTGATGTTTCTTAGCACTTATAAAGCTTTGACTAGTTAATGCATTGTTGAAACATATCTCATCTACATAATAGAGTCCCCTCCTTTTAGTACCACACCTAATAATCTCTTTGTTGTTGAGGTCCTGAAGAAGACAAAATTAAGATTACATTAATACTAGACAATTTAATTATTCAGTTACTTATGGCATGGATAAGATATTATTAGATAGAAAAGAACCAATAAAGTGTGTTGTAATGATAAAAAAGGTGTCAACATGATTGTGCCAGCACAAGACACTATAAATGACACACTATTAGCATTAGATAATATGTACGATGAGTTTTACTTGTAGTACACAAAAAAGATTGATAAAATGTCATATGTCAATGACACCTGAATGATAATCTATCCAATATCCTTGATAGTATCACCACTCATAAGAGCAAGTCCAACATTACCTGATGAGTGCATATTCTATTGTAAATCAGATTTGAAACCAATAGACATAGTTATTATTGGTGTTGGAGGTGACACCATAACTATGGTTATGCCACCCCTCTTGTCTCCATCCTTTTGATTGCGTTGATCACAAGATCTTCGTTCATTAATACTATCCCACCAATTTAGACATCCATGGAGCTTGAAACAGTTATCTACAACATGTTTAGGATTACAACAATGACTGCCACCATTTTCAGTACCCCCTTTGTTTTTATGAAGAAGTGATTGATTTTGAGTTAGAGTAGTTTTAGTTACCATGGCCACGCTAGGAGTCACTTGACTATGCAACATAGTATTTCTTTTTTGACCCTCTCTCTTGACAAGCAAATTCATTCTCTAGATTGGGGAAAGGTTCCATACGAAGAATATCACTTCAAACACGATCATACGAGTCATCTAGACCCTTTTGTAATGTGGTCCTCTAATTTAAAAGCCTACTTTGGCATTTGCTTATGGAATCCCAGTGCTGGTTAATGGTTGGCTATTCTTCCAATACCTTATCATGTCTCCCCCTATTTAAGGTAGCTTTAGGTGTTTTATTTGTAGCCATGTAGGCCAGATTAGTAGATTTTGATGTAATTGCCTTGTGTTTTGTTTTTAGGCGTTTTATTTGCAGCCATGTTGGGTTGGTTTTTTTATTATCCTGTCTAGCTTATTAATAGGTTCTACTATTTGTATTCTAGTTTTTGTATTTCTTGGTAGTTGTTATTACTCTATCTGGGTGTTACTTGTTATTTTGAGGTAGGTTGATCTCTAATAGCTTGTAAGATTTAGCTAAAGGTTTCTCTTGTATCTTTTTATTAGCATTTATGGTGCTCATTAATGAAATATTCAAACTCAATATTACTTGTTAAGGTTGAATAACCCTACCTTCAGTAGAGGATCTTCGAGTTAAGGGGAGTTAGGGTTCTGCCAAGCTTTTTTCTCATTTTTAGTAAATAGAATTTTTTTTAAAAAAATTGTACTTTTATTTTGTATTATATCTATTTTACTTTTTTTTTTCTCCCAAACTTTTTCTTTCTTTTTAACAAATATAATTTTTTTTACAAAAAAATTGTAATTATCTTGAAATATATCTATTTTATTTTTTTTGTTTCCCAATATTTTTGTCCAAGATTTGCCACTGCCTACGTCATTTGATTTACACATTCAATTGGTATTGTGGTCATTGAAATTGTATTATTAGGTTTAAAATTTTTTAATATATTGTTATTTACATCCAATAATATATTTTAGTTTGTTAACACGTTTTATTAATGTTTTAAAGGTCAGTTCAGACAGGTCAGTTTAACTAAGAACCACCTAACTAGTTATATAACTGGTCTAAACCGACATTTGGATAAGAAATGCATCAGAACTAAATTATTCATAGCAACTCGATAAGACTCTGCTGAGAATCAGCGACCTGACAACTTGGGTAGTCATGATTTGTTTTTTCTTAATGGTTGAAATAACATCGTTTTGAATAAGGAAAAATCTTTAATAGTTTTCTCTATGTTCAATTTTCACTCTTTGCAACTTATTGTGTTTGCATTTGCTCTAATCTTAGCAGTTTTACCTTCTAAGATTGTGACTTGCACTAAAAATTTGCAGCAAATAAGTCAACTAATGTTGACACTATTTTCTTTAATTTATATTATTGATTTTTTGTATAATTTAATTATTTTATGATTTTTTTTATAATAGAAAATTATATAAGTTATAAAATATTCGAGTTATGGGTCAATTATCGACCTCTGTATTGACCCTGTGAGACTCTTTGTTTTAGTAGTTGAGTTAAAGATTGAATCAAGTTTAATAACATTGCATTTGACAGATATGATAAGATAAGATAAAATCACAATAATATAAAAACATAATAAGTTATCATTCTATTGAGTGTTTGTTTATAATTGTATACACAAATGAAAAAATTAGTGTATCATAGAAATTATTTATAATTGTATAATTCTAAAAATTGATTTTTAATTTATATTTTTCCAAATCTGGAAAATTGTAATTTTAGATAACTTAGATACTTTTTTATGTAAGAAATTATTTTATTTAAATGATAAAAAAATTATATAAAAATTAAAAATTGTATACACAAAACGAGAACATGATATAATATAGATAAATTATTTTCAAATAAAAAAATTACTATATCATTAAAATTACTTATAAATTTATAATTCTAAAATCTGTTTTTTAATTTATATTTTTACCAAATCTGAAAAATTGTAATTTTTAATAAATTATATAATTTTTTTCATCTATGAAACTATTTTCTTTAAATGATAAAAAAATTTATAAAATTATAATAAATATTAAAATTTTTTAATAATAATTATTAATATTTAATATTAATAAATAAATATAGTTTAAATTTATACGTAAAAATTTTTATAAATACAAAATATACATAATATAATATGTTAAATAAACATTATAATATATTAATATATTATTCTATATTATGTATTATATCAAATACTACAACAAGTGATATATATAAGAGTGAATTACAACCATACCTTTTGAAATTTAATACCTGTATATATATATATATATATATATATATAGAAAAAAATAATATTTTTAAAGATAATATTTTTAAATATGTTAATATAATATTTTTAAATTTAAAAGATATTATTATTTACTATAAGAGGTGATAATATAATATTTTTAAGAATGTTATCATAATATTTTTAAACTTAAAGATAGATTAGTATAAAACAATAAAGAAATAAAAATGTTTTATTTGATAAAATTTAAAATTTTTTTGTTATTTGTTATATCTAATTTATTAAGTATATTCTTTTATACATTATTAGATAGAGTTTTATTATAATATATGGTATGTAATTATTTCTGTAAATAATATTAAATTATTTATATAATATAATGTAATTTACATATAATAATTATTCTAACATTAAATATATTATATAATCAGTGAGCTGCTCTTTGTGATAAGAATTATATCATAGTAAATTGATAGATAATATAATTATTTTATACAATCCTATAACACCAAAGATACTCTAGATATATTTGAACGGTGAAACAAACTAACAAAGACACAGTAGGTGTACACACTAGGTAATAAGAATATGATATCCAAGTGACCAAACACATCCTGGGGCTGGGAGAATAATCCCGCGCTTATTCGAAGACGGAAACAACCAAACAGTATAGTAGAATCGATGGAGCCCATAATCCTCTCCGACGAAGAAGATGACCTCTTAACCCCATTCCCGGTCCATTGCAAGAAACGCCGAACCGGACCGGACCCAAACCCCCCCGTCTTCCTCATCGACGATGACCCAACCCCACACAAATCCGCCACACCTTCTATCGTTCCCGAGACTCCAATGTCCGCGCTGTTCGGTTCCGATGTTGCAATTGTCAAATGCACAATACCTTCCAATCCCGCCGTTAGGGTTTCCCCTAAAAAATTCTCCGGTTAATTCTTTTTCTCTGTCTCCCCTTTCTTATTTTCCATAATTTCTTCTTCTGTTTTTTTTTTTTTTTTTTTTTTTTTGTTGGAGGAATCCGGCGCTACTTATTATCAGTGGTTGTAAAAGTAAACGTAAGGCTGCTGTTGCATATTTTTGCTATCTAGAAAAAAAAATATTGGAATTGCATTGATAGGGTATTTGTTTGCTTCCTGCTAATATCTAGCTATGGGTTTTCTAGTAGAATTGAATTTTACGACGCTTTATGTTTGTTGTTTTGTTCTCTGCACAGTTTGTTTTTTATTGATTGTTTTCGTTTTGAAGTGATTTTGTCCGCCTTGAAATTCATTTTTCTATGATAAGTGAAAGATTAGCTGAACTGCATGTACACTGTTTATTTGTTTGTTGCTCAGGGATTAGTCAAATGATATGTTTGGAATCGGATAATGAGTCAGAAGATTGTCAAATGAGCAAACGGGATGAGAATGAACCAAGAGATTCTAGACGGGTTTCGAATGCAATGGGATCTAGAAGTTCTCCTGGTATGTGCTTGGCACCAGATAATGAGTTAGAAAATTGTGGACTGGGCAAACAGGTCGAGATCGAACCAAGTGATTCAAGATGGACTTCAAATTCAACGAGGCCTGGAAGTTCTCCACGTGTATCTTTTGAATCAGATAACGAGTTAGAAAATTGTGAAGTGGGTGAACGGGATCATAGTGAACTGAGAGAATCAAGATGGACTTCAAATTCAACGGGGTTTGGTAGTTCTCCTGGTATATATAATGGTTCACAAGTTATATTTGTTCTTCACCTCCTGAAATGCTTTGTTTATTTGTTTATGTAATGGAAAATTGCAGATAGGCATATTTCATGTGGTATTGCTACTCAAACTGATATGCCTGGGGACAACCTTTCAAATCTAACCTATTCACAAGTGGTTAGTCATTTGAGCATTATTTTCCATGTTGTGTTTAAATGTTTATGCACATCTATGTAATCATTTATTTTTATATTTTACTATCATTGATAATGTAATTTTTTTTATAGTTGTATTTGCTTCAAATGTAAAAGGGGATTGTGTTGATTTTCATGTGCTACATTTTGTATTTTTGTTCCATGCATCTGAGACAATCTCATTCTATTTTAAAAGTTTATGAAATATGAACATGGAGCAGGGGGAAAACACAAAGGATATGAAAAAATCCAAAGTTTCTGCAAAGAACACAACCAAGGCAGCAGGAAAAACAAAAATGACAAAAGAAGAAAGAAGTCGCCTGATGGAGGAAAAGAAACTAAAGAAAGAAGTGTGTTTCTGTTTATGGCTTTAATCATTGTTTATGTATTATATCATTCAAATTTTATAATATGACAGCTCTTGAAAATTTATTCTCCAGCAAGAGAAGTTAAAAAAAGCTGCTCTGAAGGCTGAAGCTGCAGAACTGAAAAAAATTGAAAAAGAAAAGCAAAAGTGGGAAAAAGGGAAGTTTGCCATAAAATCTATTGTGGCAGAAATTGATGCAAAGGTTGTTGAATCAGGTTCAATTGGAGGTTGGTTATTCATATCTGAACCCATAAGTACATGATAATTTTCTACATAGTTTTTCTATTTGATTGTTCTCTCTTAAAACTAATATTCTCTTGCTTATCTGAATTGATAACTACAAGATAAGTCTTATGCAATTTCTTAGTTTTGATTATTTTCATATAAAACTACTATTTCCTTGCTTCAGGACACTTGCTTAGTAGGTTTGCTGAAAAAGGGCTTACATACCATATTACATCAAATCCAATCACAGGATCAATTTTGTGGTCTATGAAAGTTCCAGAACATATTTCACAGGTAAGAGATGCCTTCAGTTCATCTTAAGCATGAAGTCATTCACATTTCTCTGCCTTTAATGTATATAATTTTTTTAATGTATTCCATATCCATGTGAGTAACTTGCTGTATAAAGTGTTCACTTCATTATATTTTTTTTGGTGAAAGTTATAAATAGAGCATTATACTTAGAGTTTAATTAGTATACACTGTTAGTATAAAGATTTTTACACTAACATTCAATCACAATCCTTCATCCATGGTAAATTTATTGACTTTACTCTTTACTACTTTAAAAGTCACAAATGAAAAGTCATGATTAAATGTCAGTGACAGTGTATATCAATCAAACTCTTACTTAATGGTGATAGAAAGTGTTGCTCTTTTCCCATTAGTTTCCTCGGATGGTTTTGACTTCAATCACTCATAATTACAAAGTTTCATTTTCATTATTCTTTTTTGCTGGGGGGAGGGGATGGAATTGTGATAAAGTTTAGTCCTGGCCAGTGTAAAATTACATTTATAATATCTAATTAAAACTTTTTTTTATGGCCAAATTAGATGGATATTTTTGTGAGGATTCTTCTTTTCCTCTGATATCAATTTCATTTATTATTTGCAGCTTTCTACTGAAAAATTTGAGATTCCATATGTCTTGCTCATTTATGAGGCTGACAAATTTTGTAACCTTGTTACAAATGATTCTCTTTTTTATCAACTCTCTAGCATTCGAAGTCATTATCCAGCTTATACAGTTTGTTACCTCACCAATAGGTTATTGGCTTACATTAACAAAAGGTGAGTGATATATTACAACTTTCTTATTACTTCAATTCTACCAGCATATAGTTGCATTTATGTTTTAGCGTACTGTGCTATGTTAAATGTAGTGTGTGCATATATTTGCTAATTGATCTCGAGCACCAGATAGCTTAATATAGTGTATCAAATCAAACTTCCAAAATAAATTAAAGGAATATAATATAATAGAAAACTAAAAAAAGTTAGAATTACTCTAACTTTTTTACATTATACATGCATTTCAATTAATTTTAATTTTTCCTAATTCATACTCATATTTATTACCTATAAATCTCTTTAAAAAGTCTGAGTCATCACTCATTAGACATTTGATAGTGCCATAATTAGGTAAATGGTCAGATACCATTCTGTATTTGTTACACCATTACATATCGATTATTGAAAATGGTTTGAATGTAAAATATTGTGTAGTTGGACTTTGGAAACTTGTTTTACTGGGCTTTTCTTGTATGAGAACTAAGAAGCTCAAACATGCATCTTATTTTCTATTCTAAACATTTATTTCAAATATACTTTTACAAATACAAAATTTACTTGAATTGTACACACTAGAAGTTTCTTTTTTTTTAATATGTTCAGGTTATCTGGATAGTTTTCTAAGCTTACTTTAAATAGGAAATTCTTTTAAATATTTGCCTAAATGCAATTACTTTCAGCCAAAAGTAAGAAAACTTAATTCTGACAGATTGCAAGTTTCATAGTGCATAAAACCTTTACACACATACACACAATTCCACACATACTAGTATTTTCCTCTGTATAAAATTTTATTAAATTTATGTTTATTATTTCTGATATCTTTTTGGCCAATTTATTGTTAACCTACAATTTCATTTTAGATTTCATAATCTTATTTTGTTGAAACTTTGATTTTTTATGATCTGTCAGGGAACAGGGAAAATATAAGAACCCTGAAAACAATAGTTGTTGGAGACGTCCACCTGTAGAAGAGGTTGAATAACTGGTCCTTTTTCAAATTACAAGGAATATTTTAAAAGTTTACCTTATTTAAATGTCTATCATTTTTGTTTTAAATTGTCTTGTAGGTTCTGGCTAAACTAACGACTAATTTCAACAAAGTGCATTCCAGGCAGTGTGTAGATGAGGCCGAACTGGCTGAACATGTTGTTGGTTTGACATGCAGCCTAGCATCTTGTCAGTTTAGGTACTTGACGCCTGTATATTTGGTATTGAATTAGAGTTTTGTCAATCTTTGAAAAGTAAACAGTTTTATATGCGAAACTTACATGTAAAACCGGTTACGCAAAACCATTGAAGTGTATATTGGTGAAAGCTGGAATTTGATATCTACTGATTCGTTGCTATGCCTATGCAATGAATGATTGAACTTGTTTCTTCAAATTTGCATTTGAAGCATTTATTTTTCTGTTTGCAAGAACAACTTATGTCCTAGAATTAGTGTTATTTGAAAAACACAATACCTGCTTTCTAACACTGTAAATCTGTTTCGTACTCTGTGTAATCTATCTTTTTTCCTATAAATATTACGCCAATTTTGTTTATTTAAACTGCAGAAAGAAGTTAACCCGGTTAGCTGTAAATGCAAATGGAGCCCTTATTCCAAAGGACTGTGTTGACCGGAATTTGATAAAGAAATCTTTGTGGTGAGTGATTTTCTCATTGTTATATTGCATAGAGAAATATTAGCACCCTCTCTTGTTACTTAAAACAAAAAGTATTAAACAAAATGCTTAGGGTATGCTTGATTATCAATAATTGGAAATGTAGATTGGATTGGATGCAAACTTAAGTTTGCGAAAACATCCCCACCCTTGATTGTCCGATCAGTTTGTATTAGATATTTGGATTGTCCCGGATGTTTGATTATCTTTATGTTATGTGAACAATTTGAAAATCGTATTAACGTTGAATTAAATGGCCACTGTTCCTTTGTTCTTTCTCATTTTCAACGTTAAGACAGTTTGAAAATGTATTAAGTGCTATGTTTTCCTTCCATAAAAAAAAGTGCTATATTTTCCAAGTAGTTAATAATTTAACCAATGTAGTTTGGGCATTGACATATGATATTACTTCATAACAAACTTCACAATTAGACTCACTGCTGTCTCGTTGAAGACAAGTAATTGTTTAGCTTTAGCTTAACCTTGTAGATAAATGGTGAAGGGAAATTGCAGGATTTTTTTCGTTATTTTTCTTGTTCACAATTATTTATTAATAAACACATAGCATCTATGATCAGATGATTTAATGGTACGACTATATAACTTACTATTTAATTAAGTAAATGTAGATGGTTCAGTGTAAGGTGAAATTGATTCTGTACTAACAATGTGGAGGCAGCTTATATATAAGGGATAATGAAGTAACTAGAAGCTGATGTTATTAATATCTGTAGTAGCTTGATGTGTTTGGTTTGAGGATAAGATCTAGCTTCTTGTTTAATTTTCATTTGGGGGAAGAGGGTTTGAGTTTTGGCAATAGTTAGGCTCCTAATCTTTATAAAAGAAAAAGAACAAAAAACAATGAAATTTCTGCTTGGTGGCCAGTGTTATTTTGTAGATTATAAATTTGTCATGCATGTTGCAAACTTATATTCCGTAGAAGAAATGTTTGATACATGATCCAGTTAACCTAAATTATTTGGATTTCCTATCTTCAGCGTACTCGCCCAACAATATTCTAAAAGATTTATGTATTATTAACATTTAGGCTTAAGTAAGTTTTTTGTTGCTAAAGTTTCATAAAAAATCACTTTTGAATTTTGAAATTCAAAAATATTTTTTTTAGTCCCTGAAATTAATTTGTTTTTTGTATTAATGTTGACCGTTTATAAGTTCCGGTGTATTTGGTTGTATCTGACGTAAAATTGAAAATAGATGGGATTATGGTTGAGGAGTAAAGTAATTTACAAGTACAAAAACATGTGCTTTTTGGTGTTAAATGGAGAAGAAAGATTAAAAGTAAATTAGAAGTTAAAAAAAATATTTTTGAATTCTACGGACTAAACGTGATTTTGGTGAAACTTTAGAAACAAAAAACTTATGTAAATCTAACATTTATAAGTTAATCTACTTGGTTGTGGAGTAAACGGTGCTTTTATGTATACAAATATCTCACTCAGCCTGCTTTTCAAACGTTGTGTTCGTCCCCTTGGCTTCCGTGACTAGGTTAAAAGCTTTGGTGGCTGTCCCCAAAGTACAGCCGCGATTTGCTATTGCTATCTGGAAGAAATATCCAACCATGAAGTCCCTACTAAGTGTTTATATGGATCCAAGTAAATCGGTATGTGTAGTTAATATTTACTTTCTTTGCTCTGAACCTGATTGGTTACAGTAAATTTGGACACTAGGAAATGTAATCTGATTCGTATCTTTTAGTTGCTTTAGTTACAAATAATGGTTATAAAAGACATGATGACTATACAAGTTTTTAATGCAAATTATAATAACACTCATTTTAATTTTTATTAAATTACACATAATTCCATTATTTTATTAAGACACCATGACTAGGAGTCCTTTAAAGCAAATTACAATAACAATTCTTTTAACTTTTATCAAATTACACGTAACTTCATTCTTTTATTTTTCTATGCTAACTTTTTTTTAAGTTTAAAAATATTATATTAACATCTCTTATATGATTGAGAACATTATATTATCATCCTCTCAAATCCTACACTTAAACCTATTTCTCTCAAACCTTACACTTAAACCTATTTCTCTCAAACCTTACACTTATACACGTTTAGGGAGTACAAAAGTGATGTTTAAAAAAGTAGAAATTACATGTATAATGATACCAAACTTTAGAGGATATTAGTGTAATTTACTCAAGTTTTTATTATAATTTTTTAATGATGGAAGGTGCAATATAAAAAGACAAGACTCTGCTTTTATTGCCACAGGAGCATGAGAAGGAATTTTTACTTAAAGACTTGATGACTGAAGGTTTGCTTGGTGGTGACAGAAGGTTAGGTGAGGTTTGTTCGAAGAGAGTATATAGAATTCTAATGGCGCAAAGCGGATGCATTAGAACAGATGATGTCGAGAATGGTGCTGATTTCTTTGAACGTCAATCATGAAGAATTTGTACTGTATGTAAACTGTTTTTAAGAAAGGGTGTCTACATGTGAATACGCAAAGGTCTCAACCTTTTACGTTTTATAACAAATTAAAATCCGTTATTATCTTATATTAGTGATAAATTATTTATATTTTCTCACAGTAAGTATTAATGAAGTTACAATGGTGATTATAATCGGTCACTATGATGAATATTAGTGATGAAAATGTCAAATGAACAAATAATGACAGGCTATATATTTTTTACTGAATGTCTCTAAAACACATGCCTTTTTACATGATTATTTTATTTGCACAACATGATTTTATAGTTTTTTGTATAAAAAGAATAAAATAGGAAGAAAAGAGAGAAAGTTAACATACGATAGCTGATGCGAAAATAAATGTAAACAGAAAAAAATACAGTAAGTTTGGATAAAATAAATACTTAAGATTTGTTTTCATGATTTTGTCTTTAGAAAATAAAATAAAATAAAATTATTTTTTATAAGTTAAAATTAATTATTATTAGTTGATTTCTAAAGTTCCATTAAGGATGATTTTTAGTTTATAGCTTTTAAATTTATAAAAACAAAAATTAATTTTTATTTTTAAATTTATAAAATTAATATTGTTTTTGTTTCTAATTTTAAAATATGATTGTCAAATATATTAATCCAACAAAACTTATTATTTCTTGGGGATTGAAGATTAATGATCGATAATAGAAGGTTATGACATAATTGATTATGGGTGATGAATGATTGACAGAAAAAATATAGTAGGTTTGATATAGTTGGATCGGTAATTAATGACCAACGACTGAATGATATAATGATGTAAAAAGTAGTATGGTAGCGATCAATAATGATAAGTAATAAACTTGTGTATAAATGAAAACATAAATCTCAACGAAATTTTATTGTTTTTGAAACAGGTAAAAGAAACTATTTTAAGAAAACTGAAAAACCAAAGTTTTTTCATATTGAATGAGTTAATTTTAGTTTCATATTTTAGTTTTTTTTGTCTTGAAAGTATTTGTGAAATATACATATTGTTTTCTATGGCTGGTTAGCCCTTTGAATCACCGTAAAGACAGTCCTTGGGAAAAATTTATCTAAACAGAGATAGTAGTATTATCTGTAATAAATTGTTTATAATAGACATTGTTTTAATCACAGAGCTTCCTAGAGGGTGAAATAATATAATATAATATAGAATAGAATAGAAAAGATAACAGAGAGAAAATCAGATGTTGTGGGGCAACTTGTTATTTGTTCCGTAGAGGGATTGATGAAGCCGAAAATCGAACGCAGAAAAGGACTTGCGCATTTGGTTGCCTTCATTGCGATTGATGAGATCAATTATAGAGGCTTGTAAGAGGGTATAGTTTTTTATATTCTTAAGAGCATTTGGATGGCCCTCTGTTTTGGGAGATTTTCTCACTATAACTGGTGATATAGCCATGCATGCGCTGCTTCCACTTTTCCTTGTTTCTTCTTCACCTTTCATCTTCTCCTATCAAAACCAAAGCCACACTACACTGCTTATTATCTTCTACATTAATATTAAAGGATACCAATTACCAAAACCATCTTCTGCAACATGGGCAATGCATCCCCCCGTACTCCAAGACTTCTCAACCCTCAAAAACATTGTTTTTACTATTTTAAAAATTACTCTAGTTTGACGGAATCTATAAAGACTTTTAATTAACACGTTTTTCTTTTTCTCTTTTTTTCAAAAATAATTTTTGAAAATTCTTTTTAAAAATTAAAAATCAAAATTAAATCCATCAATGCTCTTAACAAGTGAAATCTTACTACTATTTATAAATATCTAAAAAGGTATATAAATATTAAATTTTCACATTGTTGGTTCATATGAAAATATAAGATACCATTATTGAAGCGTGTTTGAAAGGATATATTTAGTGGAGTATAGAAAGCACCTCCTTTGATGATTCTGAATCTTTCCTACTTTGTTCAGTGGTTTGGTTCTGTCGTGGCTGGCTCACATTGACATTACATGCATTTGCTTGAAATACTTGTACTTTATTTTTAAGACTTTTGTGCCTTCATTCGTGATGAAAAGTAACAGACAACATATCAATTTCAATCCAATATTGCACTCCAGTTATCAAGAGAGAACTCATCTAGGGTACCTTTTGCGTCTCTTTATTTGTGACCCTTCCTCCTCGTCTTTATAGATCACTGGTAACGCTGAAAGGTCACATGCTAATGGACTTGATGTGAAGAACTGTAAGCAATAAACATTTTTCATATGGCTTTTTGAAATAATGTTTTTAAGACACTTCAAGCAATTTTCTTTCATTTCTTCTTTAAAAATTTTGGTTTATAAATCGTGTATATGATGCTTGAAAATTTAATAAGAAATCCTTGCTATCTTCAAATACCAAATGGCTAATTCAGGACCTGATCACGAAAAATTATCAAACACATTTTTTTCAAGATATTAATCATATTTTTCTCTTAATGTAAGAGTTTAATTTCAGACACTAAAAAGTCTTGCCAAGTCATTCACTATCAAATAAAGGACATCAAAGTGCACATGAAAGCAACAACAAAGTAGGGAAGAACTAACTCACTTCACTTTCAAGAGCAGAGGCAGCTGTGCCACGAGAATAAGATTCGAGATCAAGAAGTGTGGTCAAGAGTGCACATGCAGAGGAAGGGAATTCCTTAAAGATTTCTTCATAATTAGCTTTATATTGTTGTGGCGGACGGAAGCTTGTCATTAGCTTCATTTTCATCCAGTAATCTGCTGAAGGTGAACCACAAAGTTTGAAGATCATGTGAAGCTGTTCAACCTACATATACATAAAATGCTTAGTAGCTCATCACACTCCAACTATTATTTGGATAATCTTCTCATTAAGTACTCAAAACAAAATTCAAAATGAACTTGAAGTTAACTTATGCATAAATTAATTTATAAAACTTTTCTCATTAAACTTCTCAAAAGAAAAGAGTTGTTTTAAAAACACTTTAATATGCATGTGACATGACTTGATAAGTCTCCAGAATGATGATTTGAATCATCATTAGTTTGCATAAGATGTCCAAGCTCAAGGCTTTTACAACTCTGATCCAGATGAAATAAAGTTGTACCTCTGTCCTCCCAGCCATAATTGGTCTTCCAAGAAACATCTCGGCCAACAAGCATCCTGCACTCCAGAGATCAATTTCATATCCATAATCTGTGGAACCTAAAAGAAGTTCAGGAGCTCTATACCAAAGTGTCACCACTCTATTTGTAAAAGGCCCTTCAGGTTTGATAGCAAAAGAATTTGCCAGCCCAAAATCTGCTATTTTTAGCACCCCTTTTTTGTCTACTAACAAGTTAGAAGGTTTAATATCTCTATGCATAACTCCCCTCTCATGACAATGCTGCAGCCCCAAAAGCAGCTGCTGCATATAACACTTGATCTGCATAAATTACAACTAAAACATCGTTATCATTTCATCAATGAGAGCTGATATAAGCATCAAGAACATTATAAGTTTGAACTAGCACAGATCCTAGTTATTAATAGACTAAATCAAGAGAAGCTAAAATAAAAGAAACAAATAATTTATATGTAACCTTTCCTAGCAGCATTGACAAACCTCAAAATGAAGAATTTAATTAGAACATAGTTAGAGTGTAAAAGTTATTTACTCTTTTTTCAGTTAATCATGAATTGAGTATATGTTAAAATTATTAACTTTGACAACAATTTGTACACAGAGTGCATAAAAATTAATTAGCCGACCTGTGGTTGAGTGAGTTTGTCCCCAGGGCGGGAGATAATTGTGGTAAGGTCGGAGTGCATGTAATCAAAAACAAGATAAAGACTGTACTGCATCCTTGAAGTTGCTAGCCCTTCCAGTTTCATGACATTGGGATGATCCAGCGTCTGCAGTATCATGATCTCTCTTGCCATAAACTTTATGCTTTCAGGATCCGATGTGTCAAACCTTACCTTCTTCAAAGCAACAATCTTTCCACTTTCCTTATCTCGCCCTTTGTATACGTTGCTATATGTTCCACGCCCCACCTACAACCCCCAATAAACTTTAAAAACTACAAACTACATCATCACTCTAGTCTCTAATTAATAATCTCCACCAAACACATCACAACTTATGTCTCGCGAAAATAGTAAAATAAAACATATATATATACATCTTTGTCTAAGATCTCAAGGCATCCATACATGTGAAAAAGAGAGAAAACAACATGAAACTATGCACTTGCAACTTAAGAAATCTTATGCATCTTAGTATTAGAGAAATTTTTGGATAAATTAATATAGCTAGAAAATGAACAATATAATTAATGATACTGACATGCAACTTTATAGAAGTAACGTTAGATGTTACTAACAAGTGCAGATTTATAGATGTTAAACAAATGAAATGTACACTATGGATAATTGTATTATTTTACCTTTCCAAGTTTTTCATAGGAATCAGCAGTCTTAGGAACCAAACTAGCCAAAACATTTTGTGGGATATTATCAACGAGCCATTTTGGCCACCCATCTACAAACTCATAGCGTGCAATATTCTTATTCTCCTCTGAAACATTACCAACCTCAAGACTCTTGTCTTCATTTCTAGCAACACCCTTTACCTTACTACTATCTCTTTCTATCTTGTTTCTTTCCTTGTTATTGTGGGTGGGTGCATGGTCCTTGTTTCGTTTCAACCTTTCACCATTGCGCTTTCGATTCCGGCTCCGTGGAGGACTGTCTTTGCTGTTAACACATCCCATATGGTAACTCCAAAGGTAACGGTGACAACCAGATAACACGCCATATACTATGTATATAGCAAACACTAAAATATTAAAATAAACGACAAAAAAGTAAACGCTTACCACACCAATGTCAGCAGCATTAAAAAATAAGTCTTATTTATGTTATTTTGGATATTTAATTTAATCAAGTGTACAAATTCGTTGACACAGCAAGGGGTGTAAATACCTAGATGAAAAGAAAAAATAGAGAAAATATAAGTGAATCAAATGATAAGATTGATAATGCATGATGTCATCTAAATACGTTTATAAAAAAATAAAGAAATATTAAGTAAGTATATGCATGTGTTTGTTGGAGATAAGATAAAAAACTAAGGTATGTAAATTAGGAAATATTTAGTAAGTATATGTACATGTTTTGTTGGAGATAAGATCTAAATTTGTCAAAGAGTTTAATTTAGTTAATAAAGAAGGTATGTAAATATGATTAAAGCAAAAAGTTCTACCAAATTCATTTCCCATTAAATTGTATGAACAATTTCAACCTTTATTAAGGAATTCAAGATTTCAATCTTTTTTTACACCAAATTCAGTAACAATCTTGAATGCAATAAATGTTTTCGTCCAAAACACCATTACATAATTATATTTAATGTTGAATTTAATTTTTTTATAATTTAAAAATGTGAAGAGATAAGAAATTTAATTATCTTACATAAATATTGTAAATAAAAGTAAACCATGTTGATTAAATAATATATAAAGTTTATAAAAAAATATTTGATAATATAAATATAAAATTAATTAAATTAAATATAAAATATTAAAAATCAATTTTCTTGAAATAATTATGAATATATATCTTATATAAAATATAAACGAATAATTAAGTAATAATGATTAAGTTATTAACTAAATCATTATTTTAATTTACAATAAATTGTATATTTCAAAGTAAAAGAATAATACGATATAGGGTGAGGTTTTTTAAGCTGAAAAATAAGTAATTTTAAAAGAAGTGATATATTTATAAATGGTTTAATAAAAATGGATACTATTTTATGCTTTGATACAATTACAAAAAAAAAATTAACTAAAAACACTTCTGTATTTACTAAATTTTAGTTTTTAGAGAAGCTTATTTTGAGAAAATATTTTTTAATTTTTTTAGAAAAAAAAATCCAAACATCTATAAAATTATAATAACGGCTTATTATGTTTAAATAAATATTTATTTCTTAAAAAAAATTAAACAACCTCACGCACATGCATCGGTTGTCTTATTTTTTTAGAAGAAACAATTGTTGTTGCGACCATTATTGCAAGTGTGGGTAAAAAAATATATAATGATATTGTTGGTAACTACTAATGCTAAAATGCTCAATTTTCAAAGAAAAATCACTTACAAGTTATAATGTATGTACAATTGTATATCTCTTTATTTTAGAATTTGGCTTTATTCATTTTATATGTTGAAATTGTGAATAAATGTTTTGTTGTTTTTATATTAGATCACAAAATATTATTTTATATATTATATTTTACTTCTTGATAAAGGTGTAAATGAATATATAATTTCTAAAAAGAAAATAAAATTGAAAGTTTTAGCACATTATATATTTCCATTTTTGTTCTAACTTTAACTAAATAAAATTTAATTGGATAATCAATCTTATATACATTATATATTTAAATATTTTCTTTTACATGTGAATAAATTCCAAGGACGATAATATATATATAAAAAAATACATGAATAACTAAAATGTCTTGTGTATCGCACGAGTAAAAAAAACTAGTTATTATAATTTTTCTTACACTTATTTGATTTTATACAAATAGAAAAATTAAATTACATTTATATCATTGATAGAAATATGAATTCATATGTGGAGAAATTTTTATATAAAAGTGAATAAAGATACTATTTATGTTCCTAATTATGCGAAAATAAATAGATTTAGGTATTGTCATTTAATTTGTAATATTTTTTTTAAAATTTGTCTTAAAAAATATTGGAAAGAGAAAATATTTATATTAAAAAAATTCTCTTTCTAGAAAAAGCAATAAAATCACTGCTAAAAATGTTAGCTTCAATTTTATATTTTATGGAACGGATGACCTTAAAGAACCGTGGAACAAATTTTGATCTATAAATAACAATGAGATAATATTAAAGTTATCTAAAAAAATTATAGGATAAAATTATATGTAAAGATAATAGTCAGATAACCATTTTAAAAAAATAGTGAAAAAAAGTAATTAGGCTTTATCAAGTAGAGTTATTTTCATTTTATTAGAGAATGAATAAAATTTTCATTTTATTATTTATAAAGTAGAGTTAATCGCATGGGTTATAATTTTGTTTTCTTAGATGGTCCTTCTTTCAAATATAAAGAAAAATAAATGTATTTAATTTATGTTGAAGATTAGAAAAGTCATATTATAAATAAATCGTTAAAGAAGAAAATTTATCTCACTTCACTTAAATCCTAAACAAAGAAATGCATAAGAAAATCCCTAAGGAATGAAAATAAGAGTACATAATGAAAAGAACTCCATCTAGTTTCATTCTATGACGATCGCATATCCTTATTTAAACAATTCAAATAATATTAACAAATATCATTAAATTTTCTTTGATCTCATTCACATTCATTATCATTAATTGAAAGGACCCTTAGATTATTAATTAAAAAGGCCTAAATATGTTTTATTTTAAAAATCAAATTTTATTTTTGTTTCTCAATAAAAAATTTAACATTTTGCTCCTCTACAAAATTTTTATTTTATTTATATCCTCAAAATTATTTATTTTTTAAAATAAAAATGTATATACCTATTTTTATTATAACTATGTTTTACTGATCTAGTTTAATTCCTTTCATTGATAGAGCTTACAGTTTAAATCTGCATCGAATATTATTTATTTTTTTCAAATTTTTTTAAAATGGATAATTTGTTTTTTGGTGGGGAAGCAATTTTTAATAGTTTTTAATATTCTGAAATTGTAATTTAAACTATAAATTAATAGTTGTAATTTTTAAAGTTTTCACAAATTATTTTTAAAAATTTAACATACACAAAACTATTAAGTAAAAAAAAAGTAAAGACAAAGAACAAAAATCAAAATAAGCATTTTATCGAGAACCTAAAATTAAAAAAAAAAAACCCAAAAAAATTTGTTATATTTCAGTAAAAAAATATACTTAAGCTTAATTGAAAAATAAAATCTTTTAGATTTCAAGATAAAAAATGAATTTAATGTATATACATTGTAAGTTTAAAAAAATAGAATTTTTTTTAAGCAAAAAATATGATTGATTTGAAAAAAGCTACACAAACAAGTACAAAATGTGTCTATGTAAGAAAGATAGTTTGAGACAAACTAAACATTTCCTAAATTTAATACATTAAATATAAAATACGAGGTTTATAACTCATTTAGTACAAGAATGTGAGGTAAATCTAAATATATGACACTATTTTTATATTTTTAATAGTAGGACTTGAACTACATCACAAAAAAAAAATTAATCAATAAAAAATTATAATATGTGTAATAATGTAAGTTGATTATTTTTAGATTGAAGAATTGACTATGTATAATAACTTGTAAGTAAATAGTAATATAAAAATATTTTAGTACATATATTATTTCCTAGTAAAAATCATGCAATAGTAATTTTCAATATATATAATTAAAGTATTAAGTAAAGCAAGTATTTTATTATAATTAGTGTTTTAGGAAGAGCCAAATTACTAGGCTGTTAGCCGGCTGAAGATTCAGAAATTGGAATTATGGGTTTACTGTTTACTACTTTTATGAACGAAGAACGATGATTATGAGATCGCAGACCATTCAACCCTTCTTGCTTCCTCCGTCAACCTTCATTATCAGATTGTAAAACCAATGCTTCCACATTGGATCACCATTTTCATCACCAACTACCTTCTTTCTTCGTCACCTACACCATCGTTACACTCTTTATTATTAACTTATTTTCTTTGTCTCTTTGTTGTGTGCCGTGTTTGACCACTATTTATTAACAAATAAACAAAATATATACTTTATAACTATGGGCTGTTTGTTTCACAATTTAACTTTATTTTTAGAAATGACAAATCTTATTTCCATTAACGATATTTGGTAAATATTTATTATATCTTAGAATATTTATAAAATTATTTTAATTTTCAAATAAAAAGTAAGGTATAATATAATGTAATTGAAACGTAACTTTTATGATTTTTATGAGAATACAAAATTTTCATCTTTTTTCATGCAAATGTACGTTATAGAAAACATGGTCTACCTTCCTAAAAATAAATCTTGCTTGAAAATATTTTTGTATAACTTGCACAAAATATGGAATATGACATTACCATCTTTACATTCCGAGAATCATTTAAGATAACTTAAAGCAAATACATTCTATGTATAAAATTTGTTATTGCACAAGTTTTAATACATAGAAAGCCGGACCAATGTTATTAAAGTTGGACTGATAATTTAACTAGTTTAATGGTTAAACCAACAAATCCTTAGTTTAACTAATTTATATTAAAAAAATACTATAATAAGCATAATTTAATATATTTCATCCTACAAATTAAAAATAATAAATTCTATATTAAATAAAAATATGATATGTTCAGCATTCAGATGTAAAATCACAACTCACATTCCGGACCGATTTACCAATTTCCGATTTGATGCAAAATCGGCTTGTTCAAATACATTTTCAATCTGTTACTTATATCATTGTATGATCGATCAATCTAATTCAATTTTAATAACATTAGATGAGATAATAAAATAAAAGAAAGAATAAAATAAAAACAATAGTAAAATAAAATATAAAACACTCTACAAATGTTAAAACATCATCATGAGAATAAATAATATATATTGATGAAAAAATGATTTTATTTTCAAATTTTATCCTTCAATTAATACGTGTGTAATTTTAATTGCTATTGTAAATTACTTCATAAGTTTACTATAATTTTCAACCTCTCATATAAGTTAGAATGCTGTTTTTTTTTAGATAACATATACAATTTTTTAGGATAAAAAAACTTGTATACAAAGAAAATTGACATGTAATGAGTGCTTTTTACGTTAGATGAGAAGTTTGTAATAATTCATATATTTTTATTTAATTGAACAATTTTTTTTATTAATGTGATGTTTTAGATTATATAAATAGAAATTATGTTTTAATTCTTATATGACAAAGTTAGCATTACATTTACTCCCTAAATGAAAACACTGCATTAGTGTTTTTTGTATAGAAATTATTTGATTGTTAAATGTACTACTTCGGCCCACAATGTTACTCAGACCCAAATCACTAATGCAGTATTTTCATTTAGGGACCTGACTTATCAATTGTCACCTGTATAGAAGACAATGAAGGTAAGCATTTTTCTCTCTTCCAACCCTCATATACTTTATCTGCGTTGATGTCTTGTCAAATCTTGGGGGAGATCGGTAAAAACATTAACGATATTTTGCATCATTACTCCTAGTTAAAAGGTATTAACTTAATCAAATATGTTGATTTAAATTTGAAAGAATTGTCGTTGGTTCCTAATGTAAGACTTTGGGTTGGATCTTAAGCATAGTGCAGAGGAATGATGATCTTGGACTTAGAAATAGAAAGAAGTTCAGAAAACAAAATAAAAAAATCTCTCTCATTATTATGAACTGAATCCTGCCTAGTATTATTACAAAAAATATGTAACCTATCTTCCTAAAAACAAAGGGTGTTCTTTCCACTTTTTTTATATCTTTATTTTTAGATTTTAACAGCTTGTGTAAATTGTATTTTCAGAATTAGTACGTGTTTTTTTTTAATTACCTAATATGGACGATAAATATATATTTTTTAAATTAATTACTATAGAAGTTCATTCAAGAAGAGTGAATTTCATTTAGATTATATAATATGGATAAGTACATATGTTTTCTTAATGATCAATATATGTTTTCCATATCATTTAATCTGAAGGTCTATTTTTTATGAGGCAAACTCAGATAATTTTGATGAGCAAAGACAGTTTTAGAAAAGTAATTTTCTGAAGAGGAGGTATACAAGAGGCGATATGGGAGTGTGATAGCAATAAGAGCTCAAAACCAAACAATTTGAATTTTAAGTTCCTAAAGGAGTTTTAGACTACGATAAAAGTAGACTTTATGACTTTTTTCCAGTAATTTCACTCCTCCAATAGCAAGCTCTTTAAAGGGTCTAATAGTTCCTTTCTAGCTCTTCTACCAAAAAGGAATCCACATACGCTTGGTAACTATCATGGTCTTGGCCAAACGGCTTAAACAAGTGATGCAATCGCTAATTACTGAAATTTAAACAGCTTTTGTGGCAAGCAGGCAGATACTAAATGGAGTCTTGATTATGAATGAGGTGGTGGATGAGGCAAAGAGACAGAAAAAGGCGTTAGTATGTTTCAAAGTGGATTTCGAAAAAAGCCTACGATTTAGGGAGTTGGTAGTGTTTGTGGTATGTGGTAGAGTGAATGGGTTTCGAACTAAAATGGGTACAATAGATAAAGTAGTGTGTGTACTCATCAAGAATCTCAATGTTAGTGAATGGTATCCCTAATGAGGAGTTTGGGATAGGGAGGGTCTTAGACAATGTAACCCTTTATTGTCTTTCCTGTTTGATATTGTAACTGAAGGGTTAAACAAGTGATACAGTCGCTAATTTCCCATTCAAGAAGAGTGAATATTAGACCCTTCATTCCCTAATGAGGTAAGCATGAAGGGTTGTGTATTTCGCATTTACAATTCGTAAATGATAAATTGTTACTAGCAAAATGGGATTGGTGCTCTATAGAGGTTGTTAAAGCTCTGATGTAGAATTTTGAGCTTATCTCTGGACTCAAGGGAAACTTCCATAAAAGTCAGCTGCTTAGCATTAATGTGATAGTCTCGTGGTTGGAAAGGGTTTTTACACTTCTCAATTATAAGGTGGTTTCTCCACCTTTTAAATATTTGAGGTTGCTCATTGGCGTTGTCCATCAAAATTGGCCATGTGGCAACTCATGATTCATGTGGTAAGAAGACGTCTGTCACAATGGAGAATAAATTTGTATCCATGGCAAGTCATGTGGTGCTCATTAAGTCTCTACTATCTTTTTGCAAGGTTACTTTTTCTAAATTGCATTCTTTATTTAAGTTGTTTTTTTTTTTGGGATAAAGTAAATTGGGTGACTTGGGATAACATTTTTCGGGAAAAGGAGGTGGAGGAGATGGGGGTTGCGGGACATGGGGAGTTTCAATACAACTTTACGTAATTGGAAGTGGAGGCTGCGAGTGAAATCAAAAACCCTGTGGGCTAGAGTTTTGAAGGCTAAGTATAATGTGGGGACAAGTGAGAGGTAACCATTGTTCTAGATGGTGAGTGATTTTGAACTTCGTTGAGTCTGGGAGGGAAGGGCTAAGTGACTAGTGGACTCCAAATGTCAGGCAAAGTATAGGACAAGGAATGACATTGCGTTTTGGAAAGATGTCTAGTTGGGAGATGTGTAGTCTTAGAGATGAATATCCCTGTTTATATGGGTTGGCATTAGATAAGAACATAAAGAGAGGGTGAGACAACTTGAAAATGGAGTTGGAGACAAAGGCTATTTGTAGGGGAAGAAGAATTGTTGCTAGAGTTAAGGGAGTAGTTGGGGTTGGTAAAGTTGCATGAAAGGGCACATGATACGTGGGTTTGGCGCCAAATCAGTTTGGATTGTACTCTATTTCCTTAGCTTACAAGGTCCTAGCATCGAAAAATGTGGTCGAGTGCAATGCATTCTTCAAATTACTCTGGGCAAAAGGTGTGCCCTCAAAGGTTGAAACTTTGGTATGACAACTTGACAAAAATAAGTTGTCCAGTAGACAAAATTTACTGTAGTTGAAAATAGTTTGTCTTGACAAGGAGGTATTCAGTTTGTGCAACAAGATTATGGAAACAAGTGTGCATCTGTTCCTACAATGTGGTGTTTCGTATAGGATCTAACAAGCCTTTGTTGTTGGTGGGGTGTATCATCAGCCTTAGCCGAAGATGTACAAAGTCACGGTCATCAATTTATGAGTCTCATCACTTATCACCCTTATAGATGCAAAGTATGGTCTTTTGTTTGGTTTGTGGAACTCTGGCAAATATGGAGGGTCAAGAATGTTGTGGTTTGCAGAACAATAGCGATACATTTGCATGATATTGTCCAAGCGGTGCAATTAACATCCTGGAAATGGCGTCACACGACTAGGCTTACAATACACTCACATGTCAAATGGATGATGAATCACATTTTTTAGTACTTGGTCCTTGCTAAGTTATGTTATTGTTAACCGTGATTGTGTTGTGTTGTTGGTTTTTTTGCGCGGTATCCTATGATTGTTGTTACACTTTTGGAAAGCCATACCTTATCTTTTACGTTTATTCTTTAATACAACTACTTTTGACTTATAAAAAAATCATGTTTGTCAGATTATCTAATTTGGATTAATTAATATATGTTTCTCTGAATTACTTAATCATAGGATTTATTCAACAAGGGTATATATCATTGAGATTACATAATTTAAAATAATATATCTTTTTCAAATTACCTAATCTCAATGACCAATATATAATTTTCATTTAAAGATACATAATAAATCAATAAAAATATCTGGATATTTTAAAAAGATGACAAATGTATGAATAACAGACACCAATAAGGAACAACACTTCAAAAAAAAATATTTTTGTTAGTATTAGTACAAATGAAGAATTTTACAATTTTTTAATCAAAATATGACATGCTTAAAATGTATCTTGATTTTTAATTTAGTGTATTCATAAATTCACGTCAAATAATTTATACTTGACATATAAGTATATAAAAGACCTAGTGATATAGTAGAAATATTTTTTAAAAAGGCATTCTCCCTTATCGATGAGTTAATTTTAACACAAATCACAAAATATTTTGAGTTTCACTTTTTATTTAATAACTTTTAATAGATGTGTCCAAAATTCAAATACTTTTTTAGTTTAATTCGAAACATTTTATGAAAAAATTTAGAAAAACTGCAAAATTTACAAATAAAAATTAATAAATATTTATATATTCTACAACCAGTAATACTGTTATACAACAATACAACATAGAAGATTGGCCATATTGGTGAAACTGAATTTTGATCCCGAACGTTCGTTAAACAATATTTCTAATGCACGTGAAACATAATTTTAGACTTTCCTTAATTTGTATTATTTATTTGCCTTTTCTTTTTTATAATTTAACGGAAATATTGTCATTGGCTAATTGTAATTACTGTAATGTGTTGGCAGATGTTTGGAATAAGCACAATTCAATAAGAGAAAAACACTTATTCAGAATAAAAAGCTTTAAGAAAAAGGAATATATCATATCAGTGTAAAAAAATTTACACTAACATCCAATTACAATCCTTTATTTAAGATAATTTTATTAATTTTATCAATTAATACTTTGAAAGTGATGTTAATAAAGAATTGTTATTAAATTGTTGAGTTTAAATTACAGATGCAAGAAGTCATCCGAAACCATATCTACGTGTGAAAAGCAATCATTTTCTTCCCACTTATCTTTCTTCCAATACACACAATAAGATGAAAGGTTAAAAAATATAGCATGATCGATCATTTTAGTTACATTTTAGCATATCAGCACTTAGGGATAGTTGACATACAGCAGAACCAAATCGTGACATTGTTGACGAACTATTTTAAAATTACAGGGAACAGAGGGGAAAGACAACGCAAAAGAGAGAAACATTTGTCCCTCAATGGCTATAGTTCTTAAACCCGACACACAACTCAGTAATCAGTGTTCTGTCAGGCTCGTATCTTCCTTTCGTTTCTTCTTCAGCAAGTGTTTCTATTATGTACAATTCCTTTCTTCTTTTTCCTAATAAGAACGCATCTTCAAAATGGAGTCATTTGGTCAACAAATTATGCATCTAAGCTGCTATTTAACAAATCCGCCAATGCTAACAGTGTCTCCACCAAAAAGCTTCTGAGCAGGCATGCCAAGATCAAAAGGTCCCATAGAATCATTCTGCATTCAGACAGTACATTACTTAAATCACAAATGAAGATATAAAACATACCAAACAAACACTTAAATGCTTCAATAAGAAGAATAAATACCCAATTGATGCCTGTTAATCCAAGACTTCTTTCATCATCACATGGGCGTGAAGAAAGCAAAGAGTCTGCCTGAGTCTTCCTGGATGAAGGATTTTGTGAAGGTCCATCTTGATCATTGACCTTTACAACACCACAAGAGACAACGAAGGGTAAGTAATGATAGATAAGCAAGCTTCCATAATCTATTAATAGAAACATAATCTCATTCCCACAACAATTAAAAGCCCAATTTCTGTCAAAGTGCAAAGTTACAAGTTATTCTATTAGCAAGACATTTTTAGAAGTATTAGGTTCATTTGAAACTACTACAAATATTATGTTCATAGAAGCCCTGTTGATAATATGTATTTTCTAGTAAAAAGCATCCATCTTTTTTCAAAAAATTTACACAAGTCAAAACCAGGTGCCCCCCATTATTTTATTTCAAAGTCAATTATTCAAATTGGAAGAACTAGGTAGTTTTTGCACCAGACACACCATCTACATGAAAGTATGTGAAACTATTTCGTATTTCAATAATGGATTCTCTTTGAAGACTGTCAGGCAACTAACCTTGTCTGAATTCAACAACTTCAACAAGTTTGAAGAAACATCCTGACTGCACACCACAGAATAATCCTTTCCACAAACAGTCTGCGCATCTGTCAGGGAAGATAGCTTTTGATGAGGAAACGCATGACATGTTTCTTCAGCATCCAATATGGATGTGCGCATGTCTTCAGAAGATGGTCTTGAAACTGGACGACTATTAAGTTGGGCAGCAATAAAAGCATCCAATGAATCAGTCGTTATATCACATGGCGGTATGCCAGCAAATGATTTTGGATCAAGCCCACCAAGTAATGATGCTTCAGACAGGAGGCCCCCAATGCTTATATTGCTTAGACTATCAATCCATGGACATGATGATTGTTGCAGACTACTACTTACTCTTGGCTCATTATCCTAGTTATAACAAACATGCATATCTTAGAAAACATACATCTATGATAGAATGTATTGGAAATTAGTCTTGTATGAGAACATAAGAAACAGCAAAACTGCCAGAGGATAGGCATTAAAAATTCATTTTATAATTCAGGACCAGTCAACGATAGATTTAAAGATATAAGGTGACTCAATAAGTTAAGAAAGGAGGAAGATGGGAATAGATTGTGGATTTGATCATCATCGCTAATAAAAATTAACATTATTAACAACACTAACATTTGACCTATAGAAAAAAAACAATAGATTTCTTGAACATATGATGAAAGTAAAAAAATATAAGGATTCTAATCACAAAAAATACCCATGTGGTTCATTCCATCACAAATAAGATTAATTAATGACATTTTAACTTAAAATTTTTTATACCAAATTCCAAAATTTCCACATAACTATATCTGTCAATAAAGAAAACGATCATTAAAATCATATTTTGATTCACACACAAAACTAAACTTCTGTAAACCAAATCAACCAGCAAGACGCACCTCTCCTGCAATGTATATCTGCAGACTATTATAATGCATAATAAATATCTAATTATCAACTTACCTTAGGATCAACAGTTGCGTTTTCTGTTTTCTGAGATACAGTTTCACTTGTTGCATTGCCCACATCAGCTACTCTGTATTCTTTGCTTACCTCAACCGTGTCCCGTTCACCACATAAAATCTCCTTTAAATTAACATTGCCACATCCAGGCACAACAGGCTCACAGGGAGTTGGTGTGGAAGGCATACCAAAAGTCCTAGGTTCATGCATGTGGAACCAGCCATACCTTAAAAGAGAGAACGAGTTACAACACTATATTAATAAATTACCTAATTTCCACATCGAAAAGAATACACAAGATAGAAGATCAGATATAATACTTCAACCGGAAAATTGCAGGGCTTCCAACAGCATCATAAACAGCAGAGGCCGTTGTGTCAGTATTATCAATCGTCCACCTTCTGCAGTCTGATAGATTTTCTATTGTATTATATGGAAAAAGTATAAGCTCCCCTTTGGCTATACTTGAACTTCCCCACTTCTTTCCAAGGTGTTTTAATATTGAAGATATTTTCTTTCGCCCTCTAAGTGTTAGTTCTAAATAAGGATTATGCCCATCCTGAAAAGGAAAATAGTCTAAGCATCAAGACCTACAGCATACAGACTATGACAGATAAAATATATCATAATTTTCCAAATGCTACCCAAATCACCAAGTGACCTTTTCAAGTCCTATCCGAGTGTCTTCATTAATTGGAAAAAGTTGTAACTTAATTTTTGCAGAAGTGAGCATTTGTCCAGGATTATGTTCAATCTCCCCTCTCTTTTCTGGAAGAAAACTATATTTGCTCGGAAGTTTTGGGCACGTTCCCATGTGTTCCTTAAATGGGAAGTGCTGATTCTCTTTATCAGTCAACAACTCTTGATGGCATCCTAAATAGAAAAAGATTTAAATATATTTAGCATAATGGACAAGATAGTGGCAACTGAACATTTGTGCACATTTCAAAAGTGATGTTGCCTCATTCAAGAAAATAAAAGATTTAGTTTTTCTAAGACACAGAAAATTCAGTGCATCTAGGGGGAGGACAATATGTAACCAAAATATTATCGAATATTTAAATCAATACAAATGGTATATTGACAAAAAAGCATCACCTCTCGCTTTCTGATCCAACTTATTTGTTCTTTTAGGAGAATTTCTCACTCCAATGGATCCTGTCTTTAGATTGCACTTTTCAGAAGCCTTCATGGCTTTCCTGTCTAGTGGTCTACCTGTTTTCATGATAGTTCAACGTTCCTGAAAATGATGCTAAAATAATCCTTGTTAGTTGCTATCCTTCTTGACAAAGCACCAAACATTGGCCAAAAATAAAGAGAAGGCACCAAAACAACAACTTGGATAAAGAGAGCCTATGAGTCTATGACTATAGACTAATGAAAACAAGAACCAGAAAATTCATCAAACAAAAAATCATTCAAGCTTGTTTTCAGCACCTACTGTTATGACATCACAAATCAAAAAGAGAAAATTAGAGACTGGTAAAAGGGTCCTGTGTCCTGACAGGTTATCAGATTATAGTCCAACAGGCTACAGCTAAAGTTAACAAATAATACAAATCATCATCTTTAGATAAAATTTCTCACATTGGAAACAAAACAAACCCACCAGTGTCCGTAAAAGCAACAAGAATAATAATGCAAACACTGCGCCAGCTTCAATTCAGCAAAACAGATTGAAATTTTGTACAAACTCTAAAACCACAATTGCAAACAAATTCACCGTGAGCCACCGTTTTTTTCCATAATTCGTTAGATTATCAAGGCATCCGGCACTTTTCATCCTTATTCACACAATCATCGAACGTGCCAACTTGCGAGAAGGGAAGAGTAAATTTCTAGATAAGCACGACCCAATTGTTAATCACAGAGCCTCAATTGCAATTCAGATCACAACAATGGCATACCACAAGCAATTATAAGACTAGCATCCTATCTCCACGCGCACCAAAAACCCTAATTCGAGTACTACGTGATTCAGAGAACAGACAATTGAGTATAGCGAAGTAAAATTGAATAGGTTACGAAGGGATTAGAGTTTAGAACCTTGGAGGAGCTCCGAATGAATTGAATCGCAGAGAGTGTGTGAGAGAAGGAACAGCGCGCGGGAATGAATACTGTTGAAACTTAAAAGGGAGGGAACCAAAAAAAATAGAACCACCAAATTTTTAAGGCCAGGGCGGCAAACACTTTTTCAGGGGTCCACAATCACGTTCCGTTTACGTTTCCTCTTCCAGCTTGGGCCTTCAACTAAGGACCTCAAACAAATAAAGCCCGAGTTTTAGATGACTTCTTGAAGACTTGCAAGTTTTTTTTATTAGCATCCTCATTTACTATTTAGACTCCTAAAGGTTTAAAATTTTCTATAGAACCCAAACATGTCCTCACCTGTTTTAGCCTAATATTTTTTACGCTTGCATAAGCTTTTTTTTTAACATTTCACTAAAAATTATCTTTAGTTTTTAAAACTCAAAAATATTTTTTAGCCCTTGATTCACTTTTAGTCTTTCTTCTTTAGTTAATGTCGTAAAAAAAATTGTTGATAGAGAACACATTTTTTTACTCGTAAATCACTCTACTCCTTAGTCCTAATCACCTCAATCTTGAATTTCACATCTCACACAATCAAATACATTGAAATTTATAAACGGACAACATTAATATAAAAAATAAATTAATTTCAAAACTAAAAAAAATATTTTTAAATTTTAATGATGAAAAGTAATTTTTTATGAAATTTTAGATACAAAAAACTTACCTAAATTTATATTTTATAAAGCAGTCACTAAAGCTTCTTCACGGCTATGCGCATCTCTGGCCATGTCTTTGACAAAGCACTCATCACATTTTGTTTCCATTAAGTTTTGTCTACCTTTGCCCACCACAATCTCCATGTTATTTTCTTTTTAGTTAAACTATAATTCGTGTCCTGGCTTTTTCAGTTGTGCATATTGGATCTTTCTTTTCTAATTACGTATCTTTTATAAATTTAAACTGTTATATGTTAAATTTAAAACGTGGACCTGTTGCGTCTTATTATTGTATTAAGTGACATTGTGATTTAGAGTTATGATTTACAGCTTCTAAACCTCTCTTTTTCCAAATCGTGGAACTCAGGTCCCTCCTCACCTTGTGGACCTCAGTTTCGTCCTCATCTTCCAAATTTGGCTTCTGCGGCATGAAGACTGCTATCAACTTCTACCCCGAATCTCTGCAAATTTAATAACAGTTCAGCAAGGTTAAAGAAGTGAGTCCCAAACTTCCAAGAAAGACATGGCAAGAGGTTAAGAAATCAGGTTCACAAGAGCTCCAAGAAACATCAAGCCTGTCACAATGTTACATCATAACAATGAAGAGTTAAGAGAGGGAAAATCTAGATAAAATTTCAAATAAACATGGAAAAGGCCGTTGTTGATTTTATGCACGATTAGAAAGCTTGAGGATGGAATCTGCAAAATGAGGCACTCAAACATATGCATTGTTGTATAGATGTAAACCAATCACCAAACACATAAAAGACAACAGAGATCCCTTTTTTTTCTAATTCATCTCTATATGAGGCTTTTATACCTGAACCATTAAATTGTAAATAGTTTCTGCTCCAATGCACCAGAATATTATGAACGGGACCAGACACCATCACATTCATACATAAGCTGGAGTGAAGAAAATAAATCTACCAAAAATTGTGTCGAAATGTCGAAACCACATAGTTACACAGTTATACAGTCATATACCAGTTCGCCATTTCTTCTATAAGGGCCCTTCAATTATACAGATAACCGGGTGGAATTCAAGTGCGAGAAAGTTAACAAAGAGTATTGCATACATTATTTCATATATAACTCAAATAGCTTTATTTAGGGGTCAGATAATTGGTAGAGGTTTTTGCAGCTAATATTGACCTCTACATGGAAACTTAATGACAAAATTATTAACAAATCTTGAGAAGGTGAAAAGGCCCCAAAAAATGCAGCAAGGATAAAGCAAAAATGAGCCAACAAAACAAAATATGCATAAAAAAGCAATAATCATCAGCTTGCAAAGTCCAACTTGAAAGAGGGTACACAGCTTTTGACTATGGACACACTGCACAACACAGGCACGTAAAAATTAACTTTAATAGCATTAATATATTAAGTCAGATCCAAATCCAAAATATTTTTTGGTCCCACCTGGCTCCAATCAGAAGAATGAAAATGGTCATGGTTTTCACTTTTCAAGGGATGCTCATCCGCCGAAATAGTTTTTAAATATGCATTCACAAAGAAGGGGGATAAGTAACTTTGACAAGAACTAATCTAATCTCACATAATTCTAAAATAACTTGTCAAACCAATAATTCTAAAATGGTTATATATTAAAAAAAAATATCTGAAGCTGAATCAACCTTTGTGGTTAGGAGACAAATTCTTGACGGTGTTTTTGTAATTAATAAAGTAGTGGATGAGGAAAGAGTTTTTGTGTCTAAAAATAGATTTTGAAAAAGCTTATAATTCAATTAACGGGAATTACTTGTGGGAAGTGATGGATGAAGATGGATTAGTTGGATGAAGGAATGTGTGGATTCGTCAAGAATATCAATACTGGTGAATGGGAGCAACAATGTGTTTTGGAGGGACAAATGATTAGTGGTGCAATCCCACCTAGCAAGGTCGTTTGGCTAGGAGAATTAGAGACAAGACATGGCTAGGAAGGAGCTTCATAAAGACCATCAGGGTCATAGTCTTAAAATTGTATAAATATTTTATGTAAATTGTGTAGTATTTTGAGTGGGTACTCTTAGTATTTTTGGGTTGTGTATTTCGGTCATTTCCCCCTTATTTTCCCTTTTTTTAGTTTGGGGTGTCATTAGTCATTTATGAGGAGTGTATGGTAGAAAGTGGACCTTTTTGGAGCAAGACAAACACATGTACATGAGAGACAAGTGAGACTCCTTTATTCCCCCATTTAGGCACCACTTATTCTCTCTTTCCTAGGTGGCATTTTCAAATTCAAATTTGAATTTAAAGAGAACATAGATCCATATTTTTAGGGGTTTGTTTGGATCTTTTATTCTTCTTCCCCTTCGCTATAGATGGACGTCCAAGCCTCCTTCTCCACCCTATAAATAGCACCTGACACTCTCTTGTAGACAACTTTGATAATTTTGAATAGAATTCTCTTTTGAGTGACTCTTTGTGAGTGTCTTTTCTCTCAAACTTTGAGAGTGCTTCTATGGCTTTTATCAATGAGTCATTCCCTTGTGGCAAGCTTCTACAAACCTAGCTTATCTCTCCCTAGAGTGGCGCCTCCTTCAACCATCTCTACCTTCTTCAAACTTCATCTTCTTCACCTTAAAGAACCACAAGAAGAAAGATCCTAGGAGAACAATCCAAGATTGCATCAATTGGTATCAAAAACCTACTTCTTGAAGTTCTTATTCTTCTTCCAATTTTCGAATTCATATCTCTATTATCTTTTTCTACTCCATCTCATTCTTCTTTTTTTTTTAGCTTATACATGTTGTTCATCAATTTGTTGCTTGTTTCATGTTGTTTTGTCATGCGTTGTGAATTTTTTTCATTCCTATACAATTTTCTTTGAATTTAATCAATTCAACTTGTTTTTTCTTCATTTGAATCACTGATTTATGTGTTTAGGACTCATTTCCACCGTTATTTTTTTATTTTGAGTTAATTTTGTGCATAATGAAGTTTCTAACAAACACCAAACTGTGAGCCCACACCTCTAGGATGTTTTCTATAGTGTTGTGGTTCAGGTGTTTTTCCTTCATGTTTGCATTTCCTTGGTTGTTCTTGTTCTTCCTTGTTGTTTCTAATTGTTAGGAATTAATTTTCAGTTTTATAATTTCAAGGATTTGTCATTAGAGTCTTGTTTAGTCCTTAATTTTATCACATAAATTTTCTTAGGTTTTACCTCTTTTATTTTTGAATTTTTGTTTTTAAAAAGTGTGTTGTAACTTCTTGAAATTAAGATTATAAAAGGATCTTCCTCTAGCTTAAGTATCATAAGAAGTCTTTCATACTTGTAGTACAATCAGGTTTTAGTAAAAAAAATTCTCAAAAAAAAAAACTAATAGCTCAATTTCTTCTTATGTTCTTTATTCTTGTTTGAATTTAGTAGTTCTTCTTTTGTATTAAATTTTGAGGTGATTTTCCTTGAGGTGTGCTTGAGAATTGGTGTGACATCTTGAGCCTCAAACTTGTGCAAACAAGTGAGCTCTAATCACAACAAATACTATTGGTGAATTACCTAATTCACCTGTAAGTTTTAGTGCATTTTGTATTTACTTGAAATTTTTCTTAAACTGCACTTTGAATTGGAAATTTGTATGCCTTTGCTAGCTCTTTACCTCAAGTGTTTACTACCACTAGATTGCTCATAAAATTTGCAAAACAAAAGTAGATAAGTGCATCTAAGAAAAGGATAAATAAATAAATAAATAAAAATTGAAAGAAAAGAACAAAAAGTGAAAAAGAAATACAAAAACAAATTAGTGCAAATTAGATGTACCTAATAGTAAAATTCAAATTGCAAAAAGAGTACTAAAATTTGGTTGTAATTGGTTGAGAACTCTTTGCATAGCTCTCGGCCAACACCATTTCTCTTGTGCAATTTTTTAAAATATTTTGTTGTACTTGCTTTTTCGTCTTTACTCTTAATCTAATGCCAATTCTAGGATTTTCTTTAGTGTGTTTAGCCTTCTTTCTATACATTAATTCTAGTTTTGTCTTTAAATTTACTCTTCCTAGTTTGTCTCTAATTTTTCTTTCCATTTGGATAGTTTCATTTCCTTGTTTTGAGCTTTCGTTGTTTTTAGTGCTTCTATTTTTTGCTTCTTGGTTACTTGGTGTTTGTGCCACTTTTTGTAGAAACACCTTTGATTTGGGAGCCTTCCACAAGGGTAGCACATTAAGGAAGAGTTGTTTAAGCCGAGAAGGACTTGACAAGTGGAGGAGGCAAGGCAAAAGTGCAAACACTTGTGAGGAGCTTGGAGTGAAGAATTTTTTATGTTTTGCTTAATTCTTTGTATTAAAGACCTCTTTTAGGAAGTGTTGGATGCCCCTAAGGGTCACTTCCTTTTGCTTGTAATAGTATTTTAGATTATTGGTTCAAGGATTGAAGCAGGAGTGGTACACCTCTTCATTCCTCTAGGAGAACTCTTAGGTCCTTACACTTTTAGTTTTCTTGCATTTTAAATTGCTCAAATTCGTGTAGTGGGCTTGAGTTCTAAAGGCTCTTGCACTCATTTTTAGGTCACATTTAGGTTAGTGTACTTGATTGTTTAAAATGTTTTTCAAGATTGAAGTCTTAAGTTTCAAAGAATCTTGTCTTTTTTTAGAGAGAAAACAATTCAAGGGAGAGAAGTGTCTCTTGTTCACTTTGTTCTACACATTATCATGGAGTCACACAACTTTGGCAACAAGAGTATGAACCAAAGGGGTTCCCCTAAGGCCAACACACTTGATTATTTTGTTAATGAGTTTAGAGAGTGGCATGTGGGAGAGGGTGAAGTAAGAAAAGAGAAAAAGAAAAGGAGAGAAAAAGAGAAAGAAAAGAGAGGGGGGAGAGGGATGAAAGAAGAAGAGAATAAAAACAAAGGGAAAAGAGGGAAAGAGAAGATAGAGATAAAAAAGATAGATTAGAAAGAAAAGAAAGAGAAATAAAAGAAAGATTTGAAATTGAGGAAGAGAAAAGAGAGAGAATAGAGGAAAAAAAGAAAAAAAAAAGTTAAGAGAAGAAGAAGAGAGAATAGGTCTAGCTCCCATAGGAGTGAATCCACAAGTGAGAAGGATGGGTATAATGGGAGATCTAGACCTAGGGAGAAGAGAAATCAAAATAATGAACCGAAAGAACAAAAAATAGATCTTTCACCCTTCTTTGGCAAAGATAATGTAGAAGTCTACCTTAATTGGGAGATGAAGGTAGAACAACTCTTCAAATGCTTTAAAATTAGTTAAGAGAGAAAAGTTCCTCTAGCAACCCTTAGCTTCCAAGGGTATGCTATGTATTGGTAAACCTCTCTTGAGGAAGAAATGCATCGTTTCATGGTCCTCTTGTAGAATATTTGAATGATCTCAAGAGGGCCATGAGACAGAGGCATATTCCCTCTTTTATGAAAGGGAACTCCTTGATAAGCTTCAAATATTAAGACAACACAACATGAGTGTTGAAAAGTATAAACAACAAATGGAGCTTTTCATAATGAGGGTTGGAATAACTGAAGAGCCTAGGTCCACTGAAGCTAGCTTCCTTAGTGGTTTGAGCCTTGAAACAAAGGATAGAGTTGATCTTTTACCATATAAGGATCTAGATGATTTGGTTCAGATTTGTATAAAGGTGGAGCAACAACTGAAGAGGAAGACTTCTTCCAGGAAGGACTACTCTAGTAAATCCTCCCACTCTTATACAAATAGAGACAAACCAAGGGGAGCTCTTCCAAGAGCCACCCCAAAGATGAATCCACCACAATCTTGCATGAAAAGAAAAACCCTTTGAATCATAAAGATGACCCCCTACTAGTTCTAGAGCTAGTAGTATTAAGTGCTTTAGTGTCTTAGGAGAGGCCACATTGTTTCCTAATGCCCTAACAAAAAGATCATGATCATGAGGGACCAAGACATTGAAAGTGAATCATCTTCCTCTTCTAGTGAGAGTGAGCAAGAAGGGGGTAACATGCACATAGAAGAAACTTATGCTTATGAGGGAGACTTGTCGATGGTCAGGAAGCTTCTAGGAAACCAACCTTACAATCCCAACACGTCTCAAAAAGAGAATATCTTTCACACAAAATGTAAAGTTTACAATCAAATATGTTCTCTCATTGTAGATAATGGCTCTTGTTCTAACTGTTGCAACACTAGGATGGTAAAGAAGTTATCCTTGACTTACATTCCCCACCTAAGCCTTACAGACTTCAATGGTTGAATGAGAGTAAGGAAGTGGAAGTCAATCAATAAGTAGAGGTGCCTTTTTCCTTTGGGAACTACAGTGATGCTATCATATGTGATGTAGTACTAATAGAAGTGGTCCATATCTTGCTAGGGAGGTCATGACAATATGATAGAAAAGCTCTTCATGATGGTCACTCTAATGAGATTACTCTCTCATACTTGGGAATAAAGTTCAAGTTGTGTTGTCTTACACTTTCTTAAGTGTTACAGGACCAACTCATAATGAAAAGAAAAAGGGAAAAGGAAGAGAAAAACTAAAAATCAAAAAACAAGCAAGCATTACTAGTTGATGGTTAAAAGGAAATGTCACTTCCAAGAAGGTTATACTTAAGGAGAGCCATTTTTCTACAAAAGTGGACTTAAAAAATAGTCTTCTCATAGAATAACCTCTCTACCTTCAACTTGAGAAGGCAACATTGCATACACTCTCAAGTGTTGAGCTTGAATTTTCATTCTTTGAGCTTAATCATGCATGTTAAGTTCAAGATTTGAGAGACATGGAAAGGAAGGATAACCTTAAAGAAGATTAACCTATGGTTTCCAAGGAAGATCTTATTGAAGATTATTCTTCCAATAAGGAAGTAAAAGTTTAGGTTGTGCCCATCACCATTCATCACAACGCATCACAACCTCAAACTCTACTTGTAGATGAGGCCACTATAGTTAAACATGAGATTGAGCCCATTAATTTAGAGACTCAAATCCAATCTTAAGTTCAACTCAAAGAGACCCTGCAAGAATGGTCCACCCCTAGGCCCATCATACTCTCTTGGGGTGAACAAAAGGATAAAACTTACTTAGCCTTCCTTGATAAGTGCACTAATGTGCCAAGTATAGTCTTTCCACCTTTTTCTAATAATGTGAGACTACTACTTTGTGCATTAGGCATAGGTTGGGGAATTGCTGTGTGGAGGCCTCTGCACTACCTCCACTACCCCAACCATGAGGGGCTATCTCATAGACCTTTCACTCTCCCAACCCTCTAAGGTTTACACCTGCTGACTACACTACTTATCTTCTTGTAGGATTGGAAGAAAAAGAAGAAGAACCTTAAGATTTGAGGTTAAATCCTTTCCAAGGGACAGGAGTTGGTGCAATCCCACCTAGTAAGGTCCCTTGGCTAGGAGGATTGAAGAGAAGACATGGTTATGAAGGATATTCATGAAGATCATTAAGGTCATAGTCTTAAAATTGTGTAAATATTTTGTGTATATTATGTATTATTTTGAGTGGGTGTTCTTAGTATTTTTTGTCCTTGTGTATTTCGGCCATTTTCCCCTTATTTTCCTATTTTTAGTTTGGGGTTCCATTAACCATTTATGAGGGGTGTATGGTAGAAGGTAGGCATTTTTAAAGCAAGAAGATGTGTGAATTTTAATTCCCACACTCCCTTGTTTAATTTTCACACCTCCAACATACACATGTGCATGAGAGACAAGTGGAACCCCCTTGTTCCCTAATTTAGCCACCACTTACTCTCTCTCTCCTAGGTGGCATTTTCAAATTCAAATTTGAATTTAAAGGGAACATAGATCCATATTTTTAGGAGTTTGTTTGGATATTTTATTTTTTTCCCCTTAGCTATATATTAACGTCCAAACCTCTTTCCCCACTTTATAAATAGCACGTCACACTCTTTTGTAGACAACTTTGATAATTTTGAATAGAATTCTCTTTTGTGCAACTCTTTGTGAGTGTCCTTTCTCTCTAACTTTGAGAGTGCTTCTATGGTTTTTATCAAGGGTTTATTCCCTTATAGCTAGCTTCTACAAACCTAGGTTTATCTCTCTCTAGAATGGCGTCTTCATCAACCATCTCTACCTTCTCCAAACTTCATTTTTTTCACCTTAAAGAACCACAAGAAGAAATATCCTAGGAGAGCAATCCAAGATTGCATCAGTTAAGAGGTCAGAGTATTAAAGAGAAATATCCTAGATTATTCGACCTAGTAGTTGTAAAACATTGCTCAGTGAAGGAGTTAAAGGGAGAGGAGGGGAAAGAGTAGAAGTGGAATTGGCAAAGCGATTGTTACCTGGGAGAAGGAGATGGTTCAGGAGTTAGGGCATAAACTAGAAGTTTTATGGTTGACAAAAGGAATTAAGGATGAATAGAGATGGATGGTAGAAGGAATAAGGTTACACTCTGTACGTTCGACATACAGATTACTAACTGCATAGGGCCACGACAGATAGACGAAATTTATAAACTAATTTGAACAAAAGGGATTCCTCCAAAGGTTCAATGTCTTGCATGGAAACTAGAAACAGATAGATTGCCAACAAGAAACAATCTATATATGAGAGAGATACTACGAGAAGATATTGCATGTTGCATATTTTGTGATGAAAAAACTAGAATCAGGTCAACAAATCTTCCTAAACTATCACTTATCTTACCAAATTTGGTCGAGGTTATGTGCTTTATGGTGGTTATCCATGACTTTACATAATCTTATTCAAAACCATTGTAGTCATTTCATAGGATTAGTTGGTGGCACATCAGAGTTGAGACAAGCATGACCTTTTATTTGGTTCATTGGAATTTGGAAAATTTGGAAAGGTAGAAATGATAAAAGATTCAACAATAAACTACAAAAGGGTTGATGATATAGTTTAAACAGTTTAACAGAAGACTTGGAATTTATGTCGTGTTCAGAAACTGACATCACACTCTTATATTGAATGGGTTATGAATCATATATAGTGTGTAATTTGGTTGGGAGACACATCTTATGTTTCTATTTAACTATTCAATTTTAATAGATTTTTTTAGCTTAACAAAACAAAATATTTCAAAAGAAATAATTAAAGCATTGTTTCAATTGCAAAAGCAAGGAATTGAATGCTAAAGCATATTAGAGTATAACATGTATATGGACAACTGTTGAAGTAAGAAGAGGTGTTGGTAGATTTGTGGCTCTAGGCACATTTCCAATGCTTTGGGATTGATCTACACCATATGTGTTGTCTTGTTTGCCAATGAAGCAGGAGGTGAAACTAGAGAATTACTAGCCCAAGGCACATTAGCAATGTTGTTGGATTGGTCAAAAGCTGAGACTGGAATAAGGGCATGGGGGAGGTGGTAGAAGAACAACATTAATGAGACCTCACCTTCATCCTCACGTTCATCCTCAAAAGCCGTAAACCAGTTTGGGCATTTTCCATAAACTATTAACTCTAAATCAAAGTATCACATCATACAACAATGATACTTGGCAAGCCAATGTTCTAAATTTAACAGCCAATGGTTTGAATTTAATGAATAGATCAAATGTTAACAATTTATAAAAATGAGGGACAAAATGTGTACAATTAAAAATGGGAGGACATAGTATACACAACTGAAAAAATAGAGGGGAACAAAATATAATTTATTCTTTCTTCTTCTTTGAATGTATATATTTTTTATCTCCCTTTTTAGTAACATCCTCTACCATGTTTCCTTACCTCAAGACAAAAAAACATTTAAATTTTTTTAATTCACAAAAGGCATTATGGATCACATGATCCAGAATTAACATAATGCATTCCAGATCAACTATTCTGGAATACATTATGTACATTCCGAATCAAGAGATCTAAAATTGTAACAACATTTAGTCGTTTGTACTTTGGACCGATTCCTTAGGAACCATGCACAATTAGTGTTTCAGATAAACTAATTCGAAACATTAATTATTTTGTGTTCTAGACTAGTTGATCTAAAACACTGCAAACTTAGCTTAAATAGTAAGAAATGATGCCAAGAACACTGCAAATTAATCCTAATTAACAAGGATTGCCCATAAATCTATACCTAAATAAAATTGTGTTTTTTCTTTCTAAATAATATTTAAATCAACGAATAATACTCTACAAACATAAGAACATACAATGATTAGGAATATAAATAAGCACAATGTGGCAATTAATTTTTTATACACAAAAAGAACAACCATGCAAGATCATGCACAAATACAACAACACAATTAAAAAAATAAATTCATAATTTAAAAATCAAATAAGGGTGATAGTATGTTTGAGTTTTCTAAAATATTGTAAACACCGAAAGGACAAAAAAGTATTTTAGAATATTTAATTTGCATTAACTTATTATTTTTTTATTTATTTTAGAATAATTAAATTAAGATATATTATTAATAAATTATTCTCCCTGATTTTTTCACTCTAATCTTCTAGTCTATGCACAAATACAACAACACAATTAAAAAAATAAATTCATAATTTAAAAATCAAATAAGGGTGATAGTATGTTTGAGTTTTCTAAAATATTGTAAACACCGAAAGGACAAAAAAGTATTTTAGAATATTTAATTTGCATTAACTTATTATTTTTTTATTTATTTTAGAATAATTAAATTAAGATATATTATTAATAAATTATTCTCCCTGATTTTTTCACTCAAATCTTCTAGTCTATTCATACCTTCGTGTGGGGGAGAGACATTTTGTTAATTAAACAAATTTCATAAGTATAATTATTAATGATGGTAAATATATCTATATAATTATTTTATTTTTACTTTTATTTTAGAACTGTTTTAAGATAAGTTTTTGGAATTTTACTTTTTTGTTATTGCTTATTATCCTTAAAAATTGTTAATATGGTTATTAATTTATATCATCAACAAATGTCATGTCAAAAAATGCAAAATAAAAACAAAATAAATATAAATCCTACACTCTAAACCGTGACATGTTTATACAGATAAAAAATATACTTAAACCTTATATTAAGTTTTTGTCTAACGCCTAATTGATTGGAAAACCTATTTAAGTTATAAATTTTATCAGAAGGTCTACACTTTGATAGATTGTCAAGTGAAAATTTGAAATTATCTAGGATCAAACCTAAAAAGTAGCTTATGATAAATACTAAATAGTCTTTAGCCTTAAATTTTTCTTAAACAATCGAAACCTGTTTAAGCCAAACATGATCAATGAAAATCAATATTATCTTTCTGTTATATTTTTCGGGTGATAGTCATAAGTCATGCTAAATAGTAAATAATAGTTTAAGAATGACACTAATAAGTTGTATAGCAGAAATTTGAAGAAATAAAAAGTCATTGTTCCACCATCTTAAAGTTTTTAAACTTTTAAAACAATTTATCCTTATTACTATGATTATCATTTAACATTATAGTTTTGCAAAACATATTCGTGTTTGTATAAAATCTTTCCAAGTAGGTCAACCCTTAAAATAGGATAGATCAAACATTTCAAATTAGCCGTAAATAGTAAATTGATTAAGCTAAACTTCTTTAATTTTGAAACCAGACAACTTTTTTAGCCTATTAAAAACCTATTAGCTTATCTCATGTCAAATTAAGTTAATATAACAGAATAAAAGTATAATAAACTGTGATACTAGTGATTATAATTTGTTAGATAATAAATATAGTTTTAAGTAGACAAAACATGATATATAAACCATTATTTTTAAATTTATAAATATAAAAATAAACTAATAAATTAATAATACATTTAACAGAAGATTTTATTGGACAAACTATAAAGAAATTGACATAAACATTTGTAAATTTATATATAATGAATATTTAAAAATTATTATAATATATCTTAAACTTAAAAATTATTGTAATATTTATAATGTCACATCAAATCATTAAACTCTATACATAATAAATAAATAAAATAAAATGTTAAATACACATTTTAAAACACTTGTAACAAGTAGTAAAAAAAATACTCTTATGAATAAGGTTTAAAACACTTGTACCAAGTAGTAAAAAAGTACACTTATAAATAAAGTTTATTATTTCTAGAAGCATATTAAAAATCACAGATCTTTAGAAAAAGTGTGTATTAAAAATCACAAACACTCTTATGACTTTATATTTTTAATACTATTATTTACAATAAATTTCAATTAAAAATATAAATGAGAAAAAATATGAAAAATGTTATAAGATATCAAATTTATCATCTTACCTAAATAATATAAATAATATAAAGTCAATAAAATTAGACATATATTAAAAAATACACTAATAAACTAAAAAATTAATACACTAATACACAACTTCCTTAACGTAAAAATTAATATAATAAAAATATGAATACATAAGACTTGAAAACGCTTATATTTTCATTAGTATTCATAAACTTATTATATTCAAGTTATTCTTATATATAAATAAAAATTAAATAGTACATACATACATTCAAACACGCACTATTTTATCCTATTACTTTTTTAACCCAACTCTTTCAATAAAATCAGAATTATTATAACTCAATACGATGGCATAAATAGTAAAACAAAGTAATCATACTACCCCAAACAACTGAATGAACGATTAAGGCACCAAAAGAGACCTAAATAATATTTCTTAGTTATTCTAAAGATTATAAAATTAAAACACAATGTTATACTTCTTAGTCATTCTTTGTGATAATGGGGAACTAAAAATTAAGAGAAAAGAATTCCATACAATTTTTGCTGAAATGAATTTATATCACATCTTCTAAAGTACTACTTTTAAACTTAAGTGCATCTTCAGTTTCTGGGTTTGCTTTACAACTTGCAACACGTGAGAGAAGGCAACTCCTGTAAATTCAAACCACCTAAACTACCAAAAATGAAGGCTTCAACTACTAATCTCAAACCCTTTCATGAATGATTTAAAACAATGCAATCTTATTATATTACAGACATTATTTTATTAACAAAAATAATTTCTTTAGTAGTTTACTTCGCAAAATCTCACGGAAACATCACACACTAGTATGACTATATATTGCTAAGGAAATGGCCAACATTTTGCATGAACCATCTGTTTAACATGTAAGCTGATGTTCAAGCTCCAAACTGGACGATAATGCTACACAAATAAATTGAAGTCTATCCACAATAAATTTCAAATTTTTCACCACACATTTAGGAGCACAGATTTCATAAATGACCTCTTTGTTGTTCTCTATTCTAACTATCATAGCTTCAGTATGAAAAATCATGACCAGGACTATCTGAATGCATGTCCATGCAATCACCGGAGTTGGAGGAATTTGTGTCCCTGTTCTGGCCATTAGGATAAGTCATCTCACTGATCCGAGTTCCATTTCCTGACGGCATGATATTACCAGAAGGAAAGCTCCCTTGTGCCAAATGATAAGGCTGAAGGCTCCGGCGAATGGGGCTAGAGAGTGCATTTGAGAACACCGAGTTCTTTGCTTGTTGATCAGGTTGTCCAGCACGTATCCCCTGTCCTGCCACTGTTGATCCAAATGTATTAGAGGGTATGCAGGCTCCAAAGTTAGTGTGCATTACAGTCTGGGAGTTCTGTTGATGCATTGGCTGCCTTGGGGACACCGGTGCTTCTTCTCCTCCATATTCAAGTTCATTCTACATGCACAGGCACAGCTCATGGTTATATCTATATTCAGCTACTAAGATAAATCTGAAAACAGATTAATTTGATGTAAAGCCTGAAACAAGACAAAGCTAAGATATATATGAAGAAAATTTAAGTTCAAGAGAACTGAAAAAAGAAAAAAAAGAGTTTTCTTATCCTGCTCTGGCTGTAATCCAACAAGAAAGATTTGGTTGACACCCGCCAAAAGACCCATGTATGTTATTTTCCAATTAGAATTAGAGCTACATGTTAGCATAGATTAATGAGAAGAAACTTTAATTCTAACGGGAGACCACCCTATCGTGCATGGCTCATATTTAATGGGCGAACAGATGCTGGAGCAGGGTGGAACGGAGCGCGCGGAGTGTAAGTGAACCAAACGGAGTGGATACTGACATAATGTAATTCTGTTTGATATATTTATATATCTATGATATAACCCTATTCCGAAATAATAAGAAAAACAGCCGCTCTACTCCCGAGGATGTAGCCACATTGCCAAACCTCGTTAAATCCTTGTGTTCGTTTGTAATTCTGTTTGATATTGTAACTCTGTTTGATATATTTATATCTCTTATGTAACCCTATACCTCTAAATCCTTGTTTTCGTGTGAGTGTGTTATAAGTCTGCTTTAGAATCCCAATTGCTACTTCAGCACACGCCAAAAGCACCTAAAGATTTTAAAACCAAAGGTTTAGAGATCATGTCCCTTAAATGTGTTTGGCGATGAACTTAATTCAAAATGAAATTAGTTTTACAAAATTAACTCTGAAGTGAAGTGAATCCTCTTTATGCATTAGCTCTAATAACTAGGAGCAAAAACTCAGTATAATATTCTTGATCAATCGCAAAACTACCTATAGGTTAATTTTAGCTTAAAAACAAACTTGGACCCATAATCAATTACTGAATGCAGAACCAAACATGCGAACATTAACCTAAAGTCAGGTAAGTCAATTTAACGTGATTGACAAAGGCAATTTCATACACGCAGTGGATGGCAATTTCACATTAAAAACAATTGTTGACAAAGGGATCCATAAGCTATATGCACAGAGTTGATGAGTTGAATAAAAAAAGAACAAGAGGGCATTTCCATTGCGAAAACAGCACAAAAGAATTGGAGAGAATAGAAAATAAAACCTGCAAGTGGGTAACTATGTCAATCGTGGTCACCCTAGACCCTTCTTGCTGCTGCCTGAGAATCCACTGATACAGTTTCTCCTGCAAGAAAAATGGAAGCAAGGGCGTCATTAACACGAGAAAGGGAAGGAATAAGCGAATGCTGAACACGGAGGAGAGTAATCTCTCTAGCTTTGTCAATGGACAATCCGATCAACAAAATTGGGAATTTGACAGACTTTCGATTCAGAAAGAAATTGAGAATTAGGAAAAGCATATAGGACGGAAAAGAGAAGGCGAAAGTGTAGACAAGAACCCTAAAACGGAAAACAGGAATTTAAAAGAGAAAAAAGAGGAGGCTTTTGTTGAAGGATATGAAGAAACAGAAAAGAAAAAGAAAAGGGGAGGAAGAAGGAAACTGACAAGAGCGTGTCGTTCACCGGCCTGGAATGAGAGTTTTTGTTGGTTCATGGCGTGGGTGTAGAGATGGGAGAGGGAGTTGGCGGTGCTGCAGAAAGTGGAGTAGATGGTGCGATCCACTTCGTCGAGGCGCGTGGCGACGGACTTTCGCTTCTTCGCCATCTGAACCACCAAAGGGAATGGCGGATTCAGAGTAGAGAGAAAGTTGGTGTGTGAGTGTGTAGAGAGTTGAGAGTTGATAGAGAAAGAAAAACAAAGGGACCCGATACGATATGTTAAACGATTAAGAACGAATGAAAGGAGGAATTACGGTGTACACCAACGATACAAGTGCCCTACACGTGCCTGCTTTTCTCTTCTCTTTTTTCGCGGTGAAAAATCCAAACCACTATTGCACTTCCACCCTCCAAACCTTTCGCTTTCTTTAGTATACAATCTTTTCTTTTCAAATGTAAATATTTGTTTTTTCGTTCAGCAAAACTGTTTTTGTTTTTTAAAATTCAATTTGGGTAAAAATATTTTTTATATTAATAGTAAATTTATTTTAGGATCAAAATATTCCAGTTAAATTTTTTAAAATTTATTTTTTATAAGATAAATTTGTAAAATGTTTAGTCAAATACACATTTAGGCTTCTTTTTTTTTTTTTTATTATTATTATTATTATTATTATTATTATTGCTGCTGTTAAAACAGTTTGGTTTTTAACTATATGTAGATATAACCACTTAATTGATTCAGACTTCTGAGTATATTTTGTATCAATGTGATCTAAATTAGGAAAACAATAATCTCTATGAATCAATTTAATTTGGATATTGAAAACAAATTATAGCGATTTAAGTATTAAGTTTAAAAATTAAAAATAATGTTGTTTCCTTTTTTATGATATTCATGGTCATTATATATAGAATGAAACCTTTTATAAATAATTACGTTTTTAAAAATAATTACTTTTGAAATAATTTGAATTAAATACACGTTAACGTATTTCTAACTGAAAACATTTTTTTATGAAACAAAGTGAAATGTGTATAATTTAATATAAGAAGTATACCTTGGTTGACTCATATTTTCTTATGGGGTTTCAGAAATGGATATCAAGTAATATAAAACATACCACAATATATGATGGGTACCTTGACCTGTATTCTTCTTAACGATTCACTCAATCTGGAAGGCTCAAAATAATTCTATTTTCAACAGAATTCAGTTTGGTCCTAACAGAATTGCAAAGGTAGTGAGTATTTACGTCTGCCAATTTTGTCACTTACAAAGTCAACAACTAATGATGCTTGTAGACATAAGGCAAATCAACAAGCAAGAAGGTGCTTACCTCTGATTGGGTGAGTTACTACAAACACTAATAGTTCAGTCATTCTTGGTTAGGGAGCCACTTGTGCAGGTGTGCTTAGGAATGTTAAAGGAAGACGGATGGAAGGTTTTGTCCAAAACCTAGGAATGACTAATGTCCTTATGGCAGAATTAAGGGGGGTAGCTTCAACTCTCCAATTTGCTTAGGATAAGGGATCCAAAAGCTGCGTATTGAATGCGATTCTCAAGTGGTTATTAAATCCATTAATGGTGATGTTGTGCGCTTACACTTGGTGTTAATCGCTAATTCACTTCATAAAAGAATGGACTTTTAAGGCTTAAGAGATTATTTTTATTCATATATTTAGAGAGACTAATATGGTAGCACACAAATTAGCAAGTATTGTTTGTATGTATCCGTTAGGAACTCATTTGTTAGATTGTTCCTTATTCTCTATTGTTGCTTAAGGTTATTATGGGCTTTGTCATATATCGTCCTATCCGCATGTAACTCTTTCTTTTGGGCTTCTTTTTGCCTTCCTCGGTAACAAAATACTCGTATATTCTACAAATTTATTTTTTAATATAACATTAGCAATGTAATTTAAATAAGAAAGATAAATAGTACATTATATTCTATAAATTTGAATTTTCAAATATATTTTATAATTTTCTAAAAAATATTAACTAGATAAAAAATAATCAAAAAATTTGTTTTATATTTATTTCGATATTTTTATTTCGAATAAAAATTATTTATCATTAATTACACTAAATTTTATGTTATGGTTTTAATTCTTTGTTTAATTTAATTATATTTACAAAATAAAATATAAATGAAATTATTAATTACCACTAAATTTTACTTGGAATACATACCCAATCATTATCTAGCACGTAGACAGCAAATTCAACTTTATTCAAAAATCTATAGAGGATCAATGTTCTTCAAAGGTTGTTGCTTTTAAATAGATGTTATTGTTGAATAGAGTTCATATCAATGTTATCAGACTCAATCTAGTCTCTAACTTAGCTAATGCAACGATTCATGAGTCAAAAGTCAATCCAAGAAGTCAAGAATTGACCGCATACTTGGATTACATAAAAAAATAAATATTTTATAACTATATAATTTTATACTATAAAAAAATCATAAAATAATTAAATTATTCCAAAAATCAAGAATAGATTAAAATAAATATACCACAGACAAATCTTTCACTTTAAAAACTACAAAGTTTTCAAAATGATAAAATCTTAGATAAAGTAATACAAATACCAATTAAAATTAAAGTACTACACATAGATGCAATACTTCAAATCTTTTAATAGTTTTACAATCCAAACATAAATAAGATAACAAAAAACAACTACAAATTCACAACTACAATTAATTTAATTCCAAACAATTAATGTAGCAACTTTCAAAGTTTGATTTCACATTTCTTCATATACCTTCTCTCCAACATTGGTTTTATTTTTCTCGATATTTTCCAAAGTTGTTGGTTTATTATCATCTTCATCCAAATGTAATTGATGTACAAAAACATAATTGTAAATTTAGCAACCAATAATATAATTGCAAATACACTTGTAAGTTGAAATTTAGAACTAATGTTGTTATCAAAATTTGGTTGGATAGTCATATTTGCTAGGTCATCATATAATAGTTTCAAAATTTGGTTGGATAGTCATATTTGCTAGGTCATCATATAATATTCACCTCTTTACTAGTCAAAATAGGTGGTGACTCTTCAAAATTCAATCCCCATAGTGATTGACATTAATAGTTTCAAAATTAATAGGATCATAATTTTGTCTGGTCAACCTATTTCTAAAATTTTTAAATTTGTTGTCATAGTCATGCATTCACACTCAAGTAATCAACATAAAAAAATAGAACAACCAATTAAGTCAATTAACTATTATTAAATTATTGTATTTTTTAAGTAACCACAAGTTATAATGGACAAAGATAAGATCATTGAGCATTTGATGTTTCAACCTATTTCTTTTCTTAGAATGAATGTGCTCAAATAGACTCTAACTTTGTTTATATCTGAATGCACTACGAGTTTGGCTTAAGGTACAAATAGCCAACTTTTGTAAGTTTGGTGCATCACATCCATAAGATTCTCACCATTGATCTACATGCAATTTTGGATAAATGAAATAAAAAATGAAATATAATTAATAATACAATTTTTTGGAGAAATGAAATACAATTAATGTGAAATAATAGTTGAATACAATACAACTATGCAATTTATCAACATAAATTTTATCTGGCATCATTGTATTTCTTTCACATAGAGCATAAGGTATAAAGTCATTCTCAACATTCTTGAACATTCTCATTTCACTTGTTAACTTAGTATTTAACCCATGATCTCCACAAGAATATCGTTCAATGACATCTACAAGTCCAGATGTTGTGGTTTTATGTTTTTCAAATTCTTGAGCAACGACAATATGGTTTCAACCAAAAAGCAACGACATGAATATCTTTGTGAAGCTATGAATCCTAAAGTTTGTCAAAAGTTTCCAAAAACGAATCCACTTTCTTTTTGTTTCTTTGAAACCTCCTCAAAATCTCCTTTATAGCTTTATAGATAGTTTTGTAAAGAAAGCTCATAGTCGATTTATCTTTACTGTCAACAATACATAACACACAAACTAATGACTCACTAAACATCACAACTTCATTACAACTCTTCCAAAATCTTAAATGGCCAAAACTAAAACATGCTCCACAAATCTCTTTGCTTTGACTTTTCTAGCATGAGCTGAATTTGACCATTTTTTACAAGTAGCCATGCATCTTAATCCATCTTTTTTAGCCAAAATACTTTGTAATGCAATGAAATTTGTAGTGAAGTGGGTCGGTACAAGATGAAGAATTTCCTTTTCATTAGTATGCCTTCTCACCAAATATAATGCATAATAATTATATATATATATATATATATATATATTAATTTTAGCAGCATGTGATATGGTCTCCTTAACTTCCCTTAATTTTCTAATGTCATAAACATTAAATTAATACAATGAGTAGCCTAAGGAGACCAACACAACTTTGGGAACTCAACTTCCAATAATATTCTAGCAACAACATAATTTGCAGCATTGTTAGTGAACATTAACAATATTTTCAAGTCTCGCATATAACACTATCTTTCTCAGAAGCTTGTGTAAAATTTCAGTTATTTTAGAAGAATGGGAAACATCTGCGGACTTCAGAAAGACATTTTTTAGGACAATAAATCAAAAAGTTTATTAGAGTTTGCCTACATCTATGGGTTTATCCATCTACCATAAAATGTACAATTGATTTCCTTCCAAATGTCACGATAATCCTTAACAAATACCTTCACATCATCAACCCATTTATTTAGCAAACTACCACAAACACTATGAAAAATTGGACCTTTATATCTCAAACTCTTGTTGCAAAAAAGATCAATCACAGGTTGAAAGTATGATGAATTCACTATATTGAAAGGCATTGAAGCATCAATTATCTATTTTGCAAAGGCAGGATCCCACATTTCAACAACCTTTTTACTTTGCAATACGCTTTTCATGATTGGTTGAGCTTCGAGAGTTGTTCTAGGTGGAAAATAAGCACTAATATATTGACATTCTTTCCCTTTCGAGTTGTTGATCTTAGTGGAAAATCACCATCTATCTTGACAGAAACATCATCAAGTGAAAAACTATCTCCCTGTTTTTCTTGAATTTTTTCTTTTCTTACTGTTTTTGCTTCATTTCAAATCATATCTTTGCTAACACTAACATTACCCTTTTCTCCAGCCAAATAAATCTTTAGCATGTTAATTCCTCCTCCGTTAATATTTTTGTTACAATGTAGACACATTAAGAATATTTTATCACCATCTCCCTTCAATTGTTTACAATGATCCCAAGTTGGATCATTTGTTCCATGATACCTTGAGTTTTGAGTATCAACTTCTTGAGATGAGGGTCGTTGAAGTTGAAATTGTTTAAAAGTTTGTTCAACAAATGTCATTTCTAAAGTTGTAATGTAATGACCTAATAAAGTAATATTTATATTTTTGCAATAAACCAGACAACTAACATATAACCACAACAATATTCAATTAAGAATAAAAAATCATAAAAAACAGAATCAAGCAATCATCATTTTAGAATTCAACAGTTTAGCGCATTACAAATTTACCATCAAAATTTTAACACAATCAAAATTGGATAAAAAATAAAGAATTAATAACATAATCAAACAATCATCACTCATCAGTTAAAAGTTTTAAAATAAAGTTAGATTAAAATTAGACACTATCTAGCTCACGTCTAAACATAATTAATCAGTCATCACTCATTAGATGAAGGTTGAAATAAAAGAAGTCTAATCCTAATTTGTTGATTTGTTCCTCACAAAAAGAAAGCGGAAGAGAAACTGTAAGTAAGATATTGACATATGTCAAATAAATCATAGAAAATATTATTTTGGGAAATGATAGTTAAGACATAGCTCAAACAAAATATGAAGAGTTGTTGATCAAAACATATAATCTTTTTATAAACAATCAACTCCAAAGACACATTAAATAGAGTGCTATATCAACTCAACAAGAAAGTAATTTGATATTTATATGCACTTTTTTCCTTGAAAAGTAAGTAAATATATAGAGACACGACTTGTAATTCTAGTTGATGAATTAAACACAAACACCTATATGGAAAATATAATAATTAAACAAAGCAATGATACAAAACAACAAAGCTTTACCACATCAAATTTTTTTAATCTTTAAGAATGACTAAACCATCGAAATTCTCTAAATATTAATTTTAATACAACCAAACAAAATTTTAGTATTTTTCCCTCATCAAATAACAACACCAAAAAACCTCTAAGAAAATAAAAAATGTGAAGTAGAACCAAGGGAAATTTTTATATGTAGTACACGGTATAAACTATAAAGTACAAATTTGAATATAAACAAGTGATGCAATTAGGCCATCAAAATTGTCAAAATAAAACTTTGGTGTAGCTAGCTAGGCAGAAGATAAGAGTTTTCTGATAATCAAGTTATGACTCATTAAAATAAGAAAGCCAAAACAAAAAAAAAAATAGTTCAAAATTTTCAGTGTTTTGTGCTTAACAATAATAAGAAAGACAAAGAAGAAGGAGACAAAGGTCGTAGTGAAGAGATGAAAGTTATTGTGCTGCTGTTTGGCCGAGAAATCAAAGACGAAGGTCGGGGTGTTAACGAAGGAGTAGTTTGCATAAGGGAAAAGTCGTAGAGATACAACACACTAAATGCAAAGATGGCTATTAAGGGTTTTTATCCATTCAAAATGGCATTGTCTCCCTCATTAAAAATAAACATGACCCCTTCCCCTCAAATTAGCAAGACTCGCTAAGTCTCAACTGAGTCTGGTTGAGTCGCTCTGGGTCAATCCAGTTCTGATACATCTCGGATTTGAAGAATGGTTCAAACCGATTATATGGACAATTCCTAATCAAACTGTTCAAACTGGTTGGTTCAAGCCTAGTTTTAGAAAATTGATTCAAACACGATCCTAATTATAAAAAAAAAAGGATGTTGGAGGAGGGAATGCATGTTGGGTGCTTTCTATGATGGCAACATGTCTATGGCAGTTCAAATTTCAGCAACCTTTGCAAGGGAACAATTGTGAGCACTTTTTCGATAGGCATGTTTAGAGGTGGGAAATGAAATATTTGTCGGAACATCTTTTAGTTGACAGTTTTGTGGTATTTAGAGGGTTTGATTTCTGTAAGACTTAATTTGGACAAAAAGTTCCAATTGAATATATCGCGGACTATTGATATGTAGGATGAGTACACAAACCAATTTGACATGTTTAGACCTGGTACGCGAAGTCCACATTTTAAACAAGTAGTCAAGTTTGCCAAAATAAAGAGACTTTTTTTAGAATCCATATCTAGCTCGTAAAACCCACAAACATAACAAATTGGTCTACACACACATTTATATATAATTTTTTAAAAACTAATTAAATTCTATTATATCATACTAAAAGTTACATCATCATTTGTAATAATCTAAAACACTAAATTTTTCAATACTAAAAGTCTAAAATATTACAATTCACAATAAACAAGTCACAACATTAACATAAACTAATAGAGAAAATGAAAATTTGCCATCTTAAACGGGTTACAAATAAAACCCATGAGCCTGCATATTTAGCATGCAAAATTTGTAAACTTTACCAACTACATTCAATTTTTTTCTGAAGGTTCACGGCCTCAAATTTATATATTGATACCTACTTCTATATTTTTGAATGATGTGTTTGTAAACTCTAGATTTAGTTTTTTACAAATTATAATTAATAAATATCCATATTTACTTTTAAAAAACAATTCAAAATTTTCAACTTGGATTGATTTAATTTTGGTAGATTTTTAGATTGATTTATTCACCCTATTAAGTTTAACGTTTCAATAATTCTTTATTTTTTAATATTTAATTTTTATATTTTATTATTATCTGACTCATAAATTGTATCATTATTTTAGAGTGAAGAATTCATGCATATCTATTAGTGTATATATATAAATAAATAAAGACTAGGCTAGGAAAATGACTATTTTAGTCCTTTTTTATTTTGACATGTGTGTTTTTTTTTTTAATTTTGTAGTCTTTTCATATTTTTTTTATAATTAATCTTAAGCTATTAAAATATTTTATTCTTTTTTCTATTTTGATATTGTCCCTTTTTTATTATTTTAATTTTCTTATATTTAATATGTTATTTATTTTTATTTAATTTATTATTATTTTATTTTTATGTTTTATTTACAGTTTTAATTTATTAAATATATTTTATGATTTATAAAATAATTTTAAAATTTTATATATATTAGATATATGAAAAATAATTTTATTAAATATGTTTTTTAATATTTTATAACATAATTTTAAATTTTATTTTATCTTATAAAATACCAAATTTTACTATTTATATTGGATCTTATTTACTTTAACTTTTTTTTAATTTAAAATTATCTGATAGTTATTCTATTTTATATTTTTACGTAATATTTTATTCATATATTTTGTAAATTATTAAATTACTTAATTATTAAAATATTAAATTATAATACTATATATGTGTAATACAACTGCTCGTAGGGTGCTAAACTAGTATTACACAAAAAGAAAGTACATGTTTAATTGAAGGCAACTTAGGTTGATACATTTAAATGTAGACAATATAGTGCAAATTAAACGGATTGGGTTTACTTGAATATTCAACTATAGTTGCATTTATTAACATTACTCCCCTAAAGGTGTACTTTAAATTTCCAATACTTGTTATCATCATAGAGACTTTATTGTTGATCAATATAGCTTTATACTCAAATCAAGTTTTCCATTGAAGACAGATCACCAACAAAATTGGTGGATATGTCACTTCAATATCATAGGTAAAAGAAAACACTTGTAATATGTTTTGATTAGCAGTATAAGGAACGAGAGGAATAAAAATAAGATATTTAAGAAGTACTTTTTAAACTTATAAGTATAAAAAAGAATTAGAAGCTATTTAGCACACAAATCCATGGGACCCACCATAACATTTTCCCTCCCAATATTTTACGTGGAATTTGGAAAATGTCCATGCTTTGCAAAACTTTAAATTATGTTTTTATGTTCCAGTGTCCATTTTTAAAATATATAAAAATAAATTTATTTTTAAAAACAAAAATAATAAACATTTCATATTAAAGTTGAAATAACAAGAAATTCATATGTAAGTTAGATTTATATTTTTAATCACTGGTATAATAAGATTTTAAAATGTTTGTTTATTTATTCTTATTTCTATTATATTTTTTGTCTATCAAAACAACCCAAGGCAATTTATTCAACTACTTTCATGCATATTTCCATTCATCAAAACAAAATATTTGTCCGAATATAGTTTTCTCATATCTGTCTGTGGTTGTTAATTCTTTATACTCCATTTATAATATAATATGCTTAAATATAATTGATACTTTTAAAAATTTTAAATTTTATACATTGTGTCCTCATATTTTAAAATTATGATATTATGTTTCTAAGTTTAAAAAATATGAGAATTGATACTTCTTCCGCAAATTGTTGACGGCTAATTGTGAGTATGTTAACCGTCACATGTAAAAAATGATATAATGTAACACATAATTACTACTTAATAAAAATGTTAATTTAACATTTTAGGTTTACGTGGATCTTATATACAATATTCTTTTACCTACTAATACTTATTTAAACCCTAAAATGTTAAATTAACTCTTTTATTAAGTAGTAATTGTGTGTCATATCATCTAATTTCTTACCTGTAATGGTCAACACACTCAAAATTAACAATTAACATCAACAATTTATGGAAGAAGTATTAATTCACACATTTTTAAAATTTAGAGACATAATATCACAATTTTAAAATACAATGACACAATGTATGAAATAAAAAAATTTGAGGCCATCAATTGTATTTAAGCCTTTATAATTAAAAAAATGATTAAGTTGGAGCTCCACATTAATTAAAAGATTAATTTATTCACATGCATGCCTACCCACATTAAAATAACAAACTTTTCTTTCAAAACAGAATTATCTTAATTTAAATTATTATAAAAATTTAATATATTTTTAAATCACCACGTAATGGATTACAAGACAATAGTTAAGAAAAATAAAAGTATTTATTACTTAAATTAAATCAACATAATCTCAATTCTTGAATATAAAATGAAATAGTTTAAATTTAAAATGCAACAAAATATAAATACACTAAAAAATAAAATCTCAAATCTCAATTCTTAAATGTTATTTCCATTTTTATAAATAATATAATTTTTTATGGGAAGCCTATAGGTTAACTTGTGAGTTTTGCTGGTCAAATCTAAAAAGGTCTGTATATCAAAACTAGTCTAAAATTTTATGACTTATGTATTATACGTAATGACACACATGTCCCAATTATCCATGATCCAATAACAACAGCAATAATAATTTAATGATTTTTTTTCAACATGTACAAATTAATGTAAACCAACTCAATCAAACATTACATTTAAAGTCCTTGCTCTAATATTTTTTATATAAATAAAAATATTACTATTTTATAATATATTGTTATGTAAATCTTGTTAGAAAAATAATAACCAATTGATGGTAAAGTGGATCTTATGTTTTATTTTTTAGTTTAATTAGTATACATGGTCAGTGTAAAGATTTTTACACCGACATTCAATCACAACCTTCTATTTATGGTAGTTTGTTGACTTTACTGGTTAGTACTTTAAAAGTCACATAAATTAAAAGTAGTCATGATAATCTACACTAGTTAAACTCTTAATTTTTTACAAACATTTCTATTTGAGACTATTCAAATTGGTATGAATGAAACTAATTACTTTTATAATGTGTTGTGATTTTAATAAGAATGTTTAGGTAACATTTGTTTGAGGTGTTTTTTATTTTCATTTTTAGAGAAAATAGAAAACAATAATGAAAATATGTTTGGTTACAATTTAGAAAATATTTTCTTTAAACGTATTTAAAAAAACCAACTAAAAATAGAAAACAAAAAAAATTATTTTAAGCGTTTTCAAAAATTAGAACTATGTAAAAACTCAATAACAATATTGTAATTATAATAAAAATTATATAAATGTGTTTTAAACTATATATATATATAAATATTTTATATATTTTTATTAAATTTGATTAATTTAATAATATTATTTTTTTGAAAATATAAAATATTTAGGAAAAACAAACATATTTTCCCTTGTGGTTAAGACTTAAGAGTTTTTTTTTTTTAAAAAAAAAAAACTATAGAGATAAAGAGTGAATAAATATAAAATCATTTGATTTCACTTTTTTTAATTTATTGCTTTCACTTGTTTTGTATATAATGACATTTTGTATTATAAAAGTATTGCATATAAGTCAAGGGGTTTAACTTATTTGGTTAAATAGGGGGTTGAAGACAATGCCATGTGAAGGGGTTTATAATATTTTAGAACTTTTCACCCACAAATGTAAAATAATAGATTTAAACTTTCTAAACTTTTTACAAAGAAAACAAAAACAACACCACTTCTTTATGATAGATGAATAAGTGGGAAACATTTATGCTACATCAACACAATGATTCAAGCCTTTTAATCTTTGTTATCTATTGTTCTTATAAAATAATTAAAAAAGTGCTTCTCACAAGGAGTATAACCTACCACAAAACTCACCTTTGGCTACACACTCTAAATGTCTTTATCACTCCACTTTTTAACGCTGGTGGGGTTCTATATCAGAGAGACCCTCGAGACCGAACCTATCACGAAGGATCGAGCCTACCACAACACTCACCTTTGGCTACACTCTAAATGCTTTTATCACTTCACTCTTCAACGTTGGTGGGGTTATGTACTAAAGATACCACCAAGATTGAACCTATCACAAGAGGTCAAGCCTACCGCAACACTCACCTTTGGCTACACTCTAAACATCTTCATCATTTCACTCTACTAGTGGGGTTGTATACCGAAGAAACCCCCGAACCAACCTTAAGTCGAACCTATCTCTTATCTCTAATTATCTTTTTAGAAACTATCTTTTATCTCTAAAGATAATATCCCTTATCTCTAATTATCTTCCATACTATATTTTCAAATACTATCTCTAATTATCTTTTCAGATACTATCTCTTATCTCCAGATTCAATATATTACTTTTCTGTTGACATTGTACTTTCCATTGTATTTAGTTGAACTTCCCTATGACTTAAGTGTCAAAATGCTTTTGCATATACCCCAACTGTATTGGCGTGGAGAAACTATTGGATTGGAAACTTGGAACATCAAGGAGAAAAACCCACTCAATGTATGCAAGAACTTATATAAATATAAATTTATATTATTTAAAAAATATACTATTGCACAAATATTTTATTTAGTATATGAATATCAATAAAAGTAAAAATAGCAATAATATTATAATTTTTTTACCAATAATGATAAATTTTTGTTGTCTTGTAAGTACAAATCTGAAAAAAATGGAAAAATAAAATTATTAAAAAAAAGAAAGAAAAGTTGGAGATATAAAGCTTGTTTAGCGGTAAAGCGAATAAATGAGAAGGGAAATATCATGAGTTTGAATTATTCCATTAACAAAAGATAACATATTAATAAACAATATTTTATTTATAAAAAAGAAAAAGAAAAAGAAAAGCAAGAGAAGTTTTTTAGAATTTGTTTAATGATGTGTTAATATATATTTAGTGTATATATATATATATATATATTAAAATATAAAAATACAAAAGTTTGAATTAATATTTTCTAACAAATGATACATTTACAACAAGTATAAATATATTATTAATATATTTGATGTTGATGGAAGAAAACTGACTATTGTTTTTAAAATATATTTTTCATTAAATCAATAAATAAAATTAATTTAATATTTTACAAACCACAAGTAAAAAAAGTACGTATAATTACATAAAATAAAAAAAATTTAATTTTGTTTAAAATATAAATTAAAATTTTTACGATACTTAATAACTTCATTAAATAAAAATTATTTTATAAAATTATTATGTTATTATTAAAACAATTTCAAACAAGTAAATATTTCTTAAATAACTAAAAGAATAAAATATATGAAATCATGATTTGTTAAATAAAAAAATATAATAAAACATTCCAATCTTAAAATGAAGGAAAAATACAAAAATTAACAAGTGGAGATTGTTTTAAAAAGTGGGAAAGTGAAAAAGTAATTAGGGACGGGTCAGGGTTTGGGTCCGGTTTGCGAGAAAAAAGAGTTATAAAAGAGTGTAGTGGGGGAAGGAAAATAGGGTACAATAATACAAATCTGGGTTGAATTACAGTGGAGTAGGGTTTTTGCGTTTGAGAAAAAGCGGAGAAGAAGATGAGTAGGAGTTTGGGAATTCCGGTGAAGCTGCTCCACGAGGCTTCGGGGCACGTCGTAACGGTGGAGCTCAAGAGTGGTGAACTCTACAGAGGGAGCATGATCGAATGCGAGGACAACTGGAACTGTCAACTCGAGAGTATCACCTACACTGCCAAGGTTCGCTTCTTTTTCCCCTCATTTTATTCCATTTAATTGTTTATGACGTCAATTGGGGTTAGGAAATCAATGTTTGAATTAGGTATTTTGCTCCTACTCGGAGCAGGGTTGCCAGGGATTAGATAAGTTAGGGCGTGGTTATCATTGTTATCTATTATACTGAGAATCGTAAGCTTGGGGAACAACTGAGCTGTTGGGAAATAATCATAAGCTTCTAGTTAAAAAACAAAATGTATTGAAAGCCTTATGTCTTAGTTGCTCAATTTCTTTCAAGTTGAGAGAGGACTATGCTGTATGCACAATTGCAGATTAGGGCTTGGATGTCGAGAATGCGCAATAATAGATTTAGGGAGGGTGTAAACTGTAGCAATATTTGTTTATTCAAATGCTCATCGGAGGCAACATTTGCTCTGGATATCTGTCTTTGGGGCTCTATTATGCTCATTACTTGGATTTAGGATTCAGGCGTTGTGGGTTTACATGATGTTGGGCGGGTACACTTTCTAATGTTCCATTTTGAACTTTGCATGTATTGCGTGGGATATAATGATTCTGGGTATAGGAGGAGCTTATGAAAGTGCACTTTTGCTAATTGTTTTATGCTGTAGAGATGTATAATATCTCTAATTTAAAGTGTACTTGTGAAGAAATGAATTGCTGATATAGGCTAAATCTTTTTCAGGATGGCAAAACATCGCAACTTGAGCATGTCTTTATTCGAGGCAGCAAAGTCAGGTATGGTCTATGGATCATATGTTATTTAGTGGATTTGGCTGTTATAAAATGTGATAATAGTCATTGATTAGAAAATACACGATTAATATTTGTGATAAAATCAAATGTATATATTTCAAAATCTAAAATTAATCATAATCTCAATCATTGATTTTCAAATCAATGGTTCTTAAAGCATTTTATCCTCTTAAGTGCATTATCTGCACTTTAGAAGAACAAGAGCCTAATCCTACTTATTGACGTCATAATTTTATATACCATGTAATGTAAGGTTGTATAGCTCAATTATATGTTGTTCAGCAACCTTAATGTTTTATATTCTGAATAAGGTTGTATTTGTAGAATGCGTTTTCTGTAAGAACGGTGTTTTGACATGATAAGAATTTGGCAGGTTTATGGTCATCCCAGATATGCTGAAGAATGCTCCTATGTTTAAGCGTTTGGATGCAAGAATCAAGGTAGCTTCATACTTCCTAGTTATTAAGTAAACCATATTTGTTTTATTTGTGCTTTGGTGTTTTATGCTTTTTGAATGTCTTGAAGGGCAAGGGTGCATCACTTGGTGTTGGTAGGGGCAGAGCAGTTGCAATGCGAGCAAAGGTACTTAGCCTTTATTTATTTAATATAATTTAGCATTAAAAATTGACTTATGCAAAATCCTTCTAGCTAAGGACTTACCATGTGACATGTTTAATTCCATATATTGGTTGTGTAGGCTCAAGCTGCTGGCCGAGGAGCTGCACCTGGAAGGGGTGTACCACCGGTTCGGAGGTGATAACCATATAGTCTGTATTCTTTCTGTCTGTTGGACGTGATATTTAGTTTCTTTCGTAGAAGTTTATGAGAGAAAGAAATTCGAACAAAAATTTCGTATCACCTCTAGTATTTGATCGATATTGTAGAACTTTACAGATTACTCTTTATGTGTAGTACTTGATTCCAAGTTTGTTGTCATCACCTCTTGTTTTTTTATCTGATACTGTGTAATATTTAACCAGTAATGTTTATTAAAAAGAGGTATTAGACAACTTTCAAAACTAGTTTAAATTGGTACAAGTAGTATCAGTTGCATTGGGGGCAGTTTGGCAACTGTCAAGGCTGGTTTAGAATTGTTCGTTATAAATTATGATTTGTTTGAAACTTCCTTTGTTTGTTTTTAACAAGTTTTTGTTTTGAGAGTTCCATTTTGCAAGCTCGAGGAAAATATGTATCAAAAGAATTTTGCCAGTTTTATGTACACTAGATTAAACATTTAAGAGCGAAAATAATCATAATTAAATGTTGTAATTGTATAATGTTTTTCATTTTGCACAATTTGTAGGCTTTGAAATTATATTAACCAAATATTTTACATTAACATTCATTCGCAATCTTTCATTTGTTGTAAGATAATTGACTTTACCAATTAATACTTTAAAAATCACAAATGAAAATGTGTGGTTAAATATAGTTTAAAACCCTTACTCTTCTACACTGTCAATGTTATTAATTAAATTAAAAATTATAGTTTAAAAAAATATAAATTGTTTAAGTTAAAATTAAAAAAGAGAAAAAGGATTGTGCCTTATTATTGTAAAAAATTTTACCCTAACATTTGATTACCATAATTTATTTATGATAAGTTTATTGATTTTATCGATTAATACTTTAAAAGTTATACAAATGAAGAGTTGTGATTGAACATTAGTGTAAAACTCTTTTATATTGTCAATGTTTAGTAGTTAAATTAAAAAAAAGAGAAAAATACTTATATATTGTATATAAGGTATACATTTATTGTCTTTATTAATTAACATTTTAGAAGTCATATAAATGATTGATTGTGATTAAATGTTATTATAAATTTTATATTGTCAATGCATGTGTTAAATTCTAAAAAAAAACTTCTTTTAAAGAAAAATTATTGACAAGTTTTCTTGATGGAAGAATATGTTTATATAGTAAAAATTTATATTATAAAATAAGTTTTTTAAAAATTTATATATAACTACTGTTTGACTTATCTTCTCCTGTTATGAAGAAATAAATAAATAAAAATAAGTTGGGAGAAATCTTAATGAATTTTAATAATAAAATTTGATTATGTTTTATTTCCCTTGTTTCATACATTATTATGTTACAAAACTAGTTATAATTTATTTATATTTTTATAATTTTCAAAATAAAAATAAACATAAGTTGAAAAAGAAATAAAAATTAACCTTGTCAAGGAGCTAGGACAAGAGGTATAGCTTTGTATCTCAACTAATTGAATATAATACTTGAGTATGTTATTAAAATTGGTTTGATTATTGACATTATCTAGATAGTAGGTTAATGTGATTTAACTTGTAGGTTATTGGTTGAAGGAGTTGACTTGGTATATGTTTAAACATTATAAAAATATAATATTATTAAATAATTTGATTAAAAAAATTCATACTTTAATTTTAAAATTGATTTTTTAAGTTTAATTGAATAAATTAATTTAAAGAAATTGTTATAAAAAGATTAATACTTAACTCATAAATTTTAATAATTTAACATGAAATTTTATATTAAATATTGTTTGAATATTACAGTTCTATCAAATTAACCAAGACTTTTTAATTTTTACTAATAAATTACTCGTTAATTATTATGATTTAGTGATAAATTAATCTATTGAATAATTTTTAAGTTTATGACTTAATTTTTAGGTATCTTGTTTTTTATTTATGCTTATTGAATTTCACTTTAACAAAAGAAGAAGTCAAATCAGGTCAACTAGATTGAATAGTCGGTTCAATCAGGTTGGTCATGAGTCCAACCAGACCAACCAATCAGATTGATCGAGTTAAACTTGATCGAGAGTTTTTCTCTTTGCACCCCTATATTTTCTCTATGTACTTTCATAATCCTATAAAATCTCTAAAATATTCTTAGGTGAAAAAAAAGAGTTAAACTTCCTTCTTCCTCCTTGTGCTTTCTTTACCTCCATAGATGAGTTTTACAAGTTTGTCCAGACTTGTATTTGCAATTTTATTTTTTACTATGATATTCTATCTATCGCAGTCAAGTATATAGTTTTTGAAAAAGAAAATGCCCACACATCTTCACAAATAATTCAAGATATGAGCAACACATTCACAAGAATAAGTAGATAAATTGCATGTGCATGTTGAAGTTTCGTGCATGGAGCTATTATGTACCTAAGAATCAAGAGAAAAATATATAGTAATATTTTGTGCAAGAGGGTATTATATATCACATGCAAAAGTAAAAATTTAATTATAAGTCCGGATAAACCTATCCGGACTTGTAAAAAATTTTGCAATTTTTTTACAAGTATGAATAGATCCATCTAAACTTGTATACAAATACAGACAGAGTTGTTCGAACTTATAATTAAATTTTTACTTTTTTTACATAAGATATTTTTGTCATTTTAAAAATCATGGAAGTGTAGAAAGAAAAACTCCTTGATCGATGGCATAACTGGTCCAACATATGATTGTGACCGGTTTCTAGCTTGACCGACTAGATTGGTACAATTTTAATAACTTTTTAAGTAATTAATTTTTTTGAATTTTTAATTAAATCTATAGTTTTAATATTTTATAATTATAATCTTAAAAATTAATGTTATTAAATTTTATTTGAATATAAAATAAAAAAAGACTTCAAATCGACAAATAAATCACCATTGTTCAAAATTTATACTTTATATTACAATAGTATAGTTTTTAAATAAAGTCTAAAGGTGATACTTAATACTTTATATTACAAAAAAAAAAAAAAGTTTTACATTGAGCATATAAAATAATATTACAATAATAGCGGTAACAAACTTAGGAAAAGAATTTCTCTCCATTTTTTTATTATTATGATTTTGAAAAAATAAATCTTACTATTCATTAAATATGTTTCATATAAATTCCATTTATTTTTAAAAACCTTTGTAAAGGGGAGAAATGGAAAGGGAGATAAATGGAGAAGAGCTTAACTTAGCTGTTTGTCGTGCGGTTTTGTTTAATTTTTACAGTAAAATCCACTCTTGAACCAAACAAAAAAATTAAGTGCAGTTCAATTTAAAAGTAATATAAATTTGAATCAAATCAAATTAATTGTTAGCGAGTGACGAATTAGAAATTTTAAGTAGTGGGGACAGTATATATATATATATATATATATATATATATATATATATATATATATATATATATATATATATATAACATTAAAAATTTATCATAATATTTTTAAAGAATAAATATACATTATTATTGTTCTATATGAGTTTTCATATTCTAAAAACACTTAATGATTTTTTCATTATCAACATTGTAAAAAATATATATAAGTAACTAAATAATCATTCAATCATTTATCTCCCATAAGATTTCGCATCCAATTCTTAATAATATTCATAGCAAAAAAAGTTCTTTCAACTTATGCTTGTTACCGATAGTATCATATCTAACTTTAAAAGCAAATATACTAAAGGATATACAATATGTTTTCGGTCTTTACTAGCTTCATGAAAATGTCACTAATTTCTTTTATTTTGAGAAAAATAAAATCTTCACCAAAGACATATTATATTATTAAATTATAACCTAAAATGTAATTTAATTTATCTAAAAAAAATCATTATAAAGATAAAAAAGAAGCAAGGAAAGAAAAAAAATGAACCAATGTTTAATTTTGTTGAAAACCGAGGAAGAAGAAGAACAAAATTGATACAACAATAAGCTCAAAGTTAAAACTTGAAAACAATAATCAGTAAAAAGTTTAAAATATTTACTAATTTGAAGTAAAACTTATAATATTATTTTTTTAAGTATATATTAATTAATCTATATAAAAAATAAAATTATCTTTTATATTTTTTTAAATTAAAAATTGTAACACCAAATTGAAACATATATATTTGAATTAAACCTTTTTAAAGTTAAATTAAAAGTTGTAACCACCGGATAAAAAATAAAACATTAAGTTATATTTTAATATACTATAACTATAAAAAATTATTTATTTAAGGAAAATATTGGAAAAGCCTTTAAAATAAAAGTGATATGTGAAACCAGATTTTGAATTCGAAAGTCGATTACGTGTAGGAAGATATTAACACTTTATACCGTCCGTCTTGAAGACAGATTACCTCTAATTAAACGTGTAAAATTAGATAACTTTAAAAATATCAATTTCACCCCATACAAATTATTATTTTTATTTTATTAATTGATTTTAATATTTTTTACAATAATTTATTATTGAGAAAATTATATTATTTATAAAAAGTTATTATATTTTTATTTTTTAATTAAATTTTTTTATCTTCTTAATTAATTTTGTTTTTTTGAGGGTTTGATAGAATATGGCTCCTGCTCGTTTGTATTTTCGTGTATACTAAAGAATCAAAGTTTACGTAGTTATTTGTAAGTTTGCGTGCAAATATTTTTATTCTTTTATTTAGCCTTATTAAGACTTAGGATTTTTAAACTATTACAATTCATAGTTCTAAAATTTGAAATTGATAGGAATATACACCTAAACCAATCCATTGGAACATTTTTATATCTTTAGATTTTTTATTTATTTTGAAAATGCAGTTTTAACTAAATAATTTATTTTTAAAAATGAGATTTAAAATAAAAATTGTCACAACTTATGTCTTAAAATATCAATATTAAAAGGATGCTACATCTAATTAGTCTTTTGATCTCCATTTAAATGGAAAAAAGGAAAATTTATACATTTATGTTTTTATTGTTTATTATTTTTAGAAAAATATTAGTAATTATTACCTAAACTAATGAAGGAAGAAATTTGAGTACACCAAAGTATCACAATTTGTATTCTCAAATCTCGGAAGGTAAAAAAAATGTCACATTTAATTAACCTTCTTTTTTTCTTAACAATAAATTCAAATAAATTGATTATATTCTCAGTAAATTATAAAGATGCGATTTTACATGATTTTTTTAAAAAAATAAAATTATTATTATTATCATCAAGAACATAATTTTGACTGACACTTTTATTTCTTAGATAGTATATTTTAAGAAAATAAATTGTCATAATTCATGCCTTACAATCTTGAGATTAAAAAGTGTCACATCTAATTAATCATCTTCTAATAATTTATATTTCTATTACATATAAATTACATACTTATTTTAATATTGGTGCTTTTTTAAGAATACTAAACATAAAGTAGTTTATCAGTATATGATTATACATTTATACCACTAATAAAAAGAAAGATTGAAATCTGTTTGCAACTTTTAGAAAGCTAATTTATATTTATTTACCTGCCTAAAATTTATCACCATGAAATCTAATAATGATAATAATATATACCATATTGAGACAGAAAGTAAAAACATAGCTTAAATAAAATAGGAAACTAATAAAGAATGAAAAAAATACAAATGATGAAGATACTAAAACTAGAGCTACAACGGTAAAAAAGAAAAGAAACAAAATCATAATAAAGGGAAAGAAACAAAATCATAATAAAGGGAAAGGAAAGATCATAAAGAGAGACACACATACAACTTATCATTAACAATAGAAAATATATAGTGAGTAGAAATTTCAAAGTATAAAACATAAATAACAGACATGATTTTTATAAGTTAGAAACCAACCATGAACTACAACAATATAAACACATGTTGAACAAACCAATAAATTAATATTCAATATTGCTATAAAGAACTTATAATTACTACTACAAAATTAGGATTCAGCATCGTTTCTAGAGGCAAAATTACATCGGTTTCGAACCAAGGTTGTATTAGCAAATGTAGAATTGAAACAACTCTACATTGGTTCACTAGAATTGATGTACTACTCTACCTACATCGGTTGTTGAAGAACCGGTGTTGATAATTGACATGAAAATGCTAATAAACCTACATCGTGTATTGGCTTGAACCTATGCAATGTTAATAAAAACCTACATTGGTTATTATAAAAACCGATGTTAGTTTTTTAATTTTTTGTTTTTTTTTTCGTTTTTAAAAGAAATTCAACCTACAATTTAATTATATACAAATTCAATACATTTCTACCAAAACAAATACTAACTTTGTACCAATTTTGGAATTTAAAATTAATAATTAATTTTAATCTAATTCTCTCCTATTATAGTTTATATATTTAAATGTTTATATTAATTTATTTATCCTATTTTATGATTTAATTTTAGAGAGTCAAAAAACAATGAAATTACAGTAATAAATTACAACTTTGATGACTTTTAGTAATAGTTATCTTAAAAGTCAAATTAGTAATGTTTTATGATAAAATAGGATTAAGCATGTGTTACAATGAGAGTATTGAACTTAAAAAAGTTACTTTTAAATTAAAAGTAAAAATTAAAACTTAAAATATAAAATAATATCAAATTTTATTTTTAATTTTAAATTTGTTGTTGATAAATGGTGCTGATAAATGCAATATTGCATATATATAAATTGGTTGACATGATTTATTCTTAGCTTAAAAGTTATTTTTAAGTTAAAAGTAAAATAATTAAAACTTAAAAATATAAAATAGTTATCAAATTTTATTATTAATTTTAAATTTGTTGTTGTGCGGCAAGGGGAGCTTGGAACACAGTGTTATGGCTCCCAAAGTCAGCGAGAGTGGACTTGTTGTTCTGCCTTGTGATTGGATTGTAGGAAGTGTCTCAATAGACAATTGCAGTTGAATAATTTGTTCAAGCACTAGTGTTCTTAAATTTTGATTCAGTGAAAAGATGATTAGGTCAATATAGTTCAACTCTGAGGGAATTTTAAGACGAAAAAGAGAGAAAGAGAGATCGAATTCCCACATATTAACTAGATTCACATCAGAATTGATTCAATCTGAACTAATCAAATCCATATAAATGAAAATCCGGATCAATTAATAAACTCTGCAATGTGATTCTACGGTAATTAGCGCAGAAATTATACTCTAGAAAGAGGGAAAACAAAGAACCAAATCTGAATAAAGAACTAAACTCGATTTCAATATACCATGGGTTTATCATGAATAAGGCTTGGCTAATTGAAGTTCAACAAAAAAATACAAAAGAAAGAGAGAGTTTAAGGAATTGATAATACTGGTCAAGAAGCCATCAATGGAAAATGAGTGACAGGTGATAGTGTATTATATACTTTAATCTATTTCAATCTACAATAATGGAGACTAAAAATTAAAAAGAACCAGCAGGCATAATGATGACATGAGAAGCCCAAATTTCACCACGCAGATTACTAAACACAAAAATTAAAAATTAAAAAATTAAAATCAAGACTAAAATAAAAAACATTATAAATTTAATAATTAAAACAAAAATTAAAAATTAAAAATTCAAAGTAAAAGCTAAAAACTAAAACTAATATTAAAACTAAAAATTTAAAATAAAAAACTTAAAATAAAAAATAAAAAAATGAAATTTAGAAATTTAAAACTAAAAAGTAAAAATTAGAAATTAATAATAAAAAATTGAAAATTAACAGTTAAAAAGTAAAAAATAAAAATAAAACATTAAAAAGTAAAATTAAAAACTAAAATTAAAAACTAAAAATTAAAAATTAAAAATAAAAAATCAAAATTTAAAAATTAAAAATTAAAAATTAAAAATTAAAAATTAAAAATTAAAAATAAAAAATTAAAAATTAAAAATAAAAAATTAAAAATAAAAAATTAAAAATTAAAAATTAAAAATTAAAAATTAAAAATTAAAAATTAAAAATTAAAAATTAAAAATTAAAAATTAAAAATTAAAAATTAAAAATTAAAAATTAAAAATTAAAAATTAAAAATTAAAAACCAAAAAATAAGAATTAAAAATTAAAATTTAAAAGGTAAAAACTAAAAAGAACTAAAAATTAAAAATCAAAAATTAAAAATTAAAAACAAAAACTAAGAATTAAAAAATATTAATTAAAAATTAAAATTTAAAAGGTAAAAAATAAAAAGAACTAAAAATTAAAAATCAAAAATTAAAAATTAAAATTTGAAATTAAAAATTTATACAAAAAAATACAAATTAATAATTAAAAATAAAAATTAAAAAATAAAATTAAAAATTAAAAGTGAAAAGTAAAAATTAAAAACTAAAAATTATTTTAGCATAAAAATTAAAAATAACATTTAAAAATTAAAAACTAACAATTAAAATTTAGCTTATAAATAAAAGATAAAAAATAAAATTTAAAAACTAGAAATTAAAAACTAGAAATAATAATTAAAAATAAAAAATAAAAAATTAACTTAAAAATAAATTATAAATTAACTATAAATAAAAAATAAGAAATTAAAAATTATATATTAAAAATAATAATTGAAAATAAAAAATTGAAATTTAACTTAAAAATTAAAACTAAAAAGTGAAAATTAAAAGTTAACTTAAAATTAATTATGAAATAAAAAAAAAAAGAATTAACACTTATGTTTACGATTTATGGTTTCAAACTGCTGTTAATAATGTAGAATCGACTAGTCTTTGATAAATAGATGCTAACATTGGTATAAGATTGCAAAATCAAGTGTGGTCTTCCGGGAAGAGATGTTAACATTGGTATAAGCTCTCAACCCTTGTAAAACAACATTGATTATCAAAGAAACCGTGGTCAATACAGTCAACTTATTTACAGAAACGTCACCGCACTTTTCTTGACATCACTTTTTGCTCACAACCGCCATGAGCATAGTGATGTACCTTGTTTTTGTAGTAGTGAAATCATTCATTAGTCAAATAAAAGAAAAAAAAGTGGAAAAAGAAAAGGTGAAGTTAAGACAAATTGAAAAAGATGCATTTGATGTTTGTGTATAGGAGAATCTTTTGTGTTGAAGAGCTTGGTGTGCCTTTGAGTGATGGATGCAATGACAGGAACATGTTTGATGTAGTGGTGTAACCCTTGCTTTGTGTGGGGGATGAGCTTTTGTGATGATGAATGAAAAAAAATAAATGAAAGTGAGAGTTGCGTTGTGAGTGTCGTTGAGAGAGAGAAGAAGAATATGGAAAATAAGGAAGGAAGGAGATGGTGAGGTGAAACTAAAAGATCAAATGGAAGAGTGAGAGGTGAATGAAAAAAAAATATGAGAAAAGAGTTCTTCGGTGATGGAGTAAAGAACCTCCCCCTCTTTTTTTTAGAGTGTTGGTTTATGAAACTTTTAAAAGGTGAGACTCCATGAATGAGTGTTGCGCTTTTTGGTGACCAATATTCCAAGAATCAAGGGACCTTGCTCGTGGATAGAAATAGGGTGGTGTGAGGGAAATAGGATAGTCATGGAGATAAAGAGTAACTAGTGAAAAGTTGAGAGGTTAAGGTGTTTTTTATTTTTTTTTATGCATATTTCTATGAGTTTAATTGGTATACACCGTCAGTGTAAAGATTTTTACACTGACAGCAAATCACAACCTTTCATTTATGGTAGATTTGTTGACTTTACTCCTTATTATTTTAAAAGTTACATAAATGAAAAGTCATGATTGAATGTCAGTGTAAAAATCCTTTACACAGATAGTGTATACCAATTAAACTCTATTTCTATTACACCCCTATAGTATACTAAATGCACCTTTCATATTGGTTTTCATCCCAATTGAGTTCTCCCTACACCTACATTATCACACTTGGTAAATGTACTTAGTCTTCGTGGATTGGGCTGTAAAAAAAACACCTTATTTTAGACACAGAAAACCTTATGTTAGACATAAAATTTGCAAATAATATATTAATAAAGGTTTAAAATGTCAGACAAAATTAGGTGTCTACAACCTTATTCAGATTTCTATTTACACGCTATAATATACTAAATGCACTCCTTGATATTGCTTTTCAACCGAATTGAGTTCTTGCATGAATTCTTATTGTTTATACTATCACACTTAGTCTTCATGGATTGGGCTGTTAAAAAAGCACCTTATTTTAGGCACAAAAAAAACCTTATGTTAAGGTTTAAAATGTGAAAATAAAATATTAATAAAAGGTTTAAAATGCCAAATAAAATTAGGTGTCAACAACCTTGAATATATTTTTAGTTTATATATTTTAATATTATATTTTTTATCCTTTAAAATTTATTTATAATCCCTACTATATATTATACTAGTTAACTACTTAGTGAAATCTTAAGTTATTATCTTAAAATAAATATGGTATAATCAATATTTTCAAATCTTTTTCTAGGTCGCTAAAATAAATATTTTTTATCTTAAAATAAATTTCACAGGCCAAAAACGCCGATTTCAGATTTTTAAAGGTTGAATCAAAATAAAATATTTTACACAAATAAAACCTTGCTCATTTTATAATTATAAACAATAAATTTAAATTTCAGAGGGATTAAAAAAGTAGAATGACCAAAGTAAAAACATACTCCGTGGCAAATGATAGAATTGATAAGTGGATGGATAGTGGGTAAAGCTAAGAAAAAAGCTAGGTTTTTATTCTAGCATGCAATTCGTTGGGGTTTGTGGATATTTAGAAACTCCATCATTTTTAATAACAAAACCTTGGAGTCTCTGCATATATTCGTCTTTGTTCAATTGATTTCTTGGAAATGGGTAGTATATTTGTTTGATTTAGGGAGGAGATATACTTTTTCTGATTGGTATAATAGCCCTTTGCTTTGTCTGCAAAGTGTGTGTAGATGAGTTGTGTGTTGCTGGTTTAGGTTTATGTTTTTTATGCAATTCCAAGAGTGTACCTATGTTCTGTTCATCTATAACCTTAGGGTAGTTGAGATATGATTGACATTATTGTATAACCTTAAAACATTTTGTTTCATTGATGATAAACAGATGCACACCTTATTTTGCTTTAAAAAAATATAGTTTTTTTTAAACTATAATATATTTGTCACTTTTAATTTTTTTATCTTACGTGTTAGTAATTTGAATTTAATTGTGAAAATATCAAGACGCTCTTTCAATTTTGCACATAAAACAAACTAAATAAAAATATTGTTTATAATAGGCATTTCTGATTTTGTTCTCTCTAGTATTATTTAACCTATGCACCACTTAATGCATTAAAATAAAAAAGAAAATCAAGATGATCGCATGATTGATACATTATAACTTTTCTTTTTAACTTGTCTGAAAATTTCTTTCCAACCATCAGAAAAACCACTCTGATTAGAGAAAAAGGCAATAAAAGGACAGAAGAATTCATCGTCGCTAATAAACACATTATGGACAAATTCAAAAGGCATGGGAAGAAAGTGACCTAAAACCTGTCCTTACTCTCTATATAGCACTGCCCAACCCTCCCACCTCACACCAAAATAAGAGAAATAAGTATTTAATTTAAACTGGTTAATATTATTTGCGTTTATGTTACGATTAATGTTCTTTGGTTTGTTCATAACGAAAGAAGACTTTATTGATAACCTATTTGATTCTCAAGATTATATAGATAATTAACCAAAACCCGAAAAAGAAAAGTTTCAATGAACCATTTATTTTTTCATGTCTTTTTTCTTTCTTTGTTTCTTTCTCTCCACGCTTCCCCACTAGCGATAACAATCCCAAAAGCATAAAAGAAAAAACGATAATATTTTATAAAAACTGCTCTTTTGTAAATGTACCAAATGATTTTTCCGACAAACATAACCATCAAACTATGTTTTTGGAGTCTTATAAATGTTATTTTTTAATATATTACATATAAATGTTATTTTTAATATATTTGAAAATGAGTTTGATTATTTCTTAAAATGTTTTGTAAAATTTAAAATAAAGAAAAATAAAAGTTTTAGGTAAAAAATAACATCCAATATTTTCATGAAAATATCACACTTTTACTCAATCTCAATGAAATAAAAGTGGAAGAACTTATTAAAAGATACAATATTCTTGTGAATAAATTATATTGAAAGAATAAAAGTTTGATTTGTTTGTTTTGTTTTTCTTAAAATTTTTGAAAAATAGTTTATAAAATTTATTTTTTCAAAGAAAATAAAGAAAACTTGTTTGCTAAGTATTTTTTGAAGATTATTTTAGACATGTAAAAAACGAAAAAATTATCCAAATATACAAAGTGTCGTTGATGAAAAACAAAAGACAACATCTTCTTTGTCTATTTTGAATTTCAAAACAAAAATATAAAATTGAAAAACAAAACTAGTCAAAATTATTCTTCATTTTTAGTTTTTAAAAACTAAACAATAAAATTATTTTAAGAAACCATTAATTAAATAAGTATTTTATTTTTTAAGTACTAAAATATTAAAAAAATATTATAAAACTTCAGTGAAACAAACACCAACTTTTCAAAACTTATAATAAAGAATGAAATAATATATTCTCATGATATCTATATGCAGAATAAACTCTTAATCAATTATAATTATATTAATATTAAGTATAATTTGATGCATGCCTCCCCTGATTTTTTTCCTTGAGGTTCCAAGCACCATGAAATGGATGATGGAGGGGAAAGAAAATGGAGGTGGGGCGCCACTCTCAAAGAGAGATAAGCCAAAGTGTTTAGGTTTGCCACAAGGGAAGGAACCCTTGATAAAAACCAACTAGGAAGAGGTTCCTCAAGAGAGAGGATCCTCAAGACCTTTTACTAAGAATGTGCTCACAAAGAGACTATTTTCATTCAACTTCAAAGGTGAAATTTTACAATGAGGGGGAATGAGTATATATAGCTCAATGGGAGAGCTTGGGCACACTTTTCTAGGCAATGTGGGACTTGGGCTTAATTAGGATTAAAACTAATTAACCCAAGTCTTAGGCCTTAAGTGAGGCACCTAAGTTCACCCCCTATGGGTGCAATTAGCATATCTTAATGTGAATGGGCTAGCCCAAAATCATGTCTTAACTTATGCACCCATTATAAGCTTACTCCTCCTTTTTAACTAAAGACACCTATACCTTATAAACTAAGAAGATGGCCGGAAATACATGGCTTTACGGGAATTAAAAATACTTTCCTATTTATCTAATTAAAATAAAATATTTACAAGCTAAAAATAACAAAGACTATGACTTCGAATCTTCAATGAGCTTTTGTCCATGCCATGCCTTCCTTGAGTCCTCCTAGCCATGTTGCATGCTAGGTGAGATTGCATCATCTCCTCTCCCTTGGAGAGGATTTGACTTCAAATTCTGAGGTCTTTCTTCCGTTTTTTCAAAGTCTGCAAGAAAATAAGGAAAACAGTAAGTATATGCAGACAAGTGATTTTTGGGGAAGTGAGAGGTCTATAAGGAGGCCTTTTAAGAATGAGGTAGTGGAGGTTGGCACTAAAGTTTGAAAATATTTTAGTGTGCATGTGCCTCCACACAACAGCTCCCCATCCTCCTCCAATTGCACTAGATACTAGCCTCAAAGGTTTTGAAATAGTTGGCGAGACTAGTCTAAGTGGAATGGAGCATTCATCAAGTTGGATTTGAGGGTGTGGATCAAGGTGCTCAAAAGATATAGGCACATCCTCAAATTCAACTTGTTCTTTTTGTAAGAGTTGGTAGGAAAATTTTTCTATGTAGAGAACCTCCTTTGAAGGCAAAGACGGATCTTCCTTAGACTCGGTCTTCCTACCAACAACCTTATTTTCATTTTTATCCCTTTCTCTCTTAAGCTTCATGATCCTTCTATCCTCCATAACCTCGGTAGGGGTAAGAGGAAGTAAGGTGATCTTTTTCCCTTTATGAGAGAGAGTGATTTTATTAGTGAGGCCATTGTGCAAAGTTTCCTTATCATGTTGCCATGGCCTTCCCAGCAACATGTGACTAGCTTCCATAGGGACTACATCACATAACACTTTGTCGTGATACTTCCCTATGAAGAAGCTAATCTCCACTTGCTCTCTTACTACTACACCATCTTCATAATTAAGTCCATGCAAAGAATAAGGTGAAGGATGAGGAGTAGTAGCAAGTGATAGCTTTTCCACCACCCTCGTGCTACAAAAATTACAACATGATCCACCATCCACAATAAGAGAACAAGTTTTGCCCAAAATTTTGCATCTTGTTTGAAAAACATTCTCTCTTTGTGTTTGGGTTTCCTTACAAGGATGACTTCCAAGAAGTTGTTTCACTTTGAAGAGATCATCACATGAATGAATACCCTTTTCATTTGATGTTCCCTTTAAAGTCCTTTTTCTTTTGGAGCAAAACAAAGCAATATGCCCTTTTTCTAAACACTTAAAACATTTAGGACTTCGAAAACGAGTGCTCGAACTAGTGGTAGGGGTGTCACTCATACTCAAGGGTTTTCTCTCAATATGCTTTCTTTTGGATGACTCTCTTTTGGGTTTAATTATAGACGGGTTTGTCTTTTTCTTAGGATGCCTCTTAAGGTTTTCCTTCTTACTAGAAGAAGCATGAATGTCATGGATTGTTTTAGGCTCCTCTAAGTCTCTATAATGTGTGTAAATGTTACCACAAGAGCTCTTATAGGCATCTCTCTCTTTTTGTATCTTCATTTCTTCCCTTCTTTCTAACTTATTTTGTTCCTTTTCTCTCTTTTCCAATTTTTTCTTCTCTTTTTGTCTCCTTTCTCTTCTCTCTTTTCTCTCTAACTCCTTTCTTTTATTTTCTTCTTTTTCTCTTTCTTTTTCTCTTTTCTCTTTTTCTCTTCTCTTTCTTTTTCTCTTGCTTCTCTTTCTTTCTTTTTCTCTTGCTTCTCTTTCTTTCTTTTTCTCTTGCTTCTCTTTCTTTCTTTTCATTTTCCCTACTCTCTATTTGTCTCTCTTTTTCTCTTCTTTCTTTTCTTTCTTGTCTCTCCTTTTCTTTTTGTTCTTTCTCTCTTCTCTCCTCTCTATTTAGTTTCTCTTGTTCTATTTTCCTCATCTCTCTTTGTTTTCTCTCATTTTTTCAAAATTCCCTACGTTGTTTTTCTACTATTTCCCAATCAATAAAGTATGGATATGTGGGCAAGGTTGGTTTATCGCTCTTCTCATTCTTTTCTTTTATTCTATTCTCACATCTTCTCCTTTATTTTCCCTAGTTTCATTACTACTCCTAACACTCCTAGAAGTGTGTGAAAACGTGTCAAAGTGTAAGGCCTAGGAAACTAATATGCAAAACACTCCTCTCTTTTTTGTTTTCTCCTAAAGTGTTAAGAGTCTTTGGAACTCTAACACTTTCTAAAACGTTGAAAGCAAATAAAGAAATTTAAAGCAAAGCTAAAGGATTCTAACGTGCTCCTAAATATGAATAAGGGGTACCAATTCCTTATCCACACTAAAACGAGAAACTAAGGTTTATTACACACAAAAGAGGTGACCCTTATGGGCATCCAATACCTCTAATTAAAATGTCCTTTAAAAATACACCCAAATTAAACAAAGAAAATTAAAAGTAGTTGAATGTAGCTCCTTTCTTCAAGTGCTCCTCACCAAATGTATCACTCTAGTCTTGGCCTCCTTTTCAAGTCTCCTCTTCTTTGGTTTTAAATCAACACTTCCTAAGGATGCTACCCTTGTGAAAATTTCAACAATTTGGCTACCTACCAAGAGAAAACAAGCGCCCAAGCAAGAGACCAAGGGAAGTAGAATTTGAAAGCAAAAAGCAATAAAAAGCACTTAACAAGAATAGGAACACATCCAAGTGGAAAGAATTTATTTGACAAACACAAAGAAAGCCAATAAGGACAAGCAAGAAATAAAAGGTGTAGAAAGAAAGTTGGCACACAAAAAAAAAATTCCTAGAATGGGCCTAAAATAGAATTGGACTTAAAACAAAAAAAACTTAACAAATTCAATGATTTGCACAATTGTAAAGCAAGGTGGCTAAATCATAGTCAAATAAATTCAAGCAAATTTCAATAAAATTTAACACTCCTTTGAATTTTTTAATAATTTTGAGGTGCACTAATTTTTATTTTATTTTTTTGTACTCTTTTTACTTGTTTTTAGCACTTTTTACTAACTCTTTTTTTTTTTTTTTACTTATTTTACACTTTTGATTTCTTTTCTTCTTCTTTTTTTTTTTGAAACAATTTTGCTACACCTCTTAACACATTTTGTAGCAAATATAGTGAGGATTCAAAGAATTATAAATGCTTGAACAAAGGATAGGAAATGACCACCATAATTGATATACAAAAGTGCAAAATTAAGAAACAAAGCAACCTAATATGAACTAGTAATTTTAGGTGATAAAAAATAAATGGCATAAGGAGAGTTTTATGGAAGTTGAGGACAACTTGATTACTCAATAATCAGCCCAATCATACCCAACATGCCTCTCAAAAGCCAATCAACAAAAATCACCACAAAAACTAGCACAAAATTAAGATACTAAAATTATTGAACAAGTGAATGAAATTTGGAAGAAATTGAGCATTAATTTTTTTTGAAGATTTTTTTTTTTAAGAACATACTAAGATCTAAATAGCATGTGAGACTCTAAGGACATGGGATCAAGAGTAAGTCTCTTTGATGCTCAATTTCCAATAGAGAAATAACACACTTTTATGGTAAAAATAAAAAGGCAAAACTACGTAGAATTAAGAGACAATAAAAGGGCTACAACATGACCAACTAAGACACAAATTGGAAGATTAAAAACTGAAATTAAATGACTCAAAATAACCAGAAATATATGCCCAAAATAGAGAACAAAGGGCTGGAAAAACAGACAAATAGGTGCAGGAAAATAGAATTAAAAATTCAAATAAGAAGAACAACGTGCATCCAAAGATCAAGACCACAATGTGTGGCTTCCTTCACAAATTTTGTGAAGTCATTACAATGATCTTCTTAGGATTTGCACAAGAATAAGGAAAAAATAAAAAGCTGGGCAGAAAATTAAAGAAACAATCCTAAAGGAAACATATAAAGATTCAATGGAAAAGAACAAGATAAATTGAATCTAGAAAGCAATAAAAACTAGGAAATAAATTGCATAAAATGAAAACTACAAAAACATAAACTAACAAGACATAAAAGGAATTAAATGACAAGAATCAAAGGCTGGAAAAAATAAAGGAAAAAGCAAGAACTCTAAGAAGAAAAGCTGAAAAAAATTAAACAAAATTAAGACTAGAAAAGAACCTCATGGAGTTGGCTCTGATACCAAATGATACATGCCTCCTTTGATCTTTTTCCTTGAGGTTCCAAGCACCATGAAATGGATGATGGAGGGGAAAGAAAATGGAGGTGGGGCGCCACTCTCAAAGAGAGATAAGCCAAAGTGTTTAGGTTTGCCACAAGGGAAGGAACCCTTGATAAAAACCAACTAGGAAGAGGTTCCTCAAGAGAGAGGATCCTCAAGACCTTTTACTAAGAATGTGCTCACAAAGAGACTATTTTCATTCAACTTCAAAGGTGAAATTTTACAATAAGGGGGAATGAGTATATATAGCCCAATGGGAGAGCTTGGGCACACTTTTTTAGGCAATGTGGGACTTGGGCTTAATTAGGATTAAAACTAATTAACCCAAGTCTTAGGCCTTAAGTGAGGCACCTAAGTTCACCCCCTATGGGTGCAATTAGCATATCTTAATGTGAATGGGCTAGCCCAAAATCATGTCTTAACTTATGCACCAATTATAAGCTTACTCCTCCTTTTTAACTAAAGACACCTATACCTTATAAACTAAGAAGATGACCGGAAATACATGGCCTTAAGGGAATTAAAAATACTTTCCTATTTATCTAATTAAAATAAAATATTTACAAGCTAAAAATAACGAAGACTATGGCTTCGAATCTTCAATGAGCTTTTGTCCATGCCATGCCTTCCTTGAGTCCTCCTAGCCATGATGCATGCTAGGTGAGATTGCATCATAATTTTTCTGAAAAAAAAAACTGATGGCTTATTACCATCAAATATAACTAATACACAATAACTTAGGTTAAAAAATCTTAACACAACCTGTTAAAATTAGGGAAGGAGTATACATTTATACATTTAGGATATACTTGCCAAAGTTGGCCAAGGAGATAACTAAAGGTTAAAAAGTTAGTAATAAGCTGAAAAATTGGTTAAATTTTCAAAAATTATAAGGAAGTTGAAAAGCTAGTTAACAAAAAAATCATCTAATTGAAATCACAAATGTTTGATAAAATTATCTAATTGAAATAAATAAAAACGTAAAATTCTTACATCATTTAAAAAAGATTAAAAATGAAATCTAATAGATATTTAAGGATACAAAAATAAATAAAAATAAAAAGCAAGAAATTAGAAGCTAGCAATTTAAAAAGTGTTACTCGAAGAAGCGTTTAAAAAATACTAATTGAAGTAACGTCAAAAGCATATGAAAAAACTTGTTTACCAAAAAGTCAAACAAACTTTCAATTAATAAAAAAAAAAAGTTAAAAGCTAATTGAAATATTTTACCAAACATCAACTTAGTTAAAGTTGTAAAATTTGTTGTAACTCCTTGGCAAATAGGTTGGATCAAGCTCATAAAACTGTGATTTTAAAAAATTGGAAGAAATTGATCCACAACAACAAGCCAAACAATTTCAAGTGAGATTGAGCTCGATAATCGTTAAACTTTATTTGGCTATTAATATTATTTAAAAGGTAAAAATGTAAGTTTAGTTACTTTATATTTTAAATATTATAATTTTGGTTTTCCATTTTAAAATAAAGACGTCCTTTCTATATTTTAAAATTTATAATTTTGATCTCCTGTTTAAAAATAAACACATCTAGTTTTTCAATTTTGCAAAATAATTTATTTTGATCCTTTCAATAAATTAGATATTGATAGTTGATAAATTAATATGATATGGTTCAAATTTAGTGGGACAAAATTGTTGGAAATAATAGTGGATTGGTATTAATCAATTATATTTTATCATTATCTGGCAATTTAAGATTTGGTGATAATCATATCTTATAATATCTTTATGATTATTTGAATGGGATTATAGTAAGATTGACTCTGTGATGGGTTGAGTCAATCATAAAAAGCCCATTTGAGGGGTCTCTGCCTACGCTGGGGGATTATAAATTTGCCATCCCATTAAGCAAATTATAACAACAACAATACACATTCTCTAGAATAATCCCCTAGAAAGTAAGTAGTAAAACCCTCAAGAGTTCTTATTGAACTCATATCTCTACAATAATCATTCCTAGGGTTTTTTTGTTCTTGAAAATCAAGAACTTCAATTCAATATATTTGAGGTACACAAATTCTCTTTCCTCTATCCTTTTATATTTAATTCTCTAATAAAAAACAACCATAATATGTATCTAATTTGGCTCTGATACCAATTGATAGAAATAAAAGAAACCTTAAATCAGTAGATACAAGATTATAGTATGTATAGAGAATTAAATATAAAAGGATAGAGGAAAGAGAATTTGTGTACCTCAAATATATTGAATTGAAGTTCTTGATTTTCAAGAACAAAAAAACCCTAGGAATGATTATTGTAGAGATATGAGTTCAATAAGAACTCTTGAGGGTTTTACTACCTACTTTCTAGGGGATTATTCTAGAGAATGTGTATTGTTGTTGTTATAATTTGCTTAATGGGATGGCAAATTTATAATCCCCCAGCGTAGGCAGAGACCCCTCAAATGGGCTTTTTATGATTGACTCAACCCATCACAGAGTCAATCTTACTATAATCCCATTCAAATAATCATAAAGATATTATAAGATATGATTATCACCAAATCTTAAATTGCCAGATAATGATAAAATATAATTGATTAATACCAATCCACTATTATTTCCAACATTTGCAATGCCCAACAAAAATTACTTAATGGATGTTAAGAGCATTTTGTTGGGCATTGCAAATGTTGGAAATAATAGTGGATTGGTATTAATCAATTATATTTTATCATTATCTGGCAATTTAAGATTTGGTGATAATCATATCTTATAATATCTTTATGATTATTTGAATGGGATTATAGTAAGATTGACTCTTTGATGGGTTGAGTCAATCATAAAAAGCCCATTTGAGGGGTCTCTGCCTACGCTGGGGGATTATAAATTTGTCATCCCATTAAGCAAATTATAACAACAACAATACACATTCTCTAGAATAATCCCCTAGAAAGTAGGTAGTAAAACCCTCAAGAGTTCTTATTGAACTCATATCTCTACAATAATCATTCCTAGGGTTTTTTTGTTCTTGAAAATCAAGAACTTCAATTCAATATATTTGAGGTACACAAATTCTCTTTCCTCTATCCTTTTATATTTAATTCTCTATACATACTATAATCTTGTATCTACTGATTTAAGGTTTCTTTTATTTCTATCAATTGGTATCAGAGCCAAATTAGATACATATTATGGTTGTTTTTTATTAGAGAATTATGGTTGTTTTCTATTAGAAAATTAAATTTGAATTGAAGATTTTTTGTGTTATTAGTGAAATTTTATAATATAGTTCACTATTAGTTTTTTCACAAAAAAAAAATGAGGGTTTACGCTACTTGTTATTGTTAAAATAACATGTTAAAGTTTCATTCCCTTACTCTTACATGGGTAAATTATATATTGAAACTTTTTTTTTAAGTGTTACCCCTTTAAAACCTAGTTTTCTTTTAAATAATTATGGGGTAAATTGTTTTTAAAATTACTTAATGGTTTTCCTTTTGTTATGTTTGACCAATATGAGTCATTTGTGTGGGCAACATAATATATTTGTGTTAACTTTTACTTTGGAAAGTATTAATGGGGTTGCATGGACTCATTTTTATACCCATATTTTTGTGATTTGGTCAAGGGAGAACTTTGTCGTTTCGATACGATCATGTATGATGATTCGTGTGTTAAATTCATTCTCAAAAGCATTGAATGTTGTTGCTATTTTTTTATATTCTTATTTTTTCAAAAATACATATTTATTTAATATTTTTATATTATTGGTATTTTTTAGTATAAAAAAAAAATTTGATTAATTCAAGATTAAATTAAATTTTTTTTACTATTATAATCTTGAATTTTTTACCTATTTTTATTGTGATAATTCTTTACAGTATTTGTATTCTCCAATTATACTGTACTCTCTTTCATATTGAATTATCATTTATAAATTCATTTTAGGTTATTTTATTAATTATGCACAATCTTAATTGTCCTTCTATTATGAGCATAATTTTCTTTATTAATTTGTATTATTATTACTTGTCTATCATGGGTATAATAATGTGAATTTTGTATGTTGGTCATATAATATATATGATTAAAATTATGCAAATTTATTGGACAATATGCATAATTTCTTTTTTCATTTACATAGTTATAATTTTACTATTTTGGATGCATTTATGTGAATTTTGTGATATAATTATTTTTTTTATTACATTGATGATAATTATACTCTATCGGTGTATTGTTATTAATGTAATTTGGTGTTATACAATGTATTTTTCTTGGCTTATGTTAATGATTTTTTAATACCCTATCGGTATTAGGATTTTATTGATATATATAGTACATTGTAATTTCTTTAGGGATTCTCTTTTAACTGAACTTTTAGAATTACATAATGTTTCCCTATTTTTGTAATGTTCAGTTTATTTCCCTCATTTGATCATGTTTAGTTATATTTATATGGAACCAAAATTTACACTCTCATTTCCTTTTGTTCCATATTGATTTATAACCTTTAATTGAACATTTTTCCTTCAAAACAAAAAAAAAATGCTGCATTTTTTGTGGTGCAAATTTTCTATATATATATATATATATATTGATAAAGAAATAGTTGAATTTTATTTAGCCCTCTGGGTATTTTTTTGTTATGTCAACTTATTTTTTCTTTATCAAGTGGAAGGATTTTGTATATTAGAATTTTAATTAATATCTTATAAAATAAATTGTTGTGATATAAGGTTTTTTACTTTAAATATCCAATTAATCATACATGTGCAAAAACAAATGTTCTTGATAAAATTATTTTTTCTTATCACATTATTTGTGATCACATTGTTGGGATCTATATTAAGGATTTTATATTGGTCTCTTGTAAAATATTTTCTTGTATAACAAACTCTCTATTGATTTGCAATATTAGTATGAAATTCTTGTAAGGATAATATAGGAATCCCAAATTTTAAGAGATTAATTTCTCCATACCATATTTTATAATATTGTTAATGGTATTCTTGTAAAAGCTAGAGGCTTTATTTTGGGATATATAAATAAACTTATGTCCATTATAAATTTTGATGAGAGTTAGAGACTATTTATTATTATATCCTTAATATTTGTAAGAGTAGGTCTCATTCTTTCGCTGCGTGTAATCATGTTTTATTATCAAGTGTGCGTAAATATTGTTTATTGTAGCACTTGATTGTTTATGATTACTTGAGAACTTGCTTATGATCCATATTCTACGTAAAATTATCAAGTGATCTATTTTCTCACTCATGTAATTATTTTTTCAAGATCCTCATAGGGGTCAATATTTTTGTAAAAATTGATTAATATGTGGTTAATTATGAAACCATTTGTGAGAATTATTTATTCTTATGGATGAATTTGTAGGTTTCATATTCTTGTTATTTTAACCACTTCTCTCATTAATCATTTGTTATTCTACTACTTTCTAATTCCTTAAGTAGAATAATAGTGAATTTTAATTCACTTTTATTATTATCTTATAAAGACATCATCCCACTATCACTAGAACTTTTAATACTAGTGTACCCTAATGATAATCCTAATATTTTTTTGGTATATTAAGGATTAGTGGGAGTATATATAATTTTGTATCATGTCTCGAGACTTATCTATCTGTATTGTCATATATTCTTGTGCACATTTAATTGTGATATGACATACTTTATAGGACTTGACTATTTATTTTTGTCCTATTTTAATTGAGATACATAATTCAATGTATCTTAATAGACATCTTTAATGGATGTTAAGAGCATTTTGTTGGGCATTGCACATTAATTCTTTTGGTATGCAATTAAGTATTGTGCATTTCTTTACCCAAAATTTCACATTTTGTTTGGTCAAAATTCTATAAGTATATTGTAGATGCAATACTCCTATCGAGTATGATTTTCTACTTTGTAAAAAAGTGCTTATTATGATAGTACTCCTATTGAGTACAATTTTGCACTATTGAAGTACTTATGAATTTTTTTGTTTTGACCAATTATCTAAGTGTTTGCTCAATTGACATTTTGTAGCCACAATAATCTGAGTATCATTTTATATAAACTAGGTGTCTATGTGGTTTTAGTAGGGAATTTATGGATTTCCTACTTATCTTTGGATTCTTACATAGTCACTTATTTTTGAAACTCGGATTAGTTAAATGTCAAATATTATAGAGCATTTATGTAGCCTATATGTAATTACATATGTTATTGGGCTATGATGAATAATTAGATGCATGTAAATTATGCTTTCTCACCTATATAATTTTTCGGACTCAAGTAAAAAAAAAATTATATTAATTAAACATTTTTTTATTCACTGATCAAATACTTAACTTTGGAGTTTTATAACTCATATGGTTTGGTTAAGTTTTGATGTCTTAGATCAGTGGGAGTCTGAAAACTTTCTTATGAGATATGTGTGAAGTAATATCATTTTAGTAACATATCTCTTAACATTTTTGGATGCTTGAGACCATGTAGTATCATTTTATGGAACTACATTATTCTATATGTTTTATGAGAAATATTTATGATATATATCCCTATCGGATATTATTTTGTAGCTCAAATTTCTCATTGTCTAATATAAGATTTGTCTATAATTGTCATTCTAGCTTAATGATTTATCTTTGTATTATTGATTAATACCATCCAAGTGGGAGAATGTTGGAAATAATAGTGGATTGGTATTAATCAATTATATTTTATCATTATCTGACAATTTAAGATTTGGTGATAATCATATCTTATAATATCTTTATGATTATTTGAATGGGATTATAGTAAGATTGACTCTGTGATGGGTTGAGTCAATCATAAAAAGCCCATTTGAGGGGTCTCTGCCTACGCTGGGGCATTATAAATTTGCCATCCCATTAAGCAAATTATAACAACAACAATACACATTCTCTAGAATAATCCCCTAGAAAGTAGGTAGTAAAACCCTCAAGAGTTCTTATTGAACTCATATCTCTACAATAATCATTCCTAGGGTTTTCTTCAATTCAATATATTTGAGGTACACAAATTCTCTTTCCTCTATCCTTTTATATTTAATTCTCTATACATACTATAATCTTGTATCTACTGATTTAAGGTTTCTTTTATTTCTATCAAAAATAACATTATTTGTTTAATCCACATATAGTCAATACTTTTAATTTAACAAAAGGACCATATCTTACGATATTTTTGAGACTAAATATTTATATTTTAAAATAAAAAGACCAAAATTAGACACTTTAAAAAATAGAAAGATCAAAGTTAAATTTAAGTCTATTTAAAATATAAATTGACCAATTTTGACTTGGTCCAGTATGCTAACACTCTTATAAAATATATGTCCTTTTTAACCTATAATATTTGTTCCTTTCTCTGTAGCTCAAAAAACTCTATCACCTATATCCTTCCAAAATTTCACGATGCATATTTTGTTTCTAAGATCCTTTTGTTTTGGCCAAATGTGTTTTTACCACCATGAACCCCTCATCCGCTAAACATTCTTGTTTTATAATTTCTATTTAGGTTTTATAATTATAGTCAATTTGTTAAAAGTTAAATAATATACTTTCGAATGCAATTATAAAACCCTACTCGACATTACATGATTGAAAAATCAAAATATACCTTGAAATGTGTAAAATAGACACGATAGTCAATTTTTCGCATGTGGTGTTTGCAAATTGATCATGTTGTGATAGTGTTTGATGTTTAGGAAAGGAAGTGTGTGGCAAAAAGTATAATGTGTGATTAAGGAAGAGGGTGCATAGTAGATGAAGAGTTCGTGGTAGAGAAAAAAAGATGTTTAGTCATAAACAAAAAGATTATGTAAGGAAGATGTTAATGTTAGAATTTTGAGAGGAGATAAGTACTTAAGTTTTGTGAAGTGTAGAAACAAATATTCTAGATAAGAAAGGGGGTAAAAGAATAACTCTAAGAGCATTTTATAAAATATTTAAAATGAATATGAAAGAGAGGTATAATTGTAAATAATATGAAGCTAGGACTAGGAGAGATTATGAAATAATAGATAACTCATAATAGATTGGAGACAAGTTTGACTATCTCACTTTTTACTTTGAGAAAAAGACCTTTGAAATTGATATTCAATTACAATCATTACTTTATGGTAAGTTTGTTGACTTTACTAATTAATACTTTACAAAATTACATGAATGAAGAGTTTTTATTGAATGTCTGTGTATTTAGTAACTAACTTATAAACTAACTATTTTTTTAGGGATAAACTAACTGAAAATTTATAAACCATTAAACCAGCTAAAAGCGTGGCTAAAAAAACTTTAAAAGTTAATAGGTTGAATTAAAAATGATTGATAATATATTGATATTAGTTGATAAATATAAAATGATATTTAAAAATCTTAAATAAATTAGTGAATAAAAAAGAATTATTTTCGTAAACTACTGAAAATAGATAATAAAAATAAGTTAAAACCTAGAAAAATAGTGAAAGTAGATTAGTCGCAGGTGAAGAGGAAATTAATTAGATAGTTTGAGTGATGACATGCACATTAACCTGTGAATTAATTTTTAAAAAAAATGAATAACGGTAAAATTGTATATTACGTGGAAATGAATTGAAAGCGTGGGAGGCAAGGCAGCATTGAGGAAACATTATTTTGGTAACAGGCCATAAAAATTGAAGGTAACAATGAAGCGTGAACGATGGACATGTAACATGCATATACACAGTATTTGTATGGTAGAAATGATTTAGATATTAAATATATTTTGTTGTTGGGACGTAGAATGCAACGTTGGTGGTGTGCGGTGTGCACAAAATTGACCATTGTTCTTCATGACATTGCGTTTACGCTGTTCCTGCTTCCCTAGTTCCTAGTTCCTAGTTCCTAGTTCCTAGTTCCTAGTCCCTAGTCCCTAACTCAACCACACACGCCAGAATCATATTTTATGAACCAAACAGAGTGCCCAAATTCAAGCGCAACGAGTCAAAACAAAAGAGAACCAAAGTACAAAAACACCGACTGCTGCTCTTTGTCTTTCTCCCTATATAACTTGTCTTCTCTCATAACCTTCTTCTTCCTCTTCTTCTCTCACCGCCTACGTCGTCGTTTTCGCCTCATTACCACTTTCTCCTTTCCCTTCAACACCACTGCCAGGTCATTTCCATTTATATCTTCTTCTCTTTTCTTTTTTTCTAATTCCAAAACAACTACACACTTTCTTTTGTTTCTTCCTCCATTTCGTATTGCGTTTTTTCAATTCGCTTCGCCGTTGCTTTTTCTTCAAGTTATTCGTATTATCAATTCTGTGTTGGGGTAATTGAACTCTACTGTGATTTGCTATGAATAAAAAGGAGCCATGGATCTAATGAGGATTTTTTATTCTGCTCTGCTTTCATTTTTACAACTATTACTTTCTGTGTTTTAAGTTACTTCAATTCTGTTTTTAAGTTTGAGGGTGTTGGCTTTTATGCTGAACCGAGCTTCAAGGTTCAAATCTAGGTCCTTTTAGCCTTGTAAGTTGTAACCTCCATCAGCTGTTTCTCTCTCTCTGGGTTGGTTTTACCTGTTAAGACACCTAGACTTGGTTTCACACTACTCAACAATCAATTTTTCCAACAAATTCTTTTAAGTTTTGGAAATTGTTTCCATAAGAAGTGTTATCAAAATCGGAAAAAACACAAAGACAACTGAAAATTTTTGGTACACCGGACACATTTTAGAAAACGAATTTGCTTCGATGACAAACAAATATGCTTATGAAATAAAAGGACAAACAGGTTTTAGAAAAATAAAACTTTTTAAAAATAGTAAGCAAACAAAGTCTAAATAAGAGAATTTAACTTCTTTCATTGGAATCTGTGCTGCTTTGATGACATGTCTTCACATGCAGATAAAGCCATTGGATTTCGAAGTTGGTGTACAATAACATGTCTGCTGCAACCAAGGGTGATAGGAAGACCGCAATTGATGTGGCATCATGGATGTTCAATATAGTTACATCTGTGGGAATAATCCTTGTGAATAAAGCCCTCATGGCAACTTATGGTTTCAGTTTTGGTATAGAGTTTCTTGACCTTTTTCCATCCCAGATAATTTACTCCACTTTCATTTCACATTCTCTGTACTAATGTTCACTGCTTTGAGTTGCAAAATACAATGCATTCGTTGAGTCTGTCTTTTAGTGCTCGTGCGCAGTATAGTACGAACTTGTTCATTGTATATTCTATATACTCTGTCTTTGAAAGAAGTTTTAATATCTTAAGGGTGGTAGTGGTAGTTTAATTGGGGTCAAGTATGGTATCGGTGGTACCTGCAATAATACTTAGATGTTCAAATCAGTATAAGCTTAGCCTAAAAGTATCATGTGAGAGAGAATAATAATATTTTAATGAGTGTGTCAATCCTGAGTAAAAATTACCTTTTATATTGTTTATCTTAGGTTTGGACCTACTAATTAAGGTTTTGACCTACTTGGAGTAATGTGAGTGTTTTACATAGGTCAACATCTCTCCTCAAGAACCTTAATCTTGGTCGACGTCATTGGATGTGCCTCCACTTGTTGTTGAGTCGTTCTAGATCCTGTGTAGAGAGGGTCTAATCTTACCTAGGGGCGTCCCACTATGCTTGTTGGGCGGGTCCTGCCTTTGCCTAAGCATCGTCCTAGTATAGTATTAATGGTGTTGTTTATTGACAACAATACTATGTATGATAAGAAGAGAGACAAAAAGAAAAAAATAAGAGTAATGATCTATGTTACGCTTTCAGATGGTATGCAGATGCTGTAATGTACAGTCCTCTCATATTTCTTGTAAGTGACTCACATATAGAGCAGAACTAAAGCTCGTTAGGACAAACTACTCAAAGAGTACTTCCAAGAGAGAAAAAATAAAATGAATAAAGGAAGTAAAATGAATATGCTTTTCAAGTTTTTGAGAATCTTCCTCACCTACTTCTTCATGGGCACTTCAAAACTTTACTGAATTTAGTACTTTTGTTATAGAATATTCTTAACAATAAAGTTTTACAATTGAAAAACTATCATGAGCTAAAAAAGCAAATCCAAACTGGACTTAAACCAATTAAAATATTCACTTAAATTGGCGTGGTATTAAAAAACCCACCACTTATTCTAAACTTCGGAGGGCAAGGGAACAACACGATAGTAGCCAAAAATACTTATTGTGGTGTTCAAGATGGGCATACAAAGTTCCCGCCCATAAACCTATTTTAAGCAACTTATTTGTGTGATTTTAGTATTGAGATCGATAAGTATTGTTAGTTATATATATCCAAAGCTACAATAACCAGGAGTTGAGAGTAATACTTGATGAACAATTTAGAATCTCTTCTATAACTATTTGACCAAAGAAGAATGTGATTTATGGTCTCTTCTGATGCCAGATAATAGATTTCTTTTGAAATTCTGCACTACTCCTGAGTTCTGACGTTTTATATCATACACTATATATTATGCAGCTACAACATTAACTGGTCTGCATTTTGCCACAACCACCTTGTTGACAGTCTTTCTTAAGTGGCTGGGATACATCCAAACCTCTCACCTTCCGTTACCCGATCTTATGAAATTTGTCTTATTTGCAAATTTCTCTATTGTCGGCATGAATGTGAGTTTGATGTGGAACTCTGTAGGTTTCTACCAGGTAATCTTTTAGTCTTTTGTAGGAGTATCAAAATATAAAACTTGCAGTGACAAAAACAAGTATTTACAGTGTTTTTCTTTTGAAATGAAAACTTCAGATTGCTAAGCTGAGCATGATTCCGGTATCTTGTTTCCTGGAGGTTATCTTGGATAATGTTCGATATTCAAGGGATACAAAACTTAGCATTTCTTTAGTTCTTCTTGGAGTTGCTGTATGTACGGTCACTGACGTGAGCGTCAATGCAAAAGGTTTCATAGCTGCTGCAGTGGCAGTTTGGAGCACCTCACTGCAGCAATATGTAAGTAACATACATGATACTACTAACACTATATCAACCTTGAATCATAATTGGGTACCGTAGTAGATCAAAATTGAATTCTTTGCCATAAAGGTGGCTCTGGAATTGATGAATGTGCACTTTCAGTTGCATGATGCTTGTTGTTAACATTCATGTATATAGGAATTTATTCACCCCAGCCTGTTATAGATCCAAAGTTAAAATAGGAAGTCTGCAGCAAATTTTCTTTGAAAAATTTGAGTTTTCATCATGGCTTCTACATGCATATTTTCGGCAGAATGTGCATTGGCAGATGATTCCAATTCTAAATTTTACAGCTTTATTTGGGTGTTATGGTCTAGAATTTTTTTGAGCTGATGTTTTACTAATATTCTGTGCAGTATGTGCATTTTCTTCAGAGGAAGTATTCTCTTGGATCGTTTAATTTGCTGGGCCACACTGCACCGGTACAGGCAGCAAGTTTACTGCTAGTAGGTCCGTTTGTAGACTATTGGCTGACAAACAAACGAGTTGATGCCTACAACTATGGTCTGACATCAACTGTAAGTTTCTCTTTCTATATGCTGCTTAATTACATGATTTATTGATTTTTGGGGTACAGCTAGTCGTAATAACAATTATCTTGTGTATGCAACGTCAGTGTTGTCACGTGACTGGCGGCCAAATAATACAATTCCTTCATGTCTTTTTTTGTTTTGATTCCTTATAGAATGTGTTTGCTTCAAGTACAGTTCTCCAGTACTATTAGAGTTGAAAATAATACAATTCCTTCATATCTGTTTGCGATCTTTTCCATAATAACGTTTAGAGTTGAAAATCAAGATCCTGACAAGTTGCGCTAAATTCTCTATTTTGTGCCAGCTTTGCACTGATTGGAACATTTCTAATCCTCAATTTTGTTGCACCCTTATCATAACATGAAAAATTCAACTCATCACTTAGAAACTGAATGTTAATCTCTTTGCATTATTCGTTAATCAAACAATATAACATGAGTCTATCCATACAATGCTGTAAAAGGCACATAGAAAAAAATTGAATTGAATTATATTTACAGACATTAAAGTTTTATTTTACCCAACAAATTATTTGTAAATTTACAATAATAACTAATCTGCTTCTTCTGTTGGCAGTTGTTCATCATTATCTCTTGCACTATCGCAGTAGGGACAAACCTGAGCCAGTTCATCTGCATTGGCAGGTTCACGGCTGTATCTTTCCAAGTCCTTGGACACATGAAGACTGTTCTGGTTCTGGCCCTAGGATTCGTTTTCTTTGGAAAAGAAGGTCTGAATTTACAAGTGATTCTGGGCATGATCATTGCAATAGTGGGAATGATATGGTATGGAAATGCATCTTCTAAGCCAGGAGGGAAGGAGCGTCAGAGCTTACCCATAAATAATACCCCCAACAAGACACAAGAGTACAATGTACTACCATCATCCTCTGAAACGGATCAGGAGATATAGAGGTTGGTGAATTGTATGGGAAAAATCAGGTGCTCTCTAGGCCAGCTGATCTATTTTCTTCATAACCAGAAGGAATTTCTCCATTACCTATAGATACATAGTCGTATATATCTGTGGTTTGTTTTACATAGTTGAGGGACTAAAAATTCAGTGGTTTCATTTCAACTTCGCTTAAAGATAAAAAAAAAAAAAGAAGATAAAAATACAGGGTTTATTGTGTATCCTACAGAGAAAAAGGACTTATTGTTACAGGTTTTAAAAAAATGAAAATTAATTTCGAGTCCTTCAAATAATTTGTATAAAAGGTATAATAGTAATAAGTATTTACTATTTTAGTTAAAACCTTTAATCAATCCTTAGTTTGGAAAGGTAGATTTTTTTGGTTACAAGAGAAAATAAAAAAGAAACTAAAAGAAAAGATTAGATTTAGGATAACAAAATAAATTTGTGTTCGTGAATAATTTCCAAATCCACTTCTAAGTTGATGAAAAATTTTTTAGACTAAATTATCATGGGTGTCCTTCTATTAGGGGGTAGTTCACGTACCCCCAATTTTTTTTTTGACACTTCTTGCTCTTAAACTTTTTCAAAAGTTTAATTTTTGTCGTTATGTCAAATTTAGGTAATTGACGGTTAAAAAAGAACATTTACTTGCGTAATTTAGTGAGTTAATTAAAGTGTAATTAATGATTTGGAAATGTTAATTTTAAAAATATAGAGAAATGAAATAAGGCAAGAATATACTAGAGTGAATCCACTGGACCAATGACCAAAGTCTGTTTTTATTTTGGAATTCTAATGTATTTAAATTAATCAATAACAATGTAAATTTTCAAAATATAGAAAAAGTTGGGAAAAGTTAGAATCAAACCCACATTGTAGAAGTTTGAATGTTAAAGCCATACCACTAGATCGAAAGCCAATATTAGTTTTTTTGTGAGATTCAAATTTAATTAAACTAATCATGTGGCAACATTAATTTTAAAAATATTTTAAAATTTAAAAATTTTTAAATTTTTTAAATGGAGAAATTTTAATTTCAAATTTTAATTCTTAATTTTAATTTCTGTCTTTATTTTTAATTAGATTTTAAATTTTATATTGTTGTTAATATAACTAAAATTTAGTTTTAGTTGCTTTTAATTTCAACTTTTAATTCTTAATTTTAGTTTCAAAATTACAAATAAAATATACAACATAAAATGACCTAGAATAGATTTAAAATTAAAATATACAAATGAAATGTAAAATCTAATTAAAAATAAAGATAGAAATTAAAATTAGGATTAAAATTTAAATTAAAAGTTAAAAATTATAAATTAAAATAACAACTAAAACTTAAATATAAAATTAAAAAAAACAAAACTTATTCAAATAGATTTAACATAAAATCAAGTTAAGTAGTTTTTAGAATTTAAAAAAATTTCTTTATTTAAAAAATTTACAACATAAATGACCTAGAATAGTAAAACAAAATAAAGGAAAATAGGCAATAAAACCAAAGTTGGCTTACTGTCTAGTTGTTGTCATATGATTAGTTTAATTAAATTTGAATCTCATAAAAAACTAATATTACGCAAGTCAACTGCTTAAATTTAACACAAAGGCAAAAATTAAACTTTTGAAAAAGTTAGAGGGCAAAAGGTGTCAACAAAAAAATTGGGGGGCACTGGTGGTAATTTAACTAATTTTTTATTTAACCGGGTATTGGTACGGATATAGAGATATATATACTCACTCCATTCTCGCTCTTGCCCCCTTTCCCGCCTTATTTTAAGGACTAAAATACTTCAAACTCTTATTATACTTAATTTTTAAACAAAATGACACCTTAAATTCCTATTTTCTTGACAAATTATAACTTTGAGATGTCAAGGAAGATTTGACATTTGTCTTAAAGAAGACAAAGATTTTACATTTAATTATTAAATTATAAACTTTGAGTTTATTAAATAACTTTTGAATTAATATAATTATATTTAAACAATTTATTTTTTATTGAAAAATATTATTATTTTTTTTAGGTATTGGACAGATATGGTGTACCCCAAGGGATGAAACATAAATTTCATACCTGTTTATGAAACATAAATTTAATAAAGAATTATCAATATGACCGAATTAAAAGCTGAAAAAATTCAAGAACAAGATGAAGAATAGAAGAACAACAATATGAAATTAGAAGATAGAGTAAAGAAAAAGAACCTTCTAAGGAGCAGGTTCTTGATACCAATTGATGGAATCCTTGATTGGTAATTTTGGTGGGTGCATTTAGCATTTTGTGGGACCTTATATTTTTGGTCATTTCCCTTTATTTTAGTACATGGGGTGCCATTAGTTATTTACGTGGAATGTATGTTAAAAGATAAGCTTTTTTTTAGAGCAAAAGGATATGTGATTTAATTTTCACATCTCTCTAACATCCACATAAGTATGAATAACATGTGGGGCCCCTATGTCCCTTCCATGTAACACCATTTGCTCTCTCTTAGGTGACATCTAGTTGTCTCTTAATTCAAATTCAAATTTGAATTAAGACAACTAGATCCACATTTTAAGGATCTAGTATTACATGAGAAAATATAGATCTACTTTATTAGGGTCTTGTTTGAATTAACATAGTTAATGAGTACTTAAGCTTAGCTAGCTCATATAGCACATCCATTTAGCTTAGGATATTTATAAATAACACTCACCTCTTCATGTGATGGTTCAACTCTTTGATGAATGAAATCTAGACTCCTATTTGTGAGAGTTTCTTCTTAGAGTGTTCATATTCTTTCTATCTTTGTGAGAGTTCTTCTATGACTTTTATGAAAGATGTCTTCCCTTGTGGCAAACTTCACCAACTCATCGGCTTATCTTCCTAGAAGTGGTGCCAATTCACCTCCATTTTCTAACCTCTCCACCTCCATCTTCACATTGGAAACTTCTTTGGAGAAAGATCATGGGAGGAGCAATTTAGGATTGCACCATATGGTATACCTGATACCTGACGAGATGAAACATAAATTTCATACGCATCAGGTATCAGGGTGAGTTTCAAAAACAAGGATTGAGATGAGAATGTTATACCTGTCTTTGCTCTGTTGCTATGCCTAACTATATTTTTGCAAAGTATATGTCAGCTACATCAGCTATAAAAGGAACAAAGCCTAGGCATGTTACCAATGAACAAGATTAAATTTCTCTTTTTTTTAAACTTTAAAGTTGTAATTTTTTTTTAAACTTATGAAATTTGAAAATTATCATAGGGGTAAAACTTTTTAATCACATGTTTGGTTAAATGAGGAATTGATTTTGTTATATAATTAATTGAGTGATAGAAATTTTAAGAATTTTTTTTTATGGTAAGAAAAAAGCTTTAGGTAATTTTTTTGTTGGTTTAAAAAAATTGCATTACATTTTATTTTATTTTTTTGGTTTAAAATAATATGATTGTTTTTATAATTGATTTTTTTTACACAAGAAACAATATGGTTGGTAAAAACTTGAGTTGTTAGCATGGTTCTAGCCCACCACGACCACTACGAATCTAGTCAGACTATATATTTTTAAAACAAGTTAATTATAGAAAAAATTGGACTCACTTATGGTTTGGATCACCATGATTCATCCCGAATGAGCCACACTCGCTTGCAATTATGGCACAGGTGCTGCGAGTTGTAAAAATAAAAAGGTCAAAGTTCAGTTAGTTTGGGAGGTTACACATTGTGTTAGTAGATGACATGCTCTAGACCCGTCTTCATCCATCTTCATGCTCATCTATCCCGATAATTAGCTATGTTTGTTAGTTAGTTAGGATTTGATGTAGCTTTACCTAAACACATTTGTATTTATGTTTTCTTAATATAAGTTTACTTTCCAGTGTTGTGTTCTTCTTTACCTTGCTCTTTATTTCTAAATATTTCTGTGTTTTACTTGTTGAATGAGCTCAAGAGAGGATTTTGACTTGTAAAACGAGAAAAACTTCTAATAGGTATTATTGCTCGAAAGAGTAATACCCATGAGTCATCTTAAGATCCTTTTTTTTTAATACGAGTTATTTGACTTTAGATTATGCATGAGAGCGATAGTTTAATACCCAAATAGCTTAGTTCCTTGCCCGTGAGGGATCCGGTCAAGGATATTTTTATGACTGATAGGAACATGAGGAGTAAACGAAGAGTTTGAGTTCATTTATACATTTAAGGGATGATTTAGTGAGTCAAACCCAACTGAATATCATACATGTAATCACAACTTTTATTTATTTTAGCTTTTTTCACTTTATGTTTAGGATTGTAGTTTAATTTCTATCTTTTTGTTTGTACAAGTAGAAAGTATTGACGTTTCTGAGTATCAACAAGTCCCAGTGGATCGAACCGATTTATTATGGTTACTACACACGACTGATGCACTTATTGTGAGTATTGTAGAAAACTTTGCATCTCATCAGCTTTGTTGTGAAAGGTTAAAGATTTTTTTCTCTCCTCTGGAATCTCAAAAACCAATTCTTTGATTTTATTTTCGAAATATGTATCCGTTATGAGAGTTTTGCGTTTTTTGCCTTTTATATAAAATGTTCACAATTATGTTTTAACAAATTAAATCAAGAATTTAATTGATTAAAACATTCTAAGGTCAATTCCAGATGATTCATGATCAATTTAATTGATTAAAATAAGTGAATAATTGATTAAATCGTTCTTAACACAAGATTAAGATAACAAGATCAATTTAATCGATTAAAACACGTACTTAATCGATTAAATAGTGCAAGTAATCAATTATGAGCAATTTTAACATATTAAAACAACAGTATTGCATCTTTCACTTATCAAATTACTTCACAATGGAATTTGAAGCAACATCAGTGAGATATAACTTGATTTTCAAAATTTTTAAGGGTTATAATCTCATTCATGCTTTCATGACTAAATCAAATTTAGATTAATCAAGATCAAAGATGTATCTAGCCTAATTGAACCATGATAATAACTATCTATATGGATGTATGCATATTTCACAAGCATTCAAGCAATAAAACTTATAACATTTATCTTATGAAATTTTATAGTATTCATCATCAAAACTAAAACAATATAAAGCTATTTGGTCTTCTTTGCATCCAGAGAGAATTTCCAACAAATTCCCCCTTTTTTATGATGTAGCAATAATTTTTATCAATCAATTTCCTTGAATAATTTAAATCATCCATTATCCTGCAAAAATACAAAATATTTTTCTCTTCTCCCTTTTTGGGCATATAAAAAAGAATTATAGAGAAGTAGAAAAAAATAATTTAAATTTGCATATTTCATTTTAGAGATATGGAATGGATGAAATGAGTGTTTTATGAATGAGTAATGAGCGAATAAGACATCAAATTAATCAAACTAAAGTTTCATGGAACTTGATAACATTATTACATTAATTAAAGCATTACTCAACACTTTAATCATGAACCATAACATGTAAATAATAGTACAACATCAAACTAAATTCAAACTAAGCATTAACCTAATGATATCAACAAGTAAACATAACATAGAACACACACAATTTCTAAACAGCACACACGACAACTAGATGATTTTAGGACACAAACACAAGTCCTAAGTGTCTAAGGTAGGATGAAAGCATTTCTTCTTCTTCTACACTTGTGGGTTAGCACTTGTGGTGGCTATATCTTCAGCAACTTATGGCTCAATAGAAGGTGTTCCAATTTCAACACGTGTTACCAAACACAATGTTTTCAGCTTCAGCTTCTGAAATACTTCCTTTTTTCCTTTGAATGGGATCAACTGAGTTATCCTTATAAATCCATAAGTCATCCTTCAACTCCAGATTCATGTGCCTAAAAGCCTTGCTCTCCACAACATGGTAAACAATCATTGGATCTTTCTAACATCAGTCATATCCACATGGTAGTGGTCAAATACTCTTGAAAGAAATATACCATAAGGTAGATGGTAGTCAGGCAATCTCTTAGCTTTCAACATGTTCTTCACTATGATTGCAGCCAATCAATCTTGGTTGTTGTATCCTTCAGTGCATGGAGTATTATCAAATCATTAGTGATTAACTGAGCATGATTACTACCTCTAGGAATGATTAACCATGCAATAGCATATTCCAACAACCTGTCGTTGATCTCCATGTTTCCAACTCCAAAATACCTAAACATCTTTGTTCTTGGAGAATTCCTGAGACAGTTCTTGTAAATAACTCCCTTCTTAAAGTTCTTTACTCCCCCTATGACTTTTCTCCTGTCCTTAGGAAACTTGGCTATTGGGTTCCAAACTTCTTCATTTAGAGTTATCTTTACACCCTTTACAAATGCAACAATATCACCATGAATTGATTTTGTAGAACTATGAAAAGCTCTTACCAAATCTGGATAATATGGTCCTTGCATTTCTACAATGGTTTGTAAGCCATGCTTGATAAGGAGCTCTTGAAACCATTTCAACTTTATGGACTTATGAGCAACCATTACTTCATCCTAAATGGTTGGTGGATGATTCTTGGATGACTTCAAGTAGAAATCTTCTCTGGACATCTGAAAGGTGTTGAAGAGGCCATGGAAGTAGAAAGAACTTGATGGAGGCTAGGGTTTTTCATGTAGGGATCTCAAGAGACAGAGTGTGAGAGTGTGTGAGTGAATCAGTGTTGGTGAGGGTTTTTAATCGATTAGCATTCCCGATTTAGCAACAAAATTGAGCACATAGATGAAAGATTATTGTACCTAGTTGTTAAAAATGGCGCAAACATTTAAAATGCATGACCTACAACATTTAGTAAGCATCTTGATTGTTTTAATCGATTAACAACTAGGTTTAATTGATTAAATTGCTCAAAAAAACATTATTTTGCAATTGTTGATAGATTTAATCGATTAAGGTCTTGATTTAATCGATTATCACAAAACCAAGTGAAAAATAAACTCGAAAACAAGACATTTTAATCTATTATATACTTAATTTAATTGATTATTACAGAGGCTTATGCTTCTTCAAACATGATACTTCTGATTTAACAGACTAAATTGACCAGGTTTCACAAAATCACAAGATTTTCACATTTTGAAAACATGATAACATAACTCATACAATTCAATCCAAAATCAACTTCACACAAAAGAATTAATTCTCATAAAATTTTCAAAATCATAGAGATCCACCAATCATAGATAGATGCATGAATTAAGAAATACTAAACATCAATTTATATAAGCTCCACCTAGGATTCCTAATTCATTTATAATTGTGAAAAATTTATCTCTAAATAGTGGTTTTGTAGAAATATCAGCCAGTTGATTATGTGTATCTACAAATTCAGTTTCACAATCACTTTAACAATATGATCTCTAATGAAATGATGTCTTACTTCTATACGTTTAGTTCTAGAATGCATGACTAAATTTTTGGTTAAGTTTATATCACTAGTATTATCACACCTAAGAGAAATATGGTCAATGAGTATACCATAATCTTTAAGTTGTTGCTTCAGCCAAATAATTTGTGTGCAATAGCTTCCTGCAACTATTTATTCAACTTCAACAATGGATAAAGTTACACAAGCTTACTTCTTTGAGTGCAAAGATACCAAGGTGCTCTTAAGTAGATGACATGTGACACTTGTAATTTTTTTTTATCAACTTTGCATCCAGCATAATCCAAGTCTAAATATCCAACTAAACTTAATGATGCTCCTTTGGGGTACTAAAGTCCGAACCTGGAAGTTCTTTTGAGATATTTCATTATTCTTTTAATCGCAACCAAGTGTGATTCTTTAGGTTGCCCCTAAAATCTTGTATAAACACAAACATTATGCATAACATCTGACCTACTAGTAGGTAAGTAAAGGAAAAAGCCAATCATGCCTCAAAATTTAGTTTCACATACACTTTTACCCTTCTCGTCCAGGTCTTGGTAACATGATGGGAATGGATGATTCCTTTGAGCAGTCCATGCCAAATTTCTTCAAAATTTTTCCACAATACTTTATTTGACTGACGAAGATTCCATTTTCACTTACTTAACCTGCAATCCTAAGAAGTAGGTCAACTCACCCATCATGGACATTTCGAACTCTCCCTACATGATTTTAGCAAACTCTTTGCATAACAAGTCATTAGTAACACCAAATATAATATCATCAACATATATTTGCACTAGTAATATGTCAGTTTTGAATTTCTTAAGGAAAAGGATGGTATCTACTTTGCCTTTAGTGAACTTTTTGATCAATAAGGAAATTGGAAAGACTCTCATACAAGACCTAGGGGCCTGCTTAAGTCCATAAAGTGCCTTTTTCAATTTAAGAACATGATTAGGAAATTCATGATCCAAAAACCCAGGAGGTTGAGAAACATAAACATCCTTTTTTATAAAGCTATTTAAAAAACCACTTTTGACATCCATTTGGTATAGCTTGAGATCCATTATAGAAGCAAAAGCTAGAAGAGATATAATAGTCTCAAGTGTTGCAACTGGGGCACCGGTTTCATAAAAATCAATATCTTCTTCTTAGCTATATCCTTTGGCTAGACCGTCAAAACGAGTTTAAACACATGGGTTAACTAGACCCACCATGAATATGGGTCGGCCCGGGCCAAAAAATAAGAAAAACGAGTTGCAATAGCTAAAAATCTACTCAGTCCACTTCGGACCTGACCTATACAGGTTCAACCTAGGTGGTCGGGCCAACCCGTATTAAACCCATTAAATATTTATTATTTTAATATTTTATTATTTTACTAAATATTTATTATTCAACCCACTAAACATTTATGATTTAAACTATTATATTACATAATCAAATAGAAAATATTTTTCTTAATTTTAAATAAAGTCTTAATTAAATAATAAGTTTTAAAATTTAAATAATCTCACATTTTAAAATAATTTTTTTATTTTTTGATGGGTTGGCTGATGCATTCTCCCCAAGCAAGGGCCCTATCACTAGGGCCATGACTAGGAGAATAGAAGAAGACATGGCTAGAGTAGAGGGAGGAAGATCTCACCTCCATATGACCATCAAGTTATGCAAGCCATGACTTATTTAGTTGTAATTTTTATTTTAGGAACCTAGGATTTTATTTTGGACATGTATTAGTCCATTTAATTTTCTAGGAGGTGTCTTAGTAATAAGAAGGGGTAAGATTAGCTTTTGGGCCTTTATTTAGGAAATAAAGGGGTAGTTTGATAAATACACCCTCTTTTGCTAAATAAAATCCAAAATTAATAAAGGAGTAATCTTGGCCCTTGGATGAGGTAGCTTGGGCACCAATTCTCATCTAAAGGAGGGTATTGATTGGACTTTGGGCTTCAATCCTCCTACCTTGGATGACTCCTTTTAATCCTAGCCCTTTATTTCCTTCATGACTTGTCCCAGAGGTTAGCTCCCTCTATAAAAAGATGCTCCTTCACACTCTTGTATTTTTTACACTTGATTGAATAGAAAAACCTTGAGTTGGCCAAAATTCTCTTAGTGTCCACCCTTCTCTCTTTGAGAATTCCTTAGGTTTTTATCAAGGGTTCCATCCCTTGTAGCAAACTTTCCCTCTTAGGCTTATCTTACCTTAAGTGGCGCCTAAAACCACCTCACTTCTTACCTCTCCACAAACCATTTCACCAAAGAAGAAAACTTCTAGAAAAAGATCAAGGGAGGCATGCATCATTTGGTATCTAGAGCATTGGTTCTAGAGGTCTAAACTCTCTTCCTATCTCATTTATTTTTTCTTTCCGTTTTCCTATTTTATTTTATCTTTAATTTCTGCAATTTTTTCTAGCTTTCCATTGTTGTTTATCATTTCCATTTATGTCTTGAGTTTATTGTTTTGAGTTATAGTTTATTTGCACCATTTATTTTTTGCTTGATGCAATTTATATTGTTCTTTTCTTTGCATCTACGTCTCTCCCATATTCATTAATTTCCGCTTAAGCTTTGAGTTGGGTGCTTTCTTGCTTGAATTTTGGTTTTGAGAATTTCTTGCTAAAAATCCATGCCGTTGTTGTGAATTCCACAACCTTGTGGTCAAGAAATTTAGACCAAATTCTTGTTTTTCCTTGCACCTAGTTGCCTTGTTTTTGCTTTATTTTTAGCTTTTATTTTTCACTTTTATACTGTTGTGTAGTTGTCTATAAGTCATGTTTATAGTTTCCCATTTTGTCTATTAATTCCTTTTAAGTTTAGCCTCTTTTGTTTTTACAAAAAAAAATTTGAAACTTCTTAAATTGAGCAACATAGAGGGTCATACCTCATGCCTAAGTCTCTTTAGAAGTTTATGTGCTTTTAGTTTCAAGCATATTCTTGAAAAAAAAATTCAAAAATAGTTGCTCAATTTCCTTTGTCTTTATTTTCCTTATACGTATAATTAGTAGCTCATTTGTGTGGTAAAGGTAGTTCTTGTTTGTGGGTGCTTTCACTTAAGCTATAAGTTTGATATTTGTGTTCAACAAATTACTAAAAACTTAACAAAGCTTGAGTCCAGTGGCACACCAAACTACTAAACCATTAACACATCTATAGCTACTTTGCATTTTGAAGTCATTTCTAGTAGTACCTAAATTGTTGCTTTTAATTTTCTTTATTGTTCCAAGCGCATAAATATTTGTTATCAAGCACTAAATTCACAATCAATTTAGGTGCATCTAGTAAATATTCAAAAAAAAAAAAACAAGAAAACAAAGTCTAAAATAAAATACAAAAAAAAAAAAAACAACGAAAGATTAAAAAAAAAAAGAGAACAAACAAAAGAAAAGAAAGTTTGCAAAATATTCATTTGATGTACCTAACCTAAAATTAGCAAGTGCTTCAACTTTGAACTTGGAACCTTAAAAGAAATTTTATTACTTTTGGTACACTAGAACTTGATATTTGTGTTCTTCTACTCTTTAATCTAGTGCCATTCTTAGGTATTCCATTGTGTGCTCTCTTTCTTTTGTTTACCTTTTAGTTGTTGCTTGTCTTTTAAATCATGTTTCTAGTTTGTCTTATATACTCTTACCATTTGGTTAAATGTCCTTTTGATTGTGTTATCTTTTATTGCTTTTTGAGTTTCTATTCGCACCTCCCCTTGCTACTTTTGGTTTCTTTGGTTTGCGTGCTAGTGTCACTTTTGGGAGAAAGCTTGAAAAAGGAGCTTACCACAAGGGTAGCATATTTTGGAAGGTTGGACTAAGAGCCTAAGGGATCACCTCAAAAGGAAATACACCTAGCCGTGAGGACTTTGATTTGAGGGAGCATTTGGAGAATCATTTTTTGAAGACTTTACTTTTTCTTTAATTTGGGTGTATTAATTTTGTAGTTGGGAGTTTGAGTGCCCTTAAGGCCCTCCCTTTGGTTGTAATAAAATTTAATTAATTTTTTAGTTTCTCGAAAATTAGGTGAAGAAGGAAGAAGTGGTACACTTCCTTCAACACCTTAGGAGCTCGCTTTAGATCCTTTCTCTTTTGAATTTTTGCTTTAAAATTCTTGCTTTATTTTTCTTATTCAAAGCGCTTAGAAGGCTAAAGAGTTCCAAAAACTCATCAAGCCATTTTAGGCAAGAAAACACAAAAAGAGAGGAGTGTTTGTTTGTGAAAATTTTTTAGCCACTTTTTTCCTCTTAGAAATTCAAGCACAATGACATCACACACCCACTTTAGTGCTCATACTTATTCATCAAACAAGAGTGTAAACCAAAGAAATATTTCTAAAGATTACACTCTAGAAAACTTAAACATGGACTTTAGGGAGTGGATGGCAAAAGAACAAGGGAGAAGAGAAGAAAAAAGGAGAGAAAAAGAGTCCAAGGAGAAAAGAAAAATAAAAGAAAGAGAGGAAGAAAAAAGAGAAGGAAGAGAGAAGAATAAGAGAAAGGATAGAAGATGAAGAAAGGAGAGAAAGAAAAGAAAGAGAAAGAAGAAAAGAGAAAGAAGAAGAAAAAAGAAAGAATGGGAATGGTGAGAATTACAAAATGAAAGGGATAGTCTTAGGTTCCCCATCTAGACATACCCATAGGAGTGAAAGTGAGGAAGAATACTACAATCATCCTAGGAGAAACTCCCATTCATCCATGCATAATAATGGGGCCCCTCCAAGGGAGCCCAAAATTGATCTTCCCCCATTTCATGGGAGGGAAGATGTGGAAGCCTACCTTGATTGGGAAATCAAGGTAGAACAACTCTTCACTTGTCATGAGGTAAGAGAAGAAAGAAAGGTTCCAATGGCAACCCTTAGCTTCCAAGGGCATGCCATGCATTGGTGGGTTGGGTTAACCAATGAGAGAATCCGCACCAATATGCCTTCCATAAGATATTGGAATGATCTTAGAAGTGCTCTAAGAAGAAGGCATATTCCCTCTTGGTATGAAAGAGATCTTTGGGATAGACTCCAAAGGCTAAGGCAAACCAACCTTAGTATAGAAGAGTATAGACAAAAGATGGAACTTCTTATCTTGAGGCGGGTATCATTGAGGAACCCAAGGCCACTATGACAAGGTTTTTGTGTGGGTTGAGCCCCAAAATTCGTGATAAGGTGGAGCTCTTCTCATACAATTCCCTTGATGAGTTAGTTCAACTTTGCATCAAGGTGGAAAATCAACTTAGAAGGAAAACTTTTAAAAAGGATAACCCACCTTATGTAAAGAGGGACCAACCTACGGGGAACTCTTTCAAGAGTTACCCCAAAGAGGAACATCCCAAGCACTTCAAAGAGCATAAAACATCACATATAGATAGAAAAACCCCTACTACTAACTCTCACGAGAAAGTTAGTAGTATCAAATGCTTTAAATGTCTTGGGAGAGGCCACATTGCCTCTCAATGCCCTACTAAGAGAAACATCATGATGAGGGCCCAAGATGTTTATAGTAGTGAGTCTAGCTCACACTCCTCTAGTGAGAGCAAAGGAGAAGGGGTTCATGCATACCAATCTGATTGTAATGAAACCGCTTATGCATGTGAGGGAGACCTCTTAATGATAAGAAGACTTCTTGGAAGCCAACCTTTGAAAGTGTCCTCATCTCAAAGGGAGAACATATTCCACACTCGCTGTAAGGTGAATGACAAAATATGTTCTCTCATTGTGGATAGTGGGTCATGCTGCAATTGTTGTAGCTCAAGGTTGGTGGAAAAGCTAGCCTTGACCCCACTTCCCCACCCTAAGCCTTACAAGCTTCAATGGCTCAATGAGCAAGGGGAAATGGAGGTCAATGAGCAAGTCAAGGTTCCAATTTCCATTGGGTCTTATAAAGATGAGATCCTATGTGACATAGTCCCAATGGAAGCTGGCCATATCTTGCTAGGAAGACCATGGCAATTTGATAAGAAAGCCATACACCATGGTCATTCCAATAACATCATCCTCACTCATAAGGATAAGCGCATTAAGTTGTGTCCTCTAACACCTTCACAAGTGGCGGAGGACCAACTCATCATGAAACATAAGAGAGATAAGGAGAAAAAAAAAACAAAGCTTTACCCCTAAAGCTTGAAAGGGGTAAAGAGGTTGAGTTGGAAGTTGGTGCCCCTTCCAAGAAAGTCATTAGTAAAGGGAGTTTATTTGCGACAAAATTGGATTTAAAGGAAGCCCCCTTAACTAACAGACCTTTCTATCTCCTCCTTTGCAAAGAGGCATCCCTCATTTCTTCCCCCTCCACTCTTTTCCCTTCTAGTTCTAGCACTGCCATAGAACTTGGACCTGAGAACCTACCTCAAGAGGTTCAAGAGCTTTTAAAGGAGTTTGGTGATATATTCCCTAATGAAGTTCCCAAAGGACTTCCTCCAATTAGGGGTATAGAACACCAAATAGACTTGGTACCTGGGGCTAGCCTGCCTAATAGGCTTGCTTATAGGACTAATCCCATGGAGACCAAGGAGATTGAATCTCAAGTCCAAGAACTATTGGAGAAGGGTTGGGTTCAAGAGAGCCTAAGCCCTTGTGCTGTGCCAGTTTTGTTGGTGCCTAAGAAGAATGACCAATGGAGGATGTGCATTGATTGTCGAGCAATCAATAACATCACCATCAAATATAGGCACCCTATCCCTAGGCTTGATGACATGCTTGATGAATTGCATGGGGCCCAATTATTTTCAAAAATTGATCTTAAGAGTGGTTATCACCAAATCCGCATCAAGGAAGGTGATGAGTGGAAAACGGCTTTTAAGACCAAGTTTGGGCTGTATGAGTGGTTGGTAATGCCCTTTGGGCTTACCAATGCCCCAAGAACCTTCATGAGGCTTATGAATCATGTCCTTAGGGATTGCTTAGGAAAATTTTGTGTTGTTTATTTTGATGACATCTTAGTGTATAGCAAGAGTCTAGATGAACATGTAGGCCATCTTAGGCGCGTCTTTTGCATTCTTAGGTCGCACCAACTCTAGGAAAATCTTGAAAAATATAATTTTTGTGTGGAGAGTGTGGTGTTCTTAGGTTTTATAGTTAATAAAAATGGGGTTCAAGTAGACCCCGACAAAATCAAAGCCATCCAAGAATGGCCCACCCCAAAAAGTGTGACTGAGATCAAGTGTTTTCATGGTCTCGCGAGCTTTTACAGGCGCTTTGTGCCTAACTTCTCCACACTTTTCTCACCAATCAATGATTTGGTGAAGAAGGATACTCCTTTCCTTTGGGGTGAAAAACAACAAAAAGCCTTTGAACTTATCAAAGAGAAACTGACCCATGCACCAGTTTTAGCTCTTCCTGACTTTTCTAAAACTTTTGAGCTAGAGTGTGATGCATCGGGAGTGGGTGTGGGAGCTGTGTTGTTACAAGGTGGTCATCCTGTGGCTTATTTTAGTGAAAAACAAAATGGAGCCGCCTTAAACTACCCCACCTATGATAAAGAGTTTTACTCTTTGATAAGGGTCCTTCAAACTTGGGAACATTATCTTGTACCCAAGGAGTTCATCATTCATAGTGACCATGAGTCACTTAAGTATTTGAAGGGTCAAGGCAAGCTTAATAAAAGGCATGCTAAATGGGTAGAATTTCTTGAGACTTTCCCTTATATCATCAAATACAAGAAAGGAAAACATAATGTGGTGGCTGATGCTTTGTCTCGTAGACATACCCTTTACACCACCTTAAGTGCAAAGATTCTTGGATTTGATAATATTAGAGAAATGTATCTTTCTGATAAGGATTTTGGATCCATTTATGCTGCCTCTACATTTGCATGTAAAACCCAAAATGAGTTCTTTGTGAGTGAGGGGTACCTTTTCAAAGGTAGCAAACTTTGTGTACCCCAAGGATCTATGAGAAATCTTTTGACAAAAGAGAGCCATGAGGGTGGGCTCATGGGACATTTTGGAATTAACAAAACTCTTCTGCTTTTACAAGAAAAATTCTTTTGGCCCTATATGAAGAAAAACGTCTATAGACATTGTCGTAGATGCATTGCTTGCTTGCAAGCTAAGTCTAAGACAATGGCTCATGGATTGTACACACCCTTACCTGCTCCTTCTGCACCTTGGCTGGATATTAGTATGGATTTCATCATTGGCCTGCCTCGAACCCAACGAGGTGCAGACTCTATCTTTGTAGTGGTAGATAGATTTTCAAAAATGGCTCACTTTATACCATGACACAAGATAGATGATGCGAGCAACATTGCGAGACTTTTCTTTAAAGAAGTTGTCCGTTTACATGGAATTCCCCAATCCATAGTCTCTGATAGAGATGTGAAGTTCCTTAGCCACTTTTGGAAAACATTGTGGGCAAGGCTAGGAACTAAACTCTTATATTCTACCACATGTACTGATGGGCAGACTGAGGTAGTAAATAGATTTCTATCTACTATGCTTAGGACACTTCTTCGAGGAAATCACAAGTCTTGGGATGAATACCTACCTCATATTGAGTTTGCATACAACCGGGTGGTTCAAAGGACCACAAAACATTCTGCCTTTGAAGTTGTTTATGGCTTCAACCCCCTTACTCCTCTTGATATCTTGCCCTTACCATTCCCTTCTTCTATTCACAATGAAGGAATAGTAAGAACGGATTTTGTTAAAAAATTACATGAAAGGGTAAAGGCCAACATTGAACATCATTCAAAGGAGTATGCTAGTAAAGCCAATAGGGGCAGGAAAGAAATTATCTTCAATGAAGGGGATTGGGTATGGCTTCATTTGAGGAAGGATCGCTTCCCTACTCAAAGGAAGTCCAAGCTTAGCCCCGAAGAGATGGTCCCTTTCAAGGCCTCAAGAGAGTGAACAACAATGCATACATATTAGATCTCCCTGAGGACTATGGTGTCAGTACTACCTTTAATGTTTGTGATTTGATCCCTTTTGTAGGTACTGATGAAGAAGATGAGGACCTATCAAATTTGAGGTCAAATCCTTCCCAAGGGGGAGGGGATAATGCATTCTCCCCAAGCAAGGGCCCTATCACTAGGGCCATGGTTAGGATAATAGAAGAAGACATGGCTAGAGTAGAGGGAGGAAGATCTCACCTCCATATGACCATCAAGTTATGCAAGCCATGACTTATTTACTTGTAATTTTTATTTTAGGAACCTAGGATTTTATTTTGGACATGTATTAGTCCATTTAATTTTCTAGGAGGTGTCTTAGTAATAAGAAGGGGTAAGATTAACTTTTGGGCCTTTATTTAGGAAATAAGGGGGTAGTTTGATAAATACACCCTCTTTTGCTAAATAAAACCCAAAACTAATAAAGGAGTAATCTTGGCCCTTGGATAAGGTAGCTTGGGCACCAATTCTCATCTAAAGGAGGGTATTGATTGGACTTTGGGCTTCAATCCTCCTCCCTTGGATGACTCCTTTTAATCCTAGCCCTTCATTTCCTTCATGACTTGTCCAAGAGGTTAGCTCCCTCTATAAAAAGGTGCTCGTTCACACTCTTGTATTTTTTACACTTGATTGAATAGAAAAACCTTGAGTTGGCCAAAATTCTCTTAGTGTCCACCCTTCTCTCTTTGAGAATTCCTTAGGTTTTTATCAAGGGTTCCATCCCTTGTGGCAAACTTTCCCTCTTAGGCTTATCTTACCTTAAGTGGCGCCTAAAACCACCTCACTTCTTACCTCTCCACAAACCATTTCACCAAAGAAGAAAATCTCTAGAAAAAGATCAAGGGAGGCATGCATCAACTGATGAAGAAGAGGAGGACCTATCAGATTTGAGGTCAAATCCTTCCCAAGGGGGAGGGGATGATGCATTCTCCCCAAGCAAGGACCCTATCACTAGGGCCATGGCTAGGAGAATAGAAGAAGACATGGCTAGAGTAGAGGGAGGAAGATCTCACCTCCATATGACCATCAAGTTATGCAAGCCATGACTTATTTACTTGTAATTTTTATTTTAGGAACCTAGGGTTTTATTTTGGACATGTATTAGTCCATTTAATTTTCTAGGAGGTGTCTTAGTAATAAGAAGGGGTAAGATTAGCTTTTGGGCCTTTATTTAGGAAATAAGGGGGTAGTTTGATAATTACACCCTCTTTTGCTAAATAAAACCCAAAACTAATAAAGGAGTAATCTTGGCCCTTGGATGAGGTAGCTTGGGCACCAATTCTCATCTAAAGGAGGGTATTGATTGGACTTTGGGCTTCAATCCTCCTCCCTTGGATGACTCCTTTTAATCCTAGCCCTTCATTTCCTTCATGACTTGTCCAAGAGGTTAACTCCCTCTATAAAAAGGTGTTTCTTCACACTCTTGTATTTTTTACACTTGATTGAATGGAAAAACCTTGAGTTGGCCAAAATTCTCTTAGTGTCCACCCTTCTCTCTTTGAGAATTCCTTAGGTTTTTATCAAGGGTTCCATCCCTTGTGGCAAACTTTCCCTCTTAGGCTTATCTTACCTTAAGTGGCGCCTAAAACCACCTCACTTCTTACCTCTCCACAAACCATTTCACCAAAGAAGAAAACCTCTAGAAAAAGATCAAGGGAGACATGCATCATGGCCTGTATAACCCACTAACCCGTAGTGGGCCGAACTAGGCTAACAGATTGAGTAAGAAAGTTTAAATGAGTTGGATTGGGTTGACTCGTTTTTTTGGTGGGCTAAGGTGGGTTAACCCATATGGGTCGGACCAACTCGTTTTGACAGCTATACCTTTGACTACTAAACAGGCTTTGTTTTTCATTATAAAACCATTTTCATAAAATTTATTTAAAAAAAACCCATTTAGTACCAATAACTTGTTGACCCTTGGCTTTTGACACAAGATCCCTCACATCATTCCTTCAGAATTGATGCAGTTCATCTTGCATTGCCATCACCCAATGCTCATCAAGTAGGACATCTTCTATTGATTTTAGTTCCACTTTTGATACAAAAGACACATAATTGCAAAAATTATTTAAAGAGTTGTGAGTCGTTACTCCCTTGTTTATGTTATTGATTATGTTGTCAAGTGAAGTCCTTTTGTTGTTCTCTACTCCTTAGGAAAATCTTTCTGAGACTATGACTTTGTATTTTTCAAGTTTTCTTCCACTTGAGGTTCACTAGATTCCTCATGCATTTCAAATTCTTCACTTTGGCCTGCATCATCCTCTAAAACTTTTCTCGACTTATGAGAGATATTCTCATAGTCAGTTAGTTCATAAAAAATAATATGAATTGATTCTTCAACAACTAAGGTTCTTTTATTGAAAATTCTGTAAGCTTTGCTATTTAGAGAATAGGCCAAAAAGATGGCTTTATCTGCCTTAGAATCAAATTTACCAAGATTTTCTTTTCCAATATTTAAGACAAAACGTTTTGATCCAAAAACTATTAAATATGATATGTTTGGTTTCCTTCCTTTATAGAGTTCATAAGGAGTAATTTTCAACTTTGGTCTAATAAGCACTCTGTTAAGAACATAACAAGTCATACTTACTGGATTAGCCCAAAAATATTTACATAGGTTTGATTCATTGAGCATGGTTCTTGCAAGTTCCTCAAGTGACTTATTTTTCCGCTCTACAACTCCGTTTTTCTGTGGAGTTCTAGGTGTTGAAAAATTATGAGAAATACCATTTTCTTCACAAAAAATTTCAAAGAACTCACTTTGGAACTCACCACCATGATCACTTCTTAGAGTTTTGATTTTTAAATCCTTTTCATTTTGAATGATCTCAGGAATTTTCTTAAAAGACTTATAAGCTTCACTTTTGTGGGTGAGAAAAAGTATCCATGTAAACCTAGAGAAAGCATCTATAATGACTAAAGCATAGTAATTTCCTTCCAAACTCATGGTCTTAGAAGGAAAAAACAAATCCAAGTGCAACAACTCCAAAGGTTTTGAAGTAGAAATAACTCCTTTGCGTTTGAAAGACACTTTGATTTGTTTGCTTTTTTAACATACGTTGCAAAACTTATCCTTCTTAAACCTTAACTTTGGAAGTCCAATTACAAGATCTTTGGCTGAGAAATTATTTAAAAGTTTCATACTTATGTGGGAAAGTCTCCTATGCTAAAGTCATGCATAATCATTTCTAGTGATTATACATATGTATTTATTATTAGATGCCTTTTCTAGATCTAGCATGTAGATACTATCAACGTTTTGTTCTGATCAACTTGATATGACTTTTCAGATCATGTAACAAGCAATGATTAGAAGAAAATGAGATATTGAAGCCTTTGTCACATAACTGACTAATAACTCAACAGGTTATGTTTAAGACCATCTACATACAGAACATTCTCAATACAAATAAAGTTAGGTGACCATCCTTTGTTGTTGTTGCCATAGGAAACATATCCTCCACACTTTGCTTTATATGAGACAAACTGAGCTCTGTCTTTGGTTATGTGCCTTGAGCATTCATTATCCAAATACCACTTTTTAGCTTTGACTCTCTAGCACACCTACAAAACACAATCAATAAGAAGATTGAGGTACCCAAACAATCTTGGGTCCTAGAGGGTTAACAACAACATTTTTCACTTTCTTAATCCATTTGAATTGTCCCTATAATATACCATATTTTCTAGTTTGACATGTATTCACTTTGTGTCCTTTATACATGCAATAGTGACATGTGACAAGTGATGAGTATAGGGTTTTACTATAAGAAAATAATTTACTTAAATTTTTCTTTACTTTTGATTTTACAAATCCCAACTCAACTTTGTTCATGACACTCTTTTGGGAACTTAACAATCCATCCAAGTTTGTTTTTCCACTTGTAAACTTTGTAACCAAGTTTTGAAAATATGAGACTTTACTTTCTAAAACTTTTCAGTTTTCACAAGTATAATTTTCCAAGTCTCTTTTTCTTTTACAATGGAATTCACTTCTTCTTGAAGACATGTTAATTTCTCAATATGCCACCTTAGTTGACCTTTTAGCCTCTTGTTAGTAAAGGAGAGCTTTTTAGCTTCCTTATGCATTTCATTAAAAGCATCAATCAAGGTGCCATAATTTTCAGATGAACTATTGGAAGAGACACTTACAAAGCTTGTTGTGTCATCAGATTCAGCTTCACTTTCATCGACCATGAGACATATATTTACCTCTTTATCCTCACTCGATGACTGATTTGAGAAGTTACTCTCATCGTTTTCCCAAGTGATGTATGTCTTATTCTTTTTGAATCCGCTCTTCTCTCTTTTTTCACTGGCTTTTTGTTTTTCAAGTAAATGGGGCAATATGATTTGATGTGTCCTTGTTTTCCGTACTTAAAATATGTGTAGGTAGTAGGTGCAACCTTAGGTTTCTTTGCAACTTTTTTTTGACTTTTGCCTTTGCCTTTTGGTTTATTCTTCATGAATTTTGAGAACCTTTTTACTAGGAAATTTAGCGCTTCACTATTGGATTGATCCGTAGACTCTTCACCACTTTCTTCCTTTTGTGAGGTCTTTAGTGCAATGCTTCTCTTCTTTTTGTCAAAGTCTTCTTAATCTTGAAGTCTTTTCAGCTCTAGTTCATACTCCCTTAGCTTACCAAATAGGGTAGCAACATTTATTTCCGCTAGATTATTTTATTTGGAGATGGCTTTACTTTTGGCTTGCCAAGTTTTGTTCAAACTTTTCAGCACTTTGACATTGAGTTCCTCTTTTTCAAAAAGTTTTCCAAGTCTTATGAGATGGTTCACTACGTGTGAAAATCTTTTCTGCATTTTTGAAATTGATTCTTCAGGCAACATTTTGAACATCTTGTATTCTTGGATGAGGGTGTTCTTCCTAGCTTGTTTAACATTTGTGGTTCCTTCATGAGTCACCTGCAATACCTCCCACCTTTCTTTAGAAGTGGTGCACTGGGAAACGTAAAAGAACTTATCAAGTGTTAATGCAGAAACCAATATATTTTTAGCACTAATATCATATTGTGCATGTTTATGTTCATCTACAGTTCAACTATGAAAATCCTTTTCTATCTCTTTATCATCTATTATAACTATAGGAATAAAATGACCATTTTCTATAGGATCCCAAATGCCTTTGTCAATAAATTCAAAAAATATTTTCATTCTTATTTTCCAAAAAGCATAATTTTCTCCTTTGAAAATGGGTGGTCTATTTATTGAAGCACCTTCAGCAAATGTTTGATAGTTTGCAGCCATTTTGGATCTTTTTCAAAAACTTTGAATGACTATCAAAGAAAGCTTTGATCACAAATTGAGAATGTTAAAATAACATGTAACAATCAACCAAGAGGGAGAGAGGGTCAATTGGTTGCTAAAAACTTTTTTTGATTTTAACTTTAAAACAAATTTGTAACAAATTTGAAGATATGTTTTTGAATCTTATGCTTGCAGCAATTTAGAGAATGATTAGAAGCTTGATTTCTTTACCGATTTTACACACAAGAATGTGCAATACCAATTTAGATAAGACTTAATATGAATTATACAATTTAATCAAAATTGCGAATTGAATACAGAAGCAATATTGAAAAGTAAAGAGAGATATGATAGAGAGAAATACAAAACACAATACAATTATACTGGTTTACCCAACTTGGGCTACATTCAGTTTTTCAATGTTTAAGATTCCTTATTTTAGATTGAAAATATCAGTAGAATCAATAGAATTTTATACCAAAACTCACATGCACATGAGAACCACACATGCAAGACTTGAACACCTATCAAGAAATGATTTTATACCATGCAATAACACCTATGCATGAACTTAACTAACCTAGGAAACCTACCTAGATTACCTTAATACAATCTAATACACAAAAATAAAACAAAAAAATATTGATATCACCTGATCAAATCAAACAAAATAATTCAACGTAGGTATGTTAACATTAAAGTTCATAGAATGTATAATGTATCTTCGATTCTTGATCGTTTTTGTTCGATCTTTTGTGAAGGGTTACAAAGCTTTCTCTCTCCTTTGGAATCTCAAAAACTCACTCTTTGATTTGATTTTCGAAATATGTATCCATTATCAGAGTTTTGAGTTTTTGCCTTTTATATAAAATGTTCACAACTCTATTTTAATAGATTAAATCAACCATTTAATCGATTAAAATGTTCTAAGGTCAATTCTAGATTATCCATGATCAATTTAATCGATTAAAATAAGTGAATAATCGATTAAATCGTTCTTCACACAAGATTAAGCCAGCAAGATCAATTTAATTGATTAAAACAAGTACTTAATCGATTAAATAGTGCAAGCAATCAATTATGAGCAATTTTAATAGATTAAAACAACAACATTGCATCTTTAACCTATTAAATTACTTCACAATGAAATTCTAAGCAACATCTTACAATATCAACGAGATGTAACTTGATTTTCAAAACTTTTATAGGTTATAATCTTATTCATGCTTTCATGACTAAGCAAGTTTAAAATTAATAAGATTAAAGATATATCTAACCAAATTCAACCATGATAATAGCTACCTATATGGATGTATGCATGTTTCACAAGAATTCAAGCAATAAAAATTATAACATCCATCTTAGGAAATTTTCTAGTGTTCATCATCAAAACTAAAACAATATAAAGTTATTTGGTTTGCTTTGCATCAAGAAAGAATCTCCAACACCATCGACGATGATGACTGCCACTAATGCGACACAACCCTGTCTTCTTCTTTTCTTCTCTGTGACTTCTCTCTTTTGTGCGAGGACTTCTTTCTTAATTCTGCACTTCTCTCTTCCTTCAATCCTTCTTGTGTAGCTAGTCAATAGGTTCTCTCATTTATTTTTATTTTTTTTATAAAAGAGATATTTCTGTAAGTTTTCCCTTCTTTCAATCCTTCGTGTGTATACATTGAGGATGATTAAACAAATAGTTTTAAAAATTGTCACTGTGTTTTATTGTTTTTTTAACATTATTTCTTTGTTTTAATGGGTATTTAATCCTTTTGTTGGTTAGAAACTTACATCTTATTTTTATGACAATCACTAGATTATGAATGCCATGAATTTTAAATTTGTTAAATTTTAATATATCTGTTTGTTATTTTTCTTTTTTGCATCATATTATATATATATATATATATATATATATATATATATATATATATTTGTCCTCCATGGTAGAATGACACATTTTCCTTACCGTCATTCACTGTATAACCTTAGTGACAACATTGTGTGGGAAACATGATTGTTGATCATGTAGGGAAATTGAGGTGTAGAGGTATAGAACAAAAACATGTTGATGATTTGCTTTCAAGAGCAATGATTCAACATGGGCTATCATTTGGTTTTGTTGCGTACAAGTGGATTAGGGAATTGCTTTTGCATTTGCATCCTAAATTAAAAATTTTGAGTAGGAATATAGTTGTTTTTAATCATCAGATAATTCATATGGAAGAAAAATAAAAAGTGGAACTTTCTATGTGCATAACTCAAAGTAAGATTTCTTTAGCATCTGATTGTTAGACTTATGTAACTCAAGAAAGGTACATATGTCTAACTGCTCATTTTGTTGATGTTAACTAGAAATTGGATGGTAAGATTATTGCATTTTCTAAATTTGACCCTCTAGATGTGGTCATGAAACGGCAAAGAAAATTTTTTATATCTTACTTGACCCTCTATCACATTAGATAACACAAGTGCTAATGAGTCCATGGTAATGACTATGAAAGAACAATTCAATCATAAAAAATGTTTGATTTGTAATGGTTAATACTTTCATGGGAGGTGCAATGCTTACGTGCATGGTTTTTAAACTTCAGAGTTTATGTAAACTCGTAAAAGTTTATTTCATGTTAAAATAGTATTAAAATTTTAGTTTCTCCATACCACAATACATAAATAAGAAAGTATTATCCTATTTATCAACAAATTTCATCATAATTCATAAATAGTCAATTTAAAATCATAATAAAGCTATATAAAATATCATCGATAAATTCATAAAATAACTAACTAAATCTACATAAAAGTCCATAATAAAGATATACAAAACATAATCTTGTTAAAAAATAAAAATAACATACTGAGAAAATAATAACAAAATAAGAATAACCTGTAGGTGTTATTCATTTGAAATAGTAAAACTGAACAAACAATGTCAAAAGTTGAGTTCATCCAAGTTCACCTGGATATATTTGAGTTTATCCGAGTTTACTTTTGGATGAATTTACATGAGAACTGACTCGTTTTGTTTACCTAATCTTCATATGATTTTATGAGTTAAATCAAAAGTTTAAAAACCATGCTTATATGTTAAATCTTATTGTTCAAAAGGGGTTAAAGGTGGCAACCGGTGCTTCAAAAAAGAAATAAAATGAAGAAAGAGTGTAAAATATGTGAAAGCATAGAGTCTAGAAATATTTTTTAAAGAATGTATTCTTCAAGTGAGGGGTATAGATACCAAGGTTGGTTTGATGATGGATGTGATAACTAAACGGAATTCAACATATATTATTTAGACATTTTTATTCTCATATTATTTTGTCATTGTTTAACTACCAACTCTCTAAAGATAGGTATTACAATTGCTTAACACAATATAAAGATTCGTAAGTCATTCAGCATGAGAATTAGATAGTAGCTTTCGCATACGACACCATTTCCAAAAAGGTAGTTGAATAGTCTGAACAATTTCTTGAATATCTATCGAATGTGAATTAAGGATTGCAGTATTACTAGCCTTCCAAAGTTGTTAGCCCATACAAACCACACAAAAAACCAAGCTTTCTGACACACTTTCGTAGCGCTAACCAAGCCCCTAAACTAGTAATTGTGATTCCGGACCTTGGTTGTAAATGCCTTTGAGATTCTCCACTAGTTGCAAATTGCATGCCAAACACAAGAAGATATATTACAATTAAATAAGAGGCGGGTCGTGTTTCTTCTGCACTACCATACACTACACAACCTGCCACTCCTTGCATAAGGACTCATCTCCTCGATAAAATTGCTTGTGGACAACTTGTCTAAATCTAATTACCACACCAGGAATTGAATTTTTGTCAACATTCCCTTCTGCCACACCCTCTTTAAAAAATATTGAGTTTTCAATTTGTTACTTTAAGATAGAAATGTTAATGGTAAAATATGAGTAAGATGCTACTTGAAAATAGTTTTGAAAATATAATTATAGGTTACAAATCTTCATCTCATAAAAAATAATTTATTTTTAATTTTTTTACACAACTATATCGTGTTATCAAACATGTTGATTATTTTATAGACAATTTTTTAACTAAAATAATTTATACTATATTCCAAATTGTAAATATTATGTAATTTTTTTTATTGAACTCATTCTATTGAACAAATATTTTCATATTTTTGTTTAAAAGAGAATATATATTTATCTTATAGACTATGAGTACTTTTTTGTAAATACTACAAATTCTAATATTCACTTTCAAGATAAACATTTATTTATCTAAACATACATATACATATATTTAATTAAATTATTAAATAAATACGAAAATAATGTTTTTAAGTATAAATAAATCATTTAAATATTTAAATTTTAAATATAAATACTTTTCTCCAACTTAAATTGAACCAAAATAAAGATATAAAAGATCAAAGATCAAAATCAACACAAAATTTAGAGAAATAAAATATTAATTTTTCAACTATAAGGTTTATAAGAAGAAGTAAATTTTAAATATTTTTAAAATACACTTTGAAGGTAAAAAAAAATCATTTTAAGTTTTTTTTTATAGAAATTACTCTTGAATGAAAAATTTGCTTGTTATTTCAATTTACTAACTAAAAATATCTTGTATAGCATAAATTTTAATCCTGAGATTGTAAATTTAAAATAAATAGTTATTTTTTCTAAAAAGTAAATAATTATTTTTTATTTGAAGTAATTTACTTGAATATAATTAGCTATTAATATAAATACCTTTTCTAAAATATTATACACTTTAATATTTTACTTTGTATCAAATCAATCTCCTTTTTTACTTAATTTTTTTAATAAAAATTTAATTAAAAATTGATACACAAATCTATAATAAACTGTTTATAAAAAATGATTTGTTATTTATTATTGTTCTGACGATGATGATTAAAAATTAATTCAATAAAAATATTAAAAAACCACTAATATTAAATATTATATTTTTCTAATAAATAATTTTTAGTTTTAATTTCAATTATTAAATCACCTGGGAAAAATGTATTTAATATTTAATATTAATAAATATTAGTTTTTATTTCAATTATTAATTTAAATAAAGGGACGTTAATTGACCCAAAAAAAAGAAGAAAAGATGAACGTTACTTGTACCGTTCTCCTCAAAAGCCAAATTAGGTTTTGGAAACAAATCAGAAAACCCAAATCTGTCATCTTCTCAACCTCATCAGTTCACCTTCACTCTTACACTAACGCGCCCCATCTTCTCAGTCTCCCCACTACTTCACACCCACGTGAGTTCCTATTTTCCTTTCCTCTTGATGTTGATGAATCTGTTCGTTATCTTGCTACTGTTGGCATGAAATTGCATTTTCAAATTTAATTATCTATTAATAGCATGAAAGAGTGATGGTTGATCGCACAGCCTTGTTCGGAAAAGTCGATGGTCGCTGTCACACTGAGCGATTGACTACTATAACACAAATTAAGTCTGATTTTCTTGATGAATTTTTTATTTCTTTTTTAAATTCTAGTATATATATTTTAAAATTTGTGGGATGGGAAATGAAAGCTTATCAAGCACACATGTTATTATATCTTATTGGGTCTGTGCAAATTTACACATTTAAATTAAAATCAGTTTCTGGTTAGCATTTGCTTATGTTCTTTCATGAAATTTACATGTAAACAAGTCTACTGGAGATTTTATGTTAAAGAGTTAATCCTATGTTTGTTCCTTGGCAGGCTGATAAGGAATATGGGTGATCGGCAAGTGATTGAGCAGCAGCACACGGGTGATCCACAACTGCCATCTTCTCCCTCAAATGATGATATGGTTTCATGTGTTATGGCTTTGGAGGCTGCTTTGCTTCCCTGTTTGCCAGCCAGAGAACTTCAAGCCATTGACCGTTCTCCCCACCCTTCACATCAAAGTGAGTAACTGCAACTCTTTCAAATTTTTTATTTTGCATGTTAAAAACTGGCCACTATACTCTGCTATCTGAGATTGATAGCTATGCATCAACCATGAACGCTGAAACACATTTGAAACTTGATTTAATCATCTAACATTTTGATTCCATATCAGTTAATGCTTTTAGGGATTGTGGTTAGAGCTTAAATTAACAATAACATGGCTTATGAGATCAAGGAAAGATACATCTATTCATGTTTAAGATTTGAGGAATTGCAACAAGAAGCATATTCTTTTTGGAATATTTATGCCCATGAAAGATATTTTGAGCCTGGAGAAGTCATAGAAATAATTCTGGATTGTACCATATTCTTTTTTTATACTGGGAGACTGTAAATTGTTTGTTCTTCGGATTGAAGTGGTGCCAATTAGAAAATGGTTGCTTGGTTAAATATTAACCCTAGAAGTCTTAGGAGGTGAAGATATCCTCATTTCCTTGTCAATTGAATTTATTCTTCTAGTTTTCCTTTTTTCAGAAATGGCACTTTATATTTTCTGAAAAGTATTACAGAAATATATAGGAATTATATATATATTAGGTTATACATACACTGTTGTATTTTAATTATATGTATAAGATAAATAAGGAAACAAAATAAAATAAAATCCCTATATAGTTGTTTTCTATTTCCCTATTTGCGTATAATGAAATCATATCTTTAACACTCTCCCCCAAGGTAGAGCATATATGTCATATGTTTCAAGCTTGTTATAAATATATTCAATGCGAGATCCCTTGAGAGATTTTGTGAACATATCTACCGGTTGGCCATTGGAGTTGACAAAATTAGTAGTGATTTTTCTTGAGAGTACTTTCTCTCTCACAGTGACAATCTATCTCTACATGTTTAGTTTGTTCATGAAAGATTGGATTACATGTAGTATATAGAGTGCCTTGATTATCATAGATAAGTTTAGTGTCTAGAATGTTTCCCAATTTTAGTTGCTGGAAAAGTTGTTGTAGCCATGTAATTTCACTTTCAGCTACTGCCATGACACAATATTCAACTTCATCACTAGATCTAACAACTGTGTTCTGCTTCTTGCTTTTTCATTACCCCTAACAAGAACACAATAGCTAAAAATGGACCTTTTGTCTAATGGTGATTACAGAAATATATAGGAATTATAGAAATGGCACTTTATATTTTCTGAAAAGTATTACAGAAATATATAGGAATTATATATATATTAGGTTATACATACACTGTTGTATTTTAATTATATGTATAAGATAAATAAGGAAACAAAATAAAATAAAATCCCTATATAGTTGTTTTCTATTTCCCTATTTGCGTATAATGAAATCATATCTTTAACACTCTCCCCCAAGGTAGAGCATATATGTCATATGTTTCAAGCTTGTTATAAATATATTCAATGCGAGATCCCTTGAGAGATTTTGTGAACATATCTACCGGTTGGTCATTGGAGTTGACAAAATTAGTAGTGATTTTTCTTGAGAGTACTTTCTCTCTCACAGTGACAATCTATCTCTACATGTTTAGTTTGTTCATGAAAGATTGGATTACATGTAGTATATAGAGTGCCTTGATTATCATAGATAAGTTTAGTGTCTAGAATGTTTCCCAATTTTAGTTGCTGGAAAAGTTGTTGTAGCCATGTAATTTCACTTTCAGCTACTGCCATGACACAATATTCAACTTCATCACTAGATCTAACAACTGTGTTCTGCTTCTTGCTTTTTCATTACCCCTAACAAGAACACAATAGCTAAAAATGGACCTTTTGTCTAATGGTGATTATGTCTAATTAGCATTAGAGTAACAAAACAATTTTGGCGTAACCTTTGTCTTTATAAAAGAGTTTGTGACTTAGTGCCTTTTTTATATAACGAAGAATGCGTATGTTGACATTCCAATGACTATCATAAGGGGCATTTAGGAATGGACTTTCTACATTGATTGCATATGTGATGTCAGACATAGTGACTGTGAGGTAATTATGCTTGCTAACTAGTCTATGATATCTTTTTCGGTCTTCCAAAGGTTCCCTTGACTAGGAAGGAGTTTGAGATTAGGATCCATAGGAGTGTCATTTGGACAACAATCAAGCATATCGGTCTCAGTGAGAATATCCAAAGCATGTTTTCTTCGTTTAGATGGCAATACTCGAAGTATATTGAGCAATCTCAATGCCCAAAATATATTTGAGTAGACCAAGATCCTTCATGTGAAACTTACTCTGAATGTGAGATTTGAGTTGACAAATATCCATAGTGTCCTCGTCAGTAATAAAGATGTCATCAACATAGACCACTAGATAAATGCTCATATCAGATAGATAATGGAGGTAGAAAATAGAGTGGTCATCTTCACAATGAGTCATACCAAACAGGATTAAGGCATAGCTGGGACGACCAAACCAGGCTCAAGGATATTGCTTCAAGTCATAAAGGGAGCATCTTAGGTGACAAATAAGATGAGAGTCATCAAAAGTAATGAAACCTGGGATTGATCCATGTAAACTTCTTCTTGCAGTTCAGCATGTAAGGTGTTTTTGTAATATCCAACCGGTGGAGTAGCTAATGACGAATAACAGTCATAGTAAGAAATAGACAAATAGAAATAATCTTAGTCACAGGGGAAAAGGCGAATCAGAAATAATCTTAGTCACAGGGGAAAAGGCGTTTCCCTAATAGAGACTAACCTTAGCCACTAAATAAGCTTTGAACTAATCAATATTGTCATATGATCTAACCTTCACTGTATACACCCAATGACAACCAACAATAGTATTCTCTAGAAGCAATTGGAGCAGCTCCCATGTGCCACTTGTGTGCAAGGCATCTATCTCATCCAACATTGCTCGGTGTCAAGATGGATCAGTCATAACTTAACTTGTAAACTTAGGAATAGACATAGAATCCAAAAATAATATAAAAGAAAAATAGAAAGAGAATAACATGTGATAATGAAGGGTACAAACATATTGAGGACTATTATTACAAGTTGACTAGATACCTTTTTGTAGGGTGATGGGAAGCTCTTGAGCAGGAGATGATGCTAGGGGATCAATAGGTGGAACCACTGTTGGTGGTCTCAGCCTTTGCTAATAGACGATCAATGGTGCTAGATCAACAATAGCCAAAGTCATAGAATAATGGAATGGACTAAAACAAGTGACTTCAGCTGAAACAAGATAATGTTTAAGCTGTGGATAGAAGCAACAATATCCTTACCCTGGGGTATAATCATGGATAAAACATGTACAACCAAAGATACAAAGAGGACTAGGGTAGAGTTTCTGTTTCAAGTGCAAAATAGCATACGAGGTCTGATTGTTAAGAACAAATGAAGGCATGCAATTGATCAAGTAACATGCAGTAAGAATTGCATCACTCGAGAAGCTATGAGGAACATTAAAGTGATTGAGAAGAGTACTGAATATCTCTGTAAAATTTCAAAGTAATTATTTACCAATTACCACACATTTCATGCTGAATATCCCTGTAATACTTATCTCTCGTGAAATTCAGTTGTTGATAGATTGTTCAATTGTAAATATGCACACATTGATTATTTGGGGCAGGATAGTGGGGTGGAGAGGAAGAAGGGTTGTAAAATGTTCAGAGGTGATTTTGTAGTTGAGAAGCAAATTTGTAAAAAACCATGTTTACACCAATAACCACTGGCATGATACATACAGTCTAAGTATATCCTTTGAAATGAGCTCAATAATCCTAGAAATGAATGAAAATTCCATAAACTGATGTCTGATCTTTGGGTGAAGTTCAGCTTTTATTTATGTCCATTTTTCTCAATTTCATTTCTTATATTAGGGGCCATAGGTGACGGTTTTCATTTATGTAGACCTTACTAAATTTCATGTGGATTATGGCACCCTTCTCGTATTCTGGTTAGAATGCAAAGTTCGAACTTTTTCATATGTAACATGCATTACAAGAACCATAGTGCTAAAATTAAGCTACTGAAGTTAATAGAAAATGATCAGATCATTGGTCATCGTCACAAGATCATACATCAGTTTATGGAATTTTCATTCATTTCTAAGATTATTGAGCTCATTTCAGAGGATATACTTATACTGTATGTGTCAAGCCAGTTGTTATTGATGTAAACATGGTTCTTTTCAAATTTGCTTCTCAACTACAAAATCACCTCTGAACATTTTATGTTTAACAGCAGTTGCAAGACTAATTAAGGTTCTATTATGCCTAGGGTTTCAACTTACAGTGGAAAGAGAAGTCTTGTCCTTGCTCTACTCCTGTGTTGGAAACTATATCTGCAAAATTATTTTCTCGTCATGTAATTCTTGGTAATAAAATCATGTGTCGAACTCAATTTCCCCTGCTTTGGTATATATATATATATATACATATTATTTCTTTTTTTCCAGTTGATGTGGATAGGTATGCAAGAGACTTCATGGAAGCTGCTAAGAAGCTTCAGCTTTATTTTATCAGCCTGCAACGTGAAGAGAAGCCAACAAAAGCTGAAATGCTTAGAAAAGTACGGCAATACACTATATAATGTTTTTCCAATCAATCATGGAGAGTGTAACATTGTCGTCTGAATTTATTCTTCTCTATGTCTTATCTATGCAGGAGATTGCTCTGATGGAAGAGGAACTTAACATAAAAAATGAGCTGATAAAAAAACAAGAAAATTTAATTCAGGAGTGGAAAAAAGAGTTGAAAGATCAGTTGGACAAACACAAGATTGAGTTAGACAGGGTTTAGATATTCTTCCAATGCTTGTGTTCCTCTGCTTTTTAATTATTTAATTAAAAATTACGTGCCACATTTGTGGTCTATTTTTCATCTCCCCTCGTTCTTTAGAACTGCGCTAGTTACCACCCCGTGGCATGAATTTAAACTCCATTTGTATTGTGGGGTTTATTAAAAAAAATATCTTGAGGACCATTGATACTATTGTAAATAGCTACGAATGGCGTGCATTGGATTATTTTGCTAGAAAGAATACAATGTTTCAAATCAAATTAGTTGATTAGTTTCATTTTAAAGATGAATCAAATTAATTGTTTGATTGTTGTATTTTATTTCAAATTTGTAATTAAATAAGTTTTTAGATGATAATTTTCAAATAGAATCAACTAGGTCACTTGATTTTATTTTATTTTATTTTAAAAAAAAAACTTTAGTACTTAGATCTTTCCCTTTTGTAAAGTGTAAGTTGAATATTCAACTTTCCCTTAAGTAAAATATGTAAAGTTATAACAGTAGTTTTTTTATGTATTACTTTCTCTGTATCAAAAGGAGTCACATTTGGGAAAAAATGCTTTAAAATAAGTCTTATATTTAATTTTTTTCTATAAAAGGAGTTAAATATGTAATTTTAGTTTTAATATAATATTAATTATGTTAATATTAAGGTTAATTAAGGTTCATTTTGTAAAATTATTTTTTTATTCATTTGTTTGTTTTTCTTGATAGTCTAAAAACACTCATTATGAAAAGGGAGTAAATAAAAATATCATCACTACTTTGAAATTGATCTAATTGTTAGATTAATGGGAAAATAACGAATTTTCAGTTTATAGAAATATGAAAATAAATTTTATATGAAAAAGATAATGTGAGAATAAAAGTTTAAAAGTGTAATAATTTTTGTTGGATTGATTGAAAAAATTAACTAAATTAATTCAATTAAATGTGGTTGGTATAATTTTTGCTTCACGGTAACCTTAAACTCAAGAAACCTGTGACATAATAATCTGCTTGGCTGAGAAATTGGCAATACCCGATAGCTGGCCGAATATTGACGCCAAAATGGATGACCAGAAAAGCTGAAGGAAGATTAACGTTGTTAGGCAATTTGTCCCTCCGGAATTTCTCATGCAACCTATTATGAAAATGAAGCTGTGAATTGAACTTTTAGGAAGTATTAAATAATGTGTAATATTTTATAAATTAATTTTAAATAATGTGTAAAAACTCTCATAAAATTTTTCTAAAAGATGTGAGATTTTTAAAAATTTATTTATAAAAGGTTCCACATTTTTAAAAGAATTATAAAACATTTGGTCCTATAAATGTTTCTGAAAAATTTACTCACCGTCCTACACTTTTCCAAAAATATGTTGAATAGATTTTGTAAAGTATTCTCAAGTCTCAAACATAACAAAATTGCAAATTGCAAAAATAATTTGTGCCAAATGTGTTGAGGCGTAACTAAAGCTTGTTATTAGTTGGATTGATTTAGTTTAAAATTTAATGGAAAAATTAAAAAAACAAATCAGTTTAATAATTAACATATCTGTAAAAAAAATTAATATAAGACAAATAAAATTAAAAAGGATTAATAATTATCATTTATGGTTGTAGTATAAATCTAAATAATAATTTTTATACAAGAGAATTTGCTGAAAATCGTTATTTTTTTATTGAACCGTGACTTCTTTATATTGAACATTTCGTTTCATTTTTTCATTATTTATTCTTCTTAAATAATATTGTTTCATTTTTAATTTTGATCTAAATTTATATTAATTTTTAATTTTTAGTCCTTGCTGTATAAGTTTTTCAATATGTGTCCCTGAAAGAATAAATTTATAAAAATTAAAGAGAAAGTTTGAAATCTTATAGGAGCTGAACAAAAACTTATAGAGAAAAAAAAAACGCGAGCTAATTGAAGGCTAGATAAAATAAAATGAAATGGCAGACTAACATAAGGAATGCAAATTTGATTGGGCACGGAAAATAAAAAGACAATCCAAAATTTGGTTTTTTGTGGTACGCAGTTATGCACGCAATCTCCGTTTTCCTCGTATTTCTTTTATCAGAATGTCACTTGTCATAAATAAATGAAAAAACAAAACAAAAAAGACAATGCATAACTTAAAACCTCATGTTATACAATTGTACAAAAGAAAAATCTGACGCCAGATAAGAAAGAAAAGGAGAAAATAAAAATAAAATCGCGCGCCTCTCTTCATACTTTCTTCTCTGTCCCTCTAAATCTAATTACAAGATCTGCAGTCTTCTTTCGTCAAAGGTTTGTTCTCTCCAACACCACAATTTGCTTTATGCTCTCTTTGAATTCTAGGTTTTCTGGCCATCGTTTGCTATCTATCTTCTCATTTTCATCTCTGCATGTTTCTGTTCATAGTTAAATTCAGCCATTTCTTGTTATGCTTTTTATTTTTTGTGTTAACTTTCTTTAACTCTCAACTCTCATTTTGTTCCTAAGCGTCTATATTTATTGGTTTTTTTTTGTTTCAGTTATTGAATTATGTATATAGGAATAAATTGGATTGATTTTGGTTAAGTGAATGTAAATTCATATTTTATATTTACCAGGCTGTTTGTTCTCATGTCAAATTAAGCATTCGTTTTGTGGCTTTTTTTTTTTTTTGCCCTGCTATTTCTGGGTTTGTTAAAGCAAATAAGGTAAATTTTGGATATGGTCTCACTATAAACTATTTCTTCCCCTTTGCTAAATTGCAAGTTACTGATATTAACTTCCAAACCATATTTAGTTGAAGTTGCTATGTCTATGCCATACTGTTATACTGAATTCTGCTCTAGTAGTTCTCACTGGCTTTAATCTAAATGCATTCCACAGGAAGAATAATTTAAGCCGGTACAGTTCCTTTTCATGAAGCAGCATGTCCCTGGGTACTTCCAAAACAGCTTTTCTGGTTCCGTCCAGGGGTCTGCCTCAAACTGGGTATAATGGTCCTCTTATGAACTCTTCAGATTTAGCATTAAATTCCCAGTTTCGAGTAAAATGCATGAAGAAAAGATTTTCAAGGTATCGCGATTTTATTGTGTGTCCTTCCATGCTTCATAGTCAGTTAAGAACTCACCAATTTCACTGGAGGGGTGTCAGTTTCCATGACTATAAGACCTATAGTCGTCCATGGTTGAAGACATGCAAAGGCCAGCAAGCTGAAAATGCGAGTGGCATAACTACTGGAGATGGAAATGTATCAAAACATGTGAATGATGTTGAAACATCAAATTTGGCAAGCAATGTGATCAGTACGAATCATAGCATAGAGTTCGAAGATGTCCAAGCCCAACAGTTGAAACGGAAAAAGGAGGTTTTGTCGTCTAATATTACAAATGGAGCTATTACAGATAGCTTTGACACAATTGGCCTCAACTCCATTGAAGAAGAAGCATGGGACCTGCTAAGGGAGTCTGTAGTTTATTATTGTGGCAATCCCATTGGAACCATTGCTGCAATGGACCCAACCAGTTCCAATGTTTTGAATTATGACCAGGTCTTCATTCGTGATTTCATTCCTTCGGGAATTGCCTTCCTTTTGAAGGGGGAGTATGATATTGTTCGGAATTTTATCCTTTGTACACTTCAGTTGCAGGTAATGTCCTGAAGTCTTGGTATTATAACACACTTGTGCTGGTAGCAGCAAAATTTGATACAACTTGGTCATTTGCATGCCTTATGTATTCATTTTTTAATTGACTTTTCTGAAGCTATGCAATTGCAATTCTTGCTATGCCTTTATAGAGTTATTCTTATTCATAAGTCATTACTGTTTTCAATACTACAATCTAACTCTAGCTGTTTCTCTATTGGCTTGTGACTTTTTTGGTGAATAAAGTAAAAATAATTTTCTTATGAGAAACATGCTGAAAATGCTTGTGTTTGACAATTAATATTTATATGAATTGTCTACAGATAGGACCACCTGCAGTGCATAATTGTTGAAAAGGCCATGAAATAATACTTCTCATTATTAATTTTTTTTATCAGCATTTCTTTTGCCTTAACCGTATTATTTCTAATATACTATCTTCAACCCACACATCTATATTTCAGAGCTGGGAGAAAACAATAGATTGTCATAGTCCAGGACAAGGTTTGATGCCTGCTAGCTTTAAGGTTAGGACAGTTCCTTTGGACGGTGATGATTCTGCCACAGAAGAGGTTTTGGATCCTGACTTTGGAGAGGCAGCCATTGGGCGTGTTGCTCCAGTTGATTCTGGTAAAATAAGTAATCAAATCTATAGCAATATTTTCTTACACAGCTGAAGAAAGTTACTATAATTCTCCTTGCATTGCTGAACATATGGCACATGTGATCTCAGGATTGTGGTGGATTATTTTATTACGAGCATATGGAAAATGCTCTGGTGATCTATCAGTTCAGGAGAGAGTTGATGTGCAAACAGGAATTAAGATGATTTTGAAGTTGTGTCTTGCTGATGGCTTTGACATGTTTCCAACCTTATTAGTGACTGATGGTTCTTGCATGATAGATCGGAGGATGGGAATTCATGGGCATCCTTTGGAGATTCAGGTAAATAATATTTCCTTTTTATCTTCAATTGTATGTCATTTATAAATGTGTACTTTCGACGGTCAAGAATGAAAATTCACAGCATATTCATGTTTGTACATTTGCTTAGAATGGGAAAAGAGATGCATATGTGTGCACCATTTTTGGCAAGCAAGAACAAATTTTCTTGTGCAAGTTGTGCTAGATCGAGAACCTGCATTCCTGTACCTTATTAATGATTTATTTTGTTTTTTGAAAGAGGATAGTAGTATTCGATATTTTTTATGTATTTTAAAACATGTTGATGTTATATCTTTTTATACATGAAAATTCAACTTCATATGGGTTTTTTTAAGAGTGAAAATTTAAGGTATTTTCAACTTTATATTGAGTTTGAATTGATTGAAGAATGACACTAGTGTTATGAGATTGAATAATGACATTAGTGTTATAAATTTAAGGCATCAGACCTGTACGCCTTCATCATATTTGCTATCTTGTTGAGATTTCTAATTGATTCACTGTATAGTAAATTATCAAAGAAATTTCTAATTGATTCACTGTATAGTAAATTACCAAATATAGGTTGATTTATTGCATTAGCTAATTTCCAGGATTAGTTAGAGAGATTAGCTTAATTATAGGGATTGGGCAGTTTTTTGTTTCTAGAAAAATATTCTCTCTACTGCTCTACATATATGATGCATTTTCCTGTAATCATACAAGATATCTTAGAATGCCATTTCACAATATGGTGATCCACCATTTTCTTAACCTTTTTTTTAAACACCCTGTGAACCCATAAGATGTCTGATAAAAATTCTGCACCCAAATCAGGGTCTATATTGACTCCTGTCATTATTCAATCTGAAAGTGCGTTCAATGTCGGAATCGTTTTGAGTGAAACAAATTACGACATATGGTCACAGATAATGGAAATGCATATCGCAGAGAGGGAGAAACTCTCATATATTCGTGGCAACGAGAAACAACCTGCAGAACAAGATTCTAGTTATGATAAATGGTATGCAGAAAATCAAAAGGTGAAGAGGTGGCTGTTGCTGTCCATGAGCCCAGAAATTATGAAGCGTTACTTACGCTTAGCCACAGCCCATGAAATTTGGAGTGCATTATCTAAGGCATTCTATGATGGAAGTGATGAGTTACAAGTATTTACTTTGGATCAAAAGGCCTTTACTGCAAAACAAAATGGTAGGCCTCTCTCGGAGTATTATGGAGAATTGATGGAAATTTTTCAGGAATTGGATCATCGTGATAAGGTGGTCATGAAAGATCCTGAAGATGTCACAGCTTACAAGAAATCAATTGGAAGACTAAGGGTACGTATATTTCTTGCGGGATTAGATGGTGAGTTTGAACAAATTCGTGGAGAGATTTTACGCAAAGGAACCTGTCCCAGAGTTGGAGAATTCTTATGCATTGATTCGTCGAGAGGCAATACGTCAAGCGACTTTGAAAGGTAAATCAGAAAGTTCTGACAGTACAGTCATGATAGCTCGAAACTGGCAGAGTCAAACAAAAGGAAACCATCCTAAAGCGAACTCAATTATAGATAAGTCTAAGTTTAAATGCACTCACTGCAATCAGCAGGGCCACACTAAGAGTCATTGTTTTGCACTTAATGGATATCCAGAGTGGTGGGATCACAGTCGGGATCAACGAAGAAAGAATCCAGTTGCAGCAGCTGTTGAGGCAAAAAACGCAGATAAAGCCTCCAAAGAGTCCACTGCTTTGATGGCAATTAGAGGTAATGGTGGTGAATTTTCTGTACCTATTACTAATAGCACATGGATAATTGATTCAGGTGCTACTGATCATATGACTTTTGATTCTAGACAAATTTCATCCATGAAACCATCCTCAAAAGAATTGATTTCCACTGCCAATGGTGACACAACCTCTGTTATTGGAAAAGGATTCTTAACTCTTACTAATAATTTTACTTTGGATTCTGTTTTAGTTGTTCCATCTCTAGAATATAACCTTTTGTCTGTATCACAAATTACTACATCCCTAAATTGTATTGTTATTTTTTGGCCTAATTTTTGTGTGTTTAAGGACATTCAGACCAGATAGACGATTGGTTATGGTGTTAAACAAGGAAGATTATACTATTTGGACTTGGTGTCGAAAGATTCTGGGAAGTTAGAAAGCGCTTTGACCGTGAAGAGTTCTACCAAACAGAAAGAAGAAACTGAAATTTGGTTATGGCATCGTCGCCTGGGACATGCTTCATTTAGTTACTTAAAAAAATTGTGTCCTTTATTATTTGCAAAGATGTCACATCTCTGTTTTTCGTTGAGATGTATGTGAACAAGCAAAAAGTCATCGTGTTTCTTTTCCAATCAGTTTGAATAAAAGTATTGTTCCTTTTATGCTTATACACTCGGATGTTTGGGGTCCTTCTAAGATTTCTACTTTAAGAGGATCACGTTGGTTTGTTACTTTCATAGATGACTGCACTAGAATGACTTGGTTATGGTTAATAAAGTCCAAAGGAGAAGTGAACTTGATATTTCAAAAGTTTCACAAAATGATTGAAACCCAATACAACGCAAAGGTTCAGGTTCTTCGTAGTGACAATGGTGGTGAATACCAAAGCTTAGACCTCAAGAGGTACTTGGAAGTACATGGGATTATTCATCAAACTACGTGTCTTAATACACCGCAACAAAACGGTGTTGCCGAGCGAAAAAATCGACACTTACTAGAGGTGGTACGTTCTTTATTATTAGAGGCCCATATGCCTTTCTCTTATTGGGGAGAGGCTCTTACAATGGCAACATATGTCATAAATCGTATCCCTTCTAGCTCTAATGAGTTTCAAATGCCACTGCAGACTCTCCTGAACAAAGTGGTTGCCCTTGGTAGTACAGATTTGGCTCCTCGTGTTTTTGGTTGTGTAGCATTCGTGCATATTCAAAAGAACCCAAACAAATTGGCACCTCGGGCTTTACGATGTGTGTTTCTTGGATATGCTATACACCAAAAAGGGTATCGGTGTTACCATCCTCCAACTAAAAGGATGTTTATAAGCATGGATGTTGTTTTTCATGAACAAATAATGTATTTCTCTTCAGAATCTGCACTTCAGGGGGAAAACCATAAAGAACTGCAAACTCTAGACTATAATTGCCAAGAATATGTATATCTTGAGAAAGAACATTTAGAGGTAAATTGCAGCAACGATAATTCTTGTGCAGATAACTTACAATCAAGTTGTACGGATGACATGGAAAATGAAATAAATGGGACTTCACATTATGAGGTGGTGACAGAACTTGGTATGACTCCTCTTGATGACACACCAAACCAATCATATACTGTCATGGATGCTCTTAATCTTGTGCCAACAAAAAAACAACTACCAGAACGACAAACTAGAGGTATTCCTAAACTCACTTATGGGCCCACTCTTTCTAGTAAGGTTAGATACCCCATGAATAATTTTGTTTCCTACCACCGTTTGTCTGAATCAAATAAGTCATTTGTAAATCAATTATCTACTGTTGCTATTCCTAACAATGTACAGGAAGCCTTGGCTGATCCACGATGGAAAAATGCGATAAATGAGGAAATGAAAGCCTTGCAACAAAATGAAACATGGGAACTTGTTGACTGTCCACTAGGAAAAAAACCAGTTGGATGTCGATGGATTTATGCTATAAAGTACAAAGTAGATGACACAATTGAAAGGCTAAAAGCAAGATTAGTAGCAAAGGGCTACACTCAAACTTATGGGGTAGACTATACAGAGACATTTGCTCCTGTGGCTAAACTCAACACAGTTCGAGTGTTGTTATCTCTAGCAGTAAACTTAGATTGGCCGTTACAACAACTTGACGTAAAGAATGCCTTCCTCCATGGAGAATTATCTGACGAGGTTAATATAGAACTGCCACCAGGATGTATGGTTCCAAAGAAGCATAGTCAAAAGGTGTGTAAATTAAAGAAATCATTGTATGGCTTGAAGCAATCTCCAAGGGCATGGTTTGGAAGATTTTCAGAGGCAATGACTGCTTTTGGCTATCATCAGAGCAATTCCGATCATACTTTATTTCTAAAGAAACAACACGGTAAGATTACTGCTCTTATCATATATGTAGATGATATGATTGTTACTGGAAATGACACTGAAGAACAGAAAGCTCTACAAAGCTATTTATTTGGAAAATTTGAAATGAAAGATCTTGGTCCTTTGAAATATTTTCTGGGGATAGAAGTTTCCAGATAAAAAACAGGACTATTTCTCTCCCAAAGAAAATACATCCTAGATCTTTTGGGTGAAACAGGCATGGAAGAGTGTCGTCCTGCTACTACTCCTATTGAAGAAGGATTGAAATTGTGTCTTGAGCCAAATCAAATACCGGTTGACAAAGGAAGATATCAAAGGCTTGTAGGAAGATTAATGTACTTGGCCCATACCAGACCAGATCTTACTTATGCATTAAGTGTTGTTAGTCAGTACATGTATAACCCAGGAGAAAAACATATGAATGTTGTCATGCACATCTTAAGGTATTTGAAATCTGCACCTGGAAGGGGTATTTTGTTAACTAAACACACTGATTATCAAGAAATAAATGTATATACAGATGCAGATTGGGCTGGAACCATAGATGACAGGAAGTCTACTTCAGGTTATTTCACTTTTGTAGGAGGAAACCTTGTAACTTGGAGGAGCAAAAAACAAAACGTGGTGGCCCGCTCAAATGCAGAAGCTGAATTTAGAGGTATAGCACTTGGTCTATGTGAAGCATTATGGTTAAAGTTATTGTTGGAAGATTTGGGATACCCTCCTAGGCAACCAATCCAGTTGTATTGTGACAACAAAGCTGCATGTGATATTGCCCATAATCCAGTACAACATGATCGCACAAAGCATGTTGAAGTAGACAAATTTTTTATCAAGGAAAAGTTGGATAAGAAGATTTTAGAGTTACCTAAGATCAGAATAGAAGATCAATTGGATGATATTCTCATTAAAGCAGTTCTAAAACCAGTGTTCTCCAAATTTCTAAGCAAGTTAGGCCTGACTGACATTTATGCACCAACTTGAGGGGGAATGTTGAGACTTCTAATTGATTCACTGTATAGTAAATTATCAAAGAGATTTCTAATTGATTCACTGTATAGTAAATTACCAAATATAGGTTGATTTATTGCATTAGCTAATTTCCAGGATCAGTTAGAGAGATTAGCTTAATTATAGGGATTGTGCAGTTTTTTGTTTCCAGAGATATATTCTCTCTACTGCTCTACATATATGATGCATTTTCCTGTAATCATACAAGATATCTTAGAATGCCATTTCACAATATATACCGTTGTCAAATGTTTTGTTCGGGTCATGAGATTGTTAACAGACCAAATTTGTTGCTCTGTTGCATGTTGTAAATAAAACAAACTTTTGATAAAGTCATTTTTGGAAAATCTGTGATTCACATTATGAAATCACACAATCTGAGATACTTTCAATTAAGATGAAATTAGTGTCAAAATAATCATCTCTAACTTGTATTCTCTTTTTGCTTTTTGTTAATTTTTCTTTTTCTAGGCACTGTTTTATTCTGCCTTACGTTGTGCACGTGAGATGCTTACGCCAGAAGATGGATCAGCTGATCTTTTACGGGCACTAAACAACCGTCTGGTAGCTCTTTCATTTCATATTAGAGAATACTATTGGATTGATCTGAAAAAGTTAAATGAGATTTACCGTTACAAGACAGAGGAGTACTCATATGATGCAGTTAATAAGTTCAACATATACCCAGATCAGATTTCTCCTTGGTTAGTGGAATGGATGCCAAACAAAGGAGGCTATTTAATTGGTAACCTACAACCAGCACATATGGATTTCCGATTTTTTTCACTGGGAAACTTGTGGTCTGTCGTGAATAGCTTGGCTACCGAGGAACAATCACATGCCATATTGGATCTTATTGAGGCCAAATGGTCAGATTTGGTTGCAGAGATGCCATTCAAGATTTGTTATCCTGCTCTTGATGGTCAGGAATGGCAGATAATCACAGGCTGTGATCCTAAGAACACGTACTGTATCTAATTTGCTGTGTTTATGTTTTTCTGTTATTTTGTTATATTTTTAATCAAATGGCTTTTTTATTTGTTTATTTTTTGGCAGGCCTTGGTCCTACCATAATGCAGGCTCCTGGCCTACACTACTCTGGCAGGTCAGTTACAGTGGCAAATTTTGGTACACTTAAATTTCTCTAGTGGAAACTGTTCTTATTTAAAGCTTCTATACTCATTTTGTCCTTTACACAAGAGACCAGTTTCTCTAAAGACCAGTTTTTCTAAAGCGAGTTATTTACATAAGAGAGTAAAATAATAAGTGTCAGTCATTAATGAGAAAATCATTGGTCGATATTACATCCACGTGTAGTGATGCAGAAAAAATAATGCATGTGTTGAATTATCTGTGATAAAGATTACTGTTACTCACTGTAGAGTTGCAAAATTCATCATGATAATATATCCTGTTCCTGTGTTTCTTTTCATCTGGACATGTAACTGAATCAGCTTGGTTGTCTTTGTTCAGCAGTAAATGCCCCATTTATGTTATGTATATGTAAAACCCTTTATTAGTGTAGCTGGTATTTTTATTAAGTATTGCAAGTTGGAAATGTGAGGTTCAAGTTTTTAACATGAAATATGCCTGTTGCAGCTCACGGTTGCATGCATTAAGAAGAAGAGAACACATATTGCTGCAAAAGCTGTTGAGATTGCCGAGAGACGCATATCAAGAGACAGGTGGCCAGAATATTATGACACAAAGAGATCTCGACTCATTGGAAAGCAATCTCGACTATATCAGACTTGGTCAATTGCAGGATACCTTGTTGCGAAGTTGCTCCTTGCAGACCCAAGCAAAGCAAACATACTGATCACTGAGGAGGATTCTGAGCTTGTGAATGCCTTGATTTGTGCCCCTAGAGGAAAGCGAGGGCGCAAAAATTTGAGGCAGGCTTACATTGTATGAGTCTTTAATTGCAATTCATTTGGTTCCTTTTGGTCAATTCATTTTTCTTCTGATTATTAGCAGCATGTTATTCTAGCTAGATACGGCAGGAATAAGCAAAAATATATAGTAGTTTGGCGTAGTTGTAATGAAACAGAATACTATATATGTATGTAAATGTGAAAAGTGCTGTCATTACACCAGGTACAGAATTGTAAGTAGCATACTGAAGATACCGTTAATCATTGATGATGAGGACAGAGGACTTATCTGTACCCATATTATTCGAGGTTAGTGAATCGGAGTATTGGACCCTTGTTTTTATTAAGTGATATACGCTAATCAGATAAATCAAAATGTTACACCACTAAATAATTTTTAATTGGATAGTTTTATTACAAAATAATTGGATAATTTTATTATAAAAAATAATATACCATTCAATAATTTTTAACTTCCTTTTATTTTGATAAGTCAAATGTTAGTATTGATATTTGATAGTAATATTAATTTTTGTTAGCCATAAGAATTGAACCTACGAATGTTTTCCACCTTTCTTCTTTAACTAATTGAGTTATCTTATATTGGAGATTTTCATTTTAAAATTTACCACAAATTAAAAGTTCTTTTCACATAGATCATATATATGAAGTTTTATATTAATTCAAGTTTTTTTCTTAGTTATGTATATAAAAATAAAGTTCTCAAAATAAATTGAAATATGAATAATTTGATTACCTTCTTAATTATTTTTAATTTTTATTAAATTTGGTATATATGATTTGTGAGAAAAACAACTTTTAATCTAATTCTCTAATTTAAAGTTAATGAGTTGTGTAAAATTTAATGTAAGTTATATTGATGTAAATTAGAACCTTTGAACCAGCAAAATTCTAAAGGATTATCAACTAAAAATTAAATTTTTATTAACTAATCATTATCATCACAATTCTCATCATGTTTGTTACTGTTATCATTGTTATAATTATTGTCATTGCTGAGTTGTGACTAATATCGTCGTCATGACTATTATCAATATAATTATTACTATTATTGTCATCAATGGTGGTAGCAATAATAATGATTTTAGTAATGGTGACACATTTAGTGACAGCTAAAATGATAGACTTTGGGACAAGTTTAGAAGGTTATATAGTATCATAGTAGAAATGAATAGTATTATGAAGTAAATGTATGATGATAAAGAAGGAATGGAAAATGGAAGTGAATATGAGAAGATAACCCTTTTAATTAGAGAAGAATTTGGTTAACAAGTTGGAAAGTCAATTGAGATGGGTAACTATTAAGAGAGGTTTGAGTGACAGGTCAATATAGACTACAAACAGATTGGATGTCTATGCAATAGTCTCAACTTATAAAGTCTTGACTGAAGATCATAAAAAGATATCTCTCCTAAGGTGGAGGTTTTGGTGTGGAGAGCTGAAAAGGAAAGATTACTAATGCTGTAAATTTACAACAGAGGAATATCATTTATAAATTGGTTGCATACAGATATGCAATGTAGTTGTAGAAATAGACATATACCTATTTCTGGAATGTAATCAAGTGGTGTGCATATGAAACTTGGTTTATAAAGGTGGGGACTTGCCACACAGGGATTAGAAATCACTACCTACAACTTTTGGGATTGATACAAGGCTAAAAAATTGTGTCAAAGGATGGAGGGTAGTATGATTTGCTACATTGTAACACATTTGGAAGGAGCACAACAATATAATTTTTAGAAATAAGATTCAAGAAAATCAACAAATAATGCAAAGCATTGAGATGCACACTTGGTGTTGGGCACACGATGGAGGTAGAATGTTGTACTTGTATGCAAAATGGGTGATGAACCATGTACAATATTTCTTGAATGTCATAGATGCAAGAAAGATATAATTTGTAGATGCTTGCTGGGTATAGAGATCACATGATACACATTTGAAACAAGTAAGCACTGGAAGTAGCATAATACCCTAGAATAGACGCACGGAAGGTCGAAAATGCAAGGCATTACCCTATAGCAGATGCAAGGGAGGTAGAAGTTGGGGAGATAGACAAAATTATGTAGTGGAGGCTAGTGATGTTGTTGTTTGCATGGAAGGCAAGAGAGACACACAAATATTTTGTAGGGAAGGTAGATGTTGTACCCTATAGTAGGTGTATGAAAGATAGAAGCAATACCTCAGCAGAGGAAGGTAGATGCATTATCCTAGCAGGGGAAGTGAACACAGTACCTTAGAGCAGACACAAAAGAGACAGATGTAAGGAAGTGATGCATCCCTCCCCAAGCCATGTTTAAACAATTTTTTAGAGAAAGAATGCTGCTTAGGATCTTGCTCATAGAGGTTCCAAGGTTGAAGAAATGGAGGTGGAAGGCTAGGAGATGGAGGTGAGGTAGGCGACACTTCTACTTTGTAGATGATAAGCCATGAGTAAAACTAGCCACAAGGGAAGGAACCCTTAATAATAGCATTAAAGACTCTCACAAGAGTGAAGAGAACATGAACACTCTCTAAGAACAAAGAACTCTTAATTTTAGAGAAATGTTATTTTTATTCAAATGAGTGTTAAAAATGATATAAGAGGAGAGAAACTCTATTTATAGAGCAAAGCATGAACCATGGGCCTAAAATACTAATGGTGAACATCCAACATGCTTAAACAAGGGTTAATTGGCTTAATTTAGTGTTAATTTAGCATGTGCTCAATTAACACTAATTTAATCTAACTAAAGATCCAAACATGGTCCTTAAAATATGGATCTATGTTCCCTCTAGTTTGAATTTGAATTTTGGAGAGAAATGACATGACACCTCCAAAATTCAAATTAAAATAAGAAGGAATAAGAATCAGCCATGTATGAATGAGAAAACATATATGGAGTAAAACAAGGGGACAAGGGGGCTCACATGTCTCCTACATGCTTCATGTGTTGATTAGAAGGGTGTGAAAATGAATTAGGGGTGTAGAAATAAGATCCTACATGTCCAAATCTTCATGGACCAAACTCAACTAATTAACACACTGCACAAGGAGACTAATTACACCTTCTAAAGAAAAATAGAACCTATAGGCCAAAATATAAGGCCGAAAATTAAACTAGCTACACCCCTAAAATCCTAGTGACTTAAGAGTGCTTATATAAGCATAAAAATGGTTAAATGAATAGAATTAAATGGAACATGTCCTAAACTAAGCTCTTTGAAGCTTCATCCAAGTCATGCTTCTTCCTTATTAGTTATAGCTCAAGCCTATGCTAGGGATGCATGCATCATATCCTCTTCCTTGAGGAGGATTTGAACTCAAATCATATGGTCTTTCTTCCTCTTTTTCCAATCCTGCAAAAGCACATGCATATAAATGAGTATATGATTATGTACATAAATGTTAAGGGTAGGAGGTCTACAGGGAGACCTCATAGACTTGGGGTGGTTAGGGTATGCACTAAGGTTTAAAACTTGTTTGTTGTGCTTATGCCCCCACACAACAGTTCCCCAAGTGACTCCAAGTTCACTGAAGGCTAGTCCTATCTGGATAGGAAGTGAGACAAGCTTAGGTGCCGTGGAGCACTCATCCAAGAAAGCCAAGTAGGCTTTATCTTGTTGTTCACCCCATAAGATGATGATGGGCCTACGGGTGGACATTTCTTTCAAGGCCTCTTTGAGTAGGCCTTGAGATGGCTATGGATAGAAAATATTTATAGCTCAATCTCTTGACCACACTTGGCCATATCCACAAGTAGGATTTAAGGTTGTGTTTCATTGTGCTAAAAAGTTAAAGGCACAACCTCATTTCCTACTTGCAACATAGGAAATTTGTTTTCAATTAGATTTTCCTTGGATGGCAAGGATAAATATCCTTTAAGAAAAACTTCCTTTCTTTGAATTGTTGAACTTGAGGTTCTTATTTGAGCTTTATGAATAAATGTTCAAGTTCAACACTTGGTGAATTTGTTTCTTTATGTGCAACTAGAGGTTGTGGAAAGATGTGCTCAAATGATTGAGACATAGCCTCCACTTGCACTTATCCTAAGAAAGAAGTTTCTTTAATAAGATCCTCATTAGGAATTCAAGAGTAATCTTCTTGAAGACCTTCTTCTCTCTCACATTTGACCAAATTTTGAACTTGCGGATTTGATTTGATCCTTAAGGATGTAGGCTCAAGTTGAAAACTTGGTGAAGTGTCAAGTATCACATTCACCTTTCTCCATCAAGACATTTTCCAAGCATTTGACTTCACAATTTTGTTTCTCAAAAGGTAAAGATACAAGTCCAACACTTGTTATATTGTTTGATGAAGAATCATATTCAAGGTGAATTTGAAATTGTGAGTCAAAGTGCTCAAAAGATTTTTGCACAATCTCAAACTCCACTTGTTTTTTTATGGATTGGTTAAAATATTTTTCCAATACTCTTTTCTCTCTTTATCTTCCTTTTTCCCTTTTTCTTCTCTCTCGTTTTTCTCCCTTTCCTCTTTCTCCCTTCTCTCTTTTTTTCTATATATTTTCTTTCTATCCTATCTCTTCTATATCTCTTTTTTATTTTTCTTTCACTTTCATCATCTCTCACATAGAGGTAGGAAGTTGAGTATGAGTTATGGGAAGGACTAGGATGGTAATCATACCAAGAGTAGTCACTCGTCTCACCCTTTGTTTTTGGTTTCTCAACTAAAATATGTATGAGTCTTTGGAACTCAAACACCACCTAAACAAAGCGTATAAGCAAATCACAAGAACTAAACTAAGCGAATACCTACAAGTGAAAAAAAGCCTTTGGAACTCTTAAGCACTCATTAAAACATATGAAACAAGCTAAGGTAACTAAGACAAACTGAAGGAGGTAAGGATCTAACGTGCTCCTAAAGGTGTGGAAGGTGGTGTACCACTTCCTACTTCACACCTTAATTAGCGAGAGACTAACCTAAATACTTAAAAATAATGACCTTTTACAAACCAAAGAAAAGAAAAATACAACTAAAAGTTGACAATTAAGGAACAAAACTAAAAACATTCTTCAAGTCTCTCCAAGGTGTGTCACTCTTTGTCCATGCTCTTCCTTTTGTTCAAGTCCTTTTAGCTATTTCAACTCTTCCTTAAAAGGCTACCCTTGTGGAAAGCTTCCTTACTCAAGGCTTACCTACACAAAAGTGGCACCAAACCAAGACAAGAACCAAAGATAGGACAAGCAAAAGTAAAACAACAAAGGTACAATTTGAATGGTAAACTATCCAAGTGGAAAAAATATTAGAAACACGACTCAAAGATGTAGAAGAAGACAAACTAAAATTAAGGCTAAGAAAGAAGTAGGTACACAAAGTACAATCCTAGAATGGTTCTAGATTAGATGAAGGACTAAAATGCAAAAATGACTAAAAAATTTTCAAAAATTGCACAAATTATAAAAGTGATGTCAAATGCTATATATTCAAGTTTCAAGCTATTTTAATTGATTTTAGGTTCTATTTTTCAATTTAAATGATTTCCTATTAGGTACACCAATTTTGTCTATGTATTTTTTTTTCTTTTTACTTATTTGTTTTTGCACTCCTTTTTTGTTCTTTCTTTTCAAATTGTCTTTTTGACTTCTTTTCTTTTTTTTTAAAAAAAAATTTCTTTTGGTTGTACCTAATTCAGATCTGGATAGCAAATTTTAGGAGGAATCAAGAAGCCTTAAATACTTGAAGTGATTTAGCAAGCAAGGTCACACAATTTCAAATACAAGTGCAACTAATGAAAATTTTAGTAACTAAAAAATGTACTAAAACTTGAAGTGTTTTAAGGTATGCTTAGAGGTGCTTGATTTGTGCATGAATTAACTTGTTTTGGCACAAGTTTTTCTCAATATCACATAGCCAAGGACAACTCCAAATACCAAAACAATTTTACTTCAAACAAGCACACTAAAAGCTACTACAAAATGCAACACAAGACACTTAAAATTTAGAGAAGAAATTGAGCTATAATTTTTTGAAAAATTATTGAGGAAACATGCTTGAACTAAAAGCATGTGTGACTTCTCAAGAGACTTAAACAAGAGAGAAAAACTCTCTTAGAAGCTCAATTTCAAGAAGTGAACACAACTCTTTTTTTTCAAGACACAAAATCAACACAAAAAATTAGTAAAACCTAAGGAAATTTATAAGACAAAATTAAGGATTAAAAAAAACTTTAAATGACAAATACTGAGATTTTAAAACTGAAAATAAATTCTAACATAAGCAGCAGAAAAAATGCACAAAAAACAGCCAAGAAAATGTAAAAATGAAGCCAAAACACCTAAATCACAGCGCTGTGGGAAACGCCACAGAGGTATGGGTTCACAGTTTGGTGTTTCTTAGGAACTTCATTATGCACAAAATGACTCAACAAAAATTTAATGGTGTAAATGAGTCGTAAACATGATTCAAAGGAAGAATAAGCAATTTGGACCCATTAAACTCAAAATAAAGTGCATATAACACAATTGCACTGACAAAAATGAAGAGAAATGACTTAGAATTAAAATGAACCATACAAAATTAAAATAACAACCCAATTAACACTAGACAAGCAAGGAAATATAATAGATAACACGAAATGGTGAAAAGAAAATAGAATTGGAGTAGTAGAAGAAGATGAACATAAGACAATAACACTTATTTAATCCAACTAACGATCCAAACATAGCCCTTAAAATATGGATCTATGTTCCCTCTAGTTTGAATTTGAACTTTGGAGAGAAATGACATGACACCTCCAAAATTCAAATTAAAATAAGAAGGAATAAGAATCAGTCATGTATGAGTGAGAAAACATATGTGGAGTGAAACAAGGGGACAAGGGGGCTCATATGTCTCCTACATGCTTAATGTGTTGGTTAGAAGGGTGTGAAGAGGAATTAGGGGTGTAGAAATAAGATCCTATACGTCCAAATCCTCATGGACCAAGCCTAACTAATTAACACACTCCACGAGGAGACTAATTGCACCTCCTAAATAAAAATAGAACCTATAGGCCAAAATACAAGGCCGAAAATTAAACTAGCTACATCTCTAAAATCCTAATGACTTAAGGCTGCTTATACAAGCATAAAAATGGTTAAATGAATAAAATTAAATGGAACATGTCCTAAACTAAGCTCCTTGGAGCTTCATCCAAGTCATGCTCCTTCCTTATTGGTCCTAACTCAAGTCCATGCTACGCGTGCATGCATAAGGAAGACATATGCAATATCCCAGAGAAGATGAAAGGAAGACAAAAGGAATTCTATAAAGAAGACTAGTGTTTTTCTTGTCTACATGGTTTGACTACAAAATGTTTTATTTTTACTCTTACACTAGGTTTGTTTTTTGGTTTTGACGCAATCTTCTCAAAACATTAGGATTTGATTGATTTGGTTTTGTTTTTTAGTTTTTAAAAAGAGTTTTCAAAATAGTTTCCAAAATTTGTTTTCTAGAGAAAAAAAACTTATCTAGTAAGTGTTGTTTGAAAACTGTTTTAGAGATATGAAAATAAACAAAATTTGTTCATATTTATGGAAATGTCATTAATGAAAAGTAAAAAAATAACATATTCTCCTTATATTTTTAGATTTCAAAATAAAAATAAAAGATTGAAAAGCAAAACTACTTTCAATTGTTCTATTTTCCTTTTTTAAAACTAAAAAAACAAAATTATTTTTGAAAATTATTTTAAAAAACATTAACCAAACGAGTTTTTTAGTTTTTGAAATATTATAAATATTTTTATAAAACTATCGTGAAACAAACAAGAAATCATACTTGTGTTTTTCTAATTTGCATCAACAATAATTTTGACTTAACAAAGAAGACTTCATTGTCACGTATAAACTAGATAATAAAATAACCATGTTAGTGTAAAATTCTATGTATTTATTTATGTATTAACAAATACGACTTCAATATTAAATATAATTTTATTTATGTATCTATTTAAAAGGAGGAAAATTATATTAATTTATTTATAATATTACTATTTAAAATAAATAAAAATATTAATTATTTTTAAAGAGAAAATTTTATTTATATTAATGTATCTATTTAAATATTTAAGATGATATTAATTATAATTTTTAATTAATATTTATTTTTTGTAATTATTAAATGAGTTTAATTGGTATACAAGTCAGCGTAAAAATCTTTTACACTAATAGTGTATACTAATTAAACTTTTATTAAATACTACATATTTATCACAAATAATAAAATAATAAAAGTAATGTTGTCACTATAAATAAACAATTATTAAATATTAAAATATTTTTTTATGGATATAAAGTTAAATTTTCTAAGATAATTATTATATTGTTACAAAGTATTTATCGATTTTGTCAATTATTGATATCTATCAGAAAATATTATTAGATACTTTTAGTGAAATTTTATCTCATAGCCACAATTTATTCTTCGAAGACTATGCTTAAAATGTGTAATTGAATGTTAATGTAAAAATTTATACACTCACAGTGTATACCAATTAAACTCTATTAATAATACTTTTTTTTTTATATTTTAATATAATAATTTTTTATTTAATATTTAACATCTTTATATAATAAAAAATAGGTGCTACTTTATTTTAAAAAGTATCAAATATTTTTTATGTAATCAAAAGCGAATGTGATTTTATTAATCAAATCCAAATGTCCATATTAATAGAAATGGAGAAAAAAAAATTAAAAACTTAGTATGCACATTTTAAAAAAAAAAATATTTACATTATATTTTATAAAAATTATTGAGGTGTTTTTTATAATTTATTTTAATTTAAAAATACTTTTAAACTAAAGTAAAAAATTAAAACTTAAAAACAGATATAATTTGTTTGTCAAATTTATTTATTTTAAATTAATTCATGTAAAATAGTTTAAATAATATGATTATTGTGAATAAGTTTCTAAAAAAAGTAAATATTAAGTTAATATTTTATCCAATTTTTAAAAATAATTATAAGTAAATTGAATCGTATCTAAATCAATCCTAAAATAAACAAATAATTTAAATACACTTATATATATGTATTGAATTTTAAAAATTTTAAAAATCACACCAACATAAAATGATTTATCATTGGTTGTATAATATTAAAAAAATTCCAATAAAAAAGAATCCTAAAAAACAAATGAACATGTTAATAACGGACCACCCAAAATATCTGATTGAAATGTATCCAACACAGTACCACTTCGGTAAAAAATAAATAAAAACCCAATACCATACTTGAAGTTATGAGGTTTTTAAAACTATCATAATTTTTTTCTTCAAATTTAATTAGGAGTCAAATCATAATACAAGTTTTTTTATAATAAATCAATCTTATTACTCACCAACCAAATTATATATTCGTAATATTAGTTGTTTCACTTTAATTTGTATGTATTATTTTTCTAAATTTTATGTTGACATTTACTAATAGTACATCCTATATATATATATATATATATATATATATATATCAATACATTATATTATATTAATTAATAGAATAATGTGTCAAAATTAATTCCAATTAATTTATGTATAAAAAATTATATTGATCACAATTTATATACGTTAATAGTGGTTTCGGTGATGTTTTAATTTTAATAATGGTGAACTTTTGTACTTTTGGGAGGCTTTTACACTTTATTAATATATTTTTAGCTTATTAAAAAAAAATGGTCAACTTTCTGAATCGGTGCAAATATTCAAAATAATGAAACAATTATATAAGAAAAACAATTTTTGATTTGGACCACAAAGAATTTTCTAATTAAGCTGTGTTCCTAATATAACATTTTAACTGTCTGGTACTGTTGAGTTTTTTTTAAGTCGTGTATTTAATTTGTCATATGTTTTAACTATCACTCGCTCATTAAATTAGTTTCTCCTTATATACATAGTTTAATGTTCATCCTGCATAAAAAAGTTTTATCCTATGGTCAAATCATAATTTATTGTGATAATTCATTATTTATATAATTTTAAAATATTAATAATAAAGTTAATAAATTTATAATATATTAAAGGTTGTAATTAAAGGAGTGTGTAAATTTTTTTTACATTATGAGAGTGCATGCAGACATTTCTCTCTCTTTAATTATAAGGGAATATTAACCATATGAACTCTATTTTTAGTTGGAGTGCATTAAGAAACAATACCAAAATTATTTGATAAAAATTTATCTTCTATTTTAAATAATTTGTTTCAAGAACATTATAGTCATTTACTACTCAAATAAATTTTAGATAAAAATTAAAAATAATAGATGGTTAAAAAACTAAAATACTTTAAAAAAAATTAAAATTTAGAGATATAAGATGACATAATTGGTTAAGAAAGGAGGAAGGTAAAAAAAGTAATGTGTTTGATCATTATGACTAACAAAAACTAATAATACTAACATTTGACGTATAAAAAAATACTTAAAATTAAACTAAAATCTCACTTAACCATAAAATCTTTTAAAGATGTTTGTGTATAAAGTATTTTAATTATCACATCCTAAAATATCTTAATTATTGTCGTTATAACTACCACCACTACTATTCTAACTGCTATCATAGTCAAATCGCATCACCACTATGATTGTTACAATGTTACCCTTATCGTTGTTATCATAGTTATTATTACTATTATCACTATCACTAATATCATCGTGAGAATCTATGTTATTGTCATCACCACCACTACCTATTACTGTTGTTGTCGTGCAACAACAATTGAGATGGTGGTTGTGACGATGACAATGATAACAACACAAATTATCACAGTGGTAATGATAACGACGATGATCGTGGTAAGAACAACAATTATCGTGGTACGTAGTGATGTTGGTCATAGTAACGCAATGGTGACGATAATATAATTGAGATATTTTAGGATTTAATAATTAAAATATTTCATCGATAAATTTTTTTAAAGATTTTATAGTTAAATAAGATTCTAATTTGAATTTTAAGTATTTCATTCTTTATTTCTATTTTTTATCTTAATCTAAGTATTATTGTATTGAGTGTTAAATAACTATAACATTCTTGAAATAAATTATTTAAAATAAAAGATAATAATTATTTTCAAATAATTTTTTGTGTTTTTTTCTAATACACTCCAACTAAAAATAGAACATATATGTTACCATTTTTCACACACACACATATATAGAACATATATATATATATATATATATATATATATATATATATATATATATATATATATATATATATATATATATATATATATATATATAGAGAGAGAGAGAGAGAGAGAGAGAGAGAGAGAGAGAGAGAGAGAGAGAGAGAGAGAGAGAGAGAGAGAGAGAGAGAGAGAGAGAGAGAGAGAGAGAGAGAGAGAGAGAGAGAGAGAGAGAGAGAGAGAGAGAGAGAGATCTACTTACTCCAAGAGTAAATATAAGACACTTAATATTTTTTGTCACACACATATATAAAGAATGATCCACTTACTTAGGTAGGAAGTATAAGAAACTTAATATTAAATTCAGTCCTACCATAATAAATAAAGAAATCAACACCATTAAATTTAATATACAGTTATTATTAAATTTGACCTTATTGATTTTAATAAATAATATAATCATCACCATTAAATTTAATCTCACAATTATGATTAAATTCTTTCCTTTTTCAAAATAAGTTTTTTTTTCTCACCTAATATGTCATCTCTCTAGGAGTTATAAATTCTAAGGTTAGTCTAAGGGTAAAGTAAAGAGATGGAGAGGGAGAGGTCGCAGGTTTAAAGTCATCTACTAACAAAAACTAATATTTGACTTATAAAAAAATGACATTTTTTTATATATATCTAGGAAGCCAACTATAAAAGTAAGGCTAAAAGAGATACTATTTCATCCTTATCATTATTTTATTAAAATTTAATGTTAAGAATACTTATTTATTACAATCATTAAGTTTTAAAAAAATAAATACTGAGGATCAAGACTAAGTCTATTATATACTTACTTTGACTAAGTTGATATATGTCACTCTTTGACTAAGTTGATATGTTCCACTCTTTGACTAAGTCTATCATATATGAGAAAAACACTTATACACTGGTAATGTACAAAAGTTTTACACTGATATTGAATCACAATTCTTCATATATGATAAGTTTATTGACTTTACCAATTAATACTTTAAAATTTATATAAATGAAAAGTTGTGATTGAACACTAGTGTAAAACTATTTTATACTATCAGTCTAAAAATATTAAACTATATATATATATATATATATATATATATATATATATATATATATATATGGGAGGGAATCCACTTACCCCAACAGTAAGTATAAAAAACTTACCCTTCATTTTCTTGAAATATAATTGTTAATATTAGTTACTCATTACAACAATTATATTTCAAGAAAATGAATGAATAAGATAATGAGTAAGTATTTTATACTTATTTTTAGAGTAAGTTGATCCCCTTTAGTGGCATATCTTAACCCAAAACTTTGAGGAGTCAAAATAAATTTAATTTAATTTATATCTATTATAAAAAATTAAATTTAAATATAATTTTAATTTTTATTTAAAATCAAGATTTTATTCCTCTTATTTTAATTAAAATAAAGTTTTAATTTTTAAAAGATATTTTTATTTAAAATTTAATAAAAATATCAAAATTGCATTTATATATGCTAGCCTAATTTTGTTTTTGGTCCTAAAGTAGCCTAAATTTTAAATTGTAAAGATAACACTAAATACCATATAAAGACGGTAGAAAAGTCTAATGTTTCTAAAATAACTATAAAATTTTTAAAATACACTCTATATATGTGTGTAAATTGCCAATTTACTCTTTCTAAACTTTAAGTGAGTGTAAAATAGCAAATCCTTATAAATATAGGGTTTGCAAATTTACATCCACTTATATTTTAGAAATAGTAGGTTAATAAACCATATCTATAAATTTATTTAAATACACTCAAAACATAAATTACTAACTTATTTGTTCTAAAAAACAAGTGCAAGTAAATAAATTCCTAAAATATAATATTTTTATATTTATATTTTATTATTTAATACCTCAATATATGCAGTTGTAAAAAAATATGGGGAAGGGGGGCATGGCTCCTCCTTGGACAAAGGTTGACACTAACCCCCCCCTCTCTCTCTATATATATATATATATGGATGACAAAAATATCCATACTCATGGGTACTCGTCCGAGCCCGCCTCGATTTGACGGGTATTACCCGGTATGACCGGGTATGGGTACGAGTACGGGTATTATCCGATGTATTAAACTAGGTACGGGTATGAGTATGTGACTACCTGCCTCGTTATAATTTTAATGATTACAGAATAATTTTAATTTATATATTTAATTCAAAAATTTAATTTATAATTTCTTGTTATTAATTATTCTTTATATACTTTTTAAATTAAAATATAATTAATAAAATAATATATATTATTTATTTAATAATAAATAAGTAAATTTAAATTGTAAAAAATAATATGACGAGTACCCACAGGTATACCCGAACCCGAAAATGCCTGACTAGGATGGGGATAGGGATTAAAATTTCGTACCTGCTCTTTTTATACCCGAACCCGCCCACGGGGAGGTCAAACTCGCACCAACCCCACCCCGTTGCCATCCCTATATATATATAAAGGGGAGATGCAATTATTCCAAAAGTAGACATACAAAACTCATTTTTCATTTTAACCACTCATTTTCTTAAAATATAATATTTAAAATAAATTATTCATTACCATCATTGGATTTCAAAATATATATATACACACACACACATAGACATATGAAGTAAAAAAAAAAAAGTTTACTGTGACAAATGAGAAAAATTAATAATAGTAGTAAGATTAAAAATAACAACTTATATTATTAAAACAACTCACTTAAAGATATATGTGTTTCCTTCATTGTATCCGCACCTATTGTGGTGGCGGTGACCACAATCGTGAGGCAACACTAGTGGTGGTGGTGGTGAGGGTGAAGGTGGGGTGTGAGTGTGATTAAGTTACAGTGAAAGAGACACATGATATCTTTAAGTGAATCCTTTTTAATCTTACATTTTTCTCACCAGATATGTCATATATATTATTAATTAATTATTTAGATAAGGAAACTATAATAAGCTAGCATATTTATTTCTTACCTCATAAACTAATTTGAGGACAACCTAGTATACATGACTATGTATGAAATCAACTATTTGGTAGTATAAACTCATTAAATATACATGATATATTGAGTAATATCACTGGCACTTAGCAAAATTGGAAAAAGTTGTGCCATTCAAAATTAAGAGAATTGTTTCAATCTAATCTTCAAATTAATTCATACATTCACAAATTCATTGGCAATTAATGATTTTTGCCTATATATTCTAGTTTGTCATTTCCATCTCATTCTAATATCTAGTGTCTATACCATTTTTTTCTTTAGTCAGCTTTGAAAAGACTTTAGTAGTTCATATGGAGTTCCTAGAGTCGCAACTCTCAGGATATGGTGAAGGTGGAGGTGGGGTGTAACTGCAATTAAGTTATAGTGAAAGAGACACATCGTATATTTAAGTGAGTTATTTTTATAACTATTATTTTTAATCTTACATTTTTCTCACCAGATATGTCATATATATTATTAATTAATTATTTAGATAAGGAAACCATAATAAGCTAGCATATTTATTTCTTACCTCATCAACGAATTTGAGAACAACCTGGTATACATGATTATGTACGAAATCAACTATTTGGTAGTATAAACTCATTAAATATACATGATATATTGAGTAATAGCATTGACACTTAGCAAAATTGGAAAAAGCTGTGCCAATTCAAAATTAAGAGAATTGTTTTAATTTAATCTTCTAATTAATTCATACATTCACAAATTCAATTGGCAATTATTTTTGGCTATATATTCTACTTTGTCATTTCCATCTCATACTAATATTTGGTGTCTATACATCTTTTTTCCTTTAGTCGGCTTTGAAAAGACTTTAGTAGTTCATATGGAGTTCCTAGAGTCGCAACTCTTAGATATGATGAGGGTGAGGTGGGGTGCGGGTTCGATTAAGTTAGGTAAAAGAGACATATAATATCTTTAAGTGAGTTATTTTTAATCTTATATTTTTCTCACCATATATGTCATATATATTATTAATTAATTATTTAGATAAGAAAACCATAATAAGGTAGCATATTTATTCCTTACCTCATAAACGAATTCGAGGATAACTTGGTATACATGACTGTACAAAATCCAAATCAACTATTTAGTAGTATAAACTCATTAAATATACATGATATATTCAATAATAGCACCACCACTTAGCAAAATTGGAGAAAGTTGTGCCAATTTAAAACTAAGAGAATTGTTTCAATTTAATCTTCAAATTAATTCATACATTCACAAATTCAATTGGCCATAATTTTTGGCTATATATTCTACTTTGTCATTTCCATCTCGTACTAATATCTAGTGTCTATACCATCTTTTTTCTTAATCTGCTTTGAAAAGACTTTAGTAGTCCATATGGAGTTCTTGGAGTTGCAACTCTCAAACACCTTCAAATTAATGAAGCAAGAGGTATTTTCTAAACTCCCTCAATATTGTTTCTGGACTTTTAGTGGATTGCAAGTCACCTTTGGTTTTAATTTGTTCTTAAATTTTACGTATCCTTATATATTCAAACTTAAATTTGTTGAAAATGAAACTAATTGTCTTATTTTGTTCTATATTTCCCCCTCTTTGATATTAGGGTTTGGTGAATGACCACTTCACTTTTGTCTACTCCTTGAAAAGGAATATCGAAGATCATTTCTACGTCGAAATTATAGCAGAATTTTGCAGTGTTATCCAAGATGGCTTGAAACTTTTAACACAGATAATGTAATTTTAATCTTTGTCATTCATAATATAATATTTTTTATGTATGAAATGTAAGTATTGATATATAGTTATTTTTTTGTCTTTTTTCAATGAAAACACAACCATGACAATCTTCTTTTTCTTCAATGTAGGAATACTGGGTCTTTAAACTACAATCTTATGAAAGAGTATGTTTACAAAGTTAAAGGAAGTTCTTTAAGGTAATTGTTCTAATATTTGCATCAAGATTTTGAGTAGTAAACATTAGGCAGGTCAAATCTCTATATGATTTGTGTATAGTATTTGTTATGCATAACTCTCATTAATTTTGTTATGCACTTAATATTCAATATCGTGAACTCTCATAAAGTCAAATGACAAAATATGAAGCAGAGAAAAAAGTATATAAAACTCTTTTAAGATTTTTGGAAACGCTTTACACCTTAAATGATTTTATTTTGCTAAACTTTAGCCAAAACATTTGAATGGGAAACACACATGCACTAGCTAGGGTAAGCACATATTTACACACACTATACTTTGCGTAGTAGGTTTTAGTGGATGTTAATTAATCTTCTTTTTGAGCCATTAATCATAGGACAAATTCCAATATACTCTGTCATTAATTGTCGAGATTTAGTTTAAATATTTACATATTATTATGAATGTTTAATCAACAAAAACTTTACAAAACTTCTTCAATCATAGATATATAAAGTTGCCGAACAGACATAGCCATATATTAATGACCTTGTTAATATCTGGTACAAAATATGGGATGAGGCCAGGCCATAATATGGATATATATATTTTTGATTATATATAAAATAAAATAAAATATGAGATATAATAAAATTATTATTTGCAACTATTATTTATTTGTCTCGCAGTTTTGGGGCATGTAGATTGGCAGAAGCATTTGCTGACATTGAACGCGCTATTGATGCGGACTCTAAAGAGGGGTAATGAACACCTAAACGTTATTAGAAGAACTTTTAACCTTATACATTTAATGGCACATACTCAATGAAACAAAAAACAGTTTCCACAGAACAATGCATTTCAACTCTCAGTTTCGTAGGTGTTTGGAGGCATTGAAACGAGCTCAGCGTCAATTTTCTGCTCTAGAAGAAAAGCTCCATGGTTGCCTTCAGGTAATTTATTTTATATATAAATTTTAAGTTAAAAGTATAATTCATGAATAATATGCACATATAATTCCTACACGTATCTGGTTCACAACTTCTTAGGCTAAGAAATGAGTAATTACTCATTAGCTAGAGGATCTCATTAATGAACGACAGCAACAGATGGATTAATTTTACTTTAAACCAATATAAGCTTGACTTTATTATTAAAATAGTTAAATCTAGAAGATTAAACTTGACACTGTTAATTAAGCGTTGCTCGAGGTGTGTTATTTTATTAAATAAGTTTATTAAGGCATGAGAAAATAATTGAGTTGTTTAAATTGAGGAGGAGACTGACACGCTACCCAAAAAAGTCTCTTTGCATATGTAAAATTTTACTGTTGGTTAGCACATATAATTGAATTTAATTTAAATTGGCCTGGTCCTGCGAAGAAATTATAGTGTTAATCCTAATTAAGAGTTTCTTTATCCCTTTCAGGTTTGTCCTTTTAGGGTTTTGGTTAGTATGTACATATTTGGCCGTTTAGTCTTTCACTTTTAATTTGTTCATTTTCCATTGACAACGTACGCATAATCTTTATTATGTTCTTACTGTGTGTGTGTTTTTTTGTTATACAGCTTGAAAGAAGATTAGTTATCTTAGCTACCGAGGGAACCAATGATAAGTGAGAATCAGCTTACTGCAGTGTACTCAGGTGCTTTGTGGCAATAGTCAGATTGTGTAAATCAATCTATTCAGATTGATTTTCGTTTCCTTCGTATCAAGGATATTATTGGTTTCGTTTAAAACACCATGCGTTATATATGCCAATTTGTATTTGAACTTAATCTCCAATATTTATATCATGTTAATTTTCGTCTCATTGTTTTTTAATTCAAAGCATCGACTATTTATTTGTTAAATGTATTATTTAACTTTGATATTTGACAGAAATTAGTTCATCTTAGCTATATATTCAATAATAAATTAAGGATACTTTAGAAATAAAAAATAATTAGACGTGAAAAACTAATCGGAGCAATAGACACACTAGAACTAAATAAGTGTCGAAAATATTTTATTAATACAATTTTTATAAGAAAAATATATTTTTATATTTTTAGAATTTGATTTTAATTTATTTTAATCTACAAAATTGTCAGGACTTGAGTTAATTTTTACATTATTATGTAAAAATACACTAAAGCTACTAAGGATTATTTACTATTTTATGTAAAATATTTATTATTATTTTTATTTATATAAATTATTTTTCCTTAATATGATAAATATTTTATTTATAATAAAGGTTTAATTTTATATTATTTTTTCTTACCAAGATTCTTAGGAAACTTTTTCATTAAGTATTTAATTATATTTAACTCTACCTAACCTAACTTGAATAATTTATTGGTCACGTTTTATTCAACTCCCCAGCAACCATCAATTCATTTTAGAAAGATTAAAACATACATATACATACATATACATATACATATATATATATATATATATATATATATTTATTGGAACATCAAATGTTAATTTGTTTATTAACCATTAACGTCTATTTACTTTATCATTACTTACCTTAAAAAGTTAAATCTTCTAACAATATAGTAAATTTACAAAAAGAATTACTCTTCTAAAGGAAGCAAAAGCAACTACTTTTAGTCATGAAGAAAAGTCAACATTTAATATTATATTGCATATATAAGCATAATAAATTATGAGTATGTTCAAATATCACACACATATATATAACTGAGATTACTTACTTTATATAAAATGGTAAAATTGATATCTCAAAACATATAATTTGTCATTTAGATATCACATTTCATAGTTTATTTGTTAGAAAGAAAGTTATTAACATCCTAAATTATCTATTCAAAGAATGCTTAGCTATCAATCTTGTATCACAGTTAAAATTGTTTTTTTACTAAAATGTGTCTTTCAGTTGTATTTAGTAACTAAATAAGCTATGTTTTGATAAATAAATTTAATCTCCACAATGTTGGCACATTAAAGTTTCAGTAATTTTTTAAAAGTTAATAACATAATTAGTGGAATAAAAAATAGAAATGAAATAAAAACAATGATATAATATTTTTTATAGAATAATTAATAATATTATTTTAATAGGATAATCTTTTGTGCATAGAAATAAATTTATTTAAAATGTTCTTGACACATTGGTGACTTTGCTTGAAAGCGTTGAATCTAGAGGGGTATATATATATAAAGCATTCAACATTTCTTTTTGAGTAAGTTTCTATAAGAGCAGAGAAAAAAATTATATCACCTAAATATTTTTTTTTTTGAAGTATTAATTTTGAAGAGTTTCACCCAAATACATCTTAGGCTATCAGAGTTTGTTGTCACCGCAAGGTTTGGATACTAAAGTTAGATCATGGCGTTGGATAAAGGAGAGACAGTACACAATAGAAACTGAAATCCACAGCAAAGTTTAGACTTTAGAGTTCTAGGTATTGTCAGAGAAGAAAGATTTTGTCATGAACGGGCCATATTGCTGGCTATGGATCTTAATCTTGGAAAAAGCACAACTATTAGGGTTGTTTCTTTCACTGACTAGCCTCTATATATTCTAAGTGCGAAACCGTTATCTTTCTCTGGTTACAATATTTGATGATATATATTCATTTATTGCCTCAATTCTGCGGATGGGATTTATGTTCTATATATTCTCATAGTGACTAATTGCAATTTAATCCAAAAGCTTCTGGTTGGGCGTATATCTGCAGGTCATCAATTAATGTTCCAATATATCTCATCTACGAGCTTAGCTTCATATGAGTATAATTATTCCTACCTTGCTTGCTGGTCTGGTTTTTATTACGTTTGGCTTATTCTTACTGCGCGCATATTATTCTTTTGGTTTGAGCATTTACTTGGGAAGAGAGCAATATTGAAGATCAATGGCTTACTATATATGACGTTGGATATTCCTTGGTTTTAGTAGTTGTGATCCGATGTTTTAGTATGCATGTAATTGCAAACTAAGGCTTTTTTAGCCATACTTTTTCTTATTTTCAATGCAAGTTTGACTTATACAAAATAAAATAAAATAAAAAGTAACTATACAAACTGTTTTAATTGTATCCGATGGGTTGAAAACTCCCACTCGCTAGTAAGGTATATAGTATTTCCTTAACAAATTAAGAGTCAAAGTATAGATGTATTAGATTTCTATAAGAATCTATTATAATTATAAAAATATTTATAATAATTCATATATATTTGTATTAATTCAACCACCTAAATTAGACTTTCTTAGCTCTATTAGGTTCTAATTAAATTGCTAATATAACTATTGTAAGTTTATGTTAATATATATTATCATAAAATATTAAACTAATAAATTATTTTATTGGTATAAACAATTCATATATACTACCGTTGTTAGTATAATTAATAAATTTTACTAATAGTGTAAATTCAAAATATTCATAATACAGATTTAATTAATTTCCATTACAAAATGTTTATACCAATGGGGCTAAACCAAATGATGAAACACTTGATTAGTTAGAGTAGCAATGGATTGAAATTCATTTAATAGTTAAACATTCGAATATATGGTGACTCTTCTATATGAAGAAAACGCAATTGGAGAAGAACAATTTGCTTTTGAATATCTTAATTAGATTCTCAAAAAATGAATAATTTTTTGCTTTAAAATATTTGAAGATGTTGGGACCATGGAACATGAGCCCATATATAAGACAATATGACACCACCTTCAATCTAAAACCTTAAGAATCTATTATAATTATAAAAATATTTATAATAATTCATATATATTTGTATTAATTCAACCACCTAAATTAGACTTTCTTAGCTCTATTAGGTTCTAATTAAATTGCTAATATAACTATTGTAAGTTTATGTTAATATATATTATCATAAAATATTAAACTAATAAATTATTTTATTGGTATAAACAATTCATATATACTACCGTTGTTAGTATAATTAATAAATTTTACTAATAGTGTAAATTCAAAATATTCATAATACAGATTTAATTAATTTCCATTACAAAATGTTTATACCAATGGGGCTAAACCAAATGATGAAACACTTGATTAGTTAGAGTAGCAATGGATTGAAATTTATTTAATAGTTAAACAAATTCATTTAATAGTTAAACGTTCGAATATATGGTGATTCTTCTATATGAAGAAAACGCAATTGGAGAAGAACAATTTGCTTTTGAATATCTTAATTAGATTCTCCAAAAATGAATAATTTTTTGCTTTAAAATATTTGAAGATGTTGGGACCATGGAACATGAGCCCATGTATAAGATAATATGACACCACCTTTAACCTAAAACCTTAAGACATTAAGTTATAAGTCTTTCTCACTTATATATTACTAAACTTCCCAATTTTTAACCAATGTGGGACTTCAACTCACACTTGCACTCCAACACTAAATACGTGGTATATATGAAACTAGAAAAATCAACTGACACTCATATGATGTGCTTGGAAGTGATGAAAACGCGGGAGTAGAGGATGAGATTGTAAATACATTTACTCCTTCCTTTATATTTATTATTAAGTTTTCATCTCAGCAAAGCACACCCTCAATTACATATACATTTATATAAATATCATGTTCGTAGGTGTACTCTACCATAAGAAGTTACCGAGTTGAGATGGATTTTGAGAGTCTTCGGGATCATTTGACGGAGAGTGAACATGTCTCCCTTCATATGTGGTTATCACCATCCTTGGATCCTCGGCTAAACGTTCCACGCGTTTCTTTACACGACAATTATCTTGTGTGCAACGGTAGTAGCTTCTGCGTGCAATGTACGCCAAAACACAAATAAGAAACTTGGTAATGCTTGTAATAATTGTTCAATCTAGTTTGTCATGATCATATTCTAGGAGTTGTTTTTATGTTAACTGAAAATGTATATAACCTCCGTATATCGTGTGGATTAATTGCAATCTAGTAACAAATATCAAATAGGAATAAATATAATTGATCTTTATATGTAAGAGCTAACAATACCACAATAAAGGAACTATAAAGACGATTTGGTCTTTTTTGTTTTTTAATGTATCCATAAGGCTCGAAAGTGGTACAATGGCAAAATACTCGTAAAGAGAAGTATTAGCAAAGACCTACTTAGCAAGAGTATCATGATCTTCTAGGTAAGTGTAAGGAAAAAGTTGGTAGACACTTACTTTTACGTATAGTTTGTTTACACACTTAATTACTTGTTCTGTATAACCTTGGCAAATTTTCTTCCTTTCCTTAGAACAAGGTTATATACATTTTGAACTTGACATATAAAGTGGACTCTTGCTTTTATATCTTTAATTATCGTAGGCATCCCCACATGATTCAGAAAAAAAAATAAGATCTTGCCGAAACCAGTAGCAATGCTAGATATATAATTATGATAAAACAACGAAAACAATAATGAGAGAGAGGGAGGTGGCGAGATTGGAGAGAGAATACATGTCTGCAAGTGTTGGGATACAATGTTTGATCAATATATTTCTTTAATCAACTTTTAAATTAAAGCAAAACCAAAAAAAGAGGAGCTTTGAATTCATGAATGAATATACCTTGGGTTCTGTGTGTTCTTCACAACTTTCTGTCCATACTTCCTCCACTTGTAGCCATCGTCCAATACATCCACATCGCTCATGGTCTTGAAGCAAAACCTAGGTTCCCTTACCTTCCTTCTTGCCTTGATTTTCTTCATCTTCATTGCTGAAATTCCGAGATGGTGATCATCAAATCCACTCCTTTTACTGCTGAAGCAATCAGTCACTTCTCCAGGTGCCCTAAACTCAATCATAATGAAACCCCAACTCTCTTTAGACAGAGTGTATAATTAATATCTGTCTCTCTAATATGTTATAGTTAATTAATTTATTATTTATCACAAGGTTAATAGAAGAAGCATGGATATATATATATATATATATATATATATATATATATATATATATATATTAGAATTAATTAAAGTGAGTATAGTCACCATGGATTTACACTTGATCTATGTAAGGATAAGAATTGAGCTCCACCCAAGCTAGAAGTGAGGTCTTCTCTTGACTTTTGAGCAGTGGTTGAGAACAGGGTTTCTGTTAGATTTGATGTAGAATCTTCTTGAGATATAGCAACTGAAGAGGATGCTATGGAGCTGAAGCCTTTCAAAGAGGATTGATGGCAACCCAAAGGAGGGAAAGTAAGGTTTGTTGGAAAGGGAAAAAAGCTACCCATCTGTGTAGGCATCTGATCCTGCTCCTCGAACAAGCTGTGATGAACAATTGAATGGGAAGTTGTTGACATCACTTCTTATGATCGTTTTCTCTTTCTCCTTCTCTCTTCCGCTACACCCTTCGTATAATCTCTATATAGAGGTTGGTGATGTTTCTACAGGAAGAGGTTTGGTCAAGTTAAAATAGGTGGTTTGGGGGTGAGATAACACCCTATAATGGAAACCATAAACTTATAACCAAACAACTACTCACACCTCTATTATTTAAAATATATTCATATTCCACACGTTTTGTACACCACCAGTGTTTTATAAATGTTAAACATTTCTAATTAAGTATTTAATAATTCTTTTTAAAACATACAGTTACATTTATATATTAGTCAACACCTAAGATGGTCACTAATATGTTTAACCTATTTTTTAGTTTTATTATTATACAAATTTAATTTAAATAGGTGTATATAACTATTTTAAATAATTTATTATGTAATTTATATTTTATATACTTGTATGTACATAAGTTGTGTTTCCTATTTTATATTGTAGAGGCATATATTTGCCTTTTAGCTTATAACGTTGCAAAACCAACTTTCCCTTTTCCCTTAGCCTCTCTCTTTCTTCTAGGATTTGCTCATTTCTAAAATGTCTTTGTCACCTATAGTGTATATTCCAACATGTGAACTTTAATTATTACTATATGGACATATGTGATCAACAATATTACTTTATTCTATCATTACAAAAAAATTAATTATTATCGAGAAAGTCATGATACCTATATATACTTCATATTTATAAAAAACATATATATATATATATATATATATGAAAGTGAATATTATTATATTATGATAGATAAATGTGGAGTGCGGGGAACTAGGTAGAAGAAAATGTAGAAAAAGGATGCGAGAAATATGGTAAAAGTTAAGGTAAGAGGGACCTTTGGTAAGAATTCAACAGAGTTGGCAGTTTGCTGCAAATAGTGATGTACTATTTGCCTAAAAAGCTTGGAAATTCCGTGTCTTTCATGGTTAGTGGGATTTTACTGTGGAATGAAGGTCAACATTACACGACAAATGGCTCAACAGAGAAGTCGATTGATATGTTTGCCCTCATAAATGTCTATGAAACTTCCATGCAACATCCCCCTTATTGTAGATAATAATTATATTATGGGCAAAAGCGAAACCTGTTGAGTGCACAATAATAGAAATAGATACCTAGCTATAATCAAATTCAAATATAAGTGAAAATTATCGATCATTATATTCATCAACTCACCATAAAGTATCTAAGGAAAGGAGAGCGCCGGTGATCCATATATCTATCACTTTCTAGAGTTTCTTTTGAATCATTTTTTTTTTATAAAGATTATTAATTATTTTGGGTGGCACCATGTACATAAAGGAAAAAAAAATATCGGAGGACAGTGATGATGGATATTGGATGCATTATCTATCACAATTCACACCCATCCCTGCATCGGCGGTGAAGTATCATTATGATGGGTGATTGCTTACTTGACTTTATGTGGCCAAAAAAGCTTCTTGCCTTTCTCATAACCCTTTTGCTCTTTTCACTTTCTAAAACTCGAACTAACCCCACAACACCAAACTTTTTTCTCAAATTCCAAACCAAACTTATAATATTGTTATCATATCCTGAATTAATTTAGTGTGACAATCATCATGATTAGCTTTATATTTTGCCATGCCTAAAAATTTGTGGACCAATCTGGCCATTGAAAGCATATAGTTTATCTACCCGTTTGAGAATTTTGCCATAATTCAATAATTATGTTTTCTTTGTACTTCATATCTGTTTAACCAAGCACAGAATGACGAACTTCGTTTGTAGATATTAATGAATGTACTAATTTTTTTGTTTCGAATAAAGTTTTAGATGAGATATTAATTGTTTATCTTGAAAAGTCCTTTTAAGAAATTATAAATAAACAGGTATTTATTTTTAAAAATAAACTATCTAATAATTAAACAGTAATTCCTGGGTAAGTAATAAGATATTATTAAAAAAAGATTTGTATGGTAAAAAAAAGTTATTGGCATACAAATAGATCGTATATACATGTACATGCCGTCATGTAATTTTCATATAGTTTAGGAATTTTAGTTTCGGAAACAATATATTTCTTCGTGTTTGTAATGTATGGTATCTAGGTGGTGATTTGACTGCATGTGGATTCCTTCTCTCTCTCATATATATATATATATATATATATATACAGAGAGAGAGATATGAGTGCAAGGGAAATAAATCGTATTATGTTTTTGTTGTTATTAATTAGGTGAGATGAGATTAAGTACTGGGGAAACAAACATAATTAAAAGCAAAGGTTGTTGGTGTATGCTAACTCTAATCAGCTTATTATAATTTCAAACTTGAAAATCCTCAAGGAGAACTTGCATTCACAATGAAATTACATTACCACCTACTTTTTTTATGGCATTATTACGTACCTATATATAAGCTAAATGTTGAGTAACTTAAAAAGTACATTCAATCATCAGTGATATCTTTTTTAACTAAAGAAATAATATAAGTTGATATAGGGAAATAGATTACAATTATGTCATTTTAGTAGAGAAATTATTGACCCGGTTCCATTATAATTAATTTGAATCCAAAAGACATTGCTGTGAAACAATTCAAACAAGCACAGTACATATCGTGCTCAATCCTTATTATTATTATTTTTGTTTTTGTTTGAATAAACCCGAAATAGTCTTAAAATTATTTCCTACTAAACAATTTAATTATTATTTGATTATACAATTAGAAATAAATTGAGAAGGATGATAAGAAGATAATGTACGTGAAATGGTTTTTGCTGGCGTTAGGCTAACGTGGTGATGATGTCATAGTAAATACGTACGATGGGAATAATATATTGCATCATCTACAGCAAGGTCCCTTGGTTTATTAATGATATTGATTTAAATGACTATGCTTTTTTCTTTTTTGGTTTGAGCCCTAAGTAAGCTGGAGAAAAGGCATAGGGGTGGCAAACATACATCATTTCTTTTTGTCTCTGCTTATTGGTAGCCATTATGGCATTCAAATTACCCCTATTAATCTATACATATCATATTGCCTTCTTTTTTTTTTTTAATTTTCCCCGGCCCGTTTCTTTTTCAACCCATTTTCTCAACTAATTAATTCCACGTAGTATGTATTAATATAGAGTTTAATTGGTATGCACTGACAGTGTAAAAAATTTTACACTAACGTCTGATCGTATCTTAATTTATGGTAAATTTGTTGACTTTACTAATTAATATTTTAAAAGTGTCATATAAATTAAGAAATGTGATTAAACATCAGTGTAAAAATCTTTTACACTGTCAATTCAAAAACATAAAAGTATATATTGATTTTTGCTTTTACCTAATTTTATAAAACAATAATATCTTTCACATGTCTCAATAACACATATAGTGAAATGACATCATCACCATGTTATGTGAGAAAAAGAGTTACGATGAGAAATGAGAAGACATAATAATAATCATAGGATTTCAATAAACAGATTAGATTCAGTTGTTAATTAAACAAATTCATGTAGTTCTCTCATACAGAAACTTTCCCACAAATTTTACATATCGACTCGTCACCCCTAAAGAATCTTCTCTAAGGTCGTCACAACCTTCACCCCACTACCACCACCATTGTTTTGTTCCCAATAAAAAATAAGAGATAGAAATGCGAGTGTGTGATAGACACTGAAATTGAAACTCTATAATTACAGTGAAAGAACAAGTGTTTCAAAAACGCAATTTGTTTTGTTCTCTTTTGAATTTAAAACAACATCGACTTTTGCATCATTTTCTTTTTGTCTCCTTTCTCATTGCAACGCTCTGTATTTGTTGAATTTTTTCTCTTCTCAATTTCATGTTTTTTTTTCAATTTGAGGGTTTTAAACAGTGACATGTTATGTATATTTTGGTCCACCATTGCCAACGACGGTACTGACAGTGGTGGCAGTTGGGTGGTGGTGGTGGTGACAACTTTGTAGAGGATTTTGCAAGAGTGACGAGAGCAACACGTTGAAAGTTTTTGTGTGATTGGTAGAATGATGGTGGTGGTGGTATTGATGACAATGATGGTGGTGGTGGTGATATTGATATACAATTCTGTGTGAAATGTTTTGTGTGATCGATAGCAATGGTAGTGGTTGTATTAATGACAATGGTGGTGATAGAGACCTTTTTACAAAGAATTTTAGACATTATGTTTTTTATAAGTCCTAATAATTTATTAGGCGTGACTTTTTTAATATCTCAATAACAATACATAATAAGTAATTGTTTGGTGTACTTGTCTAAAATGTATTTTTATCTTTGAAATTTGTTAAATTTAAAATATTAAAATTAACAACTTTGTGATTTCTGTGTGAGAGAATCACGTTGTGCAAAAAAGTGCGCAATTGCCCCAATTTGCGAGAATTGGCGAGTTTTGCTAGTTGGTCAACCCGTATATTTTGTTCCTTTGGTATGTGGACTACTTCTATCTTTTCAAACTTTGTTTTTTCACGAGAAAATGCATGATAGTATTGCAACAATTTTTCATCGTTAACTTGAAAAATCCATTTACTTGCTCTGCTACAATTTTGGAGTCAGTGAGGCATTTGATTCTTGTTACCCACATATCTTTCGCCAGTTTAAGTCCTGCCAATAGCGTTTTGTATTCGGCCTGGTTGTTTGAGGCCCTAAAGCCGAATCTCAGAGACTGCTCAATGGTGATGTCATTGGGTCTTTCCGAGATGATATCTGCTCCACAACCTCCACTGTTGGGGGACCCATCCACATACAATGTCCAATGGAAGAAATGTTTCATAGATACTGGGTGCAACTCATTTAAGAAATCTGCCAAACATTGTGCCTTGATTGGTCCCTTTGGTTCATACCTGATGTCAAATTTGGATAATTCAATGAACCATGCGATCCTGCCAATTCTGGTTTCCTCAATACCTTGGCAATTGGCCAATCTGTCTTAACTATTATGGCATGACTTTGAAAATAAGGCCTAAGTCGTCGTGCAGAACTAACTACAGCTAAAACTGCTTTTTCTACCATTTGGTATCTGGTTTTGGCATCTTGGAGCATTCGACTCACATAATAAACTAGTTGTTGTCCGTCAAGCATTGATTGTTTCTTGTGAGATTGAAAGGTAGAGAATTAATGGTTTTTCTAGATCTAGCTTGATTAAAACATGCGAGGACACAATGGATTTTTTAAACATGGTGAAGGCCTCTTCACACTCATTTGTCCAAATGAAGCTTTTTCTTTTCTTAAGGAATGTAACTATTGGTTTTGCGCTTTTGGTTGTTCGTGGGAGGAACCTAGCGAAACATGCTAAACGGCTCATCAACCTTTGTGCTTCTTTTATGTTTTTTAGGCTCCTCATGTCTAGGATTGCTTGACACTTGTATGGGTTGGCTTTTATCCCTCTATTGGTTAACATGAAGCCGAGAAACTTTTCACCTTGCATACCGAACACACATTTTTTCTAGATTGAGCATCATTGAATGTTTACAAATGGTGGAAAACATGTCTTGCAGGTTGTGGGTATGATGATCTGGCTTTTCTAATTTGACTACCATGTCATCGAAGTATACCTCCAAGTTTTTGCATATTTTCCTATGGAAGACTTTTTCCATTAGCCTTTGATATGTGGCCTATGCGTTCTTGAGGCCAAAAGGCATGACTTTGTAGCAGTAATTGGCAGATTTCGTAATGAATCCTGTTTTAACTTCATCATCGGGATGCATTTTGATCTGATTATAGCCCAAATATGAATCCAAGAAGCTTAAGAGACAATGGCTCGCGGCTCCATCTACTAAGTTGTCTATGCTAGGGAGAGGATAGACATCTTTTGGGCAAGCTTTGTTTAGATCTGTGTGACTATTGGTCCTATGGACAAAGTTTCAGGTGTCCCTGCTTGATTAAATGGCCTTTATTCCTATGATACCTACAGTGTTTAGTAGGATCAACCCTTCTAGGTGTATATGCCTTTTTTGGCATGGTTAACAGTTCAACTGCTAATACTTATTCTAATACTCTGGCCCTGGTGGTGTTGAGTGGAGTATACTAGGTGTATCTTGGTCTCTTAGGCGGTCCGTCTGAATATAGATCCTTCTTGTTGTTGGGATTTCCTTTTTCTTTATCTTTTCATGAGCTACTTGGGGCTTCAGTTTGGGCTTTTTGTTGAAAAACGGTTAGTTCTTCTACTTTAATGAATGGAGTGACTCTTCTTCGGAGCTCGTAATGTCCATCAGGGGGAAGTGGATTAGGCTGGTAGCAAATTCTCCTAGCTGTAGATTAACCAGGAATGTGTGAAGTGCTACATCAGGGGGTAGGCTCTTTATGTTCAAGGTGGCTCAGTCAAATCGATCTATGAAATCTCAAAAAGACTCATTTTTTTTCTTGCCAAACAGTTGCCAAAGCTGCTGACATGAACCTGTGTAGCCGAGATGTAGTGAATCGGGTTTCGAATCTCATGGACAACGTTTGGAAGTTATTGATGGAATTTGGCAGGAGCTGGATGAACCAACTCAGAGCTTAACCCTTAAGTGACATAGGGAATATCTTGCATAAGGTTGCTAGATCCTTTGTGTACATTCCTACCTGCATCATGAAAACAGCTAAATGGGCATCTAGGTCTATGGTTCCATCATATTTTTCTAAGGCAAAATGTTTCCAGCTTTTTAGGAGAGGAATGTCCATGATTTTTGCTATGAAATAGTGATGTGTTCAAACTTTCGATATCCCACTCATGCTCGAGGCATAAGGGGACATAGTTTGGACTGGGGTGGGTATAAGGTATGCTGAGGGAGGTGTGAAGGGTGGGATGGTTTGAAATGGTGTGGGAACTTCCTTTGAAATTGATAGGGGATTTGGTTGGGTGGGTTGGTTGTGGGATGGTTTCGTGGAGTGTCCCATAGATGGGTCGCTACAGCATGGGGCAGCAGATTTACCCTTATGAGACTCCCTTTGCTTTTTCTTCCTACTGACTTCATTTTCCTAAAAGCTACTATTTCGAAATTTAGCATTCTCACGTCAAAGTTCTGTAATCTCTTCTCTGAGTAACATGAAGACTTTAGTTAAGTTGTTCAAATCTATAACCTCAGGCAGCCAAGGTGTGTCTTTATTGTTCTGAGGTTGGTTGTGGGATACAGCTCCATGACTCCTAGTGATGGCCATTTCTTCGTAGTCTTGATTGTGGGATCTAGTTTTACTTCATGCCTCACGGTGGGCGCCAAAATATTCTTACCGAAAAGTATCTGAGTACAAATCGCTATGAACTTTTCAAAATGTCTTCGATGAACTTTGTTGAAATATCCTAGCACCTTCTGGAACAGGGAAAGGGGGAGAACCTGCAAGAGAGGACTCTAATGCTCAAGTCGGTAAATGAGTAAGGCAGAGAAGGTGAAAAGATAGTGAAGTTTAATAAATTTTCCTGAATGAGTAAATGACACGTACCTCCTACCTTGTATTTATAGTAAAAAATGTATTTGTTATCTGATGGTCATTACTTGCTCACCTTGGTGTATTTCTTTTACCTAGTGTGTTTGACTTTTATTCAGCAGATACTTTATTAACTCTGCTAAGCTTTATTGGGAATAAAGCTAATAAGTGATTATGTTAATTTATCTTCTTAGTTAATTTGGCTAATTGATTGATTATTTGCAACAGCTCAGATTTCGGTAGGGCTGAAATCCTTTATTGAGACTTATTTTCTCTTTTGGGAGGAGTTATGCTGTATTTCGGATTTCGAATGTGTTGAAATCCAAAGTTTCTATTGGTACTTTTATTCTAATATAAAATCCTTCTTATCTTTTTTTTATATGTTTTTCAGTTTCAACTATGTCGAAATCCGAAATCCTTAAGTATATTTTGAGTCTTGTTATTTGGTGATTATACAGGTAATATTCATCAAATTATCATGAGAATACCTACAAATTTAATTATTACTTTCAATAATTGGTCATTTTTTTTACTGCATAATTGGTAATCCCTATCCATATATATATCATGCTAAAAATAAAGCAAGGAATATTAATGGATGTTTTTAATACTTTAAATCAGGTTCAAGTTCTAATATTTATCATATTCCAAAACTATCTCATATTAAAATAAAAAAACTTCTTAAAATATGATCTTATTACATATAATTGAGAGACATGACCAATAACGCTAACATTCAACTATAAAATAATTTTAATATACCATACACAAAAATTGAAAAACGTCAACTGAACTTTTGTTTATATAATAACAACCGTGCGAAAGTGATATCAGATATGTGTGGACCAGATTAATTCCCCTAGCATCAGATCATCATCTACCATAAAGAGTAAATTAAATGCTTGCATATATTATGATTCCATATGCTTATAGAGATTCATTGTAAGGGAATGAAGAGTGAAGCTAGCACTCACACCAAACGATATTGGGTGGTACCCATCCCGGCCAATATATGGTGATGGATGGAATTGTTTTTCACTTTTGGTGAACTGCAGAAATTAAGGAACAATGATTTATAGTAAGTTATTTTAAATAAAAGAGAAGATTTAGAAGGGCGAGGAAGAAATTTAAATGTCAAATGATTTCCAATTGTACTATGGAATGATTACCCCATGCCCCTCTCCTGCTCTAGTTTCTGTGTGCGTGAGTGTGCATTTTTTGTCCATATCCTGTCGTTCTCACTCATAACATCCTGCGTTTGCCAGAGACACCCATGCCTCACAGTAACAATCTGCTGTGACAAGACACTGCTTCCCCTCCCTATGACTCATTGTACATTTCGAAGCCCAATTCAGATATCTCGTCGTTTTCTATTCTTTTGCTCCCAAAGCCTGCAACTTCTTAATCAACAATCACTCACTCTAATTTATGCATATATATATATATGCATTTTCCATACATTTTTTTACAACCTTGACACGCGTAATCATAATATTTCTACACCTGAATAAAGAAACATCGATCAATACAAACTATTCTCTACTTTTATTTTGCTTTATTTTTACTTTTTACATTACCATGTTAAACACACTTTTTGTTATTAAAATGACTTTCGAAAGGATTCATCCAGTTATAACACTAACACAACATAATTCGAGAACTCTAACATGATTTACAAAACCATCATGTTTTTTATATCCCGTCTAGAATGTGAGTAAAAGAGGAAAAAAAAAACGGCATCAAAATAATGATTTAACTGTGGATATGAATAAATTCTATCGCTCAAATACCAAACACACATTGAGTTATAGGTTTATTATTATATATCTATCATACACTCACTTTCTATTTCGTTTCTCATAATTTTTTAATCTTTCTTCATATTCTATTATATATCCTTCGTCACATTTGATTTACTTATTTTAGCCAAGCTTACATATAATTTCATATGTAGTATATATGTTATTTTCAATTGAAATTAAAATTTTATATTTTATAAAACAATATTTACGTTAAGTATACATATTATTATTAAAAGAATTTAATTAGTATTCACATGTATAAAAAGTGCAATAGTGGTGTACTAAGTACTAACAATAAACAAAATCGGTCTATTTTGCAAATAGCTTGCAACCTGGTTGTGTTTCTAGTTTATAAATAAAGGGTCATAATATAGCAGTGGTGTTCATTGTTCAGAACTGCACATTCCCTGAAGCAATAGAATACATACAGTGACACTCAAGCGAATCATATATGGTCGTTCGTTTAAGTGTGTCTGAAAGTGATTGTTCAAGGCTTCGAGCTAGGTGTATGTTCTATGTTATTAGCACCAAAGTGATTCATTATTATCTGATTTTGTATCATATCTACTACCATCACCAATTAAGACCTAAGCCAGGTCTTGTCCATATTCTTTACCAAATGGAAATTTAAAGACGTTTTATTATTGGTTGAGGTTTATTTCTCCTCTTTAATTTCTTTGCATTCATTATTTTATGGACTGTAATCTTAATTATGGCAGTATTTCAAACGCTTTATTATTTAAATTATAAAATAATATAGAAATTTATTTATTTAAATAATTATATTTAAAATTTTGTTAAAAAGATTCACATTGTGATACTACAAATGGATTATTACTAAACAAGTCATGAAAGAGAAAATAATTTATCTTTACATTGAGTCAAAAAACATGATCAAAGAGGTATAGATCGGGTTAACTTGCTATTAGAGTTGTGAGCGTTAAATGAGCAACGAATAAATTTTTGGGATCATGCACTATACCAAAAGTTGCTATAAATAGCGTTTATTTTGTTAATAGAAAGCCCTTTTTAAGCACTATGCATATTGCCGCTATCTATTGAAAGATAGCTGTTGAAGAAAAACGCTAAGTATAGTTTTTTATATAGATAACGCTTGGGTATATAAATGCTGTCTATACTTCTCAATAATAAATGGCGCATTTTCATGGATACATTATTTGTAATCATGTTTTAGTTTTCACATTTCGGCAGCACAGCAAATACGATTTCATATATGGCTTTATAAAATCTATTATGACGAATATGAAAGGTTATATATGTTTTTTCAAGGCTTATATGCTCATTAGATACAAATGCAGATTTCCAAGTCATTATCAAATGATAATCTACAATTATATTCTTTAACAGTAAAATCAAAAATCATTTTTTAGATAACAACTCTTGAATAGAAAGTTATAAATTATTTGTTTAAAATCCCAATTATTATATATTCTTTTAGGAAAAACTCAAGGCATACATGGTTACTGAACTTGATGTACATATATACATTCATACACACACATACATACAATACAATAAAATAAATATAATATAATATAATATAATATAATATAATATAATATAATATAATATAATATAATATAATATAATATAATATAATATAATATAATATAATATAATATAATATAATATAATATAATATAATATAATATAATATAATATAAATAATATAATATGTAGAAGTAATAAAACAACTCATGCATTAACATTTATCCACACTTTGAAGCAAAAACTCAACAAAATTTAAGCATATTTCATGCCCAAATTGTGCACCAACATATTTCATCTCCCTATTAAGTTCAGTCTAAAATATCTAAATGGAAGGAATGCATTAAAGGAAAAATTGATAAATGATATCAGGCAACCAAGTTTAAATATACCAAACATGTTTTGTATCAAATAATATATATATATATATATATATATATTAAAATGTATTATATAAATATTACATTCAACCATTTTTTATTTAAAGGCTTCAAATTGACTATATTGAGTTTATGACCTTCAGAAATTACAAATAGAAAATATAAGGAGAACATTTTTATAAGTTCATATTTAGCAACTAATAAAGAAAGGAAAAATGACATATGTTTATATGTCTTTATTGTTCCTCAATCTTACACAACAAATTTGATTATTACTATTTCAAATAACATAATTAATAGCTTAAAGACACATAAAGCTATTGACCAGTTTGTATAGAAGCAACTCCATGAGTCTACCAACTAGCACATGCAACAAATTGTAGTATTATGACTTCTGAACCTAGAAAAAAGTCACACGATGAAATAAAAAAAATAAAAAAATATACATATCAATATCAATATATAAAAAGGTATGAATGAAGTTATTCTATAAAACTAATAATAAATCTAATTCCAAAGTAAAACACTAAATGTAGTAAGCTCACACAAATATACAAAGACATACATAGGTCTCCAAGATACTTCCATTTTTTTTTATAAAGAATAGACAAAAAGGCTATTGATAATGTTTGATGACATAAAATTGAATTATTTTCTGCCATAAATAGTATATTTCTTAAAAGAATATTGTTAAAGTAAGTCAAGATTGTATATTTACTTACTAGAAATTGCTCATAGACATGTTAATCTGCACATAATATTTATTCCTTTCATAACTCAATTATATGCCTTTCTTTGCTCTACAGTCGCAAACAAAATTTCCACATTGTAAGAGAAACAATTTGCAAGATTGCATTGAATTCATAAAGTTAATAATGTCATATTTTTTTCACTCTAAAATTTATCAAACCACATAATTAATCAAACACTCAAAGCAGAATAAAATGGTAACAAAAGTTTCAAACTAGTGAAAGAAGAAAACAACTAGCTGCAAATTGCTGATCTTGGGTTGTGAGCTACAGACTCGTTTAATAAAAAACAGAAAGCTATTACACAATGATAAATCAAGTTCCAGAAAAAGAAAAAGAAATATGAAAGTTTTCTATTAAGAAAAAAAATAGAGAAAATTTATTGGACAAGTGAAATCTTATTCAAAACAAAATCAATCTTCAACCTTCATTTCATAAAACACATGAAAAAAATTACCACTCACCTACAACAGGACATCATCTTTTCTTAAACGTAAGCAATGGAAGAACACAAATACAAATGATGTTGATGTTTTGTTATCTTTTACTTCTTCAAAAACTAAACACCACTATAAGTAAGAAGTCAACTTAATTGTTTATCAAATTATCACTAGTGTCATAATGTTGCGACACAATAGACTAAAACACTAGTAAGTATCCATAAGAATCTAAAAAAATATTGCAAAACATTCAGGAATCGATTCAAATAGTAGTAACTAAGAGCAAGGTCATCTTTAAAAAGTCCATATTAACCAGTATAAATGTCTAATAAATGGAAACTAACTTTATGGAGAGAATTGAAACAACCCTAACCTTTTCTCAAAGTTATCTACTCTGCGATTGAACCAAAAACACCAATTAATTGGAGCAGTGCAATTAAGAAGATAAAAATAAGAAAAATTCAAAGGAAGAAATGTGAGCCAGGAAGGCTTTGTTGACTTTTGAAATAAAAACATACTCAGTTCGAGCTTTCCCTTTCCCCTTATTGTAATCTTCTTCACACTCACTGCCATGTTAGAATAATTGTTAAACCCAAACCAAAACCCTTGTATAAGCTTAAGGTTACGATAAGGATGGCAGAGGTTCAAGGATGACGAAGTGGCATTGTAGTGGAGTGGGAAGGAAATAGAAGGAAAATGAGGTGGCAAAGATAATGTCATAGTGGCTGGGAATGCTACAACGTGGTGGAAGGGTAACAGGATGGTAAAGTGAGCTGTGGCAGGATTTTAGGATTTTAGCATTTGAGGGTTTCAGGGAATGAGGTAAAGTGTGTGAGAAGAAAAAAAAAACATGTTCAGTGTTTAATTATTTATTCTTAAAAACTGTAGCAATGGGCAGTTTTTATTTTGATAAGAATAAAATACTGCTTTTTTAAATACCCACTATTTCTTTTTTTACTCTTTTTTTAAAAAAATTAAAATCAATAGAAAAGGAATGCTTATTACGAAGAGCGCTATTTTTATTTGGGAATAATAGCGCTTGTATAGAAAACAATATCTACAACTTTTGCATCTTAATATATAGCGTGTATGTCTATAAGCGTTATGTAGATCGTGCTATCTATTTCTATTTTTGGCATAGTGATGTAATACAACACTATGAACCCTATGACATCCTAAAGGTGACAACATAAATAAATATAACATAAGTTAATAAAAGTGTATTAATTGGGAAAAAGGTTTACAAAAGTGAAGATAAAACATGATCTCTGATTAAAATTAAAGTTAACAATTCTAAAATGAAGATAGTAATAAGTTAACTTAAAAGGAAGAAGAAAACTAGAGGCATAATTAAAATAAGGAAATGATTCAGCATCCTAATATAGCCACTAAACCCTGATTATACCTCTATTAGAGCACAGAATCCCATAACAATCTCAAGCATTACTAATATATACTTCTTCGGCATTTTTTTGGCTTATGGGCTTTCAGCCTCAAGCAACACACAAAAATAGGGGGTGATACATTCACTTATACATATTTAGGCAGCATAAATAAGAAATATATTCATCACAATATATCACATGAAACCACATGAACCATATTAAACTCAAGTCATGTCAATGATCTTCATGTTATGCAACTCATATATGCAGGTACATGTTCGAAGCAGTCTTCTTCTAACGCCAGTAACACGTAGGTACAATCATCTCACATAGATTTACTCGAAGTGAATCTTCTTCTACCAATAACACGTAGTTACAATCGTGCAATGCAACACAACCTAAGAAAACTTGTGATAGAGCGTCACATAATGGGCAATCCTTACAAGCTTCTTAGACTGCCATATTCCTGCATCATGTCATGTAACAACATAACTCACAATGTCAATATTTAATTATGCCATCACAATCCACCCCCAACTGCAACTAGGATGTCACCTTGTCAAGCACATCTTGACCATCATCATCAACACAACATGCATCCAATTATAATTCACATCACTTTCATATACTGGGAAAAATCCCTAATTCATGCACCTCCATCACTTATAACCATTTATTAAACCACTAACAACACAATTTATAAGATACATCACCAGATATCACACCACCATAGTCCAAATTATCACAATTCACAAACTATTTATTCTTATCTTACCCTTTTGTTATATTATATAGCCTAGATACCATATTTGTAGTTATGCTAATGATATAAGGGTGATATAAATTTATTATAAAGATAATACAATTTTCTTAATTTTTTATGTTGAAGTCTAAACTTTATTTTATCATCCACTATTTTTTAAAATTACAAACTTGCAGCCACTACACTCAAATCTGACAGTTTGACCTTTACTGATTATTTTATTCATAACTTAAGTTATATATATTATTTTTAAGTGATTCTAACTCTATTGGAAAGCTAACATTTAGGGTTACAATTTTCATGAAGAAAACGAAACCTAATAAGATCGTCTAGGTTACATCACAAGGCTCATAACACACAACTTTTGTTTCGCGTACAGGATGGGAGACTCAACTTCCAACCCACATAACTCAGTCTATTCTTAACATATTTACATAATTCTTGAGTCTAAATTGTAGCTCCAAATGTCTAGTTTCTAAAACAATAAACTTAACTCTATTTGATTGACCACACAGAAAGATATGATAGAAACATTAAGGTATATTTATACAAAAATTTTCAGATAACAAGTACCCAACTTATATAAGGTTCTTAGAATATAATTCTAATTCCAAACCCTCAAACATTATATTTTTCTACCTCTAATACTTAATTATCATCACACCATACAATTGTAGTTATATCATCAATTTTTCCATCAATATCCTCAGTGGAAGAAAACCCCTAACACTTAACACCTAAATCTTTTTATAGAAAAAAGCAATTAAAATAACATAGCAATCTTTTGATCGTTACATTAATCAATCATATAATTAAAGTTCTTCATGGTTTAATCATCAATAAAATTCATAGAAACAAACAAGTCAATTTCATCTAACACAAACTTCATCCCAGGGAGACATAGGGTTCACCTCCACTGTCTTATTTCTTATATATGCTTATGTATAAGCTAATCTCACTCTTCCTTACCTTGAATAAATGAAGTACATAGAAAGTAGGAATGGTCTGATCCTTAGTAGAGATCATTGTTGTTCTCTGAGTTCCGCTCTGTGGTCGCCTCCTCTTCTATTTGTTCACGTTTAAGGTTAAGGTTTGTAGCAAATAAACAGAATTCTCAAAACCCCTCTCCTGACTCGTTCTAATTACTAACTCTTATTAGTCAAGCCCAACTCACCTAATTTAACCCTTTTTTTACCCACTCTTATTATAATGAAGTGAGAATAATAATAATAACAACAACAACAAAAATAACAATAATATTAATATTAACAATAATAACAATAATATTAAATAAAAATAAAAATATTTTATTACTATTTTATAAAATTTCAGGTTGTTACACTAATCAAACAAGGATGTATTCTATTCGAAAGAATTGTCTTAGTTTTTATCTCTACCAATCAAGAAATGTCAAGTCATTTAATAAGATTTTTTTATAAATTTTTTATCTCTTACGTAACTAATTAAATGACATGTTGTTTTATTGGTGAGGGCACAAATTTGGGAAACAAAAATTTCATCAAGTTACACATACATGTATCATAATGGTACACTTGTAACTTTTTTACCAACATGAGGTTGTATGACCTAAAAAATTTATGAAAATGGGATACTTTTGTGGAAAAATTACGAAAATCAGATAGTTTGAATTGTCAATAGTGATCTTGTCAAACAAAATGGCATGACTAGCATGTAAATAAGTGAACCTAAACATGATACACCATACCATTTGGCGTGTCCCTAATGTCGCACATGCCATTTAATTTGGTGTGTCCCTGTACTCCATTAAAAATATGGAGCATGGTTAGAAGGATGCATAATCTACTTACTAATTAATTGTGCTTGATAACCAAATATTATGCATTTATATCCTAAAATAAAGTTTGAATGGAAAGTAGAAAGTTATGTACTAAATTTGCGTGATAGTCAAATATTTATGCATCTATATCCTAAAATAAAGCTTGAATGATAGTCCAACGTTATTGTTGTTAGAAAAACACCAAACGGTTTGGCGTTTCGCATTCAAGGTCATATACTCCATGTTGGTCACGTCATTTCATTTGGCGTGACTGTTGTTAACCATTCAAACTATCCTATTTTTGTAGTTTTTCACAAAAATATCCTATTTTCATAAATTTTGGGTCAAACAACCCAATGTTGACCAAAAAGTTACACACTTGCATTGTCTTTATATATATCATTATTCTTTTATTTTAAAATTTCAACAAAAATATATTAAATATTATTTTTACTCATATATTAATAAAAAATAAATAATATATAATATTAAAATAATATAAATACATATATTACACTATAATCTCCTCCTATACTAAAATATACACATGTTTCTTTGAACCGATTCGGTTAGTGTATAACAATTTATTCTATTTTAATTTAATTTTAGTTAAAAATGTTACTAAAAATATTGTTTACACTATAATTCTACGAGAGAGGAGTAGTTACATATCTTACACTCATTTCTTATCTATACCATTAATAAAGACAATTGTATTTTTTTGTGTCCACTCTTTATCTCACTACCTCTTTCTTTATAGAGATTCACTCTCAATTCATAACCACTTAATGTTGTCACCTACTTAACACTTTTTGCCTCACATCCATTTTTACACAACAGTCTTTCATTCTTGATTGCTCATGGATCTTTTCTTATATTTATTTGGTTGGTTAATTACAATGTTAATTATCTAAAGTGTTGCCTTTTGTCTTGTGCTTTTTCATAAGTGCGGTGAAAATCAAGAATTACGGTTATAGGTTGAGGTTATGGGTAGTTTGTTTCGTTGATACAGTTAGACAAACATACTACCATCCTAGTTTTAAGGGCTTACTTAGGGTAACTTGTGAGGAGGCTTGGATCAAAACGAACCATAATAAATTTGGTGCAATGCGATTATCTTTTCTTAGGGAAGTGTATGAAGCATGCCATGTTGAGGAGTCATGACACATGACTGTTAGGGCTTATTTGTTGCATCTTGTTGGATGCTCAATCTTTATGGATAAAAGTTTCACATTTGTCAACATAAATATTTTGGAGTTGTTTAAGGACCTCCACAATGTGCTTCATATTCATGGGCTACAGTTGCACTAACTGATATGTGCTTTAAATGCATGTCTATGTCAGTCTTGTTTGTATCTACTTCTTTGGATCGAATGTTCAAATAGTTTTCTTCCATGGCTTAGGCGAGAGTAAATGATTCAAAAACACTAGATAAAACAAATAACAAAACAATAAATATATTAAAAAAATGTGTTGTAGATCGATTGATTTGCATTTGAAATTTTATCATTTATGGATTAGGTGATCCATAATTATGTTAAAGCATAATTGCAAATAAGCTAATATTAGGAATGGTAACAAGGTAGAGTGGGTGCGAGTTTGGACCTCCAGACCCTGTCCCTGGAAAGTGCAAGGCAAGGTCAAGTTCAAATATAAAAAAAAAATAGGTAAGAAATTTTAATCTCAATTCTCGTCCCATCGAGTATTTTCGGGTTCAAGTATACCTGCAAGTACTCGTTATATTATTTTTTATAATTTAAATTTACTTATTTATTATTAAATAAATTATATATATATATATATATTAAATTATTAATTATATTTAAATTTTAAAAATATATAAAGAATAATAAATAACAAGAAATTATGAATTAAAGTTTAAGAATAAATTTTTTTAATTAAATATATAACTTTAAACTTATTATATAATTATTAAAATTATAATGGGCGAGTACGGGTTTTGGTAGTCACATATCCCTACCCGTATCTAGTTCATCACATCGAATAATACCTATACTCGTACTCATACTCGATCAAGATTGGTAATACCTGTAAAAATCGGGACAAGTTCGAGGTGATACTCATGGGTATGAGTATTTTGCCATCCTTAGCTGATATGCAATTATCAAAATTTTAATTACAGATCAGTGGATTTGTAGTTAGGGTGGCAAAATAGGTTGATATGCTCCCTCTTTGACCCATAAAAAATTGGTTAAGGCGGATTGAGTTGTCATAGCTTGGGTGGGCCAAACATCTTGGCCCATTAAAATTTTTAAAAAAATATTATTTTTCTAAAAATAATATATTTTAAAAAAACACATTTTTATTTTTATTTTGACAAAGTTATCTTTTTACAAAAATAAATGGAAAAACCGCAAAAAGTAAACTTTGCATAATTAGTTTTATTTTTTGACAATGTTCCAACTTTACAAAAAGTAAATAACTAATTAATGACAAATGTTATTTTATTTTCTTAACAAAGTTATTTTTATAAATTCTACTTAATAATTTATTTTATGTTTTAATTGTTATACTTATTTGTTTAATTTATGTAAATCATATATTTTTTTAAAAATAAAATATAATATTGATGGGAGGTCAAAGTGGACTAAAAACATTACCTGTCCTGCAAAAATGAGGGTGGACTAACGGATGAGTTGACCTGATCTGTCTCATTTTGCCACCCCTATTCGCGTTAAATAAAAAAATTCTTCTTTGTGAAATGTGCTTAAAAATTTTTCAATTGTGGATCCATTGATTTGTGATTATAAAAATAAATACTTTAACAAAACTCATTCGGAGTGTCATGCTGCAATGAGAAATGATAGAACCTTCCTTTCAAGACAAACTTTAACATAATTCACATTCATCCTTCTACTAATAAAATTAATACACTAACAGTTAAATTTGCCTATAAAAATACATAATTCACACTTAGATACACTGTTGTAATGAGGAACAAGTGATGGATGATTTGAGCAACCAGAACACCAAAACGAGAGAAGAATAAAAAAGAGAAAAGAGAGGGTGCATGTTATAAATTCATAGGGTAATTTTGGCAAAAAATTGTGGATGCAAATAGCAACTTTGAGGTGTGAAAAACAAATGCAAATATCAGTCCAATAGTCCCAATACTTTTTAGGTCCATGTTTCACATGCTTAACTTGTGGCAATTTCTCCCTGCAATTAAAGAATTTCTCCTATACCCCTTTTTTAGAGGTGTATTGTTTTACTTTGAATTAGGTTGTTCAAAGATTCTATATGGAAGTTTAGGAAAAAATTATGAGGTCAGGGAGAAATTCCCTTAACTTGGTGTACATAGTTCTTTTTTGACCTATAATTTGATTGTGAAATTAATTTTTATAACTCTAATCATTCTCTTTTATTCTTTTTACTTTTGAAGTATTCTTTTAGTACAATCCTTACTTTTTCTTTTGTTGATTTTGTCAAACATTCTTATCTAGTGTTGATAATATTTGTGACAGTTATTTTTATTTTCCTGTAACTCAATTTTTTTAGTCAAAGTGTTTGTTTCTTCTTTTGATTTTGTATGTAGTTTTGATATGACAAATTGTAATTTTACTTCATTTTTTTCTTAAATAAATGTTTAACACTAAATTTACCTCAGGTTTTTATTTCAGTAAAAGTAACGTCTATTCATCTATAAGAGTTAAGAGTTGCAAGATATTAGGGATCAATAAGGGTTAAAAGTTTTACTGTTATGTGACGGTAGGAATTGTAAATAGGTTTTTATAGTAAATATTCTCTAATCAAATCTGGAGTGAACTAAGTTTATAGCTTTTTTTTTTTTTTTTACTCCTGATAAAAAGAGTTGAAGATAGTATCGAATATTTACAACAATTCATATATTTTCTTAACTAAGACCCTTCACAATTAAATTTATAACTATTGGTTTGTGAATGGATAAACAATTTAACTATATTTATTTTCATTTTTTTTAGTGTACGCACCTTTAGAAAATGGGAAAGTGGTTAGAAAACCAGAAAAGAGAGAAAAAGTAATAAATATAATACGAAAGTAAAATATAAAATACTATAAAATTATAATATACAAAATTAAAATTGTATATTTATCAATTATAAAGATTTTGTTTGTTTACGTGTATAATTGTGGTATATAGTAATTCAATTGATTTTTTATCAATTGGTTTAAAAATTAATTATTTTTAATATTAAATATTTTCGTTTTATTTTATAATTTTAGATTAATATCTTAAAAAAATATTAACAATACTAAATACATATCACAATGTTATAGACTTAATTTAAAATATTAATACAATATTAAAATTAATTTTCAAAGATATATAAGTCTTGAAAATATTGTTTTCACATTGGTAAAAAAAAAACTGTTTTTCGTAAGACATAATGTTATAGTACTTGTAGATTAAGGAGTTATAAGATAAAATTGGTGAAAAAATTCATGACATGAGAAGAAGGGGAGAAGTTGTGAGTAAAAATCTTTAACAATTAATATTTATCTATAAAAAATGTAAATTAAATAAAAATTTAATCATGTATATATTTGATAAATTTAATTGCATGAAATTTATGTTATTTAACCATAAATTCAATTTATTGAATTGAATTTTTAAAAATAAAAATAAATGTAGGTCGAATAAAAATTTATGTCATTTAATTATAAATTAAATTTACTGAATTGACTTTTGAAAAATATTTTAAAAACAAAAATAGATATAGGTTGAATAAAAAATTATGTGATTCAATTATAAATTAAATTTACTGAATTAAATTTTAAAAATATTTTAACATATTTGCTAAAATAGTTAATGATTTTCTAAAGAAAATCTTTTATCATTTATTAATATAGTTTAATTGATATACACAGTCAGGTCGTTGTGATTAAATATGAGTGTAAAAAATCTTTACACTAACAGTGTATACCAATTAAACTCTTAATAATAAGGACTCCTCGTCGTATTATTATTTAACACATAGTTTTCTCTTAATTGCAACTTTTAAGGATAATAAAATTATGAGTAAAGTTCAATAGATGAAAAATGTATATAAACAATTTGTTATTTCTAAAAAATATTAAATAATAATAAAGATGAATTAAAAATGTTTATAGCATTTTTCAATAACTAATCAATATTAGTACTCAAATATATATAAAAATGTTAATAACATATTTTTATTATTGATTAAATATTATTAAATATAAGACAAAAATGATAATTGTTTAATAAATTTTAATCTTTGTGTTTATAAATAAATAATAGGTTACCTAATTATGAATTTGCTTAAATAAATGCTGTTAAAATTGAACCAACCTAAATAGTTATTTAATGATTATTATTAGTTGAGCCGGTTAAACAAATTTATATTCAAAATATTAAAAATAATATATTTAATATAATTTCCTACTTTAAATTAATAATATTATTATAAATATTTAAAATTTAAAATTTAATTCTTTAAATAATTCATAAGTCATTTAAAGTTAAAAAATAAAGTTTTTAATCTATAATTCAAAATTATTTAAAAAATTCATAACTCATAAACTTTTCAAAACTAGAATTTAAATGTTTATTATTTAGATTTAACTTCTTTTTCATGAAGCGATACATCGTTAAAACCACATGATTTGTTTTAATGTATTAGAACAAAAAATTTTAATAAAATCAATCAATTCAAGACTTAAATTTCTAAGTCAAACTTACTGATCTAGGAACTTACAAAGACTCTCCACTGGCCATCACTACCCTTCAACTACCATGGATATCCTAGCAAACACTACACACGCTTGACAGATGTCTATTTTCAAATAGAAAATTAAGATTTACATGATAAAAGAACCGTTCTTAGAAAGAACCAGGCTCTTATACCAAGAAAGAAAAAGAAAAAAAAGTTTTTTTTTTACTTTCTTACAAGCCTTATGATTTTTTATATTCTTTAATATTTATTGTTTTACAGTGTATTCCGTAGATACCTTATCTTATATCTCTGATTTTCTGCTTTTGCTACTGTTTATTTCCTGCTGCTTTTCTGTTCTTTTACTTTCTGTACTCCTTTTCTCGCGCTCTCATACACTCTATAAATTTTACAAAGAAAAATAAATTTTTATAAACAAATGGAAAATATACAACCTTTTAAGGGAAAAGACTACAACTCAGCTCTTGCAGCTGTAGAATCTTTAACAAAGTCCCCTTCAGTGGGATATATAAAACCTGTTCATGATACAGATTTTGTTCACACAATATTAATAGGACAAAATAACACAATAATAGCTTTACTAGAAGAGGTTTCTAGAAAACTATCTAATCTTATAGATTTAAACAAAAATGAAAACATATCTGATGATATAAATGATTTAGTTAATAAAGTTTCTAGCTATCTTTAGGAACAAATACACAAACTAGAACAGTTTGTAAAAATACTCACAAATATGTTAAAGTAATAGCAAAGACAGATATAGCTGAATCCAGTAATAAGAGTTAGACTAAACAGGAGAACAATATCTCCAACAAAGACAAAACTGTTAGTTAAAATATGAATCTAAGACCAGATAACGTTTCACAAACACAATTACAAGATATTTCTATGGATAGTATATCAAATAGAAATCAAACATCAGAGAGGTTTCCAGGAACTTCTCGCCGAATAAGAGAACACCAAACTAGGAGACAAGATCTCATACAACACCCAGGAATCTTAGATAGATTCCTAAATAGAAGAAGAACTACTAATGTCAGAAGATTCGAAGACCTAGTAGATATACATCAAAATACAAAAATAGGATCCAACTCTAGAATAGATTCTTTGAATCCTAGACAACTATACAATATAGGCTGGTTAAGTTCCGAAAGAACTAGTCTTTACAGATATAGAAGGATAGAAGATTTTCACCTTCCTGATAACACATACAAGATAATAACTTTAATATCTCAACAACAGCTACACAACTCCTAAACCAACACGAGAGATATATCCATATGGGATTAATAACTATAGGAGTAAGATCCCTAGCTAGACATATGATTGGAGCGAGAGCTTTGATAGTTCTCCATGATACCAGATTTCAAAACAATGATTCTCAAAGTATTATTGGAATCTTAGAGGTTAACTTAAATCAGCCCATATCCTTAATATACCTTGCTCCAAACTTTACACTCACCCTTTCAGACTTTGTTAATCATATTAGTCTAGAAGTACAAACTATAGGTTTTGGAACAAATTAGATAGGAGATAACCTACACCTAGACATTACTTTCATAGGAAGAATAAGCAATTATATATCTTCCATGTATAGAATAAACACTAGACTATTAGAGGAAGCAATAAGCTCTATTGGAACACAATTTTTGCCAGCCCAGGCATTCACACGAAGAAATGAGGGCCATTTATGGCAAACTCATCTACAAAGATATGAACGAAATCCAATCACAAATCCAAACTCTGCTATTATACACAATAGATCTAGAGGCCTTAGTTTAAGTTTCACAGATTATAGAAATACTCCACTTATGGATTTAGAACAAAACAGACGGGATAGTACATCTGCTATTCCTGACAATGATCATATTAGTATGATGAACATCATAGATAGTGATGATGAAGAAGAAGATGATATTACTGAAGAATAATGGAATCATCATCAAGCAAACACAGTCATGCTTAGGCAAGGAACTCTAGAAACTAGGTCTAGACAAGATCCTCTAAACTTAGAATCCTGGGATAGATTCCTTAATAATCCTAACAGGGAACCTTGGGATAATTTTCCCCTTGAACATAATGAAGATGGACAACTTCAAGAAAATAAAGAAAACAATGAAATAAACAATATAGTTAATACATTTTTTCAAAAATTAAAAATTGAACAAGAAACCGAAGAAAAAGAATTTTCTTATCAATTTACAGAAAAATTAAAAGATAAAGAAGATGATGATTTATCTACAACTTCTGAAAATACAAAAGTAGGATTAATAAATGAATATGAAGAATCCACAGCTACAAATTATAGATTAGATCCTGCTGGTACACAAGATTATTCTCAAGGATTTCTTCCCAAAGAAACTGTACAAAATATTACCCTTAGTAATAGTAAATACATATCACATGGTAAAAGATTGTCGGTTGAACCAAACTTCCAAATTCCAAACTTGCTTTTAAACATAGGAGAAATAGATCCCCAACTCCTTCCAACATACATAGAACAATGGACAGCAGCTGTAATCTGAGATTATGGCATACATCATGAGAAAGATGTATTGTCTTCTCAAGAAATGATCGCTAAAGGAGAAACTTACTTAGGCGACATCGCTAGATCTGGATGAAAATCTTTTAAGAAAAATTTCCCTAATGATCTAAATACACTGGTTATTGAACCAGGTCCCAATATTTACAATTTTTGTTCCCTAATACAAAGATTTTTTACCTCACAATCTGTCAATGATGGCAAAACAATTAGACAAAAAATTTATCTAGGACATCTCGAAAGACTGTCTATTGAATATTTTGGCAATATAAAAGAATACTGTCAAGACTATCTCTTGTATGCATCTATAGCTGGTTGCTTTCATGATGTTAATATAGGAGACAAAATGTTTCTCAAACTTCCAGAAAAACTGAGACAAAAAATTAGAGAAAGTTGGAAAAATGATGAGGTTATTCCCATGCTGAATAACCTCTCTATACGAATACAACACGTTATGAAAATAATGGAAGACACTTGCTCCCATATAGCTATACAAAAACAGCTTAAGCATTCTGATGCTGGGATATGCAAACAAATATACACACCCCAACAATATGCACAAAATAAATTTAAAAACAGAAAAAATATAGCTGGAAACAAACAAAGATATAATACCCAAAGATTCTTAGGACTAAGAACTCCAAGAAAAACATATACAATAAGGGCTTCTAATGCCAGAAAACCCACTCTAAATCCCAATAGACATGTTAGAAAATTTAGGGATAACAAAACCTACAAACAAACACTAAAATGTTTTGCCTGTAGTCAACCAGGACACTTTTCGAGAGATTGTCCAAATATTGCAAATCTTTACACAAAAGAAGCAGCCCTAATAAAATCATGTCATATGAATCTTCTTCCCATTGACGAAGAGGTTTCTACTGACTCTGAAATATTATCTGTTATTAGTATAACAGAATATACAGATGAAGTAAACCAAGAAAAGGTTCATAAAAATTATGATTTAATAAATGAATTTACAAATAATGAATACAGTCATTTATATCCCAACGAAAAAAATAATTTCCCAATGGGAGAAGAATATAACGAAATGGGAAAAATATTAGATGATCTAGGATATTGTCTAATGAAAACTACAGATTCAAATCTTTGTCCTCATAAAATACAATTTTATTCAGGGACAGAATCAATCTCTTGTACTTATTGTGAAAGGTATTTTCACATATCAAAAAGGACACATTGCCCACTCTGTTATAAAAATTTTTGTATTAAATGTGTAGAAAAACATTTAAATATACAGGAACAAGATATACCTTCTTTCGAAAAGAAAGAAAATATAAATAAATTGTGTAACAAAGATTTAACTGATACCAGAGTTTCAGTATTAGAAACTCGCATAAATCATCTAGAAGAAAAGGTAATTCTTTTAGAAAAACTAATAAAAGGGAAAACTAAAATAGAACTCCCAGAGTCCAGTTACTTAGCTGAACAAAATAAAATGATCGGAACAATGGAATGTATCCCGTTAGTTTGCAACAAACAACAACTAATAACTTTAAAAGTATTAGTTAAACTAACTTTTCCAAAAATAAATAACAAACCATCGACAGAAAAAACGATACAAGCATTATTAGATACAGGAAGCTCGGAAACAGTTATATGTAAAACTATAACTCCACATCAAAACATAGTGAAAAGTAAACACATCCAAAAAACCAGAACAATGTTTGGTGAAATTATGATAAATGACAAAGAAGTTAACAATGTTATTCTTCAGTTTAGTAAAAATTGTGAATTTTTTGGTCATAAAATTTTCATTAAAACAATGAGGGTAGAAAATTTAGTTCTCTCAAAACAAAACATGATAATCGGCCTAGATTTTATTTTAGGACAAAATAGATCAGTTACAATAAACAAAGATTATGTCATGATAAGTGATAAAACATAGATGACACCAATAGTTAGTGGTGATTCATTAAAACAAGAAATTATTACTAATAATTGTAATTGCAAAAATTCAACATTTCCAGGTACATGCGACTGTACTACGGAATTTTTATACATATTAGACGAAACAAAAGAAGACTATAATATACTAGATAATATAGTTGAGGCTTTTTCCTCAATAAAAATTTCAAAATCAATAAAATTTGAAAATATTCAACAAATTCTTTACAGGTTAAATAAAACAAATATAATAGGAGAAGATCCTACAAAATTTTGGGATAGAGATCTCGTAACCTGTAAATTAGAAATTATCAATCCAGACTTAATCATTAAAACAAAAGACATCCAATTTAATAATTGGAAAGAAGAAGAGTGTCAAAATCATATAAAAAATCTACTAAAACTAAAGGTAATAGCACCTAGTGTTAGCCCACACAGAACTCCGACTTTTATAGTCAACAAATCTTCCGAACAAAAAAGGGGTAAATCAAGAATGGTTTATAATTATAAAAGACTAAAGGACAACAAGTAGAATATGGATATTCAATTCCGTCCAAAGATGTTTTAATAAACCGAATTTAAGATGCCAAATGGTTCTCTAAATTCGATTTAAAAAGTGGATTTCATCAAGTTAAAATGGATCCAGAATCAATAAAATGGATAACCTTCTCTTGTTCTGAAGGTTTATTTGAATGGAACGACATGCCATTCGGTCTTAAAAACGCTCCTGCTGTTTTCCAACGAAAAATGGATAACATTTTCAAAAATGATAAAACATTTATATGCGTATACATCGATGATATACTAGTATTTTCTAAAACAAAAGATGACCACTTTCACCATCTAAAACAAGTTTTATATAAATTGGAACATTACTGATTAATAGTTTCAAAATCAAAAATGGAAATTAGCAAAAATTTCATTGAATTTCTTGGAACGGAAATAGGTAATGGAACTATAAAACTCCAACCTCATATTTCTAAGAAAATACAAGATTTTCCTGATAAAATGGAAGAAATTAAAACGCTTAGATCCTTTTTAGGACTTTTAAACTACGCAAGAAATTTTATTCCTAATCTAGGAAAATACACATCTCCTTTATATAATAAAACCTCATTAAAAGGAGAAAGAAAATTCAATTCTGAAGATATAAAATTAGTACAGAAAATAAAACAAATGGTAACAAATCTACCAGTTTTACAATTACCATTAGATTCAGATTACTTAATAATCGAATGTGATGGATGTGAACTTGGATGGGGAGCCATCCTTAAACATAAGAAAAATAAACACATACCCAAGACAGAAGAACAAATTTGCAGATATGCCTCTGGCAAATATACTACAAAGCCAAAATTTACAAAACTAGTACAGATTACGAAGTAAATGCTATTATACACACAATGGATGCATTCAAATTATTTTTAATAAACAAAAAAGAAATGACAATCAGAACAGATTGTGAAACCATAGTTTCTTATGGTAAAAACCAAATTAATAATGATAAAAAGCCACATAAAAGATGGTTGCTTTTTAAAGATTACATAAATTTTTCAGGAAAAACTATTTATTTTGAACATATAAAAGGTTCTGATAATACTTGTGCTGACATACTTTCCAGGTACATCAAGTAAAGACCTGATCTTCTACAAAGACCTGTTAGGTCATTGAGACAAAAGTCCACATGATGGAAAATACAAAGAAGGGAGCCAGTGACCCCAAACAAGTCAAGTCCCCTTTTCAGGCGGACCAATTTACAAAATATGGCAAACAAGAGTTGCCAATCCTCACAAATATTTTCCAGTACCCTGGAAGAGATAACACAAATTTCAAATTAAATGTTTTAATTGACAACATTTGGAATATTCCAAAATACACAACACAAAATGAACTTCAAGTCACTAAGGTGAAACAAAGCATCATAAGTGCATTATACAATTTCTGTTGTCATGACAATAAAGGAGTAACATTGACTTCTCCGGCCTCTCCTTCTGGGAAAGGTTTCACACATTTTGCTTTGATAACAGGCAAAAACAAGGGTGTTTATACATCCTTCAGAGACCTCAATGAGGCCAAACAGGACCAGTTTTGGTGCACATACAAAGGTTTCTACTTATTGGAAGAAGCCGAAACGGCAGTACGATTGGAAACAATTCATGAAGAAAAAATAAAAACTGCCTTACAATTAGAGCCTCGTGCTCAAACACAAACATTTGCTACTGCTGCTTGCAGTATCACACAACAAATAAATCCCAACATCCTTCCGGGTAAATTCGGGATAATACATGACTTTCTGTTTGAAATCCATTCTGAAACAATAAAATACGATGGTTTATTTGTAAAAGTACACACATATTTCAATAACATAAATCCTTGTTTTGAATCTTCTGATTATTGTAAAACTGTGAACAAAGACTGCACTTGCCAGTTAAAATTCATAATAAGAAAGGCTCAGATAAATTTGAGCTCTTTCAAAGCACACTTATACAGGGATGTTTTGATACTCCCATGCTACTACTGGAAGCAGGATGTCTCCATTCTTTGGTGATACCCCCCACAGACAGGTTTTCTTCCTTCTCCCCAACACTAAACTCCGTCATAAATGATATTCAGGCGGAACACATGCAGCAGGTGGCTCTACAAATCACTACTTCTCCTAGAAGTATCCACACTCATGATAGTTCACCTACTCATGTGATAAAGTTATTTACTGAGGTAAATCCTGAGATACATACTCTGACCCTGTTAGAGCATGATTCACTCAAAGGATTATCCCTAAATAAAGACAAAGCCTACCAGTATAATCTCTGGAAAGCATACACTGAAGGATCCAATTGGAACTTCTCTAAACAAGACTCTGAGAGTTTTATACTATTGAAGGAAACGTCAAACACAAAATTATATTGGAAAAAGACAATGGGTAATAAATTTCACCCATTTCCAATAGAGGCTAACCTTTCTCTCGTCAAGCATTTTGAAAAGGAAAGGTTATATAAAGAAATATATGAAGAAACTGGTTGTTATGGTCAGAACACTCCTGGATTGTCCTCTTTTCCATCTGACTATGACGACACTAAAGATCAGAGTCTCCCAGAACAAATGGAGGAAGAAATACAAGACCTGACTACACTTGATCGAGTGAGAAGAGCAACCTAAAATTTTACCTGTGACAAAGTAATTTTACTTCCTTCTCGAAGTAATAGACTGAAAGGTAAAATTTACCTTGAAGACAGGTTGCCAGTCATGGAGCAACCTACACACAGCAGGTCACCAGTCAACAGGTCACCTTCTCAACCGGTTTCCGGTTACAAATTTTGTGTATAAAAAGACCATAAGTCTCTTATGCTGAGCAGGTCCGAAAAACACTTCTCTCTCTTGCCTCCAAATACTCTCCTCCTTCTCTCTACACTTCTCCTCTCTCCTCTTGTAAACCTTTTTTCTATGCAATAAAATCAAAGGTTTCTGCAACCCCTCCCCTCTTATTCCCCCTTTGTAAGTTTTTTTTTTAATGTTTATGCGTTTATATTTTTAAAGCATGGAGTAGTTCACTCTTAAGGTATCCTCGGATGCCTAAAACAATAAATATCTAAAGATGCGATTATCATTTAAAGGCTTATCATATGTTAATTAAATTTACTTTTGATCAAGTTTATAAGCAGATGTCTAACCGGCTCTGCCAGATTCAGTAGCTTATAAACTTGATTTAATCAATATTATACGAGGATGTCTAACCGGCTCTGCCAGATTCAGTATCGTATATGAGGTTGGAGTTTTATAGCTCCATTACCTATTTCCGTTCCAACAAATTCAATGAAATTTTTGCTAATTTCCATTTTTGATTTTGAAACTATTAATCCGTAATGTTCCAATTTATATAAAACTTGTTTTAGATGGTGAAAGTGGTCATCTTTTGTTTTAGAAAATACTAGTATATCATCGATGTAGACGCATGTAAATGTTTTATCATTTTTGAAAATGTTATCCATTCTTCGTTGGAAAATAGCAAGAGCGTTTTTAGGACCAAATGACATGTCGTTCCATTCAAATAAACCTTCAGAACAAGAGAAGGTTGTCCGTTTTATTGATTCTGGATCCATTTTAACTTGATGAAATCCACTTTTTAAATCGAATTTAGAGAACCATTTGACATCTTGAATTCGGTTTATTAAAACATCTTTGGACATAATTGAATATCCATCTTCTACTGTGTTGTCCTTTAGTCTTTTATAATTATAAATCATTCTTGATTTACCTCTTTTTTGTTCGGAAGATTTGTTGACTATAAAAGCCGGACTTCTGTGTGGGCTAACACTAGGTGCTATTACCTTTAATTTTAGTATATTTTGTATATGATTTTGACACTCTTCTTGTTCCCAATTATTAAATTGGATGTCTTTTGTTTTAATGATTAAGTCTGGATTGATAATTTCTAATTTACAGGTTACGGGATCTCTATCCCAAAATTTTGTAAGGTCTTCTCCTATTATGTTTGTTTTATTTAACCTGTCAATAATTTGTTGAATATTTTCAAATTTTATTGATTTCAAAATTTTTATTGAGGAAAAAGCCTCAACTGTATTATCTAGTATATTATAGTCTTCTTTTGTTTCGTCTAATATGTCTAAAAATTCCGTAGTATAGTCACATGTACCTGGAAATGTTGAATTTTTGCAATTACAATTATTAGTAATAATTTCTTGTTTTAATGAATCACCACTAACTATTGGTGTCATCTGTGTTTTATCACTTATCATGACATAATCTTTGTTTATTGTAACTGATCTATTTTGTCCTAAAATAAAATCTAGGCCGATTATCATGTTTTGTTGAGAGGGAACTAAATTTTCTACCCTCATTGTTTTGATGAAAATTTTATGACAAAAAAATTCACAATTTGTACTAAACTGAAGAATAACATTGTTAACTTCTTCGTCATTTATCATAATTTCACCAGACATTGTTCTGGTTTTTTGGATGTGTTTACTTTTAACTATGTTTTGATGTGGAGTTATAGTTTTACATATAACTATTTTCGAGCATCCTGTATCTAATAATGCTTGTATCGTTTTTTCTGTCGATGGTTTGTTATTTATTTTTGGAAAAGTTAGTTTAACTAATACTTTTAAAGTTATTAGTTGTTGTTTGTTGCAGACTAATGAGATATATTCCATTGTTCCCATCATTTTATTTTGTTCAGCTAAGTAACTGGACTCTGGGAGTTCTATTTTAGTTTTCCCTTTTATTAGTTTTTCTAAAAGAATTACCTTTTCTTCTAGATGATTTATGCGAGTTTCTAATACTGAAACTCTGGTATCAGTTAAATCTTTGTTACACAATTTATTTATATTTTCTTTCTTTTTGAAAGAAGGTATATCTTGTTCCTGTATATTTAAATGTTTTTCTACACATTTAATACAAAAATTTTTATAACAGAGTGGGCAATGTGCCCTTTTTTATATGTGAAAATACCTTTCACAATAAGTACAAGGGATTGATTCTGTCCCTGAATAAAATTGTATTTTATGAGGACAAAGATTTGAATCTGTAGTTTTCATTAGACAATATCCTAGATCATCTAATATTTTTCCCATTTCGTTATATTCTTCTCCCATTGGGAAATTATTTTTTTCGTTGGGATATAAATGACTGTATGCATTATTTGTAAATTCATTTATTAAATCATAATTTTTATGAACCTTTTATGGGTTTACTTCATTTGTATATTCTGTTATACTAATAACAGATAATATTTCAGAGTCAGTAGAAACCTCTTCGTCAATGAGAAGAAGATTCATATAACATGATTTTATTAGGGCTGCTTCTTTTGTGTAAATATTTGCAATATTTGGACAATCTCTCGAAAAGTGTCCTGGTTGACTACAGGCAAAACATTTTAGTGTTTGTTTGTAGGTTTTGTTATCCCTAAATTTTCTAACATGTCTATTGGGATTTAGAGTGGGTTTTCTGGCATTAGAAGCCCTTATTGTATATGTTTTTCTTGGAGTTCTTGGTCCTAAGAATCTTTGGGTATTATATCTTTGTTTGTTTCCAGCTATATTTTTTCTGTTTTTAAATTTATTTTGTGCATATTGTTGGGGTGTGTATATTTGTTTGCATATCTCAGCATCAAAATGCTTAAGCTGTTTTTGTATAGCTATATGGGAGCAAGTGTCTTCCGTTATTTTCATAATGTGTTGTATTCGTATAGAGAGGTTATTCAGCATGGGAGTAACCTCATCATTTTTCCAACTTTCTCTAATTTTTTGTCTCAGTTTTCCTGGAAGTTTGAGAAACATTTTGTCTCTTATATTAACATCATGAAAGCACCCAGCTATAGATGCATAAAGAGATAGTCTTGACAGTATTCTTTTATTTTGCCAAAATATTCAATAGACAATCTTTGGAGATGTCTTAGATAAATTTGTTGTCTAATTGTATTGTCATCATTGGCAGATTGTGAGGTAAACAATCTTTGTATTAGGGAACAAAAATTGTAAATATTGGGACCTGGTTCAATAATCAGTGTATTTAGATCATTAGGGAATTTTTCCTTAAAAGATTCCCATCCAGATCTAGCGATGTTGCCTAAGTAAGTTTCTCCTTTAGCGATCATTTCTTGAGAAGACAATACATCTTTCTCATGATGTATGCCATAATCTCGGATTACAACTGCTGTCCATTGTTCTATGTATGTTGGAAGGAGTTGGGGATCTATTCCTCCTATGTTTAAAAGCAAGTTTGGAATTTGGAAGTTTGGTTCAACTGGCAATCTTTTACCATGTGATATGTATTTATTATTACTAAGGGTGATATTTTGTACAGTTTCTCTGGGAAGAAATCCTTGAGAATAATTTTGTGTACCAGCAGGATCTAACCTATAATTTGTAGTTGTGGATTCTTCATATTCATTTATTAATCCTACTTTTGTATTTTCAGAAGTTGTAGATAAATCATCATTTTCTTTATCTCGTAATTTTTCTGTAAATTGATAAGAAAATTATTTTTCTTCGGTTTCTTGTTCAATTTTTAATTTTTGTAAAAATGTATTAACGATATTGTTTATTTCATCGTTTTCTTTATTTTCTTGAAGTTGTCCATCTTCATTATGTTCAAGGGGAAAATTATCCCATGGTTCCCAGTTACGATTATTAAGGAATCTATCCCAGAGTTCTAAGTCTAGAGGATCTTGTCTAGACCTAGTTTCTAGAGTTCCTTGCCTAAGCATGACTATGTTTGCTTGATGATGATTCCATTCTTCTTCAGTAATATCATCATCTTCTTCATCATCACTATCTATGATGTTCATCATACTAATATGATCATTGTCAGGAATAACAGATGTACTATATCGTCTGTTTTGTTCTAAATCCATAAGTGGAGCATTTCTATAATCTGTGAAGCTTAAACTAAGGCTTCTAGATCTATTGTGTATAATAGTAGAGTTTGGATTTGTGATTGGATTTCGTTCATCTCTTTGTAGATGAGTTTGCCATAGATGACCCTCATTTCTTCGTGTGAATGCCTGGGCTGGCAAAAATTGTGTGCCAATAGAGCTTATTGCTTCCTCTAATGGTCTAGTGTTTATTCTATACATGGAAGATATATAATTGCTTATTCTTCCTATGAAAGTAATGTCTAGGTGTAGGTTATCTCCTATCCAATTTGTTCCAAAACCTATAGTTTGTACTTCTAGACTAATATAATTAACAAAGTCTGGAAGGGTGAGTGTAAAGTTTGGAGCAAGGTATATTAAGGATATGGGCTGATTTAAGTCAACCTCTAAGATTCCAATAATACTTTGAGAATCATTGTTTTGAAATCTGGTATCATGGAGAACTATCAAAGCTTTCGCTCCAATCATATGTCTAGCTAGGGATCTTACTCCTATAGTAATTAATCCCATATGGACATATCTCCCTGTTGGTTTAAGAGTTGTGTAGCTGTTTGTTGAGATGTTAAAGTTATTATCTCGTATGTGTTATCAGGAAGGTGAAAATCTTCTATCCTTCTATATCTGTAAAGACTAGTTCTTTCGAAACTTAACCAGCCTATATTGTATAGTTGTCTAGGATTCAAAGAATCTATTCTAGAGTTGGATCCTATTTCTGTATTTTGATGTATATCTACTAGGTCTTCTAATCTTCTGACATTAGTAGTTCTTCTTCTATTTAGGAATCTATCTAAGATTCCTGAGTGTTGTATGAGATCTTGTCTCCTAGTTTGATGTTCTCTTATTCGGCGAGAAGTTCCTGTAAACCTCTCTGATGTTTGATTTCTATTTGATGTACTATCCATAGAAATATCTTGTAATTGTGTTTGTGAAACGTTATCTGGTCTTAGATTCATATTTTAACTAACAGTTTTGTCTTTGTTGGAGATATTGTTCTCCTGTTTAGTCTGACTCTTATTACTGGATTCAGCTATATCTGTATTTGCTATTACTTTAACAAATTTGTGAGTATTTTTACAAACTGTTCTAGTTTGTGTATTTGTTCCTAAAGATAGTCTAGAAACTTTATTAACTAAATCATTTATATCATCAGATATGTTTCCATTTTTGTTTAAATCTATAATATTAGATAGTTTTCTAGAAACCTCTTCTAGTAAAGCTATTATTGTGTTATTTTGTCCTATTAATATTGTGTGAACAAAATCTGTATCATGAGCAGATTTTATATATCCCACTGGAGGGGACTTTGTTAAGGATTCTACAGCTGCAAGAGCTGAGTTGTAGTCTTTTCCCTTAAAAGGTTGTATATTTGCCATATGTTTATAAAAATTTATTTTTCTTTGTAAAATTTATAGAGTGTATGAGAGCGCGAGAAAAAGGAGTACAAAAAGTAAAAGAACAGAAAAGCAACAGGAAATAAACAGTAGCAAAAGCAGAAAATCAGAGATATAAGATAAGGTATCCACGGAATACACTGTAAAATAATAAATATTAAAGAATATAGAAAATCATAAGGCTTATCAGAAAGTAAAAAAAAAACTTTTTTTTTTTTGCTTAAAAATATACATCTGAACTTGGTGTCGCAATATGCACATGTTTCTCAACCCATCTAAGTAGGAAGCTAGGGACTTACAAAGGCTCTCCACTGGCCATCACTGCCCTTCAACTACTATGGATATCCTAGCAAACACTATACACGCTTGACAAATGTCTATTTTCAAACAGAAAATTAAGATTTACATGATAAAAGAACCGTTCTTGGAAAGAACAGGGCTCTGATACCAAGAAAGAAAAAGAAGATGAGAAAGAAGGTGAAGAGGAAGATGAAGTTCCAGTTGTCTCCTTCAGTGTATGCTTTCCATAAATTATACTGGTAGGCTTTGTCTTTATTTAGGGATAATCCTTTGAGTGAATCATGCTCTAACAGGGTCAGAGTATGTATATCAGGATTGATGGAAAATACAAAGAAGGGAGCCAGTGGCCCCAAAAAAGTCAAGTCCCCTTTTCAGGCGAACCAATTTATAAAATATGGCAAACAAGAGTTGCCAATCCTCACAAATATTTTCCAGTACCCTGGAAGAGACAACACAAATGTGAAATTAAATGTTTTAATGGACAACATTTGGAATATTCCAAAATACACAACACAAAATGAACTTCAAGTCACTAAGGTGAAACAAAGCATCATAAGTGCATTATACAATTTCTGTTGTCATGACAATAAAGGAGTAGCATTGACTTCTCCGGCCTCTCCTTCTGGGAAAAGTTTCACACATTTTGCTTTGATAACAGGCAAAAACAAGGGTGTTTATACATCCTTCAGAGACCTCAATAAGGCCAAACAAGACCAGTTTTGGTGCACATACAAAGTTTTCTACTTATTGGAAGAAGCCGAAATGGCAGTACGATTGGAAACAATTGATGAAGAAAAAATAAAAACTGCCTTACAATTAGAGCCTTGTGCTCAAACACAAACATAGGCTACTGCTGCTTGCAGTATCACACAACAAATAAATCCCAACATCCTTCTGGGTAAATTCGGGATAATAATCTAATTTTAATAACTATAATTAAAATTTTTATAAAAAAAATTATTTATTTAAATAAAATCAATATTTATTGTAATTTTTAGATATTGTTTAAAGTCTTTTATAAAATCAGAAACTAAAAAGTTAAAAATAATTAATCTCAAAAAGTTAATAGAGTAACTTTTAAAATGCGAAAATTATTTCATAAAAAATTAAAAAAAATATATGTAATTTTTGTTATAATTATACCCAAGTATAAAATATTTTTATTTTTATAAAAATCACTTTGAAATAAATAACTTAGTTTTTAAAGATTAAAATCAATATCATTTCTGTGGAAAAAAAAAAAAAACCTTAGGGAGTTGATCCGGAAGGGAAGAGAAGCGCACAGTGGAGAAAGCAGGTACACTTCTTCGAATGCTCTAAAATTCGCTCCATTTTCATTCTTCTTCTCAACCCCAAACCAAAACCTCGCTTCCCTTTGTAGTTCTCTTCTCTTCTATATATATATATATATATATATATATATATATATATATATATATCCATGGAAAACAACGATTCCCTTTTCTAATCCTTTAATCAACGCCCTACTCCAGGTTCTACATTCTTTATCCCTTTTTCTCGATTCGAGTTCCTCTCCTTTTTACGATGCTATAACTATTTCAACTCTTCCATTATTTTATTGAATCGGGATTGCTTTCGAGGTTCGCCTGTGTCTCCGATTACAACATTCGATTCCACCTCCACCGATTCACGCTTGCTTTAAAAAATTAAATTGAATCAATCATCGAAATGAAGCACTGAACAGATTTTTTCCGTTTGTTGTTTATCGATATAACTCAGTTAAATTTCGTGTGTTGCTAGCCTTGTTAGATTTTCATTACGTTGATCTTTTGAGTGTTCATGTTAACGACGATGAATAGTTTTTCTTTTTCTTTTTGAATTTGGATAGCTCTAGTTATTATTTCTCTCTTTATTTTAAAGATTTTTGTGTTTGGTGAATATGCATTTCTTGAATCAGGAGCATAATGGATTTTCCGTCGGGCAGTGAGGATCCGGCTATACTTAATCTGCACAAATGGGACCTGTCTGAGACCCCAATTCGGTTTTCGGACTTTCGTGAAGCTTTTCTTTCTCCTACGAGAGAGACACTGCTTTTGCATTCTTATGAAAGGGAAGCTCTTTTGCTTCCTTTAGGTAAAGGTTATTTCTGCTTTTCTTTATTCGTGTTATAGTTTGGCTGTTGCTGTACAGTAATTGAATGCCCTATTATTTTACATTTGCAAAGCAATTGTCTTTATTTCGGATTAGTTGATTACAATTTCTAGCATATGAATTTGCTTTGTTGCAGGAGAGTTGAATTCTGGTGGTGATGAAGGTGGCTATGCCTACGATAATCATAATCGAGGTTCATCGAATGTTTCCTTGGACGCATCCGCTAGGCCTAGTAGATCAGTTTTAGTGAATGATTCACCTTGTACCTCAGGTTCAGATATTCATAGTGATGCTAACCTTGCTGGAATCAAATGTTCTAGATCCAATAGTTACCCATACATTAGTGATGTGAACTCATTGGCCTGGGCTTGCTGTGAGGACGGCTATGATCAGCACAATGATACTTCATTTAGAGAAGTTTTATTTGTTTCTGGAAGATGTGGAGTAACAGTCCATGCTTTTCCCAAACTAACTAAAACCAAGGAAATGGTTCAAGCCATGTTAGAGGGTAATTTTAGGCAAGGCAGGTGGGTGGAATGGGGGCCAATTGCTACATTATCTTTCAACTCTAGTCATGGAGTCTCTGGAGACCCGAGTGTAAATTTGAGTGGAGATGGTGGAGTTGAATTGTTAAGAAGCTCTGCTACTAAGAGATACTTAGCGTCATTTTTCACAAAAGTTGAAACCATTGTATCTGATGGTGTTCTTTCTACCAAATTCCCTGATAACAATGAATTTCCTTGCTCAACAAAAGTGGTTTCTTTTAGCATTTTTGATGGCAGTGTATCTTTGAACCATCTCCTCAAAGAAAAATCAGTCCAAAATAATGAGAATTGGCTGGAACAAGCTGATACAGTAAAAGATGCTTCTGACTCCTCTAGCTTGAGCTTTAGTGGATCAGATACGAAGCTTGATTGTTTTTCCAGTGTGTTTGGTCTTGCAATTAATGGATTCTATGAATGCCCCAGAGTGTTTTCGAGTGCTTCAAATTGCTTGGTAGGATTTTTTTTGACGTTAATGCGTCATGCGTCTGTCAATATTAATGATGCACATCAACAAGGCAGGAGCAGAAATTTACTTCTTGTTGCCAAGTTAGATAGTTGGGGTATTCAGTGGGTTTCAATGGTGAAGCTTGATGAAAGAATAAACATAGAACAGGCAGTTGAGTGGATGGATTTCCAATTTTCTGATAATCTTCTTGTCTGTCTTAATTCTTCTGGATTGATTGTTCTTTATTCTGCAATGTCCGGTGAATATATGACACATTTAAATGTTTTACAGGCATGTGGACTTAACCCCCATTTTGATTTGCATGGGTTAGAAAAGTTATATTCGAATGATGATATATATGCTAAACAAAAGTGTGGCATTAAGGATAACATGTCTGATCAGCTGAGTGATTCTTTTAGGAGATCATTCAAGAGGTTAGTTGTTGCTTCACATACCTCCCTTTTAGCTGTTGTAGATGAATGTGGTGTCATCTATGTGATATCTTTGGGGATATATATTGACAAAAATTACTCATCTGAGAAGTTGCTTCCATATTGTCTGGAATATGGGCTGGGGATGTTGGTTGGCTGGGGAATTGGTGGTTCTGATATAGATCGCCAAGCAGTATACTCCAATTTATCTAGATATTTTCAATCAAATGATTTAAACACAAAACATGAAACTGTTGCTTCCTCAGAAAAAGCTGTGGCAGGTAATGCACTTCAGAAAATTAATGGCTTTGCATTCAAAGAAAAGGGGGATTCGTATGGCTTCTACTCGAGTGGCTTTACTGCTACTTCTAAAGTAAATAACGGTCACAAGTTTCTTAGTTCTGATGCAAAATCACCTGTTTTGAGAAATATATTCGTTCCCAATTTTAGAGTCTGTGAGGATGATTCTATTTGTTTTTCTCCTTTGGGAATTTCTATTTTCTCCAAAAAAAAGTGCGTAAAGAATCAGAATAGTTACCAGCTTATCCATTTTAATCTGCAAGTGAAGTTAGAAGTCCATGATGATAACTTCTTAGATAGTGTATATGATGTATACCACTTTAATGGAAAAGATGTTATTGGTGAAGCAATTGGTTGCACTTTCCAAGGTAGTTTTTATATTGTCAGAGAAGGTGGTCTATCAGTATATATTCCCTCCATCTCAATTTTATCAAATTTTCTCCCTGTTGAGTACATTGGTTATCGCCAATCAAGTAAGGATGTAGGGATTTCAGTTCTACTAAAAGACAATCTAGAATTAAAAGAACCAACCAAAAGGTTTTCTCCTTGGAAAGCTGAAGTTTTGGACAGAGTTCTTCTGTATGAAGGCACTGAAGTGGCAGATCAATTGTGTTTGAAAAATGGTAAGTGTTACAAAGAAAATCATTTTGCACTCATCTATGATATAGCATCCTTAGTCTTCTTGCTTGTCTTGGGATAGACTAGTTCATTTAGTGTTTTATGTGTTTTATCATTTTTTTAAAGGTGTCTTTTTTTTTTTTTTTTCATTTGGTTTATTGAGGGGTATTCAGTATTCATTGAGGCCACTGGCAATTTCTATTTTAACAGAAAAGGAAGATTTGTCTAGAAAATACATAATTACAAGAAAACACAAATATAAAAAATAAATTACAGAAAAACAATAAATCTCAGCAGCAAGTCTTTCAAAGCATTTTGTAGTTTGATTGGAAAACTTCCTTGATGACGTATAAGATACGTTCGATACACATAAAAGTACAGAACAGAGAGAACATGACAAAACAAATATTTAAATTACAGAACAACTTTTTGTCTCTAGTGTATTATTTGGTGGAGAATGGTGGACAACACAAGTAAAATAATATAAGATTTACTATAATATCCTTTTATATATTAATTATCTTTAATATAATTTAGATTATTATATATTATTTTCTAATATATTTCAATATATTATAAATATTATATAATACCCTTTAAGCTCCTTAAATATTAATTACATTGTATTATTATTATTATTACAATAAAATAATATATTATTAACATAACATTATGATCACAAGAAAAATCTAATATAATTTTTTTTATAAAAAAACCCAAACAATGTTAAAGTATTGGGAAAGAAACCCGAGTCCCACATCTACTAGTGATATGGCCAAATAATAGTATATAGGTGAGGTTCAAACCTCATCTTGCAAGCCAGATGTCTGAGGTTGAGTTAGATTTAATTTCACTATTTCTAATATGGTATCAGAACCTATCCTAGATCCATTAAAAATGATCATCCACGCACCAAGCCTAATAGTGTTGGGTGTGAGGTGGTGCATTGGGAAAGAAACCCAAGTCCCACATTGACTAGTGATATGACCAAATAATAGTATATAAGTGAGATGCAAACCTCACCTCACCAGCCAATTTTGTAAGGTTGAGTTAGGTCAAATTTCATCATTTCTAATAAAAAAAAAATAGATAAGTTACCATTCAGTACTCCATAATGATAAAAAAAAAGGTAACTACACGTTGGAGAGTTGGTTGGAAGTGGGAGATGTAGGATGATTAAAACATGGATCATTTGGTTTTTTCATTTTACAGTGCATGGGTCAAAAAGTTGTTCCTAACTTTAGTAAGTAACAAGTTTTTGTTCTATACTCTACTGCACTTTTTGTGCTGTTCTACAACTAATATTTTTTTTTTTTAAATCAAATGCAGAACAAATAATTTGTTCTGTCCTATCCCTCAAAATTTAGCAAATCACATGGACTCATTGGCAATAAAAATGTTCCTGTCTTCTGGCTCCTCATGTGTTTCATTGGGCATGCACTAGGACTGGAGAGCTATATTGTTTTGAGAAATTCTATGTCCTCTAACAAATCATCCTAACTACTTATGAGTATTAAATGAAATAACTTAAGCATTGATATCTTGGGAACCCAAGAAGCATTTTGTGCTTTCTTCTTTGATTAATCAGTAGGATTTTGAACCTCATACATTTGGATATAGATAAATTTTTTGTTTTGGAAGTTTTTCAAGTTTCTGTAATGAGGATATCATAATTTTGGTTTCTGCTCTTCAATGTGGTAGTTTGGCTAGTTTCTTTTTTCTATATAAGATTTTTATTTTGTTTCATTCCAATGTATTAATTGCTTCATTTCAATAAGATAATTCCGTTCATTAAATGACTTTTCAGAATATACAATTGTTCCATTCCAACTTCTGTATATAAAAACCTTTCGTTACTTTCTTGTGTTAGGAATTTTAGGGCTAGCCAGCTAGGTGAATTAGGCTGTGATTATTGGTATTATCTTTGTTAGCATCCTCATCTGGACCGATACCGATTTACTTGTCCTGAATTGCTGCTTTTGGTACTTTATGTCTTTTGCTGCCAAAACTACCTCTATTTCAAGATTATTATTATTACTACTACTATTATAGAAACCAGAAATTCTCAATTAAAGGTGAATAAAGTAGACTGATTACAAAGTAAAAGGAAGCTTATGGTGATATTAATTTATATTTTGGTTTCAAAATTTGATGTGTTTGTATATAGGGTGGTGGCGACACTGCTTTAGAATTTGGTGAAATAATTTTAGGTTCAGTCTTATTTATTTATCTTTTTTTTTTTCATTTGTCAGGATGGGACATCAAAGTTTCTCGTATTCGTCAGTTACAAATAGCATTGGACTACTTGAAATTTTATGAAATAGAAAGGTAAGCCACAATTTAGTCATTGCAATCTTGATTTATACTAGACTCTTAGAGCTTGTTTGGATAAAGTATAGAAGAGCTTCTAACAGCTTCTCTCTTGGCATAGGCCTCGTTTCCATCTAAAGAACATTTTAAAATTTGGAGGACTAAAAAATATCATTTTTGAATTTGAGGGAATAAAAAATCTATTTTTAATTTGGGGGCTAAAAAAATATTTAACAACATTGACACGTAGTATTAAATTCCACGTGAAAATTGTTGATGTGATCTTCATCAGTTACGTCAACAAATTCATTAATGTCACCGGGATACAAGGACTAAAAATGCATTTTTTTTTCTTCAAATTTTGGGACCGAACACCACTTTTATATATTCTTCTAGGTAATTAATTATTTGTATCAACAAAACACTAAATTAGTTTATTTAAAATGAACTTTTCACATTAGAGTTTTAGAGAAATTCTTCTTCTATATGCTCTTCTAGATAAGTTTATCCAAACCGGCCCTTAATGTGCTTGCAAGCTTGTGCCATAATATGTGGTCATGCTGTTCATAGTCTTGTTTGGGGAAGCAACCTTTTTGTATATGCATGGGTTAGGTTGTGTATAATAATCAATGATTTGAAAACCGGACTAATAAAGGTACTAATCCACTTGTTCAACCATAGTTGAAGCACTAGTTCAACTTGTCTTAATAAAGTTTTTTTTTTTTTTTTTTAAATTTTTAATGTACTATAGTAACTATACTCTTTAAACAAAAAAGAACATGATATTCATAATATTAAAACTTAAAAGTGTCATAACTCATAATATATAACAAAAAAATTATATTTGGACCATTAAGGTAATGACAAAATGAAAAAATGAGTCTTACTAAATAACTGGTTCAGTGCATAACCATTCTTTTGGTTCATTCACCGTACAAAGGATCGGTTGAACTAGTTGGTCCAATTTTCAAAAACACTTATAATAACCCTCCCCCCATACCTTCACATAGCTAGACGCCTCTGCTCTTTGGGCAATAGGATACATAAAGAAGTAAAGAAAGAAGACCTAAATTATAATCCAATTCAATTACACAAATTTTTTCAATGTTATTATGTGTTACATATTTATATTTTGTTTCTTTCAAAATTGAAAATTTATTATGAAGTAATTACAGATAACTTAATTCAGACAAAGTATCTTTTCCATTGTTCAAAATATTATATCAAACAAGTTTGAAGAGCATGTACTGTACAACTTTGGACTCAGTTAACAAATTAGTATCTGAATAAAATATGTAGTTACTAACATCACTAGTAAAATATGGGTTTTGCAGACTTTTGGGCTTGCACAGCTAGCAAAATTATGACTTGTCAAACAGTTCTATCAATTAGGATCAAGGGTGTTGAAAACTTGCCTTACTCATCATTTGGATTCAGTGAAATTGAGAGGAAGGATTTAAAGAGTAAAGAAATATAAGGGATATTAGTTGAAGTGATTTTTGGATGAAATTTCATGGTGTTTGGATTGATGGAATTAGGAAGAGATGTTTCAGTGTGATTTATTTTTATTGGTTTGGTTTGGTTACATGAAAAAGTAGAGGAGAATAAATAAAAAATATCTTGGATACATAATTATTTATATTTAACTATACTTATAATTAAAATATATTAAAATATTTCAATTCTTTACATAAATGTAGTCACCCAGCCATGGATAGCATCCTCCCCCCCCCCCCCCCCCGCTATATATATATATTTAAAAAGTTCACTGCTCACTGCATGCAATTCCCTTATCATGGCTGAGGAGTGTGGAAGTGAAATTTGTGTGGTCCACTTTATCACTTCTCCCTAATTTCCTATTAAACAATGAAAAAATTTAAAATTCCTCCTAAATGTCTCCATCTTAAATTCAACCAGAACAAGCCTAGTGTTAATTATGATCACCCCTAGTCTTCCTTAATAACAGCCTCTTTGGAGCACCTTCATTATGCTGGGTGTAAGAAGGGGGGATGGGGGTGTTTAGTCACACTAACTAGCGATACGGTCAATGTGGTCCTTATAAAGCTTGGGCAATTCTCAATTCTCTCCTTATGGTTGTGTTTTCTTAAAATGCAGCTTTAGGCTTAACTCAATCTCAAAAGCTAGCTCAAGGGATATGGGTTGCCAACGTAAGACTTGAGTTTCTTTCCCAATATTGTTTTGGTGGAGAAGAGAAAAATAGAGCAAATGAAAATAAAAAGACGAGTAGAAATAGGTGAGGAAAAAAAAGAATTAAATGTGTTTGGTTGATTAGAAATAGAGATGAGGAGAGAGATAAGTATAGATAGGTGAGAAATGATACACTTGGGTCCTACCACTTTTAACATTATTTCACCTTATTTCTACTCTTCCAAGCATCTTATATTATTTCCATCATTGTAACCAAACAAGGGGTCTAAGCCGGTTTAATTGGATTGAGTTAGGCCCTATGCCTAAATTCTAAGGAAGTATCAAACTCTATCTTAAATCCATTGTTGGCTTACTTACATTGCTGTACTCTAGGCTCATAGCCTTTTGGCATGAAGGGGTGTATTGGAAATCCACCTTAATTACAATTACCCTAGCCTGCCTTAATTGCAGCTTCTTTGGAGCATCTTTATTGTGCTGGGTGTGTGATGAGGGTGTATGTAGTCCCACATCACCTTCTCAAAATTTGAAACATTACTTAATACTCATGAACTATTCATTATTGATGATAAAACTCAGTACAAAAACAACACACAAAGTAGGAAATAACAAAACTACAAAGGCAAGAACAACAACATCAACCAATTCTTATTCCACTAGGTGAATTCGGTCAAACAAAAGTCAAGAAAAGAAAGAAATTTGAGCCTAAGCCTATGTTAAGGGAAACGTCAAAAAAAAAGGACAGAAAACAAAGAATATAGCTGCAAGTATACAGCTGCAGTGCACGGAAAGTCAGAAAAGAACTACAAGAAAAAAGACAAAATACAGAGATTATACAGTAGCTGTTTTGACTTGGGCAGAATAGAACTGCAGGTTGTAATGGGAAAAGAAAGAAAAGAAAAAATAGATAATAAGGAAAAAAATGAAGTTTATAGTGGGCGAATTAGTAGTCATTAAACTGAACATAAAGGAAAATAGAACCATAGAGGTGGAGGAGAAAGGAAAAGGAAAAACAGCACAAAAAGAAAAAAAGGGTAAATAAAACAGCACAAACAACGAAAATGAAACCCACAACAGTTTCCTAGAAAAAATGAGAGGGTCACCACTAGAAGTGGAGTGGTTCACTGGAGAATGTTGTGGATCATCGGAAAGAAGAATAGAGTTTAGGAGAGGTTCTTGGGAGTGGAGAAGAATGAAGGGGTTGGGGATTTTTTCTTTCTTTAAACGGATACAGATGAAAACTCCCAAAATAGCAATGACTTAGTATGAGGGGTATTATTGATATTTCATGTAGATTTCAATGTTGTGCACTTTCTGCCACTCCAATTTAGGGGGTGCACCCACTCTGCTCTGCTGAGATAGTGGATGCAATGACAACAATTGTAAACTGTGATGTGAGTTGTCATGGCATCATGGCTGGTCCATGCTGCATCAAAGCTATTATGCTGCTATTTTTCCCAATTGATAACTATGAATAAAACTGTTTATTATAAGTTTATAATAAGTGTTAGTTTAGTTAGTCTTTATCTTTCATTATTAATTAGTATGTTAAAGGTACGGTGTCTTTGTTTGCTCCCTAGTTTGCTTGTTATGTACTCTTGTTCAGATATCTCTATAAAGACTATTGTTATGAGCTAGGTAGATTAACACACTCAAGCTATTTCCTATATTCAAGTTGGTATTAAAGTAGGAACGATCCTGCTCTGAAAGTCCTTAGTCACAGTTAGCTATCTGCCATTGTCTGCCACCATCCATTGTTGTCTATTGCTGTCGTCAATGACTGTTTTATTAGATAAGTCTAGGGTTTGGTGTGCCTCGTCGTGCGCAAGCCAACCTAAGCAACCACTCAGCCAAACAAGTCTCCACGCGCTCTTATGCACCAGTTAATGCTTCATCTTTAGGGAGGTGTGTGAGCTCCATGCGCCAGCCAAACGAGGTTTGTTCATCGACGTTCCTTTGTCATTTGAGTCGCCGAAGCCTCCTGAGTCTGTTCCTATCCTTTGTCATGTTGGGCAAGTTTCATGAGATTTAGCTTAAATCTCTCTCTCAGTCCTCTCCCTTTCAATTCTTCGAATTTGTAATGCAATGCCTTCTTCTACATCCTTTGGGATCAGTTCAGGTCCTGTCCTACCTATTGTTGGGGTTGCCATCATCACAACAAAGAAACTCAATGGTAAAAATTATTTGTCATGGACTAACTCTGTAGAACTTTGGTTTCTTGAGCTAGGACACTGCGAACATTTTGAAAAAGAAGAAAATACGGAAGGATTAACTAAACAAAGAGCTTAGTGGAAGAAGCTAGACTTTCAACTTTGTGCCCATCTATGACAGTCTATATTAGAATTGGTGAAATTGGGCCCCTCACAAAACCGACTTGTAAGATAAGATTTGCAACTCACTTATTTATTATTGTTTGGTCAAATCACTAGTCGATGTAAGACTTGGGTTTTTCCCCCAATACTATTGCCATGACAGCTATCTGTCATTAACCCCTGTATTAGATGAATGTCAAAAATGTATTTCTTCATAGTGAGTTAGATGAAGAGATTTACATGAAGCAACTTCTTGGATTTGTTGCTCACGGGGAGCCAGGTCTAGTGTGTAAACTTCGCCAATCTCTCTATGGCCTTAAATAGTCTTCAAGGGTTTGGTTTGGCAAATTTAACAGTGTTGTCCAAAGTTTTCGAATGAAAAAAGTGAAGCCAAAAATCACTTCTACTGTCACACCTCTTTTGAAAAATGTGTTTATTTGGTTGCTTATGTTGATGACATTGTCATTACAAGGAATGATGAACATGAAAGAGAGAGAAATAGAGACCAAAAGGATTCAGAGAAAGAGAATTCAATTGTATTTGGCAAAAGCAAAAGGAGATACAAATGCACTATATATAGAAGTGCAAGGTTGAGAGATCAAGGGAGTAACATAGTAAATAACTCATAACAGAACCCATAACATAAAGGGAGCATAGTAAAATTGATTCCTAACAGAATGAGACAACTTCTAACAGAAGAAACTAACTCCAACAGACTTCTGACAGAATAAATCCCACAGTTGTAGTTTAACAACTGTAGTATATACAATTAATCCAAGGTTGATGCAATTTAACAACGGTTAGATGTAGTTCAATATATGGGCCTAAGCCCAGCTCCTTGTATTTGCTCTTTTCTACAGTATATATATATCTCCTTGGTTGTGTTAGATTCAAAAGAATTCATGCATGTTCACCTTTTTCTAGATGGTATCTAGAGCCAGGTTGAACCTTGCCTAAGATTTTTTTTTTTTTTTTTTTTCCGGAAATCGTGTTTCTTTCCGATTTCTGCATGTTTTCTGCCGTTTCTGGCTGATTTTTGCCACTGCCGCGTCCGCTGCTGCCATTCTGATCGGCGACCTTGCCATCTGCATCGTCGTCCTTCGGCGACTCCAGCGCCACCAACATCTTCTTTGTTGGAGCTGCCACACGCCTTCACATGCGTCGACAAACGACACTTGTCTTCTCACTTCGCTTCTCTGGCCGTCGCACTTGGCTGCGTGTCTGGTGTGCGCTTACCGACGTTTGACTCGCCATGTTGTCCTCTCTTCTGATCTAGTATCGGATCTTCCATTGAGCCTTGTCTTCAGTCTTCTCTCTCTTTTGGGGATGCTTTTTCTTCTCTTTCTTGTAGCTTTTCCCTTTGATCTGTCTCCCATAGCTTATGCTAGGTCTGATTCGTCTTTATTTATTAACTTTGTCAATGTGCCTCTCTCCATTGACAAGTTGGATGACACAAATTATGACACTTGAGCCTCTGACATCAAGCTCTGTCTTAAGGGCAAAACTATGTTGATCACCTCACTTAGAAAGTTGCCTCCATTAATGAGAAAAATTATCCATGCTGGTCGAAAATTGATACTTAAGTTTGCATTGTTATAAAGTAGACTATTGAAGCAAATATTCCGAGCCCATGTCACCTGTGCTGATGTTTGGTAACAGGCTTGATTGCTGTACATCAATGATGCTCAGTGCCTCTATGGCGTGTGCAAAAATCTACTGAGCATCATTGGCCCCTGCCACCTTGACAGTCCCATGACTAAATATTTGGGTAAGGTTCATAATCTTCTTCATGACTTCAATGAACTATTGCCCTTTGCTGTCACTCCTGCCTAGGAAATAGAGCAACGCTAGATATTAGGGACCTTCTTCTAGGGGGTTTATTATGGCATATACATGGTTCTAATTTTACTAGATTGGTTTTTTTAACTTGTAAAAGGGGATGATCTACGATTTGATCATTGAACTTGTTAAAATCAGAGAAATAGAGATTAGTATTGGATGTGTGTGTTTGAATACACAAGGATACATCTATTTATAACTTTATTTCATAGGTTATACATGAGTATAAAACATATGATTTCCTAGAACCTCAAAGATATTATTTCTACCTACCATATTTAAAAACAAACTAATAGAATATCAAGATAATATAATATCAAGGCAATATAATATCAAAGATTCTCAACACTTCCCTTCAAGCTAGAGCTTACTAAACATTCAACTTGTTACAAGAATGCTGGAACAAAATTAATAAACCAAAATTGAGTTCCAACATAAACAATATTTTAAAATACAACTTAGGGATGTTGGTGAAGTCTGAGAATATTGCTTGATACCACCACTGCTACTAGGACATAGTTTGGACTTGTGCAATAGGGACAAACGAGGTTAGCGCATTTGGGACAAAGCCGAGGTTAGTGCATCTAGGACAAAGTCGAGATCAATGCATCTAAGACAAAGATGAAGTCAATGCATAAGGATAGAGAGACGAGCCAATGGAAGCCATTATTGAAGAGGAAAACAAAGGCAAGATGAATAATATCGAAACGAGATCACCGCTGCTACTAGGACGTAGTTGAAACTAGTGCAATACGGACAAATGGGACCAATGCATCTGGGACAAAGGCAGGGGCTAGTGCATCTAGGACATAGTTTGGACTTGTGGTGCAATAGGGACAAACGAGGTTAGTGCATTTGGGACAAAGCCGAGGTTAGTGCATCTAGGACAAAGCCAAGACCGCATTTAAGACAAAGATGAAGTCAATGATTAAGGGTAGAGAGACGAGCCAATGGAAGCCATTATTAAAGAGGAAAACAAGGGCAAGATGAACAATATCGAAACGAGATCACCGCTGCTACTAGGACGTAGTTGAAACTAGTGCAATACGGACAAATGGGACCAATGCATCTGGGACAAAGACAGGGGCTAGTGCATCTAGGACATAGTTTGGACTTGTGCAATAGGGACAAACGAGGTTAGTGCATTTGGGACAAAGCCGAGGTTAGTGCATCTAGGACAAAGCCAAGACCAGTGCATTTAAGACAAAGATGAAGTCAATGCATAAGGGTAGAGAGACGAGCCAATGGAAGCCATTATTAAAGAGGAAAACAAAGGCAAGATGAACAATATCGAAACGAGATCACCGCTGCTACTAGGACGCAGTTGAAACTAGTGCAATACGGACAAATGGGACCAATGCATCTGGGACAAAGACAGGGGCTAGTGCATCTAGGACAAAGACAGGGGCTAGCGCATCTGGGACAAAGCTGCATCTAAAACAACGACGAGGTCAGTGCATAAGGGTAGAAATGAGCAAATGGAAGCCATTATTGAAGAGGAAAATAGAGGCAAGATGGACAATATTGAAACACCATTTTTCAAAATAGGAGTAGCAAGCAAAAAGCAGTCACTTGGGGCTCCTTTTTTTTAGTATTCCTTCAACCTAACTCTAGATACATGTTAAAATTCATGGTTGAAAGTGTAACAAAGAGAATAAAATATATTGATAATGAAAGATTGTGAGTAGAGTGACTACACTAGCCTTTATATAGGCTCTAACCAATTATATTTTTAACATTCTCCCGCAAGCTGGAAGGTATTCCGGCTTGGAATGGATGATATAAGTGGAGAAATCAAAAGAAAATGCCAAAAATACATTGGCTAAAAGGGAAATAATGACTAAAGTCAATGCATCAAGGACTTAACCATTAAGTAGAAGCCATAACACAGAGCTTAACCATTTAATAGAAGCAAAAAAAAAAAAGCTTAACCACCTAAGAAGTAGAAGCAAACAAGTGGGACATGCTTAACCATCATACGACAAAAGTAACAAAGCTTAACCATCTCCAAAACATGAAACTTAACTACTCAAGACAGAAGCAAAACAACATTTCAATGCTTAACCATCCATGCCAAAAGCTAACGTATGCTTAACCACCATAGACAGAAGTAACAAAGCTTAACGATCAAGAGTATAAGCCAAAAAAATAAAACTTAACCACTCATGACAGAAGCAAAACAACATTTCAATGCTTAACCATCAATGGTAGAAGCTCACACATGCTTAACCACCATGGACAGAAGCTGTCTTCAAAGAAGACTAAGACCAAACACCTTGTGAGCAATTTTGAAATAGCTGGACTAGTGCTTGAACATCATAAGCAGTAACCTTTCAAAATCAATGATGAATCATTAAGCACTTGGTTTGCAAGAGAAATAACCAATTAAAAACCCAATTATTAGTGACGCAAACGCATGGAAACAGAAAAAAAGCTCCGGTGTGGGAAGGTGGTGGAGGCCTAAAAAATGGCGACAGCAAGGCATTGTCAGAATCCTCAGTTGGCACGAAATTGGCTGCGACAGATTTGACAATGGGCGGCAGGGGAGGAGAGGAAGGAGGTGCAGCAGTGGCGACAATCTGGCTCCACATCGAGGAGACGACTGGCTTGGGGGAATGATTGGAAGAGGCACAACTCATAGTCATTGAAATCAGAATCAAAATTGGAATTGGAACAATGTGTGTTAAGAACTCTAGTAAATGAGTAAATCATTTTCGAAGAGATGGGGGCCTTCCTTGCTATCAATGGGCTGGTGAATCCACTCTTCATAAGCTTCTCCAAGATGCCCAACCTGGAAAACAAGGGCCTTATTCAAATCAAGTACAATGTTCTGCACAACCATGCTGGCACTAGCCAACAGATGAAGGCAATGCAGTTCATCCAAACCCTAACCGGAGAGAGGAAGCATCATACGCATGCATGCAACACCAACCCTTCTCCATTTGAGCATAGGAAGGGGATAAAAACAATTTGGGATTCAGATTGAGAAAGTGTGTGTGTTAGGGTTTGATCCCCGATAGGAAAATGGTTATTGTAAAAAAAAGGACAAATAGGAGAGAAAAAAAATAGCAAATGAAGCAGGAAAATATTTAAGGTGGATGATATTGCTTTGATACCATGTTGAAACTGTGTGTTTGCTTACATATAGGATGAATCTATTTATAGCTTTATTTCATAGGTTATACATGAGTATTAAAATATGATCCCTATAACCTCAAAGATATTATTTTTGCCTACTATATTTAAAAACAAAATAATATAATATCAAGATAATATAATAATCTAAGATTCTCAACAGAATTACACATGTGTGCAGAGAGAGAGAGAGAGGTAGGGAGGGTATGATGTACAAATTTTGTGTCCAATGTTCATACTAAACTTTGCCTCTCTTCTCTCTCTCCTACTCAGATGCCTAAGAAAATGGATAATGATCATATGATTCGTGTCCCACCCTTTTCACCTTTATCTATGTGGATTTGCACAAAGCCATCGAGAAAATGTTTAGGCTTGGAAAAAGTGGATGGGATGACTCATTTGACTGTTGTAATCTTAATCATTAATTTTGATTCAAGGATTGTCAAAGGTCCCTTTTTGTTCCACTTATTTTCATAATTTTTAAGCATATTCATATTTCATAATATATTTGATTATTATTCTTTCAAGAGAATTTTTTATTTATTGTGGCTAGCAGCACTCCAAATTTGGTACTCGTTTAGCAACACATCACTTAATTTTATATTTTGATATAGTTCAGACTACACAAATTAAATTTGTGTATTACAATTATTCAGAGGAAGTGATCTTGTAAACAAGATGTATTACAGTGATATGTTTTTTCAATAGTTAGGTTTTGAGAAATTCTAACAACAAACTTTCTAAAATATTCTTTATTAGTGAGCGAAATTTATTAGACGTCACAAAAATCATGGGTTCCATTTCTCATTTGATGAGTGTCACTCATGATTTTGTAATTTCCATTGAATTCTGTCCAATAGTTGAGTGTTACATAATATGTTGTTAGCACTCATCTTTAGGTTTTTCTATGGCAAATATTATCTAATGAAATTCACTTTCCAGTTTTATTGATGAACAGATCTTTGGAAATGCTTGTGGATGTTGATCTAGCAGAAGAGGGGATTTTGAGATTGCTTTTTGCTGCAGTGTATCTTATACTTAACAAAAGTGGTAATGATAGTGAAACTTCTGCTGCTTCTAGGTAAATTTATTTGTTCATTGCCCACATGCATATATTTTTTGTTCTTTATCCTTTTCAAACCAATTTGCTACTTAGAAAAGTCATTGTATAAAGTTAGTATATGGAGCCAGTGTTCATTTTGGTCCTCCAAACATATACATGACATCAAATTGGTCGTATTCCTATAGCTTATGGCTTGTTTCTTTAGGATAGCTATATTGATTAATTTTTAGCAAATTGGAAAAAAATTGAACTGTTTGTATTTTGTAAAAGTATTTTCACTTTAGGAGCTACTGGAATTTCTTATGTTTACAATGGGTGAGGATCTGAAATTGGTTAATTTTAAGATGTTCATCCAGTGATTAACCAAGTTCTTTCTTGTATGAACTTTCAGTTCTGACTCACTAGGGCCTATATAAAGTTACCATTAGCTACCTATGCAATCAGAGCATGATAGGCACTTGCGTGTCCTGCTTGAACTCTGGATATTGATCTTCCTTTCAAAATTTTATCAACTTTCATTTTGTCTTAGGAATTTTTTACTGTTTTCAAATTCATTTCAATTACTTAACTAAATTCACTTCTAAACAACATAAATTTATTGTTTCACCTGGAATACTATTAGGTGATATAAATGCTTGAAGATAAATTTGTAATGTTATTAGATAACATGGGTGTTATCCATTATGCTATTAGGTAACACGGGTGAATTGGTAATATCAGAGGCTAAATTAATTTTTCTATTCAAGAAGTTAGTGCTTGGGTAGTTGGGTACTTGGGTTAGATTGTGAAATTGTATGATCCTACGCGTCATGAAGCTCTGTCCATTCTTGGACAGGATCACAATCTTCCTAGCTCAATCGTGGGATTGACTATCCCTTGCGAGTTTGTAAGAAGCAACATCCGTATCCCCTTTTGCAGTTCCTGCCTCACCCATTCTTGATATTCATTTCCCCCCCCCCCCCCCAATTGCGACCTGCATGAGATACCTACAACCGATTGAATTGTGCCGCCACACCACCGCACATGCACTACTTTTGGAATTCTTCTCTTTTGTGGTTCCTGCCGCACTCGTTCTTCATCTTCATATACCCTCAATGGCAATCTGCTTTAGACACCCACACCACTTATTGGACCACATTGCCTCACTATTGTTGGATTCTTATGTTCTGTTCACACTTCACTTATGTTCTTTCTTCTATTGTGAACATGGCTTTAGGCAGAGACAGAAATTCTAATTTTCAATGCTTTAATTTTAATGTTAATCTAAAATAAAAATTGTAATTTTATATATTGAAAAGCAACCCACACTTGACTTTTTCAGTTCTCTGCCCATTTTCTAAGAATAGCTATCCTGAAGCTTAAAAATTAAAATGAATGCCTCCATTAAATTTCATTTTCTGATTGTTTGAATGTACATTATCTTACAGTGATAAATTTAAAGATGTGTTAATTATGTAAATATTTTTATTTTATGATTTAAGCTATTATTATCTAGTTAAGTTTGTTTAGTATTTGTGATTTAAAGTTTATCATTTTGTTTTTTATTTACATTTGTGTGTGTGTATATATCTATATACATATATATATATATATATAAAAAATAATTTTATATTTTACAATCCTAGGTAGAATATCAATTTTATCATTCTTGATCTGATTGATTTCTTGTGTAGTTGTACCTTTTCTTTGTGTTAGTGGCATTACGTTCTTAAGGAGAAAAAATACTTATGAAATGTGTTGAGCAGCATGCATACTTGCATAGTCTGTTTTATTTCTGACTTATGATATTATGTGTTTTGTGTTAAACATTTTTAGGCTTCTTGCACTCGCCACTTGCTTTGCAACAAAGATGCTTCATAAATATGGCTCTCTACAACATAAAAAAGATACATTTGTAGCAGAAACCTTTAAGAAGACAGTATTACTCTCTCTTCCACCAACTGAACCACTTAAATTACAAACTGAGGTGGACTTTGCTCGGAAACTTTGTGAGATTGCTCATTTATTGGAGATCATCCGAAATCTGCAATGTAGGCACATGTCAATATTTCAAAGGGCCAGGAAAGGATTGGTATGGTGCTCCATGGCTATGCTACTTGTAGTCTGCTGAAATTGATTGTTTTTTTTCCAGAAAATTAAGTGGTATCTTATTCCCAATTTACAGGCCGACAGTGGAGAAGAATCATCTTTAATAAATACAGACATGTTGCAAGAAGAATCCCAACTTTCAATTCTTCCATCAAATTTAGAGTCACTGGATGTGTTGAACCAACATGAGCTTCCTTTTCCTCTACCAAACAGCGACAACAATGAAAATCTTGCACTGGTGCCTGTTGATTCCGAATGTCATTTGGTTTCAGATGAATTTGGCAACATATCTCATTTAACCTCATTAGGAGGAACTTTAGGAAAGAAAGTTTTGCCTATGGAAAATCCGGAAGAGATGATGGCACGCTGGAAAGTAGATAATCTGGACCTTAAGACTGTGGTTAAAGATGCTTTGCTCTCTGGTCGTCTTCCTTTGGCAGTTCTGCAACTGCATCTTCATCAATTGAATGATTTTGTTGCTGACAAAGAGCCTCATGGTACTTTTACTGAAGTACGTGACATTGGCAGGGCCGTTGCTTATGAATTATTTTTGAAGGTAATCCATATGTGTAACATTAAACATTCTCATTAGCTGTTACAGACTATGAAGTCTAGATACAGGGTATGACACAGGTATGATACAACACAGATATGAGGATACGGAAAGATTTTCAAAATTAGGGATACGATACATCTTAGATACATTAAAACAAAATTTTATATAATTCTAAATATGGATAAAGAAAGTGGAAGATAGATTGATCATTTGGCAGTGGAATTCTTGTTTCTGTAGGAAGTGGAACATGCTTGGGTTTTAATCTGTTTTCAGCCTCTTCAAAGATTCTTTTTAAATCAGCTAAATATTCAGCTGAAATCTTAGGACTTATAGCTACACCTACACCCGAAATTCTGAGTGAATGTGTTTTAACCCTAGAGTAGGAACCTTTTACATCTTTTTTGCAAAAGTTATAGGTCCACATCTTATTTCATTTCCAACTCCTCCCTTGTGCTTTATCTTAAATCCCCATAGCGGAGCATGGTCATCTTGCGGTTCTGAGGAAGCAAACCTACTAACCCTAGCATTTGAACCCTCACCCCTGCCATTGTAGCCATTTTTTTAAAGTCAATAACAATATAGTCACAATAATAGAGCAAGGCCAAAGAACAGTAAACACCACAACCAGTAACCACAGTAGAGATGAGAGAGAGAGACCCAGAACCTGAAAAAGGTAACCCACTATTGTTCTAGGTTGTGTGCCGAGTAGAAAGCAACCCACTTGCTCTAATCCCGGAAAAGAGATCCCTTTGGCGGAATGAAAATCCACCTCATTCTAACAAAAACAAAGCCATTGAGAGAGAGATGAAGTGGTGGTCTGAGAGAAAAAGGTTGTGCGTGGACACAACCCACTCGCTGGAAAATGGGAAAAGAAACCTTGTTGGAACTAGATGAAGACGGAGGAAGAAGACACACAAAAGAGGGAGCTCAAGCCTAGGGGGTTTGGTTTCACTTTAAACTGTGGGTTGTTTTGTTTAAAGAGTCAGTGAGTGTTTATTATTTTAAAATTTTAAATTATAAAATATTAAAAATAAAAAAATTGGTAGCCGCTGTGTCATGTACGATACAGCTGTGTCCAGCCATTTCAAGTCGTGTCATAGGCATATCCAACAATTTATAAAAAATATTCCGATATTTCCTGGATACATATCCGGGTGTATCTGTGTCAGGTACAACACCGACGCTTTTCAATTTGTAGTATTTGGGCTTCCTAGGTTACAGATTACAATGAAAATAAGCAACCCTATGCAATTGTGTAGGGTGAAACTGAACTTGCTGTTGCTACACTTCAAAGACTTGGTGAGAACATTGAATCTTGTCTTAAACAACTTCTGTTTGGCACTGTAAGGAGATCCTTGCGAACACAGATCGCTGAGGAAATGAAAAAATATGGTTATCTAGGACCGTATGAGTGGAAGATATTGGATGATATGTCACTGATTGAGGTATGTGGAATTTATTTGTTTTATTTTTGTGTTCAATATAGTGCAGATTAACTACTGGAAAAGGAAATTTCCTGAGCTGAGAAGTGTAATCTTATTTGTCTCTGCATGTATATGAGAAGAGTCTCTATCCTAGCAGTAGCTTCTGGAAGACATATAATCACCGACTGAAAGATATCAGCATTCCACCAGAGTCTGTTTTACCAGTGGAAATTAAATTAAGGCTCATGCATAATGATTCATTTGATAGTCATGTCATTGAATGTGGTGAAATTGATGGAATTGTCTTTGACACATGGATTAATATTAGTGAAAGTTCCTCTGATCTGGAAGCTGATGAAGCTGATGCTCATGTTGGATATTGGGCTGCAGCCGCTGTCTGGTTTGATGCCTGGGACCAAAGAACTGTTGATCGTGTAAGTTGCTGCTCTGTTTTGTGTCTGTGTTTGTATTATTGTTCATTTTTATCATTAATGAGGCTAGTGATGATTAGCAACTGTCTTTGCCTTTTAAACATTCTGGAGGATGGATTTTAACCTGATTTTATAGTTGTCATTTACTAAATGAAATAAAGACTGAAAGAGAAGGTTTTAGTAAGAATTCTTGACATTCGAGTTTCTTATGATGTAACCTTTCTGTTGGATCAAGTTGGAAGCTAAAGTGCCTTTGCCTTCTCAGAGATTTCGATCGATTTGATTAATATGCTTGCTCTATTTGTTTCTTGAAATCCATTAGTTCACTGACTTCAAGTTGCACCTTTATAAGATATATTTCTAGATGCTCTACTTGTTTTAGTTTGAATTAAAATTTTAGTTGTGATGAAAATTTGCTTCCCCCAGTAATATATTCAGTTATGGTGCTGCTCTTAGTCATTAATTTAATTCTATAGCTCTTCAAGGACATATTTATCTGTAGTAACTTTATATTTGATTATTCTTTCACTTGTGTGTACAGATGATATTGAATCAATATTTTGATCCGGGCAATTCTATATTGTGGGAGTCACAACTTGAATACCATGTTTGCCGTAACCACTGGAAGGAAGTTTTTAGACTGCTGGACTTGATGCCGACATATGTCCTACTGGATGGAAGCCTTCAACTCAATTTGGATATTTTACAGCCTGCCTCTTCTTTTGGATGCAATATGAATATGAAGTCTTCAAAATATGGAAATTTCTTATGCTCTTTTGAAGAATTGGATTCTGTATGCATGGAAGTTCCAGATGTCCAAATGTATAGGTTTTCACCTGACATATGTTCTGGGTGGATGAAGATGCTTATGGAGGAAAAGCTTGCAAAAAAATTTATATTTTTGAAAGAATATTGGGAAGGGACATTAGAGATGATAGCTCTCTTGGCTCGTTCTGGTTTCATATCTGGCAGAGACAAAATCTGCTTGGAGGATGATATTATCAAGGCTTCATCTATTAGAGGTGGAACTGTACAAGCTTTGCATAAAATATTTGTACATCACTGTGCACAATATAACTTGCCAAATCTTTTGGACCTTTACCTTGACCACCATAGTTTGGTCCTCGACACTGATTCACTTTATGCGTTACAGGAAACTACAGTAAGTTTGTTTATGTCCATTGTTGTTATTGTTATATATGTTGATGTGTTTTGATTATTTTTTTGGTCTTGATTATCTCAAATCATGGTGCTGGTGGTATGCTTCCATAAGCTGTTGTGCTGGAATTTTTAGTTTACAAGGTTTCATATTTTTTGGTTGGTTTTTATCAGAGATTGTGAAATTGGGCCTAACTCTAGTAGAACAGAGATACGAAGGTAGAGAGAATTTCAGAGAAAAAGTGAAGAGAGGAAAATGCTCTCTGGATTTTTATTATTGTCGAGAATGAAAGAGACAGTACAACAACTATATATAGGCACGACTATGACAAGGACAACTAAAAAGATTATAACAGACCATAACAATTGGCACAACTGTTAACTGACATACCCCCCCCCCCCCCCCCCCCTACAGTAGAAACCTAGTTGGAGAGAGGTTTGATTAATGCATCTGCCCACTAATCTTGAGCAGGAATATGTCGTATTGACAGTTGCTTGGTTAAGACTTTCTCTTGGACAAAAAAGAGATCAATCTCTATATGCTTTGTGCGAGCATCTAAAATTGGATTATGAGCCAAGGTAACATCACTTTCATTGTCATAGAAGATTGTCAGTGTGAGAGATGAAATTCCAATTTCAGCCATAAGAGTTTGGATACATAATAATTCTAGAGTAACTAAGGCACGACCTTCTGTATTCAGATTCTTTGTTGGATCTAGCAACAACCCGTTGCTTTGGTGACCACCAAGAGATGAGATTGGAGCTAAGAAAAACAGTTTTTCTGAATGTTGACCTTTTGTCATTTGGATCATGAACAAAAAAAGGTTGACTGGAAGAGATAGGGTTGAGATGAAGTCCATGTTGAATGGTACCCTTAAGATACCTAAGTATCCTTTGACTACAATCAATGAGATTCTAAGGCAGTGTACTGTAGAGCTCCACCAATAGAGCTATAAAGAGTAGGATTTGTCATGACATCTGACCTTGTTTTGAAAAGCTTGCAACTTGAAGCCATAGGAGAGGAAATGTGGTTAGCCTCTATCATGTTGGATTTTTGAAATAAATCTCGAACATATTTGCTTTGAGCGAGAACAACATAACCATCAGGAAGAAATTTCACTTCATTGCCAAGAAAATAATCAAGCAAACCAAATTGCTTTAGAGAAAACTTGCCATTTAGTTGATCAATTAAAGACTGAACTAGTTGAGATGAACTTCCTATAATTATAATACCATCAACATATGCTAATAGGTAGACTATGATTTTGAGTTTTGTAGACAAAGAGAGAGGGATCACACTTAGTAGGTTTGAAGCCAAAACTGATTAGTGTAGACTTCAGTCTATCAAACCATTGTGTTAGAGCTTGTTTAGGACCATAGAGGGCCTTATTAAGTTTACAAACCAACGACTTGTTAGTGGCTTCAAAACTAGGTGGTTGCTGCATATAGATGATTTCATCAAGAAGCCCATTGAGAAAAGCATTGTTAATATCTAGCTGTAAAAGATTCCATTTGTTAGTTAAAGCTAAGGTCATGATAATCCAAATTGTAATTGGTTTTATCACAGGAGAAAAAGGTCTGATTGAAATCAAATCCAGGTTGTTGATGAAAGTCATTGGCTACAAGTCTAGCTTTGTACTTGCTAATAGAACCATCTATATTTTCTTTAATCCTATAGGCCCTTCTATGTTCAATAGGTTTTCTCTCAAGTGGTAATAGGACCAATGTCCAATTATTATTCTTCATTAAGGTTGCATACTCTTCTTTCATGGCGGACAACCAATTAGGGTCGACTAAGACTTGCTTTACATTCTTAGGTTCACGATGCATGAGAAAAAAAGAGAGATGAAAATGAGGTTAAACAATACTAGATTTGGATTTGGTTTGCATAGGATGAATATTAGAAGATGTAAAATGTATAGAAGCAGAGGAAATATCACTGTCATGATATGTGGAAGGATTGACCTGATTAGGCTGACTAGACTCATCGTTGGAATGATCAGAACTAGAGAAAGGCAAAACGGAATCAGACCCACCAGAATTGTTGTGTTTGGGGAGTTATCAACATGTGGGAACAAGAGGGATAGAGGCTTAGGGAAGGGAGGAGGGGCAAGTAAGCTGAGTGACAGATGGAGGGGTAGAAGGAAACAGTTCAGGATAAGGGAATCTAAACTCATTGAAAATAACATCATTGGAGACATAGATTTTTCTTGAGGAGGACAAACACTTGTATCCTTTACGAGATGAAGAATATCCAAAGAAAACACACTCTTGTGACCTAAAATCTAATTTATGGTTGTTATAAGCTCTGAGAAAGGGAAACTAGGCACAACCAAATGTTTTATGAAAGCTATGATCAGGTTGTTGATTGAACAAAATAGTGTAGGGAATGGAAAAGTTCAAAGCTACAGTAGTAAGTTTATTAATAAGGTAAATTGCAGTGAAAAAGGCAAAGTCCCAAAATTTTAAGGGTAAAGACTAAAGAGGCATCACTAAGAAGAGTTAAACCAAGTTCAACAATATGTTTGTGTTTTCTTTCAACAATGCCATTTTGATGGTGTGTATGAGGACAAATAAGCCTATGTGGTTAATGCCAAGCTGGTTTAGGTAATTAGTGAATGGTCTAAACTCACCCCCCAATTTGTTTGTGGGTTTTTAAGTTTGGTATTGAATTGCAATTCAACCATAGCTTTGAACTAGTGAAAAATGGTAAGAGTTTCATATTTGTTTTTAAGTAGATAGATCCAAGTGAATCTAGAATGGGCGTCCACCAAGTGTCATAGTAAAGATAATTATTGGTAGATAGAACATGCGATGGTCCCCAAAGATCATTGTGCACTAATTCCAACAGAGCATTATAAACGGTTTCAGATGTAGTTGAAGGAAGACGATGTGACTTTCCAACACAACAAACAGTACAAAACTCGACATTTTTATTTGAAAAGGGTATATTACACTGTTGTAGAACAAGTTTCACTACATGCTGGTTAGGATGTCCTAACCTATTGTGCCATACAGAGAAAGAAAGATTTTTCTGTGGTTCATGAATTTATACAAGGTGAAATAGAATTGAAAACTAAACATGAAGAAGTATCACACGAGAGAAATTGAAGCTTGAGACTTGGAAAGTTGTATAAGCCATCAACTCCAACAAAACCCTTCACCAAGACTTTATTGGTGACCTTAGATTTGACAAGACAATAAGTGTCATGAAATTCAAAATAGACACAATTATCTTTAGCAAATTTTCTGACACTAATTAGGTTCTTTGTTATGGAAGGAACATGCAAGAGTTGATTTAATGACAAGGAAACACTTGGATTACACGGAGAAAGAAAAGAAGAGGAACCAGAAGAATGTATAGGCAAACCTTATCCATTCTTAATGTATATTTGATCTGGACCTTCAAAGGGACCAAGTTGCTGAATATTTTGAGAGCTACTAGTTACATGAGTAGAAGCCCCAAAATCAGGATATCAGTTAGTGTTAGGAAGCTTGGAAACATTGGCAACCAAAGCTAAGGGTTGTTGAAACTAATTTGGACGTGACTAATACATGGTGGAATGCCAAGTGTTTGAAAATGTCGGTGAATGATTCTACATATTGAAATTTTGCTGAGATTGAAAACCATTATAGTTTTGTTGAGGAGTAGGATCTTGATCAAAAGGTGTTTGTTGGAGGCTGATGTTGCTGATCAAAGTGGTAATGGCAGTAAGAAGTAGTGTGCCATACCTGAAACAACATGACACTGAATGTGAGAAAATGGCCACGACTGCGTCCACCACAACTGCGACCAAAATAGCCACTACAAGAAGCTGCAGACATGTTTTCCACATCTCCAGACACAACACCTTGTGGAGAAGGTAGGGCAGATTCTGTCAATTGGACTGATGGAGTCTTCAAATCAAAATTATTGTTTAATTCCTTCGATTTTGTCAAATTAAGAGAAGGCAATTCAACAGTTGATTGTTGTTGAAACCTCAAAATACGTGTTGCATGAGCAAGGAGCAACACTTCATCTTCTTCAATTGGAAAAGGATCAAAGTGACTTTCAATCACAGCTATAACTGGACTGTACCGTTCTGGCAATCCTTCAAGAATAACATCAAGGTGTTGCGAGGTTGTTCAATGGAAGCGAAAGCATCTGCAAGATCCTTGATTCAAATTAGATATTCCTCCATCGTTTTATCAACGAGGACTATAGTGCGAAGTTCCGTTTGAAGATGGTGTGCCTTTGCTCAAGCTTGTTTGTGAAAATGAGGCGGAGAGAGAAATGAACACTCCTAAGCACGCGAGAGAGAAATGAGGTGTTGAGAGTGGATTGAAGCCATAACAAGAAGATTTGATCTTGTTGTTCCCAAATTGCATAAGCAGGATTCACCAATCTGATTTCTTGATCAACTTTAGTGAGAAACAGCGAAGGAATGCTAGGGTTTACAACAAAGTGTTGAAGACGATGTGCCTTGATCACTAGTTCGACTTATTGCCTCCATAGCAGGAAATTTTTCTCAATGAGTTTCTCGGAAATAGGGTGAGAGAAAGCAGAGGACATGGAAGAGGAGGCAAAAGGGGTTATGTTTGCCATGGATCAGAACTAAGCTCTGGATACAATGATAGAACAGAGAAACGAAAGTAGAGAAGAGAGAATTCAGAGAAAAAGTGCAGAGAAGAAAGTGCTCTCTGGATTTTTATTATTGTCGTGAATGAAAGAGAGATTACAACAACTAAATATAGGCACAACCATGACAAGGATAGGTAACAAAATTATAACAGACCATAACAGCTATCACAACTGTTAACTAATTTACAACAGAAAAGTATAACAACTATCTACCCGTAACAGACTGTAAAAGCCTAGGAAGTAGTTGAATAACTGCTTCCCTTATACAATACTCCCAAACTCAACCTCAGAAAATTGGCTTGTAAGATAACTTTTGCACCTCACTTTCATACTATTATTTGGCCATATCAGTAGTGATCTCAAACACACCCCTCATGCCGAGGTCTGGACATCTCGAGCGTGAAGTTTAACATTTATAGGTGGTCTGATAGCAACCTGATAAGGGGTGGCATGATTGACCCAACAACAAGAAATTGTTGGGATAGTCTTTGATATCATATTAAACATAGTAAAATTGGGTCTAACTCAACCTCACAAAACTGACTTGTAAGGTGAGGTTTGCTCCTCACTTATATACTATTGTTTGGTCATATCACTAGTGATCTCCAACAGTTTTCAGACTTAATTAAATCTAAGGTATCATAATGCAAGTTTAGTTACTAATTTAGGTAACCTTTTTCTTTCTTTCTTTGATAAAAGAAGAAATTCCATTAGATGATATAAAAAATATAGCAGGAATATGGAAGGCCAAGGGATCTTCCGTAGGGGAAAAAGGAAAACAAGACTACGGAAAAAAAATTAATAGGGCAAAGCTGCTAAATCCCTGGGAATATCTTAAGAACCTCTTCAAATGACTTTGCTTTTACACCAAACAGAAGCCAAACATTTGATGTTATCCTGAATCTGCTGGAGTCAATCAAATGTAATTATTAAGATACAAGTCTTACAGTTACAGTCAAATCAAATATACAAGACAATCAAGAAAAATCAGTCAAAGAATTTTCACTCATAGATTGCACATTGGAATGAAAAAATTTCGATTTTTTTCCTACCATAGTGGCAAAACCCACTTTTGCTAGTCAACAAAATTAGTCCACGAACCTTTCTCAAACCTAGCCTTCACCGAAAAGGCTGAACAAGCTACTGTAAACAGAAGAACTAGCACCACACATTGTACTATTGTTGGGGGTAAGAGCCTTGTATATGCGCCAATCTAAAAAATAACACTAGCATTAATTCTACGATGCACACTAGTCCAAATAAAAAACTAACCTTATTAGTTATTAGAGATAGTAGTTTATGTTCGATACGTGGATTTACATTTACATTACACTGTAATTTCATTTGTATTTCTTCTTTTACAAAGTAGTTAGATTGTTAGTTGGGAAGTCAGCTGCTGACTCAGCATTAGCATTGAGTCAGACAGTTCAGCTAAACCCTAACTCCCAATTCAATCCCAAAAGCCATCTCATGATGACCCAAGATTTTAGAAGTTCGACGTAGCCATATCTATAGTCAACAGGGATTTTATAAGATGTTACTTTTGATAGACTTAATGTTGTGGAGATTCATTTTGCCTTATTTCCCATTCACTTTTTTATTTAACGTTTGTCCTTCACAACCTTTACACTAACATGGATGTCTATGCTTTAAAGAAGTTTTAGTTTGCGTGTTGATACATTGCTTTTAAACAGGTTGATTGTGAATGGGCAAGATGGCTACTCTTATCAAGAGTTAAGGGGTGTGAATATGAGGCCTCACTTGCCAATGCTCGATCGATAATGTCACGTAATTTAATTCCTAGAAGTGATCTGGGTGTTCTGGAGTTAGATGAAATAATTCGAACTGTTGATGACATTGCTGAAGGAGGGGGAGAAATGGCAGCCTTGGCAACCTTAATGCATTCTGCTCTCCCATTTCAAAGCTGCTTAAATAGTGGTGGTGTAAATAGGCATAGTAATTCCTCTGCTCAGTGCACATTGGAGAACCTCAGGCCAACATTGCAAAAGTTCCCCACACTGTGGCGCGCACTTGTTGGAGCATGTCTTGGACAAGATACAATGGCCTTGCTGGTCCCTAAAGCAAAAACTGGTTAGCTATTAACCTCTTCTGTTGGGTAACCCCTCCCTCCACCCTCTTCTGCTATGTTACTTAGGCACTTAAACTAACTGTATATATTTTTTTTCTTGTGTCAATTTTTGTCTATCACAATTTTGCAATGCAGCTTTATCAGACTATCTTAATTGGCATGATGATATATTCTTCTCTACCGGACGGGATACTTCACTTCTACAAATGCTTCCATGCTGGTTTCCTAAACCTATACGAAGATTGATACAGCTTTATGTCCAGGTCTGTTTTATTCTTCTTTTCTGTCCAATTTGATCTTATTCAAATTCAAATTATACCAGTCAGTGTTGTTTCTTTTGAAAATATTATGCTTTTTATGACATGTTAGGATGACTTCACCAATCTCCTTTCTTCCTTCTGTCTGTTAATAACTTACTCTGTCATGTTACTTTGCATGCTGCTGCAGACACAGTATATATGTAGGCAATCCAAGTTATGTAGTTTTCATTACATTACAGGGACCTCTAGGATGCCAATCATTTTCAGGGTTCCCTACTGGGGAAACATTGTTACACAGAGACATTGATTTATTCATAAATGCTGATGTTCATGCTGAGATAAGTGCAATCTCCTGGGAGGCAACTATCCAAAGACACATTGAAGAAGAACTCTATGGTCCTCTACTTGAGGTATGGAAATTGGATTAATTGCTTGTTTCTCTCTTATTTTCTTTGTCTCTGTTTGGGAGGATTTGTTGTTCAACTTGCCACTTTTGTACTCATTTTTTTTATTAAATTTTCTTTCTTGAAAACTTCTAAGAAATATTTTTACTGCCTAAAGCTTGTTCATCTATATAGTATTCATAGTTTTATTGGTTACAGAATACAGACTCCAATTGCAACATAGCGTGAGAACCCAGTTGACTCAATTCAGCCAGCCATCTGGCTGATCCCACTATTTAATTTGATTGTCTTATGAAAATGACCTTATCCAAGCTTTAGTCGGAGTCACAGAACACAGATTAAGGTTAACAAAACTAATGTGCAACTTGTTACAAAAGGAAACATCATTTCAAGCAACTCATTGTTAGCTCGACATCTAATATTGCTTAGATCCAGTTTCCTTTGCTATGACAATTTTTAAACAAGTAGATTAGGATATTCACTGTTTGAAAGCACAAACACTGAACAAAGTTGGGTAACGAATTGGATATAGGTATTAATTCTGAATTTTATTATTATTATTTGACAATACTGTTGAATGGATCTGTCCCTGCTTATCACAAGACAAAATATGCCCTTTAAAATTTCATCCTTTATAAACCAGAAGTTAATTGAGAAAAACGTCATGTTGGAGTCTTACTACTATTGATCACCATTTTGTATTTTATAAAGTAGTTATTGGTTCTACTGTTAGACTTGCAACAAAGAAGTTGAAGCAGTGACCCAATGACTTTCTCCCTTGTTAGGTTGATGTTGGTTCTTATCCAGTTCCTCTCTGAGTTGTCATTGATTTTTTCTTTCCAATAGTAGAATGATCAGAAGTCATAAATACTATGAGGACTGGTATCATGGAGTAGCATTAGCTTTCAGGAATTGTTTGGTCTGTTAGTAGCTATTATGTTTTTGGAGAGTTAGGCTACAACTTGAGATTCAATTTGTTTCTCCCTTGTGTTAGAGTTGTTAGTTCTGTGAAGCTCTCTAAAAGAGCATGTGTTATTTATTATGTTTTTATATTCTGTTAAGAAATCACATTTGTCAATTAGGAAATATGGATGGTTTTGTATCTTGGATCTTATGTATTTTTCACCAGACATATTTCTCATGCTTGATATGTAATTACCTCACTGGGCAATTACTTTTCTTTCCAATTCCTTTATTTCATGGGTATAAACTAAATGAGTATCCTTTCAATTGAATTCTATGCATTTTCTGGTTTGTGTTGTCAGACTTAATAATTATGTCATAATTTTCTTGACAATAAAAGGTGTTTTGCCCTAATTACGGATTATTTTAGATTTTTAGGAAGCAATACTACACAGTAAACAGTAGACAAAAAAGACAATCTGCCAGAATATATTTTGGTAGTTTTTGGATAAGTCAAAAGTGTCAGGGGCACCCATCTACCCAAAAGTCAATAACCATGCCAAATTGTTCCAACAAAAATGTCTGGCTATCTATTATTTTTCTTTTTTGGGAGCTTAGCTCCTACAATATCACTATATGTTGCTAAGAATGGAAATATGCAATTTGCTGTGTAACTGTGTTCCATTCCAATTATATTATGATGATACTGCATATTGGTGATTTGAATTGATTATTCAGGAAAATGAATTTGGGCTTGAGCATTTTTTGCATCGGGGGCAAGCATTGGCAGCTTTTAACCAAATTCTTTGCCATAGACTTCAAAATCTGAAGTCAGAAGGGGAATCTAGTTCTTCAGCTCATGGACAAACTAACACTCAATCAGATGTTCAGACGCTACTTTCACCACTAGGACAAAGTGAAGAGACTATACTTTCATCTGTAAGTTTTTGGTTTTGTTTTTTTATATAAACTTTCTGGTTATGTACTTGAAATAAGAGAAAAAATTAAAACAAATCAATCATTATGTGCCAATGTTGAAAACTGCATGTGTTTTTACTAGATAAAAAATCTTCTGTTGATGATAAAGTTCATGATTGACAATGACATTACTACCAAGCCCAGCTATTTATTAAATGAATCTGTTTGTCAAGAACAAATTGAACCTAAGTTTAAAAATGTTACATGAGCCCATAATGAATAGTTTATATCTCCAATGTGCCCCTATCAGATTACTTTGGGCTTTAAGCATGGAAAAAATACAAGCCCATTTTACTTTATGCTATAGTTTCTATAAGAATTATTTACAATTGCAATGTGTGTCAATCTAAACCACACCTCATGCTATTTATTTATAATATGAAAAAGTAGTCAATATTGATTACAAGATCGATCTACTGATTAATAGGGAATCAAACATTCAAATAATAAATACAATATCAAGAATAATATCTAAGAAATAATTTCACACTCTGCCTCAAGCTTGAGCATTTGTGATATGAACTTAGCTTGTTATAAAAGTGGTAAACCCAACAGAACCCGGTTGAGTCGTATGGTTGTGCTAGATAAACATGGTTTGGCAGCAGCTAATGAAGGTCCACAGTGACGATGAAGACCAATGTGATGCTTGTCAATGTGTCACGCATTGTGTGCATTCACACACCAAGGCCCTGCTTGGGGCTACATGTACCAGTGTTTTGAGTTGGCTGTGCACATGGATGGTTGACACTCTTCGGAAAGGTCGTTGGTATAGACTTATAAGTGGGCAGCACGGTGGCTGTCAAGCAGGCCCAACAACCAACAGGCATGAGTACTGTTCACCTGCAAAGAAAGTAGTGCATGAAATGAATTTGTGCAAGGAACATTGGTAAGTGTCATCATTCCTACAAGAGGGCAGTGCGGTGGCTGGTAAATAGGGGTAGAGGCACAATGCGGTACTGGTCAGCCTTGATGAAGGGCTACACAAGCAAAAGGACGTGTGTGAGAGCACGTTTGTGATCCTTTCAAGACACTGTCACCGTCAATTAAGCGGTGTATATCTGCAAAAGGAAGATCCGCAGGTTATTGGCTGGAAAGGTCACAGAACTCCAACAGCAGCCACTAGGCCGGAAAAGCTTAAACAGGTTATTGAAATGAAACGATGAATGGAGAGCCCACCGGAGCAGTGAGACACGGTTTTTGTGATACCTCAACCAAAAATAAGAATAACCTTCTCTGATACTATGTAAGAATTACGATAAATATGGGCAGCAAGAATCAGCTATTGATCACTTGTTCATTGGGGCTTTGGAACCTTGTGTAGAACCTATGAATATAAATGTTTAAGCTGTTTGGTTAAGGGGATTATTGTTTGTGTACTTTAACTCTTCATTTGGTCTTCTATCAAGTTTTATATTTACACCTAAGGGTTTCTTGAATGTTGATGCTGGATATTCTCTCAAATTATTTCCTAATATTTAACATCATTGTCTCCTTGTCCAATTTTGTAATTTTACATTCATGAAAAATACCAAAAAGAAATATGACTTGAAGTTTTGAATGATATAATGAGAATTATTCATAAATATTCAGGTTTTGCCGATTGCTATTATGCATTTTGAGAATTCGACGCTGGTTGCTGCATGTGGCTTTCTTCTGGAGCTATGTGGTTTATCTGCCAACAAGATGCACATTGATATTGCTGTGCTAAAACGGATATCGTCATTCTACAAATATAATGAAAACAATGAAAATCTCAAGCAGTTATCACCTAAGGGATCTGTGTTTCATGCAATATCACATCAAGGTGATGTAACAGAATCTCTTGCTCGAGCTTTAGCTGATGAGTATTTGCGCAAGGACTCTCGTGTAATCGCTACTGAGACAGGATCTATAAATAAACATCCCTCACGAGCTCTTATTCTTGTCTTGCATCATTTGGAAAAGGCTAGCATTCCACGGTTGGCTGATGGAAAGACGTATGGATCATGGTTATTAAGTGGAAATGGTGATGGAAATGAGTTAAGATCTCAACGAAAGGCTGCTAGCCAGCACTGGTCTTTGGTAACAAATTTTTGTAGATTGCACCAGCTTCTGTTAAGTACCAAGTACCTTGCTGTATTGGCTAGAGACAATGACTGGGTATATTTCTATTTTTGTTTCATTTTTTAATTACTCAAACTACGTTCTTATGATTTTTTTGCTCCTGTCAGATTGAATTTTTATCTGAAGCTCAGATTGGAGGATATTCATTTGATACAGTAGTCCAAGTGGTGAGTCTTGTTCCGTATCTTGTCTCATCACACAGTTTAAACATGTATATGGTGCAAAAAGGAATCTGTTTCACTTTGAATCTATTTGTGATTGTGAATGCCAGGCATCAAAGGAGTTTAGTGATCCACGTCTCCGACTTCACATGTTAACAGTTTTGAGAGGAATGCAGTCAAAGAAAAAGACAAGCCCTGCATTGTTCTTGGATACACTGGAGAAAGGCAGCGAAACACCCTTTCCTGACAAAAGCATGTGTGTTCCAGTTGAACTATTCCAAATATTAGCAGAGTGTGAAAAGCAAAAATGTCCTGGAGAGGCTCTCTTGAGGAAAGCAAAAGAGTTGTCCTGGTCAATATTGGCAATGGTTGCTTCATGTTTCCTTGATGTCTCTCCATTGTCGTGCCTGACAGTTTGGTTGGAAATTACTGCAGCAAGGTGACTGGGACTGTATATAAGTAAAATGATAATTTCATAATTATGTTCTATTTCTTTTTTAATTATATGTAGCCATATCTGATGTGAAGAGCTAGTAGTTTTGTTTGATTTAATTTAGGTTGAGCTTGAGTGTAAAAGTTGTCCATGTTACAGTTAGGAAAAATCTGTCTTTCTATATTTTAGGATAAAGTAATAGCTTAAATGAAACTAAAAATCTTACGAACATTAGGAATTATTCTTTTGTGTCACGGGTTTCTTACAAAATCTACTTTTGAATTAAAATTTCCATTTTGAATATCTTGCTCATAAAATTTTACAGTCATGTAAAAAATTTATATTGCATCAGCAAATATTAAAATTTATGTTGGTATCCAACTTCACATAGCCGAATAAGCCTTGGCTTTCTTATAGCTCAACAATTGGACAGAAAATTCACGTTATGTGATGAATTGTTATTAGTCGAAGTGTTTTGTGATTTCAATGATTGAAACTAATTACCTTTTGTCTCTGGACAGAGAAACTTCATCTATTAAGGTGAATGATATTGCTTCCCAGATTGCAGACAATGTTGGAGCAGCTGTAAATGCTACTAATGCCCTGCCTGTAGGTGACAGAGTACTTACATTTCATTACAATAGGCAGAGTCCTAAACGTCGACGGTTAATGACTCCTGTTTCACTAGACTCCTCTGTTTCTGCAATATCTGACATGTCTAGGTCTTCTACAAATGAAAAAATATTTGATTCCCAAAGTAAAACTATGGAGAATGATAGAAAAGCAGAACATTTTGGATGCATTAATGTTCCAGGTGATTCTGATGAAGGGCCTGCTTCTCTTTCAAAGATGGTTGCTGTGCTTTGTGAACAACAATTGTTCTTGCCTTTGCTAAGGGCGTTCGAGATGTTCCTTCCATCATGCCCCTTGTTACCATTCATCCGTGCTCTTCAAGTAAGGCCACTAATTCAAAATTTATCCAGTTCATTCAGTGTATACTTGAGAATAGCGGATACTATGTTCAATGGTTGTCTATGGTAGAATACAGTATTGATTCGCTTGTATGTGCTGCTGCATTTTGTCATAGTGCCATAAAAAGTGGTCTTGATTTAAGTGCTGTTGTCTGGTTATTTTTTACATATGTATTGTGACTTTCTTTCACTTGGTATTTCTTTTTTGTTTTAGCCTTTTTAGGATAAATTACACTTTATCCCCTTGTAGCCCTCCAACGTTGCTTTTTTTTTTTTTTCTTCAGGCATATTCACAAATGCGCCTCTCAGAAGCTTCTGCGCATTTGGGCTCCTTTTCTGCACGAATTAAGGAAGAGCCAATGTGCTTACAGGCAAATGTGGGAAGAGATGCACATATTGGGGCATCATGGATCAGTTCCACTGCTTCAACAGCTGCTGATGCAGTGCTTTCAACCTGCCCATCTCCTTATGAAAAAAGATGCTTACTGCAACTCCTTGCTGCTACTGACTTCGGTGATGGTGGATATACTGCAGCATATTATCAAAGGATTTGTTGGAAAATTAATTTAGCAGAGCCTTTACTTCGTAAAGATAATGAGCTGCATTTAGGTGATGAAATTTCAGATGATACTTCACTCTTATCTGCACTAGAGAACAATAGGCACTGGGAGCAGGCAAGGAACTGGGCCAAGCACTTGGAGGCCAAAACTGCACCCTGGAAATCTGCTACGCACCATGTTACTGAATCTCAGGTAATATTTATGGGTTGTAAGCCTGTAATCTCAATTGAGGAAAGTGTTGAGCCTATATTAAATTAAATTCTTAATCTATTGAATGGTTTATACAGAACCCGATTATAACAAATTCAAGGTTCCTTCAACTCATATTGATATTCTTACATGGTGACTGCTCTTTGTAATAATATGGTCTCTTAATAAGTTTATTTTGGCCTGTCAAACTTCGTATTAGATTAATTAATTTTACTTTGGTGGGCATGATAAAACTGATTGTAGTGCAAACACTACATTGGCAATTGTAAATTTAGTATTATGAACATGAGTAATGTTTTTTTCATATATAGCATCCATCTTATTGCTTAATCACTACATCTTCTGTTCTGTTTCTTGCATGGAATTCTACAATTGATTTATCATGTTGGTTTGACTCATTGTAATTATCTTGTTTTACTAAATTCTGGTGCATATGATGATTCATTTTACCGAATGGATAGCAAAATCTTGTGTTGAAAATGATTTTTTATCTACAATTATAACTTTTAAAACATCGAAGATAGGACATTTTAAAAATATTATAAATTCGCATGAATAATGATTTTTCTTAATCTTTCTGTAAACCTGAGTTAGGGTAGAACCTGTAATTTCTTTGCCATTTTACATGAAGTTTTACTTTATGACTTTTACCAATTTTAGTTGATATTTTGCATATTTCTCATCAATCCTTTCGCCTCATTTTTCTCTGCCCTTGTATAAATGGTAGGCTGAATCTATGGTAGCTGAATGGAAGGAGTTTCTTTGGGATGTGCCAGAAGAGAGGGTTGCTTTATGGAACCACTGCCACACACTATTCATCAGATATTCATTCCCTTCTCTTCAAGTGTGTTTGGTTTCTAATTTCTAGTATATTACTACAGTCAATGCTCAGTTAAAGATATATACTATATTGCTTTTATTTTATCTCTTGTAATGCTTGCAGGCTGGGTTATTTTTTCTGAAACATGCCGAAGCTGTTGAGAAAGATCTTCCTGCAAGGGAGCTTCATGAACTTTTATTGCTTTCTCTGCAATGGCTGAGTGGGATGATAAATCTTTCCAACCCGTATGGAACACATGCAAGAATTACTCTGTTTCAATTTTAGTTGGTATCTTTAGTTATAATGTTGCTGAATTTTTCAGGGTCTGCCCATCACAACTTCTGCGTGAAATTGAAACCAAAGTATGGCTCTTAGCTGTTGAGTCTGAGACTCAGGTGAAGAGTGAAGGAGATCTCAATTTTACCTTTTCTACCAGGGAGAGTGGTATTAAGAATGACTCCAGTATTATTGACCGAACTGCAAGTATAATTGCAAAGATGGACAACCATATAAATACAATGAGGAGTAGAATTGTAGAAAGATATGACCCCAGGGAAAACAACCAAATCCCTCACAAGAATCAAATGATGGATGCTGGTATTCCAACAACTTTTGGTGGGAATACAAAGACAAAAAGAAGGGCCAGAGGATACATGGCATCAAGGCGCCCACCTCTTGAAACAGCAGATAAAAGTGCTGATACTGATGATGGCTCTAGTACTTCTAGTTTCAAAAATGAGTTGCAGTTGCCAGAGGAAAACTTAAAAGTGGAAATGTCTTTTTCTGGGTGGGAAGAAAGGGTTGGAGCAGCAGAGCTGGAAATTGCTGTTCTTTCTTTATTGGAATTTGGGCAAATTGCTGCCGCCAAGCAACTACAATATAAATTTTCTCCTGGACAAATACCGTCTGAGTTTAGACTTGTTGATGTGACCTTGAAGCTTGCTGCTATTTCAACTCCTCCTAGGAATGTATCAGTGCTAATGCTTGATGAGGAAGTGCGTTTAGTTATGCAGTCATATGGTATACAGAATGATAACCACTATATTGACCCGCTGCAGGTAATTTTCCAACCAGAACCCCCTTCCATGCTGTTATTGCTAGTTTTGTTTGTCTACTGATGATAAGATGTAATGCTAGATTTTGGAGAGTTTAGTTGCCATCTTTACTGAAGGCAACGGGCGTGGGTTGTGTAAGAAAATAATAGCAGTTATTAAAGCTGCAAACACCTTGGGCCTCTCATTTTCTGAAGCATTCAACAAGCAACCAATTGAACTACTACAGCTGCTTTCTCTTAAAGCACAAGATTCCTTTGAGGAGGCCAAATTTCTGGTGCAGACTCACACAATGCAAGCAGCAAGTATTGCTCAAATACTTGCAGAATCTTTTCTAAAGGTTTGGTTAATCATTTTATTTCAATTCTAATTAATAATGTTATCGTATGGCATGATGTGTTGAAATTGGTAAAAAGTGTTGCACATCCCTACTGGTCATGATGAATTTTTTGTAGGCTTGTTGCCTATACATGTAATATAGATATTTGATGTGTAGTATCTGTTATGCAGGCATTAGTTAGACAACTCTACTTTGATACAAATTTTGCGATGTTAATATGGGTTCATATAATTATAGTGCTATGTTTATTTATTTATATATCCAGGGCGTGTTGGCTGCACACCGCGGAGGATATATGGATTCACAAAAGGAAGAAGGACCTGCTCCATTGCTGTGGAGGTTTTCAGACTTCTTGAAGTGGGCAGAGCTTTGTCCCTCAGAACCAGAAATTGGACATGCTTTAATGCGTTTGGTGATTACTGGACAGGAAATACCACATGCTTGTGAGGTATCATGCTGATAGTTGTCAGCCTTGCAATTTTTTTTGGCTACTATGTTCAGAAAATGGTGAATTAAAATTGGATGCTGCTGGGAAAATTCTAATTCACATTGATTTTAAGCTGATAAATGTAGTCAATTGTGATTGTGATCCTCTACATTCTTGTTTTGCTTAATTGAAGAGGAAACTGATTAAGACAGAGAAATATTACATGCATGTAGCCAAGCTACTCAATCCCTTCACATCTCTGGGAAGCCAAGCACCTAATTTTACCCGAAGGTCACTGCTTATGTGAATTTATATCCTTAAAGCCACCCTAATGTACCAGAGTGTATCAAATATTGCAATTTTCCAAACTTTTGTTTCTTTCATTCTACCAAAACCAGTAAAACTGATCCAAGAATTAGGACATGCCCAACATTCTGACAAAAGCCAAATAAATAAAGACTTTCATAAAACAGTGGCAACAGAACAATGCAAGACCAAGATAGGAACAAATTCTAAGCTTGCAACTCACAACATTTTGGGGCATGCAACATTGGGCTGCTTTTTTGAAGACCAGATGGAATACTACTATATATAATACTATTAGAAATGGTAGGTTATGGAGCTTATTCAACCTTACAAAACTGACTTATAAGATGAAATTTGTACTTCACTTATATATTATTTTGTGGCTATATCACTAGACCATGTCGGATATTCAACACACCCGTCACGACGAGGATTGAACATTTTGAGCATAAAATTTTTGTAGGATTGGGTGTTTGTTAGTGGTTTGATAGTAGCTTGATAGTGGATGTCATGATAGGCCCAACAATACTTTGCTAGGATAGACTTTGGTATCATATTAGGAATAGTAGGTTATGAGTATAACTCAACCTTATAAAACTTGTAAGGCGAGGTTTTGACCATATCTTTAGACGATGTAGGATCTCCAACAACTACAATGATATACTTATCCATTTCAAAACTATAGTTGTTGTAGCATTTTCATTTTGTTCCAAAATTATAGCTTTAAAAATTCAAGACAACATTCATAATTTTTTCCAATTATAACTATTGAGAATAGTAGATATTATCTTATTTTTATTTTAAATATAGTATGTACGCCTATTATCTTAGATATTATAGGAAACAATATCTTTTATCTTCATGTGTAATTTTGAAATAAGTATATATAAACATGTTTCCGTTGCGTACTCAGACACAATTTCATTCCATTATTCTTCTCTATTCTTTGCTTTTAACATGGTATCTAGAGTCAGGTTGAAAGAATACTGAAAAAATGTCCATCACCAGGGGTCCACTGCCCCTAGTGAGCTTTTTTCCTCTTTTATAACCTTTCCTATTTTTTCGACAATGTTTTTTGTATATCATCCTTTTCTAGTGAATTTTTCAATAACCATCGATGACTATTCTGGCCATGACCAACACCATCAAGTGTGTTTTTTGATCACTGCCTTCTACTCGTCACTCATCCTTTAGTGAAGAACGTTTTAGTTGCCTACATGTAGCTGTCCTTTTCTAGCATGTTTTTCAATTTAAATAATTTTAGGTCTTCATATTGGTTTGAAGTCTCCAAATGTTGGTTTTAAGAAAGTTGGAACTTGCTTTGATTGCCATGAATTTTCTTAGGTTGTTGGATATTCTAGCCGTTTGACAATATTATATTTCTAGCAATATTTCCTGACTTCACCAACATCCTTGAGTATTCTTTCCATATATTATTTTTGTTATATGTATTTCAATATATGGACCTAAGCTCATCTCTTTGAATTGCTCATTTGTACAACACATATATAGTATTCTCCTTACAGGACCGGTTTTTTGGGATGGATAATATGAACCGAATGTAAGTCAAATAGCCTTTATCACCTAGGGACCTCTGCTTATGTTGGCTCGTTGTAGCCCTCATTCATGCTCAATTTGGTCATCTTAGTCTTGCCAAACTTTAATGCCTTATACCGCGTCTATCTAAATTGTCTACTTTGTCATGTAAGTCATGTCAATTAGGAAAATATAGTTGTAGTTCTTTTCCTGTAAGTGTCCTTGTATGAGCTTTGTCATTGTTTGCTTTAGTTCACTTAGATATTTGGGGTTCGAGGTGTGTTCAGTCTAGCTTAGGTTTTCAGTATTTTGTAACTGTCATTGATGATTATTCTCGTTATACTTGATTATTTTTAATGAAAAATCGTTTAGTTGTTTTCCAAATTTCAATCCTTTTATAATGAAATTAAAATTCAATTTGGCGTATCTATTCGTACCTTTCGTAGTGATAATGCTTGTGAATACTTTTCTTAGGCTTTCAAACTTCAGGTCTTCCCATTGTATTCTTTATCAAACTTCCTGTGCCTATACCGCTCAACAAAATGGGGTTGCGGAATGTAAGAATAGACACTTTATTGAAACAACTCGAACTCTTTTACTTCATGGTCATGTTCCTCAACAATTTTGGGGTTATCCTGTTCTCACTACATGTTACCTTATCAATCGCATGTTTTCTTCTGTCCTCAATAACCAAATACCTCACTCTATTTTGTTTCCTCATAACTCACTCTATTTCTTACCCCCTCGGGTTTTTGACACCACTTGGTTTCTTCACAATCTTAGTCCTGGTCTTGATAAATTGTCTGCCCAATCTCACAAGTGTGTCTTTTTAGGATACCCTAGGTCTCAAGGTTACTTTTCCTTCATTGATATTTGATCTCTGCTGATTTCACCTTTTACTTTTCTCTCTGCTTTATGTCCAATTCCTTTTCTTCTAAGCCTATTTCTACCTCTACTACATCCCTTCTTATCTTCCATACTATAGACGCGTCTGTGTACCCACAAATCCACCACCTCCACCTCCTCTCTAGGTTTATCATCGTTGACAGCATGTTCGACTTCCCGTTGGGCTAACCATTGACTCTACTCCAATGCCACCTACTTCGTCTCCTCTAACTCCTCCCTGTGTGTCTGATCTACCAATTGATCTTCGTAAATGTACACGCTCCACTTTGTAATCCCTTTCCTCATTATATCAATTTAAGTTATCACAGGTTGTCTCCACCTTTCTATGCTTGTCTTTCTTCCATTTCCTTTGTGTCCATTCCTAAAATTATAGGGTGATACCTTATCCCATCCTGGTTGGAGACAGATCATGCTTGATGGACTGTGTGCTCTTCAGAGCAGTAGTACTGAGAATCTTGCTCCTTTGCCTTCTGAGAAGTCTGTTGTTGGTTGTCGATAGATCTTTATTGTCAAAGTTGGCCCTGATGGTATTGTTGATCGCCTCAAAGCTCATTTAGTTGCCAAAGGTTATATTCAGGTCTTCGGGTTAGACTATAGTGACACCTTCTCTCCGGCTGCCAAGATGTCTTCTGTTCGACTTTTTTTAGCTATGGTTGCTCTTCGACATTGGGTTCTCTATCAGTTGGATATAAAAAATGTCTTCCTTCATAGTGATTTGCTTGAGATTTATATGGAGCAACCTCCTAGTTTTGTTGCTCAGAGTGAGTCTTCTAGATTGGTATGCTGTCTTTGCAAATCTTTATATGGTCTTAAACCATCTCCCAGGTCATGGTTTGGTAGAGTGCAGTAGTCTAACAGTTTGATATGAATCGTAGTGAGACTAATCATTGTGTGTTCTATCGTCATTCAAAAGTTGGGTGCATTAACATGGTAGTGTATGTTGATGACATTGTTATTATAGGCAGTGATACCCATGAAATTTCACAGTTAAAACAACACATTTGTCATCATTTTGAGACGAAAGACCTTGGCAAACATAGATACTTCTTGGGCTTTGAGGTAGCACAATTTGATAATGGGATTGTGATTTCCCAAAGGAAGTACACATTGGACATTTTAGAGGAGACTGGCTAATGAATTCCAAGCCCATTTATACACCTATGGATCCATATGCTAAATTCTTATCAAGTCAGGGGGAACCACTTTTAGATCCTGAGAAGTATGGTAAGTCAGTTCCTTAATTCACCATGTACAAGACATTAGAATGTTGTCATTTGCATTCTAAAGTACATTAAAGGAGCTCCGGGAAAAGATTTGTTGTATGGACACAATACTCATACTCGAGTTGTGGGATACTCAGTTGTAGATTATGCAGGCTCTCTCACTGATAGGAAGTCTACTTCTGGATGTTGTGTCTTTATCGGTGACAACTTGATTTCCTGAAAAAGTAAGAAGCATGATGTAGTAGCAAGATCTAGTGCAACAGTATAGTATAGAGCTATGACTTTAGCTACTTGTGCAATTATTTGGCTTAAACAACTCCTTAATGAATTGAGATTTGTAGAGGTTACATAGATGACTCTAATTTGTGATAAGCAAACTGCCCTTCATATGGCCTCAAATCCAGTATTTAATGAGAGGACCAAACACATTGAAGTAGATTGTTACTTCATTCATGAGAAGATTATATCTGGAAAAATTTCTATCTAGTTTGCTAACTCATGATCAGTTAGCCGATGTCTTCAAAAAATCATTGCGGGGTCCTAGAATTGATTATATTTGTATAAAGCTTGGTGCATATGATTTATATGCACCAGCTTGAAGGGAAGTGTTAGATGTATTTCAATATATGGGCCTAAGTCCATCTCTTTGTATTTGTTCATTTGTACAACACATATATAATATTCTCTTTGGTTGTGCTTGACACACAGATTCATGCATTTTCATCTCTTTCTACAATTTTATGGTCAAACTCAATTTTTTTTACTTGCTTATTGTAACAAACTGAATGCTTAGTAAGCTCCAGTTTGAGGGGGGAGTGTTGAGAATAAGTCTATATAAACATGGCTTAGATATTATCTTTATTTTAAATATAGTAGTAGGCATATTATCTTAGATATTACAAGAAATAATATCTTCTATATTCATATAATCATATGTGTAATTTTGAAATAAATCTATATAAACATGTATTTGCTGGGTTTAGACATGCATTCATTCCATTATTCTTCTCTATTTCTCTGGTTTTAATCTTTTAAGTACCTAAGCCAATAATAACAACCCATCAATCAGAATATTCATGATCAATGGTAGTTTCAATAACAAAATGCCCATTAAATAGGGGTATTTTAGTATACTAATATACTAATTGATGTTTTCTTAATGGTTGTGCACTAATCTTAAACAAATATAATTCGAGAATGGAGGGAGTATCTTAAATTCACATACCACTTGATCTTAATTTTCATCAAATGTGACATGCAACAAGGCAATGTTACTCACAGTAGCTACTAGTTTGATAAAAATATAATTCTTTATTAGCTGGTGTGCGGCAGAAATAAACGTTTGTACATGTGTTTAGAGAAAGAGAGAGGACATATCAAGTGAGATAAGTGAATTGTAATCATTAAATGTTACAAAATTGTATGGATGAAATGACTGCTTACACTACACCCTTCACTTCAGTGCGCTAACTTCTCTAACTGGATCTATTTTCAATATTAGCTCCTCTTTATCCAATGACAACTTCATAATCAATCATATTGTTTATAATGCGCCTCCCTTTGCACTATTTGTTGGAAGCAGTAATCTGGAGGATAAAATAAATAAATAAATATAAGTTGAAGAAGTTTCTAAATGATTCTGGCTGAGTCATTCCTTTTTTATTTTAAGCTGACTATTCTGTCCCATGAAACTGGCAGGTTGAGCTTCTTATTCTGTCACACCATTTCTACAAATCATCTTCTTGCCTTGATGGAGTTGATGTTCTTGTTGCCCTTGCTGCAACTAGGGTTGATGCTTATGTCTTGGATGGTGATTTTTCGTGTTTGGCTCGCCTAATAACTGGAGTTGGAAATTTTTATGCTCTCAACTTCATTCTTGGCATTCTTATAGAAAACGGTCAATTAGATCTTCTTCTTCAGAAGTATTCTGCTGCTGCAGACACAAATGCGGGTACTGCTGAGGCTGTCCGCGGATTTCGAATGGCTGTTCTTACATCCTTGAAGCATTTCAACACTAATGACCTTGATGCATTTGCCATGGTTTGTATTCATTACTATAATATCAACTGCTAACTATGTTGTTTATTTACTATACAATAAATGAATATATAGATTAATGATTGTATGTTGCTAACATACACTTATTTATGTAAATGTTATTGAATAATACATACCTTTGTTTCACAATAGTTTATCTCACCATTTAATATAGTACAAATTATTCATCAAAATCTTTTTACTCTTTATATTTAAAGATAACTAACTTTACTCCCTATAAGTATTGTTAGATATATAAACTGTATTTATCTTCTTTTTTTTTTTTTGTTAGTCTTGTCATGTAATATATATATATATATAAGGCATCCTTACTATGTGAGGGTAGGAGCATTTCTCCTATGGTTAGAGTGGGAATGGTCCCGCTATCGCTTTATGGCTGTCCTTTCGTGCCCTGTCGTCGCTGTTGCTTTCCACCAGTGAGTCGTCACCCTTGGCCACTGTTAATCGGCATTGACCGGCGAGGTTTGCAAGACAAAGACAGGGTTAGGTGTGCACTATTAAGTGCGACCCAATCCTGGTGGTTGCGAGAGCAAAAGCTCTCTAGTGCGCCCCCACGCACTGTCACAACGAAGCTCATCCTTAGGCACATGAAGGCCATGTGTCATCTTCCAGTTACTAGAGCTTTTTCATGTCGTCGTCATTCTCTATGTCGACTTCTTTTGAGACCTTTTCAGCCCTTGTTTAGCTCTAGTTGTTAAGTTGAAAATTAGTCGAAGTCTAACCCTATTTTTTCTTGGTTCCAAGCTGTGATTTTTTACCTCTCCTCTTCTATCAACACTGGAGCACAACTTCAAAATGGGTTTGATCATATTTCACGTTGGATAGTTGCTTCAGGTGGTTCTTATCATATTTCTGGTGAAAAGTCTTTGTTTTCATCTATCTCTTCACCAAAATTTCCTCATCTTTTTACACTAGCTAATGGGTCTAAAGGTTCTTCCCAAGGAATTGGTCAAGTGTTTCTATCTCCTTCCTTGAATTTTAACTTTGTTTTGTATATTCTCAACTTTCCATATGACCTAATTTCCATAACTCAATTGACTCATGATATAAATTGCTCAATAACATTTAATGTTGATTCCTTTGTCATACAAGATTGTAGTTCAAGTCAACTGCTTGGAAGAGGACATGAATCAAGAGATTTCTCTATTACTTGGAAAACAGTTCTTTTGTATCTTGTTTTGTTGCCTCTCTCCAAAGCTTTTGCATAATCGTTTATGAAATCCTTGTCTTGCCAAGTTATAAACCCTAGATTAAGTGTTGTCAATTAGGCAAACATGTTGGATAATCTTTTCGTAAACAAACATGTAATTTAGCTTTTTTCTACCATTCACTTAGATATTTGGTCACCAAGTCATGTAAATCTTTTCATTTCTGATATTTTGTTACCTTCATTGATAAATATTCTCGATGTACTTGGGTTTATTTGATGAAAGATAGATTTGAACTTTTGTCTATTTTTATGTTCTTTTTGCATGAAATTAAAATTAATTTGGAAAGATCATTAAAGTCTTTAGAGGTGACAATTCCAAGGAATATTTCTTCTCAGAACTTTGCTTTTTGTCCTTACAAGCAATCCTACATCAATCCACATGCCCACACACACCTCAACAAAATGGAATAGCAGAATGGTAAAATAGACATTTAATTGTGACTACACTGACCTTGTTGCTTAATGTCAATGTTCCTGTTAATTATTAAGGTGATGCTATCCTCAATGTCTATTTCTTATTAAATAGGATGTCTTCCTCATCTCTTGAAAATAAAACTCCTCACTCAATCATTTTTTCAAATAAACTCTCGTATTTTGTTCCTGCTAAAATCTTTGGTTGAAAATAGGGTTTTGTTTATGATTTTTCTCTAGGTTTAGATAAACTTTTTTGCAAGAGTTATCAAGTGTGTACTTCTTGGTTATTCATGGCTTAGAAAAGGATGAAAATGTTACTCTCTACCACCAAGAAGTATTACATGTCAACTTCTTTGAGTAAACCATGTTTTTTGTAAATAAGATTCCAATCATATACATGTTCTGACTATTCCTTATATTACTCCAATGGTAATTTCTACTCTATAATGTTCAATCAAGGAGTTCAACTCACTTCCCTAATCACTTGTCAAGCTTAATCATCTCCATCTTCTGGTTCTACCCATCAAAGCAAAACATAGAGAGCTAGTTCAACAATTCAAGAAGCTTCTGCCAAGTCATGTCCATCCTCTTTAGTTGTCACTACAACGAATCTTATTACATCATCTCCCTCTGTTTATGCAAATTTAGGATAGCCCATTACCATTAGGAAAGGTATTCACTCTACTTGATATCCTCATCCTATATATTTAAGTTATCATTGTTTATGTTCTTCATATTTTTCTTTTATATCTTTCTTGTCTCCTATTACTATTCTCAAAAATGTTGAGGAAACACTTGTTCATCTTGGATGGCATCTTGACAACAACCATGATTGTTGAGATGTAGGATATTGAAGATAGTGGTACATAGGAATTAGTTCCCCTTCCTTCAGGAAAAAGGTTTATTGGTTGGCGATGGGTATATGCTATTAAGGTTGGGCAGTTCAGTGATTGTTATATAACAATAAAGGGCACACCCAAATTAGTGGGCTGATTGGGGAGGATGTCCTTTAGATAGGAGGTCCACCACAGGATATTGTGTTTCCATTGGGATAGCATTATCTCATGGAAAAGCAAGAAACAAAAATGGCTTCCCAACCTAGCGTAGAAGCAAAATACATAGCTATGACTACAACCACTTGTGAATTAATGTGGGTTAAATAATTTTTTCAAGAATTAAAGTTTAGTGAAGTTCAGTCAATGAAATTGTATTGTGATAATCAAGCAGCTCTTCATATTGCTTCTAATCCAATGTTTCATGAAAGAGCAAAACATATAGAAATTGATGGTCACTTATAAGGGAGAAGCTGCTGTCCAAAGAACTAACTACAGAATTTGTCAAATCCAATGATCAACTTGCAAACTTTTTGACAAAATCCATAAGGGGTTGTCAGATTAAGTTTATATGTTCTAAGCTTGCAACATATAATTTATATGCTCCAGTTTGAGGGGGGATGTTAGATATATAAATTGTATATATATCTCATGTATGATATGTATCTCATTATGCTCTTTTCTGTTAGTCTTGTTAATTGCTATGTAACCTCTTATATATAATATAAATGAAGCATCCTCACTGAGGAGAGGAACATTTTTCCCAAAATATTAAACCCTTTTTATTCAAGTCAATGTTAGTCTTGTTAATTGTTATGTAACCTCTTATAATATAAATGAAGCATCCTCACTGAGGAGAGGAGCATTTCTCCCAAAATATTAAACCCTTTTTATTCAAGTCAAATCCCTTTTATTCCCTTTCCTTCACATTGAAATGGAGTAAAAGGGATTTAATATGATAGTAAAACAAGTTATATTTGCTAATAGAGTAAAAGGTAAAGTTAGCACAATTTTAGGTAGTGATGAGTAACTTTTCCTATAATATGTCAATAGTATGGCATTGCAAATTTTGTGTCATGTTGGTAGCTTTCTTGAAGCAGAGACCTAAAAAGTGTACCGATTGCTTTTTCCTCTTGCTTAGAATTTTTTTCTCCCTTATTATTGGTTCTCTTTTGCTCAAAATAAGTGAAGTTAAATTTTTTAAAAGCTGAAGCATACAAATTAGATTAAAATGTGATAATCAATTGATTATAATTGTGTTCTTTACAGGTGTACAATCATTTTGATATGAAACATGAGACAGCAGCTCTTTTAGAGTCACGTGCAGAGCAATCATGTGAGCAGTGGTTTCGCCGCTACAATAAGGACCAGAATGAAGACTTACTGGATTCCATGCGCTATTTCATTGAAGCTGCTGAAGTTCACTCTTCTATTGATGCTGGCAACAAAACACGTAGAGCTTGTGCTCAGGCTTCCCTTCTGTCCCTTCAAATACGAATGCCAGATTTCCAATGGCTTTATAGATCAGAAACCAATGCTAGGAGAGCTTTAGTTGAGCAGTCTCGATTTCAAGAAGCTTTGATTGTAGCTGAAGCTTATAACTTGAATCAGCCAAGTGAGTGGGCTTTAGTACTCTGGAACCAGATGCTTAAACCTGAAGTAATGGAGGAGTTTGTGGCTGAATTTGTGGCAGTTTTACCTCTTCAGCCTTCAATGCTGATTGACTTAGCTAGATTCTATAGAGCTGAAGTTGCTGCTAGAGGGGACCAATCTCATTTCTCTGTTTGGCTCACAGGGGGAGGATTGCCAGCTGAATGGGCTAAATATTTAGGAAGATCATTTAGGTGCTTACTGAAGCGAACAAGGGATTTGAAGTTGAGGATGCAGTTGGCTACAGTGGCTACTGGATTTGGGGATGTCATTGACGTATGTAATGAAGAAATGGATAAGGTCCTTGACAACTCAGCGCCACTAGTTTTGAGGAAGGGCCACGGTGGAGCTTACCTCCCTTTAATGTGATACTTTCTACTATAGATCATCAAAGTGATTGGACCGATTATTATGGCCAGGAAGCGGGTTCTTAACCTTAACCATTGATGGATTCAGAACAATTAAGGAATATTGCTCCAAACATTGAAGATGTGGATCAGAAACCTGAAGTGTTGACCAAATGAAAATTGGATGGTTGGTTGGTGAAAGTGAGATGTATATTTTTTTGGTTATGCTTGATGGTTGTATATTAGGCCAACTGTATCTATAGTTCATTCTTGTGAAACACCATTTTAGTTTTGGTTTTCTCCATTTTTTTTACAGGAAGGAGAGGCTAGTTTATTGTCGGTTTTGAGGCGAGTAGAATAGAATGTCCCGTTGTTCCCCCCACCACCACAAATGTATAGTTCCTGTACATCAATATAAAATCCATTTAACACACGCTCCAATTCTTTCCACAAAATATTCTCCTCGCACATTCACAAACGATAGCCTGCCTTTCAGCTTTGCTTTAGTACATGTTACTGAGTTATGTCATTTCAATACAGTCATTGTTCCCCGTCCCCTTTTCAGTGTCGAAGCTCTTGAGTTTGAACAATTCTAGACTGAACCACTTTGTAATGTAGTTCTGGGTGTACCATTTCTATCTGTCCTATTTTATTTGTTTTCATTTTATTTTATTAATGAAAACAACAAAAGGACAAAAATAACCTTCATTAAACAATAATAGTACTAGTTAACACTGATCTGAAAGGGAATTGTCTTTAGAATCCTTAATTAACTGAGTGGTGTTCCCTTTTCACGGCTTCACCCGTTCTTTTGTTTATACACTTGAAAATACATAACAGTTTTTCCAAAATATTTTTCTCTTAAAACAAAAAAACTAATTCTCTTTTCCCCTCTGACTACATAGTCTCTTCTCACACACCCATTCATTTGCTACACACTCTTCATAGAGAACCTATGTACCCATCATTCTTCATCACAAGCTGCAGTCATGCATGTTAATGATATTTTGCTCCTTCAGATTAGCTAATTTGCATGTTAATATACCTTGCAGATTAGTTAATCCAGACATTGACATTAGGTTATACATCTAGATTAGCTAATATGGATGTTCAAAATATACCTTCTGGACTAGTTAATCTGAATGTCAACTATTTATTGCTCCTTCAGATTAGTTAGTTTCAATGTTCATAATATGTTCTCTGGACTGGCTAATTTAGACATTTATTTAGAAGGGTGTATGTCCTTTAGATTACGTAATTCATGTGTTAAAAACCTTTCTAGATTTATATAATTTGGATGTAAAAATTTCTCCAACTTTTGTAATACAAAATAGACGGATGTAAAAAAAAATGCAAACACATACTTTGGCGTTTTCTCTTCTTTTAGTTTGTTTTCAAGCTTTTGTTACCTCCTTGTCAGAAAGGCAACATGAATGGAAAGATGGGAAGAGACATGGAAGTGGGAGAAGGAGAGCTTAGGGATGACTAGGTTGAAAACAATTTAATAAGAATAATGTTAAATTTTTTTAAAAAAAAAATACGACAAGTATATGAGAAAAAAAAACTAATATAGGAAACACCCTAATTAAATGGATAATCCTGCACTTTTACTGTACTTTGTCCATCAAAACCACAACAAACAAAGTTTATCCCCCTTAATACAAAAGAATATATTTGATGACCCTTAATACAAAAGAATAAATTTGTCATCAAATGAACACCTCCAACGACTATGCCTTATCACCAAACCTTTGCCTGACACGCAAGCGTAATTACATTAAACAATTATAATTTTTTGTTACTAACATGATATAAAACTCATGTCATTAACACATTAAAATTAAGTCAAAGGCATTAGAGTATACAATATTAATATAATATATAATGGTTATTAATCTATATTATTATAACATACAATCCACATAATTGGTTACTAGCGAAAACACAAGCATTGTCGTGTCTGTATATTCGCATTTCTTTTTTTTTAGAGTTTTAATTTAATGTTTTTTAATAACATAATAGAATATAAATAATTCACTGTGTCATTTTATGTACAATAATTTTAGTTTATTATATTTTTTTGTTTATGTTAACATGATAAAATAGTTTATTTTTTAATTTTCAAATAGGTATAAGGGTACAATAAATATTTTAAAAAACGGACATCAAAAGGGAAACTTCCTTTATTAATAGTATAGATAATATGATATTATAGATTATGTATGTTGAACAATTATTGATCTAGTGGTAAAGTATATAAGGGAGAGAGACTGGGTTTGAATATCTCTTTTAACGTTAAATAGTTTTTTCTTTTTATTTTTTAAAAAAGGGTAGAAAATGTATGGTAGAAAGTGGATATTAAAAGGGAATTTTCTTCATTAATAATATAGATTAAGTTATTATATTTAACACTATTAACATATATAACGTGATCAGCGAGAAACATTTAACTAAAGGGTCTATTCTAGATTTTTTATTTGAGTTTTACCTTTTTTATAAACACGTTATTTTTGCTTTTCATGCTGACTAGTATGTTTCTTTGTACCAAATGAATCTAGAAAAGCAATTTCTATCATCTATCAAACCTTTCATTGATTTAAATGCTCCGCTTGTAGTATGCTTAAATGGGAAAGTTAAGTTAATGAGAATAAATATTACAGAATTCGACTAAGTAACAAAAACTAACATATTAAGTCAAAGGTACAAAATGGAGGTGAATTTTGCTCACTGCAACTCCAAAGGGAAAGAGGTAGATTCAAAGTGGGAAGAAAGTCATGTATGGAGAATAGAAGAAACCAACTTAGAGTAACTAACAAAAATATGCAATGACTCAGTTAAGAGACCTTAGGTATTTAAAGAATATGCAATAAGGTTTTTTTATGCAAGGATTGGCATAATTAAAGTAAGGCATCTTGGAGGTAATCTATTCTTTTTATCTTGCCTTGATAATATTGAGGTAGATGAAGTCAAGGCTACTGATGATGAATGGTTGCAAGACATGTTCGTTAAAATTCAAAAGTTAGACCCAAAATTCACTTCTTCCACTTGTTTGTTCTGGATGAGATGTAGGAGGTTACCATTACAATGCTGGAATTTATAAGGGTTCTCTAAGGTCCCTCATGAGTGTGGGTTCTTATTGGCAGTTGCAGATGTGTCCCTGTCTCTGAAGTATACCCAATTTGATAAATTGTTAATTAAGACATCTGATATGGAGCCAATTAGATGGATTAAAAGAATTTGGTGCAAATAGGTGCAAGAAATATTCAATGTTACATGAGGACCTTGAATCAGCCATTGCGGGAAGTGATTATGAAGGCATCAAATCAATTATGGCTGAATGGGAGAGTGCATTGAAAGACTGGCTGGATGGAGAAGTTGAAGCAACAATAGCAAGTTTAGCTGCTGAAGGGACTCATGAGAAGGTGAATGAAGTTAGTTGAGTGAAAGCAGTTAATGTGAGTGCAGGAATTAATGATAGCCTTGGAGATAGCAACATGGTCGTGAAGGAATTGAATAGCAGCTGCAGTGGGATAACCCAAGAGGATGAATTGGGAATTGATTAAGCACATGACTGATTGGAGAGGGACCTTACAGATTCTGGTGCGAGAAATGGTATGAGATATGATGACGTGGACAGCCAGGGGCCCAATAAAGACGCTGTAGTTTTGTGGAAATTGAACTCCTTGGGGAATATGGGCCCAGAGGAAGTGGCAGGCCGAATTCTCACTGCATTCAGCAAGGTTCAGGCCCATTGTCTAAGTTCTGGTGGTAACGAATTGCCTCATTCTACTAGTGTCCAATTGTTCCCAGCCAGCAGCCAAGTTACTCACGGTTTAGTGAATTACATCCTCCTTGCAGCTTTGAGGAGCTTGGCAGCCAAATTGGCCAACACCGTCAATTCTGTCATGGCCAACGAATGTCCACACTTGGCTGCAGCTTTTGCAGCATTTGGTAGCATGGTTCTGGATGGGCGTGTTACTTCCACCCATAATATGCGTGTTGCTGCATGCAGGAATTTGGATGCCAATGCAAATGCTATGTTCCAGTGGTATTTCAAACAAAACATGAGTGCAGACCTGGTCAATGCAAGGCTAGAACCACCAAATGTAGGACCACTGAATTCTGCAGTCTTGTCAGGTGAATTATGCATGATTCAGTTGGTGGCACACGAAGGATGTGAGCATGGTTTGGAACATCATGAGCCAAGTGAAATGCGCACGATTCAATCAGTAGCATATGAAGGATGTGAGCAGATTTTCGAAAACCATGATTCAAGGAATGTAAGAATGTTGGATAGTCTATGTCAACTGAGTATTGAACCGGAATGTGAAGTCAGTCTAAAGGAAGTGACTTCGGTCTCTCAAAGTCAATATAATGAGAATGTTGGGGCCTATGAAGGAGAGGATTCTGTACTCTCGGTGCCTATTGTGTGTGGAGTAGTTGGGAATAGACCTTGTTGCAACGCATGTGGTATGGAAAAGAACCGAAGGAACACTGAAGTACAAGCTCCAATTATGAATAATGGAAATGACTTATATACAGTGCCAATCTTCGAATTAAATGCTCTAATGGTTGGGGGAGCAGGACTTATGCTTGGAGAAATGAGAATATTAGGAGATGTTGTAAATATTCTTGGAGAGAACTCTCAAAGGGATAGATGAGAAGCAATTTTTCTATGGCAGCTAGGGAAAAAATGGTGGGAACAATGAGGAAGTGGTGATAGAAGCTGATAGAGATGGAAAGCAGAGACAGTGATATGATTGGGACGTGAAGTGGACGAAAAAGCTTATTGTCGGCAACTGCCAATCAAGGGATTGAAAGGGAAATTTATTCTCTTCAACTTACAGGAAAGTTGGTTCTGATGATGTGTTATCCGGTATGAAAAATGTTGCAATGTTTTATGGTTTGACGACGCCACATTACTACCATTTATTTGTGAGTGTTTTTAACGCAAACGAAGAAGAAATATGTTACCCAGATAGGTCAGTTTCATCAAACAAGTGCATATCAATTTAATCTTACTGAATTCTCATACCCATAATCATAATGGAATTGTTGCGCATCATATGTGTATGGATTTATATATAGGCGCATGGAAATGGGTGTTGCTGAAGGAGGAGATATTATTGTGAACAAAGTTCGTAAACATCATGTAGAATCTCCAAGATAAATTGTATATTACGGTTGACATAATTAGTATTAGTAATCAATAGTAACACTGATTTACTTAATCTTCCTTACATAGGGCAACCATTGAAAATGCATCGACTTCAAAGACTTCAATTTATAAACCAAGGATTTTAATAAGATTCATCCATTCTAACCAGGTATTTATTAATTATATAACATTGTAATTGTTTATATTAAATTTTTTTGGAAATGTTATTTTATAACAATGTTTTTGCTATTGCTTCAAACAGACTTAACTGAGTTTGTACAATCCCTTTCTTTAACAGTGTAAAAGACGAATTAGTCAATGGAAAGAACTATTTAGTTTATCCTACTTAAAAAGTTCATCACGTGCATCTAAGTAAATCGGAAGGAGGTGGTGTTTTGACAACTAGAGTATCTGAAATGATTTCTTATTACAAGTTGACTGAAAGTCATGTAGTAAAGTTGCAGTTCAATGGGACCAATTTTTGGACATTGAGGATTTGGACATTGAAGAATACAGAAATTGATTACCCAACTTTTAAATCATCCGAGGAAGAGAATTGATGCTGATGATGACAGTGATGACCTAGCTTCATTGTGACTCAACTATGTTTATGAACCTTTTTTTTTGTTTTAATGTGTTTTTCATTTGTAGTAAGACTTGTTTGATTTGTTTGGTTGTGTTAGTTGTGGAAAAAATAAAGTTTGTTTGGTTTATGTGCTTTATTGGTTTTAATTTGTGTTACATAAATCAGTACTACTGCATGTAAAACTTGAATTACATAATCCAGTCACATGATAAAGATAGCAACATAAAATAAGGCTTGAATTAGTAAATACTATATGATAACATTACATGAGAAATTAAATTACTACTACATGTAAACCCTACTATAGTATGATATGGCAACATTACATATAAAACTTAATTACAAGTACTATATAATTACATAAAGATAGCAAAATTTAGTAAGGCTTGAATTAGTAAATACTATTAAATATTAACAAACATAGAAATCCAAAAATCATGACAAATATTACTTTCATTCACTTAAATATAGCAATGGGTAATGACGTCTATCTCCTATGTTGAGCTTCTACAAAGTTTGATCTTTAATATTGAACTTTACCATCAACCCTTTTTCCTTTTTTATGAAAACAGCATGGCTATCATTATATCACATATGTAAGCAATGGGTAATTACGTCTATCTCCTATGTTGAGCTTCTACAAAGTTTGATCTTTAATATTGAACTTTACCATCAACCCTTTTTCCTTTTTTATGAAAACAGCATGGCTATCATTATATCACATATGTAAGCAATGGGTAATTACGTCTATCTCCTATGTTGAGCTTCTACAAAGTTTGATCTTTAATATTGAACTTTACCATCAACCCTTTTTCCTTTTTTATGAAAACAGCATGGCTATCATTATATCACATTGGAATCAGAAAATCAGAACAATGTGTATGTAACCAAGTGGATTGTGCACCAGTACCTTTCATCTGCCATATATAAATGAAGTATTGAGTATTACTGAGTCTTAACAGCACTAATAGAGAAAATCTCCAACAATTGTTATTGTGTCAAACTGATCAAATTGACCATGTTTTGAAGGCAACTACATATATGAGAACGGACAATAAACCACATCATACTGAAGAATAACTTTGCAATTTTGGTCATATGAGAAAGCAATCCAGTGAAGACTGTCGTTGAAGAAAACCCCCATTTGTTCATCTTTAACATTTTTGTCACATGGAACATAGGTAAAAAGAGACATAGTCTCATGACAAGTCCAATTGTTGGTGGAAACATTCAAAGTTCTAACTTTAGTTAATTCGTATTCACATGTGTGCAAGTATATAAAAACCCCAAAATACCTGTCGGATTGCTTATTATATCCCAATCCATGCCATGATAGCTCATACAAAACATTATCTGGGGAAGTGGGGACCAATAGTTAAATGTCAAACATGAATGTGTGAAGGGGTTCCAAACAATGAAAGTAAAAATTTTTTTAAATCATTATAAATCCCCTTCATGTGCCCAAAGTCATCCTAGAATGGGAATGTGGTTCGAAAAGGAAATCAACATGTAATTTCTTTAAAGATATCTCAGTAAAGTTTGAATCGTCAACATCAAAGGAAGAGAAGCGATTAAAACCATTGGAGTGGAACAAAATCTTGCTGGTTTGGGGGGCAATGGTATAATGCAAAGTTATGAAGTTTAGATCAGATATTAACTCACGACAATATTGACAAACAACTCTAAATGTGACCAAAGACCGAATAAGCAGCCGTAGCATGATCTCCATGAGTAACTCAAAGGGTAACTCCATAGAGCTAAGGTAACGTCTTATCTTGTTTCTCCAGGATTAAGGGATGGTGCAAACTGCAAACTTTTCATTTTAGTTTTAAGCGTACATAATTAAAATTATGAAATTTTTTTTTTTCAAAATAAAAATTATGATTTTTTTTGGAAATAAAAATTATGATCTGGTATAATAAAAAAGGTAAAAAAATAAAATAGATATATATGTTTCATTATCGTAAATAATAAATGTTTAATTATTGTTAATAATATATGCTTACTTAATGTAAAATAATATTATTTTTTAAAAAACTATACAAAAGGAATGTTCATGTTTGACTGCAGCTTCCACACAGGGACCATACTGCTCAGTACTAGTTATTAAAAAATTCAAAGGACCTACAAATATTGCAGTATTGCATTAGTTAATAGTTAGCAGTTATTAATAAATAATTAATTAATGGGTATGTCATGAAAACGATAAAGTAGTAGCCATTAAGCAATCAGCACATATTGGCTACAGGCATCCTATATCTGAAACGATCGAAAGGATTTTGATTCTGAAATATCAACTACAAGTCTGAAATATACAGTTTGTAATATTAACATGATATCAATAATATATATATATATATATATATATATATTGAAATTATATGTATTTAATATAAAAACTTTGGTTTTTCAGGATGAACTATTTTCACATCATGTTGTCAATTTTATATTTAATTTTTTTAATAAATATTGAATTAAAAATTAAAAACACACAAATTAAATTTAAACTGTATTTTATTTCTGCGTTTCATTTTTTTAAATGCCAACAAAATATAATTTCAATATATCAGGATTTTCATTTACTAAAAAATAAAAAAAAACCTGTTTGAATATAATATTTATTTGACTGGTTTTCTTTTTTTATATATACACTGAAAATCATCTTAATATATTATTTCTATTATTTGCAAAATTTAGGAAATCTATACAATTTGGTTCATGGTGATTACTAAAAAAAGTATTTTCCAAAAAAGTCTGAGAAGTAATTTTTTTTTTTGTTTATATAAAAAAGAACATTTGTTATCATAATAGCCAAATCTATGACAAAATCACTTTAATATTTGTATGAAAAAGTATTATTTAATACTTGCAAAATTTTAAAATAGTTAATATTTTATATACATTATACAAGTAATTCTGGTATGACAAGTTTTAGTATTATCATTAAATTATTATTATAATATCCAATATTTGTTATAATAAACAATATATATTAAACGTTAAATTATCATCACACACACTAATCTATGAAAATTAAGAACATATGGATCTCAAAAATAATGGCTGAGACAGTGAATTAAAAAATAAAAATTGACAAAAAAAAATGTTGATGAGAATCACTAGTTGGAAAATCAGTTCATCTATCCATCTCTTTGTCACTCCTTCTAGTTGTATTATGTGTTGCACTATTTGTCATCTCATGAAGTAAGTTACACCAACCCGCAGCTGCATTGTAGTCTAACATTGGTCTAACATTCTAAAAAATAAAAAAGAACATTACATCAATGGATATTAAATGTTAATGAGAAAACTACATACAAGCAATCCATCAAATTAAAACAGCAATTGAAAATAACATTCAGTTAAAAAACCACATACAAGATATTAACAGCAATTGAATACAAGAATTCTAAAACTTAAAAAAAATCATTGAAATTATTTTTGAAAAATATTTATAATTCAACCTATAGTTACCATGTTCATTGCAACTGTGGGATTGCACAAGGTAGCCACTGTATTATGCACAAGGTGGCACACATTATTGTTTTAAAATCAACTAAAAATTATGAATTCTTAACATTTTCACATGTATTTTTTTACAAATGCCATGCACATAGTCTATAGGTTGAATTTGGAAATATTTGCTTAATTACCTCCCTCATAGCACCATCACCATCTATAACAACAGTAGTTGGATTCTAATTGCACATTACATCAAGAAAACTTTATAAAATGCACTTATATGATTCAGTACTCTCATCCTAAACAATTGCACATCCAAAAACCACAGTTTGACCATGGTGATTCTTACCTAAAAATATGACTAGAGGTTTCTTGTACTTATTTTTCTTGTAGGTGTGGTCAAATTCAACAACTTCTCCAAAACATTTTAGTAATCACCCCTACTTGATCCATCAGCTCAAAATTAGGTGGGTAAGCTTACATTGATTGTCATCAAGTATCTTCAAAAAAACATAGAGTCACTATCATCCTTACCTTGTAACCAACTTAAAGCAGCTAACACATCTCCATCTTTTATTTTACAACGCTTCTTCTATTCAACGTGATTAAACAAATCCTTCTTGTTGAAGCCAGCACCTATAAAACCACCTCTTTAATCCATCATGTAACCCATAATGTGACAAATTCGAACACCATTTGCACGAAAGAAATCAACATGAGCTTTGCCTGCATCCATTATGCCACGATAGTTACGAATTAAAAGAACAAATTTTGAAAGGAATAATGCATGGTTATGGTGTTCATGAAAAGATGTAACCTTCCATTTTTGGGAAATGGGATCTAATTTTACTTGCAATTTTGCTAAACATTGAACATGTGTAACTAAGAATAGTAATAGGTACGACGAGCACGGGTAGTGGTTACTTGCTACAAAAACTCATCACTCGTCACCCGCTAAAAAACCCGTAGGGTACCAGCTAAAAAAATATCTGCGGGTTTTTTAATACCCACAGGTATCCATGGGTACCAGCAAATATTTTAAAAAAATAATTTTTTTGAATTAATTTTTTTTATAAGAAGTTTTATCAAATAAATTATTTATTTGTTAGAAAAATTAGAAATAAAATTATACTAGCTTCTATAAGATTAATTAGATTTAAAAGTAGATTAATATAATATATTATAAGAAAATATTTAGCACAAATAAAATTTTTATTTTATATTAACGATATTTTTATAATAAATAATTTTATCAATTATGAAGTTTTCATAAGTAAATAAGATTTGTATCAATGAATTTTGATAATTAATATTTTAATTTGATTTATTTCACAAAAATATTATATATATATATATATATATATTAGTTTAATGGGTAACGGGTACCCGCGAATAGGAATGCTATGATACTCGTGTTGGGTCCAAACCGAGGCCCATATACCAGTTGTTAGGTCAAACTGAGGGGGTTAAACACTGAGGAGGTGTATAACCAAGAGACACGAGCCCATATATAAGAGAATATGACACCACATTCAACCTAAAACCTTAAGGCATTAGGTTATAGGTCTTTCTCACTTATATATTACTCAACTTCCTAATTTTTTACCAATGTGGGATTTCAACTCACACTTGCACTCCAACAATCTCCCCCTCAAGTGTGAGTCACTTCCGCATTATAAATGCCCCCCTCCAGCAAATGACGACTCCTTATTCACACCGTCCTTAAATGCCCCCCTCCAGCAAATGACGGCTCCTTATTCACACCGTCCTTAAACTCAACTTCCTAATTTTTTACCAATGTGGGACTTCAACTCACACTTGCACTCCAACAATCTCCCCCTCAAGTGTGAGTCCCTTATCACACCACCTTCTACCCAAAACCTTAAGGTATTAGGTTATGGGTCTTTCTCAATTATGGGTCCTTAAACACAAGGGGATACACCTCCTGAAACCCTTATCAGGAGGACTTTCGATGAAGAAAATCCACCATCTCTTTCTCTGTCAATCACAACCATCGGCTCTTTCTCACTTATATATTACTCAAATGTGAGTCCCTTCTGCATTACAACAATGTGGGACTTTCGATTAAGGAAATTCACCGTCAACCTGTCAATCACAACCATCACAACCATCACAACCATCACAACCATCGGCTCTGATACCAATTGTGGGGGTTAAACACTGGGGAGGTGTATAACCAAGGGACATGAGCCCATATATATAAGAGAACATGACACCACCTTCTACCCAAAACCTTAAGGTATTAGGCTATAGGTCTTTCTCAATTATATATTACTCAACTTCCCAATTGTTTAACAATGTAGGACTTCAACTCACACTTGCACTCCAAGAATACAACCAAGGGACACGAGCCCATATATATGAGAATATGACACCACCTTCAACCCAAAACCTTAAGGCATTAGGTTATGGTCTTTCTCACTTATATATTACTCAACTTCCTAATTTCTTACCAATGTGGAACTTCAACTCACACTTGCACTACAACAACCCGTACTTGTGTCCGTTAAGGAATGGGTAGAACCCACAAGTAATAGGTACTCATTTATACTATCTATTTGGATTTTCACGGTTTTTTTCCATGGGTATCCATGGGCACGAATTTTTTTGTCATCCCTACATGTAACAAGTCTATAATATCGTTTTTTATCCCTAGTGTAATGTTGTTTGGCCCTTAACCCTTCCCTATTGCAAACAAATAAACCTATTATTTTCTAATGGCAAACCTGTGGACCTTGGCATAAGAAAAATAAAAATCATATGCACTTTCAACACTAGAAAACATTAAATCCTTTATGTCTTCCGGTGTCAAATCCAACATATTTATGTACAACTCACTACCATCCATGCCTTCTTCAACCATTGCAATTTGACTTTCAATTTCTTCACTGCTACTCTTATTCTCACTTCTAGTTTCACTACTACTCTCTTTCCCACTCTCACACTCACTCCCACTTCCAGAGTCATTATCAGTATCACCATCACTATCTATTAGAAAATCCTTCTGACAAAAATTAACTCCATTGTCATTTTCAGAAACAACAAAAGCTTTGTTCTCAAATAATGCATCTGCATTTTATACAACCAAGTAATTATCAATACATGTATATTTGAATTCAACAAAAGTTAAATACAAATTTTCATTTTAGTGATCTTTCGCACAAAAATTAACTCTATTGTCATTTTTATAGACAACAAAAACTTGGTTCTCAGATAATGGTTATGCTTTTTATACACCTAAGTAATTATAAATACATAGATATGAATGCAACAAAAGTTTAATAACAATTTTCACTTGATGAAAATCACAATGTCTAAATTATTTTAATTTGCGTAACAATTGCGATTAGCATTAACAAAAAATAATCATTAAAATTAAATATATTGCCAACATTTCATGCTTATTAAATACATAGATTTGAATACGAAGTTTGTTATATAGTAGCACCAATAGCTTCCAACATGGATATTATTTCACTGCCCGAGTTCAAAAATGACAGTTCAATATATCAGCGGCACAAAAATTGCTATCTGCAACAGCCAGAATAAGAACTATGAACATGCATACATCGATATATGTTGTCTTGCTCTGGTTGAAAAGAGCATATATCTTGCTCTGGTTGAAAAGAATGAGTGAAGACGGTTTAGCTACCAACTCTATCTATAAGTAAAACAAGTTTTATTTATTTAAATATAATACATACGCTATACGGAATCAAAATACAGTACAAAACATAGTAAAAAATAACTCTAACCATATACTAGCTTAAGTTAATGATGTGGCAAACTAATCCTATTTGTCATAATATTACTTGTCTCAACTGAACTTGTTTTAAAACATGTTAAAAACGACATGCTCTCCAGGATTAGCCATTAATTAATGTTCCAAGGTATCTCATCTACGAGTTTAGCTTCATATGAGTATAATTATTCCTGCATTGCTGGTCTGGTTTTTATTACGTTTGGCTTATTCTTACTGCGCGCATATTGTGTGCAACGGTAGTAGCTTCTGCGTGCAATGTACGCCAAAACACAAATAAGAAACTTGGTAATGCTTGTAATAATTGTTCAATCTAGTTTGTCATGATCATATTCTAGGAGTTGTTTTTATGTTAACTGAAAATGTATATAACCTCCGTATATCGTGTGGATTAATTGCAATCTAGTAACAAATATCAAATAGGAATAAATATAATTGATCTTTATATGTAAGAGCTAACAATACCACAATAAAGGAACTATAAAGACGATTTGGTCTTTTTTGTTTTTTAATGTATCCATAAGACTCGAAAGTGGTACAATGGCAAAATACTCGTAAAGAGAAGTATTAGCAAAGACCTACTTAGCAAGAGTATCATGATCTTCTAGGTAAGTGTAAGGAAAAAGTTGGTAGACACTTACTTTTACGTATAGTTTGTTTACACACTTAATTACTTGTTCTGTATAACCTTGGCAAATTTTCTTCCTTTCCTTAGAACAAGGTTATATACATTTTGAACTTGACATATAAAGTGGACTCTTGCTTTTATATCTTTAATTATCGTAGGCATCCCCACATGATTCAGAAAAAAAATAAGATCTTGCCGAAACCAGTAGCAAAGCTAGATATATAATTATGATAAAACAACGAAAACAATAATGAGAGAGAGGTGGCGAGATTGGAGAGAGAATACATGTCTGCAAGTGTTGGGATACAATGTTTGATCAATATATTTCTTTAATCAACTTTTAAATTAAAGCAAAACCAAAAAAAGAGGAGCTTTGAATTCATGAATGAATATACCTTGGGTTCTGTGTGTTCTTCACAACTTTCTGTCCATACTTCCTCCACTTGTAGCCATCGTCCAATACATCCACATCGCTCATGGTCTTGAAGCAAAACCTAGGTTCCCTTACCTTCCTTCTTGCCTTGATTTTCTTCATCTTCATTGCTGAAATTCCGAGATGGTGATCATCAAATCCACTCCTTTTACTGCTGAAGCAATCAGTCACTTCTCCAGGTGCCCTAAACTCAATCATAATGAAACCCCAACTCTCTTTAGACAGAGTGTATAATTAATATCTGTCTCTCTAATATGTTATGGTTAATTAATTTATTATTTATCACAAGGTTAATAGAAGAAGCATGGATATATATATATATATATATATATTAGAATTAATTAAAGTGAGTATAGTCACCATGGATTTACACTTGATCTATGTAAGGATAGGAATTGAGCTCCACCCAAGCTAGAAGTGAGGTCTTCTCTTGACTTTTGAGCAGTGGTTGAGAATAGGGTTTCTGTTAGATTTGATGTAGAATCTTCTTGAGATATAGCAACTGAAGAGGATCCTATGGAGCTGAAGCCTTTCAAAGAGGATTGATGGCAACCCAAAGGAGGGAAAGTAAGGTTTGTTGGAAAGGGAAAAAAGCTACCCATCTGTGTAGGCATCTGATCCTGCTCCTCGAACAAGCTGTGATGAACAATTGAATGGGAAGTTGTTGACATCACTTCTTATGATCGTTTTCTCTTTCTCCTTCTCTCTTCCGCTACACCCTTCGTATAATCTCTATATAGAGTTTGGTGATGTTTCTACAGGAAGAGGTTTGGTCAGAGTTAAAATAGGTTGTTTGGGGGTGAGATAACACCCTATAATGGAAACCATAAACTTATAACCAAACAACTACTCACACCTCTGTTATTTGAAATATATTCATATTCCACACGTTTTGTACACCACCAGTGTTTTATAAATGTTAAACATTTCTAATTAAGTATTTAATAATTCTTTTTAAAACATACAGTTACATTTATATATTAGTCAACACCTAAGATGGTCACTAATATGTTTAACCTATTTTTTAGTTTTATTATTATACAAATTTAATTTAAATAGGTGTATATAACTATTTTAAATAATTTATTATGTAATTTATATTTTATATACTTGTATGTACATAAGTTGTGTTTCCTATTCTATATTGTAGAGGCATATATTTGCCTTTTAGCTTATGAAGTTGCAAAACCAACTTTCCCTTTTCCCTTAGCCTCTCTCTCTTTCTTCTAGGATTTGCTCATTTCTAAAATGTCTTTGTCACCTATAGTGTATATTCCAACATGTGAACTTTGGCGGGTGAAATAACTAACTATATGGACATATGTGATCAACAATATTACTTTATTCTATCATTACAAAAAAATTAATTATTATCGAGAAAGTCATGATACCTATATATACTTCATATTTATAAAAAACATATATATATATATATATATATGAAAGTGAATATTATTATATTATGATAGATAAATGTGGAGTGCGGGGAACTAGGTAGAAGAAAATGTAGAAAAAGGATGCGAGAAATATGGTAAAAGTTAAGGTAAGAGGGACCTTTGGTAAGAATTCAACAGAGTTGGCAGTTTGCTGCAAATAGTGATGTACTATTTGCCTAAAAAGCTTGGAAATTCCGTGTCTTTCATGGTTAGTGGGATTTTACTGTGGAATGAAGGTCAACATTACACGACAAATGGCTCAACAGAGAAGTCGATTGATATGTTTGCCCTCATAAATGTCTATGAAACTTCCATGCAACATCCCCCTTATTGTAGATAATAATTATATTATGGGCAAAAGCGAAACCTGTTGAGTGCACAATAATAGAAATAGATACCTAGCTATAATCAAATTCAAATATAAGTGAAAATTATCGATCATTATATTCATCAACTCACCATAAAGTATCTAAGGAAAGGAGAGCGCCGGTGATCCATATATCTATCACTTTCTAGAGTTTCTTTTGAATCATTTTTTTTTTATAAAGATTATTAATTATTTTGGGTGGCACCATGTACATAAAGGAAAAAAAAATATCGGAGGACAGTGATGATGGATATTGGATGCATTATCTATCACAATTCACACCCATCCCTGCATCGGCGGTGAAGTATCATTATGATGGGTGATTGCTTACTTGACTTTATGTGGCCAAAAAAGCTTCTTGCCTTTCTCATAACCCTTTTGCTCTTTTCACTTTCTAAAACTCGAACTAACCCCACAACACCAAACTTTTTTCTCAAATTCCAAACCAAACTTATAATATTGTTATCATATCCTGAATTAATTTAGTGTGACAATAATCATGATTAGCTTTATATTTTGCCATGCCTAAAAATTTGTGGACCAATCTGGCCATTGAAAGCATATAGTTTATCTACCCGTTTGAGAATTTTGCCATAATTCAATAATTATGTTTTCTTTGTACTTCATATCTGTTTAACCAAGCACAGAATGACGAACTTCGTTTGTAGATATTAATGAATGTAGTAATTTTTTTGTTTCGAATAAAGTTTTAGATGAGATATTAATTGTTTATGTTGAAAAGTCCTTTTAAGAAATTATAAATAAACAGGTATTTATTTTTAAAAATAAACTATCTAATAATTAAACAGTAATTCCTGGGTAAGTAATAAGATATTATTAAAAAAAGATTTGTATGGTAAAAAAAAGTTATTGGCATACAAATAGATCGTATATACATGTACATGCCGTCATGTAATTTTCAAATAGTTTAGGAATTTTAGTTTCGGAAACAATATATCTCTTCGTGTTTGTAATGTATGGTATCTAGCTGGTGATTTGACTGATCTCGTCCATGTGGATTCCTTCTCTCTCATATATATATATATATATAGAGAGAGAGAGATATATGAGTGCAAGGGAAATAAATCGTATTATGTTTTTGTTGTTATTAATTAGGTGAGATGAGATTAAGTACTGGGGAAACAAACATAATTAAAAGCAAAGGTTGTTGGTGTATGCTAACTCTAATCAGCTTATTATAATTTCAAACTTGAAAATCCTCAAGGAGAACTTGCATTCACAATGAAATGTACATTACCACCTACTTTTTTTATGGCATTATTACGTACCTATATATAAGCTAAATGTTGAGTAACTTAAAAAGTACATTCAATCATCAGTGATATCTTTTTTAACTAAAGAAATAATATAAGTTGATATAGGGAAATAGATTACAATTATGTCATTTTAGTAGAGAAATTATTGATCCGGTTCCATTATAATTAATTTGAATCCAAAAGACATTGCTGTGAAACAATTCAAACAAGCACAGTACATATCGTGCTCAATCCTTATTATTATTATCTTTGTTTTTGTTTGAATAAACCCGAAATAGTCTTAAAATTATTTCCTACTAAACAATTTAATTATTATTTGATTATACAATTAGAAATAAATTGAGAAGGATGATAAGAAGATAATGTACGTGAAATGGTTTTTGCTGGCGTTAGGCTAACGTGGTGATGATGTCATAGTAAATACGTACCATGGGAATAATATATTGCATCATCTACAGCAAGGTCCCTTGGTTTATTAATGATATTGATTTAAATGACTATGCTTTTTTCTTTTTTGGTTTGAGCCCTAAGTAAGCTGGAGAAAAGGCATAGGGGTGGCAAACATACATCATTTCTTTTTGTCTCTGCTTGTTGGTAGCCATTATGGCATTCAAATTACCCCTATTAATCTATACATATCATATTGCTTCTTTTTTTTTTAATTTTCCCCGACCCGTTTCTTTTTCAACCCATTTTCTCAACTAATTAATTTCACGTAGTATGTACTAAAAATATAAAAGTATATATTGATTTTCGCTTTTACCTAATTTTATAAAAATGATAATATCTTTCACAAATAGCAAAATTGGCTGAGTAGTGATATTATATTATATTATATTATATTATATTATATTATATTATATTATATATATATAACTTAGGGAGAAAAAGAATTATAGTAAGAAATAAGAAAATATAATAATAATCATAAGATTTCAATAGATTTATTTGTTAACTAAACAAGTTTATCTGATTTTCTCACACAGAAACTTTCCCACAAACTTTATATAAAGATCTGCTCTCGTCACCCCTAAAGAATCCTCTGTAAGGTCGTCATCAACTTCACTCCACCACCACCAGCATTGTTTTGTTCACAATAGATTTAAAACAACACTGACTTTTGCACCGTTTTGTTTTTGTCTCATTTCTCATTACAACGCTTTGTATTTGTTGAACTCTGTCTCTTCTCAATTTCATATTTTTTTTCAATTTGATTAGGGTTTTAAACCATGGCAGGCTATGCATGTCACTCCACCATCACCACCATTACCAACAGTGGTGGCGGCCAGGTGGTGGTAACAACCTTGTAGAGGATTTTTCAGGAGTGACAAGAGCAGCATGTTAAGAGTTTTTGTGTGATTGGTAGTGATGGTGGTGGTTGTATTGATGACAATGGTGGTGGTAGAGACCTTACAGAAGATTTCAAACATTATGTTTTTTTATAAGTCTTAATAATTTACTACATGTGACTTCTTTAATATGTCAATAATAATACATAATAAGTAATTGTTTGGTGTACTCGTCTAAAATGTATTTTTATCTTTGAAATTCATTAAATTCAAAATATCAAAAGTAACAACTTTGTGATTTCTATGTGAAAGAATCACGGGAGCTAACTTAATTAATAATTGAATTTCAGTCATTTATTGAAATATTGCAGTTATTATTATGTTTTCTCATTTTAAAAAAAATATTATTTTATATGAACAAAAAAATTATATCATTATATTATATAAAAACATCTCAGTATTATATACACTTCTTTAACATTTATAATTTTTTATCTTTTTTCATCAACCGTGTTACTTATCATGTTTTTATTTTAATCTTTTTAGATGTTAACTATCATTAATTTTTATATATAATTTATTTTATTTTAAATATAAAAAAGTTATATGATTTTTTACAAATCAATTTACAAATTTGAGGGGGGTCATGACCCCTACCAGTTCCCCTCCCTCTACCCTTGTCGATGGTGGTGGTGGTGGTACTAACAATGGTGTCAATGGTGGTGGCGTTAACAGTGGTGGTGGAAAGCAGCGCCACCATCGTCATCACTACCATCGCTAGTACTAGGTGCGCATAACACTAGGCAGAGGAGCTCCTCATATATGACCATTTATGTTTACACATTTTCAAATAGTGCATCTCTATATTGATTTGCTTCACCGAAGACATGTGTAAATAGAACCCCTTATGTTCTACAAAGGTTAGGTTAACATAGGGTGACACATCATAAGGAAGATAGCGGGAGGGGGTTGGTAGTGGCGTTTATGGGAAATGTTTCTGTATGAGAGAATCACGTGAGCTTGTTTAATTAACAACTCAATCTTAACCATTTATTAAAATCTTACGATTATTATTATATTTTTTCATTTCTTACCATAATTCTTTTCCTCACTTGAGTTGTCCTCTCTCTCTATATATATATATATTTACAAACATTTGGTCTACAAGGTAACATTCTATATTTTCATATTAAAATTTAATTAGTATGTACTGTCAAGGTAAAATTTTTTACATTAATATTCAATCACAATCATTTATTTATGGTAAGTTTATTGACTTTACTAATTAATATTTTATAAAAATTGTCTAAATGAAGAGTTATGATTTATCATCATGTAAAACACTTTTGCGCTGTCAATATATACTAATTAAACTCTTCAAATTATACATTATGCCAAAAATGGTTGTAGATAGCGGTTTTTTTTTTTTCAATTACATAGTGTTTCTAAAGCGCTATCTATTTGTGCTCTATCTATATAAAGATAGTGTTTCTACAAAATTGTTATGTATCACTCGATTATAGATAGCACTATTTCAAAAAAAGCTATCTATTTATAGATATAATTTAAAAAAAAAACGTTATTTATTTACATATAGCGTTTTTTTTAAAAAACGCTGTCTATATAGGTTTTTTTTAAAACATATGCACATAAAGAATTACCTACTCTTCATAAACTTAAACTAAATCAAATATAGCTCAAATTTTAATCTATATCCATAGTAAAAGCTTGTACTTAAATACATAACAAACTAATTTATAAGCAAAATAATAAATAAACATGAATATAAATATACTCATGTCAAATATACTTACTTTAATTAACTTATCAATTTTAACTCTCCCATCACTTTAAAAACAAATCCTAACAAAATTTTAACTTTAAAACAAAATCATGCAAACAATTTAAGGAGTAAAACAAGTAAGTCTAGCATTCAATACTCAAATATGAAGTAAAATAAATAGGAGAAAAACAATTCAAAGACATTATGATTTTATGGGTAAAATAAAAAAGAGGAACACATTTCAATTCACAAATATGGCATAAATTAAAAAGAAAGTAAGTCTAGCAAGTCTATCTTCATTGTGATTTTATGAATTCTAAAAATAAATCACAATTTCTAAAATCTTAACCTATAAATTTTATTACTCTGGCAATTTAAACCAAATTCTAACAAAATCCTAACTTTAAAACAAAATTCTAATGTTTTATGTAAATTAAAGCAAGATTAAATATTAAAAAACATAAAAATTAATTGTTTAGTACCAGCTATGGTAGTTGCGTGGGAGACAATACCAATGGAGACATTGATAGATAAAATAAAAGCACTAAAGGTTGACCACGGCCTTGAAGACAGTACCAATAGCAACTACATGGGAGACAACATTACAGGTGACAAAGACAAAAGAAAGAGAATGAGTTTTCCCGACATGAAACTAAGAGAGTGAGCTTTTCGAGAGAAAGAGAATAAGTTATTATAAAATTTAATTAATTTTAAAAAGAGAAAAATAATGAATGTAAGGCGGCGAAGACAAGATAAAGAGAATGAAATGTGAAACTCATACAATGTAAGACGTTCACATAAGGCACAGTGGAATAAGTGACCGTTGTTAGAAAGAGAGTGAATAAGTGGTGGTTATACAATTAAATAATTTTAAAATGCTATTAAATTTAAATTATTGATAATTATTAAATTTAAATAATTTAAAAAAATACAAGAGGTATTATTTCAAAATTTTGTGAATTATCATTTTAAGTATTATTTTAAGTATATATCAAATTCAAAGTTCAAAATACTATTACATTATTTCAAAAATTTAAAAATAAGATGTAATTTAAATTTAAAATATTATTTTAAGTATTTCAATGATTTTAACATACAAAAGGTATAATATATTTAAATTTTAATAGATATAGGACAAATTTTAAATTTTCAATCTCATGATAGTCAAATTTAAAATTTAAAGTACTATTAAATTATTTCAATGGTGTAAAAAAAATATTTAATTTAAATTTAAATTAAAAATATTATTGAAGTATTTCAACTTTTTTAACAGAAAAAAATATAATTTAAAGGTCAATAATATACGTTATCTTTAAATTATAGGGATACTAATTAATATTGTTTAATATTATTTGAATGCATGAAAATAATTTAAATAATAAATATAATTATAAATTTTTAAATTTAAATTTCGTGATAGTCAACTTTAGAATTCAAAATATTGTTAAATAATTTCAAGATTTAAAAAATATGATGTAATGTAAATTTCAAAATATTATTGAAGTATTTTAATAATTTTAACTGAAAAAATATGTTATTTAAACTTGAATAACATATGTTATCTTTAAAGAGATATAAACAAAAATATTTCTTCCAAAATTTAAGGAGACTAATCTTAAATTTTATATTATTTGATTAGGACAATAACTTAAATGATAAATATAATGATAAAATTTTTAAATTTAAATTCTATGATAATAAAATTTAAAATTCAAATACTATTAAATTATTTCAATAATTTAAATAATAAGATGTAATTTAAATTTAAATATATATATATATATATATAAGCATTTATAACTTAAAGGAACATATCATAAAACAAAATAAAATATAAATTAATTAAAAAAATTAATTTTGAAATTCATGAGTTAAAATAATATATATAAATAAAAAATAAATTTAAAAAATTTAAAAATTGACAAAAAAATAATCTAAAAAAATGCCTATAACAACTAATTTTTTATAACTTTTTACATGGTGAGAAATTAGTTCTTATTAATAAATTTTTTAATATAAATAATAAACAAATTATTTAAATAAATAATATGGAATATGAATCATTTGAGTAAAATAATTTTTAATAAAAAATGCTACAAAAGATAACTTTTGTTGTTAAGGTAAAAAATTCATTTAAGTAACTATAGTTGAATATGCCTAAGTTATATGTTTTCTTTTTAAAAGGCGAGATAAGTCATATGTGATCTATATCTAGCTATATAATATTAATTAAAACTAACATTGCTGACGAGACTGATATTTCACATGTATAAAAAATTCTGGTATTCCGTAAAAAAGGTTATATTCATCAAATTATCATGAGAATACCTACAAATTTAGTTATTACTTTCAATAATTGGTAATCCTTTTTATACTGCATAATTGATAATCCCTATCCATATATATATCATGCTAAAAATAAAGCAAGGAATATTAATGGATGTTTTTAATACTTTAAATCAGGTTAAAGTTCTAATATTTATCATATTCCAAAACTATCTCATATTAAAATAAAAAAACTTCTTAAAATATGATCTTATTACATATAATTGAGAGACATGACCAATAACGCTAACATTCAACTATAAAATAATTTTAATATACCATACACAAAAATTGAAAAACGTCAACTGAACTTTTGTTTATATAATAACAACCGTGCGAAAGTGATATCAGATATGTGTGGACCAGATTAATTCCCCTAGCATCAGATCATCATCTACCATAAAGAGTAAATTAAATGCTTGCATATATTATGATTCCATATGCTTATAGAGATTCATTGTAAGGGAATGAAGAGTGAAGCTAGCACTCACACCAAACGATATTGGGTGGTACCCATCCCGGCCAATATATGGTGATGGATGGAATTGTTTTTCACTTTTGGTGAACTGCAGAAATTAAGGAACAATGATTTATAGTAAGTTATTTTAAATAAAAGAGAAGATTTAGAAGGGCGAGGAAGAAATTTAAATGTCAAATGATTTCCAATTGTACTATGGAATGATTACCCCATGCCCCTCTCCTGCTCTAGTTTCTGTGTGCGTGAGTGTGCATTTTTTGTCCATATCCTGTCGTTCTCACTCATAACATCCTGCGTTTGCCAGAGACACCCATGCCTCACAGTAACAATCTGCTGTGACAAGACACTGCTTCCCCTCCCTATGACTCATTGTACATTTCGAAGCCCAATTCAGATATCTCGTCGTTTTCTATTCTTTTGCTCCCAAAGCCGATATGTTTTCTGTTGTGTTAAATCCAACCAGTTGTAATCACATAGCATATTTAGATATTATATATTTTTAATAAAAAATATTTTAAAATTTGGCTCTGATATTATTTAACTGAGAGCGGAAATTGAATGTAAATTGAAAATAAATCAGAGATATTTAAAGCAAATATAAAAAAATACTCACAGAGGTACGTAAGGGAAGACTTCGAAAGCTATACAAAAAAAGTTTATTATTAGAGAGAGATTTACAAAGGGGGTTTAGAGAGATAGAATTTTAGGCCTCTGTCGAGCTACGTCTTTCAGACTATAGATTATACTACAAGGCTATGAAGACTCAATTGACTCCTAGAGCTTTATCAATATCTCCTAAAGATGTCACTACCATGTTACTAGTAAATCCAGAAAATGTTAGTGCCACAGTTCCTCGAACTTTGAGACATGAAGAAATTACTTCGGGTCTTAGGTGGAAATTAGAAGAAATTCTTCCTCCTGAAAATCTTGAAAATCCAGTCCTTGATAATATTGTTGAATTTAGAGATGGGGCAGTAGAAGTAGCTTTTGCTCCCTTAAGAAGGTCCCTATCTTATAGATCTCCTCAAACCTCCTTTGCTACGGCAAGAAGGTCAATAGATAGATCTGGGTTTTCTATGCCAAGATCTCTTCAATATATGGGAACTAGGTCTGATCCTACGATCCCTCAACCAGAATATGAAGTAGAAAATAAATCTAATTCTCCAAATTTTGAATCTGTTCCAGGTCCTTCAGAATTTAATCAGTTAAATGTTATTAAAAAATTTGAAATTAATAAAGAATTATTAAAAGAAGAATTTTTAAATCCTGAAAACAAAGAAAAAAGAGAATGGTTCTTTCAAACTTTTCCACAATCAGAATTAAGAGAATACCGGGAAAAATAATATAATTATTTAGAAGAAAAAGAAGAAACTATTCCTTTCTTTAAATGGTTCTCTGAAAACTGTTTTAATAATCTTCAAATAAATGTTCTTAAAACTGCTGAAAAAATTTGGAAAACTACTACAGGAGAAGTAATTAGTATAATTCCCCCTTTAGAAGAAGTGAAATTTCCGAATATTCAAAATAATGAAGTAGTAACTTCACCCTTTAAAATGATTATGGAAAAAAGAGATATTAATATAAAAGATATTCAAAATCTACATACTCAGCTAAATTATACTAATCAAATGGTTCATATAATTGCAACTGAGGTAATAGACAAAAATCCTATTCTTAATACTACTCCTAAAAAATTAGAAAGAACTTTAATTAAACCTTTTAAGTTTTCAGAAGAGTAATTAAAACATATAAAATTAGGAAAAGATTCGGTATTAGAATAAATAAATAAAAAATCAGATGCCTTAAATCTTAATAAAACTAATACCTTAATAATTCCAGAAGAAGAATTAGGAGATTTCAATAGGGAACAATTTGATGATGAATTATTTAAAATTAATAAGTTAAGAAGAAATGCTAGAAGTAGTTCGTCCATAGGTCCCACACCTAGACCACTACTAGGAATTATTATAATAGGCCCACTCTCCCTGATATTCAGTTTGAAGAATGGGAGCTGGAGTCACCATCCTCTTTTGATGGATCTAGTATCTATGAGTGGAACATAGACGGGCTAACAGAAATGCAAATTCTTCGAAAAACAAATGAAATGACTATGGCGGCTTCTGCCTACAGAACTAAACAAGATGCGACTACTACTGTGAAACTGCTAGTAACAGGTTTCACTGGTCAACTTAAGGGTTGGTGGAACCACTATCTTTCAGAAGAAGAAAGATTTAATATTATGAATAGTGTAAAACAGGAAGCAGATCAGGTCATACCCCTAATGGTAGAAACATTAATTTTGGCCATAATTCATAATTTCGTTGGTGATCCGCAATTATTTGAACAAAGAATTTCGTTAATTCTCCATATCCTTAGGTGTAAAACCTTAGGAGACTTTAGGTGGTATCATGATAACTTTATAACTTTGGTACTTACTAGGCCCAACTGCAGAGAAGCTTTTTGGAAAGAAAGATTTCTTGCAGGTCTTCCTGCTACCTTTGCAGATAAAGTCCAAGAAAGCTTGCCTAGGTTATATAATGATATCCCTTTAAAAGAATTAACCTATGGTCGACCTAGTACAGCCACTAAGATGATAGGTTTAGAAATTTTTGATACTCTTAAATTGCAAAATCAAATAAAGAAAAATCAAGAAATGGGAATAAAAGAATTAGGAAATTTCTGTAGTGAATATGGATACGAAAACCCTATTCCTCCTTCTGAAAAGAAAAAGAAACAATTAAAAAACAAAATAAAATTAAAAATAACCAACCTTTTAGAAAACCTAAGAAAAATTTTAAGAAGTTCAGTAATCCTAATAAATCAAATATAATATGAAAAAAGATTGTAAAGTAAAAGAAAAAATAAAGGCTTTGAAAATGAGTAACGAATTAAAAGAACAAATAGCCAATTTGTTAATACTCGAAGAAGAATCCTCTTCCGAAGATGAATTAATTGAAACTAATGAATTACTTGAAAATTCTAGTACGGATAGTGAAGATAATTGTCATACTTGTGAAAATATTGAAAACTGTAATTGTTCTTTTAAGATTACTATGATAAAAGCCGAAACTAAATTAGCCTTAGAAATGGTCGATAAAATAGCTAATGAAGAAGATAAGTTCGAATATTTAATGAAATTAAAAAATATAATGGTTGAACAAGAAATTGGTAAAAACTCCCAAGAGAAAGAAAAATTTAAAGGGTATAATTTTACAGAAATATTACAAATGAACTCTTTAAATAAACCAATAACTATAAAAGATTTTCAAACAGAAATAAAAGACTTAAAACAAGAAGTCCAAGAATTAAAATTAGAATTATTAAATTTAAAAGAAAAGGTTGATAATAATATTGAAAATACTACTAATTCGCAAGAAGAAGATACAGAATTAATTAATCAGATAAAAATATTACAACAAAAATGGCATGTGAAAATAGCATTAAAAATAGGAAATTCTTTTCATAAAAATGTGCCGATTTAAATTGTATTAGAGAAGGTTTAATTCCAACTCAATATTATGAAAAATCTTTGCAAAAATTATATACTGCTAATAATGGTAAATTACAAGTTCAATATAAATTATCTAATGCTAATATATGTAATAAAGGAAAATGTTAAAAATAGTTTTATTTTAACAAAACACATTACTGAAGAAATTATTCTGGCAACTCCTTTCTTAACCTAAATATACCCTTTTGAAGTATCAAAGCAAGGAATCACGTATAAAAATCATCTTTTTGAATTTATCAACACTCTTAAACAAAAAGAAGTTTTAACCCTAAAAGATTTAACTGAAAACAATTTTATAAATAAAATTGAAAATAAAACTTACCAAATCAATAAATTACAAGAAGAAATAAAATATAAAAGAATTGAAGAATAAATTAATGATAAAGGTCAAAAAGAATTTTGAAAATATTCAAAATGAATTTGAAAAAGAAATTTGTGCTGAAATTCCTTCAGCTTTCTGGAATAGAAATTCTTTTACCATAGAATTACCTTATATCGAAGGCTTTCATGAAAAAAATATTCCCACTAAAGCAAAACCAGTTCAAATGAATAAGGAAACCCTTAATTATTATAGAAAAGAAATCCAACAGTTTTTAGAGAAAAAATTAATTAGACCAAGTAAATCCCCTTGGAGTTGTTCAGCTTTTTATGTAATGAATGACTCTGAAATTGAAAGAGGAGAACCAAGAATGGTAATTAATTATAAACCTCTTAATAATGTTTTAAGATGGATTAGGTATCCAGTGCCTAATAAACAAGAATTAATAGGAAGATTATACTAAGCAGTAATTTTTTCAAAATTCGATCTAAAATCAGGATATTACCAAATAAAAGTCGCAGAAAAAGATAAATATAAAACTGCTTTAACAGTCCCGTTTGGGCATTATGAATGGAATGTAATGCCTATGGGATTAAAAAATGCCCCTTCAGAATTTTAAAATATCATGAATAATATATTAAATCCTTATTCTGAATTTGCCTTGGTTTATTTGGATGATGTTTTAATATTTTCTAATTCAATTGAGCAATACCTAAAACATCTAAGAATATTTAAAGAAATAATAAAGAAAATGGTCTGGTTATTTCTAAAAGAAAAATAAAAATAGGACAAACTAAAATAAGATTCTTAGGCCATGAAATATTTCAAGGTAAAATAACTCCTATAAGTCGAAGTATTGAATTTACAAATAAATTTCCAGATGAAATTAAAAATAAAATTCAATTACAAAGATTCTTGGGATGTATTAATTATGTAGCCGATTTTATTCCTGATATTAGGATTATTTGTCAACCTTTCTTTTCTAGGCTTAGAAAAACCCCAAAGCCTTGGACCGAAAGTCATACTAAAATAGTTAAAGAAATTAAAAGTCTTGTAAAAAATCTACCCTGTTTAGGAATTCTGCATCCCGAAGCTGAAATTATTGTAGAAACAGATGCTTCAGATATAGGGTTTGGGGGAATCCTGAAACAAAAGTTTCCAGAAAAAACAAAAGAGCAAATAATTAGGTATAACTCTGGTGCCTGGGTAGGAGCTCAATTAAACTATAGTGTAATTAAAAAAGAAAATTTAAGTATAGTCTTATGCATAAATAAATTTCAAAATGATTTGATAAATAAAGAATTTCTTTTAAGAATTGATTGTAAATCAGCAAAAGAAGTATTAGAAAAAGATGTTAAAAATATTGTTTCAAAGCAAATTTTTTCCAAATGGCAAAGTATTGTGTCATGTTTTGATTTTAAAATTGAATTTATAAAAGGAAAAAATAATTCTATTCCTGATTTTTTAACTCGTTAATTTCTTCAGGGCACACCCCAGTATACTCCTCATGGGACCCTCAGTAAAATCTGCCTTGACTGAAAGTTCCTCTAAATCCAAACCCTTAAATATTTCGGACTTAGCCCCTTCTTATGCCGTGGCCTCATCTTTAAATATTCCAGAAACCACTAGAAAATTACCTGCCTCATTAAACCCTAAGAAGAATTCTGAAACCTTATCTTCTAAAAATAATTTTCCCCCTTTATTTACCCCTTCTCTGTCTAAAAGACCAGAACTTCTAAATGCTCAAAAGGACTACCACATAAAAACTCATTGTGTTTCTGTACTACCAGTAGAACCAGAATGGGAAGAAGAAGAGCCTTCCTCAATAATTGCTAAAATAAGTCCTAAAGGATGGGCTTGGATACCCGATAATTTTGAAAAAACTATTTCTTTTTATTAGATGATTCTGTTGGATACTAATTCTGTAGAATTAATTCCAGAAAAAGATCCAAAGAATCCTCAAATCACTAATTATTCAAAGCTGAAGATATTAAATGTTTTATGTCCTTCAGATTGGAATCAAAACTGGATGACTCCAAAGAGTTTTTCGAGACCTTTTAAGCCATCCTTATTTAATTATTTTCATTATCAGGATGCTTGGTATAAAATCCTTTTAAATACCAATCCCATGCATTCGTGGTATATCAATTTTAAAAATGAATTACCTATAAGATTACCTTCCTGGTTTATTAATTGGGTAATTGATTTAGGCCCTGTTAAAAGTATTTTGCCAGCCCGGATAGCAAAAATGTATGATAATTTTCAGGACTTGTCTCCCTCAATTCCTCCCAGATATAAGTTGACTAGTTTCCTATAAAAAATGGGAATTGGTTGTCTTATGCAGCATCAATATCAATTACATCATCATTTGGGTGAGCCATATCCAAAGCAACTCTGTCTAACAGTAGAGGTGTTTTGGTGACAGAAGTTTAATATTGAATATGTTGAAACTAAGTTCAGACATTTCAAGAATGCTCCTCTTAAATCTCCGATAGCAGCTGCTTCGTCTTCCTCTTCTCCTTTAAAAATTGAAGATTTAGTAGCCCAATCTAAGAGTAAGAAGGAGTTAAAAAAGAAACTACTTGAAGCTTTATCCTCTTTGGACTCTGATGAATCTCATAAAGAAGATAAAGAAGAATTACTTTCAGACGATTGTTATGCCATCCAGATGGCTCAAGACCCTAATTTGGATTCAGACTAGCAGTTACTTCCTAAGCAATGTTTATCATGAAAAAAGATATTTGACTTGGTAAATGCTTTGAGGTAATTAATTCAAGACGGTTTAACCAAAGTTGGAGAGCTGTCTTTTCAAAATCAAAAGAGAATCTTTGGGTCGGGTCCATTATCCCAAGCAGATAATTATGTCAGCCTCTTTTCTTATCAAATGCGGTTGTCAAGATAAGAAGCTCAAGAATTCAAGACGGTTTAACCAAAGCTGGAGAGCTGTCTTTTCAAAATCAAAAGAGAATCTTTGGGTCGGGTCCATTATCCTAAGCAGATAATTATGTCGGCCTCTTTTTTTATCAGATGCGGTTGTCAAGATAGGCGGCTGAAGAATTAAATGAATTTAAGTTATTTTGAATTTCGTATGATATTGTTGATAATTCCGGATTTCAAATCCGCCCTTTGTAATCTATAAATAAGGGTTAGTTCGAGTCTGAAAGACACAGCTCGACAGAGCCCTAAAATTCTATCTCTCTAAACCCCCTTTGTAAATCTCTCTCTAATAATAAACCTTTCTTGTATAGCTTTCGAAGCCTTCCCTTAAGTGCCTCTGTGAGTATTTTCTTTATATTTGCTTTAAATATCTCTGATTTATTTTCAATTTACATTCAATTTCCGCCCTCAGTAAAATGTAGAGAATCTTTGGGTCGGGTCCATTATCCCAAGCAGATAATTATGTCGGCCTCTTTTCTTATCAGATGTGGTTGTCAAGATAGACGGCTGAAGAATTCAAGACGGTTTAACCAAAGCTGGAGAGTTGTCTTTTCAAAATCAAAAGAGAATCTTTGGGTCGGGTCCATTATCCCAAGCAGATAATTATGTCGGCCTCTTTTTTTATCAGATGCGGTTGTCAAGATAGGCGGCTGAAGAATTAAATGAATTTAAGTTATTTTGAATTTCGTATGAAATTGTTGATAATTCCGGATTTCAAATCCGCCCTTTGTAATCTATAAATAAGGGTTAGTTCGAGTCTGAAAGACACAGTTCGACAGAGCCCTAAAACTCTATCTCTCTAAACCCCTTTTGTAAATCTCTCTCTAATAACAAACCTTTCTTGTATAGCTTTCAAAGCCTTCCCTTAAGTGCCTTTGTGAGTATTTTCTTTATATTTGCTTTAAATATCTCTGATTTATTTTTAATTTACATTCAATTTCCGCCCCTAGTAAAATGTTTGTATTGACCCTATATGCAAATATCTATAATCTTTTATATGTTCCATAATTAATTGTTTAGAAATTAAGAGAATTTTTTGTTGACTAGATATTAAATCTATATATAAAACTTCTTTTAAAGATATGTTTAAATCTGAATATATTATTAAAATATATATATATATACCTAGGCTAAGGTTTATTTTATATATATATATATATATACATTTTCCATACATTTTTTTACAACCTTGACACGCGTAATCATAATATTTCTACACCTGAATAAAGAAACATCGATCAATACAACCTATTCTCTACTTTTATTTTGCTTTATTTTTACTTTTTACATTACCATGTTAAACACACTTTTTGTTATTAAAATGACTTTCGAAAGGATTCATCCAATTATAACACTAACACAACATAATTCGAGAACTCTAACATGATTTACAAAACCATCATGTTTTTTTATATCCCATCTAGAATGTGAGTAAAAGAGGAAAAAAAAAACGGCATCAAAATAATGATTTAACTGTGGATATGAATAAATTATATCGCTCAAATACCAAACACACATTGAGTTATAGGTTAATTATTATATATCTATCATACACTCACTTTCTTCGTTTCTCATAATTTTTTTATTCTTTCTTCATTTTCTATTATATATCATTCGTCACATTTGATTTATTTATTTTAGCCAAAGCTTACATATAATTTTATATATAGTATATATGTTATATTGGAATTAAAATTTTATATTTTGATAATATAAAACAATATTTACATTAAATATACATGTTATTATTAAAAGAGTTTAATTAGTATTTACAGATATAAAAAGTTTTATATTGATATTTAATCATAATCTTTTATGTATATTAACTTTGTTAGATTTATTAATTAATAACTTAAAAGTCATATAAATAAATACCTATAATTGAATATCACTGTAAAAACTTTTACATTGTCATTTCATACCGATTAAATTCTTATTAAAATAAACTCTAATTGTATTGGAAAAACAAACAAGTATCTTTGGAATTATAAGCAAATTTTTTTATCCAAACTAATATTTCTTCGATCTTTCCTACACATAAATTTTTTAGGTTATCATGACTAATTAGTAGTTGATCGATGCACGTGAAGACAAAAAATCAAAAGTTGAAGTGATCGTTTTCCTAATAATTCTTGAAACATTGGAAAAGGTTTGGAGAGTTTGGATGAACAAAGTGTGATGTTACTTTGAAATTAAACAAGGACGAAATTATTTGGGGTGATGAAGCTCCATGAATGCCAACTACGAAAAAGCAGCTTTTTACTACGTTGGGTACATACTGTTATTTTCTCCATGCGGTCTGATAATTTGAGCTTGAAGAATAGCATGAGAAAAACCGGTGCAGTGGTTGTGTACTAAGTACTAGCAATAAACAAAACCGATCTATTTTGCAAATAGCTTGCAACCTGGTTGTGTTTCTAGTTTATAAATAAAGGGTCATAATATAGTAGTAGTGTTCATTGTTCAGAACTGCACATTCCCTGAAGCAAAAGAATACATACAGTGACACTCAAGCGAATCGTATATGGTGGTTCGTTTAAGTGTGTCTGAAAGTGAGTGTTCAAGGCTTCGAGCTAGGTGTATGTTCTGTGTTATTAGCACCAGAGTGATTCATTATTATCTGATTTTGTATCATATCTACCACCATCACCAATTAAGACCTAAGCCAAGTATTGTCCATATTCTTTACCAAATGAAAATTTAAAGACGTTTTATTATTGGTTGAGGTTTATTTTTCCTCTTTAATTTCTTTGCATTCATTATTTTATGGACTGTAATCTTAATTATGGTCGTATCCGTTTATCTTAAACACTTTATCATTTAAATTACAAAATAATATAAAAATTTGTTTAGTTAAATAACTACACTTAAAATTTAGGTAAAAAAATTCACATTGTGACACTACAAATTGATTATTATTAAACAAGTTATGAAAGAGAAAATAATTTATTTTCACATTGAGTTAAAAACATAATTAAAGAGATATAAATCAGGTTAACTTGCTATTAGAGTTGTGAGCGTTAAATGAACAAAGAATAAATTTTTAGAATTATGTGATGCAATATTATGAACCATATGACACCCTAAAGGTGACAACGCAAATAAATATAACATAAGTAAATAAAAGTGCATTAACGGGGAAAAAAGTTTACAAAAGTGAAGATAAAACATGATTTCTTATCAAAATTAAAGTTAACAATTCTAAAATGAAGATAGTAATAAGTCAACTTAAAAGGAAGAAGAAAACTAGAGCCACGATTAAAACAAGGAAATAATCCAACATCCTAATATAGCCACAAAACTCCCATTATACCTCCATCAGAGCACAGAATCCCACAACAATCTCAAGCATTACTAACATCTACTTCTTCGACATCTTTCTGGCCTATGGGCATTCAGCCTCAAGCAACACACACAAATAGGGGTGATACATTTGCTCGTACATATTTAAGCAGCATAAATAAGAAATATATATTCATCATGGTACATCACATGAAACCACATGAACGATATTAAACTCAAGTCATGTAAATGATGTTCATCCAATGCAACTCATGTATGCTCTCTCAGATACATGCCCGAAGCGGTCCTCTTTTACGCCAGTAACACCTAGATACAACCATCTCACATAGGTTTTACCCAAAGTGAATTCTCTTCTACAAATACGTAGGTACAACCTTGCAATGCAACACAACCTAAGAAAACTTATTATAGAGTACCACAAATGGGCAATCCTTACAAGCTTCTTAAACTGTCAAATTCATGCATCATGTCATGTAACAACATAACTCACAATGTTAATATTTAATTATGCCATCACAATTCTCCCCAACCGCCGCTAGAATGACACCTTGTCAAACACACCCTGACTATCAGCATCAACACAACATGCATCCAATTATAATTCACATAACTTTCATATACTGGGAAAAATCCTCAATTCATGCACCTCCATCACTTATAATCATTTATTCAACCACCACCAACATAATTTATAAGATATATTACAAGATATTACACCACCACAGTCCAAATCATCACAATTCACAAACTATTTACTCTTATCTTACCCTTTTATTACATTATGTAACCTACATACCATATCTGTAGTTATGCTAATGATATAGGGGTGATATAAATTTTATTATAAAGATAATACAATTACCTAAATTTTTTATTTTGAAGTCCAAACTTGATTTTATCATCCACAATTTTTTAAAATTACAAACTCGCAACTTACATTTTATCATATCTTAAGTTATATATATTCTTTATTGACAATTTGATCTTTACTGACTATTTTATCATATCTTAAGTTATATATCTTCTTTTTAAGTGATTCCAACTCTATTGGAAAGCTAACATTGAGGGTTACAATTTTCATGGAGAATATGAAGCCTAATAAGGTCATCTAGATTATCTCACATGACTAACAACACACAACTTATGTTTTATGCACTAGATGGGAGACTCAACTTCCTATCCACATAACTCATTATATTCTTAACATATTTATATGATTCTTGAGTCTAAATTGTAGCCCCAAATGTCTAGTTTCTAAAACAATAAATGTAACTCTATTTGGTTGACCACACAGAAAGATATAATAGAAACATTAAGGTATGTTCATACCAAAACTTTTAGATAACAACTATCCAACTTATATAAGGTTCTTATAATATAATTCTAATTTTCAAACCCTCAAACCTTATACTTCTCTACCTCTAATACTTAATTATCATCATACCATACAATTGCAGTTATACTCATCAATTTTTCCATCAATATCCTCAATGGAAGAAAACGTCTAACACTTAACACCTATTTCTTTTTATACAAAGATCAATTCAAATAACATAGTAATCTTTTTATCGTTACATTAATCAATCATATAATTAAAGTTATTCATGGTTTAATCATCAATAGCATTCATAGAAACAAACAAACAAACAAGTCAATCTCATCTAACACAAAAACTTCATCCCTAGGGAGACTTAGGGTTCAACTCCACTACCTTATTTCTTAAGTATGCATATGTATAAGCTAATCTCACTCCTCCATGCCTCGAATAGATGAAGAACATAGACAGTAGGAATAATCTGATCCTTAATGGAGATCCTTGTCGTTTTCTAAGTTCCTCTTTGTAGCCACCTCCTATACTTTTGTTCATGTTTAAGTTTAAGGTTTGTAGCAAATAAGAAAAATTCCCAAAACCCCTATCCTGACTCCTTCTAATTACTAACTCTTGTTAGTCAATTCCAACTCACCTAACTTAACCCTTTTTTTTACCCTCTCTTATTATAATGAAGTGATAATAATAATAATAATAATAATAATAATAATAATAATAATAATAATAATAGTAATTATAACAACAACAATAACAATAATGATAATATTAATAATAATTTATTAAATGAATAAATAAAACTAAAAATATTTTATTCTTATTTTATAAAATTGTAGGTTGTTACACTAATCAAACAAGGATGAATTTTATCCTAAAAAATTTTGTCTTATTTTTTATCTCTACCAGTTAAGAAATGTCAAGTCATTTAATATTTTTTCTTTTTGTAAATTTTTTATCTCTTATGTGACTAATTAAATGACATGTTGTTTTATTGGTGAGTGTAGAAAATGAGACACAAATTTGGGACATAAAATTTTTATCAAAACACTTGTAACTTTTTTACCAACATGAGGTTGTATGACCTAAAAAATTTATGAAAATGGTATACTTTTGTGGGAAAATTACGAAAATTAGATAGTTTGAATGGTCAACAATGATCATGTCAAACGAAATGGCATGATTAACATAGGAGTATATGAACCTAAACATGAAACACCATACCATTTGGCATGTCCCTAATGTCGCACATGCCATTTAATTTAGTGTGTCCCTGTACTCCATTAAAAATATGGAGCATGGTTAGAAGGATGCATAATATCTACTTACTAATTAATTGTGCCTGATAACCAAATATTATGCATTTATATTTTAAAATAAAGTTTGAATGGAAGTTAGAAAGCTATGTACTAAATGTGCATGATAGTCAAATATTATGCATCTATATCCTAAAATAAAGTTTGAAAGTTAGTCCAGCATTATGCTGTTAGGAAAACACCAAATGGTTTGGCGTTTCGTGTTCAAGGTTACATACTTCATGCTGATCAAACTATCCCATTTTTGTAATTTTTTCGCAAAAATACCCCATTTTTATAAATTTTGGCTCAAACAACCCTATGTTGACCAAAAAGTTGCACACTTGCATTGTCTTTATATATATATAATTTTTATAATAAAAGTATTTTGTTTCTATTATTCTTTTGTTTTAAATTTTCAAGAAAAATATATTAAATATTATTTTTACTCATATTTATAAATAATATAATGTATATAACATTAAAATAATAGAAATACATGTATTACACTATAATCTCCTCATATCCTAAAATATACACATGTTTCTTCAAACTAATTTTGGTTGGTGTATAACAATATATTCTATTTTAATTTAATTTTAGTTAAAAATATTACTAAAATTACACTATAATTCTACGAGAGAGGGGCAGTTACATACCTTACACTCGCTTCTTATTTATACCGTTAATAAAGACAATTGTCTTCTTTGGTGTCCATATTTTTAAATGTCAATAATACCTTGTATTGAACTTTCATGTACACTTTATCAAATCACTCTTAATCTCTTTATCTCGCTACCTCTTCTTTTATAGAGATTCACTTTCAACTCATAACCACTTAATGTTGTAACGTACTTAAAACTTTTTTTCCTCACATCCATTTTTACACAACACTTTTTCATTCTTGATTGCACATGGATCTTTTCTTTATATTTATTTGGTTGGTTAGTTACGATGTTAATTTTCTAAAGTATTGCCTATTTTTCTTGTGCTTTTTTATAAGTGCGGCGAGAATCAATAATTACAGTTATAGGTTGAGGTTAATGTTGTACTTTCTGGTTTTTTTTTTTCAATTAACTAAGTGAGTGATGTGGGGCTTTAGTCCAAGTTATAATTTGTCGGTTTAGGTGGTGATAGGCACTTTGGATTTGTGATTATAATTGCTAACTATATATTATATGTACATATGGAACTTTTATTTCAATTTAACCATTTAACCAATTAACATCTTAGTTTTTTATTTGATTATGAAGGAGTACATAGACAAAACAAGTATAAGAATATTACTTCACGAATGTTATAAAGAAGTTAAGTAGAGATCAACGATTGGACAATTTATGTCATAAAAAAGTGAAGGCCAAAATTATGTTACAAACCAATTAGTTATATGCAACTATTGAGTGTTTTATACACTATTCCTAACAAGTGTATCAATCATATATAGTATTTAATAAAATCACATTATTGCCATAGAGATTTGATCGGTATTCAGAAGATTCAATATCCTGAGCTAAGCTTAATGATTCAAAAAGAGTAAAAATAAAATTAAGTAAAGGAAAAAAAGATAAAGTATAGTGATTAAATCAATAACGTAGTTGTTGGGATCTCAATTCTTGTTCAACTCTTTGTAAGCTACGAATCTCTAGTTAATCTCAAAACTCTTTTTCCACAAAAAAAGTATCAAACATTGATTCCTTAATGAGAGAACCTTAACTATATGAACCAAATCATCATTTCCTCGATTTAATAATTAAATAGCTAGATTATCAATCAATGGAAAGATGAAAGACACATAAACATTATTTCATTCCTAGACATAATATTTATACAGTGTTTTTCTTGAATCCTTCACTTGAGATCCTTTTTCAATTCTCTCAAGTGGATTAAAATGTGTTAAAGGGTGATCAAATAAAAAACAAGCGTTAAGAACAGAGAAAAACATGAAATGCGAAAATAAACTTTGATTAAACGATTTAATAGTTACAAAGAGTCACAATACATCAATCTTCCAACTAAGGAAGATTTAGCTACTCATTGCCACGAGCAGCAAATAAAAGTCCAAAGTACAAGAAGATTGGGAAAGAAAATGAGGAATTTGAGTTTTGTCTCCACTTCCGCTTTGACGTTTTTTATTTCTCGTTTCTTTCTCTCTCATTCTAGCCTTTATAAATCCCCTTCCCTCTTAAGTTTTCTTTTAATCTCATTAGGCTACTTAAAGTCATCTCACTCAGCACTGATTCTTGCTCAAAGGGACCTTTAAAATTCATGATCACAAGGCACATCTCGTTGAACAACAGTATCTTGCTCAACAACAACCTTCTAACTCTACTTCCAGACTTGGTATCCCTCGCTGGGTAAAGTATCTCGCTAGCCGACATCGATGTACATGCCCTGTTTCCTCGCTTGGTGGGGCTTCTCACTGGGTGCAAAAGAGTTTTTGTAAAGAATTTTCAAGATTTTCGTTGAGTGACAAGTGTTCGCTTAGTGCGATTAAGTCTCTGCTAGCAATTTCCCTAGTTTCTCACTCAACGACATGGTTTCGTTGAGTGACCTCTCTTCATTGGGTTGATCCTAGAGATTTTTGCTGGGTGACAAAACCCGCTCAAAGAGAAGGTCATGAATTTTCTTCCTCTTAACTTCTTGTAATTCCAAAATCTGATGTAAAACCTGCCAAAATTCCAATATTAACTATATTTTTTAAACAAAAATAACCGTAGGTATGTTATAAGATATATTTGTATATTTACAACTAAATAAATCTAAAATTAAGGTAAAATTAAGAAAATAAAGATAATTGACGAATTTTTGTCACTGAATCATAAATTCAACAATTATGAACAACAAGCCAAGCTTTATTAGATAAACTTTTTTCCTTTGATATGGTGAATTTTTTCTCTGTTTCTGAATTCTCCTTTATGATTTGTTTCTTATTTCCCATCCTTGCAACATTTTTTAGTAATCCCTTATTCACTGGTGTAGGAAGTTACCTTTTAGCCTTGTCCCCCTCCTTTATTTTAAGTTGGAGGTATGCCTTCTATAAGCTTAGTGTTTGAACCTTTAATTATAGCAATTTCAAATTTTTTGGGACAAATCTTATAAACCCAAAATTTATGGATCGGTGTCGGTGGCTTTAATGAAGAAATAGGTAGAGGGGGCATGATTAAAGGGGCTTCCTATTTTATTTTTCTTTTTATTTATTTTTCATCTTGACTTTAAGTCATTTTGTGTATTCTTATTTTTATTTTGCATCAATCAATTGCACAATTTGTAATATGGAGTTTGGTTTAATAAATTGGCTTAAAGATCAATTTGTTTTGGCACTTACAATTTACACCTTTCATTTAAACTAAGTACACCTCTATAATGCAAATAAGGTGTGCTAAGCACAAATGGGGTCTGAATAACACAATTCATTTCTTTTTTTCTTTATAGGGTTTAACTAGGAATTGATCCAAATCAAAGGATAAATACATTATTTTTTTTCATTTTGTATTGAAAAAGAAGAAAATATTAATGAGGAATTGGAAAAAATTAATTTATGGCAGACTTACATTCTAATTCATTAATGAAATAGATACTTCAAGCTTTTGAAGCGGTTTAAGACATTATATTTTACACCTCACTTTTCATTTTGTACATCCCATAATATTAAATCATGTAATTTGGACTACATTGGATTGGTTGGTAGAAATCATATCACTAAGGAGTTGCTAATCTTGTAATTTGTATTGGTTGTTCCATGATAAACATAGGTGTCCTCAAATATAATATATTTCACTATTGATTAATTGATCCAAAATGATAAATGTATGACTATATAAAAATATAATTTGATTTATCAATCCAAAATATTTTTTAATTATGAATAAGTAGATTTGAAACGTAAGATTAAATTACTATTTAAATAATCAAAGGATATTTTTTGGGATAAACAAATGTTAGGAGATATAAAAAAAAATTGTTTAGGCTTGTTCTAGTTACAAGAAAAAGCTTGACAAGTGAACAAAAATGTTATTTATACTTCCCTATAATGTTTAAGAGTGTTTATGGTTTAGGTTGGTTAAGTTTTTGGGAGAAAAGAAAACCGAACAAATTAATTTTAATTAGTTTGGGTTTGTTTGAATTGCTGAAATTTTTTTCCTTGATCCAAATTAAACCGAACCAATGATAATGGAGTTGATTCGGTTCGATTAAGAGAAAACCAATAAAAGAATTTTAAATAATTAATTTTATTTTTATTAAATCATAAAAAATAATTGTATACCTCAAACTAGCAAAATTAATTAATCTACTAAATTCATAATTTTATAACAAAATATCAATTATTTCATATATACCAAATTAGTCAAATTAAATTATTAAAACAACCCAATACAATACACAACAAATTGTATATATTTAAAGCAACTCAATACAAACAAAATATAAAATAAATATATAATAATATATATACTTTTGGTTTGATTCGAGTTAGGTTGGAGTTTTAAAGTGTTAAAATCACAAACCAAACCGAGCATAATCAATTTTGTTCGTTTTGGTTTAAATGGAAAAACCGAACTAAATTAATTAGTTCAGTTTAGATTGTCGGTTTCATCAGGTTGATCAAAACCGATGAATATCCATAATAATGTTATATATAAAAAATTGATTTATGTCATACACACATGCTTGATGATATACTAGAAATCCTAAAATTACACACAAGAAGAGTGCTAGGAAAACTTTATAAGAAACTCTCTTTTTGAAATTCCTCATGTTTGGTTGAAATTTATTGAAAATCAATAACTTTTGTGGATTTGCTCTTCACTAAATGACTCTTTCTTCTAATGTTGGTGATTTTCAATAAATTTAAATCAATCTTAAGAGAGATTTTCATAAATAGAGTTTTTAGAAAGAGTTTTCCTAACACTCATTTCACGCACAATGAGACATACTCCTATTTTACAAATAAATTTCAATAGAATTTTGACCTTATATATATAGAGAGAGAAATTTATTTTCCTTTGTATTTCTTCCAAATCAACATTTGCAATAATAATTTGTGCTGGAACAACCAAACCAACCAATTGTGTAAGGTATGTTGTGTAAATTTGGAATAGATTTCATATAATAATACTACAAACAAAATCAAGTTTTTCTAAGGAGACAAATTTATTGTTGTTTGGGCGGAAAAAGTTTGAGTTTTGTCTCATTAATACCCTCTCTCGTTATTATTTCTAATACTCTATTTTTTTCTTCCTCGCATATGCGCCATTCATTATCCCTCTCTTATCTCACTTTCTCACGCCTTCTCTCCCTCACTGTTATGTTTAACTTTATTGTCTATTTAGTAAGCATTTATGCTGCCTTTTCGTTTCCTTTCTCTATGATTTTGTTTGGTATGCCTGAGTTGTGAATCTCTTAATCTGTAACACGTTTGTTGGAGGGCATGTTGCGTACCAACTAATCACCAATATGCGTTTTGCTTCCAAAATGCATATTGCAAATCAGCTGATCCGCTACATGCTCTTACACGTTGTTGATTAGTTAATCCGCAATGTGAATTTGAGTATGATGGTGATTTTATTTTGTGCTTGACTATTGTGCTAAATGTACTTAAATTGTAAATATGAATAAAACAATAGGTGGACTCAACCAAGCCCAACAGAAAAAATGAGTATGTCCTACTACATTATGATAATTATCAGATTTGTGATTAATTCAGTGATTAAAATCTACCAATTATTTTTATTTCTTTATCTTTTCCTTAGTTTTGGAATCAATTTAGTTGTAAGTATATAAAAAGTATGATATATTATATTAATAGTTGATTTTGTGTAAAAAATATATCTAATTTTGGAATTTTGACAGGTTTTACATTGATTTTGGAAAAGTCAAGAAATCAAGAGAAGAACAATTAGAGTCTTCTCGCCCAGTGAAGCTAGTTGCCCAGCAAGGAGCTCCAGGATTAGCTTAGCAAAGAGAAGGTTGCCCAGGGAGCCATTATTGCTAGAAGAAAAATAAAGGAATTGGTGATAGAAAGTTAATTGCATTGGGCGAGACTTGCCGCCCATAAAAAATCCAAGAGAAGTCATGAGAGAGAGACTTTTACACCCAGTGAGAACCTTCACCAAGTGAGGAACCAAAACATGCACTTCATTGGCACCTAACGAACCGTGCAAGGTTTGGAATAAGAGTTCGAGGTTATCTCTAAGCGAGATAATGTCACTAGTGAGCTTTACTTCGGGATCATGAATTTGAGCACTCTCATTGGGTGAGAGTCATTGATAGGCAAGAAGATCTTTAATGAACTAATGAGATTAAAAGAAATTGTAAGAGGGAAGGCTCATATATTATTGAGGAAAGAGAAATTAATAGTGTGACAGAGAACGCATTGAAGCAAAAACGGAGATAAAAGCTCAATCCTTCATTTTCTTACTTTTGTGGGCTACTCATGGCAATGAGCTGCTCATGCCAATGAGTAACTAAATCTTCCTTAGTTGGGAGATTAGTGTACTGTCAACTATTGTGTAACTATTGAATTGTTTAATCAAAGGTTTTATTTCTCATTTCATGTTCTTTATTCTTAATGCTTTTTTTTATCAACCTTTAACTTGATTTAATCTACTTGAAAGAATTGAAAAAGGGATTTCGAGTAAAGGATTTTGAGAAAAAAACTGTATAAATATTGTATCTAGAAATAGAACAATGTTTATGTGTTTTTTATCTTTTCCTTGATTGATGATCTAACTATTTTAATCTCTTAATCAAGAAATAGGTGGTTTGATTATTATAGTTAATGTTCTCTCATTAAGAAATAAATGTTTGAACACTTTTGCGGAAAAAAAAGAGTTTTGAGATTAATCGGAGATAACAATTTCGTTGTCTACCAATAGTTGAACAGGAAATCGAGCTCCTAACATCTATTAATAATTATTTATCTATCATATTTTCTTGCTATTTTTACTATTCTTACACTTTTCCTTTGTTTATATTATAATCATTAATTCAAATGAAATTTTCTCTTATCAAGTTTAATTTAGAATACTAAATTTTTGTAATATCACTTAAATCCTTAAGGAGACGACCTGATTAGTTTAGATACTACATACGATTGATACAGTGTCAGGAGTAGCGTACAAAACTTCCCAACACATTGACACATAGGAATCGTGCTTCAGTTCAAGCACAGGACAAGCAATGTAATGAACCATATGTTGTTACTTTTCCATTCCTGGGTGGACCTTAGGATGTGTCACTCCTATTTGGATCATGTTGCAAATGTGATATGGTCTGAAGAAGTATGATAACACTCATAGTAATTAAATTGATAATATGCATACTTTTAAATTCTAACTTATTTAAATGTTAATTGTGTAGGATCGTGGTATGCTTAAATGTGTCTCAGATGGTTGTTAAGTGAAACAATTTGGGGAGTCACACCCATTCATCAAAGACATTGTCGTGGATATTAGGTTGTATCTTTTGGTCATTGTGTCATAGATAACATTGGCAAAAAACTTAATTTGTGCTTTTATAGAGGGGTGGAATAAAGAGACAAACACTTTCCATTTCACTATTTGCGAAATGACAACAATACTTGACGATGTTTGCTTGTTGTTCCACATACTGGTTATGGGTAGTTTTGTTTCGTTGATACAACTAGACAAGCATACTACCATCCCAGTTTTGAAGGCTTACTTAGGGTAACTTGTGAGGAGGCTTGGATCGAAACGAACCAAAATAAATGTGGTGTAGTGCAATTATCTTTTCTTAGGGAAATGTGTGAAACACACCTTATTGAGGAGTCATGACACATGACTGTCAGGATTTATCTATTACATCTTGTTGGATACTCAATCTTTGTGGATAAGAGTTTCACATTTATCAACATAAATATTTTGGAGTTGTTTAAGGACCTCCACATATGTGCTTCATATTCATGGGGTGCAACTGCATTGACTCATATGTGTTGGAACCAAAGGCTTTGGAAAGCATGAAGTATCCCTTTTGGGGTTTTGGTTTTGGTTTTTACTTCTTAGTTTTGCTCTAATCAATTTTATGGTACCAAACATGTTTGATAGGTGTGATACTTGTATTGTGTGCTTAGATAGGCATGAAAATGTGTTTGGGGAGTTTAAAAATAGATTAAATAGGCTGGAAGTGTTGAAAAATCCTCAAAAGTGAAAACTATGGTAAGGTAATCGATTACCTTATTATGGTAATCGATTACCCTTCGATGAATTTTGAGTATTGAGAATACTGCTATTGATAGTAATCGATTACTTGAAAATAGTAATTGGTTATTCTAGAGAACATGCATTATGGACCACTTTTGAGCAGGATATCAGATAATCAAATAGGTAATTGATTACCATGATTCAAAACTCATATAAAAGCATTTTCAAAACTGATTTTAATTAACTTTCGAAAGATCCATTGAATGTGTTGTTGCTCTTAACATTTTTACCCAAATTCTCTCCAAGAACTAACCTTTTTTTAAGATTTAAAGGTACAAGAAATTCAAGATTAAAGAAAAATACTACATTAAGATTTGATCTATCTTGCTAGTTATTCATCACTACATGTGATATTGTTCTATACCCTATTTTGTGTTTTTGCACAATCTTTGACAATCTCTTGAGGTGTTATGAGATTGTTGTGAAATCTTGCAATGAGGTACTGTGAGTGGTGGGATGTCACAATTTAGAAAACTCTTGTGGGGTGCAAAAAAAAGCCTCTTTTTGTGTGGTTTGAATCTTTTTGGGTGTAAAATCTGCATGTGTGGTGTGTATGTATTGAGATTTTAGTGGAAACCAGATTAGCAGAAAGCTAAGTCTGAAAACTGGATGTAGGTCAGGTTGATCGAATCAGTACAAATCATTGTGCAATTTCTCTCTTTCTTATACTCTTTAATTCTGAATTTTATTGAGATTTTCGATAACTATTGATTGGATTTTTGTAGCTGAAACAATTTTCTGAAGTTTTCTTGCAACAAATTACACTTTACAATACTTTTATTTTGATATTGGGTTTGAGTAATTATAACAAGAATTGTGAGTTTGAAACTTGATTCAATTCTTTATCTACCCATTTCTTTTGTATTTGATAAACATGTTGATGCAATTCATATTGTATTTTGACTAGTTGTAATAGTAAACCATTCTTGAAGGAATTGCTATATATCAAGTTTATCGTCATACACATTAAAAGGATTGCGTCTTGTCGAAAAAAACCCATTTGAAAAAATTATAAGGTAGATTTTGAAAGTTTCTTTAAGGAGAAACTTTTGAAAAACTCTTATATTAATTTGAATAAAAAAGTTTAGAAATATTTTGGTGTATCTATTTAACTCCTCTTCTAGATTCCCCTTGGGACCAATAATATCTGCTTTAAATGCATGTCTTTGTCAATTTCGTTTGTATCTACTTCTTTAGACCTGATGTTCAAATAGTTTTCTTCCATGGATTAGGCGAGAGTAAATGATTCAAAAACATTAAATAAAACAAATAACAAAACAATAAATATATTAAAAAATAAAAAATATGTTGTTAATTGGTTTAATTTTCAAAAACGTTTTCGAAAAAAAAGGAAAAAAACTTATCTGGTAAGGGTTGTTTGAAAATTATTTTGAAGATATAAAAATAGAAAAACTGGTTGATATTTAATAAAATTTTATTAGTGAAAAAAAAACATATTTTAATTGTATTTTAAGTTTTTAAAACAAAAATAGAAAACTGAAAAACAAAACTACTTTCAGCTATTTTTATTTTTTAATTTTTAAGAACTAAAAAACCAGAACTATCTTTAAAAATTATTTTCAGAAAACACTACCTAAACAAGTTTGTTAGTTTTTAAATACTAAAAACAATTTTATAAAACTGTTGCTAAACAAACACTAAGTGTTTATCATCTAGATCTAACTTCTTTTTTATGTACGATCTAATTTTAATAACAATAATTAAAATTTTTACAAGAAAAATATTTATTTAAATAAAATAAATATTTATTGTAATTTTTAGATATTTTTTAAAGTCTTTTATAAAATCAGAAACTAAAAAAATAAAAAACAATTTATTTCAAAAAGTTAATTAGACTAACTTTTAAAATGTGAAAATTATTTCATAAAAAATGAAAAATAATATATGTAATACAAAGTCATCACTCATCAACCTTTAAAAGCTAGAATTTAAGGGCTTAATTTGTTTAATTTTCAAAAAGGGTTTTTGGAAACAAAAGAAAAAAATTATCTGGTAAGGGTTATTTGAAAATTGTTTTGAAAATATCAAAATAGAAAAACTTGTTGATATTTAATAAAATTTCATTAGTGGAAAATAAAAAATAACATATTCTAATTGTATTTTAAGTTTTCAAAACAAAAATAGAAAACTGAAAAGCAAAACTACTTTCAGCTATTTTTAGTTTTTAGTTTTTAAGAACTAAAAAACCAGAACTATCTTCAAAAATTATTTTCAGAAAACACTACCTAGACAAATTTTTTAATTTTTAAATACTAAAATACTAAAAACAATTCTATAAAACTGTTGCTAAACAAACACTAAGTGTTTATCATCTAGATCTAACTTTTTTTTATGTACGATCTAATTTTAATAACTATAATTAAAATTTTTACGAGAAAAATATTTATTTAAATAAAATAAATATTTATTGTAATTTTTAGATATTTTTTAAAGTCTTTTATAAAATCAGAAACTAAAAAAATAAAAAACAATTTATTTCAAAAAGTTAATTAGAGTAACTTTTAAAATGTGAAAATTATTTCATAAAAAATGAAAAATAATATATGTAATACAAAGTCATAACTCATCAACCTTTAAAAGCTAGAATTTAAGGACTTAATTGGTTTAATTTTCAAAAACGGTTTTTGGGAAAAAAAGAAAAAAAATTATCTGGTAAGAGTTATTTGAAAATTGTTTTGAAAATATAAAAATAGAAAAACTTGTTGATATTTAATAAAATTTCATTAGTGAAAAACAAAAAATAACATATTATGATTGTATTTTAAGTTTTCAAAACAAAAATAGAAAACTGAAAAGCAAAACTACTTTCAGCTATTTTTATTTTTTAGTTTTTAAAAACTAAAAAACCAGAGCTGTATTCAAAAATTATTTTCAGAAAACATTACCTAAACAAATTTTTTAGTTTTTAAGTACTAAAGTATTAAAAATAATTTTATAAAACTGTTGCTAAACAAGCACTGAGTGTTTATCATCTAGATCTAACTTCTTTTTTATGGACAATCTAATTTTAATAACTATAATTAAAATTTTTATGAGAAAAAATATTTATTTAAATAAAATAAATATTTATTGTAATTTTAAGATATTTTTTAAAGTGTTTTATAAAATCAGAAACTAAAAAAATAAAAAAAAACAATTTATTTCAAAAAGTTAATTAGAGTAACTTTTAAAATGTGAAAATTATTTCATAGAAAATGAAAAATAATATATGTAATTTTGTTATAATTATTAGCAAAAACATAGCCGCTGCTGCGCCTGTGTATTCGCATTTCTATTTTAATATGTAATAACAATTTTAGGATTATAATTTAATATCTTTTGTAAATTTTAATATTTTTAAATATAAATGGTTATGTGACATATTTTTAAATATATTTTTTTAATTTATATTTTTTGTTTATAATAACGTGATAAAAATATGTGAGATAATTAATTGATATCACAAATATTGAATGAATATGAAAAAATAGAAAGATGAGAGTTTGAATAGTACTCAAAACATTGTCGCACTTTTTTATGAAATGTATGCATATATTAATATGAAGAAGTTATATTTAAGAAAGTGGGAATAGTCATAAAATGTGGATACCCAAAAGGTCATATTTTTATTATATAATAATATATAACATATAATTTAATATCATACATTATACATATAATTGAACAATTATATATGTTGGATATCAATAGTTTAAAGAAGTAATTTTTTGCTAAAAGTTATAAAGTTGGTCTAGTGGTAAAATATATATCTGAAAAATAAGAAGTTATGGGTTCAAGTTTCTTTTATGACAAATTAATTTATTTTTTTAATTTTAAAATATATATAAGGGTAGAATAAATATTTTGAAAAATAGACATCAAAACAGGTATTGTCTTTATATACCCAAGTATAAAATATTTTTATTTTTATAAAAATGACTTTCAAATAAATAACTTAGTTTTTAAAGATTAATATCATTTCTGTGTAAAAAAAAAAAAAACCTTAGGGAGTTTATCCGGAAGGGAACAGACGCGCACAGTGGAGAAAGCAGGTGTGTAGTTCTTCTTCTCAACCCCAAACCAAAACCTCGCTTCCCTTTGTAGTTCTCTTCTCTTCTATATATATATATATATGTATCCATGGAAAACAACGATTCCCTTTTCTAATCCTTTAATCAACGCCCTACTCCAGGTTCTACATTCTTTATCCCTTTTTCTCGATTCGAGTTCCTCTCCTTTTTACGATGCTATAACTATTTCAACTCTTCCATTATTTTATTGAATCGGGATTGCTTTCGAGGTTCGCCTGTGTCTCCGATTACAACATTCGATTCCACCTCCACCGATTCACGCTTGCTTTAAAAAATTAAATTGAATCAATCATCGAAATGAAGCACTGAACAGATTTTTTCCGTTTGTTGTTTATCGATATAACTCAGTTAAATTTCGTGTGTTGCTAGCCTTGTTAGATTTTCATTACGTTGATCTTTTGAGTGTTCATGTTAACGACGATGAATAGTTTTTCTTTTTCTTTTTGAATTTGGATAGCTCTAGTTATTATTTCTCTCTTTATTTTAAAGATTTTTGTGTTTGGTGAATATGCATTTCTTGAATCAGGAGCATAATGGATTTTCCGTCGGGCAGTGAGGATCCGGCTATACTTAATCTGCACAAATGGGACCTGTCTGAGACCCCAATTCGGTTTTCGGACTTTCGTGAAGCTTTTCTTTCTCCTACGAGAGAGACACTGCTTTTGCATTCTTATGAAAGGGAAGCTCTTTTGCTTCCTTTAGGTAAAGGTTATTTCTGCTTTTCTTTATTCGTGTTATAGTTTGGCTGTTGCTGTACAGTAATTGAATGCCCTATTATTTTACATTTGCAAAGCAATTGTCTTTATTTCGGATTAGTTGATTACAATTTCTAGCATATGAATTTGCTTTGTTGCAGGAGAGTTGAATTCTGGTGGTGATGAAGGTGGCTATGCCTACGATAATCATAATCGAGGTTCATCGAATGTTTCCTTGGACGCATCCACTAGGCCTAGTAGATCAGTTTTGGTGAACGATTCACCTTGTACCTCAGGTTCAGATATTCATATTGATACTAATCTTGCTGGAATCACATGTTCTAGATCCAATAGTTACCCATACATTAGTGATGTGAACTCATTGGCCTGGGCTTGCTGTGAGGACGGCTATGATCAGCACAATGATACTTCATTTCGAGAAGTTTTATTTGTTTCTGGAAGATGTGGAGTAACAGTCCATGCCTTTCCCAAACTAACTAAAACCAAGGAAATGGTTCAAGCCATGTTAGAGGGTAATTTTAGGCAAGGCAGGTGGGTGGAATGGGGGCCAATTGCTACATTATCTTTCAACTCTAGTCATGGAGTCTCTGGAGATCCGAGTGTAAATTTGAGTGGATATGGTGGAGTTGAATTGTTAAGAGGCTCTGCCACTAAGAGATACTTAGAGTCATTTTTCACAAAAGTTGAAACCATTGTATCTGATGGTGTTCTTTCTACCAAATTCCCTGATAACAATGAATTTCCTTGCTCAACAAAAGTGGTTTCTTTTAGCATTTTTGATGGCAGTGTATCTTTGAACCATCTCCTCAAAGAAAAATCAGTCCAAAATAATGAGAATTGGCTGGAACAAGCTGATACAGTAAAAGATGCTTCTGACTCCTCTAGCTTGAACTTTAGTGGATCAGATACGAAGCTTGATTGTTTTTCCAGTGTGTTTGGTCTTGCAATTAATGGATTCTATGAATGCCCCAGAGTGTTTTCGAGTGCTTCAAATTCCTTGGTAGGATTTTTTTTGACGTTAATGCGTCATGCGTCTGTCAATATTAATGATGCACATCAACAAGGCAGGAGCAGAAATTTACTTCTTGTTGCCAAGTTAGATAGTTGGGGTATTCAGTGGGTTTCAATGGTGAAGCTTGATGAAAGAATAAACATAGAACAGGCAGTTGAGTGGATGGATTTCCAATTTTCTGATAATCTTCTTGTCTGTCTTAATTCTTCTGGATTGATTGTTCTTTATTCTGCAATGTCCGGTGAATATATGACACATTTAAATGTTTTACAGGCATGTGGACTTAACCCCCATTTTGATTTGCATGGGCTAGAAAAGTTATATTCGAATGATGATATATATGCTAAACAAAAGTGTGGCATTAAGGATAACGTGTCTGATCAGCTGAGTGATTCTTTTAGGAGATCATTCAAGAGGTTAGTTGTTGCTTCACATACCTCCCTTTTAGCTGTTGTAGATGAATGTGGTGTCATCTATGTGATATCTTTGGGGGTATATATTGACAAAAATTACTTATCTGAGAAGTTGCTTCCATGTTGTCTGGAATATGGGCTGGGGATGTTGGTTGGTTGGGGAATTGGTGGTTCTGTTATAGATCGCCAAGCAGTATACTCTAATTTATCTAGATATTTTCAATCAAATGATTTAAGCACAAAACATGAAACTGTTACTTCCTCAGAAAAAGCTGTGGCAGGTAATGCACTTCAGAAAATTATTGGCTGTGCATTCAAAGAAAAGGGGGATTCATATGGCTTCTACTCAAGTGATTTTACTGCTACTTCTAAAGTAAATAACGGTCACAAGTTTCTTAGTTCTGATGCGAAATCACCTGTTTTGAGAAATATATTTGTTCCCAATTTTAGAGTCTGTGAGGATGATTCTATTTGTTTTTCTCCTTTGGGAATTTCTATTTTCTCCAAAAAGAAGTGCGTAAAGAATCAGAATGGTTACCAGCTTACCCATTTTAATCTGCAAGTGAGGTTAGAAGCCCATGATGATAATTTCTTAGATAGTGTATATGATGTATGCCACTTTAATGGAAAAGATGTTATTGGTGAAGCAATTGGTTGCACTTTCCAAGGTAGTTTTTATTTTGTCAGAGAAGGTGGTCTATCAGTATATATTCCCTCGATCTCAATTTTATCAAATTTTCTCCCTGTTGAGTACATTGGTTATCACCAATCAAATAAGGATGTAGGGATTTCAGTTCTACTAAAAGACAATCTAGAAATAAAAGAACCAACCAAAAGGTTTTCTCCTTGGAAAGCTGAAGTTTTGGACAGAGTTCTTCTGTATGAAGGCACTGAAGTGGCAGATCAATTGTGTTTGAAAAATGGTAAGTGTTTCAAAGAAAAATCATTTTGCACTCATCTATGATATAGCATCTCTTAGTCTTCTTGCTTGTCTTGGGATAGATTAGTTCATTTAGTGTTTTATGTGTTTTATCATTTTTTTAAAGGTGTTTTTTTTTTTTTCATTTGGTTTATTGAGGGGTATTCAGTATTCATTGGGGCCACTGTCAATTTCTATTTTAACAGAAAAGGAAGATTTATCTAGAAAATACATAATTACAAGAAAACACAAATATAAAAAATAAATTACAGGAAAACAATAAATCTCAGCAGTAAGTCTTTCAAAGCACTTTGTAATTTGATTGGAAAACTTCCTTGATGATGTATAAGATACGTTTGATACACATAAAAGTACAGAAAAGAGAGAACATGACAAAACAAATATTTAAATTACACAACAACTTTTTGTCTCTAGTGTATTATTTGGTGGAGAATGGAGGCCAACACAAGTAAAATAATATAAGATTTACTATAATATCCTTTTATATATTAATTATCTTTAATAAAATTTATATTATTATATATATAATTTATATTATTATATATTATTTTCTAATATATTTCAATATATTATAAATATTATATAATACCCTTTAAGCTCTTTAAATATTAATTACATTGTATTATTATTATTATTACAATAAAATAATATATTATTAACATAACATTATGATCACAAGAAAAATCTAACATCATGTTTTTTTATAGAAAAACCCAAACAATGTAAAAGTATTGGGAGAGAAACCCAAGTCCCATATCTACTAGTGATATGACCAAATAATAATATATAGGTGAGGTTCAAACCTTACCTTGCAAGCCAGTTGTCGGAGGTTGAGTTAGATTTAATTTCACTATTTCTAATATGGTATCAAAACCTATCCTAGATCAATTAAAAAGGATCATCCACCAATCCATGCACCAAGCCCAATAGTGTTGGGTGTGAGGTGGTGCATTGGGAGAGAAACCCAAGTTCCACATTGACAAGTGATATGACCAAATAATAGTATATAAGTTAGGTGCAAACCTCACCTTACCAGCCGATTTTGTAAGGTTGAGTTAGCTCAAATTTCACCATTTTTAATAAAAAAAATAGATAAGTTACCATTCAGTACTCCATAATGATAAAAAAAAAGAAGGTAACTACACGTTGGAGAGCTGGTTGGAAGTGGGAGATGCAGGATGATTAAATCAGGGATCATTTTATTTTTTCATTTTACAGTGCATGGGTCAAAAAGTTGTTCCTAACTTTAGTAAGTAACAAGTTTTTGTTCTATACTCTACTGCACTTTTTGTGCTTTCTACAACTAATATTTTTTTTTTTTGAAAATCAAATGCAGAACAAATAATATGTTCTGTCCTATTCCTCAAAATTTAGCAAATCGCATGGACTCATTAGCAATAAAAATGTTCCTGTCTTCTGGCTCCTCATGTGTTTCATTGGCATGCACTAGGACCGGAGAGTTGTATTGTTTTGAGAAATTCTATGTCTTCTAACTACTTATGAGTATTAAATGAAATAACTTAAACATTGATATCTTGGGAACCCAAGAAGCATTTTGTGCTTTCTTTGATTAATCAGTAGGATTTTGAGCCTCATACATTTGGATATAGATCAGTTTTTTGTTTTCGAAGTTTTTCAAGTTTCTGTAATGAGGATATCATAATTTATGTTTCTGCTATTCAATGTGGTAGTTTGACTAGTTTCTTTTTTCTATAAAGGATTCTTATTTTGTTTCATTCCAATGCATTAATTGCTTCATTTCAATAAGATATTTCCGTTCATTAAATGACTTTTCAGAACATACAATTTTTCAATTCCAACTTCTGTATATAAAAACCTTTCGTTACTTTGTTGTGTTAGGAATTTTTAGTGCTAGCCAGCTAGGTGAATTAGGCTGTGATTATTGGTATTATCTTTGTTAGCATCCTCATCTAGACCAATACCGATTTACTTGTTCTGAATTGCTGCTTTTGGTACTTTTATGTCTTTTGCTGCCAAAACTACCTCTATTTGAAGATTATTATTACTACTACTATTATAGAAACCAGAAATTCTCTATTAAAGGTGAATAAAGTAGACTGATTACAAAGTAAAATGAAACTTATGGTGATATTAATTTATATTTTGGTTTCAAAATTTGATGTGTTTGTATATAGGGTGGTGGCGACACTGCTTTAGAATTTGGTGAAATAATTTTAGGTTCAGTCTTATTTATTTATCTTTTTTTTTTTCATTTGTCAGGATGGGACATCAAAGTTTCTCGTATTCGTCAGTTACAAATAGCATTGGACTACTTGAAATTTTATGAAATAGAAAGGTAAGCCACAATTTAGTTATTGCAATCTTGATTTATACTAGACTCTTAGAGCTTGTTTAGATAAAGTATAGAAGAGCTTCTAACAGCTTCTCTCTTGGCATAGGCCTCTTTTCCATCTAAAGAACATTTTAAAATTTGGAGAACTAAAAAATATCATTTTTGAATTTGAGGGAATAAAAAATCTATTTTTAATTTGGGTGCTAAAAAAATATTTAACAATATTGACATGTAATATTAAATTCCACATGAAAATTGTTGAAGTGATCTTCATCAGTTACGTCAACAAATTCATTAACGTCACCAGGATACAAGGACTAAGAATGCATTTCTTTCAAATTTTGGAACCAACCACCACTTTTATATATTCTTCTAGATAAGTAATTATTTGTATCCACAAAACACTAAATTAGTTTATTTAAAATGAACTTTTCACATTAGAGTTTTAGAGAAATTCTTCTTCTATATGCTCTTCTACATAAGTTTATCCAAACCGGCCCTTAATGTGTTTTGAAGTGGCAATCTTGTGCCATAATGTGTGGTCATGCTGTTCATAGTCTTGTTTGGGGAAGCAACCTTTTTGTATATGCATGGGTTAGGTTGTGTATTATAATCAATGATTTGAAAACCAGACTAATAAAGGTACTAATCCACTTGTTCAACCATAGTTGAAGCAATAGTTCAACTTGTCTTAATAAAGTTTTTTTTTTTAATGTACTACAGTAACTATACTAAATATTAAACAAAAAATAACATGATATTCATAATATTAAAACTTAAGTCTCATAAATCATACGTCATAATATATAACAAAAAAATTATATTTGGACCATTAAGGTAATGACAAAATGAGTCTTATCAAATAACTGGTTCAATGCATAACCATTCTTTTGGTTCATTCAAACCGTACAAAGGATCGGTTGAACCAGTTGGTCCAATTTTCAAAACACTTTTAATAACCCTCCCCCATACCTTCACATAGCTAGAAGCATCTGCCCTTTGGGGAATAGGATACGTTAAGAAGTAAAAAAGAAGACCTAAATTATAATCTAATTCAATTACACAAATTTTTTCAATATTATTATGTGTTACATATTTATATTTTGTTTCTTTCGAAATTCAAAATTTATTATGAAGTAATTACATTACAGATAACTTAGTTTAGACAAAGTATCTTTTCCATTGTTCAAAATATAATATCAAACAAGTTTGAAGAGACATGTCCCGTACAACTTTGGACTCAGATTTAGCAAATTACTATCTAAAGAAAATATGTAGTTACTAATATCACTAGTAAAACGTGGGTTTTGCAGACTTTTGGGCTTGCACAGCTAGCAAAATTATGACTTGTTAAACAGTTCTATCAATTAGGATCAAGAGTGTTGAAAACTTGCCTTACTCATCATTTGGATAAAGTGAAATAGAGAGGAAGGATTCAAAGAGTAAAGAAATATAAGGGATATTAGTTGAAGTGATTTTTGGATGAAATTTCATGGTGTTTGGATTGATGGAATTAGGAAGAGATGTTTCCGTGTGATTTATTTTTATTAAAATATAAGGGATATTGGTTTGGTTACATGAAAAAGTAGTGGAGAATAAATAAAAAATATCTTGGATAAATAATTATTTATATTTAACTATGCTTATAATTAAAATATATTAAAATATTTCCATTTTTTACATACATATATATATATATATATATATATATATATATATATGTGTGTGTCTCTGTGTGTCTGTGTATGTATGTCTCTGTGTTTGTGTCTCTGTATGTCTGTGTCTGTGTCTCTGTGTCTATGTGTGTGTGTATGTGTCTGTGTCTCTTTCTGTGTGTGTCTATGTTATATTTTTAAAAGTTCACTGCATGCAATTCCCTTCCAAATCAAGGCTGAGGAGTGTGGAAGTGAAATTTGTGTGGTCCACTACTTTATCACTTCTCCCTAATTTCCTATCAAACAATGGAAAAATTTAAAATTCCTCCTAAATGTCTCCATCTTAAATTCAACCCAAACAAGCCAAGTGTTAATTATGATCACCCTTAGCCTGCCTTAATAACAGCCTCTTTGGAGCACCTTCATTATGCTGGGTGTAAGAAGGGGGGATGGGGGTGTTTTAGTTTCACACTGACTAGCAATACGGTCAATGTGGCCCTTATAAAGCTTGGGCAATTCTCAGTTCTCTCCTTGTGGTTGTGTTTTCTTAGAATGCGGCTCTAGGCTTAACTTAACTTGAAAAGCTAGCTCAAGGGATAAGGGTTACCAACGTAAGACTTGAGTTTCTTTCCCAATATTGTTTTGGTGGAAAAGAAAAAAATAGAGCAAATGAAAATAAGAAGACGAGTAGAACTATAGAAATAGGTGAGAAAAAAAAAAGAATTAAATGTGTTTGGTTGATAAGAAATAGAGATGAGGAGAGAGATAAGTAAAAATAGGTGAGAAATGGTACACTTGGGTCCCACAAGTTTTAACATTATTTCCACCATATTTCTACTCTTCCAAGCATGTTACATTATTTCCATCATTGAAACCAAACAAGGGGTCTAAGCTGGTTTAATGGGATCGAGTTAGGCCCTACGCCTAAATTCTAAGAAAGTATCAAACTCTATCTTAAATCCATTGTTGGCTTACTTACATTGCTGTACTCTAGGCTCATAGCCTTTTGGCACGAAGGTGTGTATTGGAAATTCACCTTAATTACAATTACCCTAGCCTGCCTTACTTGCAGCTTCTTTGGAGCATCTTTATTGTGCTGGGTGTGTGATGAGGGTGTATGTAGTCCCACATCACCTTCTCAAAATTTGAAACGTTACTTAATACTGATGAACTATTCATTATTGATAATAAAACTCAGTCCAAAAACAGCACATAAAGTAGGAAATAACAAAACTACAAAGGCAAGAACAACAACAAACAATTCTTATTCCATTAGGTGAATTCGGTTAAACAAAAGTCAAGAAAAGAAAGAAATTTGAGCCTAAGCCTATGTTAAGGGAAATGTCAAAAGAAAAAAAGACAAAAAACAAAGAATATAGCTGCAAGTATACAACTGCAGTGCACGGAAAGTCAAAAAAGAACTACAAGAAAAAAGACAAAATATAGAGATTATACAGTAGCTGTTTTGACTTGGGCAGAATAGAACTGCAGGTTTTAATGGGACAATGAAAGAAAAGCAAAAACAGACAATAAGCAAAAACCGATTTCTGGCCGTTTCTGTTTGATTTTCACCACTGCTGCCGCATTCGCCGCTGCTGTTCCGGTTGGTGACCCCGCCATCTGCGATGTCGTCCTTTAGTGACTCCAGAGCCACCGACATCTTCTCTGTCGGAGCTGCCACGCATCCTCATGTGCGCCGACAATCGACGCTTGTCTTCTAACTTCGCTTCTTCGGCGGCCACGCGTGGTGGCGCGTCCGGTGTTTGTCCAGCGCCGCTTACCAGCGTTTGACTCGTCGTGTTATCTTCTCTTCTAATATGGTCTCGAATCTTCCATTAGGCCTCGTCTTCAGTCTTCTCTCTCTTTTGGGGACGCTTTTTCTTCTTTCTCTTGTATCCTTTTCCCTCCGATCTGTCTCCCATAGCTTCTGTTAGGTTTGACTCGTCTTTGTTTACTAACTATGTCAATGTGTCTTTCTCTATTGACAAGTTGGATGACACTATGACACTTGGGCTTCTGACATCAAGCTTTGACTTAAGGGCCAAGACTTGTTGATCACTTCACTCAGAAAGCTACCTCCATTGATGAGAAAGATCCTCCATGTTGGTCGAAAGTTGAAGCTTAAATTTGCAGTGTTATAAAGTCAACTATTCATCCTTTTTTGAAACAAATATTGCAGGCCGATGACACTTAGTACCGACGTTTGGGAATAGGCTTGGTTGTTGTACATCAATGGTGCTAAACCCCTTTATGGTGTATGCCAAAATATACTGAGCATCATTGGCTCCCGCTACCTTGACAGTCTCATGGCTGAATATTTGGGTAAGGTTCATTATCTTCTTCATGACTTCAATGAACTATTTCCCCTGCTGCCACTCTTGCCTAGTAGATAGAGCAACAACAGACATTATTTATGTTTGATGGCCTTATATGGGCTTCCTGATGGGGATTCATCTGTTCGTGATTAGATTTTGGGGTCTCTGACTGTGCCCACTCTAAACTCTGCTTGGTCCACCCTATTGCGTGTGCCATGCAAGTTATCGCTGGACATACCTCCTTCTGTTTCTCCTGGTGACTCCTCCGCCTTGGTCTCACAGCGTGTTGATTGTAATCGCTCTCGCAGACCTGGCCGAAGTCGTCCTCGATGTGACCATTGTCACAAACTTGGCCATATCATTGACGGGTGTTATGTGTTGCATGGTTGTCTTCTACAGTCGACTACTACTGTTGCTCAGACTACCCCCCTCTGCCCTTGTTGATTCTGGTGTCACTTATTTTGGTAGTTCTGGACCTCTGACTCTGTGCAACGACTTTCTCGCATGGTACGAGGAATGTCAAGTCTCCAACTTCACTGCTTCTATTGCTCACATTGGCACTTCCTTTGCTGGTCTCACTCACTTTGCCTCTTTTGGCCCTTAGGTCTTTGACTCTGGCGCCACCGATCATATATCTGGTAATAAGTATCTTTTCTCCTCTCTTGTAACTTTTGGTCTTTTACCCTCTATGACATGACTAATGGCTCTCGGGCCTTCTCTCATGGTGTTGGTATTGTCCCTATTTTCTCTTCCTTCTTTGTTGATAATGTACTTTAAATTCCTGAGTCTCCCTTTAATTTATTATCGTTTAGTCGACTCACTCGTTCTCTTGATTGTCTTGTTTCTTTTATTAAAGATTCTGTTTTCTTACAAGACAGGAGTTAGGGACAGATAATTGGGACCGGATGTACGTCAGATGGCTTTCATCACCTACGGACGTCTGCTCATGTTGGCTCGGTTGTAGATTACCCTGCTCTCATTCATTTTCAATTAGGTCATTCTAGTCTTGCCAAGCTTTAATGCCTGGTACTGCGTCTATGTAAGTTGTCTAATTCGTCATGTGAGTCGTGTCAGTTAGGTAAACATAGTTGCAGTTCTTTTTCTAAGAGTGTCCCTAATCGAGCTGTCTTCTTTTTGCTTTAGTTCACTCGAATATGTGGGTCCGAGTTGTGTTCAGTTTAGTTTAGATTTTTAGTATTTTGTAACTTTCATTGATGATTATTCTCGATGTAGTTGGTTATTTTTAATGAAAAATCATTCTGGGTTGTTTTCCATATTTCAAACCTTTTATAATGAAATAAAAACTCAATTTAGTGTATCTATTCGTACCTTTCGTAGTGATAGTGCTCGTGAGTACCTTTCTCTGTCTTTTCAGACCTTCATGTCTTCTCATAGTATTCTTAACCACTTTTTCTGTGCCTATGCCTCTCAACAAAATGGGGTCATAAAATGTAAGAATAGACACCTTCTTGAAACAACTTGAACTCTTTTACTTCATGGTCATGTTACCTTATTAATTGCATGCCTTCTTCTGTTCTTAATAACCAAATACCTTACTCTATTTTGTTTCCTCATGATTCACTTCATCCATTACCCTTTTAGAGTTTTTGGTTCCACTTGTTTTGTTCACAACCTTAGTCCTGGTCTTGATAAATTGTCTACTCAATCTCACAAGTGTGTCTTTTTAGGCTATTCTAGATCTCAAAAAGAGTATAAGTGTTTCTCACCTTCTTTGAGCCTTTCTATTATTCATCCAACCTTCTTATTTGCGAATGTGAATAAAGGAACTACACTTGAAGGTTGAACAAGCAAGAATGTGTTCATGTTATTCGTTGGGTAATCTGCACAATCAAGTTGATGTTGTTCTAACCCAAATCATTGAATAATTTTTCTATATTGGGAAATCTAATGAATGGAGTTTTCATTTCGATTGTGTGAAATCTTTTGACAATGTGTCATAAGTGGATTAATATTCATATGATGGGGTGTTATTGGAGAACATGCTCTTGTGGGGTGCAAGAGTTAAACATTTGTATGTTGTTTAGAAAGTCTTTCTTTAAAATATTTTGTACAAGGTGTTTGTAATTAATTCTTTAGTGAAATCAAACTTAGTGGAGTGTTGAATCTACATTGGATCTAGTCCTGTTATGGATGGTGATGCAATTCTGCCTAGCAAGGAATTAAGTTAGGATCAATAGAGGAAGGACATGGCTTGGGAGGGGCATGAAGAGGCCTAGTCTAGGCCTTGGCCTATTATTTTGTAAATAATTAGTCTTATTAGGCTTGTTTTTGTGCCATTTATTCTTAGTAATTAGGTGGTGTAGTTAGTTTTTAAGCCTTGTATTTTGGCATATTTTGCCTATTCCTGTCTCCACCTCTTTCCTTTTTGTCTTCCATCCCATAGATGCGTCTGTAGTACCCATCAATCCACCACCTCCTTTTCGGCTTTATCATCACTGACATCATGTTCGACTTTCTGTTGGGCCAACCATTGACTTTACTCCGATGCCACCTACTTCGTCTCCTCTGGCTCCACCTTGTGTGTCTGATCTACCCATTGTTTTTCATAAAGGTACACACTCCACTCGTAATTCCTCTGTTCATTATGTTAATTTGAGTTATCATATATTGTCTCTATCTTTCTATACTTGTCTTTCTTTCATTTCCAATGTGTCCATTCCTAAAATTGTAGGTGATGCCTTATCCTATCCAGGTTGGAGACAGACCATGCTTGATGAATTGTGTGCTTTTCAGAATAGTGGTACTTGGGATCTTGTTCCTTTACCTCCTGGAAAGTCTGTTGATGGTTGTCAGTGGATCTTTACTATAAAAGTTGGTCCTGATGGTACTATTGATCATCTCAAAGCTCGTTTAGTTTCCAAAGGTTATATTCAGATCTTCAGGTTGGACTATACTAACACATTCTCTCCTGTTGCCAAGATTGCTTTTGTTCAACTTTTTTTAGCTGTGGCTGTGCTTCGACATTGGCCCCTCTATCAGTTGGATATAAAAAATTCCTTCCTTCATGGTGATTTGCTTGAGGAGATTTATATGGAGTAACCTTCTGATTTTGTTGTTAGATTAGTGTAGTCCAACAGTTCGATATGAATTGTACTGAGGCTGATCATTCTGTGTTCTATCGTCATTCGAGAGATGGGTGCATCTATAATATAATATAATATTGTATTATATTATATTATATTATATTATATTATATTATATTATATTATATTATATTATATATATTATAACGGGAATAAGACCTTTAGATGTTCACATTTGATTACTATTTTACCCTTCTAAATATTTTATGACTTCTTCTACTCTCAGAAATATAAATTATCCCATATTAATAAATGCATATCTTTACAAGTTTTACCTTACCGCAATCCAATCTTCCTTAAACACCGTTCGTTAATAAATGTATACATTTGTTCATAAAATATTTTTACAGGCACGACAAGATTTTGAATTCTATTCAAACTCCCTCCTCTCTATTTTCTCAAATTCATTGCAAATCTAATATATTCGTTGATATGATCTGACATGCTTTTATCATGTTATTATAAACAAAGAAATATAAAAATTAATAAAATATATTTCTTGGGCATTGAAATAGCAGGATCTAACAATGGGATTGTGATTTCCTAGAGAAAGTATGCATTGGACATTTTAGAGGAGGTTGGGCTAACGAATTCCAAGCCTAATGACACACCTATTCATCCATATAGGAGGTGGATTGGGAAATTGAACTACCTCACCGTCACTCGTCTTGACATATCCTTTGCTATTAGTGTGGTAACTCAGTTCCTTAGTTCACCTTGTACTGGATGTTGGGATGTTGTCATCCACATTCTGAAGTACATTAAAGGAGTCTCAGGAAAATGTTTGTTATATGGGACAATAGTCATAATCGGGCTATGGGATACTCAGATGCAGATTATGCAGGTTCTCTCATTAATCTACTTTTGGATATTGTGTCTTTGTTGGTGACAACTTGATTTTCTGGAAAAGTAAGAAGCAGGATGTAGTGGTAAGATGTAGTGCAGAAGCAGAGTATGGAGCTATGACTTTAGCAACATATGACCTTATTTGGCTTATATAGCTCCTTGATGAATTGAGATTTGGAGAGGTTACACAAATGACCTTAATCTGTAATAACCAAGCTGCCCTACGTATTGCCTCGAATCCAGTGTTTCATGAGAGGACCAAACACATTGAGGTAGATTGTCACTTCATTCGTGAGAAGATTGTATTTGAAACCATTTCTATCCTGTTTGTTAGCTTTTATGATCTGTTAGCCGATGTTTTCACAAAATCATTGGGAAGTCCTTGAATTGATTATATATGTAACAAACTTGGTGCATATAATTTATATGCAAAAAGCTTGAGAGGCAGTGTTAGATGTAGTTCAATATATATAATATTTCCTTGGTTGTGCTAGACACACAAGGATTCATGCATGTTCATCTCTTTCTACAACAACTACATCTAGCTGCTATACAATACTTTTACACTCCCTCAAACTCAAGGTGGTTGAGGCTTAATAGAAGACTCAACAACATTGTGTTTGTGCATTAGGTAGTAGAATATGGTTGGAGAGGTTTCGTAAGAACATTAACCTATTGATCTACTGCTGGAATGTGAAGAACTTCAAGTTGTTTGGTGAGAACTTTGTCCCTTACAAAGAAAATAGAAATCTATACATCGATACAAGCATGCAAAACTGGATTATGAGAAAGCGCAACAACACTTTGATTATCATAATATATAATATGAGTAGAGACAATTACCCCAATTCTGTAAGAAGAGTTGTAGATGAACAAAAATGGGTCACACTTGCTAGCAATAAACCCAAATGTAAGAATAGTAGATTGTATACTGTCAAACCATTGTCTTGGGACCTACTTGAGACCATAAGAGGGTTTTGTTTAGTTTGTAGACTAAAGAGGAATTGACAGCTTCAAAACCAGAAGGTTGAGTCATGAAAATAGTTTCAGACAACAACCTATTAAGGAAAGCATTATTTACGTCCAATTGAAAAAGAGGCCACTTGTAGGTGAAAGCTAGAGTGAGAATAAGTTTGATTGTCACAGGTTTGATGACAGGAGAAAATGTTTCATTAAAATCAAAATAAGCTATTTGATTAAACCCTTCAACAACTAACCCAACTTTAAACTTATTGATCGTACCATCAACATTTTCTTTAATCCTAAAACCCATTCCTGTTAAGTGGGAGAGGAACTAAGTCTCAAGTATTATTTTTCAAAAGATTCCATGGTAGAAAACCAAGTGAAATAAGAGAGAGCCTGTTTGGCAGTTTTTAATTCACAACAAGTCAACAAAAGGGATGGATGAACTTTGTAATGAAAAATTCCAGGTTTGGATCTTGTTTGCATGGGATGAGTATTTAAAGGTCAGGTGTGATAGGTGCAAGTTCAAGCTCAGGTGCAGTTCAGGTAGGTTAGATGGTACATGTTTAGGTGGGGGAGAGGCATATGGTGCAATTTCAGGTTGAGGTAGAGTTATGACAATAGGAATGTCAGTGAAATGAAAATTATTTGGGCAATCAGAGGATACTTTGTCAGACAACTGAGATTGGAAAAATTCACTATAAGGAAACAACATCCTTTGAAATAACGATTTTGAGCGTGGGAGACAAACACTTGTACCCTTTGTGAGAGTTAGAGTACCCTAGAAAAACACATTCATGAGACTTGAAGTTTAGTTTGTGACTTTTACAGGGTCGTAGGAAGGGAAAACATGCACAAGCAAAGATTCTGAAGAAGAGATAATCAGTAGGTTATTTGAAAAGAACTTTAAATGGTACTTCCAATTGAAGGGCAGTAGAGGGTAGTCTATTTATGAGATAAACAGTAGTACTGATTATTGAAGGCAAAATCCTAGAATTTTAAGGGCAATGAGACATGCTTTAGAAGGGTTATACCAATTTCTATGATATGTTTGTGTTTTTTTTCAATAACACCATTTTGGTGATGTGTGTGAGGAGATATAAGGGGATGGCAAATGCCACAACCGTTTAGGAATGGAGTTAAAGGTCTAAATTCTCCTCCCCAATCTGTTTGCCAACATTTTATTTTGGAATCAAATTGAAGTTCAACTAGTGTTGAGTTGTTTGAAAATAGAAAGCGTGTCAACCGCTTTTAAGATGGTACATTATTGGGCTTGGTGTGTGAATAATATGGTGGGTGATCCATTTTAATGGATCTAGGATAAACTTTGATACTATATTAGAAATGGTAAAATTGAGCCTAACTTAACCCTACAAAATTGATTTGTACTATAAGGTTTGCACCTTACTTATATACTATTATTTGATCATATTATTAGTTGATGTGAGACTTTAGTTTCTTTCCTAATAAGTAGAAAGACAACAAGCTAAAAAATTATGATGACGGTTTAACAACTGCAAATTGGGGAAGGTATATAGACCATTAAGACCAACTTTTCGTTGAAATAGAACTTCATTGGAAACTTGAGATTTAAGAAGACAAATATTAGGATGAAATTCAAAGAACACATGATTATCCTTGGCAAATTTACTCACTAATAAGAGTTTTTGTAAGGAAAGGGAAATGTATGGGTTAATAGGGGACTTGAAATGAGAGGAACCAACAGAGTTAATGAGCAAACCTTAATCATTGCCAATGAATATTTGTTTTGGTCCTTCAAAGGTCTCAAGTTGCTTTACATTTTGGGACTCTCCTGTTACATAAAATGAGGCTCCAGAGTTGGGAATCCATGTAGTATTGGGCTGGGAGGGATTAGAGCATCTATTGTTCAACTGAGAGTATGGATTGTTCGACCGAGAAGGGGCTGTGTTGTTTGACCTAGAATTTGGATTGAGCCAGACATTGGAACGTTGATATCCAATGTTATTACCGTGAGCCTAAGAAGCTGGATTGGGGTTCTTCTGTTTTGAGAAAATTCAGATTTGATGACAAACAGATGAAGGCAATGCAATTTGATGACAGGTTCAATTTGATGATGCCATAACAAGAAATTTGTATAATCCAATTTTTTTGAAATTGAATTGGGAAATGTGGAAGCAATAATGAATGAGTTGCAAGAATTGGCTATTTGAAAAAAAAATCTAGGATGAGAAGAGAAGTCTACATCGCAATGGCTCTGATACCACATTAGAGTTGAAGATGATGAAAAAGAGAGAAATAGAGAGATTGAAAGAATTGAGAAAGATAATTCAATAATATTCGGGAAAAGCGAAAAGAGATACAAATGCCAAAAGAAAATATGACAGCTTGGAATGGATAATATAAGTGGAGAAATCAAAAGAAAAATGCCAAAAATACATTGGCTAAAATAGAAATAATGACTAAAGTCAACGCATCAAGGACTTAACCATTAAGCAGATGCCATAACACAGCTTAGCCACTTAATAGAAGCAAAAAAAAGAAAAAGCTCAACCACCTAAGAAGTAGAAGCAAACAAGTGGGACATGCTTAACAACCATACAAAAAAGTAACAAAGCTTAACCATCAAGAGCAGAAACCAAAACATAAAACTTAACTACTCAAGACAGAAGCAAAACAACATTTCAATGCTTAACCATTTATGCCAGAAGCTAACGTATGCTTAACCACCGTAGACAGAAGTAACAAAGCTTAATCATCAAGAGTATAAGCCAAAAACATAAAGCTTAACCACTCAAGACAGATGCAAAACAACATTTCAATGCTTAACCATCAATGGTAGAAGCTCACACATGCTTAACCACCATAGACAGAAGCTGTCTTCAAAGAGGACTAAGACCAAACACCTTGTGAACAGTCTTGAAATGGCTGGACTAGTGCTTGAACATCATAAGCAATAACCTTCCAAAATCAATAATGAAACCAATCATCAAGCACTTGGTTTGCAAGAGAAATAACCAAGTGAAAACCCAATTATCAATGACGTAAAAACCCAATTATCAATGACGCAATTACATGGAAACAAAAAAAAAAGCTTGCATGTGGGAAGGGCGGTGGAGGCCTAAAAAATGGCGATAGCAAGGCATTGTCAGAATCCTCAAATGGCATGAAATTATCCACGACGAAGTTGACAATGGGCGGCAGGGGAGGAGAGGAAGGAGGTGCAGCAGAAGCGACAATTTGGCTCCACGATGAGGAGGCGACTGGCTTGGGAGAATGATTGGGAGAGGCACTGCTTAGGGTCATTGAAATCAAAATCGGAATTGGAACAATGTGCGTTAAGAATTCTAGTAAATGAGTAAATCATTTTCAAGGAAACGGGGGCCTTCCTTGCCATCAATGGGCTGATGAACCCACTCTTCATAAGCTTCTCCAAGATGCCCAACCTGGAAAACAAGGGCCTTATTCAAATCAACTACATTGCTCTGCACAACCATGTTGGGAGTAGCTAGTAGATGAAGGCAATGCAGTTAGATCCAAATCCAAACCCTAACTGAAGAGAGGAAGCATTGTAAGTACGCACGCAGCAGCACACCCTTCTCCCTGTCGAGCAAAGGAAGGGGTTGAAAAACAATTTGGGATTCAGATTGAGAAAGTGTGCTTGTTAGGGTTTGATGTAGAAATTTTGTGTCCAATGTTCATACTAACTTTGCCTCTCTTAGCTTCATCTAATAGTTCAAATTAAGTTTTAAATCTTATGATCTGGCTTTTTTTAATTTTCTTCTACTCTCCTTTTTTCTCTTCTTCTCTCTCTCCTACTCAAATGCCTAAGAAAATGGATATTGATCATATGATTCTTGTCCCACCCTTTTCACCTTTTTCACTGTGGATTAACACAAAGCCACCGAGAAAATGTTTAGGCTTGGAAATAGTGGATGGGATGATTCATTTGACTGTTGTAATCTTAATCATTAATTTTGATTCAAGGATTGTCAAAGGTCCCTTTTTGTTCTACTTATTTTCATAATTTTTAAGCATATTCATATTTCATAATATATTTGATTATTATTCTTTCAAGAGTTTTTTTTTTTTTTTATTTATTGTGGCTAGCCACATTTCAGATTTGGTACTCCTTTAGCAATACATATCACTTAATTTTTATTTTGATATAGTTCAGACTACACAAATTAAATTTTTGTGTATTACAATTATTCAGAGGAAGTGATCTTGTAAACAAGATGTATTGTATTACATTGGTATGTTTTTTCAATAGTTAGGTTTTGAGAAATTCTAATAACAAAGTCGCTAAAAAATTCTTTATTATTGAGCAAAATTTATTAGACATAACAAAAATCATGGGTTCCATTTCTCATTTGATGAGTGTCACTCATGATTTTGTAATTTCCATTGAATTCTGTCCAATAGTTGAGAGTGTTAAATAATATGTTGTTAGCACTCATCTTTAGGTTTTTCTATGGCAAATATTATCTAATGAAATTCACTTTCCAGTTTTATTGATGAACAGATCTTTGGAAATGCTTGTGGATGTTGATCTAGCAGAAGAGGGGATTTTGAGATTGCTTTTTGCTGCAGTGTATCTTATACTTAACAAAAGTGGTAATGATAGTGAAACTTCTGCTGCTTCTAGGTAAATTTATTTGTTCCCACATGCATATATTTTTTGTTCTTTATCCTTTTCAAACCAATTTGCTACTTAGAAAGGTCATTGTATAAAGTTAGTATATGGAGCCAGTGTTCATTTTGGTCCTCCAAACATATACATGTCATCACATTGGTCGTATTCCTATAGCTTATGGCTTGTTTCTTTAGGATAGCTATATTGATTCATTTTTAGCAAATTTGAAAAAAATTGAACTGTTTGTATTTTGTAAAAGTATTTTTACTTTAGGAGCTACTGGAATTTCATTATGTTTACACTGGATGAGGATCTGAAATTGGGTAATTTTAAGATGTTCATCCAGTGATTAACCAAGTTCTCTTGTATGAACTTTCGGTTCTGATTCACTGAGGGCCTATATAAAGTTACCATTAGCTACCTATGCAATCAGAGCATGATAGGCACTTGCGTGTCCTGCTTGAACACTGGATATTGATCTTCCTTTCAAAATTTTATCAACTTTCATTTTGTCTTAGGATTTTTTTACTGTTTTCAAATTCATTTCAATTACTTAACTAAATTCACTTCTAAACAACATAAATTTATTGTTTCACCTGGAATATTGTTAGGTGATATAAATGCCTGAAGATAAATTTGTAATGTTATTAGATAACATGGGTGTTATCAATTATGCTATTAGGTAACACGGGTGAATTGGTAATATCAAGGCTAAATCAATTTCTCTATTCAAGAAGTTAGTGCTTGGGTAGTTGGGTACTTGGGTTAGATCGTGAAATTGTATGATCCTACGCGTCATGAAGCTCTGTCCATTCTTGGACAGGATCACAATCTTCCTAGCTCAATCGTGGGATTGACTATCCCTTGCGAGTTTGTAAGAAGCAACATCCGTATCCCCTTTTCAAGTTCCTGCCTCACCCATTCTTGATATTCATTTCCCCCCCAATTAAGACCTGCATCAGATACCTACACCCATTGAATTGTGCCGCCACACCACCACACAGGCACTGCTATTGGAATTCTTCTCTTTTGTGGTTCCTGCCTCACTCGTTCTTCATTTTCATATACCCTCATTGGGAATCTGCTTTAGACACCCACACCACTTATTGAACCGCATCGCCTCACTATTTTTGGATTCTTATCTTCTGTTCACACTTCACTTATGTTCTTTCTTTTATTGCCAACATGGCTTTAGGCAGAGACAGAAATTCTAATTTTCAATCATTCAATTTTAATGTTAATCTAAAATCAAAATTGTAATTTTATATATTGAAAAGCAACCCACACTTGACTTTTTCAGTTCTCTGCCCATTTTCCAAGAATAACTATCCTGAAGCTTAAAAATTAAAATGAGTGGCTCCATTAAATTTCATTTTGAGATTGATTTAATGTACATTATCTTATAGTGATAAATTTAAAGATGTGTTAATTATGTAAATATTTTATTTTATGATTTAAGCTATTATTATCTAGTTAAGTTTGTTTAGTATTTGTGATTTAAAGGTTATTATTTTGTTTTTTATATACACTTTAATATAGAAAAGCTTGAGTTAGCTTACTCAGCTTAGAACCTCTTATTAAATAGAGATACAATACAATCTAGAAAATCAGAGTAGTGAATACAACTACCACCAACCTCTGACATACAATAATAAATGAAACATAACATACCTCAACTAACAACGAACATCTAACATTAATTTAACACTCCCCCTCAAGCTGAAGCATATAAATCATATGTTCCAAGCTTAGACATCAAATATTCAATCCGAGGATCCTTTAAGGGTTTGGTTAATAGATCTGCAAGCTGGTCATTGGTACCAACAAATTCGGTCCTAATTTCCTTGAACAACACTTTTTCCCTTACAAAGTGACAATCAATTTCAATGTATCTAGTCCTTTCATGAAATACCGGATTGGAAGCAATGTGGATAACTGCCTGATTATCACAATAAAGTTGCATTGGAGAAATTTCACAGAACATCAATTCTTCTATTAGTTGTTTAATCCACACCAACTCACAAGCTGCAAGAGCCATAAATCTATATTCAGCTTCTGCACTAGATCGAGCAACAGTCTTCTGTTTCTTACTCTTCAATGAGATAAGATTACCACCAAGGTACACACAATACCCAGTAGTAGAGCATCGATCTGTATCGGATTCAGCCCAATCAGCATCACAGTATCCAACAATTTGACTATTTCTTTTATCTTCGAACAACAGACCCTGGCCTGGAGTCTTTTTTATGTACCTGAGAATACGCATTACTCCATTCCAATGATCAACACAAGGTGAATTCATGAATCGACTTACAATTCCAATTGTAAAGGAAATATCTAGCCTTGTAATAGTGAGATATATGAGCTTCCCAACCAGCCTTCTATACCTTTTTGGATTTGAGTATAAGTCTCCCATATCAGCTACTAATTTCTTGTATGGGTCCATAGGACTATTGACTGGGTTACAATCAAACATTTTTGTTTTCTCCAGAAGATCCAAGGCATACTACCTCTGGGAAACTACAATGCCTTCTTTGGATTGAGCTACTTCTATTCCCAGAAAATATTTCAGATGACCAAGATCTTTTGTTTGAAAGTGATTGCATAAGTGTTGCTTTAGTTGAGATATTGTGACTTCATCATTTCCTGTAATGACAATGTCATCGACATAAACAACTAAATAAAAACATTTGCCAACAGATTTGTGATAGTAGAAAACAGAGTGATCCGTTTCACTCCTTATCATTCCGAAACCTTGGACAACATTGCTGAACTTTCCAAACCAAGCCCTTAGCGACTGCTTAAGACCATAGAGAGAACGCCTGAGTTTACACACTATATTAGACTCCCCTTGAGCAACAAAGCCTGGAGGTTGCTTCATGTAAATCTCCTCATCTAACTCACCATGGTGTAATGCATTTTTAACGTCCATCTGATACAGGGGCCAATGGCGAATAACTGCCATGGCAAGAAGAAGACAAATAGTAGTGATCTTGGCTACCGGGGAGAAAGTGTCTCCATAATCAAGTCCATATATCTAGGTGTAACCTTTGGCTACCAAACGAGTTTTAAGGCGTTCAATTTCACCATTTGGACTAGCTTTAATAGCATAGATCCATCTACAACCAACAACTTTCTTCCCAGGAGGAAGATGAACCAATTCCCAGGTTCCATTGTGATCAAGGGCCTGCATTTCATGAATCATGGCTTGTCGCCATCCATGGTGATCAAGTGCTTCACAAACATATTTGAGAATAGTGATGGATGATAAGGAATTTATAAAGGAACAATAAGATGGAGACAGACGATGATAACTCAAAAAATTGTAAATAGGATGAGGGTTTCGAGAAGAGCGAATACCTTTTTGAAGGGCAACAGGCCAACATGAGTTGTCATCGGCCATGGAAGGAGAATTAGGAGCTCTTGTACAAGAAGCAGATAGAGATGGACATGAGCCACGAGAGTCATCAGAAATGATGGCGTTAGCTTCAGGTGTCATGCCATGAGGAGAAGTTGAAGGAGAATGATCAGTTTCAGATAAGATAGACATTGGGCTAATATTGGTGTGGTTAGGTTGATGAGACATGTCTAGAGAAATGACAATCTCTGGACTCGAGGAGGGAGAGGACAAGACCTCTTGGATGGAAATAGAGTCAGGTGTGGAGGATGAGTAGAAGGGAGAATCTTCAAAGAAGGTAACATTTGCAGACATGTAATACTTCTTGTTATGAGGATAATAACATTTGTATCCTTTTTGAAGGTGGGAGTATCTCAGGAAAACACACTTGATCACGAATGTGACTAAATGTCGGGTTCATACCACGAAGAATCATAGCCATATAGAGGTTATCAAGTCGTTTCCTTATTTCTTCTATAGAATCAGCTTCTAAGAAAAACTTCAATTCTTCTTCAGCGGCTTGAGCTTCAGAAACATGACACCATATCTGAATCATTTTGTTTTAAGGAGGCTAGCTTTTGAACACAATCAAACAAACGTTGGATATGATTAGAGTAGATATCTTGGGCTTTCTTCCAAAACGAGTAATAGGTTTTGAAAGCTCTGAGGTTCCTTAATATCTTAGGCTCCATTAACTGTCATAGAAGTGCACAAAGCTGAAAGTCAAGTCTCTTCCACTGAGCTTGCTGTTCAGCTGATCCCTCAATATATACCTTTTCTAGATGCTCATGGTGTCCTTGACCAAGGAACCAGAGTTCCATAGAATCAGCCCAAACTAAATAATTTTTACCATTGAGCTTTTCTGTTGTGGTGACGGTAGATCCAGAAATAGGAAGAATGAGACTAGAGTTGATTGAGGTAGAAGAAGACATTTTTCCAGATCTGAAAAAGAGAAAAAACGGAGACTCGAGAGAGAGATTTGATTTAAATCAACTAAATCTTGCTCAAAGTGAACCACGCAGGTCAGCAATGGCTTCAAAAGGCTCCGGCGAGTCGGACGGCACTGGAACGACGGCGAACGGAGATCTTTTCGCCGGTGTGTGGAGCTCACGTGCTTTCTGTTTGGCGTGACTGAGGCGGCATATAGAGGAGCGATTTACAGGGGTAGAATGCGCACGTCGAGGCCCATCTGGATCTGTGCTCGCCGGAGAAAAAGTTGCCAGAGAAGGCGGCGATAGTGGCGGACAACCTATTGTGTGACTCTAGACGCTAAAGAGCAGGGTCAAACCCTCTTTGATACCAACTTGAATATAGAAAAGCTTGAGTTGGCTTACTCAGCTTAAACCTCTTATTAAATAGAGATACAATACAATCTAAAAAATCAGAGTAGTGAATACAACTACCACCAACCTCTGACATACAATAATAAATGAAACATAATATACCTCAACTAACAACTAATAACCAACATCTAACATTAATTTAACATATACATTTGTGGTGTGTGTGTGTGTATATATATATATATATATATATATATATATATATATATATATAAAATAATTTAATATTTTACAATCCTAGGTAGAATCTCAATTTTATCATTCTTGATCTATTTGATTTATTGTGTGGTTGTACCTTTTCTTTGTGTTAGTGGCATTACATTCTTTAGGAGAAAAAAATACTTATCAAATGTGTTGAACAGCATGCATACTTGCATAGTCTGTTTTATTTCCGACTTATGATATTATGTGTTTTGTGTTAAACATTTTTAGGCTTCTTGCACTCGCCACTTGCTTTGGAACAAAGATGCTTCATAAATATGGATTGCTACAACATAAAAAAGACACATTTGTAGCAGAAACCTTTAACAAGACAGGATTACTCTCTCTTCCACCAACTGAACCAGTTAAATTACAAACTGAGGTGGACTTTGCTCGGAAACTTTGTGAGATAGCTCATTTCTTGGAGATCATCCGAAATCTGCAATGTAAGCACATGTCAATATTTCAAAGGGCCAGCAAAGGATTGGTATGGTACCCCGTGGCTATGCTACTTATATTCTGCTGAAATTGATTGTGTTGTTTTTCCAGAAAATTAAGTTGTATCTTATTGCCAATTTACAGGCCGACAGTGGAGAAGAATCATCTTTAATAAATACAGACATGTTGCAAGAAGAATCCCAACTTTCAATTCTTCCATCAGATTTAGAGTCACTGGATGTGTTGAACCAACACGAGCTTCATTTTCCTCTACCAAGCAGCGACAGCAATGAAAATCCTGCACTGGTGCCTGTTGATTCCGAATCTCATTTGGTTTCAGATGAATTTGGCAACATATCTCATTTAACGTCATTGGGAGGAATTTTAGGAAAGAAAGTTTTGCCTATTGAAAATCCTAAAGAGATGATGGCACGCTGGAAGGTAGATAATCTCGACCTTAAGACTGTGGTTAAAGATGCTTTGCTCTCTGGTCGTCTTCCTTTGGCAGTTCTGCAACTGCATCTTCATCAGTTGAATGATTTTGTTGCTGACAAAGAGCCTCATGATACTTTTACTGAAGTACGTGACATTGGCAGGGCCGTTGCTTATGAATTATTTTTGAAGGTAATCCATATGGGTAACATTAAACATTCTCATTAGCTGTTACAGACTATGAAGTCTAGATACAGTGTATGTGACACAGGTATGATACAACACAGATACGAGGATACAGAAAAATTTTCAAAATTAGGGATACGATACATCTTAGATACATTAAAACAAAATTTTATATAATTCTAAATATGGATAAAGAAAGTGGAAGATAGATTGATCATTTGGCAGTGGAATTCTTGTTTCTGTAGGAAGTGGAACATGCTTGGGTTTTAATCTGTTTTCAGACTCTTCAAAAATGCTTTTCAAATCAGCTAAATATTCAGCTGAAATCTTAGGACTTATAGCTACACCTACACCTGAAATTCTGAGTGAATGTGCTTTAACCCTAGAGTATGAACCTTTTACATCTTTTTCACAAAAGTTATAGGTCCACATCTTATTTCCATTCCCAACTCCTCCCTTGTGCTTTATCTTAACAAATCCCCATAGCGGAGCATGGTCATCTTGCAGTTCTGAGGAAGCAAACCTACTGACCCTAGCATTTGAACCCTCACTCCTACCATTGTAGCCATTTTTTTAAAGTCAATAACAATATAGTCACACTAATAGAGAGCAAGACCCAAGAACAGTAAACACCACAGCCAGTAACCACCGTAGAGACGAGAGAGAGACACCCAGAACCTGAAAAAGGTGACCCACTATTGTTCTAGGTTGTGTGTCGAGTAGAAAGCAACCTACTAGCTCTAACCACCGGAAAGGAGATCCCTTTGGCAGAATGAAAATCCACCTCGTTCTAAGAAAAACAAAGCCACTGAGAGAGAGATGAAGTGGTGGTCTGAGAGAAAAAGGTTGTGCATGGACACAACCCACTCGCTGGAAAATGGGAAAAGAAACCTTGTTGGAACTAGATGAAGATGGAGGAAGAAGACACACAAAAGAGAGAGGTCAGGCCTGGGGGGTTTGCTTTCTGTTTGAACTGTGTGTTGTTTTGTTTAAAGAGTGAGTGAGTGTTTTATATTTTAAAATTTTAAATTATAAAATATTAAAAATAAAAAAAATTGGTAGCTCCCGTGTCATGTATGATACAGCTGTGTCCAGCCATTTGAAGTTGTGTCATAGGCATATCCAACAATTTAAAAAAATATTCCGATACTTTCTGCATACATATCCTGGTGTATCTGTGTCAGCTACAACACCGACACTTTTCCAATTTTGGAGTATTCGGGCTTCATAGGTTACAGATTACAATGAAAATAAGCAACCCTATGCAATTATGTAGGGTGAAAGTGAACTTGCTGTTGCTACACTTCAAAGACTTGGAGAGAACATTGAATCTTGTCTTAAACAACTTCTGTTTGGCACTGTAAGGAGATCCTTGCGAACCCAGATCGCTGAGGAAATGAAAAGATATGGTTATCTAGGACCGTATGAGTGGAAGATATTGGATGCTATGTCACTGATTGAGGTATGTGGAATTTATTTGTTTTATTTTTGTGCTCAACATAGTGCAGATTATCTACTGGGAAAGGAAATTTCCAGCTGAGACATGTAATCTTATTTGTCTGTGCATGTATATGAGAAGAGTCTCTATCGTAGCATTAGCTTCTGGAAAACATATAATCACCGACTGAAAGATATCAGTGTTCCACCAGACTCTGTTTTACCAGTGGAAAATAAATTAAGGCTCCTGCATAATGATTCATTTGATAGTCATGTCATTGAATGTGGTGAAATTGATGGAATTGTCTTTGACACATGGATTAATATTAGTGAAAGTTCCTCTGATCTGGAAACTGATGAAGCTGATGCTCATGTTGGATATTGGGCTGCAGCCGCTGTCTGGTTTGATGCCTGGGACCAAAGAACTGTTGATCGTGTAAGTTGCTGCTCTGCTTTGTGTCTGTGTTTGTATTGTTGTTCATTTTTATCATTGAAATTTAAAATTTAATGAGGCTAGTGATGATTAGCAACTGTCTTTGCCTTTTTAACAGTTTAGAGGGTGGATTTTAACCTGATTTTATAGTTGTCATTTACTAAATGAAATAAAGACTGAGAGAGAAGGTTTTAGCAAGAATTCTTGACATTTGAGTTTCTTATGATGTAACATTTCTGTTGGATCAAGTTGGAAGCTAAAGTGCCTTTGCCTTCTTAGAGATTTGGACTTGATTAATATGCTTTTTCTATTTGTTTCTTGAGATCTATTAGTTCACTGACTTCAAGTTGCACCTTTATAAGATATATTTCGAGATGCTCTACTTGTTTTGGTTTGAATTAAAATTTTAGTTGTGATGAAAATTTGCTTCCCCCAGTAATATATTCAGTTATGGTGCTGCTCTTAGTCATTAGTTTAATTCTGTAGCTCTTCAAGGACAAAAATATTTATCTGTAGTAGCTTTATATTTGATTATTCTTTCACTTGTGTGTACAGATGATATTGAGTCAATCGTTTGATCCGAGCAATTCTATATTGTGGGAGTCACAACTTGAATACCATGTTTGCCGTAACCACTGGAAGGAAGTCTTTAGACTGCTGGACTTGATGCCGACATATGTCCTACTGGATGGAAGCCTTCAACTCAATTTGGATGTTTTACAGCCTGCCTCTTCTTTTGGGTGCAATATGAATGTGAAGTCTTCAAAATATGGAAGTTTCTTATGCTCTTTTGAAGAATTGGATTCTGTATGCATGGAAGTTCCAGATGTCCAAATGTATAGGTTTTCACCTGACATATGTTCTGGGTGGATGACGATGCTTATGGAGGAAAAGCTTGCAATAAAATTTATATTTTTGAAAGAGTATTGGGAAGGGACATTAGAGATGATAGCTCTCTTGGCTCGTTCTGGTTTCATATCTGGCAGAGATAAAATCTGCTTGGATGATGATATTACCAAGGCGTCATCTATTAGAGATGGAACTGTACAAGCTTTGCATAAAATATTTGTACATCACTGTGCACAATATAACTTGCCAAATCTTTTGGACCTTTACCTTGACCACCATAGTTTGGTCCTTGAAACTGATACACTTTATGCATTACACGAAACTACAGTAAGTTTCTTTGTGTCCATTGTTGTTATTGTTATATGTGTTGACCTGTTCTGATTATTTTTTTGGTCTTGATGATCTTAAATCTTGGTGCTGGTGGTATGCTTCCATAAGCAGTTGTGCTGGAATTTTTTTAGTTTACAAGGTTTCATATTTTTTGGTTGTTTTTTATTAGAAGTGGTGAAATTGAGCCTAACTCTGATAGAACATAGAGACGAAGGTAGAGTAGAGAGAATTTCAGAGAAAAAGTGCAGAGAAGAAAATGCTCTCTGGATTTTTATTATTGAGAGAGAGAGTACAACAACTATATATAGGCACAGCTATGGCAAGGACAACTAACAAAATTATAACAGACCATAACAACTGGCCCAACTGTTAACTGACTAACAGAAAAGCATAACAACTAACTGCCCATAACAGAAATGCTTCCTTTATACAATACGTCCCTCGATGAGAACTAGAGAAAGGCAAAAAAGAATTTAAACTCATTGAAAATAACATTGTTGGAATGACGAGAACTAGAGAAAGGCAAAAAGGAATCAAACCCACCATAATTGTGTAGTGTTTGGGGAGTTATCAACACATGTGGGAACAAGAGGGATAGAGGCTTAGGGAAGGGAGGAGGGGCAAGTAAGCTAAGTGACAGATGGAGAGGTAGAAGGAAACAATTCAGGAGGACAAACACTTGTATCCTTTATGAGATGAAGAATACCTTGAGAAAAAACACTCTTGTGACCTGAAATCTAATTTATGGTTGTTATAAGGTCTGAGAAAGGGAAATTAGGCACGACCAAAGGTTTTATGAAAGCTCTAATCAGGTTGTTGATTGAACAAAACAGTGTAGGGAATGGAACAGTTCAAAACAATAGTAGTACAGTGTTGTCAAAACAGCGTTATGGCGGCGCCATAACGGTGCCGTAACGGTGGAGAACGCTTTCTGTGATGGGCGTTACACCCTGGTATGGCGTGGTTCCGCCATTTAGAGTGTGGCGGAAATGCCATGGCGGTTCATGGTGGGTATGGCGCCTAGTTGTGCCTTTTTTTTAAACGTTTTGGACTCGGGTCGATCCGACCCGGTTTGGTGCCATAGTGTTTGGGCATTTGTAGCCCTAGTCGCAACTTCAATCACCTTCATGAGCTTTCTCCCAGTCGTGCATCCTCCGAGACAGTCAACCAGCCACCGCGCATCCTCCAGCTAGTTCTCTGGTGCTGACAACTCTTACATTCTCGATCTCTTGCATTCTCTCTCATCCGTCTTGATCTCTTAGCGTTCTCGGAACTGCCTGCACACACCATTTTTTCTCCTCGTCTTCTCGATCTCTAACACGTTTTCTTTCACGCATTCTCTCTTTCTTGCTGTAAGCTCTATCTCTTTTTTTTTATAAAAGAGATATTAATTTTTTTTTTCTGTTTTCTTTTATAAAAGCTATTTTTCAATTTTGTTTTTTCCAGTGTAATAATCATGTCAGGGGCAAAAACAAACACTCAAAATGTATCCTCAAATTCAATTAGCATTGTACACCCGTTAGAGAGAATGATACAAATAAAATTTATTGTAATTATTGTCGAAAGGTTATGAAAGGAGGTATAACAAGGGGAAAACAACATTTGATTAGAAAAGTGGGAAATGTTATAGCTTGCTTGATGGCTCCTGAAGCTGTAAAAGTTGAGATAAGGGCAGTTATGGATGGAAAGAAGCGGAAACAAACTGAAACGTTTAAAAAAGTAATGCAAGATATTAAAGAACATGTTGACGAAGGGTTAATGGAAATGGGAAGTTCTGATGCTTCGTCTAAGCTACCTCCGGTTGATGATTTGAGATTGAAAGATACAAGGAAGGGACCTATGGACCTTTGTACTGAAGCTCAGTTTACAACTGCAAAGAATAGAAAAGAGAAACTAGTGCAAGCAGGCATAAGAGAGCTTTGTGATAAAAAAGCTTTAGAAAGGGTGTATCAATACATAGCTCACTTTTGGTACCAAGCTGACCTAGCTTTCAACTTAATAAAATTAGAAAGTTTTCAAGATATACTTTGCGAAGTTGGGAATTTTGGGAGACATTTGAAAGCTTCTTCCTACCATGACATTAGAGTACCACTTCTTCAGAAAGAAGTGGAGTACACTAATGAGTTAATGCAACCACTAAAGGATCAATGGGAAAATTTTGGGTGTTCGTTAATGTTAGATGCTTGGACGGATATAAAACAAAGAAGCCTGATAAACTTTTTGGTGAACTCGTCTTTTGGAACAATGTTCTTAAAGTTTGTTGATGCATCTGACTATGTAAAGATCGGAGAAAAGATGTTTGAGTTATTGGATTCTATTGTGGAGGAGATGGGAGAGGAAAAGGTTGTTCAAGTTATAATAGACAATGGAAGTAACTATGTTCTTATTGGTAAGTTTCTAGAGGAGAAAAGATCAAAGTTTTATTCGACGCCTTGTGTTGCACATTGTATAGACTTGATGTTGGAGGATATTCGTAAGCTGCCCACTATAAAGAAGACCATTCAACGAGCTATCTCTCTTATTGGCTTCATATAGCTATTCAAGCACGTTGAGCATGTTGAGATTCTTTACCGGTGGAGGGGAGTTAGTGAGGCATGCCATTATTTGCAACATCATATCTTTTCTTGGAGAGGTTTCATGAAGAGAAAACCAATTTTAGAAAGATGTTTGTGTCAGAATAGTGGAATGAAAATAGGCTAGCAAAGGAGGCCAAGGGAAAGGAAGCCACTAAAATTGTCTTGATGCCTAGTTTCTGGAAGAATGTGGTTTTCATTCTGAAAGTGATGACTCCTCTTGTGAAAGGGCTTAGACTTGTGGATAGTGAGCAAAAACCAGCTATGGGCTATATATGTGAACCAATGAACAAGGCGAAGGAAACTATTATGAAATCTTCTAAAAATGAAAGCAACTACAAGGGTGTGTTTGCAATCATTGATAAAAGATGGGATATTTAGCTTCATCACCCTTTACATGTTGCTGGCCACTTTTTGAATCCTGAGTTCTTTTATGATAACTCACAAATGGAATTTAAAGGTGAGATTATTAGAGGTTTATATAATTCTATAAATAAATTGTTGGGAGATTCGGAAATGGAGAAGATTGTCCATAAGGAGTTGACTCAATATAAAACTGGGAGTGGTATGTTTGGGTCCTCAACTGCTAAAACAATGAGGGGTGAAATTGCACCTGGTAAGAGACAAAAGATTGTAACTTCTGAACTTTTATTCTTCAAGTCATTTGCTTAAGTGTCTGAGTTTAACATATTTTGGTTGCATTTGTAGCTCAATGGTGGCAGATGTATAGTTCAGAAACTCCTTATTTGCAACAACTTGCAGTTAGGATCCTTAGCTTGACATGTAGTGCTTCGGATTGTGAACGCAATTGAAGTGTGTTTGAGCAAGTAATTAATTTCCTATTTAAAGTCAACAATCAATATCTTCCTTATAGTTATTCCTTAAATAATGAGTATTTATTTAATTGTTTTAGGTTCATACTAAGAGAAGAAATAGACTCGAGCATCAAAGACTACATGACTTGGTATTTGTCAAGTATAATCAAGCACTCAATTGAAGATATAACCTTAAGGATGAAATCGATCCAATTAGTCTAACTGGAATAGATGATTGCAATGAGTGGCTAATTGGAGAGATGGATGGAGAAGAAGGTGAAAATTAGAAGGTTCATGAAGGAGATGATGACCTTTTTTGGCATCAAGTTTATGAAACTTCGAGACTTAATTAGCCTAGACAATACACTAGGCGTCATAAAAGGAAACAACTTGCAATTGGAAATGGGCAAGTAGAAGCATCTTCTAATCCTTCTAGGAGAGACAAAGGAGTAACTAAAGAAGAAGGGAAAAAGGGTTGTTGTTGAAGAAGCTGAATCATTAGAATATTTATATTCTAGCCGTGAGGAGGAGGAATTAGTGTCAAATGCTAATTTGGCACATTCAGATGGAGAAGAAGCTGAAGGATTCTTCGATGAGCAACATCGCCCTGTTGAAGTTAAGTATGCAGACATTGATGAAGATGAGGAGGATTAAATAAAATAGTTTTAGGACTTGTCATTGTGTTTATTGTTTTTAACTTTGTTTTTTTGTTTTGATGGTTGTTTAATCCTTTTGTTTTGGTTAGGAATTTATGTTTTTAAGTTTTAATGGTGACAATATCACTAGATTATGAATTCTAGATTGTTAAATTGTTGGTTTGATTAATCTGGTTGTTATTTTGCTGTTTTTCCATTATATATATATATATATATATATATATATTTCCGTCATGGTAGTATGGCACTTAAAGGTCCTGGTTGCCATCCGCCGTATAACCTTCCTAACAACCTTGTAATAGTAAGTCTATTATTAATAAGATCAGCTGCAGTGAAAAAGGCAAAGTCCCAAAATTTTAAGGGTAAAGACTAAAGAGGCATCACTAAGAAGAGTTAAACCAAGTTCAACAATATGTTTGTGTTTTGTTTCAACAACGCCATTTTGATGGTTTGTATGAGGACAAATAAGCCTATGGTTAATGCCAATCTGATTTAGGTAATTAGTGAACGTCGAAATTTGTTTGTAGGTTTTTAAGTTTGGTATTGAATTGCAATTCAACCATAGCTTTGAACTGGTGAAAAATGGCAAGAGTTTCATATTTGCTTTTAAGTAGATAGATCCAAGTGAATCTAGAATGGACGTCCACAAAGTGACATAGTAAAGATAATTATTGGTAGATAAAACATGCAATGGTCCCCAAAGATCACTGTACACTAATTCCAACAGATTATTATAAATGGTTTTAGATGTAGTAGAAGGAAGACATGTGACTTTCTAACACAACAAACAGTACAAAACTCGACATTTTCATTTGAAAAGGGTATATTACACTGTTGTAGAACAAGGTTCACTACATGCTGATTAGGATGTCCTAACCTATTGCGCCATACAGCGAAAGATTTTTCTGTGATACATGAATTTATACAAGGTGAAGCAAAATTGGAAACTAAACATAAAGAAGTATCACATGAGAGAAATTGAACCCTGAGACCTGAAAAGTCGTATAAGCCATCGGCTCCAACAAAACCCTTCACCAAGACTTTATTGGTGACCTGAGATTTGACAAGACAATAAGTATCATGAAATTCAAAATAGACACAATTATCTTTAGCATATTTGCTAACACTATTTAGGTTCTTTGTTATGGAAGGAACATGCAAGAGTTGATTTAATGACAAGGAAACACTTGGATTACACGGAGAAAGAAAAGAAGAGGAACCAGAAGAATGTATAGGAAAACCTTGTCCATTCCCAATGTATATTTGGTCTGGACCTTTAAAGGGACCAAGTTGCTGAATGTTTTGAGAGCTACAAGTTACATGAATAGAAGCCCCAAAAGGAGGATACCAGTTAGTGTTAGGAACCTTGGAAACATTGGCAACCATAGCTGAGGATTGATAAAACTGATTTGTACGTGACTAATATGTGGTGGAATGCGTAGTGTTTGAAAACCTCGGTGAATGATTCTACATATTGAAATTTTGCTGTGATTGAAAACCATTATAGTTTTGTTGAGGAGGAGGATCTTGATCAAAAGGTGTTTGGCAGAGGCTAATACTGCTGACCAAAGTTGTAATGACAGTAAGAAGCAATGCCAATACTTGAAACAAACTTGATAGTGAATGTGAGAAAAATGGCTCCAACTGCGTCCATCATGACCACCTTCACCATAGCTATGACCAAAATAGTCACTGCGAGAAACTGCAGACATGTTTTTCACATCTTCAGACAGAACACCTTGTGGAAAAGGTGTGGCAGATTCAGTCAATTAGACCGAAGGAGTCTTCAAATCAAAATTATGGTTTATTTCCTTTGATTTTGTCAAATTAAGAGAAGGCAATTCAACGGTTGATAGTTGTTGAAACCTCGACATACACGTTACATGAGCAAGGAGCAACACTTCATCTTCTTCAATTGGAAAAGGATCAAAGTGACTTTCAATCGCAACTATAACTGGGCTGTACCGTTCAGGCAATCCTTCAAGAATAACATTATGGTGTTGCGAGGTGTAAGAGGTTGTCCAACAGAAGCTAAAGCATCTGCAAGAGCCTTGATTCGAGGTAGATATTCCTCCAATGTTTTATAAACGAGGACTATAGTGCAAAGTTTTGTTTGAAGATGGTGCGCCTTTGCTCGCGTTTGTTTGTGAAGATAATCGGAAATTTTGTTTCAAACTTGATAGGAATGAACACTCCCAAGCATGCGAGAGAGAAATGAGGCAGAGAGAATGGATTGAAGCCACAACAATAGGATTTGATCTTGTTCCCAAATTGCATAAGCAGGATTAACCGATCCGATTTTTTGATCAACTTTAGTGAGAAACCACGAAGGAATGCTAGGGTTTACAACAAAGTGTTGAAGATGATGTGCCTTGATCACTAGTTTGACTTATTGCCTCCATAGTAGAAAATTTTTCTCAACGAGTTTCTCAGAAATAGGGTGTGAGAAAGCCGAGGGCATGGAAGAGGAGGGAAAAGAGGTTATGTTTGCCATGGATCAGAACTAAGCTCTGGATACAATGGTAGAACAAAGAAACGAAGGTAGAGTAGAGAGAATTTCAAAGAAAAAGTGCAGAGAAAAAAATGCTGTCTGGATTTTTATTATTGTTGAGAATGGAAGAAAGAGTACAACAACTAAATATAGGCACGACTATGACAAGGACAGATAACAAAATTATAATAGACCTGTTAATTGATTTACAACAGAAGTGGTGAATACTGAGTCTCAGAACACTCAGGAACAACTGCAGAACCTCAACACTGCCTACCGATTAAATGGGAAGAATTACTTGAAATGGGCCCAGCTTGTTCGTAGAACTTTGAAAGATAAAGGGAAAGCTAACCACTTGACTGAAGATGCTCCTGAAGAATAAGATCCCAAATTTACAAAATGGGATGAAGAAGACTCTATGATCATGGCATGGCTATGGAACTCCATGATCCCAAAAATCACTGATACTTGCATGTTTCTTAATTCTGCAAAGGAGATTTGGAATGCCATTGAGCAGACATACTCCAAAGCTAAAGATGCTGCTCAAATATATGATGTGAAGGTGAAGACTGTGGCTGCAAAACAGGGAAACAAGACTATTACAGAGTACGTCAATCAACTCAAATCACTGTGGATGGAATTAGACCATTATAGGGTCATAAAAGCCAAGTGCTCAGATGATTCAGCAATGCTCAAAGAGTATATTGAGCAAGATAAAGTCTATGATTTTTTGGTAGGGCTTACTCTGAATTTGATCAAGTGAGAGTCCAGATCCTTGGAAAAGAAAAAATTCCAGGAATTAATGAAGTAGTAGTTATGGTAAGTGAAGAAAGCAGAAGGGGAATAATGCTAGAAACCCCAGCCATGGAAAATTCAGCCATGGTAGCTTCAGGATCGGCCATGATGATAGTCCAGAAAAAAAGGGGAATAGATAATATGGAGAAGAAAGGTGAAGGAGTGTGGTGTATCTTCTGTAACAAGCCTCGCCACACTCGTGAAAAATGCTGGAAGTTGCATGGAAAGCCACCTAGTAAGGATTGGGGGCCTCAAAACTGAGACAAGGAATGGGGAAAAAAAGGAGACAACACCAGAAAGGGAGGACAAGCATACATAGGTGCTACCACCAGTGAAGAAAACAGAGGAGAAATGATTCAACTTAACCAGGATGAAGTAGAGCAGATGAGATCATTCCTCAACAAGTTGGATAAGTCAACAGGTACTTGTTATCTGGCACATTCAGGTATATTTCCTTTTTCTTTTGGACTTAATGCCTCAGATAAAAACTATAACCCATATTGGATACTAGATTCTGGGGCTACCAACCACATGACACCCCTACCTAAACATTTCTCTTCTTACACCCCTTGCCCTAGCAACAAGAAAATATCTACAACAGATGACTCTCTGATGACTGCAGCAGGTCAAGGAGAAGTTCAAATAAGCCTATCTATAACCCTTAAAAATGTCCTTCATATTCCTAAATTGTCTGTCGGTTTGATTTCCATAAAAAAACTCCTAAAAGACCTATCATGTAATGCCATTTTTTATGACGATGTTTGTATACTGCAGAACAAGTATTCGGGAGGACGATTGGACATGCTAGAGAATGGAATGACCTTTATTACTTGGATAATCTGGATTTGCCACCAGACCTGGAAAACAACAACTCTTTTCTCTGAGTCAATAAAGATCAACAGGGAGAAGGTCTTCGTACATCACTGTTGTCTTGGACATCCTTCTTTTAAAGTCATAAAAAAATGTTATTTCCTTCCTTTTTTAGCAAATTAGATGTGAAAAGTCTCCATTGGGAAGTGTGTGAGCTTGCTAAGCAAAAGCGTATACCTTTTCCAGTTAGTAATAATATGAGCACTTTTTCCTTCTATTTAATTCATACTGATGTGTGAGGTCCTTCAATTGTCCCAAATGTTTCTGGTGGCCATTGGTTCCTCACCTTTGTAGACGATTATACTCGTGTCACATGGGTTTTCTTACTAAAACAAAAATCTGAAGTCAGCTCTGTGGTTCAGCGTTTTTTCTCCATGGTAAAAAATTAGTTTGGATTTAGCATTAAGAGGATTAGATCCGATAATGCCAAAGATTACTTTAATCATGGACTTATTTCCTTTTGTCAAAAGGAAGGTATCATTCATGAGTTATCCTGTGTCAAAACACCTCAGCAAAATGGGATTGCTGAGAGAAAAAATGGTCACCTACTAGACCAAGCTCGGGCTCTTCTTTTTCAACATGAGGTTCCTGAAAGGTTTTGGGGGGAGACTGTTCTTACTTCTTGTTATCTAATTAATAGACTACCTTCTAGTATTCTAGCCTCAAAAAGCTCTATGGAGGTTCTGTCCTCCTTTTATCCTAATGTTTCCACATCCAATCAACTTGTTCCAAGAATATTTGGGTGTGTGTCTTTTGTCCATGTCCACAGTGGTAATAGAGGTATTTGATCCTAGAGCTTTAAAATGTGTTTTCATAAGATACTCATCCACACAAAAGGGATATAAATGCTATCACCCACCGTCACAAAAATTCTTCGTGTCTAGAGGTGTCACCTTTTTTTAGCACAAAAGCTACTTCCACCAAGATCATCCTCAGGGGGAGACTGCAAGAAAGGAAGAGGATTTCTTATGATCCCTGACTTAAACTTGGGACCAGAAATAGGGACTAAAGGTGTAACAACTGAGAAGGAACCCCTAAATCCATTCAAGATGGAGCTGATGTAAGATTTGGAAAAGGATTGATTTATACAAGGAAGACAAAGGCCATTCCAGAATCTGTCCATGTCCAACAATCCAACCCAACATTACATGATGTAACTACCCCTGATCCTTTATTCTCCACTAAATCAACCTTTGATTTCCCAACTGTACAGGAACCTGAAACAAGTCAAGCACCACTTTATAAGGACCTAGGTATTCCAATTGCCCTTAGGAAAGAAACCAAGAAATGTACCACAAAACCACTGTACCCTCTGGCCAATTATCTATCCTTTAGAAACTTCTCACCTACCCATAAAGCCTTCCTCACAAGCCTACAACACCTACCTCTTTATCTGAGGCATTGAGTGATAAAAAATGGAAACAAGCCATGGATGTGGAAATGGAAGCATTAGAGAAGAATAGTACCTAGGATTTGATTGCTCTCCCAAATGGAAAAAACCAGTAGGGTGCAAGTGTGTATATACTATAAAATACAAGGTTAGTAGCTAAGGGATTCACTCAAACCTATGGAGTGGATTACATGAAAACATTTGCTCCAGTTGCAAAAATGAATACAGTTAGGGTGATATTGTCCCTAGCGGCTAATTATGGTTAGAACTTGCAACAATTTGATGTTAAAAATGTCTTCCTCCATGGAGAAATTGAAGAGGAGATTTATATGGAATTGCCCCCTAGATATGGTAAAAAAACAGTTGCCAATACTGTTTGCAAGCTAAAAAAGGCATTGTATGGGTTGAAACAATCACCACGAGCGTGGTTTGGAAGGTTTATTAAAGTTATGATAAGTTTAAGCTTAAACAAAGTTAAGGAAATCACACTCTGTTTATTAAACACTCTAAGTCAAGGGGAGTAACAGTGTTACTGTTTTATGTGGATGATATTATAATGACAGGTGATGACGAGGAAGAGCAACGACTGTTAGGCCAACATCTAGCCAAGGAATTTGAAATTAAGAACTTGGGAAAATTGAAGTATTTTTTGGGAATTGAAGTGGCCCATTCTAAAAAGGGGATATTCATATCTCAACAGAAATACATCATTGATTTGTTGAAAGAGACTGGTAAAACAACATGCAAGCCTGCAAGTACACCAATTGACCCAAACCTGAAATTGGGAAACACAGGAGAAGATACTGCAGTTGACAAGGAAGTGTATCAAAGACTAGTTGGTAGACTGATATATTTATCTCACACTAGACCTGATGTTACATTCGCCGTGAGTCTAGTCAGCCAGTTCATGCACTAGCTGAAGAAGGTTCACTTACAAGCTGCACTAAGAATTGTGCAGTATTTGAAAGGGACCCCAGGCAGGGGAATTTTGTTCAAACGAAATGGGAATGTAAATCTGGAAGCATATACAGATGCAGGGTCAACTGTGGATAGGAGATCAACTATGGGATATTGCACTTTCCTTGGAAGGAATCTAGTGACTTGGAAGAGTAAAAAACAAAGTGTGGTAGCCAGATCCAGTGCTGAAGCAGAGTTCAGGGCAATGGCACAAGGGATATGTGAATTATTTTGGCTGAAGATTATCTTGGAAGACTTAAGGATAAAATCAGATGAACCAATGAGATTTTATTGTGATAACAAATTTGCTGTTAGCATAGCTCATAATCCGGTGCAACATAATAGAACCAAACATATTGAGGTTGATAGACATTTTATCAAAGAAAAATTAGATAGTGGTCTGATATGCACTCTATATGTTTCCTCACAAGACTACCTTGCAGATATTCTAACAAAGGGGTTGAACAGGAACATCTTTGAGAAGATTGTTTCCAAGCTGGGAATTGAGAATACCTGTTCACAAGCTGGGAGTTTAGAATCTGTTTTATTATCTGTTTTATTCCTGTCAGGATCTATGTTCTATTAGTTGTATTGTTTCCTTATTTAGGAGATTACAATTATAGTGTATGATAGGAATACCCCCGAATCATAGAGATATGGTGGTTATTGTTATTCTTCCCTGTTAGCTTCAGTCTTGTATATATATGAATTGTATTCTCAGCATAATAAGAAGGTAAATGATTCCACCCTAAATTTTGAGATAACTAACTATCCATAACAGAATGTAAATATAGGCACAGCTATGAAAAGGACAGATAACAAAATTACAACAGATCTATTAACTGATTTACAACAGAAAATTATAACAACTAACTATCCATAACAGAAAGTAAAAGCTGTTAAATAACTGCTTCCCTTATACAATACTCTTAAACTCAACCTCACAACACCGGCTTGTAAGGTAACGTTTGCACCTCACTTACATACTATTGTTTGGCCAGATCACTAGTGATCTCAAATACACATCCCTCACGCCGAGGTTTGGACATCTCAAGTGTGAAGTTTAACATTTGTGGGTGGTCAGATTGCAGCCTGATAACGGGTGGCATAATTGACCCAATAACAAAAAATTATTAGGATAGACTCTAATACCATATTAGAAATGGTAAAATTGGGTTTAACTCAATCTCACAAAACCAACTTGTAAGGTGAGGTTTGCACCTCACTTATATACTATTGTTTGGTCATATCACTAGTGATCCTCAACAGTTTTCAAACTTAATTAAATCTAAGGTATCATAATGCAAGTTTAGTTACTAATTTAGGTAACCTCTTTCTTTCTTTGATAAAAGAAGAAATTCCATTAGATGATATGAAAAATATAGCAGGAATATGGAAGGCCAAGGGATCCTCCACTGGGAAAAAAGGAAAACAAGACTACGGAAAAAACATTAATAGGGCAAAGCTGCTAAATCCCTGTGAATATCGGTTAAGAACCTCTTCAAATGAGTTTGCTTTTACACCAAACAGAAGCCAAACATTTGATTTTATCCTGAATCTGCTAGGTCAATCAAATGTTATTATTAAGATACAAGTCTTACAGTTACAGTCCAATCAAATATACAAGACAATCAAGAAAAATCAGTTAAAGAATTTTCACTCATAGATTGCACATTGGAATGAAAAAATTTCCATTTTTTTTCTTACCATAATGGCAAAAACCACTTTTGCTAGTCAACAAAATTAGTCCAAGAACCTTTCTCAGACCTAGCCTTCACCAAAAAGGCTGAACAAGGTACTGTAAACAGAAGAAGAACTACCACCACACATAGGTTGGGGGTAAGAGCCTTGTATATGTGCCAATCTAAAAAATAACACTAGCATTAATTCTATGATGCACACTAGTCCAAATAAAAAACTAACCTTATTAGTTATTAGAGATAGTTAGCCTATGTTCAATACGTGGATTTACATTTACATTACACTGTAATTTCATTTGTATTTCTTCTTTTACAAAGTAGTTAGATTGTTAGTTGGGAAGTCAGCTGCTGACTCAGCATTAGCAATGAGTTAGACAGTTCAGCTAAACCCTAATTCCCAATTCAATCCCAAAAGCCATCTCATGATGACCCAAGACTTTATGAGTTCTACCTAACCATATCTATAGTCTTCAGGGATTTTATAAGATGTTACTTTTGATGGACTTAATGTTGTGCACATTCATTATGCCTTATTTCCCATTCACTGTTTTATTCAACGTTTATCCTTCACAACCTTTACATTAACATGGATGTCTATGCTTTAAAGAGGTTTTAGTTTGTGTGTTGATACATTGCTTTTAAACAGGTTGATTGTGAATGGGCAACATGGCTACTCTTATCAAGAGTTAAGGGGTGTGAATATGAGGCCTCACTTGCCAATGCTCGATCGATGGTGTCACATAATTTAGTTCCTAGAAGTGATCTGGGTGTTCTGGAGTTAGATGAAATAATTCGAACTGTTGATGACATTGCTGAAGGAGGGGGAGAAATGGCAGCCTTGGCAACCCTAATGTATTCTGCTCTCCCATTTCAAAGCTGCTTAAATAGTGGTGGTGTAAATAGGCATAGTAATTCCTCTGCTCAGTGCACATTGGAGAACCTCAGGCCAACATTGCAGAAGTTCCCCACACTGTGGCGCACACTTGTTGGAGCATGTCTTGGACAAGATACAATGGCCTTGCTGGTCCCTAAAGCAAAAACTGGTTAGCTATTAACCTCTTTTGTTGGGTAAACCCTCCCTCCACCCTCTTCTGCTATGTTACTTAGGCACTTAAACTAACAGTGTATATATATTTTTTTTTCTTGTGTCAATTTTTGGCTACCACAATTTTGCAATGCAGCTTTAGCAGACTATCTTAATTGGCATGATGATATTTTCTTCTCTACTGGACGGGATACTTCACTTCTACAAATGCTTCCTTGCTGGTTTCCTAAAGCTATACGAAGATTGATACAGCTTTATGTCCAGGTCTGTTTTATTCTTCTTTTCTATACAATTTGATCTTATTTAAATTATACCAGTCAGTGTTGTTTCTTTTGAAAATACTATGCTTTTTATGCCATGTTAGGATTTAGGACGACTTCACCAATCTCCTTTCTTCCTTCTATTTGTTAATAACTTACTCTGTCATGTTACTTTGCATGCTGTTGCAGACACAATTAGTATATATGTAGGAAATCCAAGTTATGTAGTTTTCATTACATTACAGGGACCTCTAGGATGCCAATCATTTTCAGGGTTCCCTACTGGGGAAACATTGTTACACAGAGACATTGATTTATTCATAAATGCCGAAGTTCATGCTGAGATAAGTGCAATCTCCTGGGAGGCAACTATCCAAAGACACATTGAAGAAGAACTATATGGTCCTCTACTTGAGGTATGGACACTGGATTAATTGCTTGTTTCTCTCTTATTTTCTTTGTCTCTGTTTGGGAGGATTTGTTGTTCGACTTGCCACTTTTGTACTCATTTTTTTTATTAAATTTTCTTTGTTGAAAACTTCTAAGAAATATTTTACTGCCTAAAGCTTGTTCACCTATATAGTATTTATAGTTTTACATGTTACAGAATACAGACTCCAATTGCAACATAGCATGAGAACCCAGTTGACTCAGTTCAGCCAGCCATCTGGCTGATTCCACTATTTAATTTGATTGTCCTATGAAAATGACCTTATCAAGGCTTTGGTCGGAGTCACAGAACACAGCTTAAAGTTAACAAAACTAATGTGCAACTTGTTACAAAAGGAAACATCATTTCAAACAACTCATTATTAGCTGGACATCTTATATTGCTTAGATCCAGTTTCATTTGCTATGACAATTTTGAAACAAGTAGATTAGGATCCGTCCCTGCTTATATGCCCTTTAAAATTTCATCCTTTATAAACCAGAAGTTAATTGAGAAAAACGTCATGTTAGATTCTTACTACTATTGATCACCATTTTGTATTGTATAAAGTAATTATTGGTTCTACTGTTAGACTTGAAACAAAGCAGTTGAAGCAGTGACCAATGACTTTCTCCCTTGTTAGGCTGATGTTGGTTCTTATCCTGTTCCTCTCTGAGTTGTTATTGATTTTTTTTTTCCTATAGTAGATTGATCACAAGTCATAAATACTATGAGGACTGGTATCAGGGAGTAGCATTAGCTTTCAGGAATTTTGTTTGGTCGGTTAGTAGCTATTATGTTTTTGGAGAGTTATGCTACAACTTGAGATTCAATTTGTTTCTCCCTTGTGTTAGAGCTGTTAGTTATGTGAAGGTCTCTAAAAGAGCATGTGTCATTTATTATGTTTTTATATTCTGTTAAGAACTCACATTTGTCAATTAGGAATATGGATGGTTTTGTATCTTTGATCTTTTGTATTTTTCACGAGACATATTTCTCATGCTTGATATGTAATTACCTCACTGGGCAATTACTTTTCTTTCCAATTGCTTTATTTCGTGGCTATAAACTAAATGAGTATCCTTTCAATTGAATTCTATGCATTTTCTTGGTTTGTGTTGTCAGACTTAATAATTATGTCGTAATTTTCTTGACAATAAAAGTTGTTTTGCCCTAATTACGGATTATTTTAGATTTTTAGAAAGCAATACTACACAGTAAACAGTACACAAAAAGACAATCTGCCAGAATATATTTTGGTAGTTTTTGGATCAAAAGTGTCAGGTGCACCCATCTACCCAAAAGTCAATAACCACGCCAAATTGTTCCAACAAAATAGTCTGGCTATCTATTATTTTTCTTTTTTAGGAGCTTAACTCATACAATATCACTCTATGTCTTGCTAAGAATGCAAATATGCAATTTGCTGTGTTCCATTCCAATTATATTATGATACTGCATATTGGTGATTTGAATTGATTATTCAGGAAAATGAATTTGGGCTTGAGCATTTTTTGCATCGTGGGCGAGCATTGGCAGCTTTTAACCAAATTCTTGGCCATAGACTTCAAAATCTGAGGTCAGATGGGGAATCTAGTTCTTCAGCTCATGGACAAACTAACACTCAATCAGATGTTCATACACTTCTTTCACCACCAGGACAAAGTGAAGAGACTCTACTTTCATCTGTGAGTTTTGGTTTTGTATTTTTATATAAACTTTCTGGTTATGTACTTGAAATAAGAGAAAAAATTAAAACAAATCAAGCATTATGTGCCAATGTTGAAAATTGCATGTGTTTTTACTAGATAAAAAATCTTCTGTTGATGATAAAGTTCATAATTGACAATGACATTACTACCAAGCCCAGCTATTTATTAAATGAATCTGTTTGTCAAGAACAAATTGAACCAAAGTTTAAAAATTCTACATGGGCCCATAATCAATAGTTTATATTTCCAATGTGCCCCTATAAGAGTCTTTGGGCTTTAAGCATGGAAAATACACAAGCCCATTTTACTTTATGCTATAGTTTCTATAAGAATTATTTACAATTGCAATGTGTGTCAATCCAAACCGCACCTCATGATATTTATTTATAATATGAAAAAGTAGTCGATATTGATTACAAGATCAATCTACTGATTAATAGGGAATCAAATATTCAAATAATAAATACAATATCAAGAATAATATCTAAGAAATAATTTCACACTCTGCCTCAAGCTCGAGCATTTGTGATATGAACTTAGCTTGTTATAAAAGTGGTAAACCCAACAGAACCCGGTTGAGTCGTATGGTTGTGCTAGATAAACATGGTTTGGCGGCAGCTAATGAAGGTCCACAGTGACGTTGGAGACCAATGTGATGCTTGTCAATGTGTCACGCATTGTGTGCGTTCACACACCAAGGCCCTGCTTGGGGCTGCATGTACCAGTGCTTTGAGTTGGCTGTGCACATGGATGGTGTGACACTCTTCGGAAAGGTCATTGGTATAGACTTATAAGTGGGCAGCACGGTGGCTGTCAAGCAGGCCCAACAACCAACAGGCATGAGTACTGTTCACCTGCAAAGAAAGTAGTGCATGAAATGAATTTGTGCAAGGAACATTGGTAAGTGTCATCATTCCTACAAGAGGGCAGTGCGGTGGCTGGTAAATAGGGGTAGAGGCACAATGCGGTACTGGTCAGCCTTGATGAAGGGCTACACAAGCAAAAGGACGTGTGTGAGAGCACGTTTGTGATCCTTTCAAGACACTGTCACCGTCAATTAAGCGGTGTATATCTGCAAAAGGAAGATCTGCAGGTTATTGGCTGGAAAGGTCACAGAACTCCAACAGCAGCCACTAGGCCGGAAAAGCTTAAACAGGTTATTGAAATGAAACGATGAATGGAGAGCCCACCGGAGCAGTGAGACACGGTTTTTGTGATACCTCAACCAAAAATAAGAATAACCTTCTCTGATACTATGTAAGAATTACGATAAATATGGGCAGCAAGAATCAGCTTTTGATCACTTGTTCATTGGGGCTTTGGAACCTTGTGTAGAACCTATGAATATAAATGTTTAAGCTGTTTGGTTAAGGGCATTATTGTTTGTGTACTTTAACTCTTCATTTGGTCTTCTATCAAGTTTTATATTTACACCTAAGGGTTTCTTGAATGTTGATGCTGGATATTCTCTCAAATTATTTCCTAATATTTAACATCATTGTCTCCTTGTCCAATTTTGTAATTTTACATTCATGAAAAATACCAAAAAGAAATATGACTTGAAGTTTTGAATGATATAATGAGAATTATTCATAAATATTCAGGTTTTGCCGATTGCTATTATGCATTTTGAGAATTCGACGCTGGTTGCTGCATGTGGCTTTCTTCTGGAGCTATGTGGTTTATCTGCCAACAAGATGCACATTGATATTGCTGTGCTAAAACGGATATCGTCATTCTACAAATATAATGAAAACAATGAAAATCTCAGGCAGTTATCACCTAAGGGATCTGTGTTTCATGCAATATCACATCAAGGTGATGTAACAGAATCTCTTGCTCGAGCTTTAGCTGATGAGTATTTGCGCAAGGACTCTCGTGTAATCGCTACTGAGACAGGATCTATAAATAAACATCCCTCACGAGCTCTTATTCTTGTCTTGCATCATTTGGAAAAGGCTAGCATTCCACGGTTGGCTGATGGAGAGACGTATGGATCATGGTTATTAAGTGGAAAAGGTGATGGAAATGAGTTAAGATCTCAACGAAAGGCTGCTAGCCAGCACTGGTCTTTGGTAACAAATTTTTGTAGATTGCACCAGCTTCTGTTAAGTACCAAGTACCTTGCTGTATTGGCTAGAGACAATGACTGGGTATATTTCTATTTTTGTTTCATTTTTTAATTACTCAAACTACGTTCTTATGATTTTTTTGCTCCTGTCAGATTGAATTTTTATCTGAAGCTCAGATTGGAGGATATTCATTTGATACAGTAGTCCAAGTGGTAAGTCTTGTTCCATATCTTGTCTCATCACACAGTTTAAACATGTATATGGTGCAAAAAGGAATCTGTTTCACTTTGAATCTATTTGTGATTGTGAATGCCAGGCATCAAAGGAGTTTAGTGATCCACGTCTCCGACTTCACATGTTAACAGTTTTGAGAGGAATGCAGTCAAAGAAAAAGACAAGCCCTGCATTGTTCTTGGATACACTGGAGAAAGGCAGTGAAACACCCTTTCCTGACGAAAGCATGTGTGTTCCAGTTGAACTATTCCAAATATTAGCAGAGTGTGAAAAACAAAAATGTCCTGGAGAGGCTCTCTTGAGGAAAGCAAAAGAGTTGTCCTGGTCAATATTGGCAATGGTTGCTTCATGTTTCCTTGATGTCTCTCCATTGTCGTGCTTGACAGTTTGGTTGGAAATTACTGCAGCAAGGTGACTGGGACTGTATATAAGTAAAATGATAATTTCATAATTGTCTTCTATTTCTTTTTTAATTATATGTAGCCATATCTGATGTGAAGAGCTAGTAGTTGTGTTTGATTTAATTTATGTTGAGCTTGAGTGTAAAAGTTGTCCATGTTACAGTTAGGAAAAATCTTTATCTTTCTATATTTTAGGATAAAGTAATAGCTTAACCGAAACTAAAAATCTTGCAAACATCAGGAATTATTCTTTTATATCACGGGTTTCTTACAAAATCTACTTTTGAATTAAAATTTCTGTTTTGAATATCATGCTCATAAAATTTTACAGTCAAGTAAAAAATTTATGTCGCATCAACAAATATTAAAATTTATGTTGGTATCCAACTTCACATAGCAGAATAAGCCTTGGCTTTCTTATAGTTCAACAATTGGACAGAAAATTCACATTATGTGATGAATTGTTATTATAGGTCGAAGTGTTTTGTGTTTTATACCAGTGTTAACTAATATACATGGGCTCCAAGATGTGCACAGATTTCAATGATTGAAACTAATTACCTTTTGTCTCTGGACAGAGAAACTTCATCCATTAAGGTGAATGATATTGCTTCCCAGATTGCAGACAATGTTGGAGCCGCTGTAAATGCTACTAATTCCCTTCCTGTAGGTGACAGAGTACTTACATTTCATTACAATAGGCAGAGTCCTAAACGTCGACGGTTAATAACTCCTGTTTCACTAGACTCCTCTGTTTCTGCAATATCTGACATCTCTAGCTCTTCTAAAAGTGAAAAAATATTTCATTCCCAAAGCAAAGCTATGGAGAATATTAGAAAAGCAGAACATTTTGGATGCATTAATGTTCCAGGTGATTCTGATGAAGGGCCTGGTTCTCTTTCAAAGATGGTTGCTGTGCTTTGTGAACAACAATTGTTCTTGCCTTTGCTAAGGGCGTTCGAGATGTTCCTTCCATCATGCCCCTTGTTACCATTCATCCGTGCTCTTCAAGTAAGGCCACTAATTCAAAATTTATCCAGTTTATTCAGTGTATACTCGAGAATAGCAGATACTATGTTCAACAGTTGTCTATGGTATAATACAGTATGGATTCACTTTTTTGTGCTGCTGCATTTTTTGGCTTGGTGCCATAAAAAGTGGTCTTGATTTAAGTGCTGTTGTCTGGTTCTTTTTTACATATGATTGTGACTTTCTTTCACTTGGTATTTCTTTTTTTGTTTTAGCCTTTTAGGATAAATTACACTTTATCCCCTTGTAGCCCTCCAACGTTGTTTTTTTTTTTTTTTTTTCTTCAGGGATATTCACAAATGCGCCTCTCAGAAGCTTCTGCGCATTTGGGCTCGTTTTCTGCACGAATTAAGGAAGAACCAATGTACTTACAGGCAAATATGGGAAGAGATGCACAGATTGGGGCATCATGGATCAGTTCCACTGCTTCAACAGCCGCTGATGCAGTGCTTTCAACCTGCCCATCTCCGTATGAAAAAAGATGCTTACTGCAACTCCTTGCTGCTACTGACTTTGGTGATGGTGGATATACTGCAGCATATTATCGAAGGATTTGCTGGAAAATTAATTTAGCAGAGCCTTTACTTCGTAAAGATAATGAGCTGCATTTAGGTGATGAAATTTCAGATGATGCTTCACTCTTATCTGCACTAGAGAACAATAGGCACTGGGAACAGGCAAGGAACTGGGCCAAGCACTTGGAGGCCAATACTGCACCCTGGAAATCTGCTACCTACCACGTTACTGAGTCTCAGGTAAAGTGTTGTAAACCTGTAATCTCAATTGAGGAAAGTCTTGAGCCTATATTAAAATTTAAATCCTTAATCTATTGGATGGTTTATACAGAACCCCATTATAACAAATTCAAGGTTCCTTCAACTCATATTGATAGTCTTACAAATGCATGGTGACTGCTCTTTGTAATGATATGGTCTCTTAATAAGTTTATTTTGGTCTGTCAAACTTAATGTTAGATTAATTAATTTTACTTTGGTGAGCATGATAAATTGTAAATTTAGTATTATGAACACGAGTAATTTTTTTTTCATATTAATCACTACAACATCTTCTGTTCTGTTTCTTGCATGGAATTCTCCAATTGATTTATCATGTTAGTTTGACTCATTTTAATTATCTTGTTTGAATAAATTCTGGTGCATATGATGATTCATTTTGTCAAATGGATAGCAAAATCTTGTGTTGAAAATGAATTTTTATCAGCGATTATAATTTTAAAACATTGAAGATAGGACATTTTAAAAATATTATAAATTCGCCTGAATAATGATTTTTCTTAATCTTTCGATAAACCTGAGTTAGGGTAGAACTTGTAATTTCTTTGCCATTTTACATGAAGTTTTACTTTGACTTTTAGCAATTTTAGTTGATATTTTTCATATTTCTCATCAGCCCTTTCACCTCATTTTTCTCTGCCCTTGTAATAATGGTAGGCTGAATCTATGGTAGCTGAATGGAAGGAATTTCTTTGGGATGTGCCAGAAGAGAGGGTTGCTTTATGGAACCACTGCCACACACTATTCATCAGATATTCCTTCCCTTCTCTTCAAGTGTGTTTGGTTTCTAATTTCTAGTATATTACTACAGTCAATGCTCAGCTAAAGATATATGCTATATTACTTTTATTTTATCTCTTGTAATGCTTGCAGGCTGGGTTATTTTTTCTGAAACATGCTGAAGCTGTTGAGAAAGATCTTCCTGCAAGGGAGCTTCATGAACTTTTATTGCTTTCTCTGCAATGGCTGAGTGGGATGATAAATCTTTCCAACCCGTATGGAACACATGCAAGAATTACTGTGCTTCAATTTTAGTTGGTATTTTTACTTATAATGTTGCTGAATATTTCAGGGTCTGCCCATCGCAACTTCTGCGTGAAATTGAAACCAAAGTATGGCTCTTAGCTGTTGAGTCTGAGACTCAGGTGAAGAGCGAAGAGGATCTCAATTTTACCTTTTCTACCAGGGAGAGTGGTATTAAGAATGACTCCAGTATTATTGACCGAACTGCAAGTATAATTGCAAAGATGGACAACCATATAAATACAATGAGGAGTAGAACTGTAGAAAAATATGACTCCAGGGAAAACAACCAAATCCCTCTGAAGAATCAAATGATGGATGTTGGCATTCCAACGAATTTTGGTGGGAATACAAAGACAAAAAGGAGGGCCAAAGGATACATGGCACCAAGGCACCCACCTCTTGAATCAGCAGATAAAAGTGCTGATACTGATGATGGCTCTAGTACTTTTAGTTTCAAAAATGAGTTGCAGTCGCCAGAGGAAAACGTAAAAGTGGAAATGTCTTTTTCAAGGTGGGAGGAAAGGGTTGGAGCAGCAGAGCTGGAAAGTGCGGTTCTTTCTTTATTGGAATTTGGGCAAATTGCTGCCGCCAAGCAACTACAATATAAACTTTCTCCTGGACAAATGCCGTCTGAGTTTAGACTTGTTGATACAGCCTTGAAGCTTGCTGCTATTTCAACTCCTCCTAGCAATGTATCAGTGCTAATGCTTGATGAGGAAGTGTGTTCAGTTATGCAGTCATATCGTATGCAGAATGACAACCACTATATTAACCCGCTGCAGGTAACTTTCCAACTAGAACCCCCTTCCATGCTGTTATTGCTAGTTTTGTTTGTCTACTGATGATAAGATGTGATGCTAGATTTTGGAGAGTTTAGTGGCAATCTTTACTGAAGGCAACGGGCGTGGGCTGTGTAAGAAAATAATAGCAGTTATTAAAGCTGCAAACACCTTGGGCCTCTTATTTTCTGAGGCATTCAACAAGCAACCAATTGAACTACTACAGCTGCTTTCTCTTAAAGCACAAGATTCCTTTGAGGAGGCCAAATTTCTGGTGCAGACTCACACAATGCCAGCAGCAAGTATTGCTCAAATACTTGCAGAATCTTTTCTAAAGGTTTGGTTAATCATTTTATTTCAGCTCTTGTTAATAATGTTATTGTATGGCATGATGTTTGGCAATTGGTAAAAAGTGTTGCACATCCCTCCTGGTCCTGATGAATTTTTTGTGGGCTTGTTGCCTATGCATTTAATATAGATATTTGACATGTAGTATGTGTTATACAGACATTAGTTAGACAACTCTACGTAGATACAAATTTTGCGATGTTAATATGGATTCATATAATTATAGTGCTATGTTTAATTATTTATATATCCAGGGAGTGTTGGCTGCACACCGTGGAGGATATATGGATTCTCAAAAGGAAGAAGGACCTGTTCCATTGCTGTGGAGGTTTTCAGATTTCTTGAAGTGGGCAGAGCTTTGTCCCTCAGAACCAGAAATTGGACATGCTTTAATGCGTTTGGTGATTACTGGACAGGAAATACCACATGCTTGTGAGGTATCATGCTGATTGTTGTCAGCCTTGCAATTTTTTTGGCTACTATGTTCAGAAAATGGTGAATTAAAATTGGATGCTGCTGGGAAAATTCTAATTTGCATTGATTTTAAGATGATACACGTAGTGAATTGTGCTTTACGCCCCAGCAAGCCAAGCACCTAATTTTGCTTAATTGAAGAGGGAAAATGATTAAGACAAAGAAAAATTACATGCATGTAGCCAAGCTACTCAATCCCTTAACATCTCTGTGAGGTGCACTTTTGAAAAGAACATGTCCTTTACTCCCCAGGAAGCCAAGCACCTAATTTTACCCGAAGGTCACTGCTTATGTGAGTTTATATCCTTAAAACCACCCTAATGTACCAAAGTGTATCAAATATTGCAATTTTTCAAACTTTTGTTTCTTCCATTCTACCAAAACCAGTAAAACTGATCCAAAGAATTAGGACATGCCCAACATTCTGACAAAAGCCAAATAAATTAAGACTTCGATAAAACAGTGGCAACAAAACAATGCAATACCGAGATAGGAACAAATTCTGAGCTTGCAACTCACAAAATTTTGGGGCATGTAACATTGGGTTACTTTTTTGAAGACCAGATGGAATACTACTATAATACTATTAGAAATGGTAGGTTATGGACCTTACTCAACCTTACAAAACTGACTTATAAGATGAAATTTGCACTTCACTGATATATTATTTTGTGGCTATATCACTAGACCATGTCGGATATTCAACACACCCGTCAGGACGAGGATTGGACATTTTGAGCATAAAATTTTCGTAGGATTAGGTGTTTGTTAGTGGTCTGATAGTGGCCTGACAGTGGATGTCATGATAGACCCGACAATACTTTGCTAGGATAGACTTTGGTATTATATTAGGAATAGTAGGTTATGAGTATAACTCAACCTTATAAAACTTGTAAGGCAAGGTTTTGACCATATCTCTAGACGATGTAGGATCTCCATCAACTACAATGATATACTTATCCATTTCAAAACTATAGTTGTTGTAGCATTTTAATTTTGTTCCAAAATTATAGCTTTAAAAATTCAAGACGACATTCATAATTTTTTCCAATTATAACTATTGAGAATCGTAGATATTATCTTATTTTTATTTTAAATATAGTATGTACACATATTATCTTAGATATTATAGGAAACAATATCTTTTATATTCATGTGTGTAATTTTGAAATAAGTATATATAAACATGTTTCCGTTGCGTACTCAGACACAATTTCATTCCATTATTCTTCTCTATTCTTTGCTTTTAATATGTTATCTAGAGTCAGGTTGAAAGAATACTGAAAAAATGTCCCTCACTGAGGGTCCAGTGCCCCTAGTGAGCTCTTTTCCACTTCTATAACCTTTCCCATTTTTCCTACAATATTTTTTGTATATCATCCTTTTCTAGTGAGTTTTTTAATAACCATCGATGACTATTCCAGCCATGACCAACACCATCAAGTGTGTTTTTGGGTCACTGCCTTCTACTCGTGACTTATCCTTCGGCGAAGAACTTTTTAGTTGTCTACATGCAACTGTCCTTTTCTAGCATGTTTCTCAATTTATATAATTTTGGTTCTTTACAAATGTTGGTTTGAAGCCTTAAAATGTTGGTTTTAAGAAAGTTGCAACTTACTTTGACTGTCATGAATTTTCTTAGGTTGATGGATATTCTAGCCATCTGACAATATTATATTTCTAGCAATGTTTCCTGACTTCACCAACATCCTTGAGTAATCTTTCCAAATATTATTTTTGTTAGATGTATTTCAATATATGGGCCTAAGCCCATCTGTTTATAATTGCTCATTTCTACAAAACGTATATAATATTCTCCTTACAGGACCAGAGTTGGGGATGGATAATTGGGACCGAATGTGTGTCAAATGGTCTTTATCACCTAGGGACCTTTGCTCATGTTGGCTCGGTTGTGGATTCGCTTGCTCTCATTCATGCTCAATTAGGTCATCCTTGTCTTGCCAAGCTTCAATGCCTTGTACCATATCTATCTAAATTGTCTACTTTGTCATGTAAGTCATTGTGAATTAGAAAAATATAGTTGTAATTCTTTTCCTAAGAGTGTCCTTGTATGAGCTTTGTCTCTGTTTGCTTAGTTTACTTAGATATTTGGGACTCGAGTCATGTTCAGTCTAGCTTAGGTTTTCAGTATTTTGTAACTGTCATTGATGATTATTCTTGTTATACTTGATTATTTTTAATGAAAAATCGTTGAGTTGTTTTCCAAATTTCAATCCTTTTGTAATGAAACTAAAACTCAATTTGGCGTATCTATTCGTACCTTTCGTAGTGATAATGCTCGCGAATACTTTTCTGAGGCTTTCAAACTTCAAGTCTTCCCATTGTATTCTTTATTAAACTTCCTGTGCCTATAGCACTTAACAAAATGGGGTTGTGGAATGTAAGAATAAACACCTTATCGAAACAACTCGAACTCTTTTACTTCATGGTCTTGTTCCTCAACAATTTTGGGGATGTGCTCAATAACTAAATACCTCACTCTATTTTGTTTCCTTATGACTCACTCTATTCGTTACCCCCTCGGGTTTTTGGCTCCACTTATTTTGTTCACAATCTTAGTCCTGATCTTGATAAATTGTCTGCTTGATGAGACAAGTGTGTCTTTTTAAGTTACCTTAGGTCTCAAAAAGGGTATAAGTGTTTCTTACCTTCCCTTCATCGATGTTTGATCTCTGCTGATACCTTCTTTTACTCTTCTCTCTACTTTACATCCTAGTCCTTTTCTTCTAAGCCTATTCTTGCCTCCACTACCTCCCCTCTTGCCTTCGATCCTATAGACGTGTTTGTTGTACCCACAAATCCACCACCTCCACCTAGTGTCTGGGTTTGTCATTGCCGCGGCATGTTTGACTTCTCGTTTGGTCAACTTTTGATTCTCCTCCGATGCCACCTACTTCGTCTCCTCTGGCTCCTCTCTATGTGTGTGATCTACCAATTGCTCTTCTTAAAGTTACACCCTCCACTCGTAATCCCTTCGCTCATTATGTCAATTTAATTTATCATAGGTTATCTCCATCTTTTTATGCTTGTCTTTCTTCCATTTCCTTTATGTCCATTCCTAAAACTGTACGTGATGCCTTATCCCATCTTGGTTGGAGACAGACCATGCTTAATGAATTGTGTGCTCTTCACTGGGGATCTTGCTCTTTTGTCTCCCGAGAAGTCTGTTGCTAGTTGTCGGTAGATCTTTACTGTCAAAGTTGGCTCTCATGTCACTATTAATCGCCTCAAAGTTCGTTTAGTTGCCAAAGGTTCTACTCAGATCTTTGGGTTAGATTATAGTGACACTTTCTCTCCTACTGCCAAGATGGCTTTTGTTAGACTATTACTAGTCATGGTTGCTCTTTCTTAAATTTAGAAGAAATAATATCTTATTATTATTGAAATTTGTAAATGTATCTCTCATTGTTGACAAAGTTTTTGTATACTCACAAAATTAACACATCCTATATATACACGAGTCTGTTGTCTATTTTAGGAAATAAGGACAGCCTATTCTAGGGAAAATCCCTGTAATTGTGGGATTGTTATTGTAGTAATAATAGCAAGATACAGGAAATATAAAAAACTAAAATACAGTAGGAATAATATCTAAAACTTCCTAAAATATATTTTGACACTCTTCAACTTTGACACCTGTATCAGTTGGATATAAAAAATGCCTTCTTTCATGGTGATTTGCTCAAGATTTATATGGAGCAACCTCTTGGTTTTGTTGCTCAGGGGAGTCTTCTAGATTAGTATGCTGTCTTAGCAAATCTTTATATGGTCTTAAACAATCTTCTAGTGCATGGTTTAGTAGATTCAGTGTAGTAGTTCAACAGTTTGGTATGAATCGTACTGAGGCTGATTATTTTGTGTTCTATCGGCATTCAGAAGTTGGGTGCATCTACATGGTAGTGTATGTTGATGACATTGTGTTATAGTTAGCAATACCCATGGAATTTGACAGTTAAACAACACCTTTGTCATCATTTTGAGGCAAAAGACCTTGGTAAACTTAGATACTTCTTGGGAATTGAGGTAGCACAATCTGATAACGGGATTGTGATTTTTAAGAGGAAGTTGGCATTGGACATTTTAGAGGAGATTAGGCTAATGAATTCCATGCCCATTGATACACCTATTGATCCATATGCTAAACTCGTACCAAGTCATGGAGAGCCACTTTTAGATCCCGAGAAGTACAAGAGACTAGTTGGGAAACTAATCTACCTCACAGTCACTAGTCCTGACATCTCCTTTGCAGTTAGTGTGGTAAGTCAGTTCCTTAATTCACCATGTATAGGACATTAGAATGTTGTCATCTGTGTCTTCATTCTAAAGTACATTAAAGGAGCTCCAGAAAAAGGTTTCTTGTATGGGCACAATACTCATACTTGGGTTGTGGGATACTTAGTTGCAGATTATGTAGGCTCTTTCACTGACAGGAAATCTACTTCTGGATTTTTTGTCTTTATTGGTGACAACTTGATTTCTTGGAAAAGTAAGAAGTAGAGTGTAGTAGCAAGATCTAGTGCAAAAGTATAGTATAGAGCTATGGCTTTAGCTATTTGTGCAATTATTTGACTCAAATAATTCCTTAATGAATTCAGATTTGGAGAGATTACACAGATGACTCTAATCTTTGATAACCAAGTTGCCCATCATATTGCCTCAAATCCAGGACTTCATGAGAGGACCAAACACATTGAAGTATATTGTAACTTCATCCGTGATGTAGATTGCCCATCATATTGCTAACTCCTATGATTAGTTTGTCGATGTCTTCGGAAAATCATTGTGGGGTCCTAGAATTGATTATATTTGTAACGAGTTTGGTGCATATGATTTATATGCACCAGCTTGAAGGGGAGTGTTAGATGTATTTCAATATATAATATTCTCTTTGGTTGTGCTTGACACATAAAGATTCATGCATATTCATCTCCTTTTACAATTTTATGGTCAAATTCAATTTTTTTTACTTGCTTATTGTAACAAACTGAATGCTTAGTAAACTCCAGTTTGAGGGCGAATGTTGAGAATAAGTCTATATAAACATGGCTTAGATATTATCTTTATTTTAAATATAGTATGTAGGCATATTATCTGAGATATTACAAGAAATAATATTTTCTATATTCATATAATCATATGTGTAATTTTAAATAAGTCTATATAAACACGTTTTTGCTCGGTTTAGACACGGTTTCATTCCATTATTGTTCTCTATTTCTCTGGTTTTAACAATAACCTTATTATATTTACTAATGCATTTAATCTTTTATATACCTAAGCCAATAATAACAACACATCAATGAGAATATTGGTGATCAATGGTAGTTTCAATAACAAAATGCACATTAAATAGGGGTATTTTAGTATACTAATATACTAATTGATGTTTTCGTATTGGTTGTGCACTAATCTTAAACAACTACAATTTTCGAATGGAGGGAGTGTCTTAAATTAACATATCACTTGATCTTAATTTTCGTAAGATGTGACAAGCAACACAGCAATGTTACTCACAGTAGGTACTAGTTCGATAAAAACATATTTCTTTATTAGCTGCTGTGAGGTAGAAATAAATGTTTGTACATGTGTTTAGAGAAAAAGAGATAGGACATATCAAGTGAGATAAGTGAATTGTAATCATTAAATGTTACAAAATTGTAAGGACCAAATGACTGCTTACACCACACACTTTCAGTGCCCTAACTTCTCTAACTAGATCTATTTTCAATATTTGCTTCTCTTTATCCAATGACAACTTCATAATCAATCATATTGTTTATAATGCGCCTCCCTTTGCACTGTTTGTTGGAAGCTGTAATCTGGAGGATAAAGTAAATAAATATAAGTTGAAAAAGTGTCTAAATGATTCTGGCTGAGTCATTCCTTTTTTATTTTAAGCTGACTATTCTGTCCCATGCAACTGGCAGGTTGAGCTTCTTATTCTGTCACACCATTTCTACAAATCATCTTCTTGCCTTGATGGAGTTGATGTTCTTGTTGCCCTTGCTGCAACTAGGGTTGATGCTTATGTTTTGGAGGGTGATTTTCTGTGTTTGGCTCGCCTAATAACTGGAGTTGGAAATTTTTATGCTCTAAATTTCATTCTTGGCATTCTTATAGAAAATGGTCAATTAGATCTTCTTCTTCAGAAGTATTCTGCTGCTGCAGACACAAATGCTGGTACTGCTGAGGCTGTCAGAGGATTTCGAATGGCTGTTCTTACATCCTTGAAGCATTTCAACACTAATGACCTTGATGCATTTGCCATGGTTTGTATTCATTGCTATAATATCAACTGCTAACTATGTTGTTTATTTACTATACAATAAATGAATATATAGATTAATGATTGTATGTTGCTAACATACAATTATTTATGTAAGTATTATTGAATAATACATACCTTTTGTTTCACAATAGTTTGTTGCTATCTCACCATTTAATATAATACAAATTATTCATTAAAAACTTTTTACTCTATATATTTAAAAATAACTCACTTTACTCCCTATAAGTACTGTTGGATATATAAACTGTCTTTATCTTCTTTTTTTTTTTTTTAGCCTTGTTATGTAACATCTTGTACACACACACATATATATATATATAAGCCATCCCCACTATCTGAGGATAAGAGCATGTCTCCTAAAATATTAAACCATTTTTATGCAAGTTGGTATCAGAGTAGGAACGGTCCTGCTATCTCTTTATGGTTGTCCTTTCGTGCCTTGTCGTCGCCCTTGACCATTGTTAATCGGCATTGACCGACGGGTTTGCAAGAAGAAGACAAGGTTAGGTGTGCACTATTAAGTGCGACCCAACGCTGGTGGTTGCGAGAGCAAAAGCTCTCTAGTGCAACCCCTCGCACTGGCAAAACAAAGCTCATTCTTAGGCACATGAAACCTATGTGTCATCTTCTAGTCACTGGAGCTTTGTCATGCGCCGTCATTCTTTATGTCAGCTTTTTTTTAGGCCTTTTCCATCCCTGTTTGGCTCCAGTTGTTAAGTTGAAAAATAGTCAAAGTCTAACTCTATTTTTTCTCGGTTCCTAGCTGTGATTTTTTACTTCTCTTCTATCAACACTTGAGCACAACTTCAAAATGACATTTACACATCAGACTCACTTCTCATCAATGCCAAGTATTCAATAGCTTACATGGATAGATGATTCAGGTGCTTCTAATGAAGGTCTTTGTTTTCATCTATCTCTTCACCAAAATTTCCTTATCTTACTACACTAACTAATGGGTCTAAAGTTGCTTCCCAATGAGTTGGTCAAGTGTTTTTGTCTCCATATGACCTAATTTCCATAACTCAATTGACTCGTGATATAAATTGCTCAATAATATTTGATGTTGATTTCTTTGTCATACAAGATCGTAGTTTGCGTCAACTGTTTGGAAGAAGACATGAATCAAGAGATCTCTCTACTACTTGGAAAACAGTTCTTCTGTATCTTGTTTTGTTACCTCTTCTCCAAAGGTTATGCATAATCATATACGACATCCTAGTCTTGCCAAGTTACAAACCCTAGATTGTGAATCTTATCAATTAGGCAAATATGTTAGATAATCTTTTCATAAACAAATTGAAAAAAAAAATGTAATTCAGCTTTTTTTACCATTCACACAGATATTTGGGGACCAAGTCATGTAACATCTTTTCATTTAAGATATTTTGTTCTTCATTAATAAATATTCTTGATGTACTTGGGTTTATTTGATGAAAGATAGATTTGAACTTTTGTCTATTTTTATGTTCTTTTTGCATGAAATTAAAATTAATTTGGAAAGATCATTAAAGTCTTTAGAGGTGACAATTCGAAGGAATATTTCTTCTCAGAACTTTCCTTTTTGTCCTCACAAGCAATCCTACATCAATCTATATGCCCATACACACCTCAACAAAATGGAATAGCCGAAAGGTAAAATAGACATTTAATTGAGACTACAAGGACCTTGTTGCTTAATGTCAATGTTCCTTGTAGAAAGAGGTGAACATGCATGACTCCTTGTGTGTTACAGAATCAAGGAAATATTATATACATACATATATATATATATATATATATATATATATATATATATATATATACACACACACACACACACACACACACACACACATACATACTGTACAAAAAAGCAAATACAAGGAAATGGACTTAGGCTCATATATTGAACTACATCTAACACTCTTCCTCAAGCTGGTGTATATAAATCATATACACCAAGCTTGTTACAAATATAATCAATTCTAGGACTTTGCAATGATTTTCTAAAAACATCGGTTAGCTTATCATAGGAACTAACAAACTGGGTAGAAATGGTTCTAGATACACTCTTCTCACAAATAAAGTGACAATCTACTTCAATATGTTTAGTCTTCTCATGAAAGTTGGATTTGAGGCAATATGCAGGATAACGTAGTTATCACAAATTAGAGTCATTTGTGTAACCTCTCCAAATCTTAATTCATAAAGGAGCTATTTGAGCCAAATAAGTTCACAAGTTGCTAAAGTCATAGCTCTATACTCTACTTCTGCACTATATCTTACCACTACATCCTGCTTCTTACATTTCTAAAAAATCAAGTTGTCAACAATAAAGACACAATATCCAGAAGTAGATCTCCTCTCAATGAGAGAACCTGCATAATCTGCATCTTAGTATCCCATAACCCGAGTATGATTATTGTGCCCCATATAACAAACCTTTTCCTAGGACTCCTTTAATACTTCAGAATGCGGATGACAACATCCCAATGTCCAGTAGAGGGTGAATTAAGGAACTGACTTACCACACTGACAGCAAAGGATATGTCAGGATGAGTAACTGTGAGGTAGTCCAATGCACACTTCCTTTGGGAAATCATAGTTTCATTGTCAGATTCTACTACCTCAATGCCCAAAAAGTATCTAAGTTTGCCAAGGTCTTTCGTCTCAAAATGATGATAGAGATGTTTTATCTATGAAATTCCATAGGTATCATTACCTGTAATAACAATGTCATCAACATAAGTAGATGCACCTACCTTCTAAATTACAATAGAACACAAAATGATCAACCTTACTACGATTCATACTGAATTGTTGGACTACTTCATTGAATCTACCAAACCATGCCCTGTGATACTGTTTAAGACCATATAAAGATTTGCGAAGACGGCATACTAATCCAGAAGATTCTCTTGAGCAACAAAACTAAGAGGTTACTCCATATAAATCTCCTTATGCAAGTCACCATGAAGGAAGACATTTTTTATATCTAACTGATACAGGGGTCAATGTCGTAGTGCAACCAAGGCTAAAAAAAGTCAAGTAGAAGCCATCTGGGCAACGGGAGAAAATGTGTCAGTATAGTTTAACCCGAATATCTGAGTATAATCTTTGACAACTAAATGAGCTTTGAGGTGATCAATAGTACCATCAAAGCCCACTTTTATAGTAAAGATCCACCAACAACCAACAACAGACTTTTCAGGAGGCACAAGAATAAGATCCCAAGTACCAATTTTCTAAAGAACACACAATTCATCAAGCATGACCTACCTCCTACCCAGATGAGATAAAGCATCACCTACAGTTTTAGGAATGGACATAGTGGAAATGAAAGAAAGACAAGCATAGAAAGATAGAGACAATCTGTGATAACTCAATTTAACATAATGAGGGGAAAGATTATGAGTGAAACGTGTACCTTTACAAAGAGCAATAGGTAGATCAGACACCAAGGAAGAGTAGGAGATGGAGTAGGTGGCATCGGAGTAAAGTCAATGGATGACCCAATGGGAAGTCGAACATGTTGTCGAGGATGATAAACCCGGAGAGGAGGTGGAGAAGATGGTGGGTTAGTGGGTACAACAGACGTATCTATGGGATGGAAAACAAAAGGGAGGGGGCGAGACAGAAATAGGCTCAGAAAAAGAGGAATTAGACGAAAAATAGAGAGAAGACTTAAAGAAGGTGACATCAGCGGAAATCAAGTATCGATGAAGGGAAGGTGAGAAACACTAATACCTTTTTTTAGACCTAGGATAGCCTAAAAAGTCACACTTGTGAGATCGAACAGACAATTTATCTAAACCAGGAGTAAGGTTATGAACAAAACAAGTGGAGCCAAAAATTCTGGGGGTAAAGGATGAAGTGAATTATGAGGAAACAAAATACAGTGAGGGATTTGGTTATTGAGGACAGAAGAAGACATGCGATTGATAAGGTAACACAATGAGAATAGCAATCCTCCCAAAATTTTGGAGGAACATGACCATGCAGTAAAAGAGTTTTAGTTGGTTCAATAAGGTGTTTATTCTTACGTTTTGCGAGCCCATTTTGTTGAGAGGTATAGGCACAAGAAGTTTGATGAAGAATACCATGAGAAGACATGAAGGTCTGAAAAGACTGAGAAAGGTATTAGACACAACTCGGACCTCAAATATCTGAGTGAATTAAAGCAAAAGAAGACACAACTCGTTTGGGGACACTCTTAGGAAAAGAACTACGACTATGTTTTCCTAATTAACATGACTCACATGACAAATTAGACAACTTAGATAGACGGGGTACAAGTCATAGAAGCTTGGCAAGACTAGGATGATCTAATTGAGAATGAATGAGAGTAGGAGAATCTACAGCCCAGTCAACATAAACAAATGTCCGTAGGTGATAATGGCTATTTGACTCACATCCAGTCCCAATTATCCATCTCAAACTCCGGTCTTTAGTAAAAGAAACAAGACAATCAAGAGAACGAGTGAGTCAACTAAGGGATAATAAATTAAAGAGAGACCCAGGAACATAAAGTACATTATCAAGAGAGAGAGAAAAGAAAATAGGGGCAGTACTAACACTATGAGAGGGGGTTCGAGAGCCATTAGCCACAGTGACAGAGGGTAAAAGACCAGAAGTTACAAGAGTGGAGGAAAGAGACTTATTACCACATATATAATCAGTGACGCTAGAGTCAAGGACCGAAGGGCCAAAAGAGGCAAAGTAAGTGAGATCAGCAAAGGAAGTGTCAGTGTGCACAACAGAAGTAGTGGAGCTAGAGACCTGACGTTCCTCGTACCATTTCAGAAAGTCATTGAACAGAGCTGGACGTGAAGAACTACCCAGAAGGAGTGGCACGAGAATCTACAGGAGCAATGAGGATAGTTTGAGGAGCAGCAGTAGTAGCCAAACATAGAGGACGACCATGCAACGCATAACATCGGTCAATGATGTGGCCAAGTTTGTGACAATGGTCACATCGAGGGCGACTTCGACAGCAGCGGAAATCAACCGGAAACGGCAGGAAACAACTGAAAATTGTAAAGAAACTCGATTTTCAGAAAAAAAAAAAAAAACTTAGGCAAGGATCCACCTAACTCTAGATACCATGTAACAAGAGGTGAACATGCATGAATCCTTGTGTGTTTTACTCAACAAGGAGATATTATATATACTGCACAAAATAGAAAATACAAGGAAATGGGCTTAGGCCCATATATTGAACTACAAAGCTTTTGCATAATCGTTTACGACATCCTAGTCTTGCCAAGTTCCAAACCCTAGATTGAGTCTTGTCAATTAAGCAAACATGTTAGATAATCTTTTTGTAAACAAATTAGAAAAAAAATATAATTCAGTTTTTTCTACCATTCACTCAGATATTTGGAGACCAAGTCATGTAACATCTTTTCATTTTAGATATTGTGTTACCTTCATTAATGAATATTCTTGATGTACTTGGGTTTATTTGATAAAAGATAGATTTGAACTTTTGTCTATTTTTATGTTCTTTTTGCATGAAATTAAAATTAATTTGGAAAGATCATTAAAGTAGAGGTGACAATTCCAAGGAATATTTCTTCTTTGAACTTTCCTTTTTGTCCTCATAAGTGATCCTACATCAATCCACATGCCCACACACACCTCAACAAAATAGAATAGTCGAAAGGTAAAATAGACATTTAATTCAAACTACCCAGACCTTGTTGCTTGATGTCAATGTTCATGTTCATCATAAGGGTGATGCTATCCTTAATCTCTATTTCTTATTAAATAGGATGCTTTTCTCATCTCTTGAAAATCAAACTCCTCACTCAATTACTTTTCCAAATGAACTCTCGTATGTTGTTTCTGCCAAAATCTTTGGTTGAACATGTTTTGTTTATGATGTTTCTCAAGGTTTAGATAAACCTTTTGCAAGAACTATCAAGTGTGTACTTCTTGGTTATTCATGCCTTAGAAAAGGGTACAAATGTTACTCTTTAACCACCAATAAGTACTACATGTCAACTAATGTCAACTTCTTTGAGTAAACCATGTTTTTTGTAAATAAGATTCCAATCCTATACGTGTTTTGACTATTCCTTATATTACTTCCTTATATTATTCCCGTGGTAATTTCTACTCTATAATGTTCGATCAAGGAGAAATCAACTCACTTCCCTATTCACTTGTCAAGCTTAATCATCTCCATCTTCTGGTGCTACCCATCAAAGCAAAATGTAGAGAGCTAGTTCAACAATGCAAGAAGCTTCTACCGAGTCATGTCCATCCTCTTCAGCTTCCCCTACAATGAATCTTAGCACATCATCTCCCTCTGTTTATGCAGATTTAGGATAGCCCATTATCATTGTTTATGCAAATTTAGGAAAAGTATTCGTTCGACTCGATATCCTCATCCTATATATTTAAGTTATCATTATTTATGTTCTTTATATTCTTCTTTTGTATCTTTCTTGTCTCCTATTACTATTCCCAAAAATGTTGAGGAAACACTTGCTCATCTTGGATGGCATCATGACAACAACCATGATTGTTGAGATGCAGGATCTTGATGTTAGTGGTACGTAGGAGTTAGCTCCCCTTCCTTCGGGAAAAAGGTCTATTGGTTGACGATGGGTATATGTTGTTAAGGTTGGACAGTTCAAGAATTGTTATATAAAGATAAAGGGTACACCCAAATTAGTGGGTTGATTGGGTAGGGTGTCCTTTAGATAAGAGGTCCACCACAAGATACTGTGTTTCCATTGGGATAACATTATCTCATGGAAGAGCAAGAAACAAAAACGACTTCTTGGCCTAGTGTAGAAGCAAAATACATAGCTACGACTACAATCATTTGTGAATTAATGTGGGTTAAATAATTTATTCAAGAATTAACGTTTAGTGAAGTTTAGTCAATGAAGTTGTATTGTGATAATCAAATAGCTCTTCATATTGCTTCTAATCCAATGTTTCATGAAAGAGCAAAACATATAGAAATTGACTGTCACTTGCAAGGAAGAAGTTGTTGTCCAAAGAACTACAGAATTTGTCAATCCAATGATCAACTTGCAAACTTTTTGACAAAATCCATAAGGGGTCCTCGGATTAAGTTTATATGTTCCAAGTTTGTACCATATGATTTATATGCTCCAAGTTGAGGGGGGATGTTAGATATATAAATTGTATTCATCTTTCGTTTTTTGCTTATCTCATGTATGATATATGTCTCATTATGCTATTTTCTGTTAGTCTTGTTAATTGCTATGTAACCTCTTTCATATAATGTAAATGAAGCATCCTGACTGAGGAGAGGAGCATTTTTCCCAAAATATTAAACCCTTTTTATTCAAGTCAATGTTACTCTTGTTAATTGTTATGTAACCTCTTATATATAATATATATGAAGCATCCTCACTGAGGAGAGGAGCATTTCTCCCAAAATATTAAACCCTTTTTATTCAAGTCAATTTAAATCCCTTTTACTCCTTTTCCTTCACATTGACATGGGGTAAAATGGATTTAATATGATAGTAAAACAAGTTATATTTACTAATAGAGAGTAAAAGGTAAAGTTAACACAATTTTAGGTAATGATGAGTAACTTTTCCTATAATATGTCAATAGTATGGCATTGCAAATTCTGTGTCGTGTACTTCTTGAAGGAACGACCTAAAAAGTGGACCGGTTGCTTTTTCCTCTTGCGTAGAATTTTTTCCCCCTTATTACTGGTTCTCTTTTGCTCAAAATCAATGAAAGTTTAATATTTTAAAAGCTGAAGCAAAGAAATTAGATTGAAATGTGATAATCAATTGATTATAATTGTGTTCTTTACAGGTGTACAATCATTTTGATATGAAACATGAGACAGCTGCGCTTTTAGAGTCACGTGCAGAGCAATCCTGTCAGCAGTGGTTTCATTGCTACAATAAAGACCAGAATGAAGACTTACTGGATTCCATGCGCTATTTCATTGAAGCTGCTGAAGTTCACTCTTCTATTGATGCTGGCAACAAAACACGTAGAGCTTGTGCTCAGGCTTCCCTTCTGTCCCTTCAAATACGAATGCCAGATTTACAATGGCTTTATAGATCAGAAACCAATGCTAGGAGAGCTTTAGTTGAGCAGTCTCGATTTCAAGAAGCTCTGATTGTAGCTGAAGCTTATAACCTGAATCAGCCAAGTGAGTGGGCTTTAGTACTCTGGAACCAGATGCTTAAACCTGAAGTAATGGAGGAGTTTGTGGCTGAATTTGTGGCAGTTTTACCTCTTCAGCCTTCAATGTTGACTGACTTAGCTAGATTCTATAGAGCTGAAGTTGCTGCTAGAGGGGACCAATCTAATTTCTCTCTCTGGCTCACAGGGGGAGGATTGCCAGCTGAATGGGCTAAATATTTAGGAAGATCGTTCAGGTGCTTACTGAAGCGAACAAGAGATTTGAAATTGAGGATGCAGTTGGCTACAGTGGCTACTGGATTTGGAGATGTCATTGACGTATCTAATGAAGAAATGGATAAGGTCCTTGACAACTCAGCACCACTAGTTTTGAGGAAGGGCCACGGTGGAGGTTACCTCCCTTTAATGTGATACTTTCTACTATAGATCATCAAAATGATTGGACCAATTATTATGGCCAGGAAGCAGGTTCTTAACCTTAACCGTTTATGGATTCAAAACAATTAGGGAATATTGCTCCAAACATTGAAGATGTGGAGCAGAAAGCTGAAGTGTTGACCAAATGAAAATTGGATGGTTGGTTGGTGAAAGTGATATGTATATTTTTTTGGTTATGCTTGATGGTTCTATATTGGGCCAACTGTATCTATATCTCATTCTTGTAAAACACCATTTTAGTTTTGGTTTTCTCCATTTTTTTTGCAGGGAGGAGAGGCGAGTTTATTGTCGGTTTTGAGGCTAGTAGATAGAATGTCCCATTGGTCTCCCCCCCCCCCCTCAATGTATAGTTCCTATACATCAATGTAAAATCCATTTGTCATGTTTAACACACATGCTCCAATTCTTTCTACAAAATATTCTCCTCGCACATTCACAAACAATAGCCTGCCTTTCAGCTTTGCTGCAGTACATGTTACTGAGTTATGCCATTTGAATACAGTCAATTGTTCCCCGTCCCCTTTTCAGTGTTGAAGCACTTGAGTTTGAATAATTCTAGAGTGAACCACTTTGTAATGTGGTTCTCGTTGTACCATTTCTATTCTGTCCTATTTTATTTGTTTTCAATTTATTTTATTAATGAAAACAACGAAGGATAAAAATAACCTTCATTAACAATAATAATAATAGTTAACACTGGATCTGAAAGGAAATTGTCTTTAGAATCCTTAATTAAATGGGTGTTGTTCCCTTCACAGCTTCACTCATTCTTTTGTTTATACACTTGTTATACATAACAGTTTTTCAAAATATTTTTCACTCAACAAAAAACTAATTCTGTTTTCCCCTCTCATTACATAGTCTCTTCCTCACACACCCATTCATTTGCTACACACCCTTCACAGAGAACCTATGTACCCTTCATTCTTCATCAAAAGTTGCATGTTAATATACCTTGCAGATTAGTTAATCCAGACATGACATTATGTTGCACCTCTAGATTAGCTAGTATGAATGTTCAAAATATACCTTCTGGATTAGTTAATCTGAATGTCAACAATTTGTTGCTCCTCCAGATTAGTTAGTTCGGATGTTCATAATATGTTCTCTGGACTGGCTAATCTAGACATTCATTTAGGAGGGTGCATGTCCTTCAGATTACGTAATTCAGATGTGCTAAAAACCTTTCTAGATTTATGTAATTTGGATGTTGTAAAAATTCTCCAACTTTTGTAATCCAAAAAAGATGGGTGTAAAAAAAATGCAAACACAAACTTACTTTGGTGTTTTCTCTTCTTTTGGTTTCTTACAAACATCAGGAATTATTCTTTTCTGTCACTGGTTTCTTACAAAATCTACTTTTGAATTAAAATTTCCATTTTTAATATCATGCTCATAAAATTTTACAGTCATGTAAAAAATTTATATCGCATCAGCAAATATTAAAATTTATGTTGGTATCCAACTTCACATAGCAGAATAAGCCTTGGCTTTCTTATAGATCAATAATTGGACAGAAAATTCACATTATGTGATGAATTGTTATTATAGGTCGAAGTGTTTTGTGTTTTATACCAGTGTTAACTAATATACATGGGCTCCAAGATGTGCACAGATTTCAATGATTGAAACTAATTACCTTTTGTCTCTGGACAGAAACTTCATCCATGAAGGTGAATGATATGACTTCCCAGATTGCAGACAATGTTGGATCGGCTGTAAATGCTACTAATGCCCTGCCTGTAGGTGACAGTACTTACATTTCATTACAATAGGCAGAGTCCTAAACGTCAATGGTTAATAACTCCTGTTTCACTAGACTCCTCTGTTTCTGCAATATCTGACATCTCTAGCTCTTCTACAAGTGAAAAAATATTTGATTCCCAAAGTAAAACTATTGAGAATGATAGAAAAGCAGAACATTTTGGATGCATCAATGTTCCAGGTGATTCTGATGAAGGGCCTGCTTCTCCTTTGAAGGTGGTTGCTGTGCTTTGTGAACAACAATTGTTTTTGCCTTTGCTAAGGGCATTCGAGATGTTCCTTCCATCACGCCCCTTGTTAACATTCATCCGTGCTCTTCAAGTAAGGCCACTAATTCAAAATTTATCTAGTTCATTCAGTGTATACTCGAGAATAGCAGATACTATGTTCAACGGTTGTCTATGGTATAATACAATATTGATTCACTTTTATGTGCTGCTGCATTTTTGGCTTAGTGCCGTAAAAAGTGATCTTGATTTAAGTGCTGTTGTCTGGTTATTTTTTACATATGTATTGTGACTTTCTTTCACTAGGTATTTCTTTTTTGTTTTAGCCTTTTAGGATAAATTACACTTTATCCCCTTGTAGCCCTCCAATGTTACTTTTTTTTTTTTTCTTCAGGCATATTAACAAATGCGCCTCTCAGAAGCTTCTGCCCATTTGGGCTCCTTTTCTGCACAAATTAAGGAAGAACCAATGTACTTACAGGCAAATGTGGGAAGAGATGCACAGATTGGGGCATCATGGATCAGTTTCACTGCTTCAACAGCCGCTGATGCAGTGCTTTCAACCTGCCCATCTCCTTACGAAAAAATATGCTTACTGCATATTAGAGTACTCTAGTTATATGTGTGTATATGGCTGTCTCAATTACAGCAAATCTGTTTTACTTTCTGTTATGTCTGATTCTGTTAAGTTTGTTAGTTGTTTTACTTTTCTCTTAAGTTTGTTATTAGTTATATGTCCTCTCTTTTCTGTCAGGGCTTCTTCTTCTCTATAAATAGAGAAGTGTGTTTCTGTTGTAAGTAAGAGGAAATAATAAGAAATTCTCTTTTCTCTGTTCTTCTTCTTCTCTGCATTTTTCTGTCATGGTATCTAGAGCACAGTGAGATCCATGGCCGCTTTGATCAATTTTGTTACTGATTCGAATTTCCTACTCTGGAAACAACAAGTAGAACCGGTTATCAAGTCTCACCGCTTACATCGATTCGTGGTGAATCCTGAAATTCCTCTTTGATTTCTTACCGAAGGTGATCGAGATACCGGCTCTGAAAATCCTGCTTACACCACCTGGGAACAGCATGATCGATTGCTGTTAACCTGGCTTCAATCAACTCTTTCCTCGTCGATTTTGTTGTGTGTTCTTGGTTCTATTCATTCTTATCAGGTCTGGGAGAAAATCCATGACTATTTTCACCTGCAGACTTGCGCCTGTGCCAGGCAACTTCAGGCTGAGTTGCGCGCCTCCAATCTTGATGATAAATCTATGCGTGACTTTCTTTCTCACATCAAATCACTTGCTGATGCCTTGGCTTCTGTTGGTGATCCTATTTCGCACAAGGAGCATGTTGATGTGATTCTTGAAGGACTCCCACAAGAATATAGTTCTATTGTTACTGTTGTTGAGAGCCGCTTCGAGCCTATTCCGATTGAAGAAATTGAAGCCTTACTGCTGGCTCAAGAATTACGAAATAAGAAATATCGCAAGCAACTGTTAACTGACACTCCTTTAGTTAATCTTGCTCACGGTGCTCGTGAAAACCTTGATTCGTCATTGTCTCATAGTTCCACTAACGCCTTTGCCTCGCAATGAGACTCTGCAAACTCACTGGCTGGTGCGCGTGGTGATGCACTGGTCATTACAGTCGCGGAGGGCATCAAGGCGGCGATCGTGGTCGTGGATGACGGTTCTCTAACTTTCAGTGTCAAGTGTGTCTTAAATATGGGCACACTGCCTCCTTTTGTTACTATAGGTTTGATTAGCATTATCAACCTAATCTTTCGCTCTCGTTGCAAGAACTTGTGGCACAAAACCACTCTCAGCAGAATCTGCCTATCCCTTCGCCAGGTTATAATGGAAGTTTCCAGCAAACTGCTCTCTACAAACCAAATGGATTTCTCAGCCCCGGTTATACAGACCTGCTCAGCATTCTTAGAATTCTCAATATCTGAGTGCTATGGTAGCAAATACTCCTACTCAACCTTGTTCTACATTTACATGGGTTCCAGATTCAGGTGCCTCCTTTCATGTTACTGAAGAATGTCAGAATATTCAGCAGATAAGTCCCTTTGAAGGACCTAACCAGATCTATATTGGTAATGGACAAGGTTTGCCCATTAATTTCTCGGGTTCCTCTACCTTTCCCTCTCCTTATAATTAAAAAATTTCCTTGTCTCCCACGCATTGGCTGCATGTTCCTTCAACAACCAAAAATGTCATCAGTGTTAGTAAGTTTGGTCAAGACAATAATGTCTTCTTTGAGTTCCATCCTAAGAGGTCACCAATGAAGTCTTGCTTCAAGGCTATGTTAGTGCTGATGGTCTCTATTCCTTTCCAAGTCTTCATCTCCAAAGCACTCCAACTGCTTCTTGTTTAGTTTCTAATTCTGCACAAACTATCAAACCCACTGACATTTCTTGTAATAATTCTAAGTCTCAACTGGTATGGCATGCTCGGTTAGGTCATCCCAATTCACATGTCTTGAAACTTGTTCTGAAACATTATACTATACCCATAGTCAATAAAAATCCTATTGAATTTTGTTCTGCTTGTTGTGTTGGAAAATCTCACAGACTTCCCTCCTCTAATTCCAATACTGTGTACAATTATCCATTAGAATTGGTGTATAATGACTTGTGGAGACCTTCACATATTCCCTCTAAATATGGTTTTCTTTATTATATTACCTTTGTTGATACTTTTTCTAGATTTACTTGGATATATCTCCTCAAAAATAAGTCTGATACCTACATGTTTTCTTACAATTTAAAGTCATGGCTGAACTCCAATTTCATACTAAAATCAAAAGCATTCAAACTGATTGGGGAGGTGAATTCAGGTCCCTAACCTCTTATTTTACCAAACATGGTCTCATTCATAGAGTTATTTGTCCTTATACGCATCACCAAAATGGTGTTGTTGAAAGAAAAGATAGACATGTGGTTGAACTTGGTCTTACCTTGGTAAGTCATGCATCTCTTCCTCTCAAATTTTGGGATTTTGCCTTTACCACGGCTGTTTATCTTATCAATAGACTACCTACAGCCTCTCTCAATTTTGCTGTCCCTTATATTGTTTTGTTCAAGTAGCCCCCAGATTACAGTTTACTAAAAACCTTTGGCTGCTTGTTACCCATTTCTCAGGCCTTACAATCAACACAAGCTAGAGTTCAAATCTCATGAGTGTGTCTTCCTTGGTTATTCCACTTCTCACAAAGGTTATAAATGTCTATCTCCTACAGGTAAACTCTTTATATCAAAAGATGTGGTGTTTAATGAAATCAAGTTTCCTTATACAGACCTGTTTTCCTCCTCTCCGAGTCAGCTCTCTGCTAAAAGTTCTTCCCCTCTTCCCCCACTTCTATTCCTTTAGTTGTCCTTGTTTAGCACCCTGTCATTTCTCCCTCACTAGTTACTACACCCAATTCTACTTCTTCTAATGATAAGTCTATTGCAGCGAACAATCAGCCCACCTCCACTCCCTCCCCACCTGTTACACTCTATCCCATGCAAACCAGCTCAAAATCTGGAATTTCTCATAACAGAATTCACCCTTTCTTATTTCTCACCCATTGTGAACTGAGAAATGTTAAACAGGTCTTAAATGATCCTAAGTGGTACCTTGCAATGCAGAAAGAATATGCAGCTTTACTGAAAAATCAGACCTTGGATTTAGTCTCCCTATCTCCCAATAGACAACCAATAGGGTGCAAGTGGGTTTTCAGGGTTAAAGAAAATGCTGATGGTATTGTTAACAAATACAAGGCCAAGCTGGTTGCTAAAGGATTCCACCAACAACCTGGCATTGACTTTAATGAGACCTTTTCTCCGGTTATCAAACTTGTGACTGCTCGGCTTATTCTCACCTTGGCTTTGACCAATCATTGGCCCCTTTTTCAGTTAGATGTCAACAATGCTTTCCTCAATGGCATCCTTAAAGAGACAGTTTATATGCGCCAACCCCCAGGGTTTGAAAACGGTGATCCATCTCTTGTCTGCAAGCTGAATAAAGCTTTATATGGGCTGAAATAGGCCCCTAGGCAGTGGTTTGAACGTCTTAAGGCCACCCTTACTCAGTTTGGTTTCATCGCCAGCAAATTTGACCCCTCTCCCTTTTCATTTACAAGCACAAAGGCCATACTGCTTATCTGCTTGTGTATGTTGATGATATTATCATCACAAGCAACTCATCTCAACTGATTCATGTTCTCACTAGAAAACTTGACTCTAGTTTCTCTCTTAAACAGCTGGGGCAATTGGACTATTTTCTTGGCATTGAGGTAAAATACATGTCAGATGGATCTATTCTTCTCACGCAAAGCAAATATATCAGGGATTTGTTGCAGAAAACAAAAATGACAGAAGCTCAGCCTATCTCTTTTCCTATGGCGTCATCCTGCAGGCTAACTAAAGAAGGTTCAGATCTCTTTTCAGTCCCTAGGCTGTACAGGTCCGTTGTTGGTGCTCTTCAGTATACTCTCATTACTAGACCGGAAATCAGTTTTGCTGTCAACAAAACCAACCAGTTTATATCTCATCCTCTTGAGTCTCATTGGACTGCAATCAAACCCATTCTTCAATATCTAAAGGGAACCCTACATTATGGTCTTCTTCTGAAACCTGCTGCTGCTAGTATTCCCTTGTCCATTCAGGCTTTTTGTGATTCTGATTGGGCCTCGGATCCAAAAGACAGGAGGTCCACATCAGGAGCTCTTATTTTCCTTGGGCCCAACCTCATTTCTTGGTGGTTTCGCAAACAACAAGTTGTCACTAGGTCCAACGCAGAAGTGGAGTATCGTAGTCTTGCTCAAGACTCTGCTGAAATTTTATGGGTTCAGACCTTAATGACTGAACTAAGTGTTCCTTTCTCTGTCCTTGCAGTTTTTTGTGATAATGAGAGTGCAGTGGCCTTGACCCATAATCCTGTTCTGCATAAACGCACCAAGCATATGGAAATTGATGTCTTCTTTGTCAAAGAAAGAATTTTAGCCAAGCAGCTATTCGTTCGTCATGTTCCTACCCTTGAGCAGTGGGCAGATGCACTAACTAAGCTCTTGTCTCCCACTCCTTTTCTACTACTCTAGTCATATGTGCGTATATGATTGTCTCAACTGCAGCAAATCTGTTTTACTTTTTGTTATGTCTAATTTTGTTAAGTCTGTTAGTTGTTTTACTTTTCTGTTAAGTTTATCATTAGTTATATGTCCCTCTCTTTTCTGTTATGAGGTTAGTTAGTGGTTAGCTTCCTCTAGAAGCTTTTCTGTTAGGGCTTCTTCTTCTCTATAAATAGAGAAGTGTGTTTCTGTTGTAAGTAAGAGAAAATAATAAGAAATTCTCTTTTCTCTGTTCTTCTTCTCTGCATTTTTCTGTCACTGCAACTCCTTGCTGCTACTGACTTCGGTGATGGTGGATATACTGCAGCATATTATCGAAGGATTTGCTGGAAAATTAATTTAGCAGACCCTTTACTTCGTAAAGATAATGAGCTGCATTTAGGTGATGAAATTTCAGATGATGCTTCACTCTTATCTGAACGAGAGAACAATAGGCACTGGGAGCAGGCAAGGAACTGGGCCAAGCACTTGGAGGCCAATACTGCACCCTGGAAATCTGCTACGCACCACATTACTGAATCTCAGGTAAAGTGTTGTAAACCTGTAATCTCAATTGAGGAAAGTCTTGAGCCTATATTAAAATTTAAATCCTTAATCTATTGGATGGTTTATACAGAACCCCATTATAACAAATTCAAGGTTCCTTCAACTCATATTGATATTCTTACAAATGCATGGTGACTGCTCCTTGTAATGATATGGTCTCTTATTAAGTTTATTTTGGTCTGTCAAACTTCGTATTAGATTAATTAATTTTACTTTAGTGGGCATGATAAAACTGATTTTAGTGCAAATACTACATTGGCAATTGTAAATTTAGTATTATGAACATGAGTAATGTTTTTTTCATATATAACATCCATCTTATTGCTTAATCACTACTACATCTTCTATTCTGTTTCTTGCATGGAATTCTGCAATTGATTTATCATGTTGGTTTGACTCATTGTATTTATCTTGTTTGAATAAATTCTGGTGCATATGATGATTCATTTTATCAAATGGATAGCAAAATCTTATGTTGAAAATTATTTTTTATCGACAATTATAATTTTAAAACATTGAAGATAGGACATTTTTAAAATATTATAAATTCGCATCAATAATGATTTTTCTTAATCTTTCTGTAAACCTGAGTTAGGGTAAAACTTGTAATTTCTTTGCCATTTTGCATGAAGTTTTACTTTATGACTTTTAGCAATTTTTGTTGATATTTTGCATATTTCTCATCAACCCTTTCACCTCATTTTTCTCTGCCCTTGTATAAATGGTAGGCTGAATCTATGGTAGCTGAATGGAAGGAGTTTCTTTGGGATGTGCCAGAAGAGAGGGTTGCTTTATTGAACCACTGCCACACATTATTCATCAGATATTCCTTCCCTTCTCTTCTAGTGTGTTTGGTTTCTAATTTCTAGTATATTACTACAGTCAATGCTCAGCTAAAGATGTATAATGTATTTTATTTTATCTCTTGTAATGCTTGCAGGCTGGGTTATTTTTTCTGAAACATGCCAAAGCTGTAGAGAAAGATCTTCCTGCAAGGGAGCTTCATGAACTTTTATTGCTTTCTCTGCAATGGCTGAGTGGGATGATAAATCTTTCCAACCCGTATGGAACACATGCAAGAACTACTCTGTTTCAATTTCAGTTGGTATCTTTACTTATAATGTTGCTGAATATTTCAGGGTCTGCCCATCGCAACTTCTGCGTGAAATTGAAACCAAAGTATGGCTCTTAGCTGTTGAGTCTGAGACTCAGGTGAAGAGCGAAGAAGATCTCAATTTTACCTTTTCTACCAGGGAGAGTGGTATTAAGAATGACTCCAGTATTATTGACCGAACTGCAAGTATAATTGCAAAGATGGACAACCATATAAATACAATGAGGAGTGGAACTGTAGAATGACTCCAGGGAAAACAACCAAATCCCTCACAAGAATCAAATGATGGATGCTGGCATTTCAACGACTTTTTGGTGGGAATACAAATACAAAAAGAAGGGCCAAAGGATACATGGCATCAAGGCGCCCACCTCTTGAATCAGCAGATAAAAGTGCTGATACTGATGATGGCTCTAGTACTTTTAGTTTCAAAAATGAGTTGCAGTCGCCAGAGGAAAACGTAAAAGTCGAAATGTCTTTTTCTAGGTGGGAGGAAAGGGTTGGAGCAGCAGAGCTGGAAATTGCTGTTCTTTCTTTATTGGAATTTGGGAAAATTGCTGCTGCCAAGCAACTACAATATAAATTTTCTCCTGGACAAATACTGTCTGAGTTTAGACTTGTTGATGCAGCCTTGAAGCTTGCTGCTATTTCAACTCCTAGCAATGTATCAGTGCTAATGCTTGATGAGGAAGTGCGTACAGTTATGCAGTCATATGGTATACAGAATGATAACCACTATATTGACCCGCTGCAGGTAACTTTCCAACAAGAACCCCCTTCCATGCTGTTATTGCTAGTTTTGTTTGTCTACTGATGATAAGATGTGATGCTAGATTTTGGAGAGTTTAGTGGCCATCTTTACTGAAGGCAACGGGCATGGGCTGTGTAAGAAAATAATAGCAGTTATTAAAGCTGCAAACACCTTGGGCCTCTTATTTTCTGAGGCAGTCAACAAGCAACCAATTGAACTACTACAGCTGCTTTCTCTTAAAGCACAAGATTCCTTTGAGGAGGCCAAATTTCTGGTGCAGACTCACACAATGCCAGCAGCAAGTATTGCTCAAATACTTGCAGAATCTTTTCTAAAGGTTTGGCTAATCATTTTATTTCAATTCTAGTTAATAATGTTATTGTATGGCATGGTGTGTGGCAATTGGTAAAAAATGTTGCACATCCCTCCTGGTCATGATGAATTTTTTGTGGGCTTGTTGCCTGTGCATGTAATATAGATATTTGATGTGTAGTATCTGTTATGCAGGCATTAGTTAGACAACTCTACTTAAATACAAATTTCGCGATGTTAATATGGATTCATATAATTATAGTGCTATGTTTAATTATTTATATATCCAGGGCGTGTTGGCTGCACACCGTGGAGGATATATGGATTCACAAAAGGAAGAAGGACCTGCTCCATTGCTGTGGAAGTTTTCAGACTTCTTGAATTGGGCAGAGCTTTGTCTCTCTGAACCAGAAATTGGACATGCTTTAATGCATTTGGTGATTACTGGACAGGAAATACCACATGCTTGGAGGTATCATGCTGATAGTTGTCAGCCTTGCAATTTTTTTTGTCTACTATGTTCAGAAAATGGTGAATTAAAATTGGATGCTGCTGGGAAAATTCTAATTCACATTGATTTTAAGCTGATAAATGTAGTCAATTGTGACTGTGATGCTCTACATTCTTGTTTTGCTTAATTGAAGAGGAAAATGATTAAGACAAAGAAAAATTACATGCATGTAGCCAAGCTACTCAATCCCTTAACATCTCTATGAGATGCACCTTTGAAAAGAACATGTGCTTTACACCCCAGGAAGCCAAGCACCTAATTTTACCCGAAGATCACTGCTTATGTGAATTTATATCCTTAAAACCACCCTAATGTACCAAAGTGTATCAAATATTGCAATTTTTCAAACTTCTGTTTCTTCCATTCTACCAAAACCAGTAAAACTGATCCAAAGAATTAGGACATTACCAACATTCTGACAAAAGCCAAATAAATAAAGACTTTCATAAAACAGTGGCAACAGAACAATGCAAGACCAACATAGGAACAAATTCTGAGCTTGCAACTCACAACATTTTGGTGCATGCAACATTGGGCTGCTTTTTTGAAGACCAGATGGAATACTACTATATTACTATTAGAAATGGTAGGTTATTGACCTTACAAAACCGACTTATAAGATGAGATTTGCATTTCACTTATATATTATTTTGTGGCTATATTCAGCACACCCCTCACGACGAGGATTGGACATTTTGAGCGTAATATTTTTGCAGGATTGGGTGTTTGTTAGTGGTCTAATAGTGGATGTCATTATAGGCCCAACAATACTTTGTAAGGATAGACTTTGGTACCATATTAGGAATAGTAGGTTGAGTATAACTTAACCTTATAAAACTTGTAAGGCGAGGTTTTGACCATATCTCTAGACGATGTAGGATCTCCAACAACTACAATGACATACTTATCCATTTCAAATCAATAGTTGTTGTAGCATTTTAATTTTGTTCCAAAATTATAGCTTTAAAAATTCAAGACAACATGTTTTTTGTATAACCTTTCCCATTTTTCCAGCAATGTTTTTTGTATATCATCCTTTTCTAGTGAATTTTACAATAACCATCGATGACTATTCCGGCCATGACCAACTCTATCAAGTGTGTTTTTTGGTCATTGCCTTCTACTCATCACTCATCCTTCAGCAAAGAACTTTAGTTGCCTACATGTAGCTGTCCTTTTCTAGCATGTTTCTCAATTTAAATAATTTTGGGTCTTCACAAATATTGGTTTAAAGCCTCCAAACTTTGGTTTTAAGAAAGTTGGAACTTGCTTTTATTGCCATGAATTTTCATAGGTTGATGGATATTCTAGCCATCTGACAATGTTATATTTGTAGCAATGTTTCCTGACTTTACCAACATCCTTGAGTAATCTTTCCAAATATTATTTTTGTTAGATGTATTTCAATATATGGGTCAAAGCCCATCTCTTTGTAATTGCTCATTTGTACAACCCATATATAATATTCTCCTTACAGGACTGGAGTTTGGGATGAATAATTAGGACCGGTTGTGGATTCCCCTACTCTTATTCATGCTCAATTAGGTCATCCTAGTCTTGTCAAGCTTCAATGCCTTGTATTGCGTCTATCTAAGTTGTCTACTTTGCATGTAAGTCATGTCCATTAAGAAAACATAGTTGTAATTCTTTTCCTAAGAGTGTCCCCGAACGAGTTGTGTCTCCTTTTGCTTTAGTTCACTCGGATATTTGGGGCCTGAGTCGTATTCAGTTTAACTTAGGTTTTCAGTATTTTGTAATTGTTATTGATGATTATTCTCGTTATACTTGGTTATTTTTAATGAAAATTCGTTTTGAGTTGTTTTCCTTATTTCAGTCCTTTTATAATGAAGCTAAAACTCAATTTGGTGTATCTATTCATACCTTTCATAGTGATAATGCTTGCGAATACTTTTCTCAAGCTTTTCAAACTTTCATGTCTTCCCATGATATTCTTCATCAAACTTCCTATGCCTATACCACTCAACAAAATGGGGTTATGGAACGTAAGAATAGACACTTTATTGAAACAACTCGAACTCTTTTACTTCATGGTCATGTTCCTCAACAATTTTAGGGATATGTTGTTCTCATTGTGTGTTACCTTATCAATTACATGCCTTCTTCTATTCTGAATAACCAAATACCTCACTCTATTTTGTTTCCTCATGACTCACTCTATCCGTTACCCCCTCGGGTTTTTGACTCCACTTGTTTTGTTCACAATCTTAGTCCTGGTCTTGTTAAATTGTCTGCTCCATCTCACAAGTGTGTCTTTTTAGGCTACCCTAGGTCTTAAAAAAAGGGTATAAGTGTTTCTCACTTTCCCTTCATCGATATTTGATCGCTTGCTAATGTCAGCTTCTTTTACTCTTCTCTCTATACGTCCAATTCCTTTTTTTTTTAGCCTATTCCTGCCTCCACTACCTCCCATCTTGTATTCCATCCTATAGACGTGTCTGTTGTACCCACAAATTCACCACCTCCACCTCCTTTTTGAGTTTATCATTGCCGGCAACATGTTCAACTTCCCGTTGGGAACCACTGAATTTACCCCGATTCCACCTACTTCGTCTCCTCCAGCTCCTTCTTATGTGTTTGATCTACCAATTGCTCTTTGTAAAGGTACACGCTTCATTCGTAATCCCTTCTCTCATTATGTCAATTTAAGTTATCACAAATTGTCTTCATCTTTCTAGACTTATTTTTCTTCCATTTCCTCTGTGTTTATTCCTAAATTGTAGGTGGTGCCTTATCCCATCCTGGTTGGAGACAAACCATGCTTGATGAACTGTGTGTTCTTCAAAATAGTAGTACTGGGGATCTTGCTCCTTTGCCTCCTAATAAGTCTGTTGTTGGTTGTCGGTATATCTTTACTGTCAATGTTGGCCCTGATGGCACTATTAATCACCTCAAAGCTCGTTTAGTTGCCAAAGGTTATACTCAGATCTTCGGGTTAGACTATAACGACACCTTCTCTTCTGCTGCCAAGATGGCTTCTTTTAGACTATTTTTAGCCATGGTTGCTCTTCGACATTGGCTCTTCTATCAGTTGGATATAAAAAATGTCTTCTTTCATGGTCATTTGCTCGAGATTTATATGGAGCAACCTCCTAGTTTTGTTGCTCAAGGGGTCTGCTGGATTGGTATACTGTCTTTGCAAATCTTTATATGGTCTTAAACAATCTCTCAAGGCATGGTTTTGTAGATTCAGTGCAGTAGTCCAACAATTTGGTATGAATCGTAGTGAGGCTGATAATTCTATGTTCTATCATCATTCAGAAGTTGGATGTATCTACATGGTAGCATATGTTGATGACATTGTTATTATAGGCAGTGATACCCATGGAATTTCACAGGTAAAACAACACTTTTGTCATCATTTTGAGATGAAAGACCTTGACAAACTTAGATATTTCTTGAGCATTGTGGTAGCACAATTTGATAATGGGATTATGATTTCCCACAGGAAGTACACATTGGACATTTTAGAGGAGACTGAGCTAATCAATTCCAAGCCCATTGATACACCTATGGATCCATATGTTAAACTCCTACCAAGTCAGGGAGAGCCACTTTTAGATCTCGAGAAGTACAAGAGACTAGTTGACCTTAATGAATTGAGATTTGAGAGGTTACACAGATGACTCTAATCTGTGATAACCAAGTTGTCCTTCGTATTACCTCAAATCCAGTATTTCATAAGAGAACCAAAGACATTGAAGTAGATTGTTACTTCATTTGTGAGAAGATTGTATCTGGAAAAATCTCTATCCAGTTTGCTAACTCCTATGATCAATTAGCCAATGTCTTCAGAAAATCATTGTGGGGTCCTAGAATTAATTATATTTGTAACAAACTTGGTACATATCATTTATATGCAGCAGCTTGAGGGGGAGTGTTAAATGTATTTCAATATATCGGTTTAAGCTCATCTCTTTGTAATTGCTCATTTGTACAATACATATATAATATTTCTTTGGTTGTGCTTGACACACAAAGATTCATGCATATTCATCTCTTTCTACAATTTTGTGGTCGAACTAAATTTTTTTTACTTGCTTATTGTAACAAACTCAATGCTTAGAAAGCTCCAGTTTGAGGGGGAGTGTTAAGAATAAGTCTATATAAACATGGCTTAGATATTATCTTTATTTTAAATATAGTATGTAGGCATATTATCCTAGATACTACAAGAAATAATATCTTCTATATTCATATAATCATGTATAATTTTGAAATAAGTCTATATAAACATGTTTCTGCTGGGTTTAGACACAGTTTCATTCCATTATTCTTCTCTATTTTTGTGGTTTTAACAACAACCTTATTATATTTACTAATGCATTTAATCTTTTATGCACCTAAGCCAATAATAACAACTCATCAATGAGAATATTGATGATCAATGGTAGTTTCAATAACAAAATGCCCATTAAATAGGGGTATTTTAGTATACTCATATACTAATTGATGTTTTTCTTAATGGTTGTGCACTAATCTTAAAGAACTACAATTTTAAAATGGAGGGAGTATTTTAAATTAACATAACATAGCACTTGATCTTAATTTTCAAAAAATGTGACATGCAATACGGCAATGTTACTCACAGTAGCAACTAGTTTGATAAAAACATATTTCTTTATTAGCTGGTGTGTGGCAGAAATAAACGCTTGTACATGTGTTTAGAGAAGAAAAAGATAGGACATATCAAGTGAGATAAGTGAATTGTAATCATTAAATGTTACAAAACTGTAAGGACTGAATGACTGCTTACACCACTCACTTTTAGTTCCCTAACTTCTCTAACTAGATCTATTTCCAATATTTGCTCCTCTTTACCCAATGACAACTTCATAATCAATCATATTGTTTATAATGTGCCTCCCTTTGCACTATTTGTTGGAAGCTGTAATCTGGAGGATAAAATAAATAAATATAAGTAGAAGAAGTTTCTAAATGATTCTGGCTGAGTTATTCCTTTCTTATTTTAAGCTGACTATTCTGTCCCATGAAACTGACAGGTTGAGCGGTCAATTAGAGATGGGTAACTTTGTGTCATGTTGGCATTGCAAATTTTAGGTAGTGATGAGTAACTTTCCTATAATATGTCAATAGTATGGCATTTCAAATTCTGTGGCATGTTGGTAGCTTTCTTGAAGCAACGACCTAAGAAGTGGACCAATTGCTTTTTCCTCTTGCTTAGAATTCCCACCCCCCCCCCCCCCCCACCCCCCCTTATTATTGGTTCTCTTTTGCTCAAAATCAATGAAAGTTTAATTTTTTAAAAGCTGAAGCAAAGAAACTAGATTAAAATGTGATAATCAATTGATTATAATTGTGTTCTTTACAGGTGTACAATCATTTTGATATGAAACATGAGACAGCAGCTACATGTGAGCAGTGGTTTCGCCGCTACAATAAGGACCAGACTGAAGACTTACTATTGAAGCTGCTGAAGTTCACTCTTCTATTGATGCTGGCAACAAAACACGTAGAGCTTGTGCTCAGGCTTCCCTTCTGTCCCTTCAAATACAAATGCCAGATTTCCAATGGCTTTATAGATCAGAAACCAATAGCTTTAATTGAGCAGTCTCGATTTCAAGAAGCTCTGATTGTAGCTGAAGCTTATAACCCAAATCAGCCAAGTGAATGGGCTTTAGTACTCTGGAACCAGATGCTTAAACCTGAAGTAATGGAGGAGTTTGTGGCTGAATTTGTTGCAGTTTACCTCTTCAGCCTTCAATGTTGATTAACTTAGCTAGATTCTATAGAGCTGAAGTTGCTGCTAGAGGGGACCAATCTCATTTCTCTGTCTGGCTCACAGGGGGAGGATTGCCAGCTGAATGGGCTAAATATTTAGGAAGATCATTCAGGTGCTTACAGAAGCGAACAAGAGATTTGAAGTTGAGGTGCAGTTGGCTACAGTGGCTACTGGATTTGGGGATGTCATTGACGTATGTAATGAAGAAATGGATAAGGTCCTTGACAACTCAGCGCCACTAGTTCTGAGGAAGGGCCACGGTGGAGCTTATACTTCCCTTTAATGTGATACTTTCTACTATAGATCATCAAAATGATTGGACCGATTATTATGGCCAGGAAGCAGGTTCTTAACCTTAACCGTTGATGGATTCAGAACAATTAGGGAATATTGCTCCAAACATTGAAGATGTGGAGCAGAAACCTGAAGTGTTGACCAAATGAAAATTGGATGGTTGGTTGGTGAAAGTGAGATGTATATTTTTTTGGTTATGCTTGATGGTTCTATATTGGGCCAACTGTATCTATATCTCATTCTTGTAAAACACCATTTTAGTTTTGGTTTTCTCCATTTTTTTTGCATGGAGGAGAGGCTAGTAGAATAGAATGTCCCCCTCCTCCCCCCCCCCCCCCCCCCAAAATGTATAGTTCCTATACATCAAATATGAAACATGCTACTGAGTTATGCCATTTCAATACAGTCAATTGTTCCCAGTCCCCTTTTCAGTGTCGAAGCTCGAGTTTGAACCACTTTGTAATGTGGTTCTCGGTGTACCATTTCTATTCTGTCCTATTTTATTTGTTTTCAATTTTTTTATTAATGAAAACAACGAAAGGACAAACATAACCTTCATTAAACAATAATAATACTAGTTAACATTGGATCTGAAAGGGAATTGTCTTTAGAATCCTTAATTAAATGGGTGTTGTTCCCTTCACGCTTTCATTGTTCTTTTGTTTATACACTCGTCATACATAACAGTTTTTTCAAAATATTTTTCACTTAACAAAAACTAAGGACTTGATTGGTTTTATTTTGTTTTTCAGTTTTTGAAAAATATTTTCAAGAATAGTTTTCAAAAACTGTTTCCGAGAAGAAAAAAATTTATTTGGTAAGTGTTATTTGAAAACTATTTTGAAGATATAAAAATGGAAAAATTTGTTCACATTTATTATAATTTCATTAATGAAAAGAAAAATACAACAAATTTTGATTGTATTTTGAATTTTTAAAACAAAAATAGAAAACTGAGAAACAAAACTACTTTCAGTTATTCCTGTTTTTTAGTTTTTAAAAACTAAAAAAACAGAATTGTTCTTAAAAACTATTTTCAGAAAATATTACCAAAACGAGTTATTTAGCTTATAAATACTACAAACAGTTTTATAAAACTGTTGACAAACAAGTACTAAGTGCTTGTTTGGTAATAATTTTATAAAACTATTTTCAGTATTTTAGTATTTAAAAACTAAAAAACTTGTTTGAATAATGTTTTCTAAAAATAATTTTTTGAAAACAGTAACAGAAACAATTAAAAGTAATTTTGTTTTTCAGTTTTTTTATTTTTGTTTTGAAAACTCAAAATACAATCAAAATATGTTGTTTTTTGTTTTTCATTAATGAAATTCTAGTAAATATAAATAAGTTTTTCCATTTTTACATCTTCAAAACAGTTTTCAAATAACACTAACCAAACAAGTTTTTCTTTTCTTTTATTCCCAAAAACAGTTTTAGGAAACTATTCTTTGAAAACTCTTTTCAAAAACTAAAAAACAAAACAAGTCAATCAAGCCCTAGTTCTCTCTTTTCCCCTCTTATTACATAGTCTCTTCCTCACACACATGTTCATTTGCTACACATACTTCACAGAGAACCTATGTACACTTCATTCTTCATCAAAAGTTGCAGTGATACATGTTAATGATAATTTGCATATTAATATACCTTGCATATTAGTTAATCCAAACATTGACATTATGTTGCACCTCCAGATTAATTAATATGCATGCTCAAAATATATCCTCTGGATTAGTTAATTTGAATGTCAACAATTTGTTGTTCCTCCAGATTAGTTAGTTCGAATGTTTAGAATATATTCTCTGGACTGATTAATCTAGACATTCATTTAGTAGGGTGCATGCCCTTCAGATTATGTAATTCATGTGTTAAAAACCTTTTCTAGATTTATGTAATTTGGATGTTGTAAAAACTTCTCCAACTTGTGTAATCCAAAAAAGACAGGTGTAAAATAATGCAAACACAAACTTACTTTGGTGTTTTCTCTTCTTCTGGTTTGCTTTCAAGCTTTTATTACCTCTTCGTCAGAAAGGCAACATGAATGGGAAGAAGATGGGAAAGAGACATGGAAGTGGGAGAAGGAAAGCTTAGGGATGACTAGGTTGAAAACAACTTAATCAGAATAATGTTAATTTTTTTTTTAAAAATATGACAAGTATATGAGAAATAAGACTATTATAGAAAGCAACACCCTAATTAAATTGTAAATTGATAATCCTGCACTTTTACTGTACTTTGTCCATCAAAACTACAACGAACAAAATTTATCCCCCTTAATAAAAAAGAATAAATTTATTACCAAACAAGCATCACCAATGATTATGCATTATCACCAAATCTTTGTCGTACAAGTATAATTACACCAAACAATTGTAAATTTTTGTTACTAACATGATATAAAACTCATATCATTAACACATTAAAATTAAGTCAAAGGCATAAGAGTATACAACATTAATGTAATATATAATGGTTATTGATCTATATTATTATAACACACAATTCATACAATTGGTTATTACAAAAGCATAGTCATTGTCGTGTCTGTGTATTCGCATTTCTTTTTTTTATATATTATAACAATTTTAGAGTTTTAATTTAATGTTTTTTAGTAACATAATAGCATATAAATAATTCATCATGTCATTTCATGTATAATACTTTTAGTTTAGTATGTTTTTTTTGTTAACATGATAAAATAGTTTATTATTTAATTTTCAAATAGGTAGAAGAGTACAATAGATATTTTGGAAAATGGACATCAAAAGGAAAATTTCCTTTATTAATAGTATAGATAATATAATATTATAGATTATTGATTATACATATAAATTATAGATAGTAGGACAATTATGTATGTTGATATACATGTTTTAAAGTAATTTTTTCTTAAGGTTACAAGGTTGATCTAGTGGCAAAGTATATGGGGGGAGAGAGACCACAAGTTTGAATCTCTCTTTTAATACTAAGTAGTTTTTTCTTTTTATTTTTTAGAAATGACAGAATATGTATTGTAAAAAGTAGATATCAAAAGAGAATGTTCTTCATTAATAGTATAAATTAAATTATTATATTTAACACCATTAACATATATAACGTGGTCGACCAAGAAACATTTAACTAGATGGTTTATTCTAAATTTGTTATTTGAGCCTTAGCTTTTTGACAAAACGTATTATTTTTTCTCTTCATACTAGACTAGTATGTTTCTCTGTACCAAATGAATTTAGAAAAGAAATTTCTATCATCTACAAACCTTTCGTTGATTCAAGTGTTCCCCTTTTGTTATGCTTAGATGGGGAAGTTAAGTTAATGGAAATAAATATTAGGGAGTTCAACTCACTAACAAGAACTAACACATTAATAAAAACTAACACATTAAGTCAAAGGTACAAAGTGGAGGTGTTGTACCCATTGCAGCTCCAAAGGGAAGGATGCAAATTCAAAGTGGGAGAAAGCTCATGTGTGGAGAACAGAAGAAACCAACTTAGAGTGACTAACAAAATATGCAATGACTCAATTAAAGAACCCTAGGTATTTAAAGAATTTGCAAGAAGGTTTTTTCATGCAAGGATTGATATCCGTTAAAGGCATTTTGAAAGTGATTTAGTCTTTTTATTTGACTTAATAATATTGAGGTAGATGAAGTACTAGCTACCGATGATCGATGGTTGCAAGACATGTTTGTTTTTAAAATTCAAAAGTGGAACCCAAAATTCGCTTCTTCTACTTGTTTGGTTAAGGTGAGATGTAAGGAGTTATCATTACAATGGTGGAATTTATAAGGGTTCTCTAAGGTCCCTCATGAGTGTGGATCCTTATTGCCAATAGCATAGGTGTCCCTATCTCTAAGTATACTCAAGTTGCTAGATTGTTAATTAACACACCTGAAATAGAGCCAATTAGATGGATTAAAAGAGTTTGGTTAAATGAGGATCAGGTGACAATTTCGTTGATTGAAGAGATGAGTTCGAGTTATTATTATTTTGCAAATAGGGGCAAGAAATGTTGAGCATTACATGAGGACCTTGAATCAGCTATTGCAGAAGTGATGATGAAGGTATCACATAAATTATGGCTGAATGGAAGAGTGCATTGGAAGACAGGCTGGATGGAGAAGTTGGAGCAACAATAGCACGTTTGGCTGAAGGGACTCACGAGAAGGTGAATGAAGTTAGTTATGTGAAAGCAGTTAATGTGAGTGCAGGAATTAATGATAGCCTTGCAGATAGCAGCATAGTCGTGAAGGAATTGAGTAGCAGTTGCAGTGGGATAAAGCAAGAGGATGAATTGGGAATTGATCAAGCACATGACTGATTGGAGAGGGACCTTAGGGATTCTGGTGTGAGAAATGGTATGAGATATGATAATGTGGACAACCAGGGTCCCAAATAAAGACGCTATAGTTTTGTGGCAATTGAACTCCTTGGGGAATATGGGCCTAAAGGAAGTGGCAGGCCAAATTCTCCCTGCATTCAACAAGGTTGCAGGCCCATTTTCTAAGTTCGGGTGGTAATGAATTGCCTCAGTATTTCTTCCAGCATATCTGTAATTTCTCTTACACTTCATATAAATGTATGCAAAGTCTAAACTACCCTTGGTAAAAAAAAAGGTTAATTTCCCCTCTTCCTCCTTCCAACGTCCACCTCTTCTTCTTCTCTACACCTCCTCTTTCAAAATCGTTCATGCACCTCCTCTCCACACCCTTCAATCTCTTTTCTTTTCTTCTTCGCCATTACCGTTTCATCTTCCTTCTTTCACTCTCTGTTTCCTCTTTGCCATTGCCATCCTTTCCTCTTCCTCCCTACACTAGTACAGTGTCATGCAGCGCTTTTCTCCTACACATTCAGGCAGTCCATTTTCGTGGAACTCTAAAGGTATGGGTCGTTTGGTTTTGCTTTCTAATCGTTAATCAGTGAGTTCGGAAGGGTGATTCGCGCAATCCGGATGTTCGTAGACGAAGCTCGAATGGTTATAACACAGTCCGGAACAACCTGTCCGGACTCAGTCTGGAACAGCCTGTCCGGACTCAGTCCGAATTTGCTTGTCTGGCTTGATTCAACTTTTTAAGGGATTTTCTTTTTTTTATGATTATAACTTTTTGAATAATTTTTTTCAGTATTTATGCTTGGATGCCTAGATTTTTTCATATTCATCAAGATAGAACATGTCAAAAAAATTTGACTCTAGCATGCATGCATTTTTGGTCTCAAAAAAATTACCTCATATGTTATAAAAGCATGACTATAATCTTCATGCATTAAGGTTTGGTGTTGTGCCTTCACTTTGTCAATATCATTAACACTTGTATGAACTTCCAACTTAGACTCCATATCTACTTTATTCGACATCTTACTAATCAAATCGCCAACCATAACACCTCTATCTCAATATATGGTTAGAATAGTAATACATAAAGTACTAATATTTTTGTTGTGAGTGCACATTACACAAGTTAGGATACCAAAAAAAGTTTCAAATAATTTTTAACAAGTCCGGACAGGGGTATCCGGACTCGTAAAAAAATTTGCAAGTTCTGTCCGGACTTACAAAAACATTTGCAAATTTTTTTACAAGTCCGAACAAGGGTGTTCGGACTTGAAAAAACATTTGCAAATTTTTTTGCAAGTCCGGACAGGAATGTCCAAACTTGTAAAAGGTATGCGAAGAAAAACATAAACGGAAGGAAACAATTACGAAGAAGTTATACAAAACATTAGATGAAGAGAAAGAAAAGGAAAAACCTCACACCAAGAAGAAGAAAAAAATGCCTGTCAAAAAGAATTCAATGAAAAAAAAAACGAAGTCTTGCGAGATAAGCAAACGAGAAAGATGAGAAACAAAAGGTTTAGGATTTACAAAAAGGTGCACATAAAATAAAAAGAGTAAGAGTAGGTGGTAATTAAATTTTTACTATTTTTATTAATGGTTTTTTTGTCATTTTAAAAATTTATAGAGGTGCTTTGAGAACTTATTGGAGTGCAAGAAGAATTTTCCATTGCCTCATTCTACTGGGGTCCAATCTTTCCCAACCAGTAGAAAAGTTACGCACGGTTTAGTGAATTACATGCTCTTTGCAGCTTTGAGGAGCTGGCAGCCAAATCAAGGCAAGCAATTCTGCATGAACTAGCCCACATCGTCAATTCTGTCATAGCCAACGAATGTCCACACTTGGCTACAGCTTTTACAGCATTTGGTAGCAATGTTCTAGATGGGCGTGTTATTTCCACTCATAATATGTGTGTTGTCGCATGCAAGAATTTGGATGCCAATTCAAATGCTATGTTCCAGTGGGATTTCAGACAAAACATGAGTGCAGACCCGGTCAATGCAAGGCTAGAACTACCAAATGTAGGACCACTAAATTCTGCAGTCTTGTGAGGTGAATTATGCATGATTCAGTTGGTGGCAAATGAAGGATGTGAGCATGATTTCGAGCATCATGAGCCAAGTGAAATGTGCATGATTCAATCAGTGGCATATGAAGGATGTGACCAGATTTTCGAAAACCGTGAGTCAAGGAATGTAAGCATGTTGGATAGTTTATGTCAACTCAGTATTGAACCAGAATGTGAACTCAGTCTAAAGGAAGTGAATTCGGTCTCTCAAAGTCAATATAATGAGAATGTCGGGGGCTTGGGAAGGAGAGAATTCTCTACTCTCGGTGCCTATTGTGTGTGGAGTGGTTGGGAATAGACCTTGTTACAATGCATGTGGTATAGAAAAGAACGAAGTAATGCTGAAGTACAAGCTCCAATTATGAATAATGGAAATGACTTATATGCAGTGTCAATCTCCAAATCAAATGTTCTATTGGTTAGGGGAGCACGACTTATGCTTGGAGAAATGAGAATATTAGGAGATGTTGTAAATATTTCTCCAAAGAACTCTCAAAGAGACAGATGAAAAGCAATTTTTCTATGGCAGCTGGGGAAAAAAATGGAAGTCTCAGGTGGGACAATGAGGAAGTGGTGATACAAAAGCTGACAGAGATGGAAAGCAAGGATAGAGATATGATTGGCCTAAACAAGTCAGTATAATATTGTGGGCATCCTAATCATCAATCATGAATGTCTTGTCTTACAACATTCTAAGGGTTTAAAGGAAAGAAAAAATGGAGTTCAGTAAGAAAATTAGTGTTAAAGTATGAAGTTAATTTTCTCTGTGTACGCCTTGTAGGGTAATTCAAATCTGGAGTGGAGTGAAGTGTCTGCGATAAATATGGCAAGTGGGCTATTAAGTATTTGAGATGTGGAGAAGTTTATAGTGAATGAGGTTTTTCAACGAGTAAGGTTCCTCGAGGTGAAAGGAAAACTCAATAATGAGCAGGCTGAAAGAGTAATATTGAATGTTTATGCTCCCTGTAGTTTGGTAGGGAAAAAGGAGTTATGGGGGACATTGTTGGAGTACAGACACCGATTTCAAGACCGTAGTTGGTGTGCTGCGGGTATTTTAATGCAGTAAAGAGTATTAAAGAATGAGTTAGAGGAAATGAAGGTCATGGGTCGTTCCATGCGAAATTAATGATTTCTCAAATTTTATTTTGAATTTGGGGTTAGTAGAGGCTCCATCTTCAGGGTGTAAATTTAGCTGGTTTAGTAGTAGAAGCATGTCCTGTGGTACTTTAGACAGATTTTTGGTCTCATAGAGATGGTTACAATCGACACCTGATACCTTCCAATTGAATCTACACAAAGACTTCTCATATCATTGCTCAATAATTTTGAAACAAACAATGGTCAATTAGGGAGCTAGGCCATTTAAATTTATTAATGGTTGATTAGAATGTGATGGGTTTGATAAATTTGTCAAAAAGAAGTATAATATCCTTCAGTTTCAAGGCTGGGGGTGTATGTGTTCAAGGAAAAGTTAAAAGTATTCAAGCTGGAACTAAAGAAGTGGAGTAAGGAAAATATAGGAAAGGTAGATTGTTGAATTTAAGTAGGTTGTTGCAGACTTTAATGATAAAGCAGAGGGGCAGTGTTTAGGAATACAAGAGGTTAGAGCCAGGGCAGATGTGTTTGGAGAGTTGAGGAGGTGGAGTAATTAAGAGTCCTTATTGGCCCAACAAGTGAAATTAAACTGGTTGCAAGATGATGATTGTAATGCTAGATTCTTCCATGCAACTATTAACAAGCTAAGGAATGCTAATGGACTAAAAGGATTAATGTTACATGAGGAATGGGTGGAAGAGCCACAACAGATAAAACAGGTGGTTAAACAATTCTTCCACGATAAGTATCAGTCTAAAGAAGATTTGGGAGTAAGATCAGATAGACTGAATCTTAAATGCTTGACTCTTAATCAAAGCTTTACCCTACTAGTTGAATTCACTTAAGAAGTAAGAGTGCAATTTAGGAGTGTGAAGGTTCAAAAGCTCCTGGCTGGACGGCTATAGCATGAAATTTGTGAAACACTTTTGGAGCCTACTCAAAGAATATATAATGGATGTAATGAAGGACTTCAATTCAAATGGGAACTTGACTAGGGGATCAAATGCCTCATTTATTACATTGATTCCAAGACATTACAACTAGTCTCGGGGAATAGACTTATTTCACTGATTGGGTTGATGTATAAAATCATTGCAAAAGTGTTAGCAGGGAGACTTAGCTTAGTGATGCATAGCTTAATTGAGGAGACCTAACCAACGTTTATCAAGAGCAGACAACTACTCAATAGTGTTGTTCTGGTGAACGAGACAATCCACAAGACAAAGTATCATAAGAAACCCCTTCTTTGTTAGTGCCAGGGGGGAATCTAGAACTTTTTTATTCAAATCAATATCAGAGTAGTTCAAACACTGCTCCTTTTCATAAATTTCTAAAATCTACCTTATTTTGCAAAAATGGGTTTTTCAACAATTCAACTTTTTTAATGTATTTCACAAAAAACTTGATATATAGCAATTCCTTCAATAATTATTTACTATTGCAGTTAGTGAAAATACAATATGAATTACACCAACAAGTTTATCAAACACAAAAGAAATAGATAGATAAAGAATTGAATCGAATTTCAAACTCATGATTCTTATTACAATTACTCAAATCCAATATCAAAATAAAAGTATTGTAAAGTGTAATCTGTTGCAAGAAAACAACAGGAAATTGTTTCAGTTGCAAAAACCCAATCAATGATTATCCAAGATCTCAATAAAATTCAGAATTAGAGAGTACAAGGAAGAGAGAAATTGCACAATGATTTATACTGGTTTATTCAACCTGACCTACATCTAGTTTTCACACTTGGCCTTTCGCTAATCTGTTTTCACTAAAATCTCAATATATGCACACCACACATACATATTTTACACTTGGAAAGATTCAAACCACAAGAAGAGGCTTCCTATTGCACCCCACAAGAGTTTGCTACACCATGACACTCTATCACTCACAACGCTTCACTCACAACACCCTGTTACAAGATTTTAGAATAATCTCAAGAACACCTCAAGAAATTGTTAAAGATTGTGCAAAAACACAAAAAATGGTATAGAACAATATCACCTGTAGTGATGAATACCCAATAGATCAAATCTTAATGTAGTATTTTCCTTGAATCTTGAATTTCTTATACTTCAAATCATAAAAAATGGGTATAGTTCTTGGAGAGAATTTGGGTAAAACATTTAAAAGCAGCAAACATTCAATGGACCTTTTGAAAGTTAGTTAAAATTAGTTTTGAAAATTCTTTTATATGAGTTTTGAATCAGGGTAATCGATTACCTACTTGATTACCTGATATCCTACTCAAAACTAGTCCAAAATGCATGTTCTATAGAATAATCGATTACTATTTTCGGGTAATCGGTAATCGATTTTCCTAATGTGTTTCCAATACTACATTTTAATAATTATTAAAACATGAATTCTAATGCAAGTGTTATATATTACTATATTTAAAAAGTATTAAATATGATTTTTAACGCCAATTTACTTTTATTTGTAACCTTATATTTTTTCGCTTCTATATTTTTTTATATTCAGAACCTTGACCACCATAACCACTATCACCACCGTCGTGCCAATATTACCACCATCACCACAACCATCGCTGCTGTCACTGCCACGTGCTACTACCACGTGTCATCACCACCATAACCACCATTGTTGCTGCCACCATGAAAAGTTCCCTTAGACACACATTAGAAAAATTAAATTTTTATTCATGAAAAGTGAATTGATATCATTTAATGTACTGTTATAACTATTGTTTAATGAATATCATTAAAATTCTAGAAGAAAGAAATAAACACCTTTTAATATATTGGGATAATTTGTCTAAATATAAAATGCAATTTTAAAGAAACATTTTTAAAATAGTTTTTTATTTGTCAATAAATTTTTATTTTTTAAAATAGAAGTTCTTATTTTCATACTGTTTTAATAAAATACATTTCGATTACCTTATTATGTTTTGAATTTTACTTGTTAGTTGCTCTCAGGAGTAATCGATTACCTTGTTATGTTTTGAATTTTACTTGTTAGTTTTGCTCTAATCAATTTTATTGTATCAAACATGTTTGATAAGTGTGGAATTTATGATGTGAGTTTAGATAGGCTTGAGAATGTGTATGGGGAGTTTATAAATAGATTATATAGGCTGGGAAGTGCTGAAAAATCCTCAAAAGTAAAACCCTAAACCATAACCCTAAACCAAAATTTCTCAAAGGGTAATCGATTACCATTATAAGGCAATCAATTACCTTTCCATAGTTTTCACTTTTGAGGATTTTTCAGCACTTTCCAGCCTATGTAATCTATTTCTAAACTCCCCATACACATTCTCAAGTCTATCTAAACTCACAATACAAGTTCCACACTTATCAAACATGTTTGGTACCATAAAATTTATTAGAGCAAAACTAACAAGTAAAATTCAAAACCAAAACACCAAAAGGGATACTCCATGTTTCCAAAGCCTTTGGTTCCAACATCCTTGTGTTCAAAGCCAACTTTGAAAAGGTATATGATGCAGTTAATTGATCTTTTCTCTTTTATATGCTGAGGCGATCTGGATTATGTGAAAAATGGATAGGATGGATTCAGGGGTGTCTCCAATTTTCCTTTGTGCCCTTCTTAGTGAATGGGGGTGCTACCCAAAAATTTAATATACAATGAGGACTAAGGCAAGGGGACCCAATGACCCTTTTTTTTGTTCCTAATTGTAGCTGAAGGTCTTGGGGGTCTAGTTAAAGAAGTTGTTAATAAAAATCTTATTTCAGGATTTTTAAATATAGTCTAGTGTTACCATGATTAAGGGTTATTGGAATACTATTGAATCACCACTTAAATATAAGGTGATATAGAAAGCTAAAGTCTCGTCAAAAGTTTCTGCATTTGCTTGGAGGGTCACTCAAGATAGGATTCCAGCAAAGGTAGAACTGCTAAAAAGGAATGCACATTCTGTTGATGGAGATTTATGCCTTGTTTGTCTTACTGAACCTGAATTTGTTCACATATGTTGCTTTCGTGCCCTTTAAGTTATTAGGTCTGGATGAAGTGTTATTGTTGGCTAGGATATTTGGTGGTTTTGCCTTCAGACTGCTCTTCACACATGTGGCATCACCTTGGGTATGCGAGAGGAAAGAAAAGTAAAGAAGTCATGTGTGTAATCTGGTTAGCTACTTTATAGTCTATTTGGTTAGCAAGAAATTCTATCGTATTTAGGGGAAGTCAATTTGTGTCATGTCAGTTTGGCAAGAAGCGCTGCAAAAATCTTGGACATGGGTTCAAGGATTCTACAAAAGTTCATCTTTTTCCTTTTATGAGTGGACCATGCAGTCAGGATACTGTATTATAAAAAGTCTGGTAAGAAGTTAAGATTCTTGACCTCTAAGGGGATCACACTACTTGGACGATGGGTCCAGCAAGCTAGGGAATGATCCTACTTTCTCCTGGCCGAACTGGGAGGGGTCTTTTGTACTACCTATATTTTTTGTTATGGTTTGCTCTTATAATATGTATGTCCTGCAGTTTCTTTACATCATGTCTTATGATTTGAGAAACTTCTAATTGCTGAATAAAATTTTTCCCCTTCCAAAAAAAAACTAATATTTAGTTTATAAAAAAATAGGAGAAAATGTTATATTTCATTTAAAAATAACTTAATTCATTGGTGACATTGACATTGTTAAGGTATGTAATACGGGTTTTTTTTTTTAAAGGTATGAATAAGCACAATATAATCCCAAAAAAATAATGGTGACTTATATTTGTTTCTTAAATAAAATTTAAATAAAACAAATTGTAGCAATTATCTCTTGAATTTTTTTAAATTACACATTTTTTTCTCAAACCAAGAAAGTAATGATAAAAATTCGAAGATATTTGTATAATTATATTAAATTTTTTAAAAGTGTTGTAATTTGCTCACTTTAAATTTATCATGCATCGAAAGTGGTAACAAATTAGTTTTTATTTTTAATTATGTTATCGAAGGATTTGATTTAGAATTTAAATATAGTGTAAAATAGTTTTACAATAATAGTTTAATCTTAATTCATTATTTGTATGATTTTTGTAACATTTATTACTAAAATTAACAAATATAAGATATGTGAAAAATTATAATTGAATGACATCTAAAAATATTTAGGTTATGTTTGGTAAAACTAACTTATTAGTTGTAACTATAAACTAACTGAAAAGCTAAAATCTTATAAACTAACTCAAGTGTTTAGTAAAATTAGTTAATAAGTATAAAGTGACATAAAATTATATAATTAGTTATTTAGTTAAAAAATATCTCAATTAAACTAATGATGATAAAAATAAAACGTAAAATCTAGTAGCTTATAATCAATTATTTAGTTAAAAAATATCTTGAGTAAATTAATGAGGATAAAAATAATTAGTTATTGAAAAAATTTTAGAGTGATTGTCAATTGGATTTTTTTGAAAATTTGAAAAAATAAATTAAACTTAATTGAGTTGAATTGAAAAATTTAGATGTTTTCTATTGATATATAATTTGAGAGAAACTCGATTATTCTACTTAATTTTTTTTTTTTCTGATAAGTATTCATATACTCTACATTTATTGAAGGAAGTTTTTTAAACCAATTCGACATCTAAATCTTCAAGAGAAGATTAAAATAGAATTGATGAACCAAATTAATGTTAACAATTTTTTAAGAACCAAAAACTTATGTTACATTTTTTTAAGGGGCAACCCGTTTAAATAAACAGCTTAACAAAGTTTTTTTTTTCAGTGAGTTTTATTAAATTATTTGTATTTGGATATATATGAATATGATGATAAACATTTCAAATTTTTTTAAGGGGCTACCCGTTTATATAAGATCTTATATATAATAAGTGCTGAGCTGAAAATTTATTAAATTATTTGTATTTGGATATATATGAATATGATGATAAACGTTTACACATTTTTTATGAATTATATTTAAGGTAACAGTGAAAGATTAAAGAATAATTAGTATTTTTGAATTTTGATGAGAAAATAAATGCAATCCGCTTAACTTGCAAACCTACAACTAAAAATATCAAATCATACACGTCTCCAAGGCTGCAGAGGGGCTTGTAACAGACAATAAAATGAGAAAGGCAAGCGTAATTGAATTTGAATTTGTTAACTTAAGGGGACCTATATAATGTTTTGCTTTCAAAACTTGTTACGGATTAACTCATCCGGAACATGAATTTTTTTAAAATAATTCCAGATAAGACAACCCCGAAATGGCATTTCAATGGCACTTTTTTGCACTTCCATTTTACTATTTGCATGCATATCAGACCACCATAAAATATGTAACATTAAATAACAATACCTTTATTTATCTTGATTGAGCAACGATTAAATCTACTGTGTACTTGGATATTTTGATATTTAGGGGTGCAAATAATAAAACAAGGTGCAAAAATGAAAATGCCAAAAATATTTCAAAATTTCCTCCTATTGCCTGATCTAGACAAATTTTTTTCTGTCAATATGAATCAGTCCATCTAAAACAAATTTTTTTCTTTAAAAATACTATCCAACTATGGTAATTAAATAACGACAAGTTTCAAAAATTGTTCCAAATTGTCTTCTCCGAATCAAATTATGTCAATTAAACATAATAACAGGATGAGACAAAGTTGACTTCTCTTAATCAAATTATGTCAATTAAACATAGTAACAGGATGAGACAGGTATAACACTTTTATCCTCATCCTCGCTTCTAAAACTCATCTTCATACCCAATAGGTATGATATGTTCCCATACTCGTCTCCATCGAGTATCGGGTATACTCATACCCATCAGGTATTGGGTATAACGGTACTCATCCCATACCCACAAAAAAAATTTATAATAATATTTTAATAAAAAGTTATTTGAATATAATAATAGTAATTGAAAAATTATCCAATAAATGTAAAGTTTGTAATTTGTTAATAAATGTAAAACATTTTTTTCTTTTTAAGGCAAATAAATATTTTAGTCATTAAAATAAGTACAAGATGGGACAAGTATGGGAATAGGGTGGATATTTATGTCTCAATCGCCGACTTAACAAATCAAATATTTCCTATACCCATATCCGATCAACTCAGGATTCCTGTCAACTTCGAGGCGGATTTGGAAATTACTTACGGATACAAGTTTATTTGTCATCTCTAGGGTCAATCTAGATCAGCTAGGGTGTTTACGTCATTTAATAATTAATATTACCTAATGGGTGCAAAAACTAAGTTGAAGAGAGTAGGAACCAAATCCCAATAATCAGATACAATCATACAATTTTGCTCTCAATCTTAAAATTGAAAAATAAAAAATCAAAAGAGTATACTTAATTTAAGAAAATATTATTGCACTGAGGGGAGAATTGGAAAAGAAAGAAAGGAAAAAAAAAAAAAAAAAAAAAAAAAAAAAAAAAAACAAAGTGGCCAGGACAAGAACTATTAATCTTTAGTTTTTTTTTAGTATGTTTTGAGGTTGTGTAGGACGCCGCTCAGCAAGAAAACGTTTTGTACTCTCAAGGACGCCAAAGAATATTGAACCACCTATACCTATCCATAGTACTCTGGGACCAATACCCTGCAGCAAATATAAGATTATAATTTATAAGCACCAAAATAGATTTCTTGCCACGTGTGTGTACCCTTTATTTGGATCAAGCTACCTTACCACTCAAGCTACAAATGTATGGACGAAAGCACAAAACACATACCTTCAAAAAGGCACGAGGTCCTTCTTCCTTAATAATGGTTTGAACACAGTCTACGATTCCCTTGTATTGATTTGCAGATCCCTTGAGGAGGAAAATAGGAACTTGTAAACGGCTTCATAATTCACACTGAATATTCTTATTTATTTGCTTCTAGAAAACCGTACACAGAGGTACCATGTATGTATGGCGGTAGATGGCTATCTAGTAATAGCAAGTTTAAAAAAATAAAATAAAAAGAAACCGATCATAGCTTACTTGAACCATTAACCTTGTCTTGATGACATCAAGTGGGGTTGTTATAGCTCCAGTTAGTGCACCTACATGAAACAAGGAATTTAGTCACATCTCAACACAAGGCTAGTTGGACTTGCAACAAATCAAACATACGGAAAACCAAAACGATGCAATTTATACCTCCGAATCTTTATTACCTGCCAACCTATAAATAGAAATGGAAAATAATTCTAGCTACAAATGGTTGGTTGTAAGCATATGTTAGGTTACAGTTGCCCATGTCTGAAATTTTTGTAGGTGCAAGTTTCATCTACAAAATCATGCATATAATTCGTATAAAATGAGTAGCTTTTTACCGAATAATACATCATTCAGTTTTATTTTGCTAATTTCTATTAATTTTCCTCTAACAAACCCAAGAATTTTATGAAGATATAGAATTGGAGATGGCAGATGATTAACGTTCCTCTCAGACACAAAACTCCACTCAAGCCTGCATTCCATTATGTTTGCGTCCACTTTGTCATCTGGAAGACAGATAACATGATGATTCTGGTTCACTTATACAAAATGAGTTTGCAGAATCTATGAGAACAAGAGTCAAAAAAGCATATCAATATCATGGATAAGATATATTATAACACAATTTATACTCATCCTATTTGTTCTTTATAGCATTCAATAGGGTTGTGAATAATTGATGCAGTAATTTGACATGAAAGAATCATGTAGACCAAGAAACTAAAAGAAACAAGATTCTGGTTCTCTCCCTAAGCTCTTTTTTTCATTTTAACCCATAACCCAAGCATCAGACAGGGAAGGAATGCAATTGTCACCTTGCAAAGAAAACTAACAAGATACATGGCACTACTTGTAAACAGTAAATGATATTTGTGTCAAACAACCTTCCACCTTACAAGATTAATTCACAAGGTGAGGATAAAAACTGACTTTTAAATCCTTCGAGAAAAAAAAAATGCCTAAAGCATAAACTCATTATAGCTATCACAAATGAAACTCAATATGTATCCACATATTACTTTATAATACATATATAAAGATATGCCTATAATGGCATGCATTTACCTGCAAAAGCACCAATAATTGCATTTTCTGGATCATTCAGATTTCTTCGTGCCTAGAAAAAAAGGAATTTAAAACACATCACCAATCATGAAATGAAACAGAGGAGCAAACATCACCAATCCATCTTTCCTTTGGTTAGCCTATAAATTTGGATTGGTGCTTGTATTGAAAAAATCATGTCCAGTTTTCTTCTTGCTGATATATGTTTTTGTAGCTTTCACCCATGTCATTCATTGTCAGATTCCCTCTCCCTGGTCAAGATTTTTTTTATGGTTCTCCTCCTTGACCAGTGAGTCTAGGAAATCTAGAGTATTTTCAGGCTCAAAATTATGACAATAGAATGGGAATGGAAAATTGGAAATTTGTGTGAAGTAAACAAAAATACAAAAACCACAAAAGTGTCTCTAAAACACATAAAGATAGAACTTAACTTACCGCTAACATATAACCTATTCGAATCTGCTCATAGATGCAAAACTGAATAGCATCAAAGGGTAAATCCCGCAACAAAAAAGATCCATACCCCTGTGATTTCAAAGATCAATATGAAACAAGCATTTAAACATTAGATATGGGAATAGAATTTATCAAAATAATTTAAAGGAAGAGATGATGAACTTCATACAGCATAAAATCCTTTAAAGCCTTCCTTAGACGCAATAAAGCGAACAGCACCAGAAGCTGAAGTAAATTGCCCAGTTTGCATTCGTTGCTTGATAACCTGAGGGACAAGTAAAAATATGAAGCTGTCCAGTGAAGAAGTTCTCAACCATGGAGATGTCAATTTTACAAGTAAGAGAATATATTTACCTCTGTAGGAACACGAATAAATGAAGCAGCAATGCCCCCTACAGCACCTGCAGTCTAATGAAATTGAACAACACTGAAAGATTTTTATCCCCATAAAAATGATAAAATTTTATGTTAAGAAAAGTGTGTGCCAGCAACAAAAGAATGATGACTTAAACAGAGGAGCAACTCCAATACAAACCAAATAAATGCCAGATGTTTCAGAGGACCATAATTGGCCAGAATTCAGACTTTTGAAAGCAATAACAGGTCTTTAATTGACTTAGATTTCTGTATGCCAATTGTAATTTTTGGAGAAGAGGTGATACTTTTTTCCTCCTATACATATGGAGTCATACAGAGCTAGAATATAAAGAGGGAGTTTGGTTAGGAAATGTCAACCAGTTTACAATAATTTAGGAGAAAACAGGAGATAAAATATGGATAAAAAACGGAATCTTAATTCTGATCTATTTGGATAATTTATGTCTTATTATAATTCTAACTAATGAGGCCGAGCCCTGGTTAAGAGTTTGAATCCAGAAACAGTCTCTTTGCGTGCATACAAAACCATCCTATGTCAAGCATTGCGAGGAGCCTTAGGCACTAGGTACACGTTAGTTTATTTTTTATTATTATAGTGCTAATTAATCTTCCTAACTTTCAATTCCTAACAAGAATTTAGTCCAATATATTCATATCAATGTTTACATAAGAAGTATCTTACCAAATGAGTTAAAGCACTCAGGTTTTCAGGAAATATCCTCAGCAATTTCTGCTTTATAGGTTCATAAACTCCAACAAATAAAGCAGAAGCCCTGCATATTTAAAAGCAACAAAAAGGTGTGAAAGAATGAATCTAGATGTGATTCATGAATTCATATCTTTTTTTTTAATAATAGCACAAATTGATATCTTGATAAGCATGAAATGAAAACTTGTGAAAGTCACTTACATTTGTGAGGACAAAAAACTCTGGCTTTGAACATGCATAACAATAAATAAATAGTTTCTTCTATTGATATGATACTACTCTTTCAAATAAGTCCTAGATACGGAGATTGTCAAAAATTAGTTGGTCTTGAACGAAGCTCAACCACTCTTTTGTAAAAGCAATCCGTAACTTGATTCAAACAACCATATATTGTCAAATGATCATACAATGTAAGAAGTACAAACACTAATTACAGCAATTAAAAGATTTAACTAATGGAGTGCCACAGGGGCAAAATTCATTCCTGAACTTCAAAATACAAGCTTAAGAATACCCCAAGGATCACAAACTATATAGTTTCCGGTTCACAGTTTGTCCCAAAATTCTTTAATACATTATTTTTATGTGTAAGATAGAACTAGAAGTGGGGGGCTGATGCTATAAAGGTTCAGCTATGCACAAGGTCCAGGTAAAAGAATCTATACAGAAACTGATAAAATTTTGAGAGTACTTCATTCTTCATTTTACTTCTCAATTTTCAAATAAAGCCAAATAGGCATAATCTACGTAATTAGGATGTAAAAATCTGCCACAATAACAGCCAAACTTTATCCATTATATGGGTATAAATGCAAATACTGTTTGCCTTCTAAACACCCTAATGCAAGAACCCAAGAACATAATAGTATTAAGGGCCTTGCACAATACCAAATGAGCTACCAAGAATCCATGAGTGGAAACTAGAAATAAATCTATATTGGGGGAGGGGGAGCACATAGGATATATGCAGATAATAGGATGCAACAAAAGAGATAAGTAAACAAGGCACACAAGAGATACTATGATTTGTCCTTTTGCCTATGACCCTGGTCAAAGACAACAAATAATTGCCAGTAAGGAAAATTCCAGCGGATACAGATTAGTGGATTAACTGCACTTTAAGCACACACCCAACTATACATATTTTTGCCTATTTAATAGTGAAAGAAAACCTTAATAAGCAAATTCAATGTCCAGTATTGGGAGGATCTATGTCATCTATCAAACTACGTTCCAATTTCCAAACATACCAGATGATTTATATCATAAAAAAGCAAGCTGTGCTTATTTCAAAAAATTAAGTCACAATTTTATTGTCAACACTATTAATAAGCAAACAAAAAGGGGCAAAAAGACTCCCTTTTCAATACATACTGCTAGAACCACCAACAAAAAGGGGCAATGCTTATTGTTGAATGCCAGCTAGAAGAATTACAATCCCTAAGCCACATCTCTTCATAGGATGCAAACATCTCTCGAACTAACCAAACAAATTCTTCGTATATGTTATTTATCAAATATTCTTGCCAGTGAATCTGGAAAAATGACAAATAGAAACCACTGGCAATGTGATTTTGCAATTTAGAAATTCACACAAGTTTTCTTTTTCTTCAAGAAAGAACCTTCAATGAATTGCCATCAATGGAAATAAATTTATTAAGCATGTCAATAACTTTTTTGACATCTTTCAAAAATGATTAGATTTTTCAAAATTTCTAATTAACATAAAAACCTAGAATATTTGAAACATCAGGCTATCCATGAGGTTCTCACGGTAAGACACCAGCAAGGTTCCCTGCCAATCCGGAATACAGGCCTTTCAGTATTAGTTTTTCTCCTCCTCGGGCAGCCTAGGGAAAACATATACCATCATCAAACTTTATGTCAAGTCAACATACATACAAACATACATGTAATCATGCATACACACACATATAAAAGGGGCATATAATCGTGTGATCAGTGGTCATAAACAAAAAGTAAACCCAAAGATGCTATGAAAAGCACAAATAAAATTTCTTAACCCAAATATAGCATATTGAAAATTTTATTCAAATTCATAAATGTCCATTATATTATGTAAATCAATTAACTAAGCAATCCATACATATGAAATCCTTGAAAAAACTTTTACAGCTTTCCTAATTTCTAATTGTTAAATTTCATCTTAAAACTAATTGGCATTGAGTGGAGTTGACTAATAAGCATATAAATCACACTTATCCATTGAGGCACAATGTGAAACAGTATTTTTTTTGTCAAGAATCATGCATTGCTGGCACTGATGCAAATCCTTATCAGTTGGCACCATAATATTTCAGCATCAAACAGTAATCAGTACAATACACAGCAAAGCACAATCCTTGATCTTCATTAGAAATTTTATCATAAAAACCTGCCTGCAGACGTGTTTTTATAGTGTCAATTGGGTATAAAGCCGTTTCAACAACCACTCCAGCTGTACCTCCAGCAATAACACCCTCTGCAAATTCCATGTAGCTCATCAGAAAGATTAAAATACAATAAACCCATCAAGAATATAGTATTGTCTACCAACTTATCAAGAAGGTAAAACGCTATTTAATAGGGGCAAAAATTCAGTTTTTTATTTCATATGTGAAGAATTGGAGGATAGCATCTTCATGTTGGTCCCCTTATAGTAATTATTTGCAAATATCATCTTTGGGCCCAATCTGTAAAAATGTTCAGAAATAATACCCCCACTGATAATAGACCAGAAAAATGAGTATTTCATCAATTCATATAAAATAATTTCTAGACTTTGGTGTAATATCATATATGCTTTACGCAGATTTTGACATATACTATGAATATCTAATCACCTAATCTCTTATGTAGGCAGTGAATATTTTATGTGGTCTCCAAATCGCACAAGAACTTAGTAAACAAATGATACTGATAGTACAATACCTACTAAAAGTCTAAAATCATATTTTGCAAAAGAGGAACACCAACACTCAAAATTTCTTTGCTAGGAACAACACCAAAGAAGATCTTACACTTACCAAATAAAGTTCGTAAGAAGTCAAATGGATTTTCCTCTCCCATGCTAACAGATGCAAAAGCATTTTTCAGAACTAAGTTCCGTTTTCTCTTCATACAAGCATCTGTGAAACCATATCCTGCTAAAATGAGAAGCAGATAGCACAAACCAGTAGCAAACAGAGTACTAAAATAACATTCAGCATGAAACTCTCACCGTTCATAACATGGATCTATTTGCTAAATCATTCACTAAGATAACAAATATACTAACCATTAAGAAGTTTAGTTTATATGTAAAACTGATATTCCCTTTACGGAAAAATTCCATAATTTTCTTATTTTCTCCTCAAATATAATAAGTCCTAATATTCCACTAGACACATATAAATAAAAATACTTAAATTCAAATGCATAAATACATGTATTCAGGAAATTAGTTGTCATAATTTAATTTTTTCAAGTAAAATATAAAGCTATTTCTAAAATTTTTTCATTGGAACTTGATATCATGAATATAAAAAGTCGTAATTACTACAATTAGATGAAGATGTTTTAGGAATAATAGCATTAAATATGATAAAATTAGTTAAATTTGTTTATATTTGAGTCCAACACATAATAAAATTATTTTGCTTATATATGAGTACTGAGAGAATATATGTTAAATTAAGAAAAACTCTGGTTTTCCAATGGCGCTTCTTTAATCACTAAATAGCAAATTCTTGTACCAATTATGAGCAACAAAAATAAACTCCATTACTGAAGTCAATTTCTTCCTGTCTCTGCATACACACACATATATATATTATAATTGTTAAATCAATAACCCACACTAGTATAAAATAATAATAATAATAATAAAAATAAGAGTTTAATTAGTATGCAAGTACAGTGTAAAAGAATTTTACATAAATAAAGAATTGAGAGTGATGTCCATGTAAAACTTGTAACACAAAAGTATATACTAATTAAACTCTAAAAATAATAACATCTAAAAGAAAAACACAAGAAGGAAAATCACCTTCATCACCAATCATAAATAATTGGCAATCACAATTTGAACCTTGACATATACCCTAACCCTAAGGAGCAAGGAGTGATAAAGCTCACGTTTATATTCATAAACTTTCATGTAAATTTAAAACCAAATGCCTTAAATTAATAGAAACAAATACACAACACAGTGCACAAAATGTAAAAGCGTTACCCACCTGGACCTGGTAATGATATAGCAGAGTCGCTCACCATAACAGACAGTGTAAAGGGACACATTAAGGCCCAACGACTCCACCACTAAACAAATAACAAACTAACTGAATTCGTTAGTATTTAACAGACAAAGCATCAAATTTTGAAACAGAAAAGAAAAGACAGCAACAGACAGAGGTAGCTTTAAAAATTCAATAGAAAGAGTGAATGTTTACCGCAGAAGTGAGAGAGTGATACGATGGGAGTGAGGACTGAAGAGATGAGAGTAACGGATAAAAGAAGCAGAAGTCTGCAGAAACAAGTTATCTTTTTTCTCCTAATATCAGGTTTTTAGAATTTTTTTTATAGCTCTACAAATTTTACAGTTTTGTGCATCACTGCATGTCATTGCCATTAACTGAGATTTGATAAAAACAGTAGGTCTGTGAAATTAAAATCTGAAGCTTTTTTTTTATATACAATAAAAAATTACCAAAATTACTCACCTCCATCATTTATTTATCCAAATGGCTTTGTTTATTATTAGCGAAAACATAGCTACAGTTTATTTATATTTCTATTTTAATGTGTTATAATAATTATAGGGTTTTAATTTAATATTTTTTGTAAATTTTTATATTTTAAAATATAAATTGTTATGTGACATGTTTTTGACATATATTTTGTTAATTTTATATATTTTGTTTATAATAACATGATAAAATCATCAATGGATATGTCAAATACGCAATGAATATGAAAAAATGATAAAAAGAGGGGAGTTGAAATAGAACTCAAAATATTGTCGCACACTTGTGTATTTACATGTTTATTAAAAATATTTATAAAATGTAAGCATATATTAATAGAGAAAAGTTAATAATAGGTATTTTGAAAAGTGGACATCAAAATGAGGTATTGTCTTTATTAATAGTATAGATATAGAAGTATAGATATAGTATATAATATAATATCATATACTATATATTATAGATATAATTGGACAATTGTATATGTTGGATATCAATATTTTAAAGTAATATTTTACTTAAAGTTATAAAGTTAGTTTAGTGGTAAAGTATATGGTTGGGAAACAAGAGGTTATGATAGGTTCAAGTTACTCTTATGATAAATTAGTTTATTTTTATAATTTAAAAATAGGTGTAAGGGTAGAATAGGTATTTTGAAAAGTGGACATCAAAAGCTGGTATGACCTTTATTAATAGTATAGAAGTATATATAGTATATAATATCATATCATATATTATACATTATAGATATAAGTGGACAATTAAGTATGTTGAATATCAATATTTCTAAAATATGATTTTAAAAAAATTTAACTTAATTTCTATTTCATTTTTTATGTGTTTTATTTTTATGTTATGTATCTTTTCTGTTATTTTAGACTTTTTTTTAAATGTTTTGTAATTATTTTTCAGTTTAAAGTTTTAAATTAAGATATTTAAACTTAACATTTCAAATTATTTTAGTAATAAGCGTTTAAAAATTTTAACTTAAAAAATATACACTAAAAAATAAATTACAAAGTATTTAAAAAAATTAAAACAACCAAAAAATATACACAATGTAAAAATAAAATACATAATATAAAATAAAATAAATAAATTAAATAAAAACTTTAAAAATTGTAATTTTAAATTTCATGATTTAAAACAATATACATAAATAAAAAATAAATTAAAAAATTTTAAAAATGACTAAAAAAACGAAACAAAAAATGAGCAACCAATTTCTTACGGATGTGTTTTTTTCATAATTTTATTATGTACGTATGTTTTTTTTAAAATATGATTTTAAAAATTTTTTAAGTTAAGTTCTCTTTTATTTTTATTTTTTATGTGTTTTATTTTTATGTTATATATTTTTTCTGTTATTTTAATTTTTTTAAAAGTTTTATAATTTATTTTTCAGTTTAAAATTTTAGATTAAGATATTTAAACCTAATATTTCAAATTATTTTTAAATTATTTTGGTAAAAAATGTTTAAAAAATTTAACTTAAAAAATATAAACTAAAAAATAAATTACAAAGAATTTACAAAAAATTAAAACAACGAAAAAATATGTACAACGTAAATATAAAATACATAATAAAATAAAATAAATAAATTAACTAAAAAATTTTAATTTTAAAATTCATGATTTAAAACAATATACATAAATAAAAAATAAATTTTAAAAATTCAAAAATTGACTAAAACAAAATCGGAACAAAAAAACATTCTATAAAAAAATTGTTGGGCAACCAATTTCTTATAGACTAAAAAATAATGTTGAGAAATTGGTTCCTATTGGCCTTTGAGTACAATCTAAAAAGGAATGAATAGATTTTAAAACAAATTTCTATTTTTGCAAAATTAGAGTTTTCTAAAAATCATTAACTTCAAAAATCTTTTCAAGGAGTTTTCAAAGAGTTTCAATTAAAATTGAAGAACGCAAGGAATCAATTCTTTTTTAAAGATTAATGGAATGTCAAGACTAATTTCAAGATAAATTCCACGATATATAGCAATTTCAATATTTGAGAAACAATTCAATTATGATTTCATGATTCTAATTTTTCACCTAAGAATGATTTATCAATGCAGTAAAATCAATTGACAATTAATCAAAACAAAGTATAAGGAAAGAGAGATTAACACATCATTTATACTTGTTCAGTTTTCAGACTTAACCTTCCGTTAAACTTGTTTTCCACTAAAATTATATATAAGCACACCACACATACACAATTCAAAGAAAGATTCAACAACATACAAGAAAATAGGCAATACCCTTGCACCTCACAAGAGCTTGTTAAATTGTGATAACCCGTCACTCACAAACGCCTCACTCATGATACATCGCTATGAGATTAAACAATAATCTCAATGAACACCAATCAAGAGATTATCCACACAATCAAAAACAAAGATTTGGTTTAGAAAGATATCACCTTTAGTGAAGATTACCCAAACAATGTTCTTAAATTCCTACACCTGAATCTTGAATTACATTCAATGCATAAATGTAGGTTTTCTTGGTTTTTCAAAGGTTTTTTAAAGACCTTTTTCGTTCATATTGAAAACTAGTTGCAAAAGGGTTAAAAAACTAGAGTAATTAACTACCATTCATAGTCACTCAATTACCTAGTAGTTCAATTAAAATAGCTAAAAATAACACATTCTTTGTGATAATCGATTAACAGAATTAGGTAATCGATTATTTAAAAATGGTTATCGATTACAATTCAACAAAATTCAAATTTACAAGTTTTCTGCTTATTCCAACTAAGATAATTTATAACCAACTTACACAATTAATTATCCTTAAGATCAATAAAGACTTAACTCAGTAATTTTGACATCTTTGTTTTCCAAACAAAAAAACAAAATAATGATCTCAATTCAATTATAAAAATAATAACAATCAAGAACTGAAACGCATACTCATGCCTAACTAAAATACTCAATACAAGTTTCACACCTTTTGAAATATGTTTGGTATCATAAAATGAATTGAAAGAAACAAAAACAAAAACCTACTAAGATATCGAGACTTGAGAGTGAACTCCATCAAAGATTATGTCCAATCTTCTTCAATGGTGTCAACAATCTCCCCCTTTTGGTGTTCATGTTGCCAAACACTTTCAATATACTTTCAATAAGGCAATGAGGTTTGAGTCTTACTTATTCTGTAACATGATAGAAACAATATGGCACTAACATGATAGATAGATTAGAGCTAATAAAGACACATTATCTTCTCCACTTTTGGTACTTCAAATAAAAAAGATATGAGAAAGACAATAATCTGAAGTATTCACTACATCAGAGCAAATAAACTCAACAAATTTAAGCATACAAAATGGTTATTTTACCAGCTAAAATTCTGCATAATTTCAAGTTAGAAAATCCTGCACAAACAGAGTTAGAAATAGCTGAAAAACAGGTTCAAAATTACTCAATTCTGCAGTACAAATCCTGCACAAACTTGTCACAAAATCTGCAAAAACCAGTTAAAGAAACTGCAATATAAGCTGAAAAAAAAAAATGCTTAAAACCAGAACTATGCTCTGCCAAAATCTACATAATATGCTGCATAATTCTGCACATAAATCAGTACAAATTCTGCACCGAAATAGCTTCAAATGTTGCACAATATTAGCTTCGTATGATTTCCAAAAAAGCCTGCAAAAACTGGGTATGATTAACTTAAAGTAACATATCAAAAGTTGTAGAATTCGCACTCATCATTAGCTAATTTCAAATTTCATTAACCAAAGACAGCGAGTTACATTATCAAAGCTTAGACATTAAACAAGTAAATTTCACACAACTGAAATTCAAACAAACATATAATTTGAAAATGAAACACAGTATAATATGCCAACTGAGAAATCCTAATATGAAAAAGATGCACTGAGATGGCACTCTAGTCCTCCGGAAAGGGAACGTTCAGCTCATCTAATCCGTCTGATATGGTCTTAAGACAGTCCTTCAACTCCTTGAACTCCCTGCTGTGAGTTTGTTGCATATCACCTAACTTCTTCAGAATTTTCTCTTCAAATGGAGAGAGAGCTTTAGGTTCAAATTCCTCCAAATTTCCTTCAGCTTGGATTTTCATCCATCTTTCATCAGTTTTGATTAATTTCATCATCTTCAACGCTTTGTCTTTGACAAAATGTATATCCCAAGTAATTTCTCTTGCTTCATTGGATGTCTCAACTCCATAGTGTTCCAAAAATTTGGAGATGAAAAAAACATATGAACAATTATAATAATTAAGCCTTCTAGTCATGATCATTATATCCATCATAAGCTTCATCCAATTTACCTTAACACAATTCTTGATAGCACAAATCATAATCATATCGTTTTCACTGATTTGAGCATGATTGCTCCCCCTGGCATCAATAATCCATGCAAGAGAGTAGTGAAGAAGTCTATCATCCACTTTCATGTCACCTATGTTATACACAACTTTCTTCTTCTCATTCCTCTTAGTTGATTTTCCTTCTTCTTCAAAGAGTTGGATTAATCAACATAATCACCCAACTGAATAGGAAGAATACTAGATGAAGAAAGTCGATTACCATTCCTTTCCCTTTAAACTAGAGCACTTACCTAGCGTATGATAATCAATTACTATCTGAGGATAATCAATTAACAGAAAGATTTGTTTTCAATTCTGAAAAACACAGCCTTTGGAATAATCAATTAGCTTCTGCAGATAATCGATTACCACCCTGCAATATGCTTGAAAACATGAATTTTAATGCACTTTGAAGAAGGATTTTCATGATTTTATGTTTCTAATGTATGAAGCACATGAAAATGCATACAATTTCAATCAATAACACAAATTTCAACAAAATTCAAGGATTGTAGCTCATACTCACTTACTATACCAAGTTCCCTTCTAAGCTTATAGAACCTTTCTGTTAGTAGTGGTTTGGTGAATATATCTATTAGTTGAGACTCCATGTCCACAAACTAAACTTCATAATCACCTTTCTCAACATAATATCTTAAAAAGTGGTGACAAATCTCAATGTGTTTTGTCCTTGAATGAAGAATTGAATTCTCTGTCAAGTTAATCACACTTGTGTTGTCACACTTCAATGGAATTTTGTATACTTTGATTTCAGAGTCTTCTAATTGTTGTTTCAACCATAGAGATTGTGCGGAATAGCTTCTTGTTGCAATGTATTTTGCTTCTGTTGTAGAGAGAGCCACACAGGTTTGTTTCTTGCTATTCCAAGACATAAGGTTGTTACCAAATAAGTGATACATTCCACTGGTGGTTTTTTTGTCCAACGTGCATCTTGCAAAGTCAAAGTAAGAAAAACCTATAAGTGAAGGATTAATACCTTTAGAATACCAAACACCAATGTCCAAAGTCCCTTTCAAGTACTTCAAAATCCTTTTGACTGCATTCATGTGTGATTCCTTTAATGCAGCTTGAGACCTAGCACAGAAACAAATGTTAAATATAATGTAAGGTCTACTTGTGGTTAAATACAACAGTGAACTTGTCATCCTCTAAATTTTGATACATCAACAAAATTTTTATTTTAATCAACATCAAGATAACAATTGGTTTTCATTGGTATGTTAAAGATTTTGGATTCTTCCATTCCAAATTTTTTGAGAAGCTTTTTAGTGTACTTTGACTGATGTAAGAATATTTCTTTTTCCATTTGCTTAACTTGCAAACCTAAGAAGAAATTCAATTCTCCCATCATCAACATATCAAACTCCCCTTGCATTTTAGAAACAAAGTCCTCACACAGAGAGGTGTTAGTCAACCCAAAGATTATATCATCAACATATACTTGAACTAAATGTTATTGGAAGATTTCATAAAGAACAAAGTTTTGTCTACCTTCCCTCTTTCAAAGTTTTGAGATAAGAGAAACTTACTCAACCTTTCATACCATTGTCTAGAAGTCTGCTTAAGTCCATAGATGGCTTTCTTCAGCTTGTAGACATGATGAGGAAACTTGTGGTCTACAAAACTAGCAAGTTGAGCAACAAATACTTCTTCATCGAGGAAACCATTCAAAAAGGCCCTTTTAATATTCATTTGGTACCGTTTAAAGTCAAACACACATGAAAATGCACAAAGAAGCCTAACAGCTTCTAATCTAGCAATTGGGGCATATTTTTCACCAAAATTTATACCTTTCTATTACTTATAGCCTTTAGCTACTAATTCAGCCTTATTTTTAGTTATGGTTTCAACTTCATCTAATTTGTTTCTAAACACCCATTTTGTTCCTATGACATTCATGTTAGACTTATAAGGCACTAGTTCCCAAACATTGTTTCTTCTAAATTTATTCAACTCATCATGCATGGCTAATAATTAGAATTTATCATTCAATGCGTCATTCACACAAGATGGTTCCATTTAAGATACAAATGTCATATGCTCACAAAATAGATTTAATGAATGTATAGTAGTAATTCCCTTTTCAATGTCACCAAGAATATTGTCTAAGGAGATCCTAGGCATTCTCCATTCTTTAGATAGGGGTTGCACTTCCTTTGAAACTTTAGTTTGCTCTATGTTAGTGCTAGTCTCAATACTTTTAGTAGGGATACATGTAATACCTGTATCATCACAAAGAGAAACTACCTTTTTTATGAGGGTTAGTCTCATAAAAAAACAACATGAACAGACTCCTGAACAGATAAAGATCTCTTATTAAAGGCCCTATATGCTTTGCTACATGCGAAATATTCCAAAAACATATTTTTGTTCGCTTTTGTGTCAAAGTTGCCAAGATTATCTTTATTATTGTTCAAAACAAAACATTTGCATTCATATACCCTAAGGTGAGAAACATTTGGCTTTTTACCTTTGAATAGCTCATATGGGGTTAATTTAAAAAATGGTCGAATAAAAATTCTATTAAGAACATAGCATGCAGTGCTCATGACGTCAGCCCAAAAATACTTAAGTAAAGAATTTTCATAGAGCATTGTTCTTGCTAACTTGATAAGAGACCTATTTTTCCTTTCTACAACTCCATTTTGCTGAGATGTTCTAGAAGCAGAAAAAGTTATCTATACTGTGTTCTTCACAAAAAAATTCAAACTTTTAATTTTTAAATTCTCCTCGATTATCACTTCTCAAAGGTTTTATTTTCAAATCTTTCTCATTTTGGATTCTTTTGGCAATTTTGATAAAGCACAAAAGGAATTGTTTTTTAACCAATAAAAATGCAACCCATGTAAAGTAAGAATAATCATCAATAATTACTAAAGCATATACGTTACCGTCTAGACTTACAGTTCTAGAAGGACCAAATAGATCCATATGAAAAAACTCAAGTGGTCTAGAGGTAGAAATCAAGTTAACGGATTTAAAAGAGGTTCTGTATTGTTTTCCCTTTTGACATGCATCACAAATTTCATCCTTTGAGAACTTAGGGTTAGGTAGTCCATTAACAAGATTCTTAAATGAAGGCCTATTCAATTGTTCTAGACTGATGTGTGCAATGTGCCTATGCCAAAACCAAGATAGATCATCTTTAGATGACAAACATGTAATGTTAAATGATCAATGTCAAGTACATAGATATTGTTCATTCTTTTACCAACAAACATAATATTTTTAAATGCATCACATATGGTACAACACTCATTATCAAATGAAATTTGTAATTCTTATCACACAATTAGTTGATACTCAACAGATTAAACTTTAAATCATCAACAAAAAGTACATCATCAATTAAGATAGAGGATTGGTTACCAATACTCGTAGTACCCAATATATGATCTCTGTTGTTGTCTCCATAAGTGACATAGCCACTTTCTTTTGCTTGTAGAGAGACAAACTTGTTTTTGTCTCATGTCATGTGTCTAGAGCATTTGTTATCCAAGTACCACAAGAACCTCTTTGCTTTGAGGCACACCTGCAAAACAAAGTCTTTGTTTATTTTGGTACCTAAATGGAATTAGGTCCACTTGGATAAGTAACAATCTTATATCCTTTGGGAATCCATATGTATTTCCCACTAGGAACTCCAATTTTCTTTATTAAGCAATTATAAGACATATGTCCTCGATGAAAACAATAATTGCAAGTAATATATGGTGTACTAGATGTTTTTCTAAAATTGAAAGAATGTTTTAAAGCATTTTTCTTCATTGAATAACTATAGCCAATACCAACTTTATTTGACATGTTTTGTTGTTTACCTAAAAGACCATCAAATTTTTCTCTTCCCATTGTGAACCTAGGCAAAGCCTTTGTAAGATACATGATGAGGTCAAAAAGTCTTCTGACTCTCAGTAATCGATAAATATATCGGGTCGATCCACAACAAATTGTTGATACTCAAAAATGTCAAATCTTTTTATTTGTGCAAACGAAAGATAGAGAGTAAACTAAGCTACCAAACATAAAGTAAAATAAATAAATGCACAACGATCACACGTATGATATTTAGTTAGGTTTGACCCACTAAAACATCTCTCAACTGCATAAATGGACTCAAAACTTTCATTCACTCCCTATGTTTCCATCACCCATAAAAGTATTCTTAACCTTGATCCCTTGCATTAAGTGAAGGAGCTTAAGATGATCAATGAGTATTACTTCCTCTCGAGAAATAACATCCATTGGGAGCTCTTCTCATTTTACAAACCAAAATCCTCTCCCAACTCATTTGATAAGTAAAATCCATAAAACATTTCTCGCTTTACAAGTCAAAATTCTTTCTCACGCTCATTCGACAAGTAAAACCCACGAAATATTTAGAAACAAAGAGCAGACTAAAAAATAAAATGGAAAATAAAATTAATTAAAAGTACAAACATACACAAAATTTTAGGTAAAGCTAAATCAAAATCCAACTAAATACAAAACTTAACTAGCCATAGGGATGGATAAGCTTAAGGATGGATGAAGAATGGTTTGAAGTGTGCCACAAGCTAACAGGTGTACAACCCCGCTGGGCGTCATCAGACCCCTTAGGCATGAAGTATTCTAAGCGTTAGGTGGCAACAAAAGTGGTCATTGGACGCTCGGCTATAGACGCAGGCACTTAGACTTACGGGTGTTGCGCGACAGTGGACTTGGCCATTGGGCGCCTACCATCAGATGCAAGTGCTCCAAATGATGAGTGTTGGGTACTTCGGCCGATGGGCGCTCAAGACAAACGCATACCAAATTTTATGATTTTTCTTCACTTTTTCAGTCCTTTCCAAAACCTGACTCAAAATAACTAAAAAAAAAACAAATTAGCATAAAAGATGCATAAACTTAAATCTAAACCTAAATTTTTGACTAAATCTAATTTTAAGCAAAATAAGAGGAAAACAATGTTTTAAAAAAGAAAGAATTATAATAACTGTTTTATTTTACCTATGTAAAAATAGGTAAATTAGATAGTTATAAATACACAATCTTAGACTTAAGTACTTTGTAATTTTCACAACTAGAAGATGAAGTTTGATAGAATTTGGAAATTTTTTTCAGATTTTCATTTTCATCTTTCAAAAATTTCATTTCCTTTTTCAATTCATCAATTCTAGCTTCAAATACTTTGACTTTCTTTTTATAAACACTATTAAAACGACTTAATTTCTTAGCTTCTTCATGCAGTTCAATAAAAGCATCTTGTAATTGGTCATAGCTAGCATCACTAGAAGTGTTAGAATCACTTACCTCACTTTCTAATTTATTCTTTATCATGAGGCAAAGATTTGATTCTTGGTCACTATCACTTTTACTCGAAGTGGTGGAGGCATTGCCTTCCTATGCAATGTAGGCTTTTTTCTTCTTATTCTTCTTGAACTTAGATTTGAACTCTTCATTCATTTGCTCTCGGGCTAGGGTAGGACAATTCGGTTTCATGTGATTGGTTTTGGCACATTCAAACAAATGAATTTAAGAGGCACTGTCCACCTTCTTTGATTGTTTTTTACCATGAGATTGCTTTCCTTTGCCATTCTTCCTTTTCATGAATCTTCAAAACTTTCTTACCATGAGATTGACATTTTTGGATTCCGATGATTCATTTTCTATGTTTTCTTCATCAGTAGATTGCTCATTGTTTTTCAAGGCCAATCCTTTGTCTTTCTTTTCTTTTTTTTTTCTTCAGCCATTCTTGTCATGTCTATCTCATATTCTCTAAGCTTTCTGAACAATTCAACATTAGTCATGGCTGCGAGATTTTTTTATTCAATTAATATTGTGACAGTTGGTTGCCATTTTTGTTTGAGAGACTTAAGGATCTTCACATTCAGCTCCTCTTCATCAAATTTATTTCCAAGTCCTTTCAAATGATTAACTATATGGGTGAGTCTTTTCTAAACATCCATGATAGTTTCTCCTTGGTTCATGCGGAACATTTAATACTCTTGTATCAAGGTATTCTTTCTAGCTTGTCTTATTTCAAGTATTCCTTCATGAGTCACTTAGATCAATTCTCACACTTTCTTACTTGTAGAACATGTTGAGACCCTAAAAACTCATATTTAAAGCAGAGTGTATAATATTCAAAACTTTTGAGCATTTTCAACATGTCCAATTTCATCTTGACTCCATAGATCATACAGTTTTTCAATTATGGAATTATCAATTATGTGTTGGGATTTTATAATCAGTCACCATAGTTTGTCATATACCACGACTTACAGACTCCATAAATATTTTCATCCTGACTTTTCAAAAAGGATAGTTTTCTCCACAGAATAACGATGGTCTGTTAATTGAAGAACCCTCACTACAACGTAATTGATTCGCTGGCATATTTCACAAATCAATTTGACAAAATCTTGAATAGCTCTCAAGATTCCTGCTCTGATACCAATTGTTGATTCAGAGGGGAATCTAAAAGGGGGTTGAATAAATTCTAAAACAATTTTCTATTTTCGCAAAATCGAAGTTTTCTGAAAATCACCCCTTCAAGATACCTTCAAAATCTTTTCAAAGAGTTTCAATTAAAATTGAAGAACGCAGTGAATCAATTCTCTTTTAAAGATTAATGCAATGTCAAGACTAATTTCAAGATAAACTGCACAACATATAACGATTTCAATATTTGAGAAACAACCCAATTATGATTTCAAGATTTCAATTTTCCACCTTAGAATGATTCATCAATGCAGTAAAATCAATTCACAATTAATCAAAACAAAGTGTAAGGAAAGAGAGATTATACTGGTTCAGTCCTCAATGACCTATATCTAGTTTTCAGACTTGGTCTTCCATCAAACCTATTTTTTAGTAGAATTGTATACAACACACCACACGTATACAATTCAAAGAAAGATTCAACAACATACAAGAAAAGAGGTAATACCCTTGCACACCACAAGAGTTTGTTAAACTGTGACACTCTGTTACTCACAAACGCCTCACTCATGACACCCATGAGATTCAATAATAATCTCAATGAACACCTATCAAGAGACTATATATAATAAAAAACAAAGATTGGGTTTAGAAAGATATCACCTTCGATGAAGATTACCCAAACAATGATAATAATATTTTTGAATTCCTACACCTTCCATCAACGAATCTTGAATCACATTCAATGCATAAATTTAGGTTTTCTTGGTTTTTCAAAGTTTTCTCTCATAGATTTCAATTTTTATCTCATAAAAACCTTAAAATCTTTTTTGTTCATATTGAAAACTGATTGAAAAAGGTTAAAAAGTGAGTTAAAAACAGGGTAATTAACTACCATTCATAGTCACTTAATTACCTGGTAATTCAATGAAACTGACCCATAATAACATCTTTTCTATGATAATTGATTAACAAAGTCAGGTAATTGATTATTGTTGAGAGTTGCAATTGAATGATTTGAGATTCTGTGCATGATAATCAATTACTTAAACGGTAATCGATTACCATTAACAAAACTCAAATTTATGAGTTTTCTGCTTGTTCCAGTTAAGGTAATCTATTACTAACTTATGCAATTGACCTTAAGATAAATAACACTTAACTCAATAATTTCAACACATTTGCTTTCCAAACAAAAAAACAACATAGTGATCTCAATTCAATTATGAAAATGGTAAATTTTAATAACTCAAACACATACTCATGCCTAATTAAAACACTCAATTCAAGTATCACACCTTTTGAAACGTGTTTGGTATCATAAAATGAATTGGAACAAAATAAAAACCAAAACCTACTAAGTTACCGAGATTTGATGAGAACTCCATCAAAGGTTGTGTCCAATCTTATTCAATGATCTCAACAGTTTTCCCAATTAATTTTTCAATATGAATAGTAAAATAGATTATTTAGGTAAATAATGTGGGGGTGAATCATTTTGGTAATTTTTTTATATAAAAAAGTGAAAATTTGAGGGTTGGATATAATAAAGTAAAAAAATGTTTATGTAAGATAAATTTTATGAATTTAAAAAGTAATTATTTTTTAAGTATCAAAACTAGAAAAATAAAATATAATATTTTTCAAATAGTAGAATAAAAATTCACCACAAAGAAAGATCACCTTTGACTATTTCTTAAATTTCTCTGTTAGTTGTAAAAAAACTAGAGATAAAACAAAAAAAAGGTGGGGCTTAAAATTTAAAAATGGATATAAAACAAAATCAAAGAGTCTAAGTAACAGTAGGATGAGATAGAGTGTATAGTAGTTTTAAAAATGAGAAGGGGCAAAAATAATTAAAGAAAAATAAGTGAATCTTGGAGATAGGAAGAAAGCAAAAAGCATAGTAATGTGTGACCATGGTTGAAAAATGACAGAGGAAGGTGAAATTAGTCCTACATAAAAAAAAATTATCTAAATTAATTTTATAAATTTTAAACATTGTGTCATATCCTAAAATTATAACATCATTTCTCTAGATTAAAAAAAGAGTTCAATTAATATGTATTATCAGTAGACAAAGTTTTATACGACATTTAATCATAATCCTTTAGTTATAATAACTTTGTTGATTTTATTAATTAATACTTTAAAAATCATATACATGAAAATTATGATTGAATTCTGTATAAACCTTTTTTACATTATTAATACATACTAATTAAACTCTTAAAAAAATTAAATTCTTAATTAATATTCTTTTTTTCAAATATTAAATGTTGACCTTGAAAAAAAGATTAAAAATTTATTATCACGTGTCATGTAACAAAAAGATATTAACTCACGAAATATTTTAAATCTAGAAACACACAATGTTTAAATATTAAAATATAGGACACAATATCTAAAATTTACAAAATTTAAATTTTAAATATTATATCAAAATACATACCCTCCTGGTATAACAAAAGGGGAACAGAGCACTATAGGAGGGAAAGTGTGATATGCCATAATAAAATACATTGTTAAAAAATTTTGATTTTTTAAGAATCTTTGAAATACTTTAACTTGGACATATATAAAAGATATTCTTCTTAAAAATATCTTTATGTCTTTTAAGATTATCTAAGACTAAGGTATTATATTTTAAATAATTTTTATTTATCAGAGACAGTTCACATGATAAGGAAAACTTTTATAAATTAAGATGAGCGTATCCTGCAGATAGGTTTTTTAAAGTAAAAATTAAGTTTTCAGTTTGATTTCAAACTCAAATAAATATTATTAATAAATGAAAATATGAGTTCTTGACTTCTATTTAACCAATAAAATAAATATGTTCATAAATATCTTAAATTTAATATGTATTGTGAGAACCATAAAAAATTATTAAATATTGTTTAAAATATATAAAATGAGTATTTTAATCTATCCATACTCTAAGAAATTGAGATAAGATGTGAGATTTATAATAATAAAAAAGGGTTTAAGATATCATTTTTCAGTTTATTTAAATTTTTTATTACATAATATTTTTATTTTTTATGTGTTCGTACAAACTATTTATTTAAATAATAATAATTTCTATTTTAAAAATAAATCCTAGGTTAATTTATTAAATTAAAAAAATTAAATAAAAATATTTTGTTTCTATACTGTAAAAAAAGGTGTTTTAAAAGATTAATTTTTTAAAAAAAAATAAATTATTTAAAAAAAATAAATTATTTTATTAGAAAGATGTATTTTCACAGATGAAGGAATTGCATGGTTTTGCAATTTGCAGAAACTGAAATGTTTGTTGAATGTTAAATTACTCCAGAACGGTACCTGTATGAAAAATTGAAATGACCTATTTTTAGCACCTGTAAGAAGGGGGTTTGGCCCATCTTTCTAATGAAACGTATCGAGCATTGCACAGTTTATTGTTTTGGCCGCTCCTCCAACGTTTCAGTTTTTCAACCACCATCTTACCATTGCATGCGGTGTCAAGTTGTCTCAACCTGCACACTGGACAGTTAATTGTGGACAATTTTTGTTTTTAAATCCCCTCATCAATTTCTAACACTTATGTTGTACTTGAATTGTTATTATTCAAATGTAATTTGTTCCCAGACTGTTTTTAAGTATACTCATTGTTCGCCTATAAAATGTGAATTGTTATGTGTCTGCCTATAAAATGTAATACATTTCTTGGGTACAATATTGTTCTCCAATGTTACTAGTAATAGATGACATTAGTGTCGACACACATTGCTATTGGTTTTTTTAAGCCTTAAATTTTTTTTTTCTAAAATTTCATTAAAAATCATTTTTATCATTGAAATTTAAAAAAAAAAATTAAGTTACTAAAATTAATTTGTTTTTTATATTTATGATATGTGTTTATAAGTTTTAGTATATTTGATTGTTCCGGATGTAAAATTGAAGATTGAAAGAGTTATAATTAAATATGAGAGTGATTCACAAGTACAAAAATGTGTTTTTGTTACTAATCTTTTAAATGTAGAAGACAAGAAAGACTAAAAATGAATCAAAACTAAAAAGACATTTTTAAATTTTAAAAATTAAAAATGATCTTTTATAAAACTTTAAAAATAAAAAAACTTATAAGTCATTTTTTTATGTGAGAATCATAATTCATACTTTAAAATAGGAACCTCAAGTATAAGAAGATTTTTAATCCTGTTCATTTAAATAGATGGATCAAATAAAGTGGAACTATATAGAACATATGACCCATAAATTATAAACTGATCCAATTAAAAATACAATTGCTTAAATGATTAAAATTCATTATTAAAATGCATGATATTTAAAGCATACATAAATATTAGCAAATTAAAGCATGATGTTTTGAAATGAGAATAACTTAACAATAACAATGTCAGTATCAATACTTGCACAAAATTTATTATTTGTAATACTCACAATTTGTAATTTGTTATTGTAACACAAATACTTCTCTCTTATAATAATAACCTTAGGGGAAAAAATCATTTTAAGAAAAATTTAAAATTTTGGATTTAGATTTTTTTAGACTTTTTCATTGTATATAGAAGTAAGCTGAACTTAAAAAATAACAATTCAAAAAAAAAAATATAGGTCAAATTATCATTATCTATTTTTTGTTTGGTCCAACGTGTCTAAAAAATTGTTTGTTTTGTTAGCTCTAACAAGTGTGAAACATTCCACTTGTTGACCATTATTTAAAAATATTTAAAATAAGTTTATAAAAATTTTTATATTAGAGTTTAACATATTATATTAAATTCTAACACATCTTCTGCAATAATATAACATAAGTCACAGTGTTTGTGGTCGGTGCACTGAAGTTTTGTGCAGTTAAAATGTTACTCTTATTACATGGTGAGTTCCATCAAAGTGGGAACCAAATATGTTCATAATGCATCTTGGAATCAAATATGTTCATTAATACCATAGAGTAAATCAAAATATTGTACGTAAGGTTCTAGAATTCCTACGTTTCAGCACATTTTTCGCAATAGTATGTAATAGGTCACAATATTCTAACTAATGTGTTATAACTCTGTATATTACATATGGATTTGTAACTTGTACATAGAATTATAGATCCATTTGACATAATTTTTTTGTAAATGAAGATGAGATTTTATATAGTTTATTTTTATTATTATTCATTAGTTACATTGATTAAACATTAACTCTACTTACATCAATAGAAAAATAATCCTAGAAAACATTGACCGAAAAAATTGCTAATATGAACTAAAAAATAGTTTTATTAACTTTAATGGAGAAAAACTTAATTAATGTAAGTGAAGAAATAAATTCAACCTATGTAAAAAAAGAAAAAAAACCATACCTGATGTTGCTAAAAAAACCCTAGTTGAAAAATCATTCCTAGCATACTACGGCCTAAAAGAAACCTTAGTAAAAAAAACATTGATTGACATTTGCTAATAAAATATGACGAACATGGACTCAAAAATAACCCTAGCTAACATTAGTAGAAAAATAATCCCGATGACGTCCTTCAAAGAACTTTTAACCAACGTTAATGAAAAACAATCTTAACAAATTTTAGTGGAAGAAAAAGTATGTAAAGATAATTTCAAATTTTTACTTTTTTTTAAAGAAATTTAAAATTCTACAATTTAACTTTTTATAAACAACTAAAATCTCAAATTTTCTTAAAATTTTTCATCTAAACAACATATTTCATGACAAAGTATCTAAAATTCTCTATTAAAATGAATTATCCTCTTAAAATTCTCCATTTAAACAAAAGTTATATTTTTATTTATATATTTCAAGGAAATAAAATACAAACAATAGTTGAGTAACAAATTTTAAAAAGAGAGAAATTATGTAATATTTTATTATTTTGAGCATGAGTTTTTTTGTTATAAAAAGACATTTTTTAAGTTTTAAGTATGGTTTGTTATATTTTATATAAACCATATAATTGACTATGAATGAAATAAAAGCAGATGTATAAACATTATTTAAAGAATTTACTACTTTTCTGGATATATTACAATAGGATTTAAACTGGCAAGGAAGAAGTAAAGTATTTAGACTAAGAATAAGATGGGTTTATAAAATAGTGGTGAAAAGGAATATGAATCCGATTAAAAGAATTGGTGTGAGAGTGTTTGCATTACTGACAATTGCTATAGGGAAGTAGCAAGTTCCTTTAGAAGGATCCTGTGATACAATAGTGGCCAAGCCGTTGAAATCACAAGCCTCCACACTTTGATCATTTATTTGAAAGTATTGATTGAAAGCATAGGAAGCATTACCAGCAGAGTCCAAATTATGACAAGAACAACAAGGACCTAAGCTTGTGCAATCACCTCCTGCACAAGCATAACTGAGGGAGTCTTGCATGGCTTTCTTATCCGCATTCTTTTTAAGGACACACCATTTTTTTTCTTGGTAACGAACCCCTTTGGCTCCTATTGGCATTTTATCTTCTCCCTTCCCAGAGAAATCAATAGGAAACTTAGGCTTCCCATCTTCACGAAAAATACCCCAATGACGCTCAAAATTACCAGGTGCAATACTCTTCTGGTTCTCATCAAAAAGAGAAAATAGATAAGTATTCACAGGTTTTGGGAGAAGTGGAGTCCCTTTCTTGTTTGCCACTTTCTTAAGGTACCCTTGGTAGAACCTTTTTGCATTCTTTTCATTCGCATTTTTGTCACCATCAGTTGGCCATCCTATTTCGCCTATAGCAATTGTCAAATTCGGGTAACCAATCTTTTTTAGTGACCAAACAAGGGTATCTAAATTTGCATCAAACATATTCGTATAATGTGCATTTTTGTCATCCGTACTTTTAGAATTACCGTCAAAGAACGCATAATCCTCAGGAAAATCTGCATTTTGATACAGACTAAGGAATGGGTATATGTTGACCAGAAACGGTGACTTGTTTTCATGGAGAAACTTCACTATGTCTTTCATTAGATCATATACGTCTTTGCGAAAACTTCCATCCGAGGGCTTGTTTGAAGTAGACTCGTAAACATCCGCATTTAAAGCCGAAGTCACCTTTATTTTGTCTCCAAAACCAGCTTTTTCAATAGCCCTTTTAACATTTTGCATTGCTGGAAGTGTGACCCCTATAAATGAATCATTGTAACTTTTTAAGAATGGCTCATTTCCAACAGATACATATCTGCAATTAAAAATGACAAAAAGTTGCTTAAGCATAAGTTTGTTATCATAATATAAATCAAAACATTGTTCCAAGGAATTTGTATATACCTGATGTTTACCCCTCCATCACGCATATGTTTACTCACATTGTGTTTCACCCAATCTTCTGCTTTGTCCTTGTCTTTGGCTAGTTTCTTCAATTGATCATTAGGAATTCCAACCATGACTTCAATATCAGTGCCAGAAAAAGCACTTACAGTCCAAGAATCTGTATCAAAAAGCTTTACTTTTTTAATTCCATTGTCCTTTAGCATATTCACCACAATGGGTGGATCCATAGGATGAGATGCTATTGAACCCCAATTCACACCAATAGTCGATAGACTCTCTACTCCTTCCCCACCTTGTAGCTGGCAATGAGCCAGAACCAAAATTAAACAAAACCACCACATCAAGGAAAATTGCTAGATAGTAGTCAAAGTCAGAGTAAGAAACAAACAAATAAAAGGTTAATTATCAAGCCAAACCATTTGTTGGTATTGATCAATTAGGAGGAAAAATAAATCTTCCTCGTCCTATGTGCTTAATTAGCTATACGTCTAAATAAAGCATTACAAGAGTATTGGTTATTAAGCTACTTCTGTAACTAACTTTCTATTTCTAGATGTCATGTATCAAACACTAATTTATTACATTTTCTACTTCAAATTACAACTTATTCCTTGGATATAAACGCACATACAATAAAATACCATTACTTAGTTCTTTATTCTTTATCCAGGTATAAGAATTAACATGCTTTCTATGACCCGCCACAAATTTGCTACCAAGTTGCATCGTAAGGGAATACAAATTTAATCAAAATTGGAGGAAATTTTGCAAAACAAAAGATATCTTGCTAACAGTGCATCACTTACTAAAAAATAAAGCACAATAACAAAATACTAAAACACAACCATTTCTTAGAAAAGAAGTTGACCCGATATTGATTTATACTTCGAATTCATATATTAACAAAAATGTTGAATTATTTGCTTGAATTATAATTATGTCTTTTTTTATGATATCAAGTTTTAAATTAAGTGTGTTTTAGAAATAACTTTATTTTATATTTAAAATTAGTGATAATAGTAACTAATTTTTACGTATATATAAGTCTAGAAGGATTAATACTTTATTCTAGTGTATAATTGTATCTTACATTTAGGAAAAAAGACAGCATATATAGCATGTTTTATTTCTCTTTGGATAATTAAATTATAGATAATACTAAAAAAGAAAAGTATAATAATAAAGTAATATTAGTTGAAATATTTTTTTAACAAATTAAATTTTAATGATTTTATCATTTTATAAATTATAAAACTCTTTAAAATATTATCTAAAACATTGCAATTACACAATTAATTTGTTTAATTTTTTTTAAAAAAAAAGTATCAGCACCTATCACTTTTAGAAATTTAAATAAGAATTTACTAAGTAATAATATTGTTGCAATGTTGATAAACGGTACGCATTAAGAAAGAAAAGTTTTTGTATATAAAAACTAAATGGAAAATGGATTTAAAAAAAAAAAAAAGGAAATAAAAAAATAGTGCTAGTGTAAGAGATTAAATTTTGAATTGAAGCTGAATAAATGAAGTGTGTGGTAGCAGCTAAGCTAAGGACTAAGGATTAAGGTTATGAATGTGAGGAGTGGACTCACCGAGTGTGTTTTTGTTTTGTAAGACAGAGAATCCTATTTAGATGTCTCTGAAAATTGTTGAAACAATCCGTTTTCAGTTTGTTAACAACGCTTTATCTTTGGCCTTTCCTTTTCATCATGATACCTCTCTCTGTTTTACGTTGCCGCATACTCATACTCATATTCACTCTCGCTTCCGCTTTCGCCCTCCGACAACCGTCTTCTCTGCCGTGACGGCTTATCAGCCAGCAGCGCCTCCGGTGAAGATGGTGGCTTTCGTCGGCCACGGAGCTGCCAGCCCTCTCAAGTCCGCGTCTTGGGAACAAGTCATGCTTCACACTGTTACGTACCCTCTTTTTTGACCTATCTAACTTTTATTTCTTTCCCCTATTATTAAATCCCACCACTTTGACTGTTTTAGACTTTAATAATAACTTGATTATATATTATGCCTGCAACTCCACTTTTATGGATCCAAATGTAAAATATCTTGTCGATGATTGATTTAGCATCATGTTATTATAAGTTTGTTTTGTGGGTTCGGGAATTTGTTGAGAGAGAACCAGGATGCTTACTGTGGACAATCTTGATGAATTGAATGAGAGAAAGCTGTTTGAGTATGTGGCAAATGTGAGCCTCAACTGTTTGTGGAGGAGGAGAAAGGGGAGGAATCAATGCACACGGAATGGAAATTTGGAACACACATGATAGTTTCTTAAGTTTCTAATAGAGAGTAATTTACTTTAGCCTCTTATGGATTTTTTTTAATTACACGGTTCCTTTAAAAGCACAAAGCTGCCTTATCCCTCGACATATCTGTTTTTGGGTTTGTTTTTCAATGACTTCACCTTGGTAATCTGCCTAATAAAGGTTTGCATTAAAGGCCAACATAAATTATCAATCTACTTGGAGAACAACAAAAACACTTATAGAACTGTTTCTAAGTTTTATCCAATTGAAAACACCATTGAAGAGGTTGTGTACTTTAATACTCCCTCCATTCCTGTTCTAACTGTCACATTTTTTAAATATTTTGTTCCTATACATCTGTTTGATAGGAGTTAGTTGGATAGAATGAAATGGAAAACTAGTTTGTCAGTTATAGGAATTAGATATAAATAGGGGAAATTAAGAGGAAAGGGGGCATTATCTTGTATCATTTGTAGATTGAGCTTATGGTCTTTGTGAAAGTAAAAATCCTTTGTGAAGAGAAATCATCGAAGGAGAGAGTACTAGCCTATTTTCTGTTTTTTTTCTTTTTCAATCTATTCAATAAAATATTTCTTTTCTTTCTCTATTTCAATTTGGGTTCCTAACACTTGGAATAGACAGTGTTAGAAAGGAACAATGGATCTATTTATTACCTATTCACCAATAGTTGGTGATTTTTTTTCATTGAGAAATGTTACAACATTGATTTCAACCATCTTCATCTGATCAAATTCTCTTAAAATAATGAATTTTAATGACTTCCTTGGTTATCTCAATTTAACAAAATCCCTGGTTAAAAGGGAACAAAGGGAGTACAGAATTGAAGCCATACCCTACTCTCATACTGAATGAAGTTCTAAAGAAATATCCTCCAAGATGTGAGAGCTAGACTGCTGGACAATTCCAGATTGTCATGGAGACCCAAAAAGAATGAAGGCTAATTGTCGTCATTTTTTTGTTAAGTAATATCAAGGTATATGTAATTTAAGAAATACCAAAAGTAAATTGGAGGATTTTTTTCCATTTCCATTATTCCATATTTTGGTTCATTTAATCACAGGTTTAGGCACAATAAAATGGGCTTTTCTGGGCGTGTCATATTATTATCACAACTTGTTGCTTTCAAATTGACTGTTTAACATGCAGCTTTTGTCTTTAGTTTGAATATTTTCAAATTTGAGACAAATCTTTTATATCTTCGTTTGTTGTGTCTTACCACACCTGTAGTATGTCTATCCTAATTTCATATATTAATAATGTGATTAATTTTTTATTGGGTTCAGTGCCATTAATATTCCCTTTTACCAGGCAAAGAGATTGAAATGGGTTGACGTAGGGTATGAACTTCTTGTATTTACTGATGAATGTATTATATATAATGGACCAATGTCCATGAGACTCCAGAGAGAATTACTGCATGCTGATATATTGATGATTGTTGCTGTTACGAACAAGGAATCTGTCAAGTGGATTAATATCAACAGCAAAAATATTGAAAATGTAATATGCCTTGACTCTTCACCAGATCTGAAGAACAAATTAGGAGGCTATGATGTTCCCAGTGAAGTGAGAAGAAGTATATTTAGAGATTTCTTTGGAAATGCTCAATCTGATAAAGCTAAAGAATCATATGAAGTAGTGCAAACTGTATCTGAAGCATGGGATCGACATAATTCTGATGATATAAGGTTCTGTTTGCTGGTACTAATCAATGCTTATGTAAGGCCAGTTCCAGTATTGAAGAATTTGAGGGCTAAAGGTTTTTCCACCCTGAACTGTATGTTGAAGAACTGTGGTCGTCAGGTACTTAATTGCTTGTTGGATCCCAATTGCAGAAAAGCTCTTCAATGCTTGAATCAGTGTAGTCCTGTCGATCAAGTTTGTAATTACCGGTGTATTGCTTCATATGAAAGTAAAAATCTAGAAGCCTTTTCACTATGTGTATTACAGAAAAACAACTGTCTTGAGTTAGAAGCAGAAGTTCCTGACAAGCCATATGTGCCTCCAATGATCAAGTTCCGGGGGATGACTTTAAGTTATGAAATGGCGGAAGATTTGTTTGTTGGTTGGTTGGGGACTTTGCAGTGGAGCTGGCGTGTTGTGGCAGGGCAGAACCCAGCATATGATCAATTTCCATGCCAATACCAGCTATTCTATAGGGGAAAGGCAAAAGGGTCATTTTGGTATGAGCCAGTATTCAAGGTAAAAACATTCGAAGGCCAAATGATCTGGAGGAGGAGAAAATATAGGGTCAGAAGAGGTAAGGTACCTGGTACATTCTATTTCAGTGTGTTAGACAATGGAGTTATTTCAAATGAGTTTTGGACAATTGTGGATGTAGCTGATAATCTCAGTTGGGGTTTGTTCCACTATCATGGTGCTGCTAGAGTTGCCGGGCAGTCTTATACCGGTGCAGTACTTGTTAGTCCAGATGGAACATTTCCGAATGACATCGAGAGGACAAAGATAATTGCTGCACTAGACAAATGTGAAATTGAAGAGTGGGAGCTATATACTGTTGACAATTGTTCATGCATAGATCCCACCCTGGGAATTCCAGAGGGTTCAAGTTTACATGCCATAGTCCAAATTGAAGATCCCAAGATGCCTGTCTGATCATTCGTGTCCAAAGATAATTGGAAAATTTAATTAATATTCGCAATCCAGTTTTGTTCAGAACCTCAATAGTGTCTATATTCAAAGATAACTGGTTCTGTTGCCAATGTCAATGTCTAGATTTGGTATTCGATAAATAATGAAATTCTCGAGGTTCCATCATTGAGTTACAACATATATGCATGGAAAGAACATTTTATCTAGAAAATATTAGCCAGGTTTTGAGTTTTCGTTCTTTTTTTTCATATTCGAGAATCAACCAACTGACGGAATACGATCAGTTTAACTAATTTCTTCTCACGCAAATCTGTTATTGACTGGCTTTAGTCAATCAGGTTAGTGGGTCAATTCAATCCTCTTATTGCCCTAAACTATCATTCGTCACTGCCACGTCAAGTGAAACACCCCATTATCTGATAATAAAGTTGTATTTTTATGGAAAAACGCATATATACCACTGCCATACTTGTCCAGAAAAAAAAAAAGAGAGGGAAAAAGTCTGGAAATTGTGGTCATCCTCTAAAGCCGCTAATAAAGGCTTGAAAAATTATATCGAGATATTATTTCTCAGCAGCCGTCGCATTTATCGTAATGCAGTAATGTAGTCCACTAATTTTCGTGAAATCATAAAAATAAAAAATTCAAATTGAAGTATAGCAGCAATTAGACAGAATCCTGCACTTTAAATTTATGAAGATTCCACAGCTAGACCCACGTGGGGTCCAGGATATGAACCGTGGGGTACAGGATATGAACAGAGCTTCTTGTAAGTGAATTTCCGTTTCGGTTCTCTTTGCTCTTAAATCGCTGTTATCCCTGAAATCATAATTTTATGTTGGATGATCCTTGTCATGGTCAATTCAAGATCTTTTCTTTTTACTTGATTTATGGTTATGGTTATGGTTATCTTTACTCCGCTTTTTGCTACTCTTATGACTTCCCTTCTCTTTTTCAGGCTTGACTACACTCCTGATGGATTTCACACTAATAAGACCACCTGTGGGTATTTTTCCACCATTATTTTGTAAAACAGTCTCAAAGCCAGATTCCCCATCTTCAATAGCATACTGCTGGAGTAATTCGGGAGTAAAGGGTGCCTGTGCCTTTGATTTCATGTCATCCTATCCAGAGAAATCATTTAAGATATGAGCTATGAAAACCGGAGGTGTCAACAAGCAAAGACAGGATTTGGGATAGGACTCTTTGACAAAAGAAAACAAGATTAAGGCACATACCTCAACTTGTTTAGCTGCATTATTGAGGTCTTCGTCTACAGAGACACTATGAGGTTCCATAACAATCTAGGGACAAAAAAGGAACATAACCCAGAAAAAGAAGAGATGCAAGATTAGTGAATAATAAAAAAAGGAGGCACAAATTACAACTTGCGTTCCTAAACACACCGCAGCAGAACTGGGAGTTCACTAACCAAAATTTTCTATGAAGTTCTGTCGAAAGCACACCACACCATGAAATACACAGGTCTAGTTGTTATGAAGAAACTTACTTCTTTCAATCTTGGCAAGGTTGATTCAAACTCCTTGGATGCAAGGCCGTCTAGATATTTGTAAAACTTCTTCATAACCTTTATAAGTAGAGACAATATTGTTTGTCTTTCCAAATTTGTTTGTCCCTGTTATAAACAAAAAGAGCATATAAGAGAACCTGATTACATCTTTTGAAAAGGCACCAATGGGGTAAGACATAAAAAAGGAGAAATACTCGAACCTCAAAAAAATTCAAGCTAAAAATTTTAAACTGACTCGTTGATTTGATAGAGAAATTGTATCATGATAAACAGACCAATCTATATCAACAAATTTCAAAAGAAAGCAGAGACTTTAGAAATTTTTTCTAGAAATGTGATCCATGTAACCAACCTCAACTAGTGGAATAAGGTTTTTGTTGTCGTATATCTAGCAATATGATTTGAATTTAATTTATATGCAGTTAGTGACTCTTTACAAACTTTTTCTACAGACATTAAACAAGTCATTCTATCATCACATCATCCTATTCATTGATTATAATGTGGCAGCAAATTGAATTCCTATTAGATATCTCTAAAGATATTTTAGACTAACAATGCACATAAATTGATTAAATAGGATTCGGCGTTAGGTGCTGCTAACTAGTCATCCCAGTGCAATATTTCAACCAAACAAATTAATTAGTTGATGAACATACCTCAATGTACGAAATGTTTTGATTCTGCAGACCGATGCAGAGTAACACAGAAGCTTGAGCATACGATAACGTAACTGGGAGCTTTTCTTGGAAGTAGAGATGTGTAACGGTTGGAACCAAATCTAAAATCTATCAAAAAGAATAAATGTCAAGATGAAACTTTAAAGCACTCCAAATTTCTTGGATGTTCAGAATACTGTTATTTGAATGGACTAAGCTTAGTTAAAGCACAACTTCAGCAGTAACATAGTGCATGATACTTGAGGTTACATCAGTTCACCACACAGTCATTTTAAATGCCATTTGATTTGGTCATCATAATTCTTACATATTGATGATAATTCATTCATGCAAACTTACTAATGTTGATTTTGATTTAATTTGTCTGGATACTGCAGTTATCATATTACTTCAGTCAACAACCATGTGAAAATTATGAGAATTGCATGAAGTTACTATTGAACCTTTTTGTTCGCTAAAAACATATTAGGGCACTCTTGGTGTGGGTGGGGTGGGAGCAAGATGGACTTCTACTTTGAAAATTGAAAAGGAATCACTTTTAGGGCTTTTACCAAGGAACCAGAACTGTTGGGGGTAGAGAATGAAAATTTTCAATTACCAAAAAAGCATTAAAATTGTCATCATCAAGAAACCATCTAGCAAAACTGATCAGTATCATATCCCTCACTTGAGCTCTTACCAGATGAAAGTCAGCAAGGTTGTCAACATAAGCCTCTAATCGTTTCATATCATGTGGTGATAAATATCCTCTGATTGACTGCAGATATTTACCAGACAGGGTCTCTGTTGGGTCTTGATCCTTGAAATTGATTTTTGGATCTAACATGCTGTATCAATCATCATTATAGTAAGAGCATAAATAGATATAAATGAGGCAGCATATCCTACAGCTTACAGCCCATTTCCTTTTTACGTTAGTTTCCTTCCTTGCCTTAATACCATTAGCCATTTAGCCTATAAAAAGGAGATCAAAGCTTGTATTCTGAACAAAGTGAAATATTTTCCTTTTCTTGAGTTTCAAGTCTTTGTTTTGTCTGTTTGGTTTTCTTTTAAGAGCATGAATACTCCTTTTCTTTGTACTTCTCCTGCTGCTCTATCAAAATCAATACTTTTTATCAAAATAATAAAATAAAGGTGCAGAAAATCTTATTTATTAATATGATCTAACTGTTAATATCACATAACCCTAGCTAGGTCCATAGAATTTTATGAAGTCCGAAATATCCAGTGATCCACATCAATATAAGAATCTAAGAATTTAGAACAATGAACTATTAAAATCTTAATACCCACCTCAAAGCAAGTTTGTATTCCATACCACGAAAAGTGAAAGCAAGAAGTTTAGCAAATCTTTGTCTAAAATCTACAAGTAGCAATTAGGCAAATCTAGATCATCAATCATCAACAAAATGAATCATAAAAATCAAACACAAAGATCTTAACAGCAAAGGAGGGTGAACCCACCTTGGTAAAATGGATAAAAAAAGCCCAACTGATTTGATCCATCAGCTTCAATTTCATCATTGTTTAAGGGTTTCAAGATCATGCATGTATGCTCACCAGTGACAGTATTCTATCAAGTTGAAGAAAAATGTTAATCATGTATAAATATAAATTCGGTCTTATTTTAAGAAAAAATAAAGCTTAACTGGAATCTGGCCAATATAAAAAGGAGCAAATTTATGTTTCCTCCAAAACCGAAAAAGGTCCAAAGTTAACCCAAAGGAGACGCCAATGTAATGGAGCTTCTCTTGTCGCCTTTCACGCAGATGTACTAGCAAATGAGGAAGATCTGTTCTAGGTTTTATATTTTCTTCAAGTAGCGAAACCTGAATCCAGATTCCATGGTAGTATCATGAAAAAGGCAAATAGTAATATCATTAAAAAAGCAAAGCATATTTGAAAAGGATAACCATAAATTGATAGAGTTACAAGGCACAGAAAATAACATCAAATATAGCACGCCATTCTTCCTCAAAGTGCATTCTATACTGTATGTTAGAATTCAATCATTAAAATCTAAAAGCTAAAAGAAACCAATTATTAGAGACACACAATCATGCAAAGCCAGCAACCAGTGTCTGTCTCTATGAAATCAAAACGAAGCCAGTGAAAGAAGACAATTATTATCTTCCTTTGGAAAAATAAAATAATAATAGAATATACAACTGAAAGAAACCAATCATTAACATCTAAAAGCTAAAAGAATCCAATTATTAGACACACAATCATGCAAAGCCAGCAACCAGTGTCTGTCTCTATGAAATCAAAACGAAGCCAGTGAAAGAAGACATTGGAAAAATAAAATAATGCTAGAATATACAACTGAAAGATATATTCCATGTGAGACACCATAAATGCTAGAAACAAGAAATTAGCTCCATATTCTTAAGTTTATGCAGACAGGATCAGATAACAACAGTCATCGAATCATTTATTTATTTCATCAAGAGCGCAAGAGAACATAACCTCCCATAGTCCTATATAAAAAGCTCATACCTAAGCTAAAGGCTGGCCAGTGTATGGCAAAGCTAACAGAAAAACAGAGGACCAAACAAACTCCATGTTATTATATTACTAATTATGAGGGTGAGCCTAGGCATAAAAAAGTTGTTGTATTGAGAGTTGAGACGTAGTCACAAGTTTGCAAAGACAGCCTATCCATTCACTAGGGCAAGGCTGTGATACTTTCGACGTTTGAACCTGCCCTGTACTTCAAAGTGGTGGTCACCTAGTAGGTAACCTTGTGAATTGGGAATTCTTTTATTTTACAAGGAATTTAATTATATTGAAGAACTGATTCGCCAAATTTCACTGCTCTGCTGAATCTAAACAAGACTGCTCAACCATTACTAGGAAAATCACATAATAGCACCAGCTGTTTATCCATATTAAAATCCGATCGTTTTTCCATTTTTTCCACAGCTCAGATGATACGGAATCCTCCCAACTGAGACTGTTTGGGTTCTCCTTGATTCTGTCCTCCAACCAGATAAAAGGTTTTGGTCTCTAGATCCTTCCAAGAAAATTTCATGCAAAACTTCCAATTCCTAACACATTTGTTGAATTGGAGTATCATCCATCTTGATAAAACTATTTAGAATTCCACAGCATTCTCTAAGGTAAGTTTTCAGACATGTGCTTAATTAATACCAATGACATTTTCTCAAAATAAGGCAAATGCTGTCTTTACTGGATGAATCTTGGCCTTACCAGTGCTGATCAGCTAGAATGTAAAATGAATCCTTGATGGACCAATACCATTATGGTATACACAACTTTCAGAGACTTTAATGAACAGAACTAACTAAACCTATTAAAAAGGGACTACGAGTGGTAACATACTTTTGCTGCAGCTTCTGTTACTCTAATTTGTGGAGGCTGCACTTCCTCTTCGTCATCAATCTCAGAAATAGGAGTAAGTTGTCCTTCATAGTAGCTGCAGACAGACATAAATGATTAATTGGTGATGTTCTGCATTTAACATTTTGGCATATAACAAAGACTATAATGAACATCAAAATTACAGCATCTCTTAAAGCAAAGTTTTAATGAAAAGGAAATTCATACACAAGGCAAATAATTTTTTAGCAGCCTTGTGCATGATTCTCCCATCATTGTGAGGTCTAAAAGGGTAAAAATGGTGCATGCTCAGCCATAAACACATAGGATGTTTCTGTGACTAGAACCTAATCAGGTCCCAAGGCAGTGGGATTACACTAGAAAACAGAGTATGCTGGAATTCCAGGTAATCAGATTAGACTACACAGGAATATATTTATACTAATAGCACATTAAACAATCATGAAAATCCTGACAACAAGATGAATCAGCTCCTTTAAAGCAATGATTGGCTGTGCACACAAATAACAGATATTTTCTATCAGATTGTGGAACCAAGGCTCCTTCCAAACCAAATCAAATATTAATTTTTTTTTAAGAACATTCAATGCTCATGGAAGTGTGGAACCTTGTACAAAAAGAAAACAATAAATTAACATCACTCCAATTGAAACAAGAAAGTAAACCATGCACTCACCGTATTAAAAGTTCAACTGCTTGTGAACCATATCCAAGCTGAAATTAGAGAAATATATTATAAATTTGGCAGAATCTGGTTAAACCATATGCTAGATCAGAATATAAAAGTTACCCTCATGGCACTTGGGTGTGTCGCAATGCGTACAATGCGGGCACCTGAAAGTGATGGGAAAACCGTATCTCGGAATTGTTCACAGAATTTCCATGGTATTTGATCTCCAAAAGGTTGATGACCATTACTCAAACTTTGGATTGCTGACTTACGAGAAATCTGCCCCTCAAGGCAAACCTGTAAAATTTATGAAATATAGGAAGTCATAAAGAAAAGATAAGCAAAGACAGGATAATACACAAAGCCATCTGCATATAACAATAATAAATTTAAAGCTAACATAAAGCACAACAAGAAAAAGGAGATGGTGCTGGCAAAAGTTTCAGATGAATGAAGGAAATCATCCAACAAACATAAAAATAAGATACTGCAATTAGTGCTCGAATTTCAACATTTGAGCAGCACAATATAGCACAGAAGTATAAAAAGAAAAATCAGAACTCTTAGCATTACAGCAGCATCATACATCTGATTAAAAAACTAATATGTGCTACAAGCACCAATATTTAAACAAAGAGAACTGCAAGCTTCAAACATTCTAAACCAGTATAAGATAGTGCCCAGTCTGCAGATAATATCAGTATCAAACTATCAATTATCAAATAACTGTTTCCTACAGCTTCACAATATACTATATGCTTCTTGCGTCACAATGGGTCACATCACAAGAAACAAATCAACAATTTTCCCCATCATAATCAAGCAGTGGAAAAAAACAAAATAAACAAAAAAACTTTTTGTTAATTGGTATCAGCAGACATATCACAAGAGACAATAAGTGAAGAGAAAATTGGACATAACAGTTTCAGTCAAAACAGATAATGCAAGATGAGAGAGGTCAGATGCAAAATTGCAGGAGAAAAATAGGGTGATCAATACCATAGATGTATGTGTACCTGAATGACACACAAAATATCAGGAAGTTGATTCTTTGATTCATCAACTGGTCCTGTCATACAAATACATTATAAGACTAATTCAAGTCATGTTATTAATTTAAAAAGAAGAATAAGTAGACAGAAAATCAACTATACCAAGTAGTACAAATAAGTGATGTGCTGGAGCATCTGCCATCAGTTGCAAATCATTTGGAGAGTTCTTGTAATGAGATGCAACATATAAGGCCATCATTCGCTGCAATCATGCAATTTTTTAGTACAATCTGAACACATGAAATATCAATTACAAGTCACCCTATGTAAACAGTTAAATCAGATTTTACCTGCAAAAATAATTCACTATCTCTGTGATATGAGAAGAGGGTATCCCGATTAACATAGTATAAATCACACTCACTGGGTGGAGGTAACCTGATTTCACAAGAAAAACAGTAAAAATCAAAATAGACAAAAATGGTCTCATTTTCCAAGGAAATATGAATAAGCTTTGATATAACCTGCTAAGATTAGGGATGGCGTTTGAAACATCTAAGCAAAGCAGAGTGTTAAGCCAGCTTTCAATGGGATCCCCAGAAGCATATCTGATGGATTCACTCAGTTCTATTTTCTTAAATTGACGACCTGAAACATGTAACTCAAGATTTGGCAATATTGCACACATACCGTGGAAAAGATTGTATTTACAATCATTTAATGGACCATTCAAAAACCAACAATCTTAATTTCATAATCCACTTAGACTATTTTTCCATTTAGAACAGCACATGACATGCACACATTATTTATTTAAATTGACTTCTAAAAGCATTGAGCATAAATAAGTACCAGTGTCCTTTGTGGTCTTAGCAGACACATGACTTTGCTCTTCCAACTGCTGCAAAAGTTTTAGTGATAAAGAGCGCCCGGTACCTTCGTAACTTTAAACGAGTTCCAAAGAAAAGATCAGTAATTAAGCCACATCAGAAGTTAAACTCAATTATCAGAGAAGATAAAATTGACTATGGAAAGGAAGGAGACAGCTAATAGTTCAAAAAGATTGATAGTTATTTAGAAAAAACATAAAATGCATTTAGCATGATATATGGAAAATTTCACAAAAAACAAACATTAGTAATACCCATTAACAGTAGAAGACAGGAAGACCAGATATGGGCCAAGTAAAGACTTCACCACTGGCAGTGGAATAGCAGCTGCTTCATCAACAACCAACAGTTCAACTTGTGAAAGCTTTTCATGCTCATTTGGCAGAATATACTGATAAAAATTAATGGAAAATAAGTTAAGAATTACATTTACTTGTAACCTTACACCAACAGTAAGTTCCATTAATCCATTAACAGTATTAATGCAGAAGAATCAATGAACTTACCTGAATTGTCTGTCTGTGATCCTTGTAAATATTGATTCTTACAGTAGCACTCTTGAACTCAGGGTTTTTTTTCACCACATCAAAATGCATATGCTCCTATTGGTATTGGAAACAGTAGCATTTTTAAAGTGTATATTGGAAAAGATTAAATGGTGATAAGCCTAGCTCAAAACTCACATTACAAGATGAAATAAGAGTTTATCCTAAATCCATTAAGGGGTCGCACACCATACTATTCAACCATCAAGTGCAATAGTGTTAGGCACGATTGGGTGTATTAAGAAAAATCTAAGTTCCACATCAACTAAAGATAGTACCAAAATACAATATATAAGTAGAGGGTAACCCTCACCCTTATGAGTTAGCTTTTGGGGTTGAGTTAGGCCCAAAACCCACATTCTAAGTATAAAATTGTTTGTAAGAAAACAGGTACATTTGTTAAGGGTATACGGAAACTTTATTGTTCGAACTCATGTACTGGGTCACCATTTTTTAACTTCACTTTGTACAGATAAATTAATCCAGACATGCACTGCACTACATTATGATTTAGATTGGTAATGAACCAAAGGGATATCAAAATATAAATGCCAATGGTTACTTAATTACCAAAGTTAAACTGCTCAATTGTCATCCTCAGAATGTTTGCTTACTTAATTACCAAAGTGCCCAGTTACTTTTAGAACATTTCAACTAAATCCATATTAATTAACCAATAAATAAGAATTATAGGTGTCAACAAGGGAAAGAACAAGTACCTTGTAGTCAAGAGCTTTTAAACCTTCACATATAAATTCAAACAAGGTATTCAAATTCTCAGGGCTGGGTGCTGTCACAAAGATATTTGAATACCTAAACAGATAATTTTCTTATAAGAATAAGATAGTAAAATAATTGCTGTAACTATCCATAATTCCATACAAATATATCTGGGTCCAGAAGGCACAGTACCCGACAGCAATAGCTCCAGCAACTGATAAACCTAGAGCAGCTGATTTCCCACGACCACGAGCAGCCAATAAAGCAACAGTACTACGAAGTGTCTTGTCCAAAATTGCATCCAGAAATGTGACAACAGCTTTTCCCTGTTAGCAAAAATCATATAAAACTAGCTGACATCCACCACCCAAAAACCAATTTGGTAGGAAAAAGTAGAAAATGCAAAGTTGCGGTAAACAATCCTACCTGGTCGAATGTGCAACATTTCTTAATCAATGGCCCCACAGGGAAATCTTCATTTAGTTGTTCTTTAAGGTTCTTCAGGTCTTGTTCTGCTTCTGAGAGTTCGTCAGAGTCCTAGAGCATCAATTCAAAGACGAACCATAAAAAATAACCCCACCAAAATTTTAAGTAAGAAACAAGCATCTTGCTTGGCTGCCAAGTGAAGAAAAAACTATCCTACAATATAGTTTAAATGGCTTTAGTATTATGACTAAAAAATAGCAAGCCCGTGAAAACAGTTGGATGTAGTTAAACATTCACAATTATCAAATGCTTCCAAACTATCACCAAGATTCTGAAATTATCTATATCACATATTGAAAGCAAAACATAATAGGAAGTAGAAACACTATCTCTCCAAATTCTTGAGGGAGAGAGAAGCACCTGTTTGCACCATAATCTTCTGAAACATCAATCAAGACACATTACAAATTTAAAGTAAGAAATAAAACCTGGGAGAGTATTAAAAAAATATATTTGTTTTCCACTTATGCATACTTTGACATTAGATCTTTCATGCATCAAACCCAAAACTATCTGCAAACACCATTGAAAAAGAAACATTTTGTTGAAGATGTAATGAGAATACCTCTTTAACAGGAACTGAGGTAATAGACCTTATGTGAGATGAAATTGGTAATATATTCAGTTCATCGTCCATGACCACACATGCCTTGCAAGAAGCAAGAGATAATAAGAACCGTTCATTAAAGCGCCCAGTAGCTTCAGAGTGGGATTCTGTTCGAAACCTATCATGGACATCCTGCAATTGACGATCCACAGGAAAGTTGAATTTAATTTCTAACACAAAAGTGGCATGGTAAACAATGGCCCTAGCTACTTTAAGCATAGAAATATAAATTCTAATTTTGAGGCTTCCATGTAAAGTGCTAGGAGAATGAGAACAGTGCAATCAATTATTTTTGGGGGTAATAATTACTTCTCACATACCATACATTTATTTACTGAAGCCACAATCAAACATATAGGTTACCCTTATATATATATATATGCATTTTAAAATAGTTCTAGGTTTGGAATTTAACAAAAATGAGAATGTGTTCTACTTGAATAAAGGACTAAGTTAGTGGAAGTTTTCATTTGCAGAGAAGTTCTATAGATGAAGAACTCTTGGGGTGTCTCTGATGTTTCATATGCACCACAAATCTGATTGCATTTGTGATTTTATAATTCAAAAAGATAAAATAATTACCAAGGTGGGAAGTAGTAACGAGGGATACTAGTTGGTGTGCAATGTCTACTTATGTTATATGGTGCTTATCCATGGACAGAAAAGCTAGAAGTTTCATGCATAAACTTTTAGTTTTGTGAGATACAGAGGTCGACTTAGCCTTAATATTGAGCTCACCAGCTCATGGCTATTTCGATATCGACACCAGTTAACTTAATTGATGTGCATTTCCTGTTCTAGATTTTCATGTTTTCAGTTTCTCTGACAAGAAATCCTCTTTTCTCATGCTTCTTTCATTCTTTTATCTAATAGTAGTTCTTTCTATTCTTTTATCTTTATTTTATTTTTTTAACTTTAAGTATGCTAACTTAGGTATATGATATGGTTAAATTTGTCATACCTTTTTAATACAAAACGAATTTATTATTAATAAAAAGGAAAGAAATAACTTTAACAACTATCAAGAAATCCTCAATAAGAATAATAGATAAAAGAAGAAAATAAAGGAAACAGCTCAAATATAATACAAAGCATTAACTCGGGTCAGGACTCAAGAAAGATATCAAATCCATTTCAAATATATGTAATGTAAAGAAACCATTAGCTAACACTTGCAATAGTAATTAGAAATTAAAAATAAGTAAACACTTGGAAGTTTGCAAGTCAGAGTTCACAACCACCCCCCAGCCAGTTCACTTAAACTTTAGACTTGGAATGTTGGATATCAAAGTTTCATTTCAAGTTTGTAACTATAATAACAAATTCATTATCCTATCAATTCTGATTAAAACTTGCTTCTAATTATTATTTTCTAATTAAAGGAAACCACAATTACCACTGAATAGAGAATTGTTTCTTAGACAGCGAACTAACTAGATCAAGCTCCAGAACTTTAAAGTCATTTAGTCCTCCAACAAACCTGCTGGCAAGCTAGATAATCCGTCTTGCAATCCCCAAGCTAAGATTATATAAAATTTCCAAATAAATTTCTCAATCTAGCCCACAACCCCCAATGAAATACCAGACAAAGACAGTTGAATCAAAGAGACAATGACACCTCCACCTTCTTTTGTTACAGAGATAACCATCCTCTTAGCGATCTTTTGAAGTAAGCAGATACAAAAACAATGAAAAACAAGGATTGTAACGTATAATCCTGGATATCTCTGTAACCATTCTTACGTTTACACCTTATATAGCATTTTCTCCCTTTCTTGGATGATATATTTTGGTCTATTGCTGTTATAAAATATTCACATGGCAATTGAGAAGGTTCCAAATATATCAAAACAGCTATTACTTATCAGATAAAAGAATTAACTCAATTAATGATAAATGCCCCTTTTCTTAATGAGTAATATTTCATGAAAGTCTATGAACTCTAATGAATGTAATGCAGAAAAGAAAACCAAAATGAATATCCCAAAATCAAAGTCTTTGTCACATAGCTCAATTATCATTGTTAAAGATTAGATATTATTCTTTATTTATAATTAGATAATAATTAGAGATTTACTCCTTATTAATGATTATATATGATTAGATTGATCTTTACTCATTATTAAAGAGATCCTATGTAATCAATATTGAACCTATTTTATCATATTGGCTCATTATAAACAAAGGCATCCAACACACATTGACACACATTCACATGGTATCAGAGCCTAAATCAAATCCTAGGTGACCGAGTGCCTTAAGTGCCTAAATTGTCTGCCAATAGCCTATGGCCACCAATGGACCCATCATCCAAGTGACCCACTGTCATATCGTCACCTTCTTCACCAATGGATCCACTATCTGGCGATCCCCTATCATATCTTTACCTTCCTTTTCGGAGACCCTTTCCAAAGACCCTTTCAAGAGACCATCCCAGAAATCATTATGTCATCCACGTGCCCAGTTAACTCAAAACACCGCTGCACGTGGCCCCAAGCAAGACCCTGACGCATGAAGCTCACACACATGATACATGACATATCTCTGAAGAATTTTCCCAAAAACTCTTCTTGGTGACTCTTCTTGACATTTTTCCCTATTTTTCCACCTCTTCTTGGAGTTTTTCCCAATTTTTCCGCCTCATGGCTTTATTTACATGTGAACAGTACCCGTCATCATTGCATACACACCTTTTGTTTTTTATTTTTATTAGATTTACCACATATGTAACAAGCTTGATTCATATCAAACATATGCTCAAGCTTGAGGAAAAGTGTTAAAGATTAAATATTATTCCATATTTATGATTAGATGGTGATTAGATATAATTCCTTATTATCTATTATTAAATTTATCTTTACTCATTAGCAGAGAGATTCCTATGTAATCAATATTGATTCTATTTTATCATATTAGCTCATTATAATAAAGGCATCCAACACACATTTACAATCATCAAAAGAAGGGAGTAGTACCTATAGCTTAAAAGAAAACTTATAACGAAATGGATTAAAAGAAAAACTAAAATATCAATTCTTTTCATACCATCACCATGGTGTACAGACTGGTCAGTGAGGATAGAGAACGAAGCAGCAACACAACCAACCCTCCTCCCTCCACTGTCTCTATCGTTCTGGCTAGGAGATTGGGTGTCAACGCCTCAAAATCCTAATGGAGAGATGATGGAAAAATTAATTTATCTTGGAAAAAGGAAAGACAAAGGCAGACAAGAAAGCACAACTTCACAAGAAATAGAGCTAGGTGGAAGTGAGTAATACCTGAAGTACACACATGCCAAAGGTGTGACCAAGAATTTTTTCGGAATCCTTGTATGAACGATAAGTTAATGCCTTACTTGCCAAAAACAATTCAAACGAATCACCTTTCTCCGGATCATAAAGACCCCTATGCTTCAATCTTTTAATCTGCTTGCAACGCTTTTTCTGGTGACTACATTAGCATATTTATAACCATATTTAATAATTCAAGCACATGTAAACCTCGTCCAAAATAATCCAAACAAACCAATACAGAAGTATATATCAAAGTATATAATGAACCTGCTTAGTTCAAGCTTGGCCTTGTAACACCATAACACAGTTGGCCTGGACTTAATCTGCGCCTTGCTAAGCATGTAATGAAGATTTACAATCTGCACACAGTAGAGAGAGCACTTAGCATCAAATTGCATTACTCTTTGCCATTAAAAGAAGTTTCCAAAATGATTCAAATCCCGAGGAACCTATCACTATAAGGCTAATATAAAAAGACCTGGTCACGGGACTTGTCGCCAATGATGACGAACATCGACCTATGCCTTGTTCTGACGCCATTTTCAATGAGAGTTCTAATTCGCTCGTCCACTTTCTTCCTCATTTCTCTGCATCCAAATTTAAGTCCTCATAAGTCACCATTTCATATCAACAACAACAATTATCCCTCAAATTGAAATTATTTAGATTCCACAATTTCAAACTCCTCATTTCATGAAACGTAACTGTGTCAATAAGACAGAGAAAGGCCTTGAGTGGAAATTGAACAAGAAAGCGCGAAATAATGAGCACGAATAAGGAGAAACGAGACCTGGACTAAAACAACGGCAGCAACTGAGGGATTTGAATTTGAACAATGTTGGGAGCAGGTGCTTCTTCTAGTTACACTAGGGTTAGGGTTTACGCAGGGGTTAAGCTGCCAATTCAAATTACAGATACGCCTTAAGCCCTACCACCAGTCAAATTCATCAATAGCTCTAATTTATTTATTCAATGCATCATGTCAGTTAATTTGTACTTAGATATAATTTTATTACTCCTTACTTTTCTTTTTCTATCCTTAATTTTTTCTCTATATTTTAAAAATTATATAATTTATTTAAAATGTTAAATTTAGCAATCCTTGTATTTCCTTACCCGCATAGGAAGATAGGTCTTTTTTTCTTTTTACAATTGTATCTATAATTTTATATTTTAATTACAGCTTGAATCTCATCATTATCGTCATTTTGTGAATTTTGTTCTCCAATATTTTTTTATTTGATTCCTACTATTTTAATTGTACATTCTATTTATATTTATTTTACATTGTATACTTTTTTCTAAGAAAAACATTGTATATTTCTATTTAGTAAACAAATAAATAAAAATTATCGTATCTTAACAAATTTATTCATAAAGACTTGTCTAAGAGATAAAGAGGATTTTAAGAATAAATATATGGAATAAGATTTGTAGATTCTGCAAGCCCATGTAAATTTTATACTCTTTTATTCAAAAAATAATAATTATAAGAAAAAAAATGAGTATGGTACATAATTTGTTTTGAATAAATCTGTATGCATATAAGTTTCACCCATAATTTGTTTAAAGAAAAAGTCTATCATTATGATTATTAGTGTGTTTTAATGTTTTTTATTTCTTTGTAGTGATATTTTAAATTTTTAGTACTGAATATTTAATTTATAAATGAAGATGTTATTTTTAGTAAGAGGAATAGAATTTAGCTAATTTCAAAATGTAAGAAAAAAATAATTGTTTTTAAAAGAAGTTTAATTAGTATTACTGAACGTATAAAAGAATATTGCATTGATATTTAATCACAATTTTCACTTATATGATTTTTTAAGTATTAATAAATAAAGTCAGTAAAGGATTGTGATTGTGTAAATTTTTTTATACTAACAAATAAGCGTACATACTAATTAAACTCTTATTCAATTTTCATGCTTGTGAACTTCACAAGCCAGATACAATTTTCAAAAAAAAAAACAAAAACAAAAACAAAAAAAGAACACTTATACAATTTTCATGTTTGTAAAAAACTTTATCCTAATATTCAATCATAACTCTTGATGTATGGCATGTTTGTTGACTTTACCAATTAATATTTTAAAAGTGGCATAAAACTCTTTTACGCGGTAAGTTCATGGATGTTTTTCATTTACTTAGAGGATCAAATATATCCTATTGGTCATGTGACTTTCATTTATTTGTCTACTTACTCCTAGTTGATTTCTTGGAAACAATACAAGTATCTTATGCAAAAATATAGTTTTTTAAAATTAATTTTTAACAATTAATTGCATTGATAAGTTTATTTAATCTCAATAATTAAAAATTAAAAAAATATAAATATGAGTTTTTTTTAATTTTTAAACTATTAGAGCAAACAAAATTGTACATGAGTAAAGTTGACATAAAATTGTGAGAAATACAGTAAATTATTTAATATTTTTATATCGAAATAAGTATTTTAAACTTCTCTCACTAGAAATATTGATCCTCATAAAATATCTATATTAATGTACACATATTATGATATGAGAATTATTTTCAACACTTACACGGATAACAGTTCACAAATCCCTATTCCCATGATAATTTTCATCAACTTCTTAGAAGGTTAAAAACAATAATTAAGTTTTGTACTTACAATATTTTCAATAAAACAATATAATTGAATGAAATATTATCTATAATTTTGTGTCATATTTTAATTTTTACAAGGTTTTCAAAATCGAACCGGTTGTTAAACCAATGTGAAGACATGAATCAAGATTCAAAGTTTCAATTAAGATTGAACCGAATTTAATAAAATATTTTTTACATTTATTTTTACTAGTTTAAAGTTTTGTTGTATTTATAATATTAGAAATACACAAAATCATACATGATCTAAAATGATTTTTTAAAATATATTTATATTCTAAATTATAATCAACATAATTAGTAAAAAATCATTTTAAAAAAAATTATTTCATAATACCTTATTAAAATATCTCTTATTTGTATACCTAAAATTTTAAAAATCACAAATTTTTAATTTTTATGATTTTTTATATTTTTTTCTTAAAAAAAAAAAAAACGAGTTAACTTTGAAATAGTTAGTTTTGTACAGATCTTCCAGTTTTTTCCATTCCTGACCAGTTCCTTTTGTTACCGATTTTTTGGAACAATGGAGTTTGGTCCAATTTTCAAAATCTGTAATTTTTAGGCGACATTAACTATAATTTTAAGTATATATCCAAAAAAGAACTTCAATTTTCCTAAAATGGGAAGCATCAATATCATTCTTCTAGTAACATATCTCCACTAGAGGAACATAATTTAAACTATTTGGCATATCACACCGTCTCAGAATCCAAAAAGGTAAATATGTAAACTTGCATGTTTATAATTTATATTTATGTTAAAATTTTGGATAGCGTGGCTTGTCCAAGACAGCTACTCTTTGTATCTTCATAATCGTAAAAAACGCAAGTCTGAGAGAGGGGGACGTGGGACCAAACAGGCTCATTATGCAACAAAATCTGACAATTGACCACGTACTTATTTAGGGGAATATGGAATACTTAATTTTAAACGTTGCAAGATTGTTGCCTGCGTAGCAGAAGCAGAATTCCAAATAGGGAACAACCATACTATCAACAAGAATTGGAAACATACAAGAAAAATTTAGAAAATTTGATTGCCTCAACTTCCAGTTTAACATGGAATTTGAAATACAAAGAACTTGAAAAAACTCAAGAATCTTCATACTGGTATCAATGTTGCACTTCAAAACCAGTGGAGTCTAATTATTGAAGAAACACAGCTTCATCATTTAACCCAAATGCAGTAATTTCTAATGTATGCAAACATCTTGAAGACATTTTAAAGGAAGTTTCTAATGTCCAAAGATTTGGCATCGACTGATTCAGGTTCATCCTTGAATTCCTCCCTGAAATGGCAAACAGACAAGGCAAAATAAATCCTACTATGGTTTAAAATTTCTATCCTACAGCACATAGAGACAGGAAAAAGTATTTACAACGCATCAATAGGTCACCGTATTTTACTCGTATGTTCAAAGTTCAAAAGTCATAAACCTAGAATGCTAAGAAAGGCCAAAGATCATATTTGGACTTTGGAGTTAAAATTAAGCAGAATAGACAAGGTAATATCATGTGCATATGAATGATGTTCTGTGTCCAAATGCATTAAAGAGAATTAATTGGGGAGAGTGGGAAAATATAAGAGCAAGAAATTGTCATTAGTAATACCTCTTCTTTTGAGTTTCCATGGCCTCAAGAACATCCTTCTTCAGCTCCTCCAGTTGCGCTTTGGCTATTTTATGCTCTAGCTCTTCTTCATACTTTGGTAGGTCATCCTTTCGAATTCCAAGTCTAAGGTAGAAGACCACCAAAGGAAGAAAAAGGTAGGGAGACCCAAAAAAGAGAGAAAATCATTAGAAACCAGTAATTTATTATGCTTAACTGAAGAGAATAAAACATTTCAGAATCCCCACTAGCAAATTAAGAATTTAAACAACCAAAATAGAGAACCCATAAAACTAAAAAAGTATGCCAATTGAAAACAGACAAAGAATACACAATACAATTCCCTAACAAGTATATGTGGCAAGATCCAATGTATGAAAAAGGAACAAAAACACAAAACTTTACCAAGGGATATTCAAAAGCTTGAATTTAGATGTCACTTGATATTAAACCAACCCAACATAATAAGAATAAATACCAGGCATATGAACTTACTTCTTATTAATCTTATCAAACTCTGCCAAAAGAAGGTCCATTCCTTTCTTATCATTTCTCAGTAAAGGTTTTTTTAAGTCTTTTTCAACTTTGTCCAATGCATCAATCATCATAGCTTCTGCACCAAGATCATCTGTGAGACCTCTCCTGTAAAAATGTGAACAAATAAATATATGAGCTATATGTAACAAGAAACCTAGACATCCAGAAGCAAGGGATGTTGGTATCATGTTTCCTCTTATCTCAATTGTATACATAATAAAACATAAGCAGACACAAGCCTAAAAAAATATAACTATGCAGGTAAATCCGATAATTTAGGGTAATCACAATTTGCACAAAAAAGTAGAGCCATCAGACAACTTTTAGAACTGGAGATTTGAAACAAAAAGCACTATTTGCTGATAAAGTCAAAAAGGTAAATTGAATTGAAAGAATCATTTTACATATCACAAAACAATGAACCTGGAATAAATGAAAAAGTAAAAGGGTACATAGTGATTGTACATATCAATATCATGAAATCCAGTTTCAAATAGAAGAGAGCAGAAAAGATCATCACACACTTGACTCTTATTTCCTTCAAAGTCAGAAGATAGGCTCGAGCATCTGGAATATCCTGTGTCTCAAGTTCAATGGTGGCTTGGATATCTTGGGACTCTGACAACAAGTTTGCCCTGCAGCAAGCACAAGAGATTGAAAGCATAAGCATAATTAAAATATGAGCAGAAATAGTCTGTAAAAAAAAAAATAAAGGCAGAATCTCACTTCTCTCTAACTGTTTTCATGACCTTTGCATAATGAGAAACAGCAGCTGGATCTTCTGGATCAATGGTGATCTTCTCCTTTTTCAATATTCCTATGGCGGTCTCAAATTTGTTCTTAACCTCCACAAAGATGTTCTTCAGCATCTCTATTCGCATCCAATTAAATAGTATGTTATCAGAAAGTGACACAAAAATTAACAAAATTTCCATTAAAGATCAAATGCATATTTTTAAAACTATACAACTGTAGGAGAGAACTCACGATCTCCCTTAAGGGCGGGAGGGGCAGACTCTTTAGCAAAGTGACGAACTGGAATAGCATACTCCTTTTGCAGAAGCATTTGACTGCCATAGATCTGTAAGAAATGGAGAAAAATGGGCACGTGGCAGAAAATTCAGTGGCTAAATGACAGACACCGTCACTTTTAAGCCAGAAAACAATATGAAAATTAACCATCGTTGAAACATGAGTTTCATAGATCATTCATTAGCACAGACTATTCCGCAACTGAGTATGAGATAAATCGCAAACATGGTTACTTACAAAGTAATAAACAACAAAATATATGTATATTCACCGTCCTTCAAAGACGAGTGTCATATCATTAATCTCCACACCCTATTGCGTAACTCAATATGACAGATAAATAACATGCACCAAAACATTGTTATAAACGCGCTGCCAAGGCTGATGATGATCAGGGATCACAAATCCAAATGCATTGACTACTCATAGAGTGCAAACAAGTGAAAAAAGTAATTTCCACAAACAGCGAAGAAAGAAAACCTAATTGACCAAAAGAAATGGATAAATGAAAAATTAGTAGCTAATGGATGGACAGAGAAGGAATCGAAGAAAGGATACCAATTTGGATTTGGAAAAGAGACGAGAAGAGAGTGCCATGAGTGAGGAATGTTATGTTCACCAATGCGTTGGTTAGGGCTTCTTCGTTCTGTCTGATGAAATGAGTTCAGGACTCAGGGGAATCAAAAAGGGAGTAATCAAGTAGGGTGCACCCACCTTCCCCTAATTTATCAGCGGTTGGATATCCTGCCACGTGCTGCTCACTCTCCTATTCCAAAATCTCCTCTGCTCATGCTCTGCGCTTCTTCTTTCAAGTTTTTTTTTTTTTTTTCTTGTTATTTTTATATCATTAACTAAGAGTAAAAATCTCCATATCAAAACATTTTTATATTTATTTATAAAAATTATTAAATCGGAATAACCTCACAAAATACGTTTAGTGGTATATTTGTTTAAAGATTCTTTTTAAAATATTACGCTAACATTTAATTTTATATTTTTATTCATATAACTTTTAAAATATTTATAAGTAAAATTAACTAATTTATCATAAAATAAATATTGAGAAAAGTTGTTAATATAAAATTTATATTTAAAATTCAATATTTAGTATTTATAAATATCTTTTACACGTTTAATGTTGTTAAAATTATTTTCACAAATTTATTTCATCAGTTTTCCAAGATCGTGTAGTATTTATTTCATAATTTAACAAAAAATACCATAAGATAAATCAAATGACATTACGAGACACATTTCAACCATCATTATGTCACAAATTTTATTATTTTTATTGTATTAATATTTTTCTTAGGTTAAAATTGATCCAAAACATTTTATAATATTGTATTCTATAAAATAATTTGTTAAAAAAATTAATAAACACTCTTTGCATTGATCATGTAAATAAGTTATGAAAATCAAATTAAGAATAAGTTTGTTTTTAAATTTTAACTTTTTTTACGAATAAAAATTTATTTAATGAATTAACTTTAAAATTATTTTAAGAGAATTTGTCTTTTATATTATTTAAAATAAATATTAAAATATTTTAAGTTTATTGTTTTTCTTCTTTTAATGTTTGTTATTATTATTCAGTTTTTGTTATTATTATAAATTCAGTGTTTCATTTTTTCTCATTCTAACTCTTTAAAACTTAGTTTTTTAATAATAAATAAAAATGCTATATTGTAATTAAAAATTGGGAATTTTAAATATCAGTTTAAAAAACTTATAAATTTATTAAGGTAGATTTCAAAAAATTACTTATCTAAGCATAAAAGTATTTAAACGCTGTTTAATGTGAGTTTTTTTCCTCTTGACTTAAAGACAAAAAAAAAAAAAAAATCTTGCATGCAAAAGGATAACAATGTTAATGGTATGTAAATCACCAAAACAAACAAATTTCATTTTCATCTCTGGATAGGTTAGTTATTTTTTTACACTTTTCAAAAGATAAATAATATTAAAAATTATTATTTATAAATTGTTAATTTTAATTTTAAAGTACTATTATTTAGTAATTATCAATTTTTTAATTTTAAATTATTGTTTAGAAATGCCCATTTTTATAGTTTAAAATTTCTAATTAATTTAATAATATGATTTTTTGCTAAAAAATGTGTTTTCTTTGTCACAAATATACACTTGACTGAAAAATAATAGTTAATAATAAACATATTTTATAGTTAATTATATTTTTTTATAGGGACATATGTGAAAGTAAGGAGCAACTAGAGTATAAAAAAATTATACATAATTCATAAATTTATATATATAATTAATAAAAGTATATTTTTGTTACACTTAGAGGTGTGTAAATTGCAAATGAAAAATAAATCCCAAAATTGGTTAATAAAAAATTTCATCCCAAATCAAGAGCTTAGAAGGGAGATATTTATTTCTCTAGAAATATGTGTTTATATACAAACTTGGCGTTTGGTAGAGAAACATTTATGTCCTCAGAAAGGTACATCCTTACCCAAAATTTGAGGTTAGAAGAGAAACCTTTACAAACTTTCTCAAAAACAACATCTTAAAATAAAATTTGCTTAGCATGTCGGGTCGGGACAAGTTTTATCATCCTCATAGTGGACGCCAAAATGTACCTGCATAAAATGTCTTGTACCAATGTTATACGAAGTAATCTACAAGTCCTCCAAAGCGTTTGAGATCCTTGTTCTCTGAAATATTGAAGTAACTTTCCAAAATGAGAGTGAGGATACCTACAAAAGACACTCTTACTCTCAAGAAAGAGGTGGTTTATCTCATAATATTAATGACGTGATAAAACAATCAATCAAAAGTAATGAATAATAATAATCATAATCCCTCAAACCTCACTAATTATCCTTATTTACAGATATATAATTGGACTTGGGCTATTTTAATTAGGTTTAATTAACCTGAGGTAAATTTGGAAATAGGGTAATGTTGTGTAGGTGCAAACAATGATATTACTAAGTTAAATCTGACTGATATCTTGTTGAGATGTATTTGTCGATATCTTGTAATCTTTTATGGTTTCAATAGTTTAACTGATACATTATCTATTAAGTTAATTTGGAGGTTTTATGATTTCAGCTTAATGTTCTTTATATGTTGTTTAATTCATCTAAAAGGAATCCTGAGTGTTTATCTAGCATAGTGTTCATTCATGATTCATGGATATGGGGATTGGGGAGAGTGTTGGTGTGCTCCCATATCGTTTTCTCATTTCAGTGCTTCCATATGCATGCACCAAATTAACATAAAGATCTTCTATGTGGAGTTTGGAGTAGATGTCACATGTCAGTTACTGATTTTAGTTGTTGCATGCATTGATGGACATGATTCCAAATCCCATATAGTTTTCATACACGTTGGGTAGCTCGATCAGAGGTTAAGAGTATAGTCCGGCGGAAAAACAAAAGTTGTCTGTATCAAGTGATACGTTAATTGCTAGTAGTGTTTTGCCATTACCCGACTGATTGGTGGGAAAAAAAAGTTAAGGGAGAAAAACCTTGCCTCATATGTGATTCCGCCTAACACATTGAACTCTGGAGGAAGAGGACTTTTTGTTTCTTAAATCCCGTATCAGTTGGATTTTAAAAAGGGAGTCCAAGACTATTCATTTCAGTTATCCACCCTTAAACGTAGAAGGCGTAATAGGATTTTAGCCTTTAAAGACTCTGTAGGAAATTGGAAGCGTGATAAGGATAAGTAAAACACTTAATCTTCCCATGTGCCATATTGTGATAGGCAAAAGGTGTGATAGTAACCTAGCAGTGTTATCCGCTAACATCTTCCAGTTGTAGCTCTCATATAAGTTCTCGATGGGTACGAGGCAAATGGCTACACTCCGGGACTAGAGTACAAAGCATCGAGAAGAAAAGCCTTCAGAACCAATACCTACTCCTACATTAGCAGAACTACGGATGAAGCAATAATTCTCATCTTACAAGAATCAAAGAAATCGTTGTATAAAGCCAATGATTAGCGAGCAAGCAAGCCAAGCCGCAAGGAAAGGGTCACCAAAGTAGGGGACCGCAACTAGCAAAGTGAACCGTTAGAAACTGAGGTATAAATAACAACAAGTATACATTTCTATTGAATCTGCTCCTGTTATATCATCTATAGAAGAAGCTGGTATAGAATAGGATTTTTTCGGGGTAAATGTCACAGAAGGAAGATGTTCTCTCTTTCCTGCTCTATATGTATTTCTCCTTGATTTATAAATTGCATATAAAAGGTTGTCTATCTGATACCTATCTATCTAGTGCGATCGATCAAGTCATTCAGTAAAGTATCGTTGTGTTTCTAGAATTCGATTAGAGCAAGTTGGTCTAGGTAGTTGAAATTGCTACCGAAAATTTCTTTCAAGTTTCAGTGCATCCTTTCAGTTGGCCGAATTTCACATTAGAAATCACCAGAACACAAATGAAATCTTGAATTGCATATAGAAACAAAACAAACCACTTCTATTCCCGAAGCAGTCATTGGATTGGTATCTGGATTTGATGAAGGTTGAAATGGAAGTTGGTTAAAAAAAAAGAATACCAGACTAGTTAAGGTTGCCATTAGTCGGGAAATGAGCGAAAAGAGAAGGCTTCAAGCCTTAGAAGTCAAGGTTAATCCGCTTTTTAAATAGAGAGAACAAGAAACTGTCCAGAGCGACCTCACATTCATTTTCAATTTTCAAGGTAGATTAAGGCATAAAGACTCCTCTCATACGAAGGGGCAACTATAGCACACAACCGCCAAGTAAGGACAACAATGGGAATAGTTTGGATAAGGTATTATAGTATTCATCTCATACTCGTGTTTAAAAGTACTTGTACCCAACCTCATATTTGCGCCAGTAACAACTTTGATCTCGTTTATATCCGTTGAATACCTATGCATAATATGAAAAGCAAACCAATATAACATTAAACATAAAACAAATTATTAAAAAATATTCCTAAAGTTTTATATGATTACACATAAATATATGTTTTGTAACCATAATATTAAATAATGTTGTAATTTATTAAAAATTACTTTATGAATAGCTCAATTTTTTCTCGTAAATTGTATGTTTATCTTATTAAATTTGCTAAAAAATATTGTATGTTTTTTTTATTCTATACTTGTATTACTTATCATAAATTATAATACAAACAATAGCTTTAGCAATATTTTTACTGAAAATTATAATTATGTAGTATTATTTAATATAATTATACTAATTAATATTGTATATGTAGACGCATGGTAGGGTAGATACTATAGCATCTATACTCACTGCATGCCTACATGATTTTTTTAGATCCAAAACCAGCTGTGCCAAAATCTAATTTGTAGGTAATTATTTGTTCCACACAAGGGTATTTTTATAGGTATTTATAGGGTTTACGTTTTTGCCATTTTAACCACAAATGAACCTCTAGAGAAGAGGTTTACGGGTTTTTTAATTAGAGTGTTTCTTAGGAAAACTGAGAAAAAATTATGCTAGAGCTATAGAGAAAACTAGAAAACATGTTCATTAACTCAATTTTCAAAGAAAAATGTTGAAAAATGAAAAGATAGTTTTCCAAAAAACTAGAAAATTATCTAAAATAGTTTCCAAATTCAGAAAATGGAAAAACATAAGTTAATTTTAATCTCTGCCACGTCTTTGTTGTCACCATTGACATCTCTCATGATCATTTTGAGCATCCTACTTTGACATTTTTTGCTGTAATTGTCGTCACCTCTTATGTTCTTTTCTTGTCTTCTACTACTTCTTTGTTTACCACCTTTCACGTTCTTTCGACACCTTTCACCCTAACCTTCACTACATTTCCACCTCCATTGTCATTGTCTCCACTACTACCCATATGTCATCGCCCTTTCTTCATTAGGAAATTAAAATTTTGAAAAAATTAATATATTTAAACATATTTTTTCGAATTTTTATACTTTTCTAAGAAATAAAAAAATTTAAAAACTAACTAAAAATTACTTCAGGAAAACGAATGCAACTAACCAGACCCTTAACTTTCGGTGCTAATGCCATGTTCCAAATCAGCATCTATCTTCAACCCACTTTTAATGTAAAACTTATTTGGTTAAGTACAACGTCTTTTACGAATCAATTCATTTAACGGATACATTTGCAAAAAATTTATTGTTGTAAATACACGTATAATTTTAATAAAATAAATAAACATATAATTATCATCTTCGATGTCTAAATAGTGGCTCCTATAGTTGATAAATAATTATATCGTCTTTTAATCTTCTCATATTAGAGATGTCATAAAACATGTGATATTATGATAGATCCAATCCAACAAACATGTACCTTTAGAAAGTTATTAGTTAAACTCAAGTAATTTATTGAAATTCATATATGTTGCTGAATCAACTTAACTATGAAGGTGTATTCAATTTAGATTTTAAAATATTATTTTTTATAAACAAATTTTGTAGTATTTAATTAAAATTTTTTACAATATAAAAAAAGTATTGTGATATTCAAAAGACTTTTAAGATTTTTTAAGAAGAAAAAATGAATTATGCATTGTCGGTATAAAAAATTTTATATTGACATTTAATTACAACTTTTATATATAATAAATTTATTGACATTACCCATTAATACTTTAAAAGTCATATAAATGAATAAATGTGATTAAATGTGAGTGTAAAACTTGTTTACAATGTCCATGCATAGAAATTATACTCTTTTAAGAAAGATAATGAGAATTTAATTAAGATTTTTCAAAACCTATAAAAAGGTATTAAAAAAAATACAAATTTCCATAAATTATTAATGAGAATGTAATATATCTATGTGACTTTGATGTGGAAAACATGTGTTGATTAGGGTTAAGTTCGAGTTTTTCTCACTTCATAAATTTGGCGGAAAGAATGGGTATGTGAGTCTTCAATTCACCTCCACTGTAGTCATTTCACAAAGATAATTATATATAGGTAGAGAGAGGAGATATTTACTTACTTCAAGAATAAGTTTAAAAGATTTACTCTTCATCATATGCATTCATTTTCTTAAAATTTAAATGTTAAAATTAATTACTCATTATAACCATTAGATTTTAAGAAAATAAATGGATATGATGAAGAGCTTACTATTGAAGTAAGTAGATCCCTCGTGTGTGTATATGTGAGTGTATACATATATTTATAAACTTCAAAGGTCTTTGTATAAACCTCACATTCTAGTAAATCATCTAATCATGAGTGTGCAAAGACCACAACATTGTGCCCAAGATGACAACATTGTGAAAAATGTCTTAGGACAAGTTATGAGGTCAAGGCCAGGACCACAACACTCATTGTTAAGGGTAGGTATATGAACTAGTCAGACACATTTAAGTCTAGTCTGCAAAGACCACATTTTAAGCGGGTTGGCAAAGTCTAGTTTGCTAAAATAAATGAACTTTTTTAAAAGTTAGTATGTAGCTCGCAAAGTCCGCATGCTTAACGGAGCAGTTCACAGACCCGCACTCACATATATTTTTTAAAAATAATTTAAAAAATATCTAATATTTTTTAAACTAACTAAATTATAATGTATCATACTAAAGTTGCATAATTATTTATAATAATCTAAAACATTAAATATTTTCAATATTAAAAATGTAAAATATCACAATTTATAATACAAAATTCACAAACATTAACACAAACTAATAGCCTAAATGACAAATTTGTCCTTATAAACGGGCTACGGGTCAAAGTTGTGAGCTCACAGACTTAGCCAGTGAAGTTTGCGGGTTTCGCATACTGTACTCAAATTTTCCCTATAATTATGATTCTTTAAAAACAAAAGGTTCAAAACTTGCACATATTTGGAGGTCCATGAACTCGTCTGTGGATTCAGGTCCATATACCTACTCTTAGTCATTGTACATACTTTTTTCTTGTTCAAACTTTAGATAGATAGTTTGGGTGCAAGGCATGAAAACCCAATTCTTGGTCAGGGGCACGAGTGGATCAATTTTATCTACTTGCCTATGGTTGAGGATAGGAGCACAAAGGCTAAAACCACCTTTGCTTCACCTTTTTGTCACTCCTAATTATTGTTTTAAAATAAATTTTGAAGGATTTCATGTGACATTTTCTAATAGAAAATTATCATCTCATCTAAGACCTTGAAAATTATTAGATTTTCTTTTTATTTATTATTTTACTTATTTGGATGGGTCATCACGTCAAACACTATCACTAGACCTTCACTCATAACATTATCATCAAATTAATATTACTAATAAATCACCACTATTGTTTTCACTATCACAATTAGCATTATCATCACTTAAACAACAACACTGTTAAACTAATTTTGCAGTAAAAAAATAAAAATAAAAATTTATTGTAACTTTTTAACATTTTGAAACTTAATTATATTTTAAAATATTAAAAAATTTATATTGATTTTCCTGTTACTTGGTCAAGCTTTATCTTTTATTTGTTATTTTTTCTTTTAACTCTTGTAACCTCGAATGTTTTAAAAAAATATAAAATTCATTAAATTTTATTAAATTCATATTCTTTTAAAATATTATGAATTCATTCTGTAAATATATTAAAATGCAAACTATAAAATATGGGTGTTCATTAATTCGGGTGAATCTAACAAAGTTGGCAATTTGAACTGATTAATTTAATTTGGTTTTTTTACTTGATCAGGTCTGAACACAAACCAAACTGAACAAGACTAATCATGTTCGAGTCAGTTCGCAGTTTTAACACTTCAAAACCTTGATTCAACCCAACCCAAACCAAAAACATATATATTATATATTTATTTTATATTTTACTTGTATTGAGTTGCTTTAAATATATGCAATTTGTTGTTTGTATCGTATTAGGTTGTTTTAATAATTTAATTTGACTAATTTAGTATATATGAAACACTTGATATTTTTTTATAAAATTATGAATTTAGTAGATTAATGAATTTGACTAGTTTAAGGTATAAAATTACTTTTTATGATTTAATGAAAATAAATTTAATTTTTTATTTTTTTTAATCACTTTTCTTTGAATCTGAACCAATCTGATTATTATTAGTTTGGTTTGGTTTGAATTACAAAAAAAAATTCAAGAAATTCAAACCAAACCAAGCCAATTAAAAACAATTGATTTGATTTTTTTTCCCACAAATCTGAACCATGAACACCACTACTATAAAACCTATTATAAAACCTATGAAACCCTATAAAATCTTATAAGTCAATATATTCCTACTTTAAAATCTATAGAAGTTTTTTTTAATAAAATATTCTTTCAACATCTCAATTGAATGCACTCTTTAAACTTCCTTAATACTAATTTTTTAAAGTTACAATAAAATCATATAGAAAAAATAGTGAGAATATATTTCTAATACCTTTTTATTTTTTAACCAATAACTAGTTTCCTAAAAAACAAGTTGAAAAAAATATTGAGAATATATTATCAACTTTTTTCAACAATTGTTTTTTATTGCTTAACTAATAACTACTATTCTAAATGCAACTTTTTAACATTCTCCTTGTGATATTCCCGAAACTAAAATGGTATAAATAAAAAATATAAGAATTTAATTAGTATATACTGATAGTGTAAATAAATTTTACACTATAGTTTAATTATATATCTTTATTGATATGACTTTTAAGATATTAATTGATAAATCAACAGACTTACTATAAATAAAGGATTGTGATTAAATTTCAGTATTTTTGCACTGACATTACATATTAATTAAATTCAAAATATAATTATTTTTATGAATTAACTGCAACAGGTTGTATAAAATAAAAAAGCAGTTTTTATCTAACTTTTGTCACACTTCAGCAATCAGCAGGTAATTTCTGCTATGCTTGAATCAGTTGAAGATGATAGAATGAAAGGGAATGTAAAATCAAGTTGGAATATAATTAAAATTAGTGGGAACTATTTCAATGCCTACCTCCAATTTATGAGTAAAAAGATGAGATTGAAATCTTGTTTCAATCCAACGTAACAATCCAAATTATGGGATGAAAGGCTTATTCTATTATATTTTAGTTCATTTCATTTATCAATAATTCAAACATAGATCAATATATTAAACATGAACGTGATTCATTCAACGGCAACTCTGCTTCCAGAATATTTACATCACAACAAACATATTTCGGTAAACAAATTGAAAAGATGAATGATTGATGGTGCAGCGCAACAAACTTAAACAGAAATACAGATAACACACAGTACATTTTTTTTTGTTGCCAATGCACACAAATATATTTATGTAGGTAATAAAAGTTTATATTTAGTCCAGAGTGTTGCTTGAAAGTTGAAACAATCACCTTGGAATTGTAACTATTGTCTATAAACATGATTCTACATTTCGGCAGCAAAGGATTTACCACATCCACAAGTCTGTGTTGCATTAGGATTCTTGAAAGAGAAGCCTCCCCCAATCAGCGCATTACTGTAATCTAATTGCATGCCAAATATGAATAGTAGGCTCTTAGGATCACAAACTGCATAAATAAATAGAGAAGTCAAAATATGTCATTAAGTGGCTTGTGGTTTAAGTTAAACAAAAAAAAAAAAATCAGCGCTGGAGTTGATACATTGATCAAAGAAACAATGGGTGGTGGATAAAAGAAAAAAGTAATATATAGAGGAGAGTCTCCAAAAACCACAATCACCATATACATGCATTTTTTTGCTTTAGCGAAATATATAGAGGAAAGTCTGCAAATACCATAATCATCATGTACATGCGTTGTTTTTTCTTTAACGTAAGGTGGGAGACAGTTTGTTCACTGTTCTTTTTCTTATTTGCAAAATAAAGTCAGCCTAATACCGGAAGCAATCCAAGTGAAGTCTTAGCAATAACAATATTAACAACAACATTTTTAACTGTTGCTCCAGCAAAAACTCTGGCAAACAAAGCTAAAAAATAAGTAAAAAGAATGGGCATAAACTGTAATGATAGTTGGAAGTTGGATCCAGGACAGTTAATTAATCCCTGTAGGAGAAAATCCTATGTTCTACTAAATAAAATCAGTCATATATATGAACATTGAACCAAAACCTTCTACCACATAAAAGCATAATTAAGATTATCATCACTATTACCACCTGTTTAGTGTTTAGTATCCTCCACCTGTTTGCAACTATCAACTATCAAGTGCCAACCAAGAAGATATAAGATGACTCAGTTAGTTAAGAAAAAAAAAGGGGAAAAATGTCGTGAGTTTGATCATCACCACTAACAAAAACTAACATTACTAAAAACACTAAAATTTGACCTAAAAAAAAGTGTCAACCAGTACACACTTTGTCTTGGTCAAATAGCTTAATCAGCAGAATAATTTTATACAGAAATTCTAATGTTTTAGTTTGTAAGGTGAAGTGCATTGGCAATCTTGACAAATAAACCTATAAAATTGCATACGATGAATGGATGTAGCTTGTGAATTATAAATATTAATGACACGAAACGGGACATGAATCATACCAATTTCAAAACCTTCATACTCAATGATTGAATCATCTGGCCTTTTATTAGCCCTGTCTTCAAAATCCATTGTGTATGACATACCAGAGCACCCACCCTGTTTGACACCTATTCTTAAACATAAATCTTCATTTCGTTCAGATCTCATCCTATTCAAGTGCTTCAGTGCATTATCTGTAAGCGAGATTGCAGGAGCAAGAGATCCTGATGCTGGTGCAGCTGAAAGATATTGAGGTGGGGGTGAGTGAAAGCGAAAATTAAATTAGTGCTGCGCAGGGCTAAAAAAGTATTTCACATAGCACACACTAACATATAACAAAATGCAAAGTATACTGATTTAACCGTTGCACTCTGATTAATGATATTAAAACAGGGTGAATGTCAATGACAGAAACCTCCAGTTTTTTTCCTGGATTTACTGACAGAAATTGTCCAAATAACTTGCTGAGAGTTGTTTAAGTTTGGAACTTCAAATTGCCTATTATGCATATAATGCCTAAAACTTCTTTACACCATCATCTAATTATGTAATAACAAATCATTAGATTTTGAAATTTTTCCATAAGAACTACTTAGGAAGTCAAGCTCTTCTAATGATGTGTCAATTCATCATTAGTTCATTATATGAAAGTGTAAAAAATTACAATTATATTGTATCGAATTTAACTCCTATTTTTTTCCTTTAATAGTCAAACTAGACATGATTTACAGAAAAGCATTATGTCATCATTTGACCCATTTATGTAGCAGAACCCACTTAGTGCAAAAACGCTAGATCGTTGTTGTAAATACTCAAATTAATCCCAAAAAACAGTGTTGCTCATTTTAATCACTAATGGAAAACACACTGCGTTCCGGTTATTGAATATGCATTTAGTTGGCCATATTAGCCTCCTAGGTTCCTGATACAAAGTCTAATTGACCAAAGAAATTATCATTTAGGAACCTTAGTAATCTCCACTATTCAGAGACTACCATCGTATATTACCTGGCAGATTTGACTGTTTACTTATTTTCCTATCTTTGCAATATAAAACAACTGATAGACAAGGAAAAGGTATAAATGGTGCATTTGGAACAACATATTTACAGCTTATTTAAAGCTATCTCATAACACAAACGCTTGTGTAAGAGTTTAAGTGTTTAGGAGAGCTTATGAAAATAAATTGTGGTCCCGTTTGAAAGAGTTTATAATATAAGAGCTTATTTAATATGAGCTTCTTATATAATAGTTTATAGTATAAACTCTTAAATTTAATAAGCTATTTGTGTTTGGATAGATAAATTTAAAAAAAGCTCTTGTATGAAAATAAAGTGTTTGAACATATATATATATAGAGAGAGAGAGGGAGAGAGAGAGAGATGGAGAGGGAGGAAGAGAGATGGAAAGAGATAGAGAGAGACTCAAGAACAAATTTTAATTATAGAAAAGATAAAAAAGTGAAAGATGGGAGTAAAAAAGAAGTGTGAATTTTCAATAAGTTTAAAATAATTTTTTTCAGAAAACTATTCTAAATAGCTTATTCAAATAACTTATATATGATATACAAAAGTTTTTATAAATTTATTCAAGCATTGGTAAAAGTGTAAGTTGTAAATACACTCTTGCAAACGGAGTCCTGTAACTTGTCCATACTCCATAAAGCTGTTATCAACTTATTTGAATAAGTTATGGAAGATAACTTACAAAAACAGTTTAAAACTTATATAAAAGTAGTTTAACTTTATTTTCTCTTCCATTATAAAATCTAAGAAACTTATATGTAAGCTCTTACTTGATAAGTGCTTAATTAAGGTATTTACCAAAAGAAACCCAATAAGGAAGCAAAAATCAAAACATCTATTTACTGTGTACAAACCAGGGTTCGATACATTGTTAACTTTTATCCTCTAGTCCTGCCAACACAGCATTACAGAATTGATAAGAAAAAGGCACTAAACTGAAATGAAACCCAAAGCCTCCCAAAAATTAGGGTAGGCAAAGCTCCAGTTATGCATACCAACAATGAATAGCAAATAATTGGATGTCTTATTACATGGAAGCGATTTGTTTGCAAATCCTTGCCGACAAAATCTTCAAATGGAAGAAAAAGGCATGCATTGTTCGTAGAAAGTAGAAATAATTTATGACGATTTATGATATTAAATAGGAGATTTGACGTTGAGGTTGGTAATTAACAGCAGATTGATAACTGCGGAAGCAAAAGGATTGATATAAGGCGTACCAGGAATTGAGAGTGATCGAATGGAGAGCGGTTTAAGGCGTTTGAGATTTGGCAGTGAAAATCGCAAGGAGGGTGAAGATTGAGGAAGGCGAAGAAATTGAGGAGGAGAGTGCACGGTAGTAAGCACAGAGAAAGCCATCGAGAGAAAGAGAGAGAACCGCACACACAACACGCACTTACTCAAATTTCAACCATTGTTTGTGTGTCGTGTGCAGCTGGGATTGGGATTTGCCAATTTGATATTTCTACGCAACTAATGTTTCCATCTTATTATTATCAGCCGCAAGGAAATCCAAATATTAATAAATATGTTTTCTGTTTTTATCGACTGCTTATATACTTATCTTTTCTTTTATTTTCACTTTCAAATAATAATATTTCGATCAAAAATATTATTCACGCATTTATTTTTTTATAATAGCAACTGATTTTTTTAATAAATGTATTTTTCATTTTTTAATACATGTTTTCTGTTTTTATGTATTTTTTATTTTTTAATACATGTATTGATAACCAATATTTGTAAAATTACCATAAAATATTGAATAAACTATTTTGACACAATTACATTTTATATGTTTTAATTTTAAGTATCACCTTGTTTTAAAAATGTCAATTTGTAATTGTAATGTAATATAAATAGAATTTAATTAGTATATATTATAATTTAATAATTTAAAAATTATATAAATAAAGAGATATGATAGAACATAATTCTTTTATATTAACAATTTCATATTAAATTAACTCATAAATAAGAGATGTTTTTTATCATCTATTTCACAAGCATACACAAATTTCACACATGCAGGCAAACCCACCCACCCACTCATCCACGCACATGCACACATGAAGCACACTCACACACCCACAACCCCTAACTCCCCGTGCACAAGTACACCTACACACATACATATATATATATATATATATATATATATATATATATATATATATATATATATATATAACTGTTTTTATGTTTAAAAAATAAAAATAGAATATCTAGGTCATATATAATTTTGTTAGGATTTAAATTTCTAGTATATGATAAGTGTGCCAATAATATTTTTTTATAACATTTATCTAAAGAAATTAAAAATTTATTTATACAATTCAACTTTAATTAGAAACTTTAAATAAGTTTGTTTTTTTAAGAGTGATATATTTATACACTTAATATTTGAAAGTTTATATGCAGATGAAAAAAATGAGATTTATAATTTAGATCAAAATTATTGTGCACTTTAATATTGGTTGGAAAAATTAAACAAACATGGAAGAATTTCTCTTTGTCATAATTCATCTTAGTCGAATCAATTCCACTTAGTGAAATCAAATTAGACAAGTGCACATCTGCTAAGCAGATTCCAATCCGAGCTTTCTTGAGCCTAAAAAATTTGTATTTTGCTTTGCGATTTCAATTTCATTTGAGTTAATGATCACTTACTCCATATTGTATTTAAAATCAAGATGTATAAAAGGATGAAAATAAAACATCATTGTAAAGAGAGGAGAACAAAACGAATGAATAATGAGAAGCTTGTGGTTTTGAAAAAAAGTTTATCAAACTCATTTTTTTTCATCTTTCATCCCTAAAAGTGTATTGCTCTCATAATCACAAGTAACTAATTTTCTTGTTGTTGGGATTGAATGTAATTTATCAAATTCTTTTGTGATTCTTTTTTATATTTATATATGATTTTTATTATCTTATGTTAGTGATTTACTTTTGTTCTTAATGTTTAAGATGAACTGATCATTCATTTTATTTTTCAGATTTAAAACTTGGTTAAAAGAAAACACTTTATGAATTTGATTTGAATCGACCCAATGGTAGGAATAAATTTGGAATTGTTAATTGTTAAAGTTTTATCTTTTAAGGCAAGCTTTCTAATTAGATAAATTTTTCCTTTTCCCAAAAAAAAAGTGATTGATTATTTAATTAGAATTATTAGATTTTTCATGTAAAGGAATAAATTTAGAATGATTTAATCTATTCAATAGCATTGAAATCATATATTGAAAATTGAAGAATCCAAGAGAAACAAGATAAATAAAATTCAATCCCAACATTCATTCTCATTGATTTGTCTTGAACTTTTACATTTTAAATTTTTACCATTGACTTTTCAATATTGAAACCATAATTCTATGATCTATTAAATTATTGCTTTACAAGTTTTATTTATAATAGTTAAAATTATAAAATACCTTATAGGTCCCCGTGACATCCATATTTTATCACACTACAGTTGAACTTGGTACATTTAAGTTTAAACATAGTAAAGTGATAGAATATAATTTGATAAAATAGATTATTATATGAGTTTAATGGGTATACACTGTCCGTATAAAAGATTTTTATACTAACATTCAATCATGACCTTTTTATTTATGTGATTTTTAAAGTACTAATGAGGAAAGTCAACAAATTTACCATGAATGAAGAGTTATAATTGAATGTTAGTGTAAAAATTTGTACACTGACAGTGTATATCAATCAAACTCTTATTATTATTATTTTATATATATATATATATATATATATATATTTAAAAGTTGTTAGTTGTTTAAGATTATATCATATGAATATACTAATTGATTGTCTTGAAAACGGGTGAAGAAAATACATATAAACTTAATTATAGTTGACTTGTTGATAAAACCAAAGTTATCAAGAAACATGACCCTAATCACCACAATTCAGCAATAAAAGAAAAAACCCTCATAACAAAAAACACTCAATTAATTTTTTTTACAAGTTTTATCTTTATTCTTATAAAATGTTTAAACTAGACAACCTTTCAAGATATAGATTTTCATTAAGACTTTTACGGAGCAATAATTGCATGACCAACCCTGTAACATTTTATTTTTCACTAGAAACTAGAAATTACTTCTTACTAACCACCATAATTGTCTAAGAAGCTTAAAAACAATAAAAACCACCTTAGAAATATAAACTTATTTTTTTAAAAAAAAATTAAATTACATGAAATAAAAAATGGATCTCAATTTACATCAAATACAAAACCAATTAAACTTCATAATCATGTGAAAGTATAGGTTGTCTCAAAGTTAGTCACAATACCATTAACTTGAACTCAAATCATTATCAACTTGTATGAAAGTAACTAATTTTTGTGCAACCTCTAGACTAGTTTGTTATGATATTTCCTTGATCCTCATGATTAGATCTTATAAAGTTTGTTTGGTTCTCTTGATCTTGGAAGTAGTCATAAGAACTCAAATGTTATGTAATGTAGCACCCTTATCCTTAGGTTGGCTTGCTAGATCTCTATCATTATACTTGAGTGAAAAAAAACAAAGAGAAAAATAAGTAAAAAATATATATTTTAAATCTTTTATTAAAAAGAAAGAAAGAAAAAAAGTGTGTTATAAATATATTTAGAAAAAGACAAAAAAAAGAAGAAAGATCCAAAAAGGAAAAAGAAATATATATGTGCGTTTTTTTGGAAGTATCTTCTAATCACATTAAAGAACGAGATTGATTCTTGAAATAATTAACTAATTAAATTTATTTTATTATCCAAGTAACCTCTTAAATAAGGTAAAAATAACTTAGGTAAAACTAAACTTTAATAAGCCTTATTCAATTAATGCAAACATTAAAAAAGATTTAATATATACCTAAAAGTTGTATTGATCTTAGATGTTATCTGTTTTTTCTCTTTCTATTTTCTTTTATTATTAAGCTTTTTAACAAATAAATGTTACATTCTATAAAAGTTATATAAGTTTATATTCAATTAATTTTTTCAAAGTATAGGAAATGGACAAAAAGGAAACCGAAAGAATCCATTTTTGATCTAAATTTCTATTTTGAAATTAGACTTATAAAAAAGTCTAACTTTTAATTGACATACTCGTCAATTGTTGAGTAATATAAATAAAAGGTTTAATTAAGTTTTAATTTCCTAAAATTTAAAAAAATATCATTTTGTTTCAAAAATTTAAAAATATATTTTTAATATCTGAAATTAGTTTTTTTTAAAAAGGAAAATTTATTAGCATTAATAACGCATCCTATGTTACAAAAAGTGACATAACAGTGTTTAAACATCACAACAAAATTGAGGAACTATTCTCAAAAATACAAATTCCTCCCTATAAGGGTAAAGTCCAATGCCATAATTAATCAGAAGTTTCCACTATCTAAACTTAGTAAGACAATATACTTATTGCACAAATCAATCATAAAAGGAAAAAGGCGGGTTTTATAATGGGGAAATCTAGAGTGCTTTTATTAATTTTATGGGTATTGATACTCTAATTTAGTACATGATATTAATTTTATAAATTTTCTAAACTATAAAAATGCTTTTGTTATTCTTAATCAATAAAAGATTGAGGACTATACTGGAAACAAAGATGATTAATGTAACAATTAAGAGGAAGAACCACCATGAAGAGTTTTCATGCACATAGGTGGACATTGTATTGTAGATAACAACGAGAAGGACAAAACTTCATGTGTGTTTTCTTTAATTTACGGCTTAACTATCAATGCAAAATAATATTTATATTTATTATGACTTGCCACCAATATTAAAATTTAACTTTTGACCTATTGGTTTAAAAAAACGTATCAATACCTATAAAATTAATAAAGGTACTATAGATATACCATTTTATAATACTCATGCACCCACACCACAGCCATGATCTTTGCAAAGAGACCTGTCATATCTGTTCAACATTGAAAGGTACCCCTAAAATACTAAGGAATTCCTTGCCAACCAGATCTCTGACAAAGTGGCCAACCAAATAATAGACAGAATATCCCGAGACACTTTCTACAAAACTTTTATAAGACTCAAATGTTACTAGAAATGAGATTGACTCTCCAAGGGCAGAACACGTAAATAATCTAACCATTTATAACATTTCATCCAAACCTGTTAACTGGAGTCACATGTGAAAAGCAAATGTGTCACAGATTTCAAATCATTACAACATACCAGACAAGAAACATCAATAGATAGGATAATATTGTGTTTTGCTAATTCAACATTTGTCGGAACTCTATTATGAACTACATTCCAAGAAAATGCCAAGATCTTGGAAGACACCTTTGCCTTTTATAACCTGCTAAAGAATCATGAAACAGAACCGAGAGACTCCCCACATAATAAATTATAAGTTTCTCTTACGGAGTAGAGAACATTATTGCTTGGACTGCCCACCCATCTCCAACCATCTTTGACCGCCTTAATTGAACCTCACCAAGAAACCCTTCCAGCTCCCTGACCCACACTTGCTCCCAGCTGAACAATTCTCTCCTCCACCTAAATATCTATACCCATCTGTCATCAATCTAGCCCCGAGCCCCCAACCTCACACGAAAGAGCCTCTTTCTGAATGGATAATGCATACAATCTTGAAAATAGAGACTTGAGTTCTTCTGGCTCACCCCACTCCCCATTCCAAAATTTGAACAATTACCTGTCACCTATCATAGGTTTAACACTACAAAAAAACCAACCACTCTATCCCACATTAAAGGTTACCTTTAATAAATCCATCCACCATTTAGACTCACCTCTCCATCGCCTCACATTTATGTTACTCCTCATGTCTTCCCCAGACTTTGATTGAAGAACTTTGATCTAGAGAGATTCCTCCCCTGAAGTATCCTGCTTCACCACTTATCAAGGAGCACTTTGTTAAATACTTTCACATCTTTGACACCCAAACCCCCTTGACTTTTCTCTGAAATTAGTTGGTTTTTGGTTTTATTTTGCTTGTTTAGTAGTACGTAATATGTTAACTTGACTAAAACATGAGTTTTTGTGGACTTCATATAGGAGGTAGATTTTAATTTTTAAGGTTAAATGTCAACTTTTGTTAGTCACCACAAGGTTAATTCAAGAATAAAAATAATTATTTTTAAATTTTATGGACAAAAAACGGCATTTTTCAAATTTCAGGAATAAAAATTTAATTAAACCTAAATAAAATATGCAAAAAGGATGTGCATAACCTTTGGTTCGAGCATAAAATTAAAAGTTGATGTAGTGAGTAGTGAGTGCAGACAAGGGTACTGATATACTTATCAATCGTCAGTAACTTTAAATAGTATACAAAAAGGTTTTACGTAACACATTTGGTTGGAGCATCAAAATTAAAATTTCATCTAGAGAGTACAAAGACTGAAAGAAGGGATTTCCACGCACATTGAGATTTAGAAAGCCGTACGATTAGTACCAATTTTGGGATTTAAAAGTAATCACATTAATAAAATAAATGATACTGCACCAGAACACAAAATCAAACATGTTCAGTAAAATACATTAGTATTCTTACATCCTACTTCAACATGCACAACGACTTCGTTGTTCTGCTTCTGAAACTGTTTCGGAGATTCCTCGAAAATAACTGCCATCAACAGAACAATATTAGATTTAGAGGCTAACATTTTGATTGCATAAGGACCAAGAATTTATTAAGAATTACGACAGCGTATTCAGTAGGCATCATTGCAGAGAAGAAAATGTGTGAATGTTGAATTTAAAGACAATTGGAACGTAAAGTTGAATCTCACATGTCTTGATCATGTTCATTTTCTAGTGCAATTTTAGCACAACATAAAAAAGCATCCTCAACATTGGAGCCCTCTTTAGCAGAGGTCTCAAAGTATGGTATGTTCCCCCGGGAAGCACACCAGTCTCTTGCTTTTTTCTCAGTAACCTGCAACAACTAGCAGGGCTTGCATGAAGAGTTCAAATATTTGCATATAATAATTGCGAAAGACAGGGTATATTTCCGTACCCTTCTACTGTTTCCACCTTCTACATCAACCTTGTTCCCAAGTAATACAAAGGGAAATGCTTCAGGATCATCCATATCTGCCTGAGCTCGCACACCAAAATTTAAAATAGATTAAGACTGGTTTCACATGATTAAGCAGCAATTTCAACCAATCATATAACATCCATGTCACTACTCAGTTTGGATTACAAGAAAGACTGATCTGCGGTGGTTTGGTTTGGTTTCACTTCAACTCAAGGACAATGTAATCCAAACAAAAGACACAATTAACAAATACAAAAAGAAGTCCAATTGAAAGATGTACAAGTAAAAACATACCAGCTTAAGAAACTCATCATGCCAATTGTTCAGAGTATCAAATGTTTTGTGTATATTTACATCATATACCAGCACACAGCAATCAGCCCCTCTATAAAATGCAGCCCCAAGACTGTGGAACCTTTCTTGCCCTGCTGTATCCCAAATCTGCCACAATATTTTATTTTCATCGCGTCACTCAATTTTTTTCAAAACAAAGTATTGAAATCGATAGCTTTCTTATATACACAGAAAGTAAGGGATGCAGGTCTCATATCCTATCTAAATCCAATATCCATATCTTTAATTTGATTTAATAGGGTTGAATTTTTTAAAAATAGTTTAAATTTGGTTTATAATTAAAATCTAATTTTATTGTAAATATGATTTTTTAACAAATTTTCATAGAGCACTTCATTTACTTTTATCCTTAGCACAATTATTAATATTAAAAAAATATTTTTAATTATATTTAATTTCCCACAATTTATTTGATTATACAAAAAATATTTTTTATTAAATAAATAGCAATTAAATGTCTATTGAAATAAAATCAAAATGTGTAACTATCATTAATTTCAACATCTATCATAAGGGTGTAACTATATAGGTGTGAGGCCCGTGTTAGAAGATGAGTTTGAACATATGTAATGTTGTAATTCATCTTACAAAGTTAGTGATAATTTTTTTATATTTTCTTCTAGTACACCTCTCAAATTTTTGTGAGAATTTTCATACTATTGTGTTAAGTGTTAAAAATTAGAAAATTTGATTATTTTTAAAATAAAATACAATATTTTATATGGTTATTAAAAAATAAAGATAAATTAATACTAATAAAATACAATATTTTCTTAACTTTATCTAGTTTAACTAATGAGTCTTTAGCATTTTAAATATATATCACATTTTAAGTTGTATTTTTTGTAATTATTGATAAGATTTTACATAATATAATTTTTATTTTCAAAATTTTCATATACTTAAAAATATAAATAAAATTTAAAACATTTTATTGATAACGGTATATGCTCATAATTTGGAATTTTAAAAATTCAAATAAATATTTAATCTATATTGAATTATTAGATTGAAGGTAAAATAAAAAAAAAGAAATTTGGATATGGAATCAACCTGGATTTAAATGGATTAGATAAAAAACGGAGATGGATTGATTTTTCATGTCTGATTTTTTTGCAAGCAAGAGAAAAAGTGAAAGGAAAGTAACTTTTCAGGAAAATTTAAATTGCTCACCTGCAATGTTACGAGTTTATCACCAACTTGTATCTCCTTTGTAACAAAATCAGCTCCAATTGTAGCTTTATACTGCTGGCTGAATTTTCTATAAACGTATCTGAATTGAAAGTTAATGTTCCATTACATTATACTTACTATAAATGATATTCTTGTTGCATGCCTTATTTCAAACATAAGTTCAGCATTAAAAAACGTTAAAAGCAAATTTGAGCTAATATTTAACTCAATTCCGATCAAGATACTAATTGCTACAGAAAAAATATTATCAATTAATGTGAAAAATATCTTTATTTACTTTACTAATTTAGGTGTTAATTAAGCACGCAATAATATTTTGCCAGGTGGAACTGAACCAGTGTTGTTCCAAAACATCGATTGCCAACTCATACTGGCCGTGACTCCATAAGAGACTCGCTGGAACAGAACAAAACAAAAAGAGAAACAGTGAAAAGCTCAAAAGCATTCATGATTTGGAATCAATAATGCATCTACAGAGAATCATTGACACCAGAAAACTAACAAATTTTCAAATTTTTTTTCTTTCAAATTTAAACTGGAAAAAGCAAATGCCAAATGGATACTGGTTCATCAAAGATGTCTTTCCCACCCTGAAAATAATATGAAGAAAAAGAATTAACATTCACATCTATGATTTATCAATAGAGAAGTTTCCATGAAATAATAATCTCATTAATTAAAATGGAATTGAAGAAGAAAGGGAAGAAGGGAAAGTTGGAATGCAGAGAATTTAAATTTTGAAACTATGTACCATACATACCCACTATCACCAAGAACAATGATCTTAAGCAAGGTTCTTTTTCTCTGTGAAATATCCATGTTGGAGACTCAAAGCTCAAATGGGAAAGGTAAATGGAAAAGAAGGAGACAAATGATGGGCTTATGAAAGAAAAGGAAAGTTCTGGATTCCTCTTCTTGGTTGGCAATATCCTCCTTTGTGGGGAATTGCTTTTTTGGTTTCTGCATTTGAATGATGCAGGTAAGTATCATGTGATTTGCAAAACAAAGGCAACGTTCCAGTGACACCGGAGCATTATTATTTTTAACCTGTAAAAAAGGTGTCATGTCACAAAGTTTTTTTTTTTGTTGTTGTTGACTTTGGAATATACGTGGTTGCCTCTCATGGTTCGATCTAAAATCTGAATCTGTATGGGCTGCAAATAAAGCAGGTTACATTACACTGCTTCCCAGTTGAAAACGCTATTCAGCTCAGTTATGTTGTAATCTAATATCATCTGACACACTTTCAAGAAACCGATGATCCCCGCTTATAATTTGCAACACAACTATTTCCTTACAATTCTGGAAATATAAAAAAAGTCTAAAATACTCTAGGGTAAAAAAAAACTTAACTCTTTTTTTTTTATCTTGTGATATTCTTTTTGAATACCATTTTTTCAAGCTTAGTGTCTTGCACATCTTTCATTTTTTGCCTAAAATTTGTGCCTTCTTGCACCTCTGTGGTCATCGTCGTCTTTGTCTTGTTTGCCTCTTATCGACCTTTCCTCTACTCGCCCAATTCATTCTCCTTTTTCGAAGGTATGATTTGTCTTGTTCGTTTTCACTTTTTTTTTTCGTACATCCTTAAAAAAATTTTGTAAATTTTTTACAAGTCTAGACAGGGTGTTTAGATTTGTAAAAAGTTTTACAAAAAACTTGATTCCATAATGTACCGAGAGAAGATAAATGCATACCTAAACAGGGAAGAACAAAACAAACGTAAACGGGAAGAAAACAAACACACGGAGAAAAAGATAAAGTCACTGATTCAGAAGTCGTGTGAGAGAAGCAAACGAGAGAGATGTGAAACTAGAGAAAGGCGCAGGCGAAAAAGGAAGAAAAAAATACGCGTGTTAATTAAATTTTTACTGTTTCCATTAAAGATTTTATGCCATTTAAAAAATTTATGGAAGTGTAAAGAGAACTTATGGGGGTGCAGGGATAAATCCCCCACTACTATTGTCTTTTGTGGAAACTAGCATTACAGCGAGTTTTTGTTTGGTCTCGGAAAAAAGAAAAAGTACATAAAATTAAAAAGTAGGATAATTTTACAAGTTATTACATTATTTACTGAGAATAAAAATAAAATGAAGTCTTTTTACTGAAAAAAACTAATACATTAATTATTAGCATTTAATATATAAAAAAAGTAATTTTCTTTCTCAAAAGTCAAATTTATTAATTTAGTCCTTAAAATAATAAATAATAAATCATTTTAATTTTAAACTAAATTTATGCATTTTTCTACTTTTAAAAATTATTTCATGATTTTCAACCTTTTAAGGAATAAAGTGATTATTTATTAAAAGAAATTATATATATATATATACAAACCCTACACCTTTTAAGGACTAGAACATATATAAAAAAAAATAGTTTCTTTTAGTCACTTAATATATAAAAAAAGTCATTTTCTTTCTCAAAAGTGAAATTTATTAATTTAGTCCTTAAAATAATAATAATAAATCATTTTAATTTTAAACTAAATTTATGCATTTTTCTTCTTTTAAAAATTATTTCATGATTTTCAACCTTTTAAGGAATAAAGTGATTATTTATTAAAAGAAATTATATATATATAGAGAGACACAAACCCTACACCTTTTAAGGACTAGAACATATATATACAAAAAAAATAGTTTCTTTTAGTCACTTAATATATAAAATCGTGTTTTTGCTCTATTTTCTTCTCATTTTGGAAAAAATATTTTGAAACTTCTTGTTTTCTCGTGTTTTTTAATCTTTTGTGCTTGCTTTAGCACCCTATTTATTTACGCGTTGTTGTTGAATCACCCATATTTAGTCTTATAATATAATATAGTATTTTAATAATTAATTTATTTAATAATTATAAAATATATGAGTAGAATGTTGGGTAAACTATAAGTAAATAAAATCCAAAATAAATAGTAAAAGTTTTATACTTTAAAATATGAAAAACAACTCCTTTTAATTTGCTTATATACTAACAAAATCAAATAATAAAAATTAGCAACAGAATATTTGAACAAAAGATTATAAGTATTAATCACAGAGACCAAAAGAGGTATAAACTTGAAAAAGTAACAACATATATCATGTTTAACAGATTTTGAAAATTGTTTGAAATTATAGATTAAACATGAAAAATAGTAACATTAAATTATTTAAGTTCAAAAAAATTTTAAAAAGTTATAATATATTTAAAAAATTGGGTTTATTTTATACATACCTAGTGTATATGTTGGAATATTTATTTGAAAATTATATTTGTAGTTATTTTTAGTGGTTTTTTATCCTTGTCATGAATCAAAATTTTTAAAACATATTTGTTTTATACTCTTGAAATTGCTACATATAACTAATCATGGCTAAACACTAATTTAGGCAAAAAGAAACCAACACTAGCTAATGTTTGCCATCTATTGAGTTTCAAAGATCGTCGAGATTACGGTGGAGACATTAAAATTCTTGGATGTAGGTGAGATTTTCATTTTTGTTTGAAGGCATCATTCTAACTTCGATCACATGACCTACTAGTCTTGTGACAATTAATCTAGTAGCATTGCATAAATCTTCATTGATATAAATTTTTGAGATTTTAAAAATTATTTTACAATTGTAATATATTTATTAAATTTTTTAAGAAGATATATTTATTAGATACTCATATATAAAATATGAAAAGAAAAAAATAATTAGATATTTTATAATATTATAATTTATAATTTTTTATCAATATTTTTTAATAATTTAAAATTTAACATTTGTTATGTTATTTTAATATAAAAAATAAAAAAACTTAAATATATTATGGTCCATGATAAATTGTTGATTTTTTTTTCAATAAATATTTTGTTTGCATTTAATTTCTATAAAATTCTTCAAAAAACATTTATTAGGGATGAAAAGTAAAAAAAAAAATTATTAGCAACTAAAAAAAATCATTAATCTATACCAAAATCATAGATAACCAAAAATAAAATTTAGATTTCATTTTTTCTAGTTTTTTATTTTTTCCATTTGATTTATAACTTTATATATTTTAAAATAAAAACTATTTAGTTTTTTCAATTTTAAATTTTTTTTATCTTAATAATTTTTTTCTTTGTATGTAGTTTCTAACAAATATCTTCTAAAAAATTTATTAAGGATAATAAATTTTATTTTCTCTATTTGTTAGAAAAATTTGTTAGAAACTAAAAACATAATTCATTAATCTATGCCACTTTTCTATCACAAAAAAAATAACATTTAAATTTTATTTTCTCTATTTTTTCCTTCTTTATCTCTTTTAAAAAATCTTAATTAAAATATAATTATAATGTTTTATATTTTATTTATAACTATCTATATTTTAAAATAAAAACCATTTAGTTTCTTAAATTATCAAAATTAGTAAATTTTTTAAATAAAAATAACGCGACACGCCACAAAAGTATGACTATGACCACAAATATATGAGAGATGGTTCGGAAGAGAGGCTCCACATCTCCTACACTTTCTTGGTATGTGCCAAATCATTCTGGGTCAACCTACAATATTTTCTCCTTCAATGCATATCTCTTAGTTTTGTTAAGTAGGTCACACAGTTGTGCTTAAAACCATTATGTACTTTCTCTAAATAAAATTATTTTGACACGCACCACATTAATGAGTCTCGAAGAGAAAGTGCATTGACGCGCTTCCTACTACAATGTGGGATATGTCACATTTTCGTGGTTAAATTCTTGAAATATTTTGTCTTCTAACATGCCTCACACATATATGTGTTAATTCCATATATGATTAAGGATGTTACATGATTCTTAAATGATCAAACATTCAACCATTAATTAATAAGATTTTAAATTAAAGATAAATATCATTGAGTCTTTGACATAAAATTCTATTCAATATAATTTTTTTTATAAAAGTTTGTTCATAATAGTGTAGTAGAATTGTCAAAGAATGAGTAAATAGATTGGTAAAAAATAATATTAACTACTTCAATTTAAATTTTAAAATTATAATATATTTATTAGATTTTTTTTAACAAAATATATTTATTAAATACTTATATATAAAAGATAAAATGATAAAATAATTTCTTTATTTTATAATATTATAATTTATAATTTTTTATTAAGACTTTTTTAATAATTAAAATGAAAAAATTAATCTATCAAAATAATACCAAGAGAGGGAAAACAAAATAAACAAAAAATTAAGAGAGGGAAAACAAAATAAACAAAAGATCAAAATTATACGTTACTGAATCTGGCAGAGCCGGTTAGACATCTCGTATATTCTTGATGGAAAACTAAATCTATATAAATAACAAAATAACAGGACAAGTTTATAAGCTACTGAATCTGGCAAAGCCGGTTAGACATCTGCTTATAAACTTGATGGAAAATAAATTTAATTAACATATGATAAGCCTTTAAATGATCATCGCATCTTTAAATATTTATTGCTTAAGGCATCCGAAGATACCTTACGAGAAAACTACTCCATGCGTAAAATAAAATAAGCGTAAGATATAAAAGAAATACTTATAAAAGGGGAGGAAAAGAGGGGAGGGGTGCAGATCAACTTCTAATTTTTTTGAAGAAAAGAAATTTTTACATGTAAGAGAGGGAAGAGAATAGAGAGTAAGAGAGAGAAAGGAAAGTGTAAGAGACCTAGAGAGAGAGAGGTGTGTGTAAGGGACCTCGAGAGAGAGAAGAGTGTAAGGGACCTGCTAGGCATAAAAGGCTTTTGGTCCTTTTTATAGAAAATTTGTGTGACCTGAAACCGACTTTGTAGGTAACCTGGTGACTGGTAACCTGCTGTGTAGGTAAATTTTACCCTTCAGTCTATTACTTCAATAAAGAAGTAAAATTACTTTGTCACAGGAAGACTCTGACCTTCATTGTCTTCCCAGGAGTGTTCTGGCCATAAAAACCAGTTTCTTCATATATTTCTTTGTACAGTCTTTCTTTTTCAAAGTGTTTTAATAGGGAAAGGTTAGCCTCGATTGGGAATGGGTGAAAAATTTATTACCCATTATTTTTTTCCAATATAGTTTTGCATTTTGGGTTTCCTTTAAAAGAGTGAAAATTTCGGAATCCCTTTTGGAGAAGTTCCAGTTGTATCCTTCAATGTATGCCTTCCCGAGGTTGTATTGGTACAATTTTTCTTTGTTTCGAGATAATCCTTTGAGTGAATCATGCTCAAATAATGTAAGAGTCTACAGCTCTGGATTGGTTTCGGTGAATAACTTTATCACATGTGTGGCTATACTATCAGGATTGTACACACTTCTTGGGGAAGTAGTAATCTGTAGAGCCACTTGTTGCATATGTTCAGCCTGAATTTTGTTTATGACTGAATTTAATGTAGGAGACAGAGTTGAAAATCTGTCTATGGGAGGTATCGCCAAAGAGTGAAGACAACCAACTTCCAATAGTAAGATGGGAGTTATCAAAACATCCCTGTATAAGTGTGATTTAAAAGAACCCATTTGAGCTCTTCTGACTATGAATTTCAATTGGCATGTGCAGTGTTTATCCACAGTTTTACAATAATCAGAGGATCCCAAACACGGGTTTCTGTTATTGAAATATGTTTGTATTTTTACGAATAAACCTTCGTAATTTGTAATTTCTGAATGGACCTCAAACAAAAAGTCCTGTATTAACCCAAATTTTCCAAGAAGGATATTTGGATTTATTTGTTGGGGGATACTACAAGCAGCAGTAACATATGTTTGTGTTTGAGCATGAGGCTCAATTTGTAAGGCAATTTTTATTTTTTCTTCATCGATTGTTTCCAACCAAACTGCCATTTCTGCTTTTTCTTTTAAATAGAAGACATGTATAGAAATATATATGTATAGAAATATATATATAAAATATAATATGATATAATATAATATTTTACGATTACAATCGGCAAAAGAATTCTTAAGATATGTATAAATAAAATAATATTAAGATGTTTGTTTAGAAAAGATGTTGTATAATCTTGATGGAAAACTAAATCTATACAAATAACAATATAACAGGACAAGTTTATAAGCTACTGAATCTGGCAGAGCTGGTTAGACATCTGCTTATAAACTTGATGGAAAGTAAATTTAACTAACATATGATAAGCCTTTAAATGATCATCGCATCTTTAAATATTTATTGCTTAAGGCATCCGAAGATACCTTACAAGAAAACTACTCCATGCGTAAAATAAAATAAGCGCAAGATATAAAAGAAATACTTACAAAAGGGGAGGAAAAGAGGGGAGGGGTGCAGATCAACTTATGATTTTATTGAAGGAAAGAAATTTTTAAATGTAAGACAGGGAAGAGAAGAAAGAGAGGAGAGTGTAAGAGACCTAGAGAGAGAGAGGTGTGTGTAAGGGACTGCTCATCATAAGAGGCTTATGGTCCTTTTTATAGAAAATTTTTGTGACCTGAAACCGGCTTTGTAGGTAACCTGGTGACTGGTAACCTGCTATGTAGGTAAATTTTACCCTTCAGTCTATTACTTCAATAAAGAAGTAAAATTACTTTGTCACAGGTAAAATTTTAACTAGCTCGCTTAACTCGAGCTATTGTGGACAAATCTTGTATTTCTTCTTCCATCTGCTCAGGAAGACTCTGGTCTTCATTGTCTTCATAGTCAGAAGGGAATGATGACATCCCAGGAGTGTTTTGGCCATAAAAACCAGTTTCTTCATATATTTCTTTGTACAGTCTTTCTTTTTCAAAGTGTTTTACGAGCGAAAGGTTAGCCTCGATTGGGAATGAGTGAAATTTATTACCTATTATTTTTTTCCAATATAGTTTTGTATTCTGGGTTTCCTTTAAAAGAGTGAAAATTTTGGAATCCCGTTTAGAGAAGTTCCAGTTGTATCCTTCAATGTATGCCTTCCAGAGGTTGTATTGCTATAATTTTTCTTTGTTTAGAGATAATCCTTTGAGTGGATCATGCTCAAATAATGTAAGAGTCTGCAGCTTTGGATTGGTTTCGGTGAATAACTTTATCACATGTGTGGCTATACTATCAGGATTGTATACACTTCTTGGGGAAGTAGTAATCTGTAGAGCCACTTGTTGCATATGTTCAGCCTGAATTTCGTTTATGACTGAATTTAATGTAGGAGACAGAGCTGAAAATCTGTCTGTGGGAGGTATCGCTAGAGAGTGGAGACAACCAGCTTCCAGTAGTAACATGGGAGTTATCAAAACATCCCTGTATAAGTGTGATTTAAAAAAACCCAGATTTATTTGAGCTCTTCTGACTATGAATTTCAATTGGCATGTGCAGTCTTTATCCACAGTTTTACAATAATTAGAAGATCCCAGACAAGGATTTCTGTTATTGAAGTATGTTTGTATTTTTATTTTTTGGGGGATACTGCAAAAAGCAGTAGCATATGTTTGTGTGCGAGCATGAGGCTTAAATTGTAAGACAGTTTTTATTTTTCCTTCATCGATTGTTTCCAACCGAACTGCCATTTCTGCTTTTTCTTTTGAATAGAAGCCTTTGTATATACACTAGAATTGGTCTTGTTTTGCCTCATTGAGGTCTCTGAATGTGGTGTAAACACCTTTGTTCTTGCCTGTTATAAGGGCAAAATGTGTAAAACCTTTCCCAGAAGGAGAGGTAGAAGAAGTTAATGCTACTCCTTTATTATCATTACAACAAAAGCTGTATAACGCGCTTATGATGCTTTGTTTCACCTTTGTAACTAGGTGTTCATTTTGTGTAGTATATTTTGTTATATTCCAAATATTGTCAATTAAAACGTTTAATTTGACATTTGTATTGTCTCTTCCAGGGTACTGGAATATATTTGTAACAATTGGAAACTCTTATTTGCCAAATTTTGTGTATTGGTCCGCCTGAAAAGGAGACTTTACTTGTTTAGGGCCATAAGCTCCCTTTTTTGTATTTTCCAACATGTGGATCTTTGTATAGATGACCTAACAGGTCTTTGTAGAGATACAAGTCTTCACTTGATATACCTGGATAATATATCAGCACAAATATTGTCAGATCCTTTAATGTGTTCAAAATGTATACTTTTTCCAGAAAAATTTATGTAGTCTTTAAAGAGTAACCATCTTTTATGAGGTTTTTTGTCATCATTAATTTGATTTTTGCCATAAGAAACTATGGCTTCACAATCAGTCCTGATTGTTATTTCCTGTTTATTTATTAAAAATAATTTAAATGAATCAAGTGCATGTATGATACTTCGTAATTAGTGTTAGTTTTGTAAATTTTTGGTTTTGTTGTGTATTTACCAGAGACATATATGAAAATTTGTTCTTCTGCCTTTGGTATGTGTTTATTTTTCTTTCGTTTAAGGATGACTCCCCATCCTAATTCACAACCATCACATTCAATTACAAGATAATCAGAATCTAATGGTAGTTGTAAAACTGGTAATTTTGTTACCATATGTTTTATTTTCTGAACCAGTTTTATATCTTCAGAATTGAATTTCCTTTCGCCTTTTAAAGCGGTTTTGTTGTATAAAGGGGATGTGTATTTTCCTAAATCAGGAATAAAACTTTGAGCATAATTTAAAAGTCCTAAAAAGGATCTAAGTGTTTTAATATCTTCCATTTTATCTGGAAAATCTTGTATTTTTTTAGATATATGTGGCTGGAGTTTTATGGTTCCGTTGCCAATTTCTGTACCGAGAAATTCTATGAAATTTTTACGAATTTCCATTTTAGATTTTGAAACTATTAAACCATAATGTTCCAATTTGTATAAAACTTGTTTTAAATGATGAAAATGATCATCTTTTGTTTTCGAGAAAAATAATATGTCATCAATGTATACACATGTAAAAGATTTTACATCTTTAAAAATATTATCCATTTTTCGCTGAAAAAGAGTAGAACATTTTTAAGACCGAATGACATAATATTTCATTCAAATAAACCTTCAGAACATGAGAAGGCTGTCCATTTTATTGATTCAGGATCCATTTTAACTTGATGAAATCCACTTTTTAGGTTGAATTTAGAAAACCATTTGGCATCTTGAATTCGATTTATTAAAACATATTTAGATGGAATAAAATATCCATCTTCTACTGTATTATCATTTAGTCTTTTATAATTGTAAACCATTTTAGATTTACCTTTCTTTTGTTCAAAAGATTTATTGATTATAAAAGCCGGACTTCTGTGTGGACTAACACTAGGTGCTATCACTTTTAGTTTTAATAAATTTTGTATATGGTTTTGACATTCTTCTGGTTCCCAATTGTTGAACTGAATGTCTTTGGTTTTAATTATTAAGTCTGGATTAATTATTTCCAACTTACAGATTATGGGGTCTTTATCCCAAAATTTTGTAGGATCTTCTCCTATTATATTTGTTTTGTTTAACCTATCAAGGATTTGTTGTATGTTTTCAAACTTGATAGATTTTGAAATTTTTATAGAAGAAAAAGCTTCAGCTATATTGTCTAATATTAGTGATAAAGAGGAATAATCTTCTACTATTTCATTCAAAATATTTGATATATCCGTAGTACAATCACATATACCAGGAGTATTTGATTTTTTACAACGACACTCATTAGTGATAATGTCTTGTTTTAATGAGTCACCACTAACTATTGGTGTCATTTGTGTTTTATCACTAATCATAATATAGTCTTTATTTATTGTAACTGACCTGTTTTGGCCTAAAATAAAATCTAAGCCAATTATCATAGTTTGTTTTGAGAAAACTAAGTTTTCTACCCTCATTGTTTTTATAAAAATTTTATGACAAAAAAGGTCACAATTTGTACTGAATTGAAGAGTAACATTGTTAACTTCTTCATCGTTTATGATAATTTCTCCAAACATTGTTCTGGTTTTCTGGATGTGCTTACTTTTTACTATGTTTTGGTGTGGAGTTATAGTTTTACATATAACTGTTTCTGAGCATCCTGTATCTAATAATGCTTGTATAGTTTCTTTTGTTGATGGGTTGTTTATTTTTGGAAAAGTTAATTTAACTAATATTTTTAAAGTTATTAGTTGTTGTTTATTACAAACTAACGGGATACATTCCCTTGTTCCCATCATATTATTTTGTTCAGATGAGTAACTCGACTCTGGGAAATCTATTTTAGTTTTCCCTTTTATTGTTTTTTCTTAAAGAATAACATTTTCTTCTAGATGATTTATGTGAGTCTCCAATACTGAAACTCTAGTATCGGTTAAATCTTTGTTATAGATTTTACTTGTGTTTTCTTTCTTTTCGAAAGAGGGTATTTCTTGTTCTTGTATATTTAGGTGTTTTTCCACGCATTTAATACAGAAATTTTTATAACAAAGTGGACAATGTGCCCTTTTAGATATGTGAAAATATCTTTCACACTATGTACAAGGAATTGATTCTGTACCTGAATAAAATTGTATTTTGTGAGAACAGAGATTTATATCTGTGGTTTTCATTAGAAATATCCTAGATCATCTAATATTTTTCCCATCTCATTATATTCTTCCCCCATTGGAAATTATTGTCATCATTGGGATATAAATGACTATATTCATTATTTGTAAATTCATTTATTAAATCATAATTTTTGTGAACCTTTTCTTGGTTTATTTCATCTGTGTATTCTGTTATATTAATAACAGATAAAATTTCTGAGTCAGTAGAAATTTCTTCATCAATGGGAAGAAGATTCATACGACATGATTTTATCAATTGTGCCTCTTTTGTGTGAAGATTAACTATATTTGGACAATCTCTTGAAAAATGTCCAGGTTGGCTACAAGCAAAACATTTTAATATTTGTTTGTAGGTTTTATTATCTCTAAATTTCCTAACATGTCTATTAGGATTTAAAGTATATTTTCTGGCATTAGAAACCCTTATTGTATATGTTTTTCTTGGATTTCTTGGTCCTAAGAATTTTTGTGTATTATTGTATCTAGGTTTATTTCTAGATATATTTTTTCTGTTTTTAAACTTATTTTGTGCATATTGTTGGGGTGTGTATATTTGTTTACATATCCTAGCATCAGAATGTTTAAGCTGTTTTTGTATAGCAATATGGGAGCAAGTGTCTTCCATTATTTTCATAATGTGTTGTATTCGTATAGAGACGTTATTCAGCATGGGAGTAATCTCATCATTTTTCCAAGTTTCTCTAATTTTTTGTCCAAGTTTTCCTGGTAGTTTTAGAAACATTTTATCTCCTATATTAACATCATGAAAGCAACCAGCTATAGATGCATAAAGAGATAATCTTGACAATATTCTTTTATTTTGCCAAAATATTCAATAGACAATCTTTCAAGATGTTCTAAATAAATTTATTGTCTAATTGTGTTGCCAACATTGGCCGATTGTGAAGTAAACAATCTCTGTATAAGGGAACAAAAATTGTAAATGTTTGGGCCTGGTTCAATAACCAACGTGTTTAGATCATTAGGGAATTTTTTCTTAAAAGATTCCCATCCAGATCTAGCAATATTGCCTAAGTATGTTTCTCCTTTAGCGATAATTTCTTGAGAAGATAGTACATCTTTCTTATGATGTATGCCATAATCTCGGATTACAGCAGTTGTCCATTGTTCTATGTATGTTGGAAGGAGTTAGGGATCTATACCTCCTATGTTTAAAAGTAAATTTGGAATTTGAAAGTTTGGTTCCATTGGTAATCTTTTACCATGAGACACGTATTTGTTGTCACTAAGTACAATATTTTGTACAGTTTCCCGAGGAAGAAATCCTTGAAAATAATTTTGTGTACCCGCAAGATCTAACCTATAATTTGTAACAGTGGTTTCTTTATATTCATTTATGAATCCTACTTTTGTGTTTTCAGATGTTGTTGATATAACATTTTCTTCTTTATCTTGTAAATTTTTTGTAAATAGATAAGAAAATTCTTTTTCTTCAGTTTCTTCTTCAATTTTTAATTTTTGTAACAATGTATTAACGATATCATTTATTTCGTCATTTTCTTCATTTTCTTAAAGTCTTTTTAACTTCATTGTGTTCAAGGGGAAAGTTATCCCATGATTCCTAGTTAGGGCCGTTTAGAAACCTATCCCAAGGTTCTAAGTTTAAAATTTCTTGTCTAGACATGGCTATGTTGGCTTGGTTGTCTAGAGTTCCTTGCCTAAGCATGGCTATATTTGCTTGATGATAATTCTATTCTTCTTCAGTCATATCATCATCTTTTTCATCATCACTGTCTATGATGTTCATCATACAAATATGATCATCATTGGGAATAGTGGATGTACTATCCCTTCTGTTTTGTTCTAAATCCATAAGTGGAGTATTTTTATAATCTGTGAAGCTTAAACTAAGGCTTCTAGATCTATTGTGTATGACTGCAGAATTTGGATTTGTGATGGGATTACGTTCTTCCCTTTATAGATGAGTTTGCCATAGATGACCCTCATTTCTTCTTGTGAATGCCTGAGCTGGCAAGAATTGTGTACCAATAGAGCTTATTGCTTCCTCTAATGGTCTAGTGTTAAGTCTATACATGGAAGAAATATAATTACTTATTCTTCCTATGAAAGTAATGTCTAAATGTAGGTTATCTTCTAACCAATTTGTTCCAAAACCTATGGTTTGTACTTCTAGACTAATATGATTAACGAAGTGTGGAAGGGTGAATGTAAAGTTTGGAGCAAGATATATTAAGGAGATAGGCTGATTTAAGTCAACCTCTAATATTCCAATGATACTTTGAGAATCATTGTTTTGAAATCTTGTATCATGGCGAACTATCAAAGCTCTCGCACCAATCATATGTCTGGCCAGGGATCTAACTCCAATAGCAATCAATCCCAAGTGGACATATCTCCCATGTTGATTTAGGAGCTGTGTAGCTGTTTGTTGAGATATTAATGGAATTATCTCGTATGTGTTATCAGGAAGTTGAAAATCTTGTATCCTCCTATATCTGTAAAGACTAGTTCTTTCAGAATTTAACCAGCCTATATTGTATAGTTGTCTAGGATTCGAAGAATCTATCCTTGAGTTTGATCCTATTTCTGTATTTTGATGTATGTCTACTAAGTCTTCGAGTCTTCTGACGTTAGTAGTTCTTCTTCTGTTTAGAAATCTATCCAAGATTCATGGGTGTTGTATGAGATCTTGTCTCCCAGTTTGGTGTTCTCTTAATCTTAGAGAAGTTCCTGGAAACCTCTCTGTTGTTTGATTTCTATTAGGTGTACTATCCATAGAAACATCTTGTAATTGTGTTTGTGAACTGTTATTTGGTCTTAAATTCATATTTTAACTAACAGTTTTGTCTTTGTTAGAGGGGTTGTCTTCCTTTTTATGCTGATTCTTTTTACTAGATTCAGCTATATCTGTTATTTGGTCTTAAATTCATATTTTAACTAACAGTATGTGTATTTGTTCCTAAAGATAGCCTAGAAATTTTATTAATTAGGTCATTTATATCTTCAGATATATTTCCGTTTTTGTTTGAATCTATAAGATTGGTTAATTTTCTAGAAACTTCTTCTAGTAAAGCTATTATTATGTTATTTTGTCCTATCAATACTGTGTCAGCAAAATCTGTATCATTAGTAGGTTTTGTATATCCCACTGGAGGGAATTTTGTTAAAAATTCTACAGCTACTAGAGCTGATTTGTAGTCTTTTCCTTTGAAAGGTTGTATGTTATCCATTTATTTGTAAAAATTTGTTTATATTTGTAAACAAAATTTTATAGTGTGTTCGAGAGTGAGAAAACAGGAGTAAGGAAAGAGAAAAGAGCAGGAAAAGCAAAAAATAAAGTATCACCGGAATACACTATAAAACAATAAATATTTAAAGAATATAGAAGATCATAAGGCTTATCAGAAAAAAAAAACTTTTTTTTAATCTTCATGAGAATATATATCTAAACTTAGTGTCGCAATCTGCACGTGTTTCTCAACCCATCAAGGTAGGAAACTAGGGATTTACAAAGGCTCTCCACTGGCCATCACTGCCCTTCAACTACCAAGGGTATCCTAGCAAACACTATACACCTTTGACAGATATGTATTTTCAATCAGAAAATTAAAATATACATGATAAAAGAACAAACCTTAGAAAGAACCTTGCTCTGATACCAAGAGAGGGAAAGCAAAATAAACAAAAAATTAAGAGAGGGAAAATAGAGAGGGAAAACAAAATAAACAAAAAATTAAGAGAGGGAAAACAAAATAAACAAAAGATAAAAATTATACGAAGATTCAGTAGCTTATAAACTTGTCCTATTATTTTGTTATTTGTATAGATTTAGTTTTCCATCAAGATTATACGAAGATGTCTAACCGGCTCTGCCAGATTCAGTAATGTATAATTTTGATCTTTTGTTTATTTTTTTTTCTCTCTCTTAATTTTTTGTTTATTTTGTTTTCCCTCTCTTAATTTTTTGTTTATTTTGGTATTATTTTGTTTATTTTGTTTGTATAATACTAGATTTTATTTATTAGCATGAATATGAAGTAGTTGTTACTTATATTTAAGGGAAAATTATTTGTTACACGATTAATGAAATTTGAAGATTATTTTACGTAATATATTTTTTTTTCACTTGCTGCTACTTGTTTTTTCTGTTAGAATTTTACGCATACATGATTTGAAATTTTATATTTCTAAGCACATTCATAATATATCATTCTTAATCAATTTCTGAAATGACCATTTTATGACAAAGAATAAATTTCGTTGATAGAATAGATTATAAATATGAAATAAAATTTTATTGGCAAAATTATAATGGTAAGCTATTTAACATAGGTTGGTACTAGACAATCATATATCACAATATATTTGCACATACTAATTTTAGTGATAGTATATATATTTATTTGAATAATAAACTTCAATTAAAATTTAAAAGTGGTAAAATAACAAAACTAATATAAACTTAAACATGTATCTTTACTATGCTTAGAAATAAAAGAAAAAAAAATTAATAATGGAAAGAAATATTAGAAAGAGAAAAGAAAGACACATGTCAAAAATAGAGAAAGGACATATAAGTAATTTTATATCCCTAGAGAAATAAAAGAACAAAATATAATAAATAAAATAACATAAAATGAAAATGAAACAGTAAAATAACATATAAACAAAAGAAAAAAAAAAGAAACTAAGCTATATTTAGTAATATTATTTTTTAAAAATGGAAATATCAAGTTAAAACAAACATATTTTCTGAGTGTTTAAAATTTGAAAATGAAGACAGTTTTTAGAAAATGAAAAGATAAAAATAATTGAAAAGAAAAAAAGATAACAAAAATAACAAAAAATATATATAAATATAAAAAGATTAAAAACAAAAATTAGAAAAATAACATATAAGACAAGAAATTGAGAAAGATAAAAAAACATATAAAAGAGAAAAAGATATAACAAATATGTCAATTTTTAAGAAATAATAAATTTGTACAAATAACATATGAAAAAAGAAATTAAGTTAAAAAAATTGAAAAGACAAAAAAGATATAACAAAAGACATTTCTAAGAAGGGTAAATTTTTATTTTACCTACTTATTCTTTTATTTAGAAAAATAAATTTTCATCAACAAATTTCTATCTTACTCTTCATACAGTCATAGACGGAGACCAAAAAAAGAATCAAATAAATAGAGTTCTTTAATAGGTAAATATTAGTAATTAATGTGTTAATTTTATTAATGAAGAGAATGAAAAAAATAATGAAAAGAAAAATGATATTATATAAAATACAAAAATAATTTAATAATTAAAAATAAATAATATAAAATAAAAATTATTTAAAATAATAAAAAAAATAAGGTGATAAATAAAAATAAAACAATATAAATTAAAAAGAAAATAAAAACTAAAAAGGCAACAACAAATAAAATGAAACTTTTGTCAAAAAAGAAAAATGGGCGAAGAAGTAGTTTGCCCCTGATAAAACAGACAAGAAAGAATAAAAAGAAATATTTATAAAAAAAATTAAAAGGATAGTATTTTAGGAATAAAAATAAAAAAAAAAACTATTAGGGACAAAAAGTAATAAAAACATTATTAGACTAAAAACAAAATTCATTAATCTATACCAAAATCATACATAATTAAATATAAAATTAGATTTTATTAATTAGCATGAATATTAGAGTAGTTGTTATTGGTATTTAAGGTAAAATTATTTGTTACATCATTAATGGGATTTGAAAATTATTTTACCTAATATGTATTTTTTTTACCATTTGCTACTTCTCTTTTTTTTTTGTAAGAATTTCATGCATACATGATTTGAATTTTATTTCCTTAAGCACATTGATAATATATAACTCTTAGATGAGCATGTGTTTGCATATATTAATTCTAGTCATATTAGATATATATATTTATTTAAATAATAAACTTCAATTAAAATTAAAATGAAGTAAAATGACAAAACTAATATAAAATTAAGCATGTGTTTTTACTATGCTTAATATTTTCATGCAATGATACTATGTTTATATCATATTCTCTTGTGAATAATACTATGTTTCTTGAAAATAAAAAATAATAAATTAAGAATGGAAACAAATATTAGAAAGAAAAAAAAAACACATGTAAAAAAAAGACAAAGGGCATATAAAAAATTTTATATGACTAGAAAAATAAAATAATAAAATATAATAAATAAAGAGTTTAATTGGTATACACTGTTAGTGTAAAGATTTTTACACTGACATTTAATTACACCTCTTTATTCATAGTAGATTTGTTGACTTTACTCATTACTAATTTAAAACTCACATAAATGAAAAGTCATGATTGAATGTCAGTGTAAAGATCTCTTACACTGACAGTGTATACCAATTAAACTCATAAATAAAATACATATAAATGGAAATAGAAAAAAATAACATATAAACAAAACTAATTACCAAAAAAAATTACAATAAAATAAAAAAAAATAAAATATGAAAAATAAAACTTTAAAATGAAAAACATATGTGAAATTTCTAAAAAATTAATTCAATATTTTGTGAAATTAATTTAAAATTATTTTCACATGCTAAATATATTAATAATTATTTTTTAACATGTTATAAATAAAATGTAAAAATATTTCAAAATAATAAAGAACGATAAAAATAAAAATAATGAATAAACAAAGAAATAAGAAAATAAAATTAAAATTATGTTGTACAATATTAAGATATATTACATAAGCTTATTTATAAAAATTTTATATGAGCATGTGTTTAACATAGGTCGGTATTGGATAATCATAAACGAACATGTATTTGCACATACTAATTTTAGCCATAGTATATATATATTTTGGAATAATAAACTTCATTTAAAATTAAAAAAGGTAAAATGGCAAAAATAATATAAACTAAAAGATATGTTTTTACTATACTTAATATTCTCTTGTGAATGATACTATATTTATACCATATTCTCTTGTGATTAATACTATGATTCTTAACAACAAAACAAACAAAGTAAATTAACAATGAAACAAATATTAAACACACAAAAAAAGAAATGCATTAAAAATACAAAAAAGATTCGTAAATAATTTTATATGTCTAGAGAAATAAAAAATAAAATAACATAAAAATGAAAATACAAAAAATCAAATAGCATATAAAGAAAAATAATCAATAAAATAATTACAATAAAATAAAAAATAATAAAGAAAATAAACAAATAACACTTAAAAGGAAAAAAAGAGAGATGAAATCTCTGACAAATTAATTCAATTATTTTTTAAATTAATTTAAATTTATTTTTATATGATAAATATATTATAGATAAAAAAAATAAATTAAGAAATAAGAAAATAAAATAAAATTTAAAATTATGTTTTAAAATATATTAATAATTTTATTTAAATAAATTTTAAACTAAAATAAAATCAATAACATCTTAATATTGTCTTATAAATGACACTATGTTTTCTAAAAATAAAATAAAAAAGTAAATTAACAATGAAAACAAATATTAAAAAAAAAGACACATGTAAAAAATAAAAAGGCATGTAAATAATTTTATATGCGTTTATAAATAAATCAACAAAAAATAATAAATAAAATAACATAAAAATAAAAATGAAAATAGAAAAATAAAATAGCATATAAATAAAAATAATTAATAAAATAATTACTATAAAATAAAAAATAATGAAGAAAATAAGAAAAATAAAAATTAAAAGGAAAAAATGAGACTAAATATCTAATAAATTAAATCAATATTTTTTAAAAAGGAAATAAGAAAATATTTTGTATGAAGAAAATATTACAGATAAAATAAAACTAGTTAACAAAATAAGAAAATAAAATTAAAAAGAAAAAAGATAAAAGAAAATTTAAAATTATTTTGTAAAATATTAAAATATACTACATAAGCTTATTTAAATAAATTTAAAATTAAAATAAAATAAAGAACATGTTAAATATAAAATTAAAATAATAATAAAGTAACATAAAAATAAAATTAAATGAAGAAAATAAGAAAGTTTAAAGCTAAAATAAAAGTAAAAAATATAGAAGAAAGAGAAATTGAAAAAAGAAGGAAAGAAAAATTAAATTAAAAATAAAACATAAAATAAAATTTAAAATTATATTTTAAAATATTAAAATATATTAATAAAATTATTTTTCACATATCTAATATATATTAAATTTTAAATATATTATATAAATATTAATTATATTTAATAAATTAAAATTGTAAATAAAAACATAAAATAAAATAAGAAGAAATTAAAGGAAAAATAAATAAAATTTTAAATATAAAAATGTTAAAATAATAAAAAAGGACATATATCAAAATAGAAAAAAGTGTTAAAATAGTATTTTTAATAACTTAAGATTAATTGCAATAAAAATAAGAAAAGACTAAAAAAGCAAAAAAAGAAGACATTTCAAAATAGAAAAATGAGCTAAAATAGTGATGCACTCCCTTGATCTCTTCAACCAAGGTTCCTTTCTCTAAGAAAATGGAGGATGGAGAGGTTAGAAATGGGAGAGGGTTGACGCCACTTTTTAGGAGAAAGATGAGTCAAAAAAATTTTATGTTGCTTGCCACAAGGGAGATGTCCCTTGATAAAAGCTTTAAGGGAGAGATTCCTCAAGAGAGAGGATTCTCAATGACACTCAAGAATAAATTGCTCAAAAAGAGTCTTACTTCATTCAAACAAGTGTGCTTTGTACAAGAGAGACTAGGTGTATTTATAGCCCAAAGAGGAAACAAGGCACTCAAAACTAGGCAATGTGGGACTTGGGCCTAATTAGTATTAGGAGCACTAATCCCTCTTACGCCCACTAAAAGTGGTGTCTAGCCTTAAGCTAGGGAGTGTCACGGCCTAATCAAGGGGGTGTGGAAAGAGATCCACACTCCTTTGTGTTATTAGGCCCTTTACTCCCCTCACCTCCCTTCCTAAGCTAATTACCCCCTAAACTCTAGAAACTAAAATAAATGGCCAAAATACAAGGCCTAAAAGGGGATTAAAAGCTAATTAATATTTACAAGAGGAAAACTAAGGACTATGGCCTAAAATATCTATCTCCATCATGAGCTGGGGTCTTGATGAGTCTTTCCGGGCCAAGTCCTCTTCAATCCTCCTAGCCATTGCCCTAGTGAGAGGGCCCTTGATAGGTAGGATTGCATCAAATAGTAATTTCCCTAAGCTAATATTTTCTTTTATCTATCTATCTATCTATCTATCTATCTATCTATCTATCTATCTATCTATCTATCTATCTATCTATCTATCTATCTATCTATCTATCTATCTATCTATCTATCTATCTATCTATCTATCTATCTATCTATCTATCTATCTATCTATCTATCTATCTATCTATCTATCTATCTATCTATCTATCTATCTATCTATCTATCTATCTATCTATCTATCTATCTATCTATCTATCTATCTATCTATCTATCTATCTATCTATCTATCTATCTATCTATCTATCTATCTATCTATCTATCTATCTATCTATCTATCTATCTATCTATCTATCTATCTATCTATCTATCTATCTATCTATCTATCTATCTATCTATCTATCTATCTATCTATCTATCTATCTATCTATCTATCTATCTATCTATCTATCTATCTATCTATCTATCTATCTATCTATCTATCTATCTATCTATCTATCTATCTATCTATCTATCTATCTATCTATCTATCTATCTATCTATCTATCTATCTATCTATCTATCTATCTATCTATCTATCTATCTATCTATCTATCTATCTATCTATCTATCTATCTATCTATCTATCTATCTATCTATCTATCTATCTATCTATCTATCTATCTATCTATCTATCTATCTATCTATCTATCTATCTATCTATCTATCTATCTATCTATCTATCTATCTATCTATCTATCTATCTATCTATCTATCTATCTATCTATCTATCTATCTATCTATCTATCTATCTATCTATCTATCTATCTATCTATCTATCTATCTATCTATCTATCTATCTATCTATCTATCTATCTATCTATCTATCTATCTATCTATCTATCTATCTATCTATCTATCTATCTATCTATCTATCTATCTATCTATCTATCTATCTATCTATCTATCTATCTATCTATCTATCTATCTATCTATCTATCTATCTATCTATCTATCTATCTATCTATCTATCTATCTATCTATCTATCTATCTATCTATCTATCTATCTATCTATCTATCTATCTATCTATCTATCTATCTATCTATCTATCTATCTATCTATCTATCTATCTATCTATCTATCTATCTATCTATCTATCTATCTATCTATCTATCTATCTATCTATCTATCTATCTATCTATCTATCTATCTATCTATCTATCTATCTATCTATCTATCTATCTATCTATCTATCTATCTATCTATCTATCTATCTATCTATCTATCTATCTATCTATCTATCTATCTATCTATCTATCTATCTATCTATCTATCTATCTATCTATCTATCTATCTATCTATCTATCTATCTATCTATCTATCTATCTATCTATCTATCTATCTATCTATCTATCTATCTATCTATCTATCTATCTATCTATCTATCTATCTATCTATCTATCTATCTATCTATCTATCTATCTATCTATCTATCTATCTATCTATCTATCTATCTATCTATCTATCTATCTATCTATCTATCTATCTATCTATCTATCTATCTATCTATCTATCTATCTATCTATCTATCTATCTATCTATCTATCTATCTATCTATCTATCTATCTATCTATCTATCTATCTATCTATCTATCTATCTATCTATCTATCTATCTATCTATCTATCTATCTATCTATCTATCTATCTATCTATCTATCTATCTATCTATCTATCTATCTATCTATCTATCTATCTATCTATCTATCTATCTATCTATCTATCTATCTATCTATCTATCTATCTATCTATCTATCTATCTATCTATCTATCTATCTATCTATCTATCTATCTATCTATCTATCTATCTATCTATCTATCTATCTATCTATCTATCTATCTATCTATCTATCTATCTATCTATCTATCTATCTATCTATCTATCTATCTATCTATCTATCTATCTATCTATCTATCTATCTATCTATCTATCTATCTATCTATCTATCTATCTATCTATCTATCTATCTATCTATCTATCTATCTATCTATCTATCTATCTATCTATCTATCTATCTATCTATCTATCTATCTATCTATCTATCTATCTATCTATCTATCTATCTATCTATCTATCTATCTATCTATCTATCTATCTATCTATCTATCTATCTATCTATCTATCTATCTATCTATCTATCTATCTATCTATCTATCTATCTATCTATCTATCTATCTATCTATCTATCTATCTATCTATCTATCTATCTATCTATCTATCTATCTATCTATCTATCTATCTATCTATCTATCTATCTATCTATCTATCTATCTATCTATCTATCTATCTATCTATCTATCTATCTATCTATCTATCTATCTATCTATCTATCTATCTATCTATCTATCTATCTATCTATCTATCTATCTATCTATCTATCTATCTATCTATCTATCTATCTATCTATCTATCTATCTATCTATCTATCTATCTATCTATCTATCTATCTATCTATCTATCTATCTATCTATCTATCTATCTATCTATCTATCTATCTATCTATCTATCTATCTATCTATCTATCTATCTATCTATCTATCTATCTATCTATCTATCTATCTATCTATCTATCTATCTATCTATCTATCTATCTATCTATCTATCTATCTATCTATCTATCTATCTATCTATCTATCTATCTATCTATCTATCTATCTATCTATCTATCTATCTATCTATCTATCTATCTATCTATCTATCTATCTATCTATCTATCTATCTATCTATCTATCTATCTATCTATCTATCTATCTATCTATCTATCTATCTATCTATCTATCTATCTATCTATCTATCTATCTATCTATCTATCTATCTATCTATCTATCTATCTATCTATCTATCTATCTATCTATCTATCTATCTATCTATCTATCTATCTATCTATCTATCTATCTATCTATCTATCTATCTATCTATCTATCTATCTATCTATCTATCTATCTATCTATCTATCTATCTATCTATCTATCTATCTATCTATCTATCTATCTATCTATCTATCTATCTATCTATCTATCTATCTATCTATCTATCTATCTATCTATCTATCTATCTATCTATCTATCTATCTATCTATCTATCTATCTATCTATCTATCTATCTATCTATCTATCTATCTATCTATCTATCTATCTATCTATCTATCTATCTATCTATCTATCTATCTATCTATCTATCTATCTATCTATCTATCTATCTATCTATCTATCTATCTATCTATCTATCTATCTATCTATCTATCTATCTATCTATCTATCTATCTATCTATCTATCTATCTATCTATCTATCTATCTATCTATCTATCTATCTATCTATCTATCTATCTATCTATCTATCTATCTATCTATCTATCTATCTATCTATCTATCTATCTATCTATCTATCTATCTATCTATCTATCTATCTATCTATCTATCTATCTATCTATCTATCTATCTATCTATCTATCTATCTATCTATCTATCTATCTATCTATCTATCTATCTATCTATCTATCTATCTATCTATCTATCTATCTATCTATCTATCTATCTATCTATCTATCTATCTATCTATCTATCTATCTATCTATCTATCTATCTATCTATCTATCTATCTATCTATCTATCTATCTATCTATCTATCTATCTATCTATCTATCTATCTATCTATCTATCTATCTATCTATCTATCTATCTATCTATCTATCTATCTATCTATCTATCTATCTATCTATCTATCTATCTATCTATCTATCTATCTATCTATCTATCTATCTATCTATCTATCTATCTATCTATCTATCTATCTATCTATCTATCTATCTATCTATCTATCTATCTATCTATCTATCTATCTATCTATCTATCTATCTATCTATCTATCTATCTATCTATCTATCTATCTATCTATCTATCTATCTATCTATCTATCTATCTATCTATCTATCTATCTATCTATCTATCTATCTATCTATCTATCTATCTATCTATCTATCTATCTATCTATCTATCTATCTATCTATCTATCTATCTATCTATCTATCTATCTATCTATCTATCTATCTATCTATCTATCTATCTATCTATCTATCTATCTATCTATCTATCTATCTATCTATCTATCTATCTATCTATCTATCTATCTATCTATCTATCTATCTATCTATCTATCTATCTATCTATCTATCTATCTATCTATCTATCTATCTATCTATCTATCTATCTATCTATCTATCTATCTATCTATCTATCTATCTATCTATCTATCTATCTATCTATCTATCTATCTATCTATCTATCTATCTATCTATCTATCTATCTATCTATCTATCTATCTATCTATCTATCTATCTATCTATCTATCTATCTATCTATCTATCTATCTATCTATCTATCTATCTATCTATCTATCTATCTATCTATCTATCTATCTATCTATCTATCTATCTATCTATCTATCTATCTATCTATCTATCTATCTATCTATCTATCTATCTATCTATCTATCTATCTATCTATCTATCTATCTATCTATCTATCTATCTATCTATCTATCTATCTATCTATCTATCTATCTATCTATCTATCTATCTATCTATCTATCTATCTATCTATCTATCTATCTATCTATCTATCTATCTATCTATCTATCTATCTATCTATCTATCTATCTATCTATCTATCTATCTATCTATCTATCTATCTATCTATCTATCTATCTATCTATCTATCTATCTATCTATCTATCTATCTATCTATCTATCTATCTATCTATCTATCTATCTATCTATCTATCTATCTATCTATCTATCTATCTATCTATCTATCTATCTATCTATCTATCTATCTATCTATCTATCTATCTATCTATCTATCTATCTATCTATCTATCTATCTATCTATCTATCTATCTATCTATCTATCTATCTATCTATCTATCTATCTATCTATCTATCTATCTATCTATCTATCTATCTATCTATCTATCTATCTATCTATCTATCTATCTATCTATCTATCTATCTATCTATCTATCTATCTATCTATCTATCTATCTATCTATCTATCTATCTATCTATCTATCTATCTATCTATCTATCTATCTATCTATCTATCTATCTATCTATCTATCTATCTATCTATCTATCTATCTATCTATCTATCTATCTATCTATCTATCTATCTATCTATCTATCTATCTATCTATCTATCTATCTATCTATCTATCTATCTATCTATCTATCTATCTATCTATCTATCTATCTATCTATCTATCTATCTATCTATCTATCTATCTATCTATCTATCTATCTATCTATCTATCTATCTATCTATCTATCTATCTATCTATCTATCTATCTATCTATCTATCTATCTATCTATCTATCTATCTATCTATCTATCTATCTATCTATCTATCTATCTATCTATCTATCTATCTATCTATCTATCTATCTATCTATCTATCTATCTATCTATCTATCTATCTATCTATCTATCTATCTATCTATCTATCTATCTATCTATCTATCTATCTATCTATCTATCTATCTATCTATCTATCTATCTATCTATCTATCTATCTATCTATCTATCTATCTATCTATCTATCTATCTATCTATCTATCTATCTATCTATCTATCTATCTATCTATCTATCTATCTATCTATCTATCTATCTATCTATCTATCTATCTATCTATCTATCTATCTATCTATCTATCTATCTATCTATCTATCTATCTATCTATCTATCTATCTATCTATCTATCTATCTATCTATCTATCTATCTATCTATCTATCTATCTATCTATCTATCTATCTATCTATCTATCTATCTATCTATCTATCTATCTATCTATCTATCTATCTATCTATCTATCTATCTATCTATCTATCTATCTATCTATCTATCTATCTATCTATCTATCTATCTATCTATCTATCTATCTATCTATCTATCTATCTATCTATCTATCTATCTATCTATCTATCTATCTATCTATCTATCTATCTATCTATCTATCTATCTATCTATCTATCTATCTATCTATCTATCTATCTATCTATCTATCTATCTATCTATCTATCTATCTATCTATCTATCTATCTATCTATCTATCTATCTATCTATCTATCTATCTATCTATCTATCTATCTATCTATCTATCTATCTATCTATCTATCTATCTATCTATCTATCTATCTATCTATCTATCTATCTATCTATCTATCTATCTATCTATCTATCTATCTATCTATCTATCTATCTATCTATCTATCTATCTATCTATCTATCTATCTATCTATCTATCTATCTATCTATCTATCTATCTATCTATCTATCTATCTATCTATCTATCTATCTATCTATCTATCTATCTATCTATCTATCTATCTATCTATCTATCTATCTATCTATCTATCTATCTATCTATCTATCTATCTATCTATCTATCTATCTATCTATCTATCTATCTATCTATCTATCTATCTATCTATCTATCTATCTATCTATCTATCTATCTATCTATCTATCTATCTATCTATCTATCTATCTATCTATCTATCTATCTATCTATCTATCTATCTATCTATCTATCTATCTATCTATCTATCTATCTATCTATCTATCTATCTATCTATCTATCTATCTATCTATCTATCTATCTATCTATCTATCTATCTATCTATCTATCTATCTATCTATCTATCTATCTATCTATCTATCTATCTATCTATCTATCTATCTATCTATCTATCTATCTATCTATCTATCTATCTATCTATCTATCTATCTATCTATCTATCTATCTATCTATCTATCTATCTATCTATCTATCTATCTATCTATCTATCTATCTATCTATCTATCTATCTATCTATCTATCTATCTATCTATCTATCTATCTATCTATCTATCTATCTATCTATCTATCTATCTATCTATCTATCTATCTATCTATCTATCTATCTATCTATCTATCTATCTATCTATCTATCTATCTATCTATCTATCTATCTATCTATCTATCTATCTATCTATCTATCTATCTATCTATCTATCTATCTATCTATCTATCTATCTATCTATCTATCTATCTATCTATCTATCTATCTATCTATCTATCTATCTATCTATCTATCTATCTATCTATCTATCTATCTATCTATCTATCTATCTATCTATCTATCTATCTATCTATCTATCTATCTATCTATCTATCTATCTATCTATCTATCTATCTATCTATCTATCTATCTATCTATCTATCTATCTATCTATCTATCTATCTATCTATCTATCTATCTATCTATCTATCTATCTATCTATCTATCTATCTATCTATCTATCTATCTATCTATCTATCTATCTATCTATCTATCTATCTATCTATCTATCTATCTATCTATCTATCTATCTATCTATCTATCTATCTATCTATCTATCTATCTATCTATCTATCTATCTATCTATCTATCTATCTATCTATCTATCTATCTATCTATCTATCTATCTATCTATCTATCTATCTATCTATCTATCTATCTATCTATCTATCTATCTATCTATCTATCTATCTATCTATCTATCTATCTATCTATCTATCTATCTATCTATCTATCTATCTATCTATCTATCTATCTATCTATCTATCTATCTATCTATCTATCTATCTATCTATCTATCTATCTATCTATCTATCTATCTATCTATCTATCTATCTATCTATCTATCTATCTATCTATCTATATGACATGTTTCAAAATAGAAAAAGGGATAAAATAGTAATTTTAGTAACTTAAGATTAATTGCAAGAAAAAACTAAAAAAACTAAAAAAAACACATGTCAAAATAGAAAAATGGTAAAATAATAACCTCTTTTTTTTTTTAAATATATATATATATATATATATTATTAGAAAGTGACGGGAAAAAATTATTTTCGTATCTTTCTTTTATCTTTGTTTCTTTTTCTTCTTTAAAAAATTATAAGTAAATCACTCTTTAGTCATATAATATCATAGAGAGATGGAAAGTGTCAAAAGATAAGTAATTAATAACAATGATAATATGATGCATCACAAATCAATTTGGTTTCTTTCCTGTATCACAAATAATCAAATTTAACTTAATTTTAGTTAACATTGTAGTATGAATGAGATTATAAGTTGGTTTTGTGGCAAAGTCTACTTGTGGGGGATGAAGAGGTCATATTTTCTAATCTCTTCATTAATAAAACTAACACACTAACAACTAGTATTTGTCTTTAAAATAAAAACATTGTAACATGTATGTTTAGTTTAGAACAATATCGTGTATCATATAATGTGAATTACATAATAAAACAAACTTTTGTAATAAATAAAAAAATTATTATAATTGAATTCACAACTAATACAGAGAAATGAAAGTTGTTGGTTGGTTGTCTATATTTTATAGTTTTTCAAATATAATTTTCATTTCCTCCTTTTAGCATACTAATCAAGTACAAAGTTTTCTATACTACTACTGACACCAATCGTATGTAGTATCTAATAAATATCGGGTTGATCCCACAAAAACTTGAATGATACCACATAAATCTCAATATTTTTTACTTATAATAATGAAAATGATAGAAATTTATACTAATTACTACTGACCGCAAAGTAAATAAAAAGCATAAAATAAATAAAGTAACCGGTTACACAAATGAGATTTAGTTGGGTCTTGATTCATTCAAGCATTTCTCAAGTGCATAAATGAACTCAAAATCATCATTTACCACTCATGTTTCCATCACCCATAAAAGTATCCTTAACATCAATCTCTTGCAAGAAAAGAATCAAGCCATTTGAGAGTTAGGCTATCGATCCCTCGTATAATCTAAAGTCAAATAACTTGCATTAAAAAAAGAAGCTTAAGATGACTAATGAGTTTTACTCTTCCAACAATAAACCCCATTGGAATCTCTTCTCATTTTTCAAGTCAAAATCCTCTCATGAGCTTATTCGACAAATAAAATTTGCGAAAGATAAACAAATAAGAATAAGTAAAGAAGAACACCAACACTAAATAATAAACTTTGGTTAAAAGAAAAAAAATACACAAGATGATGTGATCTTTGATGATCACGTGCCCAAAGGAACCTTTCTAAGGTCACTTGGAAGGAAAATGGATTTATGGAGAGGAAAGGAATGGGGTGAGGCACCACAAATACTAGGTTTGATAAGCCAAAGGGGAGAGGCCACAAGGGGGGGTCCCTTGATAACTCTTAGAAGCTCTCACAAAGGAGAAAAGGGGACACTCAAAGGTAAGAACCTCACAAACAATATGGTCTCTATGATTAAATTCAAGTGTAAAAAATACAAGTGAGGCAGGAGCTCCTATTTATAGAGGTAGCTAACCTCTTGAACAAGATAACCTAAAAAAGAAGGGTTAGGATTAAAAGGAGAGATCTAAGGGAGGAGAATTGAGAAACAATTCCCTCCTTAGATCATCAAACTTGGTGCCCAAGTTTCTCAAACCAAGGGCCAAGATTCCTTCTTATTAGCTTAGGGGGTTTATGTAGGAAAAGAGGGGTGTAGATATCAAGGCTACCCCTTATTTCCTTCATAAAGACCCAAAAAGCTAAATCCACCCTCTAAATTCCTAAGACACCTCCTAAAAATAAAAAAATGGACTAAATACATGTCCCAAATTAAATTCTTAATGCTCCTCAAAATTAAAATAAAGGAAAATTACATTTTATTAACTAAAGTTCCTAGCCTAATATCTTCACTCTCCATAGGAGGTGAAGTCTTCCTTTGTCTGCACTAGGTCTTCTTCAATCCTTCTAGCCATGGCCCCAGTGATAGGTCCTTGGCTAGGCATGGTCACATCACAAGAGTTCATGTTCAATTACATCAAACCCCAACAAATAACAAGTTTAACCAACCCTCATCAGGGTGGATGAAGATGGAGAATAAATGAAGAATTCTGGAACTTGCCTTAGGTCAGCATGGTGTGTAACCTTTTTTTCTAGACAAAAAACACATTTTTATAGTCATCAGTAAGAAACACCACTGCTTAGTGATTACAAGTTGACCGTTGGGCATCGAAGAAACTAAGGTCCTAATTCACTTCGAGTGTTTGGTGCTCACCGACTTAGGGACCAAGTCACCCAGGCACTAGGCACTCACTTTATACATACTAGTCAGTGATACCAGTGAAAATAATAACTCTCTATTAGCCTGCGCTAGGCACTCCAAATGTGACTTTTGGACGTTAAAACACTAGTACAACACCAAAAAGCTCAATTTATCTGACATTTCTTTGGTTCTTCTCAAAACATATCCTAGAATAAAGAAAAATAAAGTAAAATATGCATAAATGTAAATCTACAACTAACTTCCTAATTAAATCTACTTTTAAGTGAAATATTGGGAAAACAAGACCTCAAATGTGAAAGAATTAGGATAACTATCCTATTTTACCTATGTAAATGGGTAATTTAGGCAATTATCACATACCAAATCAAGTATTTATCAAAATTTACCCCCTCTATTTCAAATTAATTTATTGATATTTGACGCATTAAAGAAATCAAGTATTTCTATAACTTTAATGTATGAAAGAACAATATGTTGTTTAGTGTTCTTAACACGGACTTACCCAGCACAAGATGCATATTAAATGGTTGGACTAGCCCAATCTACCTTGATAAAGATAGTAAAAGATTTAACTGAATCTAGTTCACCATGAGCTAGTCGATTAGGTGGATTGACCTATTCGATTTTTTTAAAAAAATGATTAATAAGTAAATTCTCTTAGCATTAAAATTTTGAAAAGATATGTGATATATTTTTATTTAAATGAACCATAAAAAATTCTCTCAACACCAAATTTTTTATTTGCTTGTAAAAACACTATCTAAATCTTTGTATATCTTGAGAGTGAGACTTGTTTTTAATTTTATATATATCTTTAATATGTTAGATGGTCCGTTCTATCCATGTGTAGCAAAAAGGAAAATTTAGAGGGGTGACTGAATTTTCTCTAAAAATTTAATCCTTTTACAATTTAAAAAATCTTTTATTTCATTCATATCCAATATTGTCAAACTTTCAAATTCAAAGAATTAATACAATAGTAAAGATAAGAGAAAGAGATAAAGAGATACATAGAGATTATATTGGTTTGGAAAAATGGCCTACATCTAGTTCTGATTTATCCACTTTGGACAAATCAATCCACTAAAACTTTGTGAGCTACAAACACTATGCACACATAAATTTTGAGCCCTACAAGGAAAGATAGACTTTCTTATGACCCAACTCTATGATCATAGCCCAAATATGCAAACACTATGCAATCATACAAAAAAATGAATCGAAAGAATGGATCATATTACACCTGTAACATGCAGATAATCCACTATTAAGATTTTCTAATATCTCATATCTAAGAATTCAAAGATTCACGATCTTGCTGAAAAACAATGTTATCTTGCCTCAGGTGCTTGTTCAGAGATAGAGGAATGTTTCCTAAGAATTTTGAAATGTTTGCCCAACGTTCTCTGACAAGTAAGAGTAGATAACTATTTAAAGAAACAAATTTTAACAAGTTTAATCAATTAAAAAATAAGAGTAGTTGATTAAAGTGTTCTAAATAACTCTTGGGTAACAAATAAGAAATAAGTATTCATTATGAGAAGCCCGTAATCGATTAATTCATCCCTTTCTGAAGTTTTTGTTCAGTTTCATACCTGTTGTAACATGTTATAAGAAATTTGTAACTTGTTAAAATAGAGAAGCCCGATTTTGAACAAAAAAGAAAAATGAACTGTGTAATAGATTACGAAAAAGCTATAATTGATTATTACGTTCAGATTTTCAAAACTTAACATTTTGTTCAATCTCAGTTGAAGTTCATAATCAATTAACATATTACAACGAGCTTGTAATCGATTATCTCAATGTTGAACTTGTTTCTAATTATAAAACTGACCTTGAACTTAGATCATTCATCTATAAAAAATCTTGGTTATGATAAAACACGTATGCATGCCTATACTAAATAATCAATATAAAGCCACACCTTTGAAACATGTTTGCTCCAAAAATCTCCCCCTTTTTGGTTTTTCCAAAGCCAAACAAAATAAAATTTTTGTACTTGATGCTTGAACACACATGTTTCTAAATAACATAATTAAAACTCACAGTTTAGGCATCATGATTATCAAAATCAATATAGCTTTATTCTTCTCCCCCTTTTGGCTTGTAAAACAAAAAATGAGTTGAATAATAAAGACAAATAATTAAAGCACAAAATCAGATCATGTAAACTGAGATTTCATTCAACATTCAAAAAACATCACATGATAGATCAACTAGTACATATTTGATAACATTAACAAGATACATATTATCAGAATAAGATTAGGATAGCAAACAGACGCAGGAGAAACATAACAGAACATAACATAATAGGACAATAGAAAATAGACAAAAAACATGTGAAGCTTGGATACTCTTGGTTATTTAATTAATTTCCCAGATTACTCGCACCAAGCTGGTCAAGTCTGTTGGAAATGCTCTCAAGATGATTCTTCATATCTTCATAATCTTCTTGTCTCTTAGCTCCCAAGGCTTCAAGCTTACTTATAACCATTTGTTTAAATGATGAAAAAGTCTTTTCTTCTTCCCCTCCTTTAGATTTCTTTCCTTATTTCCTACTTAATTTTTCTCAGGGCTTGTTATATTATAGACTGGTAAAGGCCTTATTCCATTCCTTCCCTTTGGGAAAGGAATAGCGACTTTGTTCCCCCAACCAACCTCATTTTCTATCTTTCAAAAATCCCATTTGTTTCAGTTGCTTCTTCTTAAGTTCTCATTCAGGTTTCACAAAATTTGATATCTCATCCTTGACATCTACTCCAAAATGTTTTAGCATATTTGATATGAGTACATCATATGGACATTTGTACTCTGTCCACCTCTTTGTTTTCAGAATTGTGTCCTTGATCACAAATATCTAATTAACGTTTAAATTTCTCTGCATTGCAAAAATCAAAATCAAATCATCTTCGGTGAGTTGAGCATGGTTGCTTCCTCTAGGAGTAATGATCCATGCAATAATGTATGCCAAAAGTTTGTCATTCATCTTTAGCTTGCTGACTATGTCCTTCAATGGTTCCTACGGATTTTTTGCCAAGCTCTTGTGCATTGTAGTCTTGTTTAAATCTAGCCTTTGGTCTTCTATTTTGTTCTCATTTGGATGAAAAATAGTATCTTGCAAGTTAATCAATGTCTACCAATCTTCATTTTCCACTTCAAAATTAACCCCCTTGACATGAGCACACAAATTTCTAGTTTCTGCATTCGAATAAGCAGTAGTATAAAATACTTTCACTAACTCTGGATAAAATGATCCCTTAAGTTCTACTAGGGTTTCCAATCCTTGCCTTTCTAAATTTTCAGGAAAAGTAAACTTTTTCTCTTTAAGACATTGCAGGTTTAGAAATCTAAGTGGTACTGGTTTCTTGTTGCTAGACGTCAGTTGATATGAGTGAAGTTGCCTCTCTGAGTTAAACCATGGACTTTTCTATGGCATTGGTTCTTTCCTTTTAAAGTACCCATTGGCTCTTTTTTCTTCATTGAAGTTTTCTTCTGAGGTTGGGGTTCCATATTCTTCACAGCCCTACTCTTGATCATCTTGGGTCTCTTAGAGATTGGGGTTGAAGGCATTTTCTCACAGATTTGGTTGAAAAGTTTGAGATATTTCTAATTAAGAGGTGTCAGAGCGGTAATGGTTAGGGTTACCTTATATCCTAGTTAAAGAGGTGTTTCGTGCCATAAATGCTCAGGTTTAAGGTGATTGATTTAAAGTTGCACCACTTTGAACCAAAACAACACCTCAGTAACTGAATACCCAAAACTGTTCCATGTAATCGATTACCACCAATCTATAATTGATTGAATCTCTTCCAAAATCTAATTTTCACATTTATATAGCCTTGTAATCAATTAAATTGTAGCGTAATCAATTAAAACAAAAGCATATGCAAAAAACACATTAAAAACAACAATTTTAATCAGTTACAATCTTCTCGTAATTTATTAAAACAGATAGAGATACAAAAAAAAAAACATATAGAACAACACAACTGAGATACATTCAAGGAAATTCAATCAAACCAAATGTAGTAATGCATGATATGCTTGAGTGCATGAGGTCTTGTGCCTAATGGGAATTGGTTAAGAGAGAGATGATTCATTAAAAATACCAAGCTCATTCCTAAGATGATAAAATCTATCTGTAGGTAAGGGTTTTGTGAATATATAAGCAAGTTGTGAGGTGATCTAAACAAACTGAATATCACAATCTGCCTTTTCTATATGATTTTTATAAAGTGATGTCTTATCTCAACGTGTTTAGTTCTAGAATGCAAAATGGGGTTTCTAGTGAGATTAATGGTAATGGTATTGTCATACCTTAGAGGAATTTTCTCTAAATGCAATCCAAAATCTGAAAGTTTTTGTTTGAGCCACAAACTTTGGGCACAACAACTTTCAACTACTATATACTCAACCTTTGTTGTTGACAAGGCAACACAAGCTTGCCCCTTACTATACCATGAAACTAAACCATTTCCAAAAATATGATAGGTGTCACTAGTGCTTTTCCTATCTAGTTTGCCGCCTATATAATCCAAGTTAGAATACCCTACAAGAATAGGTTCTTCTCCTTTGGGATCCCACAAACTAGTTTCTATTTTGCCTTTGAGGAGTTTAGAATCCTTTCGGTTGCTGTGTAGTGTGATTCCTTAGGTTTTGATTTAAATCTGGCTCACATACACATGCTAAACATTATATCAGATCTACTAGCTGTAAGGATCTGATTATCTATATTAGTTTCATCAAAAGGTTTCCCTTTCTCATTGAATCTAATAATATCCAGTAGACATAGGTGTTGCAGATTCATTACATTTGTCCATTTGGAACTTTTTGAGAAACTCTTTGTAATACTTTGATGTAGAAATGTACCATGCATGATTTGCTTTACTTGAAAATCTGAGAAAGTAGTTCAGTTCTCCAATCATGGACATTTCAAATTCCCCCTACATGTTTTCTACAAAGCTCTTACAAAGTTTTTCATTAGTTCATTAAAAAATAATATCATCTACATAAATTTCAACTATGAATATATCTTGGGAATTTTTCTTAATAAAAAGAGTTTTATCAACTTTTCCCCTTTCATACTTTACCTCAAGTAGAAATTTACTAAGTCTTTCATACCATTGCCTTAGAGCTTGTTTCAATCCGTATAGAGTTTTCTTAAGTTGTAGACATGGTTTGGAAAGATTGGATCAATAAATTCAGGTGGTTGTGAAACCTAAACTTCTTCCTCAATAAAACCATTTAAAAAGAACTTTTCACGTCCATTTGATAAAGCTTAAAATCCATGGAACATGCATAGGGAAGAAGAAGTCTCACAACCTCAATCCTAACTACAGGTGCATATGTTTCATCAAAGTCAATACCTTCTTGTTTATTATACCCTTTGGCTACTAATCGAGCTTTATTATGAGTGATGAATCCATTTTCATCAACCTTGTTTCTAAAGACCTATTTAGTGTCAATGATGTTCATGTTATCTTATTTTGGAACAAGCTCATATACATAATTTCTTTTGAACTGATTAAGTTCTTCATGCATGGAGTTGACCCAAAATTCATCTAATAAAGCATCTTCAATACAATATGGTTCAACTTGTGAAACAAATGCAACATGATCACAAAATAAATTCAAAGAAGTTCAAGTAAAGACCCCCTTTTCAATGTTACCAGTGATATTGTCTACGGAAAGGTCTCTTCGAGTAATCCATTGCTTTGGAATACTATGTTCAATGTTTTGTGTAGGTTGTGTGATCTACACTAGTTCTTTTTACTCTTCATAAGGTGAAGTATTCATGATACCTGCATCATCAACATCAAAAGAATTTTTCCCACTTGCTTGGGAGTTAGTTTCATCAAAAGAAATATGCATAGACTATTCTAGAACTAATGTTCTCTTATTAAATACTTTATATGCTTTACTATTTTGACAATATCTTATGAATATACCTTCATCCACCTTCAGATCAAATTTTTCAAGAAAATCTTTTCCATTGTTCAAAATAAAGCATTTGCAACCAAGTGTTCTAAAATAATATATGGTGGGTTTTCTCTTTTTGTAAAGCTCATAAGGTTTCTTTTTGAGGATAGGTCAGATTAGAACATAGTTAACAACATAACACACAGTACTAATTGCATAAGCCCAAAAATGTTTAGGAAATTTGGAATCGCTCAATAAGGTTCTAGGTAACTCTTTAAGTAATCTATTTTCCTCTGTACTACACCATTTTGTTGTGGAGTTCTTGAAGCTAAAAATGTATGCTTAATTCCTCACAATAAAAGGCTCATTTTTAAACTCTCCACCATGATCACTTCTTAGAGATATAATTGTACAACCTTTTCATTTTAAACTATTTTCACAAAATTTTTGAAAATTTGAAGGTTTTACTATTAAGATGTAAAAACATTGTCCAAGTATATCTAGAATAGTCATCAACAATTACCCAGGCATAGTAATTTTCGCCTAGACTCATGGTCCTAGAGGGTCCAAATAGAACCATGTCCAATAGTTCAAGCAGTCTAAAGGTTGAAATCAAATTTTTAGATTTAAAAGAAATTATAGTTTGCTTGCCCTTTTGACATGCATCACATAAACATTTTGTTGGAACTTAATTTTAGGTAGACCTCTTACTAGCTCTTTAGACACTAGCCTATTAAGATGATGCATATGGATGTGTGCAATCCTTCTATGCCAAAGCCATTAAACATTGTCTTTGCTTGACAAGCATGTTAAAGTAGAATTTGAAGTATGATCAAGATTGAGCATGTAAATTTTTTCAAATCTATTTCCAACCAATTTCAATTCATTGGAGGAACAATCTATGATCATGCAACAATTCTTCTTAAAATCTAGTTTGTAAATGATGTCATAAAGCTGACTTATGCTTAGCAAAGTGTTTTTCAAACCTTCAACATAAAGAACATCCTTGATGAGACATGTTGAGTTATTACTAACATTACCTATACCAAGAATATTCCCTTTGTTGTTGTATCTATATGTGACATAGCCTCATGCTTTGCTTTTGAGACATACAAATTTCTCTTTGTCTCTGATCATATGTCATGAACAACCGCTATCAAGATACCACATTCCTTCCTTGGCTATCAAGCATACCTGCACCACAATTTAATTTGAAGATTTAGGTACCCAAGTAGTATTGGGTCCTCTAACATTAGTAGCGTAACTGATTCCTTTAGGAATCCATATCATTTTTCCACTTGAAATAACATATTTCTTAACAAAACATGATGGTGACCTATGGCATTTTTGCATGGAATAATGACATGTTATGTAGGGTGAAGTGGATGGGCTAGCAAATCTAAATTTTTGTTTGTAATTTTTGTTTTTCCTATTTGATTGAAAACCCAAACCAACTTTATCCATTGAGCACTTTTGTAAGTTAAGAAGGGCATCTAAATTTTCCTTTCCCATTGTGAATTTTGCAACTGTCTTTTCCAAGTAGTTTATTTTTTTCATCAAAATCTTGCATGATTCACAATTGATGCTCACATGCACCTTTTCAAATTTGCAACCACAAGAGGGAGCTTTCTTGATTTATTTTTGAAAGTATTTATTTTGTTTTCTCAAAACTGAAACTTCTTCCCCCAGTGCTTTGCACTTTGAAATATGAAGCTTAGATTGACCTTTCTATTGGAAATTCTCTCAAGGATGCAAAATAGCCAAAAATTAACTTCCTAACGTTTTAGTTTTGATGATGAATTCTAGTTTTTCTAGGTTGAATGTTATAGCTTATATTGTTTGAAAGTGAGTGAAGCATATCACATATTCATATAGGTAGTTTTGCCTTGATTCAAATTAACTGAGTTTATCTTTGATCTTGATTCATTCTAAGCATTGATTAAGTCATACATGAATGAGATTATTGGTCCCTAAAAAGTTTTAGAAATATTAAATCTCATTGATGTTGCAAAAGGATGTAAATAATTGCTTTATGAAGTGACTTAATAGATTAAGGAAGCATATCTGTTGTTTTAATTTGTTATATAAGCTCATAATTGATTATCTGATCTATTTAACTGATTAGCTACTTAAATTAATCAATTAAATTGTTCTTGCTGACTTGATCATGGCTAATGAACAACTTAATTGATTAAGTACTTATAATAATCGATTAAATTGATCGAGTTTGTTCTGGTCTTGTGCGAAGAACATTTTAATCAATTAAATGATCAATTTAATATGTTAAAATAGTGTTTGAAGCTTTTCATATAAAAAAGGAGAAACTCAAATTACACAAAAATGAACAACATATTTAAAAAATAATTTGGAGAATGAAATTCTGAGTTTCCATAGAAAAGAAGAAATTATCAAACCTTTGTTACAACAAGAACAAGGCAAAATCAACAAAATCTTCAATAATAAAGGATAATAAATTTTTTTTGAAAGTTGTATAGTGATATAACCTGTTGCATAAATTTCTGTACAAATCTTTACAGGTGATATCCCTCTTTTACTTTTATTTTGTTGTCTTTATTGTCTAGGTATGTTTCCTAGATGGTATTGTTTATGCGTGGGTTTTTGCATGTGTTAGAAAGATATTTCTTAATAGGTGTTCAAGAAAGTGCATGTGTGAGTGTCATATGCATGTGAGTTTGTTGTATAGCTTTGATTGATTCTAGTGATTGGTTCTGTCCAAGGTAGATTTCCTTGTGATTAGAACAAACTGGATGTAGCCCGAGGTTGGTGAACCAATATAAATGGCTTTGTGTTTTTCTTGCTGTCTCTATCATATCCTATATTTACATATAATGTTTGATTGCGTCCCTTGTCATTAAAATTCTGAATTACGTGATATTTGAACTAATCTGAATCTGTTGTGTATTGTTGCATGTAAATTGATAAAAGGTCATGTTCCATTAAAACTCAAACTAATGCAAAGATTCTAATTCAAACTATATTTCATTAAACTTGTTTTAAAAATCTGTTTTCATTAAAAAAATCAGAAAAGGTATTTGCGAAAACAATTCACCCTCCTCTTGTTTTGGTTGCTTAAAGTCATTTGAACCCTCTCACTTTCAAACTTTTGATAGCAAATGTAATTCTTTGTGCTTCATTATGAAATTCATTAAATGCCTCTAAAAGTGTGTCATAGTTCATATCACTATCACAAGATGAAGAGTCACTTAGAACACTAGATGAGTCATCCTCTTTGCCATTAGACGTAAATTTTCTTCTTCATCTTTTGGACCTTCATTTGTGGAGGTGCTTGTATCATTGTCCTCCCATGCTATGTAGCTCTCTTATTTTTCTTTGAGTGAGTTGCCTTTTTGTCTCCATTTTTAGTTTCTTCAAATAAATTATGCATTCAAATTTTATGTGCCTCAGTTTTCCACATTCAAAGCATGTGGAGTTTCAGCTTCCTTGGTCATTCTTCTTGTTCCCTTTCTTCTGTGACTGGAACCTCCTTTAATCTTTTTGTTGCTGAGAAACTTCTTAAATCTTATGACCAACAAATTCAAATCTTCACTTTCTAATTCATTATTTTCCTCATCTTTGCTTTCTGAACTAACTATCATTGTTGAATGTTTGAGTGCCAACCCTTTACTTTTATTTTATTTTTCTTCCTTGTCATTCATCCTTATCATATCCATCTCATGTTCTCTTAATTTCCCAAAAAAATCTGGATTTTTCATGGTTCTTATATCTTTAGATTTAGAAATTGTAGTGACTTTAGCTTGTCAATTCCTATTGAAAGATTTTAGCACTTTCACATTTAATTCTTCTTCATAAAAAATCTTGCCAAGTCCTGTTAGGTGGTTGACAATATGAGTGAATATCTTTTGCACATCTCTAATGTTTTCTTCAAGCTTCATTATGAAAGTTTCATACTCTTGGATTAAGGAATTTTTCCTTAATCTTCTTACTTCTTTCGTTCCTTCATGTACTACTTGAATAAGATCCCATATTACTTGTGCTATGGTACATACAGAAATTCTAAAGAATTAATTAGAGTTTAATGTAGAATGTATGATATTTTGGCTCTACTATCCCATTGATCTTTTTCTAATTTCCTGTGGAGTCCAGGACTCATAAGGTTTATCTTTACTAATTCCATTAATCATTTGTTTTGGAAGTTTGTAACCTTCCTCTACAGCTTTCCAAATGCCTTGATCAAGGAATTCCATAAAGATTTTCATATGCACTTTCCAAAAAGGATAGTTAAACACCACAGAACATGGATGGCCTATTAATCGATGCACCTTCAATGAATGGAAGTTGATTTTCGCTAATTGTTGCACTTGGAATTTTTCAGAAAAAAAGAAACTTGTGTAACTTACAAGAATCGAACTCTTGATACCAATTGTTGTATCCAAGTGTAGCAAAAAGGGAAATCCAGAGGGAGGGTGAATGAATTTTCTCTAAAAACTTGATCTTTTTACAATTTAAAAAATCCTTTTTTTTTCATTCACATCCAAGATTGCCAAACTTTCAATTTAAAAAATTAATACAATAGTCAAGATAAGGGAAAGATATAAAGAGATACATAGAGATTATACTGGTTCAGAAAAACGGCCTACATCCAGTTTTGATCTATCCACTTTGGACAAATCAATCCATTGAAACTTTGTGAGGTACAAACACTATGCACACACAAATTTTCTACGCCCTTCCTTGAACCCTACAAGGAAAGATAAGCTTTCTTGTGACCAAACTCTATGATCACAACCCAGATATGCAAACACTATGCAATCTTACAGAAAAAACGAATTGAAAGAATGGATCAGATTACACTTGTAACATGTAGATAATCCATTATTAAGCTTTTCTCTAATATCTCATATCCAATAATTCAAAGATTCACAATCTTGTTGAAAAACGATGATATCTTGCCTTGGTGCTTGTTCAGAGATAGAGGAATGTTTTCTAAGAATTTTGAAATGTTTTTCCAACGTTCTCTGATAAGTATGAGTAAGTAGCTATTTAAAGAAAAAATATTTTAACAAGTTTAATCTATTAAAAAACAAGAGTAATTGATTAAAGTGTTCCAAATAGCTCCTGGATAACAAATAAGAACTAAGTAATTGTTTATGAGAAGCTCATAATCGATTAATTTGTCTCTTTTTGAAGTTTTTGTTCAATTTCATAACTGTTAACCTGTTACAAGAAATTTATAACCTGTTAAAATAAAGAAGCTTGGTTTTGAACCAACATGCAAAATGAATTGGGTAACAGATTATGAAAAAGCTATAATCGACTATCATGATCACATTTTCAAAACTTAGCATTTTGTTCAATCTTAGTTGTAGTTCATAATCAATCTAACAGATTACAACAAGCTTGTAATATCTTGATGTTGAACTTGCTTCTAACTATAAAAATGATCTTGAACTTACATCATTCATCCATAAAAAATCTTGGTTATGATAAAACACTCATGCATACCTATACTAAACAATCAATATAAAGTGACACATTTGAAACATGTTTGGCTTGCAAAATTAGCAAAATCAGAACTATAACTAACTAGGAGATGATCCATGCTTGCTCCAACATAGTCATCTTATGTTATGTGTAAACCACTAAATTTATTGGTTTAGTAAAATGCCTGAAAAGCCCCAGTTTTAAAAAAATACTTAGAAAGTATCTTGAGTATATTATGTTATGTGTAAACCACTAAATTTATTGATTTAGTAAAATGCCTGAAAAGCCCCAGTGTTAACAAATACTTAGAAAGTATCTTGAGTAACTATTGAAAGACTACTTGTTGATAAACTTAAAGAGATTTAGGAAGAGTCCTTGTAAATTTGAGAAGTTAGTGAAACATTATTGGTTTAAAACGAATTAGACTTAGTTTCGGGTTAAGGCAAATCAATATAAAAATCTTGCTTTTATTTAATTTTATATAAATTTGAATTGTGAAGCTTATTGTGAAAAAAGTATCTTTAAAATTGTTTATAAAAAAATTGCATCTAGTTCTTTTTATAAAATTTGTTTTTATAATTTATCAAACACAAACTCAATATTGTTTATGAAAAGTTTGCAAAAAAATTCTAAATCACAATTCAACCCTTTTGTGGTTTTTGCATACTTACATAGGATCCCGTGTCAAGAGAGATAAAAATTAACAACAGTCAAAATGTTTAAAAGAGGAAAAAAGTTTAAGGGAAGTCAAACAAGTTGAGAAAAAATAGATAAATTTTAAATTAAATATTTAAATAAAAATTATAAATACGCAATATAAGTGGCAAATTAAAATCGATTAGTTCAATTATATAACATTAAGGAAACAAATATTTAAACAAATTAAGAATAATATATCTAAATATATAAAATTAAAAGATGAGAATTTTGAAAATATAAAAATTGAGCATATGCAGTTCAAATATATAAAATAGGAGGAATTAAAATATTAGATATTCACATGTAATTTTTTAAATTGAGTGTGTTGAATTTGAAGAGGTTGATATAAATAGTTTTATTTGAAAGGTTGATATAAATTGTAGTTTACAAAGGTTATGCAAAAAGACTAGTAAGTGATGGAAGTCTTATGTCCATGAACTTGGACCTTTCAAGATGTTTGTAGTGCAAGGACAAACAATTTCCTCTATTCAACTTGGTCTTAGCATTCTAATAGCTCCTAAATTCTCTCCTCCCTCCAAGGTTAAGGGATAAAAAAAGACAAAATAGAATGAAAGTATAAGGAATGAAATAGAATGAAAAAGGAACAAGAGAGTGTAAAAATAATATTAAGTTAATTGTTTAAGATGAAAGAGAGTGCAAATGACATAAAATTTTAAATTAAAATAATAAATAAATGAAGCAAATACATTACTATTTTCCTTTCTAACTTCAGCTCACACTTTCACCCATTATATCCCTTTTTTGGGTGAAAGTTATTAGCTTTGAGGTCCATTTAATTTATAAATCCTTCATTTTTAAATACCTTCCACCAAACAATCTAATTTGCATCTTTCACACCAATTTAATTACCCCTAAATTCATTAGCTTGAATTAAACAAACCTACAAAATATTTACTTGGAATACCTAACAACTATTTTAAGATAAAAGGATCATTTTGTGATTTATCAAATTTTATTTTATCATTCAATATTTTATCAATAAATGTTGTTATTAGAACTAACAACTATAAATATAGTCTTGTTCCACATATCTAAATTTGTTTTTCCACATGCTTAGAGCTAAATTCTCTAAACTGTTTGATACTTCATAGCAATGCTATTAAATATTAAAAGTCATTGCTTCCGAGAGAATTAATTAATGGTCGAATTAGTGAATTACTAATTAACTCAGTTGACTTGATATAGATTAAAAATTATAAAAATATAATATTATTAACGTAAATTGATCGATTCATACTAAAAATTAAGTTAAATGAATTCTTCAAGTTTAATTGCATAGATCAATTATTAAAGAAGTTATTACAAAAATAAAAAACTATGACGATCAATCATTTTTTTTCTCATTTCTTATCCTATCATATTTTCATTAGTAAAAAAATTCTAATATTTTTATAATAAAGTAAATAAGCATAATAAGATAAAACAATAAAAAAAATTAAAATGATTTGATGTTATTGCTTAATTAGGAATTCAGCTATTTAATGAAGATATTTAGATTATTGAAGCTAAAGCATTTTTGGGTTTAATTACCAGCATTTAATACAAGTGGTTTTCAAGGAAATTTTGTAGAATTATTGAATCTTCCGCAGATTCAATACAGTTGCATTCCTTAAATTCGAATTCGAGACCGAGAGTTGACGTACTAAGCACTAGCTCGAGGAGTATTAAAATTATATAAGACCACATTAATTACACTAGCAAAAAGGCTTGTGCGAGTATTTTCAATTTTTATTTTGATATGATATATAATTTTAACGTTTTAATTTAATATATTTTGCAAATAATATTATAGAATATAAATAATACATGGTGTCATTTTATATATAATAATTTTAATTTAATATATTTTAAAATGTATTTTATTAATTTTTGTATTTCTTTGTTTATAATAACACGATAGAAACATGTTACATCATCAACGAATATGACAGATTTAATGAATTTGAAAAACTTAAGAGAAGAAAGAGTTTGAATAGAATTCAAAATGTTGTTATCCCTATGTTTTTGCCTTTTTATAAAAAAAAATTATTATAATATAATATAATACAATATATATAATATAATACAATAAATATAATATAATATAATATAATGTATTATTAGTCATAAAATATTTTAAAGTAATTTTTTTCCTTAATCTTATAAGGTTGATCTAGTGACAAAGTTCTCATATAAAAAAATGGGGAAGTGAGAGGTTGTAGGTTCGAATATCAAAAAAGAATTTCCTTTATTAATAGTATAGATAATATAATATTCTAGATTATTGCTTATATATATGAATTATAAGTGAAATATCAAACGGATCCCTAAATGTTTGAGGCGCTTGCAACTGAGTCCTTGAAAGATTTTTTTTTTATTTGGGTCCTAATGTTTAAAAACGCAGGTGGTGAAGTTCTTATGTCATCACGCAGTCAATGGTTAGCCCAATCAGCATTTAAATGTCACGGTGACATGTCCTTGTACTTTAATTAGCCGTCCGAGTCAGTTCCATATCATGAGGATGAAAATGCAAGTCGAGTGAATAATTTTGTGGCGGTTTTATGAGTGTTTCTTTGTTGCAGTTTTTTTGCCGCTAAAAATAATAAAATTAAAATTAAAAATAATATATTTAATTAAAAAATAACAAATTACATCCTAATTAAATTAATTTTTTTATTAAAAACTATGATTTTTTCTAATTAAAAATAAATATACTTATTTCATGATTTTTTTTCATTCCACAACAACAATATATATTTAAAAAGGTAACAAAATATATTCTAATTAAATTAATTTTTCATTAAAAATCATGATTTTTTCTAATTAAAAACAAACATACTAATTCTATGATTTTTTTCCATTCCACAACAATAATATACGTTAAAAAAGTAATAAAATACATTCTAATTAAATTAATTTTCATTAAAAACCATGATTTTTTCTAATTAAAAACAAATATAATGATTCCATTATTTTTTCCCATTCCACAACAATATATATATATATATTAAAAAATTAATAAAATACATTCTAATTAAATTAACCACTCATTAACTTGAATGAGTTTTTGCACCCAAATACACACTAAAGTTTCAAATTTTGCATCAAAACTTAACCACCCACCAAACCAGTAAATCAAGTCTAAAAAGAAAACCTAGGTAGCAGTAAAGTAAAACCCAATATATGTACATAAATTCTTCTCTTTTTTTAATAAAGAAAGACATTTAAGGCATCGACAAAAAAATAACAACCTAAGTTTTCAAAATTGACAACAACATAAGCAAAACAAATTGGAGGTAAAGATTAGAGAAATAGGACAGACACCTTGGTTTCTTCCTTGACCAAATCAACGAACTAACGAATAAATGGTGGACAGCTTCCTTCACCAGATCTGGAAGCTTCCGCTGGTCTTCTTCATCTATCATCATGCTGCTTCTATCCAACTACAAACGTTTTTCTTTTTCAACGTTTTTCTTTTTCTTCCCTTCCCTTTCTCTTTTCTGTTAATTCTCAATGGAGTATACTGAGAAGAGACTCCTTTTTTTATTTGTTGTGGGCGAGGAAATTATTTGAGATTATCGTACTGTGACTCATTGATGTTGAAGATTGCAATTTCAAAATTGTGAAAATTTTAATTGTTGATGGTTGGTGATTTTATTTTTTGGCTACAGATAGGATTGACGAAAAAATTGGTTCATTGGAAAGGGGAAAGAGCATTTTTTTGCAGCTAAAAACAACTTCAAATGTTTTTCTTTGTTACATGTTTAGAATGAATGACGTGGATTGTCACGTAATGCGAGAGAAACTTGTCACATAAGCCTTGACAGATAACTATGCGTTGACTAAACGACTTTATGGACGAAAAGGTATGGACACATGTGTTTTTAAATATCAGGAACCCAAATGCCTGAAAAATTCTTTTAAGAACCTCTTGCAAACGCCTCAAACTTTAAGGAATCCGTTTGGTATTTCACTCTATAGATTATAAATAGTATGTCAATTATGTATGTTGGATATAAATATTTTAAAGTAGTTTTTTCCTAAACTTATAAGGTTGATTTAGTGACAATTTATATATAAAAAAATTGAGAGAGTTAGAGGTTGTGGATTTGAGTCTTTTTTTTTTAACAAAATAATTTTTTTATAAAATAAATATTTTAAAAAATGAACGCCAAAAAAGAAATTCTTTTTATTAATAATATAAATTATAAATTTAGTTAAAAAGAATTATTTGTTACGGATAGAATTGTACGTGCGTACGAGTCTCGTGTCCCAACTTTGAACCGGAAGTGCGAAGACGCAAAGCGGCAATTAAAGTGCCATCGGGCGATTGTGGACTAGCTTTTGTTTCTTGGTTTTTTGTTTTTTCTTACGAATTCCGGGTAATTTCACCTCTTATTTCTTCACATAGGATATTTTATTTTTTTTATTCTTTTCCCCGCGCCTGCGTCGTAGAGAAAGAGAAATATATAAAATTTTGTGATTAAAATGAGTGTTGGGTGAGGAGAAATTTGTTAGTTGAGTCAATGTTAATGAAATGAGCTACTTCCTTGTACTTTCCCGCACGTGTCTCACTCGGTAATGCTCTCCACTCCATATAGCCAGGGTTCTCCTCATTTTCGTCCAGCTGTACTCCAACACTGCCACTGTCTCATTAATTAATTATATTTCCCCTTTCACTCCGTACTTAACTCAAACATATATTTCAACCATCAAATGTTTATATCTATTAATTGTCCGCATTAAGCAAAAATCAGATTTTATAATAATTTTATTATTTTTAAATATTATAAAAATATTTTTTTATTATTAATCTTGCGTTGAATATAAAAAAATTGTTTATTGATATTATTATAAAAATTTATAATTTTAAAAAGCTAATAATCTCAAGGATAATTTTATTTTTTGGTAAATAATATATATAATTTTTATTATAATTAAATTATTTTAATTTATGATACTGATTATATTTGATTTGTAATATTCTAGTTTAAATACTTTAATAAAAATTAAAAAATAATTATATTAAATTATAAAAAATAATTTTCTTAGCATATTTTTTTCTATAAATAATATTTATAGTCTCTATGCTATAAATAATTATATTTAAATTATTTTTAGTATAACTATTTTAATAAATAAAAATTATAAATAATAAACAATTAATGGTCTTGAGTAAGATTTTATTTTCATAAATAATAATAGTAGTCTCTATCATAAATAAAATTATTTGGTATTTGATGCATTGCCAAAGTTTTATGTCTTAAATTAATTATGATTTTATTTTTTTATGTTATTTAGGCTTAGTTTCTGTATTTTATATTTTTTATTTTATCCTAAAACTTGTTATGCTTTTTATATTTGGCTAAATTATACTTTTTTTCCTCTATTTTGCCACTTGCGTATATTTTGTCCTCTTTTTTTTGCGCACATTTTGCCCATCCATTTTAAAAATTACGTACATTTTGTCCATATGTTAAATTGAGATTGTTGACTGTTAAAATTTAGACGTTGACTTGTTAATTGTGATTATTGTTGTCTGATGTGGCACATTTACTTAGAGTTAAGAAAATTCTCAAACTGATTTAGGGTTTCTTCTAAAAGTCCCTTTTTCCCAGGGAGGTAAGTGACATTTCATATAGTTTGTAGTCTCAACCTCGAAGGCGTCGAATGATGTGAAGTTGCAAGGTAGAAGCTCTGTAGGTGACATCGTGGACGCAGGACAACCCAGGAAGAAGATTTTACAGTTGTGGGTCTTATAGGGTAAGATAGTGATGCTATCAATAGAATTAATAGTTAAATTCTTTGTTTTTTAGATTTTGCATGTTTAATTTGTAACTCGTGTTTTGAAATGGATGAAATGCAAGTGACAAGGACTAGAGCATGTAATTTTTTTTAATGGTATGATCCAGTGTTGAACATTAGAGAGAAAATGATCATACTCAGTTTGCTCAAGAGGGTCGAAAAGCTGCAACAATCAAATTCTAGATATAAATTTTTTTTAAAGAATTAAAGAAAAGAGAAATGTTACTTGGTGTTGGGTTAATTATTTGTTTAGGAATTATGTTCATTCTTGATGTTACCAATGTTGTTAGGGAAGTTGTTGATAACGGGTTCATTGGTTTAGTTTAGGGGAAGTTGAATGTGTGAAAAGAATGTCATTTAAATATATGTATTCAGTCATTTGTATGTACTGAGATGTTTAAGTTGAGTAGGAGCCTTTTGTAATATTCTGATATCTGGAAATCTAAAGTTCATTTTGAATTTTAATAGTGCCTTACATTTGAAGTTCAATTTCAACATAATATACACCTAATTCATGAAACTAGTGTAAAAATGTAGTTGCTATATAAGACCAGGGTAAGTTGAAGTTCAATTTAAAGTTCATTTTGGATTATAGTTGCGGTTGCCATATGTTGCTGCCATATACCAGTGTAATTTGAAGCAATTTGCCATATCAGATACTAGTGTAAACCAAACCAATCTACCATATTACATACCAATCTGCCAAATAAAGTTGTGGGTACCATATGAATCAATTTTCGATTTAATTTGAAATAAAAATTTGTCATATTTGAACTTAAATTTCATAGACCAATCTGTCATATTAGTGATTACAAATATACCATATTTGAAATTAAATTTCAAAAACCAATATGTCATTAGTGAATACTGATCTGCTAAATAAACTTGTGATTGCCATATCAATCAATTCACCATTTAATTTGAAAAACAAATATGCCATATTTGAACTTAAATTTTCATAAACCAATTTGTCATATAATTTAAAATACCAATGCTACATCAAATTTGAACCTAAATTTTCATAAACCAACAACTACATCAAATTTTTATTCCATTAGTTAACAATTACATGAAATAGCAGTGAGCATTACATCAAATAACCAATCTGTCATCATTGTACAAAAAGCCAGACCAGATCAAGCTACAAAATCAAGAATATTACATCAAATAACCAAAACAAACCCTTCTACATAAACTAGACCACACCCTACACAAAAGTCCTACAACCAAACCATACAAAAAGTACTTCAACCAAACGAGACCCTGCACAAAAATTCCCTCAACCAAAACAGACCTTGCTTTAAACTATAAACGTAAAAAAATCAGCCTGAACCAACCAATTTACAAAATGACCCTGCTAAGTGATAAACCAAAATTTTACCCTATTTTTATCACATTAATATCTATTTTGTAAGGAAAAAACTGCATATTTATTGGCATAACTTACTTTTTAGTGTTTATTTTTACTTTAAACAAATACTTAATAAATGGGAAGAAAAAAAGGCAAAATCAGGCCTTTTCAGAGCAATTATTGATGATCTAGGTTAGCATGACAATGCTACATAAGCCTCAAGAAAAAAACATAAAAATCCCAAACCCTCTTATAAATACGAGGAAAGAAGATACAAATGGGAACTCACTTTGATTTAGAAGAGGAGATAAATTTGTGACCTTAAGAGGTGAAAAACAACGAGGAAGCTTTGGAATTAAGGCAATTCAAAGTGTCTCCTATAGTAATTATTTATCTATTTTTCTGTACTCTATTATTGGAAGAATGTTTGGCTTTGCATTAACCATGTTTGGCTAAATCCCTTTCTCTAGGATTGTGATGTAACTCTTTGTAATTCTCTCTTCCACTTTGCATGATTATTTGATGTTGCTCAATGATTAATTTAAATCTCTATTTTATCAGTTACATCTTATTTTTTTGAATAGTCATGATCATTGATGTTTGACAATTGATTGGGGAAGTAAGTAGGTTATTGTCTCAGTAAAGTTGACCACATTCATTGGGTAAACCTCCAAATAAGTAAAAGAAACCAGTCTTAATTTAGAATCTTGCGTGATCAATCTGGATAACAAATTAGGATTATAGTGTAGTGTGAATGATCAATCTCATCACAACAAATTGGTACTTTATTGGTAATCATTGAATGACAAATAATGAGATTGCCTAGTAAATAGGGGGTAAAAGCATTGTAGTGAAATCACAATACTAGGCCTTAATCCATATAATTCCCAACCTAATTCTCTCTCTTATTTACTTATTACTCCAAATTTGAATTATTGTGACTCACTAAAATATTTCTGACTCACTCATTAAAATATTGATTAGTTAATTGTTCTTTTAACTTTAAATTGAATTAATTGAGAACAACATTTGGTCATTTGGATACGATATCCAGACTTATGTCCACTATTACTATTACGTAGGGTATGCTTGCCCTTAAGAGGTGATATTTTATGCATCAAGTTTCTGGTGCCATTGTCAAGGACTAGATTGTGTCCAGTTATCGATTAAATCAATTTAGGATAGTTGAACAATTTTTTTGTTCCTTTTTACATTAATCTTTATATAATTCTATCTTATTTTTTTTATCTTTACCTTTTGTTATTTTATCTTTTACCTTATTTTATTTCAGTATTTTTATTTTAACTTTTTGTTTTTGTTTATTTTATCTTTATCTCATTATATCTTAATATTGTTTATATTCATTTTTTTTCTTATTTTATTTTTTATTTCATTTTATCTCTTTTATCCAATTGCACAACATTTTGTTTTATTCCTTTGGTGATATTTTTTTTCTCATCTGCCTTATTTCTTTGCTGATTGATATTTTATTTTTCTATCTTTTCTTTTTATTCATTTGTTTTTTTTCATTCAGTATTTTTATTTTTATTTTTATTTAGCCGTTGCTGTTTAATCTCTTTTTCTATGTGAATAGTTATTGCTCACTCGATCTTAGGTCTGCTCCATAATATAACCCTGAGATTGAAAGACTACTTATAAGAACAAATGGTAACACATGAGAACAACCATGGGGGTGAGGGAGATGCTATTTTTTAACAAACCTTACAAGATTTCTTCACCCTTATGGTGGGGGTTGCCAATAGCATCCTGCTCCCTGACTTCGGGAAAAATATGTTTGAAATGAAACCAACACTATTGTAGATGATTGAGAATAAACAGTTCAGCGATTTTCCATTAGAAGACCCAGTTGCTCACCTAAAGTGCTTCCTGAGGATAACCGACAATGTCTACTATCCAAGAGTGACGCAAGACACAATGAGACTTGCAGCTTTCTCATTCTCATTAAATGATTATGCCTTGGATTGGTTGGGGTATTACCAGAGTACAACATCCATACCTGGGAAGAGTTATCTCATAAATTCTTGAGGAAGTATTTCTCTACCACCAAATATGATCAACTATAGAGACATATTGCAAATTTTGCACAGTATAAACAAGAATCACTCGTTGAAGCCTAGGAAAGATTTCAAGAGATGTTGAATGGTTGCCCTTACCATGGGTTGCCTTTGGGAAGAGTAATTTGGATGTTCTATAGTGGTTTGTCAGATTCAAATAGGGTGTGTGTTAATGCTGCAGTGGGGGAACCATAATGAAAAAATCATCAGCTGCAGCTCAGGAAATCATCACAGACCTAGCATAATCAGTATACCACAAAACGAATGAAAGAAGAATTTTGAAGAGACCAATTGGAATCCATCAAGTAGAGGTTGAAGTGACAAACTTGAGGATAGATAATAAGCTTGATGCCATAGCAAAACAAATAGACATCTTAATGAAAGCATAAACACAAATGCTACAACTTCCTCTTCCCACTTGTAGAGACTGTCAAATAGGCTACATATTTTCCAAAGAAGAGGTGAATTATACCGAAGAGAAAATTCAAGAATATAATCCCTACTCAAAGACATATAATCCAGGGTGGAGAGATAATTCTAATCTAGCATAGAAAGACCAGAGAGAATTACCTAAATAAAATACATACATACCTCCTCATATTTAGGATCAAAAGCCACGGCAAAAGGAGAAGACACCTACATTGCAAGAAATTATGATGCAATACATGACCTAAAATGATGAAAAAATGAAGGCATTAGAAACAAATATCGCCACCTTGGTGAATCTCATGTCTCAAAGGGCTCATGGTGATTTACCCTCTCAAACATAACTAAATCCCGAGGAAGAGGGAAAGGTTATTAACACAAGAAATGGGAAGCAACTAGAAGACCCACGACCACAATTAATAGACACCTCACAACTATTATCAGAAGTCCCTATTGAAAGGGACCAAAATGAGCAAAAAGATTAGGGTAATGAGGTACAAACACCTCCTCATGTAAGAATTCCATTACCATAATTAACAAGCACCTCACAACTATTATCAACAGTCATTATTGAAGGGGACCAAAGAGAGCAAAAGGATAAAGGTATGGAGGTACAAACACCTCTTTAGGTAAGAGTTTCATTCTCTCAAAGGCTTAAAACTCAGCAACATGATAAGCAATTTCTTAAATTCTTAGATATGTTTAAGAAATTACATATCAAGATTCCTTTTATAGAGGTCATAGCTGAAATACCAATATATGCCAAATTCTTAAAAGAGATTCTCTCTAATAAGAAGAAATTAGATGATTTTGAAACAATAGGTCGTACTGAGGAATATTTTGTTGTGGTAGCAAATAAATTGCCCCTTAAACTGAAGGATCTTGGAAATTTTACACGTCACACCATAGGAACCATATTTTTTGAAAAATGCTTATGTGATCTAGGGGCAAGCATAAATTTAATGCCATACTCAGTTTTTAAGAAATTAGGAAGGAAGGAACCACAACCCACAAATATCACCCTACAACTTGCTGATAAGACTCTAGCCCATCCTAAGGGAATAGTAGATGATGTTTTAGTTAAAGTGGATAATTTTATTTTTCCTACAAACTTTGTAGTGTTAGATATGGAGGAGGATAAAGATGTTTTGATTATACTGGGGCGTCCCTTTGCCAACACATGTGATATTGTTGTTGAAGCAAGGCAGGACATGCTTACCCTCAATTTGAGGAAGAAAAAGCCACTTTTGAAATATTAAAAAAGTTTGTACCCTTTGTTGCCTGCAATTTCATACAGGGTGAAAATGACATGGATTATGCAATTAATTTCAAAGAGTTGGATGAGGGTTGTGAATCAAAACTCAAACACTTAACAGAGAAACCTCCCTTTATGGAGCGGAAACCTCTTTCATCCAAATCAAATTCTGTTTACTAATCTTCCTTTGTCAATTATCAGTTTTATAAGTCTCACGGGGAAGGGGAAAAGTAAGGCATCAATCATGCTAATGACAGATAAAGAAGCCCTTGGATGAACCATTCATGGCAAAAAGGGTATTCACCTTACAATGAGCACCCATGGGAAGTATACAAAGAATAAAATTGTCACATTTAAGGCATGCCAGTAAGGGAAGCATTAGGTAATTAGTTCTTGCTAAGAACGCATCTTAACTGTTAGGCTCGGGACGTTAAACAAGCATTTGTCAGGAGGCAACCTGTCATTCTATGATTTTTCTTTGCTTCTTTCTCTTTTTCTTTTTCAGTTAATTTTTACTCAATTCTACTTTCTTTATGCTCCCTATTTTTTTTCTCTTTTCTTTCATTTTATTTTTTTTGTTTTATTAATTTATTTTAACTTTAACATTTAAGCATTGGGGACACTACTAGCTTTAAGTGTGGGGAGTGAATGCAAGAGTATATGATAATATTGTCTCCTCACAATGGATATCAATATACCTAATGATGTTCTTACCAATGCCTTTAGCTGATAATAAACATTCTTATGGTGAAAAAAATGGTTTAGTAAATTAGCAGTCTTTTTATAAAGAAACTGAGTAATTAACATAGTTTAAGATGTGGTTTTCCTGCCATATTAACCACTAAAAGAGTGAGGTTTAAGCCATGATGAGGTTACATATAAACAACCTCCTGATTTTTAGTAAAGTGTAAATATCTCTAAGTCTATAACCTCTAACTATTGTGTTGAAATTCGTGTCTTATGAATTCACTCCTTTGCTTGTTAACTTTTGGGGGTATTTTGTAGGTCTTCTTTCAAGCCACTACCTAATTGAAGATAATTGCCCTTAGTTGCCCAAGTTGAGCCTATGAAAATATTTATTTGTCACCTAATTTTCTCTCACATATGTTTAACAAGTGACTCACTATCATCAACATGGAGCAACTGTGAAAAGGGAAAATTAATGGTAAAAGTAAAAAAAGAATTTGAAGCTGACCTCATAAAAGAAGAAAATGAGTGTCTTAGTCAACAAAAAAAGACATACAAAGAAAAAAAAAGGAAATAAGAAAGAAAAAGAAAATTTTAAAGAAAGAGAAAAAGAAGAGAGAGAGCAAAAAGGGTATACAGTTAAATCAATGGTCATTGGAAAGTTCTAAAAATAGGGAGGTTGTTTCCTAGAAATCTTAAGGTCCTTAAGAAATTACATTATAATTTTTCTATTTTTCAGCCCTTTGCATTTTCCCTTTCCTTTTATTTCCACACTTGACACAACTACCTTGACCCCATGACATCCTTGTCAAAACCCCATAATTGCTTGTTTTGAAGTGAATTTATTTGACATCACTAATATACAATTGCCCTAAATAGCCTTTGCTTGGATCGATCTTTGAGTGTTGAAATTTTCTTGTCCCTAAACACTCAAGTATGATGAGATGAACATCTTTTCTTGGAATTTAACTACATTTGCTTTGACTCAAGTCTAATTAGGGTTTCCATGAGGAAACTTGATGTAAATCTAGAGGGGTTGGATTCGTTTTGCGGATCTATCTAGGTTGGAAGGTAATACGTTAGCAAAAAAATGAGAATTGGGTAAACAAGAAATGGAAAGGATGAAAATGGTTTAACGAAGGGATAAATGACACTACTTCCAAGTATGGAAGATAAGTCTTATGACGCCACACGGGTAATGATTTACCCTTGATAAGTCTAGCAGAATGCTACAAGGAAGAATTCCTTGATAAGTTCTAAAGAGAAATTCATCTCTCACAAAAAGGTAAAAATCCAATTATAATTTCACTAATTCAATGGTTGTCATTTGAGTACAATTCATGCCCTATTTATAGAACTAGTGCGGTTCAACATAATAACTCCTAAAATAAAAATTAAATACTTCATTATCAAGCAATTATCACATGATTAATTGCATGTTACTTTAATTCCTAAATTAATGGAATGTTACAAAAAATTTAAAAGTCATTGCGTTTTGGATTCATATCATTTCCTCCTTCTTCGAAAAGATTCATTCTCGAATCTAAGACTTTATTTTCCTACATTTTTTTTATTTATATAACAAACAAAACCAACCTCTAGGATCAAATACAACTTGTAAAAATTTATGTGTCGAAGAAGTTCTCCTTTTTGGTGCCCAAACCCAGACTTGAAGATTTTTCTTCCACACACATGGCAATTATTGGGTTGTATGCTCATGATCATGTACATTTAAAATATCAAGAGAAGAAGAAAAATCATTAGTAGTTAAAATTTTATCATTATACTTTTGTCTTTCTCTTTCCTTTTCTCTCTCTTCCTCTTCACTATTTTCTTTTTCTATTTTTCTCTTTTCTTCTCTTTATTTTTCTATTTTCCCTTTCAGCTTATGTTGATAATCACAAACTTGGCTTGGTGCTAGAAATTTCAAATTAAGCTTGCGTCCTTCATGCACCAAAGAAACTGAAAGTTTTTTAGGATTAATCTTTTTATTCTTTAGCCAAGATCTCCTTAAAAGAAAGTGATATGAGTCCATGGGAACAATATCGTATGTCACTTCATCCACGTATTTTCCAACAGTGAATCTAAACTTATTTTGTATACAATGAAAACTTGTTGGTAAATTAAGTTTATTCACCAATCTTTCGCTCACCGCATTGCTATAACTTCTTCCATCAAATGCAAATAAACACAAATGACCTTCTATTAAACACCTTATATAAAAAATATATATCACAGTTTCAAACCTAGAGTCGAAGATCTTATACCAACTGATGTAAACCTAGAGGGGTTGGATTTGTTTTGCGGATCTATCTAGGTTGGAAGGTAATACGTTAACAAAAAAAATGAGAATTTGGTAAACAAGAAAATGGAAAGGATGAAAATGGTTTAACGAAGGGATAGATGACGCCACTTCCAAGGATGAAAGATAAGTCATATGACGTCATAAGGGTGGTGATTTACCCTTGATAAGTCTAGTAGAACGCTACAAGGAATAATTCCTTGATAAGTTCTAAAGAGAAATTTATCTATCACAAAAGGGTAAAAACTCAATTATAATTTCACTAATTCAATGGTTGTCATTTGTGTACAATTCATCCCCTATTTATAGAACTAGGTGGCGGTTCAAAATCATAACTCCTAAAATAAAAATTAAATACTCCATTGTCATGCAATTATCACATGATTAATTGCATGTTACATTAATTCCTAAATTAATGGGACATTACAAAAAAATTAAAAATCATTGTCTTTTGGATTCATATCAAAACTCCTTTTTGAAAAAAATAATGAATTTTTTCTTCAATTAAATCAAATTACTTGAGGGCAAGTAATGTCCAAGTATAGGGAGATTGATAAACCAAATTTTTACCAGTATTTTTATTATGATTAATATCTGTTTGTAAGGAAAAAATTTCATATTTATTGGAAAAACTCATTTTTTAGTGTTTACTCTTACTTTAGACATATACTTAAGAAATGAGAAGAAAAAAGGGCAAACTCGGGCCTTTTGAGAGCAATTATTAAAGATCCAGGTCAGCACAACCATGCTACATAAGCCTCGAGAAAAAAAAACATAAAAAAGTCTAAACTTTCTTATAAATATGAGAAAAGAAGACATAAAAGGGAACTTACTTTGTCTCAAAAGATGAGATAAATTTGTAACCTAAGAGGCGAAGAACGATGAGAAAGCTTTGAGATTGAAGCAGTTCAGAGTGCTCCCTAAAGTAATTATTTATGTATTTTATGTACTTTTTTATTGGAAGAATGTTTGGCTTTGCATTAACTATGTTTGGATAAACCTTTTTTTCTAGGATTGTGGTGTAACTCTTTGTAATCTCCAATTGCACTTTTCATGATTACTTGATTTCGTTCAATGATTAATTTACTTCTATATTTTATCAGCTACATCCTAATTGTTTAAATAGTCATGATAATTGATATTTGAACAATCGATTTGGGAAATAAGTAGGTTATTGTCTTGATAGAATTGACCATATTCATTAGGTAAACCTCCAATTTGGTAAAAAGAAATCGGTCTTAACTTAGAATCTTGCATGATCAAACTGAATAACAAATTAGGATTATAGTATGGTGTGAATGATCAATCTCATCACAACAAATTGGTACTTTATTGTTAATCATTAAATGACAAAAAATGAGATTGCTTAATAAATAAAGGGTAAAAGTATTGTAGAGAAATCACAACACTAGGTCTTAATCTATTGAATTCTCAACCTAATTATCTCCCTTATTTACTTATTATTCCAAATCTGAATTATTGTGACTCGCTAAAATTTTTCTGACTCACTCATTAAAATATTGATTCATTAATTTTTCTTTTACCGTTAAGTTGAATTAATTGAGAACAAGATCTGATCCCTTGGGTACAAGATCTAGACTTAGGTCCATTTTACTATTGCATAGGGTACGTTTACTCTTAAGTGTTGATATTTTACGCATCACTAAGTGTCTACAATTTGACTAAGTTAAAGAATTCATTGATGATTGTTGTGTTGGTATATGTGCAAAATTCCCAATAGATGTAGAGACAATAGCTCTCACGCTACTTCTAGTAACCCTAATATTCACTTGTTGTGAATGATTTCCAAAAGAATCAACCACCTTTCTTCTCTTGTTTTTGTTGTCCCTAGTACTGGTGGTTGGAGCAGATGATGCCCGAACTTTATTTTTTCTTTTTTGTTTTTGAAAATTGAAATAAAATGTTAGTAAATACTATTCACATTGTGTTAATATCTTATTTCCCCCTTTGAGTATTTTTCTATTTGTAGTTGTTTTCCCTTTACATATTCTGATATTGAGCCCAACCTCACCACAGTTATTACAAATAACTAAAGTTGTCTTCCTAACTATGTCACACACTTCGGCTCATCATTTGCCTTGTTTCTAACTTTTTTTGTCTACCAAGGGTTCTTCTCATTGCTGGTGGTAGTATTGGCTCACTCACATTTTTGGCCCACAAATTTGGTTCATTGCATGGCAACACTATGTATGAATATCTTGTCATAAACACATTTTTCTTGTCAAAGTAGTTAAATAAATGAGATGGCACATGTCAAATCACTTACATAAATGATTGGCAAGTAACTAACCTGTAAAAGTTATCTACATATTCTTTAGCCCTTTATTAGTGTACTATATGTATGCTATGACATGGCAATTGGCACTAATATCTCACTTCTTGTAGGTATAATTTCTCTGCTTTAAGTCCACCGTAAACTTAGTATAGTCTCTACTCCTTATACACCTTAAACAGGGACATGCCATCATCACAAACCTAGTTAGGATTTCAATACTGTGAATCTTTCTTATTTTTCTCTAGAATTTGCTGTATTTTAGGGCATATGAGTCATTCATACCTATACATTAAACCCCTTAAGTTAACAATCCTCCTTATGATGTAAAACTTGACCTTTCTAACATTGTAATTATTGGTTCATCCCTATATTTCACAATTTCCTTGTTAAATATGTCACACATATTATTCACCTGAAGGTCACATTTGGTGTTTGTAGAGTAGACATAATGTGTGCATGTTGAATGATTTTTGTGGTTCAAATCCTGCCAAGCATCATGATTAAAATTTTTGAGATTCTTGATTGCTCTCTCAAATCCTCCAACATCACTCCCAATAGTTGTATTGAGTTCATCCGAAAAATCATCCTCATCTTCAAATTCTCGCATTAAAGGTTCATCTCCACCTTCACCATCCAAGTTACCATCTTCATCATTATTAAGGTTTGCAAATGTTTCTCTTGGGAGAGCTATGGTCAATCTCAATCCTCTTCATATTCACTATCTTGAACATCTGAACCATCATTGTCTCCCTCTTTAGATTCATATGCCATAGATAAGCTTTCCATTACAGGAGTAGTTTGTTGTGCACCCACATTTTCAACACTAGTTTCTTGTGCAACAAAATTTTGAGGATCACTTTCTTGTGCACCCAAATTTTCAATCCCAGTGGACTCTGCAAAACATGTTTCCTATACAGTCACATTGTCATTACCAGTTTCCTCTGCAACCACATTTGGATAACTATTTTCCCTTGCAACCGTAATCTCCCATCCAATACTGTTACTTTTAGTCATATTGTCATCTGCAGTGGCATCATCATCATCCAAATCAACCACCAACAAGCACTTCCCATTTTTTAAAACCAATCACCTCATCAAAACCAATTTCTTGTATATCATCATCTATGACAGGAACATCAATAGTATGCTCAACAAACAAATAAATTATTTCATGACCTTGGGCATCCTCTGCCAACTTCAAAACATCTTTATCAAACTTTAATAGAAGTAATCCATATGAAATACTTAAGTCAGAATGTCTATACCATAAAACTGTTAAATCAGCATAGCCAAAATTTTTTATCAATTTGCATATATCCATGTAGACATCTTGTACACATCCTACCCCCCACTCTTCTTGACTTGACACCATATGTGGATATTTTGTTTTGGGATTATCAACCAAGATCCCACCATGATGTATATTAAACTTGAATCTATGAATATTAGTGGCCTGTAAATAAATTAATATATAAATCATGTTTGCCACAACAACATAAAACACAAAACAAAACAACCACAGTGAGCGATTAATTAATTTCCAACTACCTGAACCCATTTTACACCAACCAATAATAAAGTAAATGACAAACCAAGTAAAGTACCAACACGTGAAGCTTTCTCTTAACTCGAGACGCTTTTAGTATTCTACAACAAGTACAAAAATTCTCTCTTGAAGTAAAATAATCTAAACCCATGACTCCACAACAAGGAAATGAAAAAGCATCAATGGACCATATTCACTTACCATGAACAATATATAGGACCCTGTGTCTATTTTTCCTTCACCATGTTGATGTCATTCTGTCTCTGTTTCCCCTTCTCTGTTACCACAATTGCGTCTCCAATGGCGTCAAATTGCATCTCGATTGCTTAGGGTTTCAACAAGTTTTTCCTTCTCCAGTGGCGTCAAGCGCAGTGAAAATACCTTTCCAAAGTAGACAACTTCTTCTCAAAAAAAAAAAAAAACAATTACTGCTACCAATTAAATTTCAAAAACTTCCTAAAATAACCAAAAAATGGATAAACCTGGATTAACCATGCCGCATCCTTAATTCCCTTTTAAATTGCATCATGTCTCTAGTCAACCATCCAATTTTAATAGTTAACTGTCTCAATTTAATAGATAGACAAAATGTACACAATTTTCAAAATAGAGGGACAAAATGTATGCAAAAAAAAAGGGCAAAATGTACACAAGTGTCATAGAGAGGTAAAAAGTATAATTATATTTTTGCCTTTTAGGATATGATTTATCAAGATTTTAGGCACTTTGGGAACTATTTAGGATATTAAGTGGATTATTGAATACTTATAGAAGATTGATAAGGAAAATGATTTTAATTACGATATAGACCTAAAAATTGCTAAAAATGCAATGGATCAAAATTGGAACTAAGCATTCACTTTAGTTATGAAATAAAATATGCTTTAACATTATTCTATTTTGGAACTTGTTATATTTTTTGTATTTTAGTACATTATTTACCAAAAGTTTAAGTGTTACTGGACTGGATGCTTGGAACTTTTGAAATAAAATAATTATTCAAATTCAGATAATTGCACTTTAGGTAAGAATACACATTTTGTGTAATTATTCAAATCCAAACACAACTTAGAGGTATATGTGTCTAGCATATGACTTGGTGACTTAACAGATTTAACATAATTTAGAAAGAAATATATAACTGTAATAGGTATATAAAAAATAAGAAGATTTTGTGTAGTTTAAAAAAAAGTATGTATATAATTTTACTAAGGAATGTATATACAATTTATAGTAGGTTTAATCATTCAATAAAAAATACTACCATGAAAATAAGGATTAATTTACCTTTACAAATAGCCAATATGAGTATAAATAATAGAATCCATAAACACTCAAAGCGTGGAATCTCAATCGTATAAGTTTCTTATAATTTGAATCTTAATATTTTTTATGAATTGGATCTTAATATCTTTTAATTGTCTTTTATTTTATTTCATTTTATATTTTCCTTTTTGAAATCAAAATTCACAAAAGCAGTTTTTATAATTTCTTTCTATTGAAATATTTATAAGAAAAACTTAAATATAGTTTATGAAAAATAAAATATTCTTAAGATCATTAATTTCTATATTACTTTAATTTTGAAAATAATTTAATTTTTCGTAAATAATACTTGTATTTATATTATAACTAAATTATTTTAATTATTATAGTATCATATAATTATATTTAAATTAATTTAGTATAAATTTTTTAATAAAAAATTATAAAGTGATTAGGTTAAAATATAGAAATTAATTACCTTGAACATGATTTTATCTCGCTAAATAATGTTTGTAACCTCTTTACCAAGTAAAACTATTTTAATTTATGATATTATTAAATAATTAAATTTAAACTAATTTTATTAAAAAATAATTAAATATAAAACTTTTTAATAGGATACTATTTTCTATAAATAATATTTGTAATTTCTGTCATAACTAAAATTATTTAGCAATCTAACATTATTAAATAATTTTATTTAAATTTTTTATTATAAATATTAAAAAAATTATGAAGTAATATAAAAATTCATTATCTTGAGTAAATTTTTATCTCTCATTAACAATATTTGTAATCTTTATAATAAGCAAAACTATTTTAATTTATGATATTATTAGCTAATTATCCTTAGATTTATATTATAAATATTTTTAAAAAATATTATAAATTAATTGTCTTGATCATAATTTTATTTTTCATAAATAATATTCATAGTCTCTATATTTAAAATTATAATATTATTAATTAATTTTATTTAAATTTTTATTATAAATATTTAAAAAACAATTTATAAAATTAATATAAAAATTAATGATTTTGATTTTTTTTCCTAATAATATTATTAATATATAATTTTTTGTCATAATTTATGTTTTCTTACTGAGCACCTATGTTAGAACTTTGTGCAGTAAAATTTATATTTTATTAACAGTACTTACATGAGATTTAAAAAAGTGATATATATATATATATATATATATATATATATATATATATATAATAACTTGATTAATGATTTTTTATTACTATTTACGTGAGATTTTATAATTTTAGTTTGTTATTAAAATATTTTGTTGAATATCTTTATACTACACAATTTAATTTTTTAAATAATACTTGAAAAAATATTTAGCTATTCTTAAAATTTTTTATTTATCTACTAGAATTTCAAAGTATTGTTAATTAAATACTAAAACAAAAGAAACTTTGACAACATACACACTTATTTGCTTATTAAAAAGACATACACAATAATTTTGTTTGTAATTGTATCAAGTAACATTGTATCTCGTAAATGATACTTGCAATATTTGTAGTTGAAAAATTAGAAATAGTTTAATTTATGAAATTGTTTAGTAATTAATTTAAAATTATTTTTCATAAATATTTTGTTAAAATTATGTTGTCATAACATTTGCATACATCAAATATTAAATATAAAGTGAATATATTATTCGTAATAATTACTTTCTTTGGTTATATTTATAAGAATAATTAAATTCTTATATACTGACAGTATAAGAAAATTTAATATTTATTACACTAACCATTGTAATTAAATGTGAACGTAAATTCTTTTTTATACTATAGTATATAAATAGTTTTCTCTTATAAAAATCTATTATTTAATTCATCGAAGTTTAAGAAAAATGGTTAGGTTAGTTGATTTCAATAAATAGGTTTTAAATTCACAAAAAACTACAAATATTTTAATTTTTATTTTTTTATTTTCTAATTGTTTGCTACTATAGTATTTAATTCTAAAAGTTATAAGTTATTAATGAAATACATTATGAATTAAATCTTTTAATAAGGATTCAGAATGTCTTTAATCTGAATATTACAAATAGGACCAAAGGAGACATAATTTATATATTCTTAAGTATTTAAAATTCAACTTTGTTAAATACTAACAAAAAAAACTTAGCAAGCTGCTTCTATTTTGTTCGATCATTTTGAAAAATAGAGATGGAAAAAATGAATAGAACATACTTGCTTTTTCCAATTATTCATAATGATATTGAATACAATTGTTTCTGATATTTTCAACTTCTTTTATTAAATAATTTAATTCAATTTAATTTATGATATTTTTAGTAAGCAATTTAAGTCATACAAATATTTTTAATTAAATTAATTTTGTTCATGGTGGTGACTATTATCAGTAAAAAAATCTTACAAATGGTAAGAATCAAACACGATTTTTTTCGTTAACATTATTTATCAAATATTAATAAATAAATATTAATAAAATATGATTTCTTCTATTAACCATATTGAAAATAAATTAATTTGTATCATATTAAATATAAAAACATAAAAATAATAAATAAAATATTAAAAATTAAAGTCATAAAATAACGAAAGAAATTAAAAAAAGAAAACATGAAAATAAAAAAGAATGAACCTTAAATAAATTATAACAAATTTTATTTAAGATTTTTTTTTGTAAATACAATTAAGTTAAAGTCTCTCAAAAAAACTTTATTAATCATAATTGTATTAATTAAGATTGTTTCCTATAAATAATATTTATGATTTCCTTTTAAAAAAATAAAAATAAATTTAACTTATGATATTATTAAGTAAATAATTTAAGACTATTTTTTATATTTAATAAATTATATTTCATATATTTATTAATAAATTTTTAACAAATCATCTAATAAATATATATATATATATATACATCTATTTTTTTTAAATATTAAAATATATTTATTAAATTAATTTTTAAAATATTAATATAAAATATATAAATATGGAAAATATAAAAATAATAAATAAAAAGAGAATAAATAAAAGTAATTAAGAAGATAAGAACAAATAAAAAAGAAAGAAGAAACTTTTTAAAAATTAATTAAAAATATTTTGTGGAATTAATTTAAAGTTATCTATAATATATTTAATAAATTAATTTTTAATACGTTATAAATATTAATAAAAATATAAAATATATTAGGTGAAAACAAAAAATTTGAAAATAAAAACTATTTTCAAAAAATAAAAATATAAATAATTTTCTTAAACTAATGATAGACCTGTTATATTTTCATGAGAATTACATAAGTTACTTCCTACTTTCATTATTTTTTATTTTATCATTTAAAATAAAATAAATTAAAAATAAATAAAATTTATCAAATACCATTTATGAAAATCATTTTTTTATGATCGTATTTTTCAAAAATAACATCTCGAGAAATAGAATTTAACATGTAAAACAAATGCCCTGATATACTAAAACAACGTTAGCATTAATTTTGTTTTTTTTTTTTTAGTGAACTAAAATAGTTCAATTTGTCAAAAGACATCTCTCCGCCCGCCGCAAACCTTTAGGTATTTTTTTTTTTTTTAATGTTTAAGTAGCAAGCCTTCAACTGTTTAAGTTGTCGTGGATAACTAGCTAACGTTTCAATTAAATAAGTATATATATTGTGTAGATCAAGATTTTTTACATAAGAGAAAGAATTAATCAACGTATACTTTCTAGTAATACAAATTTTATTAATTCATTTAAATTTCATAACTTAATTTTTTTATATATGTTATATAATAATGAATATTTATTTATTTTAAAATATTATTTTATATGTTAATATTAAGTGATATAATAATTTACTTATAATGATATACGAAATTTTGTATACTTGATATAGTTAATAAAAATATAAAATTAACATCAAAACTTGAATTGATAAAATTTATAATGTATAAGTTGAATAAATTTTGGATCTAATATAAATGGAGTTTGACCCAGGCAAATAAATATTTTAAGAGTTTTTAATGTTTTTAAAGCACTACTTTAATTAAAAAATTTTAAAATATTTATTTCTAATTTTTTGGGTTTATTTATTTTTTATCTTTCAAAAAAAAATATATATATATATATATATGATATTTTTTTCATTTATGTCATCTTACATTTTTAATTACTCTAATAGATAATTTGCAAAATATTTATGAATTAATAAATTATTTTAATAGCTTTAAACAATTAACCAAAATATCAGGTCGAATTAATTTTATAAAAAATGACCATGAAAGGGTAAGCAAAGAGATAAAAATATATATGAAGCCTCTTGTTTAAATCATTGGTATCCGATGGCAAAATTATTTCTTATTCTTAACATAGTGATTAGTGATATTAATGAATGATGAAAGTGAATGTATTTAAAGAGATAACTAAATTGATTAATAAAATACTTTTTTATAGAGTAGTGGATTACTAGAGTGACATCATGGTATGAGGTGAGCTTGATGTAGTTGACGTTGGGATGAGAGAGGAAGGTTCTTTGCATCAGGCAGGAAAGAGTTTGGAAGGATCGTTGATAGAAAAGCATAATACGGAAAAGCATATTTATATATCCTTCTAGATATTATATTTTTAATATAAAAGCAGTGGCTAATTTAACACACTCATAAAAGCTACCCTAGTCTTTTGCACCAAAGCAATGGACTTCTACTTTCAAAACCCTCATCCTTATCCATATCACCATCCTCACAATTCTGTTTCTATGGCTTCATCTTCCCCTGAGATCGAAGCACTATCCGATTATCTCATGCTCGACGATTATGTTGATCATCAAGATTCTCGATCATCACAAAGCGCAGAGTCATCAGAAAAGGCCACCTTCAGTATACGTACTAGTCCCGGTGCAACCTCTAGCATGCAAGTCCTTTTTTCTCTTTCTTCATTCAATTAAAAACAACTAGCGTGCAGTGTGTGTATAATTAATAATATAACAGGTATTTTTTTTCCTTTTGCTTTATGCAGAAAAAAATGCAAAAATGGAAACGAAGGAGGAGTGGGTCCAAGGATCGCGTTTAGAACCAAATCAGAGCTTGACATTATGGATGATGGATACAAGTGGAGGAAGTACGGCAAGAAGTCCGTCAAGAGCAGTCCCAATCTAAGGTAAAAAATGCTAATAGTACACTTACTTCTTTTTTTGTACGCATTACACAATGAGAGTTATATATACGTGGAAATAAAAGTGATTTTGTAATTTGAACATTCTAAACCAATTAATTAATTAGACGACGCAGGCTAGAGACTAGGTAATAACTTATGAGGAGACGTAGGACATGTCTAATATTGTGTATGGGATTGTGGCCGGCCAGTGGTATTATATATGTAATTGGGTGTTACGAATGGACATGGTCATGGACCCCAGACCGCAATTTGACCACTGTATGGTTTGTGACTATGTGCTCTCTTTTTTTATTATTAATTTCGATCATGATAACAGGAACTACTACAAATGTTCAAGTGGAGGATGCGGAGTGAAGAAAAGGGTGGAAAGGGATAGAGATGACTCCAGCTATGTGATAACAACTTATGAAGGAGTACACAATCATGAAAGCCCATTTACCACATACTACACCCCCATCTCCTTCCTACATTCTGATACTTTTGCATGTACCAACCCAACTCTTCAAACAACAAATTAAAGCTTTTTGCACCTCTCTTCCTTAATATGTACCAATACGAGGAAGCTATGGATCATACCATGGTCTAATTAATCATAATTATTCCCATGGTTCAAGAGATATTATATGATCTCACCATCAGACTTCTTTCAGAATTGTACACCTTTTTTTTGTATTTTGCTTTTAGATGAGTTTAATCAACCTTTGTTAGTTCTTGTAACAAGGAACATGATTCTCCATGTGTAAAGTTGTTCAAATCTAAAAAGTATCTTTTATAAAGATTGAGTATCCTTGTACTCTTTTTAAGAATTATTTTTACAATAATTATCTTTACAAAAGTTATGAGTGTGATCAAAGAGGTTATTAGTGTTATTTTTTGAATAGTTTATTCAATCAAGATTATGTGACTTGAATGGTTCTTGTTGTTGCTGAATAGATAAATTTTGTCATTTAAAAAAAAAAAACCTTGTCATTTAAATGACTTACCTCAATTCAAATATTTGGAAGAAAAATAATGTCACCTAAAGCTATGAATGTTAAAAAAATTATACACCTCCTTTATTTCAGAATTATTATTGTTTTATTTTGTTGTTTCAGAAACTACTTAATAATTACAAGTCTTAGATCTACATCGCATCATATTATTGACTTGTATATATTTAGATTTTTTTAATTGATTGCAAATTAATTGCTGCAGAACTATATATTACCGTAAAAGGAAAGTGTATTTGTATACGCTGGTGATATTTTTTATTTTTTTTTAAAAGCTAAACCATTTATTTATTGAATAAACAAATTGTTTCTTAAGATACAACATAGATTGTTTACTCTCCATATTGTATTAGAGCATATCATAAATTATTTTCCTATGTCATATTTAACAAATATAATTTGGGATTGGCATACCAATCCGAAAACCTACACCTCCTATTGAAACCAAAGGAGTACGATAGTCATTGCCACGATAATACCTTTATAGACATAACTATATCGACTGAGTTCCCTGGTAATTTATAAAAAATTATCTGGTTTCTAGTAATCCAGATACTCCAAACCCCAGCCAGCCAGAACACATGCCTGCACTGCTTCTTTCTTTTGCCAACCACCCAAGCTGCCGATGAGAGAAAAAGATTAGACACGTCCCCCGGAATAGGTCCTTGAATACCCAGCCAGCTGATAACATTATTCCATACATATTGAGCCTTGGCACACCTTAGGAACAGATGATTGGTATCTTCAATAACATTATGACAGAAGACACAAAGCGTCTCCTCCCCTGATATAGGAACGCCTCTCTTCAATAGATTAGTCATGGTTGGTAATCTATCTAATAGTAGTCTTCATGAGAAAGCAATTACCTTGGATGGTAGTCTATCTTTCCACATTCGTCGCAAATCCCTGGGTTCCATCTCGATTGGTCTAGACGTCGGCTGTTGTGGGCATAAAACCAAATAAGCGTCAGCAACTGAGAATACTCCATCCGTACCAGTCCTCCAACTCCATGTATCCGAGGTGAAGTCCACAAGCGACACTTGCTGCAGCCTACTTTGCAAAAGACGATACTGCTCTTCTTCCCACGCAAATAACTGCCTCCTCCATTCCCAGACCCACCCCCCTGATGCCTCCTTTTTGTCGTAAACAGTAGTACCCTTATCTGCTGCTAACCCATATAACCTGGGAAACTGCAAACTAAGGGATGTACTTCCTATCCACTTCTGTTCCCAGAAGAGAGTATCCTTTCTGTCCCCTACCTTTTTTATGACATTGTCCCGAAACCAATTTGGTTTGGTCGCTTCCGGTCCATCAATGGCCCATAGATCCCTCCACCACTGAGAGACCTTAGATAAATTCAGTTGTCCTTGGTTGAACTTGTATGTCTTCCCATATTTACACTCTATTAAGGTCGCCCATACTGCGTTTTGATCTGTTAATATCCTCCACCTCCACTTCGCAAGCAAACTCAGATTAAAGGTCCGTAGACACTTTACCCCAAGCCCTCTTCTTCCTTCGGCCTACACACATTTTCCCAACTTACCCAGGCTATTTTGTGGTCTGGTGATATGAAGATAACAATCAAACTTAGAATAAAGTTATAGATTCAAGAATTCGGTATTGCTTTTCAGAAAAAGAAAAAAAATAAAGTGGGGTGAGCAAAATTATGATATGTATATTTAGGAACTATTGTCTAAAATAGGTTCTCGAAAAGTTACAAATATCAAATAAGGAAATGAAATCAACATTGAGGAAATTAAACGAGCTTTCATAATAAAAAAGGCTTGAAATTCAGAAAATGATAAAAGAGCACATTTGGAATACGTGAGATTTGTGTTAGACCTTTTTTTTATTTTTAGAAAAAATAATAGTAAAAATATGTTTGGTTATAATTTAAAAAAATTATTTTTTAAAAATGTTTTCAAAAAATAATTAAAAATAAAAAAGTTGTTTTCAGTATTTTAAAAAGTTAAAAACTATTTGAAAATCTAATAATAATATTTTAATTATATAAAAAGCAATATATAAATATATTTTAAACTATATAAATAATTTATAATATTTTTTATAAAATTGATTAAACTTAACATTATTATTTTTTGAAAATAAAAAATATCAAATAAAAATAAATATATTTTTGTTGAATACTTGAAAATAAAAACAATTTTAAAAAAAAAAATCTCAAACAAAACGTCATTTTATTTTCTCGAGATAGATGACATCAGCAAGAATATGCAATTAGTTTGTAAGGAAGTAGTTGAGACAAAGGATTAGAAAGGAAAAAGATACCGGTCAATGTGCAAGTTTTAGGAGTTTTATTTCTCTCAAAAATAAAATAATCACATACTGTAAACATTTAAGCAAGTATGCGGTGGAAAAAAATCTATAAATATTCTTTATTAATGTCATTTACAAGGGAGAAAACTCCTACAAATGATTTTACTAAACTCAGGAGGGTTAAAATAATGATAAAGAGTGAAGAAATTAAGATTGATGTTGTTACCTGTTTTCCTCCATTTTCATGAACAAGCGTACATCTCACTTAGTTAGGAAAGACAAAAATTCTCAATGGGCATCTATTCCAATCTGCTATGAGTTTGACATAAATACTTGATCAAGTATATAGATATTATGCGTAAATTTTGAACGGAGATGTAGACGATAATGAATAGTGCCTACCTGAAGCCAAGCATCACGACACACAGGAATCTCGAAATTCAAGTAAGGGAGAGGGTGTGGAGGTTATGAGTGCAGGTATCAGGGATTCAAATAGAAGATAAGGTGTGGAGATTACCAGTGCGGATATCATGGAATTCAGATAGAATTTTTGCCTAATACTGTTCAAACGTATCACGCTATGCCAGCCTCAAGGGTACTTTTCGGTTGTCGATCTTTAGGTTAACAAAGGGATACAAAAAATATATATATTTTAATTTAAAAATATAAATTCATTAGTTAAATAATTTAAATAATAATAATAATTCAATAATAACTTAGAATAATAATTTAATTAAAATATATTTATTTTAATTTTTAATTTCTTTTCTAATTATTTGTTTTTTATTTTGCATTAAAATATAATTAATAAATTAATATATAATTAATTTAAAAATATAACTACATAAAATTGTAAAATGATGATGTAGTTGGTTACCCGTGAATTTATTCCAACCCAAAAAAAATTGATGGAGATGGATATTAAATTTTAAATCTGACTCATTTTTCCCTGAATACAACATGACTTGTTTTTGTAAAAATAGGGACGGAGATAATGAAATTCGTCTTCGACCCGTGCCGTTGCCATTTCACGACATAGTCATCCATGCATTCTAAAGCAACAAATGAGTCACTTCTTACATTCATGAATTATGTATTTTTTGGGTATCAGACATAATGTGGCAACTAACCAACCCACTGCATATATAAGAAGAATTAGAGATTGTATATCCTTTAGATATTGTGAGAATTCAGTAAATTTGAGTAAGTTTATTTTATTAAAATATGAATATAAATTATATAAAAATTAAAAATTTTAATATATAATAAGTTTAAAATCACATAATATGTTTAAATTATTTTAAATAAGTAAAAATTATAATTGAAATATTCAAAATTTTAAAATTTTTTCAGACATAAAAAGAAATTATATTTAAAATACTTAAAATTAGAGTAGTATAGAAGAATATCACTAAAAAAATTTATTCACGAGTTTACGCTGATCTTACCAAGTTTATTCTAATTTTACAAATTTATTCCAATTTTCTTAAATTTACTACTTTTTTTTATTTTATAAGTTCGTAAAAAATTGGCACAATTTTAAGAGTTCACTCTCTATCAGGATAACTATTATGGTTGGTTATTAAGTAAACGACTCCAAATATAATCAATATAGTGTGTTTCTGGCATATTTAATAGCGCAACAAATTCGGAAACTTCATTAATATTATTTAGGAGTGGTAAAATGAATTTAGCTTGTAAGAATAACAATGGATTGATTTGTCATAGTTGGACACACTAAACAACATTATCTACAAAATTTGAATTTTTTACAAACAATATAAATTTAATTATAATAACAACATTTTTTTATTTTCGATAAAATCATGATTTTACAAAAAAAAGTAAATCTTACTTAATTAATTTTATTTTGTTGATAAGGTTACGATTTTATAAAAAAAATGTTATAGCAAATTTGATTTTATTTTTTTAACAAACTTTTTTTTAGAAATTCTATGTAATAATTTATTTTTTACTTTAAATCATTTTATTAAAGGGATTATAAAGATGTCTAGTGACAAGAAAGTTTACCTGTAAAATGGAGGAAAAGAGAGAAATCGTGAGTAAGAGGATGGAGAAAAGCAAAAAAGAAAATGAGTGGTGTGTAGAGCTCTTTAATTGAAGAGCTCTATTTCACGAAAGTGTTGTTGTAGCTAAGAAAACCTGAGAGAAAATGTGCAAGCTGAATGGGAGGAAATGAACTTTTGTTAACTATGTAGAGTTAGTTACAACTAAAGCTTTGCCAAAAATATATCTACAAAAGTTGAGAAGCAACAAATCTATAACTAAGAGAACATACTAACTTTATAATGATGGAAATAAAATGAACTTATAAATCAATACATATAAAATTATAGTATGTATAAAGAATAAATATAAATGATAGAGAAAAAAGAATCTATGTATCTCATATATATTAAATTGGAGTTCTTGATCATTATTAACAGAAACTCTACAAGTGATTATCTTAGAGATATAAGTTCAATAATAACTCTTAAGAGTTTTACTACCTACTTTCTATGGGATTATTTTTGAGAATGTGTATATTAATTTGCTTAATGGGATGATAAATTTATAATCCCCCAAGGTAGGCAGGAACCCCTCAAATGTGTTTTTTATGATTGACTTTACCCATCACAAAGTTAATCTTATTGTAATCTATTCAAATAATCATAAAGATATTATAAAATATGATTATCATCATATCTTAAATTTCCAGATAATGATAAAAGATAATTAATATCAATCCACAATTATTTCCAACATTCCTACTTGGATGGTATTAATCAATAATACAAAGACAAATAATTAAACTAGAATGACAATTATAGACAAATATTATATTAGACAACAATATAAGAAATCTGAGCTACAAAATAATATCCTATAGGGATATATATCATGCATGTTAACAAATATTTCTCATAAATTATATAGAATAATGTAGTTCAATAAAATGATACTACATGTTCCTAAACATCCAAAAAAATGCTAAGAGATATGTTATTAACATTATATTACTTCACACATATCTCATAAGATTTTCAGACTCTCACTGATATAAGATATCAAAGCTTAACCAAATCATATGAGTTATAAAACTCCAATAGTTAAGTATTTTATCAGTGAATAAAAAAAAGTTTTATTAATATCATTTTTACTTGAGTCCAAAAAATTATAAAGCGGGAAAACATAATTCACATGCATTTAAGTACTCATCATAGCCTAACAACAAATGTAATTACATATAGACTACATAAAAGCTCTATAATATTTGACATTCAACTAACCTGAGTTTCAGAAAATGAGTGACTATGTAAGAATCTGAAGACAAGTAGAAAATCTTTAAATTTCCTACTAGGACCTCATAGACACCTAATTTATATAAAATAACATTCAGATTGTTATGGCCACAAAATGTCAATTGAGCAAACACTTAGATAATTGGTCCAAACAAAAAATTCATAAGTACTTCAATAGTGCAAAATTGTACTCAATAAGAGTGTTATCATAATAAGCACTTTTACAAAGTAGAAAATCATACTCGATAAGTGTATTGTATCTACAATATACTTACATAATTGCATGTCAATAGGATTAATATGCAATACCCAACAAAATGCTCTTAGTAGATGTCTATTAAAATACAATGAATTTTATGTATCTCAATTAAAATAGGAAAAAAATAAAGAGTCAGGTCCTATAGAGTATGTCATATCATAATTAAATGTGCACAAGAATACATGACATTACAGATAGATAATTCTCGAGACATAATACAAAATTATATACTTCTAAAATTTTGATAAATTAAAATATGAAATTTGGGTAAAAGAGATGAATAATGCATATTTGTATGCCAAAATGATTAATGTACAATATCCAATAGAATGACCTTAACATCTGTTAAAGATGTTTATAAAAATACAATGGATTTTATGTATATCAATAAAAAATAGGGAAAAAATTAAATAGGGAAGTCTATAGAATATGTCATATCATAATTAAATGTGCATACAAATATATGACAATAAAAATAAATAAATCTCAAAAGATAATACAAGATTATATATATTATCACCAATCCTTAATATACCAAAAAAAAAATATTAGGATTATCATTAGGGTACACTAGTATTAAAACTTCTACTGATAATGGGATGATGACTTTATAAGATAATAATAAAAGTGAATTAAAATTCACTATTTTTCTATTTCAGGAATTAGAAAGTAGTATAATAAGAAATTTTTAATGAGAGAAGTTGTTAAAAAACGAGAATATGAAACTTACAAATTCATCCATAAGAATAAATAATTCTCAAAAATGGTTTCATAATTAAACACATATTAGTCAATCATTTAAAAAATATTGACCCCTATGAGGATCTTGAAAAAGTAATTACATAAGCGAGAAAAAAGATCTCTTGATAATTTTATGTAGAATATGAAATCATAAGCAAATTCTCAAGTAATCATAAAAAAATCAAAGTGCTACAATAAACAATATTCACACACACACTTGAGAACAAAATATGATTACATGCAGCAAAAGAATACGAGACATATTCTTACAAATATTAAGGATATAATAATAAATAGTTTCTAACTCTCATAACAATTTATAATGGACATAGGTTTATTTATATATCCCAAAATAAAGCATATAGTTTTTACAAGAATACCATCAACAACATTATAAAATATGGTATGGAGAAATTAATTTCTTCAAATTTGGGATTCATATATTGTCCTTATAAGTATTGCATACTAATATTGCATATCAATAAAGAGTTTATTATACAAGAAAATATTCTACAAGAGATCAATACAAAATCCTTAATATAGATCCAAAAAACGTGATTACAAATAATGTGATAAGAAAAAATAATTTTATCAAGAAAATTTATTTTTGCAGATGTATGATTAATTGAACATTTAAGGTAAAAATCTTATACCAAGACAACTTATTTTATAAGATATTAATTAAATTATAATATACAAAATCCTTCTACCTGATAAAGAAAAAAATAGTTGACATAACAAAAAAATATTCAGAGGGATAAATAAAATTAAACTATTCATTTATCACACCAGAATTATGTCAAGTAGTGTCTACCAATCCGGGTAAGTCCACTACCTACATAATAGTAATATATATATATATATATATATATATATATATATATATATAGAAAATTTGCACCACAAGAAAAAAAATGCAACAATTTTTTTGTCCAATTAAAGGTTATAAGTCCTTACGGAATAAAAAGAAAATGACAGTATAAATTATGGTTCCATATAAATATAATTAAACATGATAAAATTAGGAAAATAAATAGAACATTACAACAATAGGGAAACATTATATAATTCTAAAAATTCAATTAAAAGAGAATCTCTAACCAAACTACAATGGACTATAACTTATATCAATAAAATCCTAATATAGATAGAGTATAAAAAAATTATTAAAAAAAGAAAAGAGAAGTACATTGTACAACACCAAATTACATTAACAACAATACACTGATAGAGTATAATTATCATCATTGCAATCACATAAATACATCTACGAAAGGTGAAATTACAATTATGTAAATGAAAAGAGAAATTATGTCTATTGTCCAATAAATTTGCATCATTTGAATCATATATATTATATGACCAACATACAAAATTCACATTACTATAGTCATTATAGGCAAGTAATAATAATACAAATTAATAAAGAAAATTATGTGCATAAGAGAAGAACAATTAAGATTGTGCATAATTAATAAAATGACCTAAAATAATTTATAAATGATAATTTAGTATTAAAGAAAGTATATTATAATTGGAGAATACAAATACCGTAAAGAATTATCACAATGAAAATAGGTTCAAAATTCAAGATTATAATAGTAAAAAAATGTAATTTATTCTTGAATTAATCAAATATTTTTTTAATTAATCAAATATTTTTTTATTATACTAAAAAATACCAATAATATTAAAATATTAAATAAATATAGTATTTGTGAAAAAATAAGAATATAAAAAAATGATAAGGTATTTATTTAATAATATTGGTCAAATTACTCATATTGGTCACACAAATCATCTTATGTTGAAAATAAGAAAGTGAAGTTAACACAAATCATCTTATGTTGCTCACACAAATTACTCATATTGTTCAAACTTAACCCTTAAGTAATTTTGAAAATAATTTACCCAGTAATTGAATTCAAAAGAAAACTAGGTTTTAAAGGGGTAGCACACTTAAAGAGAAGTTTCAAATTTCAATACATAATTTACCTTTATAAGAGAGTAATTGAATGGAACTTTAATGTGTTATTTTAATAATAACAAATAGCATAAATCCTCAATTTTTGTTTTGTGCAAAAGATAATAATGAACTATATTATAAAATGAGTTTAATTGGTATACACTGTCAGTGTAAAGATTTTTACACTGACAGTAAATCACAACCCTTCATTCATGGTAGATTTGTTGACTTTACTCATTACTATTTTAAAATTCATATAAATGAAAAGTCATCATTGAATGTTGTAAGTGTAAAAATCCTTTACCGTGACAGTGTATACTAATTAAACTCTTATAAAATTTCACTAAAAACACAAAAAAACTTCAATCCAAATTTAATTCTCTAATAGGAAAATAACCATAATATGTATCTAATTTGGCTTTGATACCAATTGATGGAAATAAAATGAGTCTATAGATCAATAGATACAATATTACAGTATGTATAGAAAATAGATCTAAAAGATAGAGGAAAGAGAATCTGTATACTTTGTATATATTGAGTTGAAATTCTTGATCTTCATGAAAAACAATTCTATGAATGATTATTGTAGAGATATAAATTCAATAAGAACTATTGAGATTTTACTGCCTACTTTCTAGGATATTATTTTAGAGAATATTCTGTATATTAATTTGCTTAATAGAATAACAAATTTATAATCTCCTAGGGTAGGTAGACCCCCCAAATGCAATTTTTATGATTGACTCAGTCCATCATAAAGATATTATAAGATATGATTATTATCATATCTTAAATGACAAGATAATTGATTAATATCAATTCACAATTATTTTCAACATATAACTAATCATTTATACATGTTACACACGCAGAAAAAATCTAGAGAGAGAAGTATTATATAATCAATATTTAATCTCTAGAGAGAGAGTAAAATAAACATGTATGCATATCAAATATAGTAATCTTCATACAATTGTATTAGATAATCTCTTAAATTAAAAAATGTAAATTAAAAGAGTTTAATTAGTATGCATTGACAGTGTAAAAGAGTTCTATATTTACATTCAATCACAACACTTTATTTATAGAACTTTTAAAGTATTAATAAATAAAGTCAACAAATTATTATAAATAAAAGGTTGTGATAAAATATCAATGTAAATTTTTTTATATTCCCTGTATACGATCCTTTTTTGCAATTAATAAAGTTTAAGAAGAATTTATAATCTTCAATCAAATTTTCATATATTCTTCAAATATAAATATCACATCTCACTTTAGGGTAGGGAAAGAAGAAATTGTGTTGGATTTGATATATTTTGCATCATAATGGTCGAATTAGTTTCTCAATGTTAATTAGGATTGTCATAAGTCAGTAATATTAAACTCACTTCTATAGGCATACCAAATTAAGTCTATTGAATAAAATAATTAATACAATTATAGTAAATATGATATTTAAATTGAAAATGGAAAACACGAACGTCCTAACATATTAACTCTAAATAAGAAGGGTTTTAAAATGAAGGGAATATCTAATATGAAAAGTTGATGGTGCAACTAGTAGATAGTGCCGAATGGCCCGTAAGCACTTCAGCTTGTTTGACTTTGACAATTGACATAATATAGTCAGAGAGAGGAAACCTTTTCCAGTTGTCGAAATGGAATAGTCAATCTGCCACTCATATGCATGTTTTAATTATTTAAAACTTGCTAGTATTTTTTAATATAAAACTTGCTATTTGTGAATCTAAATTAGATTAAATTTGATCGAACGGATTACAGATTTAAAGTTTAAATCAGTAGATTTGTGGATAGTTCAATTTAAAATTTAATTTTTTATTATATATATATTTAAAAATTATGTAAATATAATTTGATAATACAATTTAAAATTTAAATTATTTACAAAGTGAAATTTAAAGTTAAAAAAGTAATGTATTTAAGTAATGCGATAATAAAGATTGTGAGTTATTAAATTTTATTATTTTTACCTTTTTAAAATTTAGATTTTATTATTTATAAACTATTTTTATATACAATTTTATTAATATGTTTTTTGAAAAAAAAATATGTCTCAATATTTTGTTCATGTTTTCTTATTTTATTTTCTATATTTATAGAAAACAAAATATATATATATATATATATATATATATATATATATTTATATTGTAATTCATAAATCTAATCTAATCATTCGTTTTTAATAAAATTGAATCAAATCACTAATTATTTTTTAAAAATATAATCCAATTCAATTAAATTTAATGAAATCAAATTTTATTTTATTCTAAATTCAATTCAATCCGAAAACACTCCAGTAATAAAATAAAAGAGAAAAAGCAATCGGCAGCAATTGCATATTAAAAGTTCACAGGATATAAATGAAAACAGGATATTTTAAATAAAAGATATATACACCAAAAAACAAATAGATTAAAAAGGTCAAGCTATACTACGTTTTAAGGAATTGGTTAAAACATTATTTTTTTTATTAAAAATTATATTTTAATGTAATTTAAAATTATAAGAATACATAATTTTTCATATTTTTATATTTTTTTCTCTTCTTAGTTTCTTTATTCAATTTTCAAAGCATCGGTTAATAGTTTCAAATTGAAATTATGAATCCCTGCATTTTAAATCTTTAATTGTTTAAGAATTTTACTTACTAAAACATTTATTTTATGAATTTAGACTAAATAATTTTTTATGTTGATCGTAATTACTTCAAACATGTTTGAATTAAAGTTTACATATAAAATTTTAAATTAAAAATATGATGTATTTGTTTGATAACAAAATTATAATAATGTGATTTATGTTTAACTTTTTTAAAAGTATTTTTTATAAAATGAATATTTTTAAGTTATATTTCATCTTATTTTATTATAATAAATAAATAATTAATTCATCAATAACAGTACACGGGTTAGTTAATTAATCTTAAATAGAAATATGGGAAATTAATTTTATTTTGAAAATACCTTTATAATGTAGTAATAATAACAAGTAATGATACAAAAGTGTATTTAGTAAGGCCAATAAATTAACTATTAACTTATTTGATTAGCTTCAAAATAATTTAACTAGATTTTAGTTTATAATTTATTTAATTTTATTTCATTACTATATTTATATTTTAATACATTTTCTTATCATTCTTATTTTTTTACCTATTTTTTATTTTATCGTGCCCAATATTTCTAATTTATCGTGGGAGACTAGATTATAGGATTATTTTCTATCAGTTTTGGTTAATATAAAAATATAATTCAAAAGATATTTATTTTAATTATTGCACTATTTTTAGTATTTGTTGGGTTACTTTTAATATTAAATTATTTAATTTAATCATGCCACTTTTTATACTATTTAATTTTTTATGTAGTTGAAATTAAAAAAGATTTAACATTGCAAATTGAATTAATTAATATTTCATTACTTGATGCTATATGAAAATTGTAAAAAAGAAACTCAATATAACAGTAGTTTAAATTGATAAATTAAGAAATTTATATCTCTGAAAACGAGTAAATATTAAATTTGATTAATACTCATAAGATAAACTTGTTTAAATATGTAGTTGAAATTAAAAAAGATTTAACATTGCAAATTGAATTAATTAATATTTCATTACTTGATGCTATATGAAAATTGTAAAAAAGAAACTCTATATAACAGTAGTTTAAATTGATAAATTAAGAAATTTATATCTCTGAAAACGAGTAAATATTAAATTTGATTAATACTCATAAGATAAACTAGTTTAAATAAAATTACTTGTCCAAATAAAAAAAAGCATATACAATTTTTAAAAAATAAATAGAATCATATTAGGCATTTTATAAAAGAAAATATGCTAACAACTATCTTTTACATAAAACAATAACATTATTACTTATTATACATATGTCTGAATTAATTTTAATTTATTAAAAAATAAATTAACATAAATATTAATATTATATATAATAAGTAATTTAAATATTATGAAAATTTTATTTTTTTACTATTTTATGAAATTGTTTTCGTATTATACTATTTATTTTATCAATTTTACTATTTGTTTTAATTTTTAATTAATATTCTATCACCAAGAATTTTATTAAGAATTTATTTATTTTTAAAACTCTAAAATTATAATTAGATAATAATATGTTTTTTCTAAAAAATAAAAAATTTATTTAAATAATATCACTTATGTAGTTATGTCTTTTTATATCATTTTACACTTACCAACTAGCTTATCAATTAGTTTTATTAAACATTTCTATTCCATCAAGCAAGTTTATTTGCTCAAAACTTATAAGTTAGGATCTTATTAGCTAGTAGTTAACTTATCAAATATCAACTAACTTATAAGCTAGTTTTGTTCAACACACCGCCTAAAGATAATTTTTTTTACAATAAATATGTTTATATAGTTAAGAAGTTAAAGAAGATGTTATTTGATATGAAACAACATTTGCGTTAAATGCTACATAAATATTTTTTACAAAATTGAATGACGGAATTTTTTCTCCTCTTTTTCCAAATTTATTTTTTTATCTTCATGATTTTTTAGCCAACTCTCACCTATTGTGGTTAGAGATAAACACATGGGTAACTAGATTTGTGAAACTTGTAATATGTAAAACTGGACCCATGAAAAAGGTATTTTAAATGGATTCATTATAGTTGAATTTGCACCACCCGCAAAGCCCATGAAAGTCCAGGAGTCACATAAAAAACATAAAAAAACTTTCCTTTTAAAACAAATTTACCTCAATTTAAATTATTATAAAAACTTTAATATATATCTAAAGTGATCTCATAATGGGTTACGAGATAATAATTAAAAGCAAAATAAAATTATTTATTACTTAATATTTAAATCTTAAATGTCATTACAAATATAATTTCAATTTTTAAATATAAAACAAAATTGTTCCAATTTAAAATATAAGTACACTAAAAAATAAAATCTCCAATCTCAATTGTTAATGTTTTTTATACATCTCAATTCTTAAATATTATCACAAAAATATTGAGTTTTTTTCTCTTTAACCTTATGATATGAATAATATAATCTTTTATTTATAAAGTTGACTATGAGAATTGGCACCGATTAACTCACTAAATTTAGGCCCGTTCGGGGTGGTTATGAGTTTCTAGTTTTTTATTTTGAAATATATTTTAAAAACAGAAATGTAAGTACCTGTTTATTTAATATGTTATAAATTCAAAGAATAAATAGTGAAAATGATTAAATTTAAGATTTTACTTAAATTACTAATTGATTTGAGATGTGATGAATTTATTAGTTTGAAAATACTATATGGTTGTACTAGGCTGATGATAGAAAAATATGGGAGAAGAGAATAATTATTATTCTTTTTCTTCGGAGGGTTTTAACTGAGTTTCGGGAAGTTCTTGGAGTTTTCGTTATCGAAAGGGAGGGGTTGCATTTAACAAACTAAATTTACTAAATACAACCCAACGCTACATAAATTCTTTTTCCTTTAGTTTTCTTATTTATCTTCTCGTGCGATTGTCCATTTTCTCTCCCTCACCGCAATCTTTCGTCTCTTGCATGACGGTCGAAACGTTGACCGAATTCGACGCGGTCTCTTCTATTGCTCCTGATTCTGAGAGGTGATCAGTATAGGTATGTTTGATCGTAATTTTCTAAACCTTTTTTCGATCGTTTTCGATCCTTTCATTTTCGTCCAAGATGAAATTTCTTTGAAGATCTTGATTTCTAAGGTTCTTGTTTAATTTCGGATTCTTGTTAGGTTCCTGTGTAATTTTTTCGGTTAATTCTTCCCGTTATGTTTTAATCGGCTTTTGGACAGAGAAATAGGTAAGGGAAGCTCTTTTGTTGATTTTTGTTAATGGACAAGTGATTTGGTAGTTGAGAGATTTGAGTTATTTGAAATAACAAGTATTTTGACTATATTTTGAATTATTTAAGATAACATTTATTTTAATTGTGTTTTGAGCTATTTAATATAGTGTATATTTGATTGTGATTTGAACTGATTAAGTTAACGTATATTAAGATTTCATAGTTGATGTTAATGATTATTATGTGAATGATGTTTGATCTGGAATTGGATGATTATTGGATAGTTTGGATGTGGCAGTTATGGTATGGTAACTTAGTTTCACTTGAATTGACTTATTGGAATGACAATATATTATTTGAAATTGTGATGTAATGCATATGATTAGAATGCATGATGAGAATTTATTTATTGATGTTGTTGGTTATGGGCAATTATAGTTGGGTAACCTAGCCTTGGATGATATGTCTAGTGAGATACATTGATGTTAGGGACACAGTTGGGGTCAATGTAATCCAGAATATCAGATATGCAAGAGTATATTTTCGTGATTTACATTGTGGTTCTGGTACCAGATATGCAAGGGGGTGCCTAAAGGACATACTCAGATAACAACTGTGTGTCACAGGGTGTCAGGTAGGCACTAGACATCAGTTTGTGGTTGTCATATGAGTATTGCTTAGACTTACATTAGTGGTAACACAGGCATATTGGATGTCTGTCACCAATTGGAAGGGGTCTTAAGCCGCCTCGGTGTCCGAACTCAATGTAGATATTCCGAAATATGTCGCGTCTAAACATGTTATTGTGTGAAAAGCTTGTATTCAAGGGAATATAAGTGTGTTTGATTTGATTTATTATGATATTTAATTAATATTGTATTGATTAGTCATGAGTGCTTATGTTCAGGTGGAATATAAAATGATTGCTTGGTTGTTTACTATTAGTGAATGTGTATTGATGGTACTAAATATAAACGTTGTGCAACCTTCATGCTTTACGATTGATGTAATGGTATGTTGCGTATTATGTAAGCTTACCCTTGCATTGTTTGTGTTGTTTTGTCTGACTGTGATGATCGTGCTTTGCACGGGAGCAGATAATAGTAATGATGCAAAAAAGCAAGATGCTTTGAAATGAAGTATGTTGGATTGTGGCTGGAAGTTTCAAAGGATGTTATTCTATTGTTCAATATGTATATGAAAGAATTGTGTAGAAATAATGTTATTTGAATTTAGAGGCATTGTTGTGAAGTTATGTGATTATTATATTATTATGGAAGTTTTGTGAATATGGTGTAAAAAGATAGATGAATTGCGATATACATGCATAAGAATGTAGAATTATATGTCAGCATGTTGGTTGGTTTTGGAGTAGAGGTTGTACTATCGCCCAGGTTTGGCTATCTGCAGGGTCTAGTAGGGCGATAGTTGTCGCTGGGTGGGCTACCCTGGGTATCGCCAGACAATAAGGTTCGTTGGCGAACTGAAATTGTGTGTACTCTGTTATATTTTAATTTGAACTTTGAAAATGTTATAATGTATGCTTTAATATTGAGTATAATATAATGAAAATTTTATATCTTGGTATTTGGATTATAGATAATAGTAATTTAAATAATTTTTAAGAGAATTTATAGTGTAAATATAAAATAAAAAATTTGGAATGTTACAAGAAACATGTTCAATGGTTTTGTTGGTTTTTTACTCATCTTCAAAACAGTTTTTACTAAATTTTAAAAACAATAAAATTTGGTTTTTAGATTTTTATTTCTGTTTTTATTTAAGCTTATTACTTGATGTCACTTGTCACCATTGACCATTATCTTTGATCGGCGATCACCGGCCTCCACCTTTTGACCAGAAGTCACCGACCACCAGCTTTGTCTAACGGTCATGGCTGCCTTTCGATCAGCGGTCACTAGCCCCCACCTCTGACCAGTAGTCATCGGTCGTCACTTCCGATCGACGATCACCAAACGCTACTTTCGACCAGCGATCACCAACCGCCACATTTGACCAGCAATCACCAATCACCACCTCCGACCAGTGGTCACCTGTCGCCACCTCTGATCGATAGTCACTCGCCGTCACCTCCGACCAGCGGTCACCCGCCGTCACCTCCGACCAGCGGTCACCCACTGCCACCTCCGACCGGCTGTCACCTCCAATCGACTGTCACCCACACCACCTTCGACTGACGATCATTGACTGTCACCTCTAACCAGCGGTCACTAGTTGCCACGTTCAACCAGCGATCATCGACTGTCACCCTCGATCACCGATCATCCAACCACTACCTCTGACCACTAGTCACTAACCACTAACTTCGATCGCCAGTCACTGACCACCATCTTCGATCGCTAATAACCGACCGTCACTTTCAACGACTGTCTCGATCACTACCTTCAACTAGTATTTTAGTTAAGATTTGAAAAGAGTTTTAAATTTAGAAACAAAAACAATATTGTTTTTAAAATTTTAAAAACTTAAAAGCAAAACTAATTTTTATTTTTAAAAATTTTAAAACCAAAAACCAAAAAACTCCCCAAACACTACCATGATAATATAATTTTAAGTCACATACTATATATGTTTTGCAATAGAAACTTAAAATAAAATATTCATTTAACAGTTTTTGTTGTGCTTCATTTAATGTCCTTATGCTCCTCGATCATGTGCCTCCCTCCCTCGTAGTCTATCTACTCTTACACAACCACGTCACTTCTCTCACATCGTGCCACATTCACCACATACTAAATCATCTATGATGTCATTCTCAAACCCACTTAGGAAGAAGTAGCCGCTTCCATCTTAACGCAAAAAGCCGCATCTGCAATGCGGAAGCAAACACGCAATAATACTCCCGTGTTAGATCCAAAATCGACAATGATAAAATTAACGAAAGGTTTGTTGTAGCGTATATAGAATTGAGAAGCAACATACAGTTTAGGATCCTAAAATTAAAAAATAAAAAATTTGTTTGGTTAGTATTTTTTTTAAAAAAAAAAAATTTTAATTTTTAAATATATTTTGAAAATAGAAACAACATAAACATGTTCAACAATAAAATTTAGTTTTTAAATTTTTATTTTTATTCAAACTTATCACTAGACACCACTTGATTCTTTTGCTCTTTGTTGGCGGAGCGGCATACCAAAAAAAAAAGGAAAAAACCCTTTTTCGATATTGGATTTGAACCGATGTTGCCTATTTCTTAAGGGCGAACTGATCAACTTGCATGTATTAAGCATATTGCCTAACTAGCATGATTGAGCCCTACAGTGATAGAACCTGGTGAACCGGACATACTATTTGACTTGCTCTTTTTTCTCTTATGAAATTTCTAGTTAAGATCTTCTTTCATACCTAAACCTCTCTCTTATATACATTAGGACCAAACTCAACTGATTCAACTCAAGCAATCACAGCTTCTTTAACAGGTGAGGAAGTCGAACTCTCTTTCTTCATTCAATATCTGTCTAGCCTACTAATGATGCCCATTCTTATCTACGCTATTTACCCAATGGGTCCAAAAGAAATTTATTGGAGAAGACATAAATAGTAATAAAAGTAATGAATCCGAAAACAATAAAACAGATAATAGAATAAAATGAGTTGATGCCAATAAATGGAAAGATGAGAATGGAAAAGGGGAGGTAGGGCTTCTTCTTTTTTCTACTTTCATGCCTTTGCCTTTCTCATTTGCTTTTTAGCTAAACAATACAGACTACTATCCCATTCCAACCAAGCTCAAAAGATAAGGGCACATGTGATACATAGTTTAGAGTATAACTAGCACCAAGATATATTTGATGAGTTTGCATAACAAGTCAAGGACGATGATCTCTGATTTGGAACCTTCTAACATCTTGAATTGATTGAGAAAGAATGATTCCCTTTGGACAGAAATAGGGTCTTTCCTGCACGGAGTAGTTAGTATAGAACTATAGATCTGGTTGGTTGTTGACCAACTGAGTTTCAAATCTCTTGGAGAAAACTTCATTCGAATTGCATGTGTTGTGTTAAGGATATAACTTGTACTCTATTTGTTATGCCCTCCTTTCCATCTGTCAATGGGGAGCAACCTCATTCTCGAACAAATGACCATTTCTCTTTCAATCTAGGTCTGCTTCAATGAGCCTCACTACTTCATGAAGTGAAAGGGGCCTCCAAGTAAAGGCAGCTAAGGAAACTGCCCGTCTAACAACATCTTTTCTAGGTAAGTGACTCTCATATTTTGGAGAAAGCGCCCTTATTCGGATTCGGCCGATGTTGCCTATTTCTTAGGGCTTTAAGAGCGCGACTCTTCTTTATTTGTATAGACCATGTTTTAGTCTAGTTTGCCACAAGGCATGCAAACAAGGCCTATGTGGAAGAAAGAAGTCAAGTTGGACAAAAGAGAGAAAGCACTTGCGATACACTGACTATATCGACAAATCAAAGTAGTGGTAATGAATATACATCGACGCTGCTTGCGCAGTCTTGGAAATGGTTGCTTGTCAATCAGCATCTGTTTTCCCTTATCGGGAAACTCAGGACTGGGCGGAACAAGAGGCTTGATGGAATGAAGGGTACGAGGGATTGCAAGCTTCGAAATCCACATTTTTATTAAAAAGTTCCGTTAGGTTCTTAGTAGCAATCTTCAACTCGCTACATTCTTAACTAAAAAAAAGGGGTTGTAGCAACTTCAGAATCCATGGATTTTTCACTTCTTTTTCTAGAATGGAACGAACGACAATGTATGTAAAAGTATGGCCGATAGTAGTATTAAGACGGGCCCCTTCATTTACAGGAATAAATGATGTAGCCGTATTGCTTGGATGACGTGTTTGTATGGAACACATGCACGAGTACCATGAGAATTAGGTGATTGGGAAGCTCGGGAATGAGAGGCCCACCTCCATCTGGCTAATCAAGGTCAGGGGCATCAGGCTCTAGGGAGTCAAGCGCCAGTTGATTTATGCTCACTTCGGACGAGCCCATCAAGTTTCTGCCAGAGCTGGTTCCGAAGATCGATGTCCAACCAAGGTTGTTATCCATCATCTTCTTGCTCATCCACGTAGTGTCCTTGGTTGCGACGAAGGCCTTTAGAACGAATCCAATGGCCCAGGTGAGACCAATAAAATGGAGGTCTTTCGAAATTTCCTTGATAAGGCTTTATTGCTTAGTGAGACAAGAAGTCTCTAGACGAGACTTTAGAATTCGTCATAGGAAGCCACCATGACAACAACATAATACATTACAGCAAGCATGGTAAAGAGGAAGAGGCGAGTGGGCCATATACCATGATGGATTGTATAGAAGATAAAAAATATGTTGTAATGATACTCATGTTGGGGTCTTCTATCTTTTCAATGGTTAGTTAGGCTGAAGAATAATAACAAGGGCGGTGGTTGGGGAAGGTAATCATAATAGTATCTCAATAGAATTCTCTCTGTGTGTTGGGTGCCACATAGTTGCTCTTTATACATTCTACGCAATAAAAGTGAGGAGAAAACCACCCCCCATTTGATCAGACCGTCCTTGATGAAGGCTGAAGGTGAGACCGAAAATTTTGTGAGGTACTAAGTAAGTTGGGAACCATCAGGTGGTGTTTATAGAATACCGATTGTATTACCAAAGAATCTCTCTATGCGGTGTTCGTGCAACATAGTTGCTATAGTCAAATAACTCTTTGACGTAACAAAAGCAGAGAATAAACCATTTTCCGTTGGATGTTTCACTGCCCCAGAATTAATATCCTAGAACAGGAGATCTATGTTGCGATGTAGAGTAATGACCTATCGTAAGTAGCTTAGCTGTGTTGAGAAGCCTCGATGCGCCAGACTGATAAACAACTGACCATTGATTTGAAACCTCAAATGGATGGATCGGGAGACAAAGCCAAAGATTCCAAAAGTGACAACAATGATAGTAGTAGGGCACGAACGAAAAGATGAATAAGGGTCTAGACTCTAAGAAATTCCTTTGCTCACAATGATGAAAAAAGTTGTAGTCAATGTGGTTACTACACTCTTCTTATCGTTAATGCGACCTCAACTCTGGAGCGAGACAAAAGAACATGAGAGTTACTTGGATTGATTGTGACTTCCTCTTTTCTTAGGGACGAAGGTAGCAGGAGAGGTTAATAGGCACAAAGGAGTCTTGTAATATGGAATGGAATTGAAGTTGCAGAATGTACCTCTCGCTTAGAAATAGTGATTGAATACCAACTTTCTTCTTTACCTGTAGCAGCAACCTCATGAGCTAGGTTTTTTGAAGACGCTCGAGCAACTTACCGTACCTCTCTTTTTAGTCGAACAACTAAGTCCCTTGCTTCTTTGGTTGGGTTACTTCATACCTTGAGCCTAGTTGTTATTCTTTAAAGGCCTTCACCTGCTTCATCTGTAGAGCTAACTCTGGAAGTGAAAATCACTCTCTTTGTTTGGTAGGAATGTTTCTCTTTCCCATAGTCTTTTATAGTTCAATCGGAAGAACTCCCCAAGGTTGAGAAGCCCAACTTGACCTCCTTCTCGAAGAGAGGTGGCATGGACCTTGGATCGATCAATTGAATTGCCTTAAGATACGAATGATAGCCCGTAACAAACCATTCTCGGGGCACAACAAGCGATTCGATATTAGTTGATGTAGATGAACTAGAAGGGCTTATGACGAATAAACTCTTTGATGGAATAATAGATGTCAGCATTTTAGCTCCTAAAGGAAACAATAATATTAGATTGATAAGGTGCAAGGATGGCTTCTTTCGTCCCTTTGAACTTGATTCACAAGACAGACTCCAACTGGATTGGTCAATTTTAGGCATGTCTATAAGGTCCATTCTATATCCTCCTCAAAGGAAGAGGCTCAAAGGCGAAAGGGATCGCCCTTGACCCCACTACTACTCAGCTTACTTGCTTTCCTTAAGCACACACACTAAGTAGATAGTAGGCACAGGTACGCTAGAAGCTCATCGAACTTAACTTGTAGAGTGAGACCAATGCTCGATATGGTTCATTTTAGCTCTCATTCTCTCGATATGCTTCAACATATACCTGTAATCTATCTTTTTCAAGCTAGGCTTGGTATCTATATCTGTTTTCCCTAATATTGGAAGTATGTACTATCTTTCCTTACGTGGAAGTAGTTCAAAGCTATCTTGCTTGAGATATATCTAAAATATATAAGGAGAAGTCCCGGTAGAGCTATTTCATGCCCTCTTATATGCTCGTGTCATACTTGTCAGTTACCACCATTAGCCACCACCCTTTGATTGATAATCACTGGTCACCACCTCTAATAGACGAGTAAACGACCACTATCTCCAATCAATGATCACAAGTCATCTCTGACTGACGGGCACCAACTGCCACATACAATTATTGTTGCCACCTCTGATCAATGGTCACCAACCGTCACCTCCGATCAACGGTCGGTATCTCAGACCAGTTGTCACTGACAGCCACCTCTAATTATCAATCATCAACCACAACTTCTAATCAAGATCATCAGCTATTACTTCCGACCAACAATCACTTGTCGCTACTGCGACTGACGATCATTGACTACCACATTGACCGACGGTTATCAACCGCCACCTCTGTCCAATGATAACTGATTGTCACCTCCAACTGTCGATAACCACCTTCAATCAACATCATGACTGCCACCTTTGATTGGAGATCACTAGTCGCCACCTCCAACTGACGGTCATCGACTGTCACCTCCGATTGATAATCATCGGTCTCTACCTTCAGCCAATGGTTATCGGCCGCCACTTTCGGTCGACGATTATCGACCATCACCGTTGATTTTTCGGTCTCTATCCTTTTAATACTTGAAATAATTTAAGGTGCCCTACTTCTCTTTTTCACTTTTTTTTTACTTATTTGATTTGATTTCTTTTCTTCTTCTTTTTTGAGATAATTTTACTACACCTCTTAACAAAATTGAAACACAAATTTTTTGAGGAGTGTGATAGAAATAAATGCTTGAATTAAATTCAAGGAAGCAACCACAAAATTTGAGATACAAAGTGCAAATCAAGGAAAAACTAAGCAACTTAAATGGACTAGTATTTTAGGTTTTGACTCTTAGGCACAAAAGAGAGTATAATGGTTGTTAAGGCAAGCTTGATTGCTCAAAATCATAGCCAAAATCACATGCCCTAGATGTTCTAAAAGCCAAGCACAATTTTACCTAAAGCAAACTAGTACCAAAATAAGCTACTAAAACAAATGAATCAAATGAACAATGGAAAAATTGAGCAATATTTTTAGAATTTAACAAGAGACATGCTATGATCTAAAACATGTGGTACTCTAAGAACACAAGATCAAGAAGACATAGTCTCTTTGATGCTCAAATCCAAGAGAGAAACACACTTTTATAAGAAGCATAACACAATTTTTAATGGAAAAAATTAAAAGGCACAACTATGAAATTAAAGTGACAATAAAAGGACTATAAAACATGACTAACTAAGACACAACTTGAAAGAGTAAAAATGGAAATTAAATGACTAAAAAACAGCAAGAGACTCATGCCTAAACAGGGGGAAAAGGTTCAGGAAAACAGAATTGAAGAAGCATAAACACAAAGCAAAAAAGAAGCAAGGTGTATCCAAAGATCAAGACCATAATTGTGTGGCTTCCTTCACAAAATTTGTAAAATCATTACAATGATCTTCTTAGGATTTGCACAAAAATGAAAAAAAAACTAGGCAAAAATTAAAGGAATCCTAACAAAGCACACACCATGATTCATTATAAAGAAGCAAAATAAATTGAATTAACAAAACAAGGTAGACTAGGAAAATAAATTGCGTAAAATGAAAACTACTAAAACATAAACTTCAAGACAATAAAGTAATTAAAATAACATGACATGAAAGCTAGAAAAAATTAAAAGAATAACACCAAGAACATGAAGAAAAAAAAAACGCAAGAAAAAATTAGAAACTAGGAAAGAAGATAACCTCTTGGAGTTGGTTGTGATACCATCTGATGCAAACTAAGTTTGCATTTCCTTGACCTGTCTCTTTGAAGTTCCAAGTGTCTAATTATTTCATAAAATTAATTTTTAATTTATTTTAATAAAAACAAATATCAAATTAATTTAATCTATTAATATAAATTACATATTTTTATTAATATTTTATTTTTATGAAAAAATGGGATGTTACAAAATTTATCCTAGTTTTTAAAATTTAATTAATAACAGGGTGTGTTATACAAAATTTATTCTTTAACATTCCTAAAATAATTAGAGAAAACATTAAAAGATAAAAGATAAAATAATAATGGAGTAAATTACAGTATTATTTGTAATATTTTTCATATTACACTTACCCAAATTCGTCCTTGAATTTTTTGTGTCCGAGGCAAAGTGATAAAATGATGCCCTTGTAAAACTATTTTCAATATTTTCAATAGAAATTTCAGTAGAAATTAGAGCAAAACTATTTAATTTAGAGCAAAACTATTTAATTTTTTGCAAAATCATCGATAATTCTTTTATAATCATAAAAAAATATTTTCAATAGAAATTAGAGCAAAACTATTTAATTTTTTTTATTTATGACATAATAGATGGCAAATAAGTTTTTAAATTTTTTAATTTCGAAACACTTCTTTTAGTAGAGACAATAGCAATAGGAAAAGTTAATATTATAAATTATACATAAATTTTTAGAAACACAACTAAATATATTTAAATAATTTGATATCATAAATATATTTAATTCTTCAAATAAAATTTCAGCATCAAGCTCATAAAAATTATCACATTTTGTATAAGTTTCTCAATGTTTGTAACATAATTTAAAATTTTGATCAAAGAATAATTTAAGTCTTTTACTAATAAAAAAAAAATACAAACATCCTCATATATGTGGTATTGTTGAAATATTTTTTAAGTAAGTAAATTGCTTGATGTACAATATATAAAATAATACTGTATCCTAAAAAAAATTTCAATAGCCTCAAAATTGAAAGGTGTGTCTTCAATTATATTTTTATTATAGTGTTTTTTCAACGAATTTGTTGTTTCTGAATAAATTCATATTCAATTTCCATTTTTTATTTTCAATTTTTTTGCACTAATAATTTTTTCGTTCCCTCCAATTATCAGGACCTGGGCAGTTGCCCACCATGACCGTGCTCAAGGGCACCACTGTACTTACCTTGGCGATTTCAAGATCATTGGCACTCTTTAATAGCCGCAGTAAATTAATCTAACTTAGGAGAAGAGTTTGAAACACTTTCCCTACAACCTTTACCGGCCTATAGGATATTTTCACCACTAATTTTCATACAAGTGATGAGCTAGATCACCTTTGTGCCATAATCCATTATCTTCTCACTATCCTTTATCCGGAACAACTTGTACCATGAGCTTTTGTTCAAAGTTTTACTTTCTTCACATTTTCAACAATGTTAAAACACTTTCTGAAAAATATCCTGGGTCTATTCTACAATTGTTGTAATTACTATTCTTGTAAAATTGGTTGCCTCCGTATTAAGTGCATCGGGAATAAAGAAATGTTAAGATTATACTTTTTTAACGCATTCTTTTAAACATATTTTCTTTTGTAATTAGTTAGAATTTATCTAAAAACATGATTTTATACGAGTCTCTTTTATTATTAAATGATTTTTTCTCTTAATTTTATAATTTTTAATTAATAATAACAAATGTGTTAAGAAAAATACATTAAAAAACGTGTTTTCAACAATTTTTATTAAAAATAAAGTGTGATAACTTCTTTTCCCGTTCTTATTCTTTGTTTTATACATATATGAAAAACCTTCCGTCACTTTTGATATCCAAACTTCATTATTACCGACATATATTTAATTAAGAGTTTACTCATTAATATTTTAAAAATTATATAAATAAAAAATTATAATTAAATATTAGTGTAAAATGTATATGGATTAACTCTTTAACTAAACAACATCTTTTATGTGGACATACCATTTGTGCAAGAAAATTATTATTTGGCCAACAATTAGAAATAAAAGATGCTTGTTTTTTATATCTTTCTGACATACAAAAGTCTTGAATTGTGAGAAGGTCTTGATACCAATGTTAGAAATAAGAGAAAACACACATCTAAGACACAATTAGAAGGAATGAATGAGGAAATTTATTAACCACACACTCTTTGTATCGCATACAACAAATACCATGTATTTATATACAAGTAACACGTACGATATATCTTTATTCAATTTTAAAAACAACATTAACCAGCAATATAGCTATTTACTTTGAATTATTTTGCAACATTAATAACATCTATGTATTAGTATCACACTTTCAAGTTTATAAATTAATTTTTTTCATTAATAAAATTTCAAGTTAGAGAAAAAAGAATGGTAAATTTTTTGGATTAAAAATTAAAAAATTATAAGATAGATTTATTAAATAAAATATAAAACTAGAATTTAAGTTTATACATTTTGCAATGGTAAGAAAAGATGTATTAAAAAAGAACATGTGTTAATAAAAGTGTATTGTAGCATTTGTCTTAAAAAATAAAATAGCGGTAATATTATAGTTTTAGACATTTGGACACGACGTGCTATTGAATCGCGTGGATTACACGGACGAGCATGAATATGATGAATTGTTCACCGTCTTCAACTTTTCTGGCACCATTAGCATTACCATCACCATCGTCCGAAAACCAATCCATCCTTTTCCTTTTATCATTCAGCGCATCCGAAGCTCGCCAGATCCGTCGTGGATTCGGTTTTCCCGCTTTCTAGTTTTCTTTTTCATGTTCTCCCGGAGCGACAAGTTGTTTCTGATCTAGGCGTGATTCTCACGTGACATGGGTTTTGGAACTTGATGAGTGCATGTATGTGTGTGCGGCAGTGAAGGCGTGTTTTGAGTTATCGTCGGTGCAGAGGAAATCATGTTCTGGAGGGACCGTGAGAGGGAGAACAAGGAACTGAACGGTGGCCTCCTATGTGGCCAGGTCAGAGTCCTCGTTGTTGGTGACTCTGGTGCGTCCACCCTTTTCTGTTTCAATTTTATATTTAAGCTACACTCTTCACTGTTGTTCGTTTAACTTAAATTCAACGCTAATCTTATTGCACTCTAATTTAAGTTTTTAGGATAAGTGATGCATCCTTTAATTTTTATTGTTAATGGGAAATTCTGTGGACAAAAGTTAAGTTGATCCAGTGCGGTAGGTTGTACTCACTGCTGATACCGTTAAAACGCTCCAAGGCTTATGTTAATCATATTTGCTTCCATGTGCTGTGTTATGTACAAGGTTATAGATTTCCAGTTTGAAATGCTTTGGATAATAATAGGTATTTCTTCTTGGCCTGTAGTTTGGACTTTGGACAATTCATTTACATTGCCTGCTTTAAGATTTGGGTTCTTAACGTAAGAGAGATGACTAGGAATATAGTGGAAGTTGCTGAGAAACCTTGTGTGGTTTCACATCCAGTTCATACAAGTTAGTCCGGAAGAAATATGGTAATTTCTTTGGGCATACTTTTGTCATGTGTGTATGACTTTCAAAGTTGTTCAGAATCAAGTATTAGTAGGACAACCTCTAATATCGATGATAATTTGACCCCACAAAGTTTCGATTTATTAGGATTGTGATTTTGTACTATTAATTGGTGTGAGCATGATCAGATTAAAATTAGTATTTTTTGAAGATCTTCTTAAGGACATATTCAGTCCTAGTGATTGAGAGCAGCAAATAACTAGATTTTCACGTGAACATTAAATCTTGAGACGAAATGTAAAATTATATGACTGAAATAGTGAAAATCTTGTGACAAAATGTAATATTATTTGACAGAAACAGTGAAGATCAATAACCGAGCACAGTTGAGCTACCCCATTTTTTATAGACTGCAGTAGATGCTGTGAATCTTAAGTAAAACCTATTTATATAAATCAAATCTGGGCTAAAGGAAATAAAAATCTAATGTTGATTAATATGGCTGAGGATGGAAATAATTCCTCTTAGTATTCTGTAATATCTAGATCAGAATCTGGATATTGAAACGGAATTCTTTATTGAAAAGTGAAGAAAATAGAGAACCTTCTCCTTGTACACTGGGAATTTGAGAGTCTAGAAAGCCTCCCCTTTCCCCAAATAACTTACCCAAAATGTGTTCTCTCCCCTCTGCTATTCTCTTTATTATATATTCAATCCTTTCACCTATAACTAGATCAGTTACAGTCACATAGTTAAGCCTAACTTCCCTCCCTAGCTTGCATAACTTCGACTTTCTTAATAGTAAGATACTAAAGATTGCTAACATACATACTCCATTGTTACAGTTAAGTTGTTAACGTGCTACATTGGGGCAATATGCATAGGAAAATATCCTCGCAATTCTTAAGCTTTTTTGAAAAGTTATGTTTGTGTTAATTGTGTCAAGTACATCAAATTAGCTCTTTAGGCCTACTTTGTTTAATGAAACGTTTTCTGTTTCTATATAATATTTTTAATGGTAATTATCGGGTTAATGGTGTTTTTTAATCCATGGTAAATTTCCAATTTTGGTATTTATCCTCTACTTTTAAAAATTAAAATAATAATTTTGATCCTGTATTTTTTTACATACCCAAACTTTTTTGGTACAACCAGGAGGTACCTGGGGCTTCTATTTGGCACCTAACTAATCCCCCCTCCCACCAGATCAGCCCATTTGGGTGTAAAGCATTACCATCAATTGCTAATCCATTTCCAAGGCAGGGATTGAGCCCCAATTCTTGGTCATGAGACACAAGAAGCAAACTGAAAAAAGGTTATGTTTTTATTTTTTAGTAAAAAGAAAAGATAGAAATAGAAGTAAAAAACATTTCCTTGAACCAAACTGGCCCTAAGTTGTTTGTTTTTGGACATAATTCGTGGTAATCCGTGTCTCTAAACTTCATAAACTTTGATGTGCATTATTTGGCTAACGTAAATGACGAGTAAAATAATTAGAATTTTCTGAGCTTGTAATTGTTTGCATTTTCGTACCAGTCACCCATTTAGTTGCAGATTTGTCATATTTTCTCATCATCGCAGGTGTTGGGAAGACTTCTTTAGTTAACCTGATTGTAAAAGGTTCTCCCATTGCTCGCCCTCCGCCAACAATTGGTTGTGCAGTTGATGTGAAGGTAAACACACCCGCCTCCCCGGCAATCCAAGAAATATGTTGTTTCTGTACCTAAAATATTCACCAAATATCTTGTTTCTTATTCCAGCATACTACATATGGAAATTCAGGCAGCTCTTCAAGTGGCCTTAATGGTGATTCTGACAGAGATATCTTTGTTGAACTGTGGGATGTCTCAGGACATGAACGGTACAAAGATTGCCGATCACTGTTTTATTCACAGATTAATGGTGAGTAAAAAAAAGCTCCTAGTATTTTATTTTTCTAAAATGCGCAATTGCTTAAATTTTATGAAGTAGTTGTGTATATTCTAATTATGTAGCGGTTTACAAAACAAAGTGTCAAGATTTGTATCCAAGTGGGAAAGAAAAGAAGGAAGAGGATTTCTGATATTTAAAATTTTAAATACACTATTCTCTTTTTCAAGCCTTGCATGCTGAAAATAAATGAATTTTATATGGAACATTTTGCCCTAGTATATTAAATCAGAAATGATACAAGTTTGGATGTCTAAGGTCTAAACTTCATTTATTTGCAAAATATACCCCAGTAACTAATATCTTGGATAATTGCATTAGTCTCCTAATGGTATTTGCATTTGGGTATTCTGGAACTTTTGGCAATTAAAATTAGTACAGTCATTGCATATTTGGAAGTTGGCAGTCTGATATTTTTAACTCTTAATTCTTGTTTGGACTTCATTTGCAGGTGTAATTTTTGTTCATGATCTTTCGCAGAGAAGAACAAAGACTAGCTTGCAGAAGTGGGCAGCTGAGATTGCTGCAACTGGGACATTTTCAGCTCCTCTGGGTTCTGGTGGCCTTCCTGTTCCATACATTGTTATTGGTAACAAAGCTGATATTGCTGCAAAAGAGGGTACAAGAGGAAGCAGTGGGAACCTTGTTGATGTTGCACGCCAATGGGTTGAGAAACAGGGTTTTCTTCCTTCCAGTGAGGAGCTTCCTCTGACTGAGAGTTTTCCTGGTAGTGGTGGCCTAATTGCAGTAAGTGTCTCAACTAATTTTTTTCCTTTTAGTTTTAGTTTTCTTTGCACCACTTTCAGTGTGAGATGGTATGCTACCCTCATGTAAAGTAGTCTACTAATGTCACGTAGATTTGAATGAATAAATAAATATATTGTTAATGCTAATTACTAGGGAATTTCAACCTCTAGCAAGTAGCAATTTAAAATTTTAGTTGTGCTTGTCTTTTACATCCAAGCTGGTTGTTGCTTTATAAAAAATATTTTTATGACCATAGAACTGTATTGGAACAGTATTTTAGCTGATTGAATGGGATGGATTTAATGAGAACTACAAAAGAGCTTCTCCTTGGTGCCCCTTTTTAAAATTCAGAACAAATGAATATTGTATCTGTACCCTTCTATTTGGCAAGTACATTGTGAATATTATGGATGACTTGCATTGAAGCTTCTCATTTCACTTTGGAACCATTGATCTCATTAAAAGCAGATTTCTTTAGTTGATTTATTTTCAAAATTGAGAGGTTAACTGTTAAACTTTTTATCTTTTTAACTGCAATTATCTTGAAGCTTAACAAGCTTAACTGTAATAGCTTTGCCATTGGCCACTGTGCTGTGCTTTAGAAATTTTTGTATTGAAGATGCTGTACTGGCTGAGAATCTTTACTTTTAATATAGTCATTCTGAAGCCAAACATACCAGACGTGCCTATGAAGTATGAAGTAATAAATCAAGTTTGATAACGTTGGATGCAGAAATCTGCCCTGTTTTTTCATTCTGTTGAATAGTTGACATCCATTTCTTTCTATAACGGTTGTGATTTTTATGTTGCACGTCAACAGGCTGCCAAAGAAGCAAGGTATGACAAGGAGGCTGTAGTGAAATTTTTCCGCATGGTTAGTATAGTCTTTGATCTCTGTCTTTTATATTTTAACTCTATGGGTTGTCATGTAAGTTTTCTGACACGTCTCCTTTCAGTTGATCTGGAGAAGATATTTCTCAGATGAAATACCTTCACCAGCATGGTCCGTTCCTTCTGTTCAGAGACCAGCTCAGCGCATAGATGAAAATTTCATGGAAGATGATCAATCGTATAATACAAGGTATTTTCTACTTTTAAAATTATTTTGGTGCTCGCATGCTGCTGTGCTTTTATCATCACCATACCTGCAATTTCTGTGGCTGGAAGATTCCTTCTTGGAGCTTGATCATACACTTCATCTATGCTAAGACTAATGCATAGATGCAATTTTGGGTTTGGCTCCTTGGGTTGAAAAAAATCCTTAATCATTGTATTGAATGGAAGTTGTAAGATTATGTGCAAATCCTAGATTGCTTGATGATGGAATGATATTACAGGCTTATTCATTATCAATTCATCATAGTCCGCACAAGTGGGAGTATGTGTCAGTGTGTGTTTGCATCTTCTGATTGTTTTTTGAAGCTTGAATTTAGGTACTCCTGAGTCCTGACAAATGTATTGTTGATTGCAGTCTAAGCAGTGATCCTTACAAGTATAACATGCTTCCCCCACTTCCAGCACAGCGCAATCTTACACCGCCACCCACGCTCTATCCTCAACAGCCAGTTTCTGTGTCGGAAAACTATAGTTTCCCTAGATTTTCCCTGTCAGGCTCCTCAGAAATCAGTACTGTGGCGAGAACAAAGCGATCAGATATTAATGTTTGAAGATCTGTGTATTTGGTAATTAGTCATTGCTAATACATGGATGTATTCTTCCGTGGAACGAATTATATACCTGTTTAAATTCTTTGTTCCGATTGTAACTTGTCCATTGATTCATTCGTTTTAAAGGCTTTCTCAGTATACGGAGGAGCTACTTGTTCAAAGTTTGGGGAGAATTTAAACGATACGGGCTCGATTCTTTTATATCATACAGTATTATATCAGTGTCATCCCGTAAATTGGATTCCCCTTTGATAAAACGGTCCATGTTGTCCCGTAAATTTTGTTTTTCTTTTGAAACGAGTTTGAATATTGCACGAAAAGAAATATAGAGATCTTAACCTTACGTAAGAATTGGTTATTTCTTAATTGAAAATTGAGTGCTTGTACAAAAATTAGTTGGTACAATAAACAAGTAATGTTTTCGACTTAATAATATTTTTCCCCCTTTTCGAGACAACTTTGAAAAAGGTTTCGATCACATCTTCTGCAGTAACTTCTTACATAAGATCAGTGCCTAAAGAATTTAATTGCAAAATCGAATTTAATTGAAATACTGAAACTGTGACTTTATATTTTTTATGAGTCTCTTTAATAGAAGGAGCTCTTATTTGATAGTGAAAAATTTTGGAATCTGAAATTCAGTGATTGATGAGGACACAGCACCGTTAGAAAGATTGCCAAATAAGAAAATGCCTGCAGCGATGAGCCAGGGAATTTGCTTGAGGTAATTTAATTAATTTGATAATATAAAAATATTAATTTCAACAATATATTAAAACTATCTAACTTTTCCACTCTATAGTTTAATAAATGACATCAACATAAATATTTTCATAGTGTCAATTAATTTAATTAATTGATAATATAAAAATCCTCTACAAAATAGTATATTAAAATTAAACTCTTATTACAATATAAATTTTATTAAATGATGTAATTTGACGAATTTCAATTGTTTCATCCAACATTGCTCTTCTAGAGTTTAAATATGTCAATTTTTTTAAAATTATTTATCTATACTTTTTAAAATAATTGTATGATACTGTTTAATTAGATGATAGTATTTTTTTTTTAGTTTGTTAATGTATCTCCTAATGAAATTTGAAGATAAAAGCATGGTGTTGTGAACTAATTATGGTGCGAAAATCATAAGAAACCATCAGAAATAAAATAGTGGAAAAGTTTTATTTGTTGGTTTGTCTTGGAGAAATGATAAAAATATTTGAATTTTGAAATATTCAAGTATGGACAGAGTATATGCAAGATGGTCGGTCCACGTGGTGAACGTAGAGAGATCTGCAAAGTAGTAAGTACCAAATCAGCCAAATACCCTGCGATTAGTCTTCTCTTCTCTAACCTGGAAGGAAGGATTTGTTAGTCAGTGATTGACATGGAGAGCAGAACCATTTTATTCTTTCTTCTTTTCTGTGTCCTCTTCATTCTTCAATTCCAACTTGCAACTCTTGATGAAGAACTTGACCCAAATGTTGCTCAAAACCACCCAGAAAAACCACTTCTTTCTAAGATCTTCCTTGATACCGTTTCTCTACTCAGAAAGTCCCACACAAGTTCTTGGGAGAAAATCAAAACCGTCATACATGATCTGCAAATGCAATTTTCTCCACCAAATTTGGAGTAAGTTACCTGCCTTTTACTCTTACACCCATTTCTTATTTAATTTGTAAGCCTGAAAATATTATTATCATATTTAGGTTTTGTCCAAGTATAAATTTTATTCATTTACAGATAAAAAAAAACATGCCTAACTTATTAAAAATGAATCAGAGAGTATTGTGGTACGGATAAAAACGTATTCAAACATTTATTTGTGATTGATATGGGATCAGTTTTCGGGGTACGAGAGAGGTTGGAGAAGAATCTGGTGTGACGAAAGAAGCAATAGAGAAGGTTTTTGGCAAAAGCAAAGACACGGTTGAGGAAAGTGCGGAATCGGCAGCAAAAGTAGTTGGAGAAGCAATTCATAAGACAACACAAAAGGTGCGGGATGAGACTGCTACTGACTCTGATCATCACTCTAAAGCAGAACTTTAACATTTTCCATCGCCTGTAATTTTAATCTCTGCCTTTTGGTTTATGACATTGTAATCTCTATGTGAAACAATTTATTTATTTATATTAACATTCTTTTTTCTGTTTTCTTGCACTTTTAGCCAAATGCTTGGTACTAAAATTATACAACTTATGCATGAAGCAAAGTTCCTTTCTCTATTTTTTTTTTTTTTTGCACTAGCAGTTTTATATGCAACCAAATACGCAATTGTAAGAAATATTAATTAAAAATTGGAAAGCTACACGCAGATAATTATGTTCTTTTAATTTAGAATTTTACTGAACATCTGAGTTTGATTTTGATATTTATTTGGATTAATCGAGATAGTTTCTCATGTTATGTTTAAATATTTATTTTGGTAATTTTTCTATAAGAAGCTACTATATTGTATTTTATTTATATTTGCTGGTGTTAAGATTATGTTAAAACTTACATTTTTTAGTAATATTGTATATTTAATTTAATTTATATATTAAATTTTATTTTACCCTCCCAAATTTTCAATTCAAGATCCGCCACCGATCAATCTTTTTTTTTATTTAAATTAAAAAGCTTTATTTTGATTATAACTTCTAATAAATTTAAATTACTAATAAAATACGTCTTAAAAAATAATATATTAACCATGATGTTATTAACACTCCTCTTATTAATTTTTATCAAAGTGGACCAAGTAATCAAGTACTTAAGCTTGATTGTTTGTCCAACTCTATAGTGTGCATGAACAGGAAAATTTCTTCTTGCATTCTACACTCCATTTTGGAAGTGTAAAATAAGGTGTAAGGAGAAAAATACGGTACACAAAGAAATTGTCAAATATGTATTTTACCTACATGCAAGTTTAGGCAATATTTTTGGCACTTGACACCTCCCAAAGGTCTAAAGTCTTAAGTTATCATTTATTCTTCTCCCTCTGCTACCCAAGGTTAACTCATCATGCCATCTCTCCAGTTGCCTCCATTAAAAACACAAATAAAGAATCACATCATTCAAGTTCATTTCATCCAAAATGACACAATTTTTTTATTCACATTCTAGATCAAGTTATCTAGAACCATATTACAGTAATGGAATAATTATTTTTGTTACATTGATATAGAATATATAGCTCATATATTCTGGATCAAATTGTTTAAAATAATTATTATTATTTGATTTGAAATCAGATTTAAGGTGGGAAGAATCTTGTTGGGAGGAGGTGTAATATCTTGTGGAGGTGACTTGGGTGATAGAGACGGTGGTGGCTGGCATAGAAAGGAGAAGATGACAATATTGATATTTTATATTTTTTTTAAATTGTTAATTAACAATTTAGGGGTACCAAAGAAATTATTACAAGTTTATTGTATGAAAGTTTAAAGGAGAGGAATTTCTTCTTACACCTTCGTAAACTTTTTCCTACACTTCCATAATATATTAAATGACCACAATATCCCTCGTTGAGATTTTGTTTTTGTAAAACCCAATTCAACTAATCCAAAATCATTAAAATTTGATTCTATCTAGGTCCAAAATAGCCATTCCGGAGGTTGTTTTCTTTTTTTGTTTTTTTAAGATCCGGATTCATTAAAACTATTCTTTTACAACTCCGTTTAGATAATCCAGACTTCTAAAATAACTGCAGATTAAGGTAGTCCATAGTTTTTTAAGAGTTGTATCAAATCCGACATGCTTAAAAAACATTATTTTCTGCCAGTTATATCACATGATTCACATCATTTAATTTTAACACATTAATAATCACGAACATTGCTTCGTGGATATGTTTCCAATATTCTTCATTTGACATGCTAAGATGAAAGCCTCGCAATATATCTAAAATTCACAATTTCACACCAACAAAATGTAAAAAACAGAAAGACTGAATGAAGGAATATCCGCCTCACAATTGGTTGCCTAACAAAATTTTAGGTTTTCATTTGTCTGGACAAAAATAAGATGAGTGTAACTATTATGACGAAAAAAAGAACAGGATATGCAACACACAAGAATAACCCTCCTATTTCCTCTAGAAGACTAGCTCGTGAGGTTTCACGCCAGCCTTCAAGGAAAACCTAGCACCCAGATAAGCCTTCAAATCTGAAACACTCTCAATGGCTTTTAACAATAAAGAGTCCACAGTTTTCTGATCATCTTTCTTCTGCTGGGGCAACACACTCTTCTCCTGCATTACAAAAATGAAAGGATAGATCAGCACAATGAACCAGGCGAGAGAATTACGAGGATAGCATCAACACAATACAAAAATTGACAATCCCACCTCCTTCTCTGCCTCAAAGAACTCTCCTTCTCCTTTCTTCTTCTTTTTCTGGACTTCCTTTGAAAAGTATTTGTCATCAAAGTTGTCCACATTAACGGCAGATACATCTACTTTGGTTGATGTACCAATAACATAGGACTGATTCACACGTCTCAAAGGAACTCCATTAATCTTGAAAGGACCTAAAATGGCAAGCGAGATGCATAAGCCAGACCCGAAATTGGTAGAGAAGAGAGCACATCTCAAAACAACCCAAGTCAAGTGCTATCAAATTTGAGATCAATAGGTACTAACATACCAACGTCACACAACAACACTCTACAGTACACCACCAAATAAAATCAATACCATTCAGGCAAAACACAAATAATAATCAAAATGGAAAAGCAACCTTACATGAATATATTGAGAGTTGAAACAGAAATATGCACCTAAAGAAATGATGAAGAGGTAACATTTAAAGCAATGATGAAGAGGTAACATTTAAAGCAATGATGAAGAGGAAACATTTACAAACGAAGAAAATGTGAATTCAACTGATGATTACAACAGTCGAAGCAGCACGCTGAACAATAAGCTTAGTGTGCAAAATATCGGGAACAAGTAGTAACATTTAATGAGAAAACTCACCAGTTACAAGAAGCAACCCAGATGGAAGTTGCTTCAAAAATACAACCCTCTTTCCCTTAAATCTACCGGCAAGAAGAATCAACACTGTCCCCGGGGTAATGCTAGCCCTGAAACACGTCAAACACAAAATCACACGCCATAAGCTCCACATATTAAAAATTCGTTCAGTCAGTTATACATAACTAACCTTTACTTGACATGAATAAGAACAAGGCTCAAAAAAATAAAATTTGATTGCACACAATGCACCTGAGCTTAGTGGGTTTGGGTTTGTGCTTGTTGAGAAGGGGTTTCTTGACATCATCGGCAGGGTAAAATTTGGGAGTTTTCTCTGCGGGAGATTCAGGTTTGGGTTTAGGGTCGTGGCGAGGGAAAACGCCACCGTTTTTAGCCTTGATAGCCCAAATGCCCCTTTTGTGATACATCTGCGACCTAGAGTACTTTCCAATTCCCCTTATCAATTCTGGGTTTCTGCTTACTTTACGAGTTCTCTGCTTCTGCGCCATTGTTGCTTCTTCTTGCTGGCACACAAACCCTAATTTTGGTTCAATGTGCAAATGAATTCAGGTTTAGGATTTTGCATTGCTCAGTTACTGACTCAAAGGACACTTGTCTAACGGGCTTAGACCCGACTCAAAGCCTCAGTATAAACCCTGTCTAACGGGCCTAGACCCGACTCAAAGGACACTTGTCAAAAGGCCCTAGGCTTTTTCACCTGCACCTACATAAGTTTTTCCCGGCACTTCTATGGTCGAAAATATCTAGTCAATGACTCTTCTCAGGTTAGTACAAAATTCAGATTCATTTATTATAAGAATAAATTTAAAATATTTACTGTTCATCTTTATTATTATTTTTTAATCTAATAATTGTTATGACTAACTAATTTTAACATTAAATTTTAAAAAAATAAATGATTGAGAAATGAGAAAATATAATAACTATAACATTTTAATATATGAGTTGTTAATTAAACGAGTTTACATGATTCTCCACACAAAGTCTTTTCCACAAACTCTTAACACACCTTTTCTCTCTCCACAACATCGTCACCACTCTCACTCCATCACCATCAACACCACCGTTAACAATAGTGGTAGTAGTGGTGACAGCAATAATGGTTGTTCTACACTAACACAGAAGAGATAGAAGTGTGAGTATATGTTATGTGAAATAAAGCGATTTGCTTTGTTCTCTTTAGAATTTAAAATACCATCAACTTTCGCGCTTTGTTTTATTTTTGTCTTCTCTCCCATTGAACCACTCTATATTTGTTTTGTTTAATTTGAAGTGGGTTTTAAAATTTGACAGTTTATATATGCTTCACTCCATCACCACCACCATTATCAACGATGGTGACGATACTGGCAATGGTAGCGGTGATGGAGAGGGGCAACGATAGCAATAATAGTGACAATGACGGTGGTGGTGACAGTAAAGTGAGGGTAGTGACAATGTTGCGTAGAGGAGTGCGTTAAAAGTTTATGGAAAAAATCTCTACATGAGAGAATCATGTTAGTTTATTTAATTATCAACTCAATTTAAAATGGTTATTGAAATCCTAATTACATAGGATTTATTTTTTTGAAAAAATTATACAAGTTATCAAATTATTTAAATAATTGTCCTGACATTTAACTAAGTTGATTACCAAAGTGAATGCATAAATTATTGTACATTCTTTAACAATAAATAAAAAAATTATTTAAATGATTGAATTTTTAGCATCTTTACTGTGAGTTGTTTAGTAAGAAAATTATTATTTTTACGTGATCTACAAGGTGAAATTCTTAAAAATGGATAAAAGTTGCTTATTTTAATCACAAGGTGAGTTACTTAAAAAAGTTATTTAAAGAATTTGATTTTTAACATCTTTAGTTATTTTGTGTTTGTCCTTTTAAAGGAAAATAATATTTAAAATATAATAGCACACCTACTACATTAAAATTAATTTTTTCTTATTAAGATAAAAAAAATACAATAAGCATATGATTTATAAATATTGTGTAAATAAACACATTAATTATTAATACATTAACAACAAACATTTAACTTATAAAAAAAAAATTGTGAAAACTCAAAACAACTTTCATCAATAAAATAAAATCAAACATTAGGTTTAGTACCTCAAGCCATCATAGTTGGCAAGTTATCAACCTAGAATTAATTATCACTGAATTGAAAACTTAAGTAGAGAAAAAAAATGAGAATAATAAACAAAGCATAAAATCCCAAAAATGTGTGTAAATGCTTGCTTTCCTTTTTATAATAAGAAATGGATTCTTTTCATCTTCTATTTTTATACTTAATAAAATTAATGAAATGGAAATTATGTAAACTTTTTTTTATAAGTCAAACGATTATATTAAAATAAATATAAACATGGAAAAGTATAAGTCATACCTTTCAATCTAGTAACAAAAACAGAAAAATAGTAAAAGATGTCACTAGAGACATAGCTCAAAAACACCATTTATCGTATAAGGGACAAAATAGGACCCCACTTTCCTATACATAAAATGAAGGATTCATCACCCACTCTGCAAAGGAGTGTAAGATTGGTTGTACTATCCTGCTCTATTTCTAAGAACTGAGTTGTGTTGCGAGTATGATAGTTTGAACATTAGGAGATGAGCTCTGAAATATTGAGTCATTGCCTGTCTTCCATCAATGCCAAAGGCTCGTAAACCACAAATACGATCATGTCGTTGTTTTCACTGTTTCCACTAACCAATCCCATGAATTGCAACTCACCTTTTTGTTGTCTACTACCAAAACTTTGTATGCTAATGAGACCGTGTAAACTCCTGTTCTTGTTGCAGCCAACAACCATTGATTTTGTTCCCCATTTGAATTAGTTAGGGTACCCAATATATTCCTTAATTCTTCCACAAACTCTTTCTCCCACTCAAAAAGCTCCCTTTGCAACCCCATTTCCATCTCCTTTCTCCTTTATCCCACATGTCATTCACTGAAACACTTGTGTTGAATGATGGTTTAAAGAGACAATTAAAGTCATATTGCAGATTATGATCCCCTAACGACTATCTCGCCAAAAATTGGTATCCCTTTCATCCCTTAAGGTTTATGTACATTATTTGATCACCAACTTGTATACCTATTCCCGTCCATATCAATGCAACTCAAATCATTCCACCACCGTGAACACTGACTATCCTTCCTTTTCCCATAACCATCCACACACTTATATTTTGACTTTAAGACTTTTACCCACAAATTATTTGGTTCCAACCTTATTATCCACTTCCATTTTCCTAACAAAGCAAGACTAAACTTCATCACATCTCTCAATCCCAAACCCCCTTCCTCTTTTAACCAACACTTTTTTCCCAAGACACCACCTAACCTTTTCACCCCCTTCCTTTCCTGCCCATAAAAAGTTATAAAATAAAGATTGGAAGAATGATATTTTTAAGAGCCTTGAAAAGTAAAAGAAACTAAATTGGTAGCGCAAACAATACAACTTTGATAAGCATTACTCTCCCAACCATTAACACACATTTATTCTCGCATCCTACAAAATGCCTTTTTACAATGTCCATTGCCGACTTCCCTATCTCCAAATTTGCAGGATTGGCCCCAATTGGGAGCCCTAAGTACCTGAACGGTGTACAACTATCTTGCAGTTTAACACAGTCGATGCCCAAGCCAGTCGTGACTCATGAACATTCATACCAATGACTTTTGTGGAAGTTTACCTTCAACAAAACTTTTTTCATCACCTAAATAGTTTTCCCATCCATTAGTGTCATTAATAGTGTGCCATCTATAAACTGCTGATGAGAGAGACAAGTATCGCCCTTCCCAAAGTTATAACCTTTCCAAAGGTCTTGCTCTATCGCACATTGAGTTACTTTACTTAGGCCTTCAGTCGCAATAAGAAACAGAATGAGAGATAAGGTGCCCCTTTGTCTAAGTTCCCTCTCGATCCCAAACTCTTATGTGGGACTGCCATTCAACAATAGATATACTTTCATCGATGTCACACATTTTCGGACCCGCCTAGTGCATTTCACCCTAAACCCCATCTTTTTCATCATGTGCCATAAGTAAATCCAACTAATGGAGTCATAAGCCTTTTCAAAATCGACCTTCAAACAAACCAACTTCTTTTCCTTTTTCCTTGTGTCATCAACCATCTCATTCATTATTAAGATTTTGTCTAGAATTTGTCTTCCCTAAATAAAAGCTAATTAATTCTTAGAAATGACCATTTGGATTACCTCTGGAAGACGCCTCACTAAAAATTTGGCTACAACTTTACAAATGTAGTCAATTAGTGAAATAGGACAATGGTCATTCATCCCACAAGGGCATGATTTTTTGGGATGAAAGCAGTAAAGGAGTTATTAGATCACTTGACTAGCTTGCTATTTGCGTGAAATTCCTTAAAAAAGTACAAGAACTCTCCCTTTATCAAATGTTAAAACTCTTTTAGGAATTGGAAATTCATGTTGTTAGGGCCTGAACTCTTGTTACTATCATAATCTCAAATTGCTTATTTAATTTCTACCTCTCATAATGACTTTTCTAGCTCTTTTTATGCCTCTACTCTTTGCTGACAGAAAGATAAATCACCCAACTGAGGTTGGCACTAATCCTGATTCTGGAAGTGATTATGGAAATGCTCTTTAACTTTCTATTTAAGTCTAGCCACCCTTGTGACTTCCTCATCTCTGAAGTTGATATTGAGAATTTCATTTGATTTTTTCTTCTTCACCAATGCTATGTGAAAAAAATTTGAATTGGCATATCCTTCTTTTAACCATGGTACCCTTGACTTCTGTCGTAGCAATTAACACTAACTCTCTAGCCACTTTTTTAAATTTTCTATGCATCCCACTTTATCCTGAACCTTAACCTCACCTAAACCAATTTCCTCTTCTTTCAAATCAAGATCATTTAACCTTGTCTAACCTTCTGTCATCTTGTTGTCGATGTCGCCAAACATGTCAGTAGTCCATCTCTTTAATTTTCCTTTCACCAATTTTATTTTCTCTTTCAACAAAAATGTCTTTCACCCTTCCACTCCAGATTGTTCCATTCCTCTTCAACAAAAAGCCTAAATTGTTTATCCTCAGACCAACAATTCAGAACTCTGAAAGGCTTTGGGCCTCAATTCACCTCACCTTCTTGTAGCATGACAGGGCAATGATCAAACACGCAACGTTGTATGCCCTATTGCTTAACCTTCCCCCACTATTGTAAGAACGCCTTAGAAATAAAAAATTGATCTAGCCTACTCAATTGTTTTCCCATCATTCTAGTACCAAGTATACTTCCTTCCTCCCATAGGTATATCTAACAACAATTTTCCCTTTTTTATAAATTTGTTATAGAGTTCCATGTTGTTAACTCATTGACTACATTGGATTCCCTTCTGTTTCTCCTCACATGTAACTGAGTTGAAATCCCCCATTATACATCAACACTCCTCCCCTCACACTTCCTTACACCTTAAAATCTCCTACTAGCAAGACTACTTTCCCAAATTATCACAAATGGCATACACATTGACCATCATTATCACCTCATCCTTATCACCCTATTTACCCTTTACCCCCAAAAATTGAATTGCCTTCAAAGCTCCTTTCCTATTTGAAAATTGTTGCATCCCATAGAACCAACAACCTTTTCGATTTTCCAATAAATGGTTTGAGAACCCAATCGACATCAGTATTCCCCAAAAAGAATTCACATAATAAGGCATCAATCCTCTCCATTTTTTGTTTCAAGCACGCATATCAACCTAGTTTTTTGTTTATTGATTAGTTTTTTTATCTCCCACTTTTTTAACTTTCCCCCTAAACCCTTTTATATTTAGTGTAAGTACTTTCATTTATTACCAATATTAACCCCCTTTCCCTTTGTTCCCTATCTCATGCCTCCATCCATGACAATTGTTCAACTATCGAAGCTTCATTCTCACAATATACCTACAACTACTTCCCTAAATCCCATATCTCTACAGCAACCCCATCCACTAATTTTGAAGTATCCCCTCCAGTATAAGAGTATCCTTCTCTTTTCCCTTCTTGGCCTTTCCTTTATAGGAAGTACTTTGTTTCCTCTACACCCCTACCTTTTTTCTCATGCCCCCTCCAAGCCCTCGTCTCCCTGGACTCACTTTCAATTTTATGAGATGATCTACTACATCGGATAGTTTACTCATATAATCAACAATAATATCCACCAACCTTGCCTCATTCAAGATACCAAGCTCGTTGGCAACACCACTAAATATATTAGACTCATTTGCAATTTGTAAGTGTTGTTTCAAATGCATAATTTGAGACGATTCCTCTAAATGAACAAGCCAAGGGTGCCCAGTGAACTACACAAAGCCCCCACATTCAAGTGCTTGGTCATCCTATCATGTGATTCTTAGTCACCAAATTCCCATGTTCTTTAACTACCTCATGCATCATTGCTGACCTGGATTATGGAAATATAGTTGCCCTTTCACGGATCGTCGCCCTAACACCGTTTACATGAGTCACACTTTCCATTTTTCTTCAAAACTCCATCTACACTGCACATTTGGTCGTCATATAGCTAGCGTGAAGAAAATAGCTAGCCTCCCCAAGCTCATGCTGTATGTTAATATGGTTGCCCTCCTACTCCCATTATTCTCCAAAATCGTGACTAACTCATGTTCCAACACCTCACACCCCTCGTCCAAAGGGGTCTCGACACCCCTCTCTTCTAACTTCCAATCGCCTAACTCAGTCACACTCATGTTTACACTGATGTCCTTTACACCGTGACCTAGTTGTGCTCCCGTTCTTACTTAAGCCTACTTGTTCTTCCATGGTGAGCCCATTCCTCTTCTCCTAGCCTGAATAATCTTGATTAAGTACCCCACTACCTTGCCATAACACAACCTCTCCATATGTGACCAACCCAAGTGACTCTGGCCCAATTGACACTTTACTAACTACACCTCTCCCGTCTTCAAGTTCAGATTGCACCTTCCTTGACCCACCTTGATTTAAATATGGATATAAATCAATAGAGTGATACATATTCAAGATTTTAGGCACTATATCCTCTAGTATTGTTGGAAAATCTAGAACGAGAGTATCTCCATTAATTACACCAAAGCGTTGATCATTAAAATCAATTCATATAGTATCTATTTCGAAATCTTCTATTTTGAAATTTGAAATCGACATTAGCGCCTCTTGTTCCTCCCACCGCCGTAGCCAACACTCTAATTCTTGCTCTAACGTTGATGACTCCTCCAACATGACCACCTTCTTTGATAAATCGTTTACAAAACTACTTAGCGTAAACAATTCCTCCATGACCCAGATATCAAAGAATAAACCATTGATACATATTTCTTTATAACATTAATAAGGCACCACTCAAAGGTCCTAATTAGCATTGTGGAAATGTCCAATCTCCTCTACCCACCGTGCCACCTAAGAATTGGAAAATTTTGGTTGACTATCTATGAACTAGCACCCTTGACATCTTACCCACACAAACCTCTCCCTTGCCACTATATTAGGTCTCCAATGAGTTAACTGATCAAATAAATTTAGCATAAGGGTCTTCGTCTCTTTAAGTAACTCACTCATGTCTTCGCCTTAGATTGGCTTTAACAATACCATATCCCCACCCATAAGTATCCCTTTGATGGTTTGGATCCCCTCTCCACATAATCAGTCCTACAAAGCATAAAAAATTTCTAGAGATTTGACCTAACCAATAAAACCACCCTTCAGCTTATCAATTGTGTCCTCCTCCACTAAAAAAGATAACCTTTTTCAAGAGTCAACTAAGTTTGAAACCCTTGGAGTACTTTTAGGCCTCCACACCTTTTTCTGCACTGGCAACCACCTTTTTCCTGAACAATTCTGTTGTTAGACTTCTCATGCCGTACCCTTTCTTCACCACATGAAAATCTCCTAATGTTTACTAGTAAGCTGAACCTTTTTCTGCACTGGCAACCACCCTTTAACCTTGTTCGTTGCTTCCACTTTCTGATCATGTATTGTTTCCTGAACAATTCTGTTGTCAGACTTCTCATGTCGTACCCTTTCTTCACCACACCAAAATCTCTTAATGTTTACTAGTTACTTGAACATTTCAATCCAAATTGCATTCAGTCTCTTCTCTAAATCCACCACATCCCTCACTAATCCAAATGTCACAAAACCAAAACGCTAATAAAACCGATTTCACCTTACCAAAATGACAACCTCTTTAACGTGGCCCTATTTTGCAAAAATGTTCCACAAATCATGCTCCCAAAACTATCCAGAAAGTTTGTGAAAAAGAAATATGGATGCTCATGTAGTCCTATATAGTCTCTGCCATACTCCAACTTACTTGCTTTCATCCTTCTCGATCTCATTGTAGTCGATCCCTTAAACCCCCTCTCTCGGCCTCACTCATCTCTCTCGCTTACCTCTTAGTTTCTTCACATTGAGTCAAATCCATATAAAAAAGCTAAAAAAATTCTTAGTATGCAAAAGCTTAATAGTGAAAGAAAATAAAGAGAAAAGAAAATGAAAATAATCCTAACTCATAACATAACTTCTTTAAAGAAATCCCTACACATTAGATTATCCAAATATATACATGAATCATTCAAACAAGTTACATTTATACCACATAAACATGTAATTTATCATATAAAAAAAAAACATTTAATGTATTAAGTAATATATCCTGTTAAACTTAATAATGTTTTTTTAGAGTAATAAAACTATAGTAGATTATTGATAATAACAGTCCATACAAGAAGACTAAATTTAATAATAATTTTTTAATTCTTAAGCTATGCATTTGTATTTTATCTTAATTTATGATTACCAAATTAGTTGTTGTTAAATTGTTCGTTATGGAATTACTCATTGCAAAACTAACTATTATAAAAGTAGTTATTACAAAAATAGTGATTAAAAAATTAGTCGTTACAAAATTAGACGTCATCCAAGATACTATATAAATATGAGATGCTTGATGTTCTAAACTGCATCTTCTTGTCTAATTTTGTCATGATTTTTATCCAATTATCTAACACTTATTATTTTGCTCTCATACACTTTATGCTCTCAAATATTGGATTTGCAGAAAGATCTTTTTATACTCATGTTGATGAAATCTTCAATAAAAAACTTGAGGACAACATAGACGAATAAATATTGAGGACCATACTACAACAACAACAACAAGTTGGCAATGTCGTTAGGAAAAGAAAAAAGAAGAATGGTGATAGATCAATCTCTTGAAGAAGAACATCATTGATTGTTTAATGAGAGACTACCTCTCCAACAATCTAATTTTATATAGATGTCCAATTTCAATAAAGGTTTTGAATGTAAAGACACTTATTTCTTTGAATTGTAGAAGCCCTTAGTCATCATGATGACTATTTCCAGAAGAAGGTTGATGCAATCCACAAAATGGTATTTCTCTGTTGAAGAAATACATTCATATATTGGCCTATGAAACACTGCTAATAGTATAGATGATTATGTTTGCGTTGGAGAAAGCATTGTCTGTAGTGCCTGGAGAGATTTGTGTCAGGTGTTTGCACAATTATTGGAGATAAATACCCCAGAAGGTTTAATAATGAAGACATTAAGTGACTACTTAAAATAGGGAAGACATGTGACTTTTCAGGTAGGTTAGGTGTTACTGAGTGTATGTATTAGGAATGAAAAACTTGTCCAATCGCTTAGAAGGACCAATTTTGTCAAGTTGATCATGCTAAACCTACAATTATGTAGTTGTGGCATCACAATACTTATGGGTTTGACAAGTATTTTTTGGTACTGCAAGTTCAAATATACATTCTGTCGGGATAAGCTCTTATTGTGCAATACAGAGTGAATAAAACCCAATACAATATGACTACTATTTAGTAGATAGTATTTATCTAGAGTGAGCAACATTTGTGAAGAGCACCCGCATGACACAAGTAGAAAAGAGAAAAAATATTTGCACAATGACTAGAATAAGCAAGAAAAGACATGAAATAAGCCTTTGGAGTGCTCCAATCTTAATTAATAATTCCTTTTTTGGCGTGTTATTGCAACGAAAAATAGAATGCATGTATGCATTATGTTGTGTAACATGATGAAGATGAAAGACACACATACGATATCAATTTTGAATATGATAATGGAGGGAATGTGCCAACTACTTATGTGGGTTCTCATTCTAATTTTACTACAACATAATTACAAAGGAGAACATATTTTTTGTGACACACTACACCGATAACTTCAAAATAATTTAGTGAAACATTTCTTAGGAATAAAAATCATAAAAGTTAAATTTTATGTAATATTATAAATGTTTTATCGTTATGCATTCTTCATAATTATGTAATATATTGGTTTTTTATATTTAATATTTTTAATCGTGTAAATAATTGTGTATATTTTATTAAATATTTTATGCATGTTAAAATATATTTATTAAAAATATTTATATTATTTATTATATTGATTACAAATTATTTTATTTATATTAAGTTAATATTTATTCATAATAATTACATTAAAATTGAAGTTATCAAAATTATTGAAATACAAATAAAAAATTATAAAATTTTAGATTACTAATAAAAACTTACCATTGAAAAAACAACTTCCAAAAAATAATATGATTTACTTATAAATAATGTGGCAAGATGAAATCACTTAAAAAAAACTTAAAATAGTTACCTTTAAATTTATCTACTATTAATAGATAAAATTATTTCCTTCACCATTAAATCCCAAACAATTCGATTGGGGTCAATACACAAATTTAAAATCATTTTTTCTAATTGCTCTCCCTTTTTAAGTTCATAACAGTAGTTTGTAAGTTTCTTTTAAAGACACACATTTAATTACAAAATACATTGAGTATCAAAAATATTGCATGATACACAATAAATCAAAACCTATTTTAGTAATTACACACTTAAAATAAATTTTGACAAGTTTCCAACATCATTCTCTTCGAACATTAATTTCTAAATAGGTATATCAAAATATAAAATATATCATTTCAACATTACTTTTAATCAAAATCAATTCTTTAAATTCAATTCCATTAAAAAAAATTACTAACTCACGAAAACATACTTGAAATTCATGAGCTTTCTTTCTAGATTTTACAATTAATGTGGTTCTTTATTATAGCACTGTATACCAACCTTGCCTCCTATATCCGCTTTCAGTGTTCTTCATTTGGCATGCTAAGATGAAAGGTCGATATGTATTAGATATGTTTATTAATTTCTTTTCTCCTAAAAAATAGTTATTTAATGAAATAAAAAAGGTATCTGCTGTTTAAATATATTTGTTTAAACTGTTTATTTTTAAAATAAGCAGTTTTCTAGTTTTGGAAGAAACAAAATCCATCTGCTTTTTTTAAAAAAAAAATTAAAAACATTTTTCTAGAAAAAAAAATAAAGCTTAAAAAAACGGATCTAATATCTAAAATTCACACAATCAACAAAACCTTAAAGAGCACGTATCGCAATCGGTTGCCTAACAAAATTTTACGTTCTTCATTTGTCTGTTAACAAGAAAGTTACATGAGTGCAAACTATAAGAACCAACAAGGCTATGAAAAACAAGAATAACACCCCTCTTTCCTCTAGAAAACTAGCTCATGAGGTTTCACACCAGCCTTCAGAGAAAACCTAGCACCAAGGTAAGCCTTCAGGTCTGGAACACTCTCAATGGCTTTTACCAATGCAGAGTCCACAGTTTTCTGGTCATCTTTCTTCTGCTGTGGCAACGTACTCTTTTCCTGCATTAGGTAAAAAACGGAAGAGATCAGCACACAAAAGTGAAAATAACATGGAAAGCAACAAAGTGAAAGAAAAATGCCAATTCCACCTCCTTCTCTGCCTCAAAGAACTCGCCTTCTCCCTTCTTCTGCTTTTGGATTTCCTTTGTAAAGTATTTGTCGTCAAAGCTGTCGACGTTAACAGCAGAGACATCTACATTGGTTGATGTGGCAATAACATAGGACTGATTCACACGTCTCAAAGGAACTCCATTAATCTTGAAAGGACCTGAAGTGGCAAGTGAGAAACATAAGCCAGACTGGAAATAGGTGTACGGATATCCAAAATCTAAACAAATAACACAAGTGCTATTCAAATTTGTGATCAATATTCACTAGTATATCTAGAGCACACCCATCAACGTAATTACTAACATTGGCACCCAGAAATGCATAAAACTACACAGAATGTGCAAATAAGGAATTATTTGGTTTGAGTTCGGGGAAATTTTCTGTGTTTTCACATATAACTACAAAAAAGCCACCATAATTTCACCTTATGTTTTCACAGTTTTAAAACAGATTTCTATAGTTTGTATTTCCACTGTTTCCCTATACAAAATCCGAAATGAAATCCTTAATATAACAAGAGACAACATTGCAAGTTGAAACAGAAGTAAACACCTCAAGCAATAATTTAGCAGCAACACTTACAAACAAATACTCATCAAGAGTTAAATCAAACAGTTAATTTAACTTATTATAAAGGCACATAAACAAAATGCTTGGCGTGCAAAATCTCAGCAATAAGAAGTATCCTGTTTAATAACAAAACTCACCAGTAACAAGAAGCAATCCAGAAGGAAGCTGCTTCAAAAAGACTACCCTCTTTCCCTTAAATCTACCGGCAAGAAGAATCAACACTGTCCCCGGGGTAATGCTAGCCCTGAAACACGTCAAACACAAAATCACACGCCATAAGCTCCACATATTAAAAATTCGTTCAGTTAGTTATACATAACTAACCTTTACTTGACATGAATAAGAACAAGGCTCAAAAAAATAAAATTTGATTGCACACAATGCACCTGAGCTTAGTGGGTTTGGGTTTGTGCTTGTTGAGAAGGGGTTTCTTGACATCATCGGCAGGATAAAATTTGGGAGTTTTCTCTGCGGGAGATTCAGGTTTGGGTTTAGGGTCGTGGCGAGGGAAAACGCCACCGTTTTTAGCCTTGATAGCCCAAATGCCCCTTTTGTGATACATCTGCGACCTAGAGTACTTTCCAATTCCCCTTATCAATTCTGGGTTTCTGCTTACTTTACGAGTTCTCTGCTTCTGCGCCATTGTTGCTTCTTCTTGCTGGCACACAAACCCTAATTTTGGTTCAATGTGCAAATGAATTCAAGTTCAGGAATCTGCATTGCTCAGTAAAAACCCTGTCTAACGGGCCTATACCCGACTCAAAGGACTTGTCTACGGCCCAACGGGTATTTTGTTTTAGAACCCCTTATTTTCTATTCACAGACCAGAACATAAAACATCACTAATCCTTGTAAGTGTTACATTGTAACTTATTTATATACCAAATAATTAGATGTTCTTTAAGTATTTAGAGTATCGTTCGTTGATTTAAACATTATTTAAAAATAAAAAACACAATTTTGCTCAAGTATAACTTTCATGACATCCTTTCTTATTGATTAAGATTTTTTTTTTTTACAGTTAAATATTAGTATTATTAATAATATTTATTTTTGTTTGCAGCAAGGATCAAACCTACAACCTTTCTTCACCTCTTTCCTTTCTTAATCAATTTATATCTCTTTTAAGATTGGTTTGTAGTATTTCAGATCAACCAATTCAAAAAACATAATAATTAATGTTGCGGATCAATTGATCCAAAACATTACAGTTTCACAAGAGTCGATCTGAAATGCAAATTGTGTACAATTTTGAATGCACCTATTTGAAATAAAGATGAGAATGCATTGTTAGAATTTTGTATCACTTGATTCAAAATACAATTGACTATATTCTGCTATTGAATTTTGGATCACCTAATCTAGAATTAACATAGTGTATTCTAGATTAACTGATAGAAAATATACATTTTAAGGCATTCCTGATAAACTAATTTGGAACACTTTAAAATGTATATTCTGGATTAGTTTATTCAAAATATACATCCTAAACATAGGTTAATACAACGTGAGAGTATCTTGAGGTTTTTCATATTATTTTAAATACTTGGGATGCGAATAGCAAATTAAGAATGCTAAAAGAAACTATCCATAAAATATGTTTGCATATGTCAAATTCAAATTCAGTACCATACCATTATTTTTATATATATATATATATATATATATATATATATATATATATTTTGTTAAATAGGTATAACACTACTAATTATCTTTTTGACACATTTTTTTTGGCACAGAGATTTTTTTTTAAAACTTAACAGAAGTTTTCAAATTATTTAAATAATTGTCTCGAGATTTAAATAAGTTGATTATTAAAGTGATCGCATAAATTATTGTAAATTCAATTCTTTAATAATATCTTCTATTCTCACAAATAAAAAAATATTTAAATGATTTGATTTTTTATAAGTTCCTTCTTAGTTATCTTGTGTTTGTCCTTTAAAGGAAAATAATATTTAAAATACAATAACACATTAATATTATTCTTACCATTAAAATTAAAATTTTCTCATTATGATGAAAAACAAAATGAGAAAATTTAAATCTATTTTGACTCTCACCAAACTATGCACCTTGAACAGACTAACCAAAAGAGGGTAACTCATTTTGTAGGAACATACCCTTATGAACTGAGATCTCGCCCCAAAACTCCCAATCTATATAAATTCAAGAATCTTAGAAAGTGTGCAAACTTAACTGTTTAAAGGTGAGAGTGGTACTAAAGGAAATGTTAAAGCACAACAATCCATGCTGCAATGAACTCAAGGAGATAACGTTCAAAATGACTAAGCCGAGTATCAAAATTACCAATTACTTTTTTTGGAGAGGTGGGACGGTGTCACCACGTCTCTTTATTTCTTCAGTTGAGAAGGAACCATTTCCTATTGTCCAACAAAAATAGTTCTGACCTTAGGAGAAATGCCTGGAATACAAAGGTTTACACGCACAAAGTCATCGATGCTAATAGATTTATCTATATTTGCAAGGTCACATTAGCGTTTTTGCACAAATTAACATATTATGTAATCAACAAATCTGCCTATTAGTAGTGTCTTTTGTCCACCTAAACAGTTGTCACTTGTCGGCTTAGAGTTACCTTCGCTTGACTGTTACCTGCAAGAGAACATCTCCATCTCTTTGGTATGTGCTGTAATGGTTGTCATGGTTTAATCCCAAGGAAAAGTAACTGCAAAGCTTCATCCTTAAGCGACAGAGAGATTAGCTCAAATTTGCATGGATCACAAAATTAATCTTATTAGAAAAAATGCCTTCAGGACGAAAACGGCTTGAAGCTCAATATTGCTTAAGGTGTTGCAAACATTGTACAGAATTTCATTTAATCGTTGTGACCCACAAAAAGGCTTGGCTAATTGTAATTTAATCACAGTTTGATTTGTCTCAATCATCGAGCAAAACTGAGACAGTGTTAGGCACATAACCAAGCCCTTTGAACTGAAGAATCAAATTGTCTAAAACTAAATATATAAGTGTAGAGTCATGATGGGATGTGTCTCTGGCAATAAATCTACGAAGTTCATTATTCACTTCAATCCAACTCCAACCTGGTTCTTTCACTACCCTGTTCATTTCCATTTTCTCCCTCACCCTTCTGACATTTGCCCACATACTTTTTGATGCAAAAATATTTGAAAGTAATATATATGATCCACTATCCGCTGGATCACAAGAAATTGCCATTTCAGCAGCATATATTCCCAATTCTACATGACCTGAAACTCGACATGCACTGAGCAAGCTCCTCCACACTACTTCTGCTGGTTTTATTGGCATCTTTTCAATAAATTCCTTAGCTTCATATATTTTACCAGCTCGTCCCAAGAGGGAAACCATGCAAGCATAATGATCAATCCCTGGTTCAATTCCAAACTGGGACATTGATTCAAAGTAACGAAATCCAACGTCTAGTAGTCCAGCATGGCTACATGCCGATAGTACACCTACAAAGGTGACATAATTTGGCTTTGCTCCCTCCACAATCATGTGTTCAAACAAATCCAAGGCCCTTTCTGCCTCTCCATGCTGAGCGTATGTTGAAATCATGGAATTCCAACAGGCAATGTCTCTTTGGTTTGTGGAACTGAATGCCTTGTGAGCCTCTCCGATGCTTCCACACTTGGCATACATATCCACAAGGGAATTTGTGACAAAGGGATCTTCATCAAGACACATCTTTATAACCTGGTTGTGAAACTGCTGACCCTGCCGGAGACTTGCCATGTTACTTGCTGCTGCAATTACAGCAGCAAAAGTGAATTCATTGGGTTTTAGCCGTGACATCTGTAGATCTTTGTAAAGTTTGAGAGACTCCTCATTTTCCAATTGATGGTTGTATCCAGAAAACATTGCATTCCATACTACAATGTCCTTGTCATATATCTCCTCAAAAACTAGTCTTGCATTCCCAACACATGAGAATTTTGAATAAACATCTATTAGAGCACTTCCAGCAAAATTGTCTAAAGAAACCCCATATTTAATAATCAAGCCGTGGATTTGGCTGCTTAGTTCCAGGATAAATAATGATGCAGATAGCCCAAGAAGGCTTACAAACGTTAATAGAGTTGGTGGCAATAAAAGCCTCATTTCACGAAAAAGATCCAATGCTTCAACCAGCTTGTTTTGTCTTGAGTATCCTTCTATCATTGCATTGTAGGATACTACATTTATGGAGGCCACAAGGTCAAAGACTTTTCTTGCATTAGTCAAGGAATCACATTTTGCATACATGTCAATCAATCCATTTTTCACAAAATCATCATTATCAATATTGACCCTGATAGCATAAGCATGCACTTGTCTTCCCTTTTCTAGGGCATTAAGTGAACCGCATGAATTGAGAATACTAGTGCAACCAAATGCGTCAGGCTTCCAACCCTTTCTAACCATTTCAACAAACAGGTCCATGGCATCCCCATGGAATGAATTTTGCATGCAACCAGCAATCATTGTGGTCCACGAAACAACATCTTTATCCAGCAGCTGATTGAATACCTTCCGGCCTATGTTGACTTTGTGACATTTCAAATAAAAATCTATAATTCCATTGACCACTGAAACATCCGTGTCAAAGCTCCTCCTTAAAACATAGCCATGAATTTGCCTCCCCCCTTCAAGAAACTCAAGCATCGAACAAGCACTCAAAACACTAGAAATTACATATCTGTCTGGATAAACATTACCATCTCTCATCTGGTTAAATAACTTCAAGGATACTTCACTTCTTCCTTGTTTAGAATACCCTGCTATAATTGCAGTCCATGTCACAGTGGTTTTAACTTCTAGGCCATCAAAAATCAATCTTGCTTCGTCAACATAACCATGCTTGGTGTAAAAATCAATCAAAGATGTACCCACATAAACATCCTGAACAAACCCACGCTTGACAACAAAACCATACACCTGAAGAGCTATACTGAGATTACCCAATTGTGTACAAGCTCTGATGACACTAGCTAAAATGTATTCATTTGGTTCCTCACTGCAACTTCTCATGAACTGGCAAAATAAAACCAATGCTTCTACGTTGTAACCATGTCGAGTGCACATAGAAACCATGGAGGACCAAGTAACTAGGTTCCTATAAGGCATTGCATCGAACAGCTTCTGTGCATCTCTTAGAAGGTTCAGTTTAGAGTATGCGTGCAAGAGAGTGTTAACAAGGAAGACGTCATGTTGGTGAAAACCCAACACCACAATGAGGGCATGGATTTTCTTATAGTAATGGGAAGTGGGGATGTTTGGGCATGGCAATTGCAATAAATTGGCCAATTCACGACCAAACTTCCGTTGTTTAAGGATAGGAGAATGAAGAAAATGAGGTAACAGAGTGGAGAAGTGCAAAGTTTCGCGCACATTGACTGTGTTAAGGAGTTTTAAGTGGGATATTCCTAGTAGTAGTCGATGCTGGCTTCGCATCGTGCTTTAATTACGATGCCAAAATCAATATGACCATTCATCACAATCATCATCAAAATCAATATCGCTTCGAGGCTTAATTATACTATTGTTCCATATCCCTGGAATTTTTTTAATGCCAGTCAGTGCCATGTTTCAAAAACAAAAATGAAAAATTAGTTTGAAAGACTTTTAAAGAGGAAAAATGTTGAGGTTATTGGTTATGTATAATCTAATACTTGTTTTTTATTGAGACCTGTATGATTTTGAACTCGTCTATGAGTTGTAGTGAAATATAATTTTATAAAAATTTAAAACATAAAACATAATGAGTTAAATATAATTTTGTTTCCCGTACCTTTTGTTTTTAGATTATGTAAAAAAAATAATTTTAATCACCGGTATTCGGTGCTTTCTCTGCATAAGAATAAGACTGAAAGTGTTACATATTTGAAAATAAACTAAGCAAATTTAAAATTACTAGATACAAATTTATAGATCTCTTAATTGTTATTAGCTGAAACAAATTATGATGCACACGGACTTTTAGTCCATGGATAAGGATTAGAGTACTCTTAGTGCCATTTACTTAATAATTTCTTTGCTTATGAAAAATGACAGCAACTTTATCATACAATTTTTCATTATTTTTTAAAGTTTGATTAGTATGTATTTATAATGTAAAACATTCGATTACAACTCTCAATTTATAGGACTTTTAAAACATTAATAAGTAAAATCAACAAATTTACCATAAAAGAAGGATTGTGATTTAATGATTGTATAAAACTTTTTACACTGTCAATACTCACAAAATAGAGATTAATTATTGATATCTTGTTCATAATCAAGATATTAATTATTAATTTATGAAATAAAATAATAATAAAAATATAATTTAAAATATTTTTTATTATTAACTTCTTTCCTTCACATATGTGTTTGTATAATTTAAATTATACATAAATATGAATATTAATGTGTTTGTTTAACCTAAAAAATAAGTATTTTAAAAAAAATATTTTTTTATAAGTGATTTTAATAAAAGTAGAGATTTTTATGTTTGGATATCATTATAAAACAAGCTTTTTAATTAAAAATCATTATTAACTTGTTTAGCTATAATAATGATTTTTTTTTAACAAACTTACATATAAGTCTCTATAAAATGCTTATAAATAACATGTTTATTTTAAAGAATCAATAACCATTTTTTATAACAGTTTGATCCTAATGTTAATATGATTTCAGAGAATTTCTCACTTCCTTTTAGAGAACCCTAATATTGTTGGTATTATGGTGCGTCCATCACACCTTTGTGGGAATAAACACACTTATGTGGGCAAACCATTTGAAAGCATTGTTTCTTTTAGTAAAAAGAAAAGAAAAGAAAAGAAAAAGAATTATAAGAGAATTATCACGCCTTCTTTCCCTGATTCTTTCTTTCTCTCATTCAATTCCTCTTCCCCTTTTATTTCATTTTCTTTCTTTCCCATCTCTTCCTATCCTTTTGTGTCTCGTTTACCCTCAAATCCCTTACAACTAGTGAAATGTAATGAAACTTAAATTCTTACTCATTCCATTTTTCTTTCTAGAACTAAGTTTGGTAACTTTTAGTATTAGAGATAATGTTTTGAGTAAGAAGAAAGTACTCACACCATAAATGTTGTTCTTTTTTGCTCTCTAAGATAAACTCATAACTCGTAATCTAAAGAATACAGTATTGTCAGGTGTTAGCTTCAGGATGAATTAATTTTAGAGCATTAAGCACTAGTTTTAGAGATTTTTATGGTTACACATAAATAGGCAGAACTTCAAACAAATTTCTAAATGTTGAAAATATTTATTGGTGCTCATATTCATTGATTTCTACATTGCACAATACTCCTGAAATGGTTAGGAAGCAATTTGGCTGACTCTTCATATTTGTTAGTGGTTTAAGTGTTATCATGACCTATTTTAATATTTTTATAATTACTATTTTAATTTATCTTTTATTTGAGAAGCATGCTTTTTTATTTGTTTTATTCTCTATGAAATTTATTTCAAAGGTTGAGAACTTTATAATTTAAATTGATTCTGTTTGATGAACCTTGTAATTGGATTTATGTTATTGGGTTCCATGCTAGAACCTCATATGTCATTAGCGGATGATAACGACCTAGGTGTACCTAGTTGTATGATTCCAAGCCAAAGTGGCTATCTATTAGATGGAGCTGCCACTTTGAGGAAAAGACTATCAACAAGATGGAACTATCCCAGATGATATATGATATGACATTGAGATGTGATATAATTACAGGAGAAGAGTATGTTTGATGAACCTTGTAATTGGATTTATGTTTCATATGATTTATATTTTACGTTAATGTATTTCATTTCAAATTTGCTTATTTAATATATGATAAATTTGTTATTACTTTAGGTATGATAAACATAACCTTTTGGATATTGGGAATAAGTTACCTGAGGTTGTGAAATTTGTTGAACTCATTGATTTAGTAAGTTCATATTTAGAAATGTTTTAATCGAACAACTAGTGCAATGATATATTTTCTTTCTAATTCATGGTGGTTGTTAGACCCTCACTAAGTCTTTGTGCCTTATCTCCTTTCAATTTTTTTATCCAAATTTTCAAGCAGCTGAGTAGCAAATTCATTTGTTTCAGCTCTAGTATTATTTCTTTTTTGTAGGCCTCTTTTTATGTTGGCAACCATTTAATGTTATTTTGAGACTACTTGTACATTCTGCAACTTTAAAAAGTCTGGTTATGGATTTATATTTAGATATTGTATATTTGATGTTGTAGGAAATTTTGGCTAGTTAATTATATTGATAACAAGTTTTTTTGCAAGATTTGGGATATCCAAAATATAGAGGAGACTTTATCAAAATTTTTGTAGGATTCTAAAAGTATATTTATTTTGAAAAATTATTTGTTAGTTATTATTTTGTTCTTGTTAAGTTTGTTAGACTAAAGATATTAATCTGTACATCGGTCACGACCTTGAATCTAGATCGTGACATCATTGGTGTGGTTTTAATTCCAATGCATCTAACATAATGTTGTGGGCAAAGAATTTCAATTCATTTTATGAAATTTCAACTCAAAATTTGTACATATGTTAAATAAGAAAAAGGTTGCCCAAATTCATAAATTATATATGCAAGTCACCAACTTTATGTTTATACTCATGATAAATGAATTGTCCACTTAAATCTTAGTTGTTAAAAATATTTATTACACAAGACAAGCTAAATTGAGATTTTTTTTTAAACAAGTAAATTAAAAAGTGAAGTTGAGATTTTTTTAAAATAACTAAATTAAAAAGTGAAATTGAGTTTTCTTTTAAAATAACTAAATTAAAAAAGTGAAATTGAGTTTTTTCCTTCGTTGCATAGTATTTTGATTGTGAATGTTAATTGCTTCACATTAGACATGACAATGAAACTCATACTCGCAGGTAATCACCCGCACTCACCCTGAGTTTGACGGGGAATACCCGGGTTGACCGGTTTCGGGTTCAAGTAATACCGATTAAAAAAAACAAGGACGGGGACGAGGTCGAAGATGGGTATTGTGATACCCGCCCCGTACTTGTACCTGTCCCTGATACATATATTTACTATAATGCCCATATATTGATAGTTGTCTTATTGTTTTATCATAGGATAAGATAGTAAATGAATATAGAAGTTAAAAATAGAAAGGAAAGGATTGGTATCTGTAGTGAGAATGGCTGAGTATGTCTGGACTCTCGACTCTAGAGGAGTGTTGGTAGATCTAGGGTTTACTCATCACTGAGTTCTTCTCTGTTGTCGACTTCGCTTTTGTGGGTGTCTTGAGAGCTGACGAGTCACTGCTTCCGAAAAAGGCTTTCACACTGACCCCACCGAAACTTGGCATCAACCCACGTCACAACCTCACCCACATTATCGCCCTCAACGTTTTCCATTGGGCCACTGCCACCAATTGCGTTCTTCTCTGTTCATTTCCTCTCCATTTTCATATCTCTCTCAAACCCAGAACCACTAATGTTTCCTCCCAACTGATCTTCTCTTTTTCCTTCAATTTTATTATAACCAATTATTTCCTTTTCTTCACCAACTCCAAAAATATTAAATGTTGCTTATGAAATCACTATAATATGTTGTGTTATTATATTTTGAGTTATATGGGTTCCATAATTTGGAGGTTTAGTGCATTAGGGGAAATTATTACATGATGTTGATTGAAACAATCCCTTCCAATGTCCATGTGGTACATAATTAAGTTTAATTAACTTTTCTTTTAAATTGAAAATTTTGAGTATGTGCCACTTGAAAATTGGTTGGGACCATGGATATTTGGAGGTATTGAACTGTGTAATAAGTTCTCGTGTCCAAAGGGTGTGGTTATTTTTGTTTATTAAATCTGAGTATACCCCGTTATAATTCTGTAATTATAGGAGATAAAAATTTACAGAATTCTACTTTAGATTTTTTTTTTGTTGGGTGAGGGTGAGATGGGAAAGACTATAGAACTCAAATGACAGAATGATTGATTTTTTATAAAGTTAAGGACTAAAGTAAAAAATTGTAAACATAAGGAGTGAGGACTAAAGTGAGTGGCACTTATGAACTCAATGACTGGACTGAGGTTTTCTCTACTAAATTTATGTTTTTAATAAGAAATTGATTTTAATTTTTATCCAGTGTCACTTTAAATATTTTTAAGATGATTAAGTATTAACCAATTAGAAGTAATCACACATGACTTTTAAAGTAGTTATTACAATAGTTGACAATCTTGTCATATATGGTACTCTAGATTGAATATAGTGGAAAAATCATTTACATAATTACATTGTTAGTGTGTTTAAAATAAATCCAAATGTATGATTATTGGTGTTGGTTTAAAGTTATTTTCCCTCTTGATCTGTTAGTTTTGATTTTAGATGTCTGATTCTGCCTTTGGAGCAAATGTTTGATTGTTAGTAGTTTATGTTAATTTTGTTTGTACTTTGCAGTTTGTAGAAGTTGCTATGGAGATACAAGCAAGCCATCACATTTTGCTGTATATACATATGTGATTTGAGTGAAGTTAGTTGGTGCTTTCAAATGTAGTTGATAGGTATTACATACACTTTGTCTTTGTGCATAGAGTCTGAATTTGAATTGTGATTTTCTTAAAGCACATGTATCTGGTCTTTTAAAAGGAGTTTCCCTTATTGCTATTTGTTGATGGATTTGGAAGATTTACTTTGTTGATGTTTTTATGTATTCTACTATTCTCTGTTTGATCTCTTATACCATAACTTATCAAGCCTATCAAAAGTGAAATTCAAAAATCCCATGAAAGGTTGAGAGGACATAAAAACATGGTGTAGATTATGATCCACCATTTATATAATTTTTAAATGTTGAGAGGACACTGTAGTTTTCATCTTGCTCATCAAGTTCTGCTATCTTCTTACCCTGTCAGTTAAGCATTTATGTAATGTTACTATTTTGGTTCATCAAATTTTGGAAATTCTACTAACTGGTTTGTTTTGTGATCTCAATTGCCTGAAAAGGAAAATGAATTGGTCCACGAGCTAAGGCATAATTTATCTGAATTGTGCATGTCTCCATTGCATCACTGATCATTATTGCTTTGTTTATATCCTTTGTGAAGACACAACTTTACACAAAGTCGTTGTATTGATGCAAATTATACACATGCTTGATATGGGTGAGTAGAAAAAATGAACTGAATATTGAACTAATATAATAATAAAAATGGTCTAAAAGAAGTGAGCTAAATTTGTTTAATAGTTTGACAGAATTGAACTAAATTGCATAACTGGTTGGACTAATTTAACTAAACCAAATTGTTCTGAACTACTTTGTTTGAAATGTTTGAATTGTTCTAAATAAACCATTTTTGACATTTTTCAATATCATAAATTACTGTTCAATTCAAATAGTTTATTTTAGGATTTTGCTTGAAGACATAGGTTTAGAAATACACACATAGCTTTCAACTAATTAGCAACTGTGTTGAGTTAAGTATGATAGAGTTGATTAGTTAGTTTGATTGTATTAGTTATTTTTTGTATAGGTGTTATCTTCATGTGAACAAGGCAAATTTAGCTTGCTCAATGAATAATTCAATTTTAGTTTTGCCTTACCCAACTTTCTCAATGAACAAGGTAGGTTTTAATATATTAGAAATATGTAAATTGATTTATTAAGGGAGGAGAATATATTAGCCTATTGGATGGTTCCAGTTCTGATGATTTAAAGGGAAAAGAAAGAAAAAAGGTTTGATTAGATTTAGATGGAGAGTACAAACTACATTTGTTGATTTGTTTTATTGGGGAGGCAAGGAAATTAAATTAAGCAGGGATAATCTGAATATTCGGCTTGTTTTGATTCTACATAATGATCATTTGTTGTAGTGACTTATAACAATTAATAATTATCCTATGATTTTCCCCCTTTTCATTAAGTGCTAGCTTTCAGGGACATAACTCCTTAAGCTCCTACACATATTCTTATAATTTCTAAAGTCAAAGATGGGTTAAGTGGTCTATCCAAGGTATTAATTGTGGTTCTTCGCATAAACTATTTATTATTTTAGTAGTTTATAGCTTATTTTTCTAAATTAATTTATTAATTATTTTAGTACTTTATAACTTATTTTCCTAAACTATTTCAAGTAGCTTAGTAAATGCATAATTTCACTATATTTGTAGGAAAAATGAACACGAAACAAGTATCTTCACAAGAACCAGTACCACCATCTCAAGAATTAAGTCCACAATCTTTGCAACAACCCACATTGCATGGACCACAAAATCCTGCTCTTGTAGGAAGTTCTACTGGTATAGGTGAAGATCCAATAAATGAATCTATGCAAGTTGAGCAAGCTGCTCTATAGATGCAAGATGACAATGAAGATTCAACAAAACAGACAGAGAAAAGGAAACTAAAGAGTGTTGTATGGTAACACATTCAAAAGAAAAATGTTGATGGAAGGGATAAAGCTGGGTGTAATTATTGCAGTAAATTACTTGGAGGAGAATAAAAAAATAGAATAAAGCATTTGCATGTTTATATGAAAAATTGTTTGCAATGATGATGGGAAAGAAAGGGGGAATTAGTTCTATGCCTAAAATAACACAAGGGAAACAAGAATTTTTTGTTGGTACTTTTAACACAAAATCTTCAAGGATGGACCTCGTTAAAACAATAATTAGGCATGATTATCCATTTTCAATAGTAGAACATGTTGGTTTTAGGAGATTTGTGGTTGGTCTCCAACCATTGTTTCAAGTCCCTTGCAAAAACACCATTAAGAAAGACATATTTTGTGTCTATGATTTTGGAAAGACTCGGTAATGAAATTGTTAGATAGAAACGATGGAAGAATGACAATTACATCTGATATGTTGACAACAAGCAATCAAAAGAAAGGGTTCATGGCAGTCACAATTCTCTTCATTGATAGTTCTTGGATATTAAAAAGTCATGTTTTAAGTAAGGTGCAAACATTTTCTACTTTATAATTTCAAGCTTTTCAGCAAGTTATTATGTTAAATTTCCTTAATCATTTTGTATTATCTATAGTGTCATGAATAAATTATATGTTAGGTTCATATATATTCTTACAACCCACACAACAAAAAGACTTTGTCATGCTTTGGTTGATTGTCTGTTAAATTATAATATTGACAAAAAGCTATCAATTATCACTTTAGACAATTGCAGCACAAATGATAGTATGATTGACAAAATCAGGGATAAATTGCAACCAGAACCTTAATTAAGGAAGGGTCATTAATTCATATGCAATGTTGTGCACATATTCTTAATTTAATAGTTAAAGAAGGATTAAAGGTTATGAAGGAAAGGGTAGAAAAAACTAAGATAGTGTAGCTTATTGGTCTACAACACCTAAAAGGGTGGGAAAATATGAGGAAACAACTAGACAATTGTGAATCCCTTGCATAAAAAAATTGGCTTTAGATTGTCTAACCAGATGGAATTCAACTTTCAAGATGCTTGCTACTGTTATATCTTATAGGAATGTGTTTTGTCATTTAAAGCAACGTGAAACTCAATACTCTTGTTTGCCAACTAAGAAGGAGTGGGAATTTGCAAAGGATGTTTGTGAAAAGTTGATGATTTTTAATGATATTACAAAAACAATTTATGAAACCCAATACCCAACTACTAATATTTATTCTCCTAAAATTTGTGAGTTCAAGATTGTTATAAATGAATGGATTAATTCTCCTAATGTAATAATTAAGGATATGGCACACCAAATGTTAAAAAAATTTGAAAGTTATTGGCATGTGATTCATGACATAATGGGTGTTGCAACAGTCTTAGATCCAAGATATAAGATGAACTTACTTGAATCTTATTTTGGTAAATTATGTGATTTTGACTCTTATGATCAAGTTAGTAGGATCCATCAATTGTGTTATGATTTGGTTTCTGAATATCAAATAAAGAATAATGAAGACTTTGGTAGTGGGGCTCTACTCATCCATTGAGTGAGTTTGAACAATTCATGGCTGCTAAGAACTTCATATATGAAAACAAAGTAGGATCATTATGTGGAGGAAGATGTTTTACCTATTATTAATGATTTTGATATCTTAATGTGGTGGAAATTGAATAGTGTGAAATATCCAACTTTACAAGCAATTGCAAGGGACTTATTAGCAATTCCAATCTGCATTTAGTACCAGTGGTAAAATATTAAGCTCCCATCATAGTAGACTTCATCATACTACTTTAGAGGCTTTGATGTGTGCTAGAAGTTGGTTATTGAATGCATAGAAAACATGTCAAGTTTTGAATTCTTTAATATATTATCTATTTTTAATTGGTTGATACTTTGACTTTCTTAGCATTTTACTTATTACTTTATATTTCATAATTGTAGGTTTTAAAGCAATTGAAGAAGCAATTACTGTAATGAATGAAATTGAATTTGATGATGATATATTTATTTTTCTTGTTTTAAAAAAGTAAATTTGTTATTTATTATTTTTCATTTATTTGAAAATAGGTGGATTGATGATTAGTGTTGTTACCCAACAATTGCAACATTAGTGTTTCATTTCTCCTGTTATTTGGTAAATTCAATTCTCTAATTAAATTAATTTTACCAATATAATTTCATAATCTTATACTTTCCAATTTTGAAAATATTGAGCTTTAGAATTTTGGTTTATTGGACAAAGACAGTATGGTAATTTGGAGAAATCATTCATAAAGTTTTAGAAAAAACATGTGTTATTTATTTTTTTTTTTGGAAAAGACTCTAACTCAGTTTATCTTTATTATGATTGTAACATGATGAATTATTATCTAATGCATGGACTACTTTAATTCTAGTTATTTTGTTTTGGTATTAATTTTGATGCAATATTACGTATTCTTGTTAGGTTATAAAATATGATTAGTAAAAAAATTCATAAATAATATTTAGTAAAAAAAAATAATAAAGAAAGTATACATATGTTAGGGTGATAAAAAAAGAAAAATTTATTTATTTTATTTTGTTTTGCAAATAAAAATTTTAAAAATACGGCTTCTACATAGTGAGAATTATTTTCAATACAAAGTTAAATGGAAGTGTGAGTTGAAGTTCGGGTTTGAGAAAAAAATATAAAAGAAAATTAATCATCAATTTATATTATAACAAGGTAAAGCAGAGATATCCGTTAAAAATAAAAAACGGAGAGTGAGATCCATAAATAATTACCACCGTAAATCTTGGTCCAATCATCGAGACCATAAACAGCGAACATATACTACCGTCCAGTTGCCGTCTTTACTTCACATGGTTATGAATTTTGATATGGATCCATTGGCTATTGTGCCTTTTTTCACCAACTTGAGAGCTGAGACCCGTGCTTCTGTATTGTGCCTTTTTTCACCAAGATTAGTCAAATCAAATAAAAATATCATCCAATTAAATGGTATTACAAAGATATAATAAGCCACTTTTTTTAACCCACTCCTAAAAAATAATATTTGTATACGTATTTAGTAACATGTATTTAAAGAAAACAGAAAATTGTTAAAATTATAATAACTTAAGATTTACAGGTTTACTTCCCAGTGTAGGAGACAAAATCCGTAATGATTACAGTATTATCGAGTGTTAAAGCAAACTGTATTGGCGATTGTTTTATTATTTTATAAATAAGATGTAATCTCCAATATATGAATTAAAAAAAGAAAAAAAGGAGTGTGAATGTGATTGATGTTGGTAAGGTTAGCAGTGGGCGCAAACAGTGGGGTGGTTGGGATCTTGAAAGCCAATTCAAATAGCATAAATAGATGTTGGTGGTGTTTATCTGGGCAGCACAGGCAGAAAGCAATGGCGGCGCTCGTGGTGGCAACGACGTCGGACCCTGCTTCGATAAACCCGGCGAAGGCGCTATTGGCCATGCCGGGGTGGGAAGCGGGACCCAATATCCAGGTTGATGAATTTACTGTGGTGGGTGTGTTTGTGTTTGTGTTTGTGTTGGATGAATAAAAAATGTTAATTTTGGGTGGAATACATAGGATGATATGAAGAGCTATGTGAATAAAGGGGCGAGGGTGTTGGTGCACGGGAAGGGCATAGTGGAGGAGGATGAGTTGGACAAGAGGTGGGAACAGGTGACCGGGGAGCCTATTAACGAGGTCATCTTCTTTAGCAAACACACTGCTGTCTCAAACAAACCTGCCCTCACCGTTCACCCTATTGGTACCTTTTTCTATTTTCTTCTTCACTTTCACTTTCACTTTCACTTATCATCACAACTCCCACTTCACTTCTTCTTCGTCTTCGTCTTCGTCTTCCAGGAGTTCCTCATTTGCGCCCAGGTGATGTTCCACCCCAAGGTGGCAGACCTGGATGGGCTGCACTGCCAAATCCTAGGATCGGCCCTTGGCTTCGCCTTTTGAAAAAACTCGCTCAGGCCCGTAATCTCGTCCCCGAATTTGAGGTCTTTCACACTTACCTCCCTTTTCATCTTCTTTCTTCTTTCTTCTTTCTTCTTTCTTCTTTCTTCTTTCTTCTTTCTTCTTTCTTCTTTCTTCTTTCATCTGTTTTTTACTATTAATCTTAATTCGCTTTCGTTTCTCTTTTTGTATCTTCACTACTTGTGTTTTATATTCAACATCCTGCATATGCATTGCTTGTTTCCTGTCGATGGAAGATCAATTATGCTTTAAGTTAGCTTTTCAGAAGCATTTCTCACTGAATTTTATCCGTTTCCTCAATTTAGATTACTTTGGAGGCCACTCATCATGGACCATTGACCAATAAGCCAACCATGTTTTTGGAGATTGGTGAGTGCTTTTTCCTTCCTCCTAGACCTATTTTGAATCCATAGATTTGATATACCATATTTTGTAAGTACTGTCAAAATGCTGTTATGTTTCTGCATCCTCCATCATCTGTTTTAGATCTAGTTAGTCTTCAATTTGATGTTTCATCCCCTTTTCCTCTCATATTCATTTCTCCCTTCCGAAATGTTTCATCCTATCTATGTTTACCATGGGGAATGGAATATTGTATGTCAAAGACGAATTAAATGGAGCTTCCAAATCAGTGATTTCATTTTAGTTTAAATCTTCATCATTTGAGTATAAAGGGTATCCTTGCAGGAATCAGGAATGTCCAGAAGGGAAAAGGTGTTAAAGAACATAGTTTTGAAGTATTTTCTTTTTCTGGGGTTAACGTATACAGTTTGGTGCTCAATTTTTTATTGAGCTTTGTGGAATTGTAAAGGAATTACCAACATGTCCTTCCTCAGTCAACCCTTTCTTCCCCAGCCTGATATTTCTTTCCATGCTGGCTACTTCAATTCAATGTCTTAACCTATTTGGGGTTGTTATCATTGTTTATCATCTAACCTAAAGATTTTTCTCTTGTTTGTCCTTTCAAGGAATAAACACTCTTTTCATCCTTCTCTTAGTAAACCACCCATTAAGAAGGTTGACAGCAGGAAGAGGAAGTGGAAGTGTGGTAACAGAATATTGAGTCATAAAGAGTTATTCGTAGCAGCAATTTTTAGTGATCAAATATTTGTAATAAAGAGAGTGTAAATAAATGGGACAAGTTAGAGTTTGTAACTCTGAACTCTCCAATAGATAGTAATTTCTAATAAGGAGAAGCTTGGAATAAATATGGAAGACGAAGCATTAGTATGTAAGATTTGAATCAGAATTTCAGTGGAAGAGTGTATGTCTCTTATATGCCTGGTTACATATTCAATGTTCTGTTCTCAGTAATTTTTCATATCCATTTTATGAATCCATGTGCTAATGAGCTACAAAGTGGGGATGAATTTGAATAAATTTTCCATTTTCTTGTTAGGCTAAAGTATGTTATTGGTCCCTAATAAATTAATGATTTTTGTTTTGGTCCTAATAAATTTTTTATCTTGTTTATTATCCCAAATTTATTTAGATAGTACTTTGAAAAGTGATTTAGATAACATTCGAGGTAAAAACAATAAAAAAAATTATTAGGTACCAAAAAGTTTAAAAAAAATTACTGGGACCAAAATAAAAATATGGTAATTTATTAAGGATCAAAAACATATTTAAGTCCTCTTATTATTTCTGCCCTAGTTTTATAACCTTCATCCTTGGTCTTTCTTCCATTAATGTGTTTATTGACTTTTCTCTTGTAGATATTGTTTCCCCTTGTTGCACATAAATAAACAACATATTTACCTATATTTTAAGCTATAGACATTGAGGTGAATCTCTGCTTTATTAGTTTGGGCCAATGAACCTTCCCCCTGGAACATGGGTAATTCCACCTTCTTGGTTGACACCTTAGATTCATTGAGATGGGAATCATTGATTGAGTTCCCAGATGATTCTGGTTCTCTGACTCCTCTCTTCTCCACCACCCACCTTTCACAATTCTAGCAATGTGGTATGCTGATTCTGAAGCTGATCCACGAGCTTTTGTATATATTCCCGGATTTCACCGACTTCTACCCTCACAAGGCTCATAGAAGCTCCCAAACATCCCTCCACTCAGTCATCTTGGGTAGCATCCAGCAGTTTGGACCAATTGTTTAGCTTTAGAGCTGTAAATGACTTAATAATACTATAAGTTGTATTAACGAACAAGGAAATAACAGAAAACTGATATTCTGATAGAAGGATATCTATCAGTCCAAGCCAAATGGATCGCCTAACTAGAGAAGACTCTCAGTGATGTCACTATATATAATCGATAACTACGATGATCTTCTCTCTCATATCTCTCTTCCTTATATTTATAACTAACTAACTGCATGTCATCCCCCCTTCTTGCCTGCTCTACCACCCTATGTTGTTTCTTACGTTTCCTATAGTAAACTTGCCAACCTTGGGCTTATTTTCCACATTTTGTGTCAGCTGGCCTAAATTTTCCTCTCAATTTCCATTGTAGTTTTGGCTGCTAAACTTCATTCGTAAGTTACGCTAGAAGCTGCTAGCAGTTAGATAAAAATACAACTTTAATATAACTGGTTTTCTATTCTGGTGTAGGTAGTACTGAAGACTATTGGAAGAGACAAGATGCTGCTCAAGTTATGGCACAGGTTGAGTGGACTTTTATATTTTTTTCCGTACTTTTCCATCACGTAATTTCCCTGTATGGAGATAACATTCTTTTACGCAATCAGTCCTGAACAGAAAAAGACTTCCCTATAACTATATACCAAAATAAATGCTTTAGATGACTCCTTGTTAGTAATAATTTATTTTTTATTACTCAAACGAAATTTTATTTGGTTTCTTGTAGTTAGCCTGGGAAGGACTTGGACTTGGAGGTGGGACGGATGTAGGAAACTGGAGCAGGTAAATTGATTAAGCTAGGTTAAATACATGAAGTGACGTTAGTTTGCATACTCATTTTGTATTTGTTATAGTTTCTGAGGTCTTCATATTTTGCTCTCACTCTGTTTCATGAGATGCAATATATGTTTAATCTACCGTCCTTTGATCTTAAATTCCTGACTTGGTGGACTACATATCTTCCTGAGACTTTTAATTGTGTGTTATTGCATAATTATGGACTATAAATAATAATTTTGTTTCCTTTTGATCATTAAAGCTTCCATGTACATATGATTAAACTTTTGTAACCTGAATCTAAAATTAACAATCTTACAGGGAGAATGATAACAAGAAAATCCTTCTTGGGATAGGTGGTGGACATTATGCGCCTCGGCATATGGATGTAGTATTGTAAGTAGTCAAATCATTTGTTGTCATTTATCAACGAGTCTTGCCTTTATACTTTAATTTTCTGATTTCAAAAAAAGACTAGAACTATGCAGCTATTGTCAACGTCATTAACTTTTGGGTAATTTTGAAACCCCTTTCCTTACTTTGTAATTTGATCCCAAGATTTTTTTAAGGTTTTGATTATTCAAATTTACTCACATCATCCATTTACTTAATATGCATATGAAGACTTTTGTCAAAATATACTATAATTGATGAGCAATAGTAAATGTAGTAATTTGCTCTCATCAACTTTTATATTGTTACATTATCCATAAAATTGCATCATCAAATTTAATGGCCCTATGATGGAAGGCTGTAAATTGTACATTCAAATAGATTGTGAAAATATATTGACTGCAAAGTAGTTTTATAATGCATCTTGACTTGGGGTGATTAAACTTCTAAATCCATTTGAGAAGATATTTACATATAATTTTACGATCATGGAAATGCTTTCTAAACCTTAAATTAATTGATTGTAATTAAATGACTTTTATTTTGAAAAAGCACTGTAAATTTTCTCAAACTTGGTCTCGTAATGTATCCACCTGAGGCTGACTTTGGAATTAAAATTCTATACTTTTTGTGTACATTATTTTTATCATGGATGATACTCAAATGAAAAGTGGATACTTACTCTGCTCATCTAATCCAGGAAAGATAATGTATGGGTCGGTCACCTACTTTCTGGATATTCAGTGCCAATGGAAGATCCAAACCAGTCAAAAGGAGAAACAAATGGGGAGATTGGTGGAACATGGAGAGAGTCTATAAAAGCTGCATATGAGGCCACTAAGTCTGCTTTTCCTGGTGGTGAAGTTCTTGCACATCTAGACCACAAGTGAGCTTAATGATCATTGTCCTTATGCAATCAGCACTCAGTTTGTATTGCTATTTAATGGTTGATTGCTGAGCAGATTATATTTATAAGAAAAATCATCCACAACCACTAGGCACGTTGGTTTGAAAAACTTATTCACTATTGTTACTTAGTCCACGATTTGTATAAGGCCTTCCACTTGCCATTGTTACTCTAATAAGTTGTGAAGAAAAATGGTAGAGCAGGCTGAGCAGCCTTCTTTGGGTTAGGGAAAATTGAGAAAAGAGTGGTAAATCCTTTTACATCTTCCGTTCCACACTCCCTGAGCCCCATCTAGTTCACAGACTCTGGGGCATTCTTCTAGGGATTAATGAAGGACTTCCCCCACTAATGGAGAATGTCTGGGAACAAGTTGCTTGTAAAACAGCCTGGACCCTTCCTATTCCTAGTTCCTCCCATGAATTGGTTACCATGTTCACTTATTGAGAGTTAGCTGCACTCCTTGCGGTGAGGGGATTAGACCAAAGGTTGCTCACTTCCAAATTAGTTGTCATTTACACTCCCTATCACCTCCATTGCAGACAGATTTTTATTACCGGGATTGCCTTTTAGTATAGTATTAGTAGAGTTTGCTTCCAACTAAGTTAACATTTTGATACTATGTTCATGTCAACTGCTGAGCATTGAAATTCAAAATGAGTCTAGAATGAGGGTTTTATGCACTAGGAGAAAAAAAGAAGAAAGAAGTAAACACTACTTTGTCAGGGTATGCTGCTGTCATATGAGCCCTGTTTTTGTAGCCAATTACATATGTTTTGTCCTTTAATACTAAAGTGATGCTCCGGTGATTATTTGTCCTTGAATGCTAGAGCGCGATATTCTTAGTTAGGAGCACTTTCACTGTTTCCTTTGTCTGTCATGTGTTTAGCTTATGGTTTTGCATGAAGAAGGCATGTTGGAATATGTTTAAAATTAAGAAATATGAGTATGATTTTATCTGTGCCGATGTGATCCTAGCTTTGACATCACAGATAGACCTTAATCCTTTTTCCTTTTACTCAAGTTAATCTTTACCCTAAACTAATTCTTTATTACAGGAGTTTCAAAGGCTGGCAGAAGAATGCCATAACAAGATTCCTTGAGGAGCAAAACATAAAAATTGGTAAACCGAATAATTTCTATTGAGTGTTGACTTTGGTGGATGTTGTGAACAACATAGCTTCTGCAGAGTGCAAAATGAGTCGGGCTGAAGATTTTGGTAGACCATAGTAGCAATTTAATCCAGTTCTCTTGAGATCATTGTGATAGTTAGATTGATGCATACTTAAATTCCAATTCTATTGAAAAACAATATTTACATTAATTGAAACCTTATATTGCAATACTTTGTAGAAGTTTGGCATTTATATAATGTCTCCAATCTATTTATAAAGGAGATTTGTTGTTATTCATAGTGATCTAAATTTTTTTATAGTTGTTGATTATAATTGAATTTAATGATCCTATTTTGGTTTATTTAAGGATTAAATTGCTTATATTAATGTTATTTATATATAATTTTGATATGAACTTCTAATATTCTATTTATTGTACAATTTTGATTATTTTGTATTAAATTAATAATAATTAAGGATAAAAATTAAATAATAAACTATTATGTATTTATATTGATATAATATACTTCATTCTTTCATTTAATTTTATTTAAATCTTAATATACCAATAATTAGCTATTGTTAAAAAAATATATTACATGTTTATTATGTTTTTATGATGATGATGACAGAGGATGAGAATGACAACAAATTTATGTTTAAGCAAATCATTTATAAATATGCATGTCTTCACAATAAACATTTAAAAATTTTGAGAAGCTAAAAGATGAGTACGCAAGTATAATGCTTCATTTGGGTAAAATTATAAACATACTGGAGATCTTTATTTAGAATGCTTAAGTGGCTTCATATGTACATTTTGCTCGTTTTTATTTTTTTAATTTAAACATTTTTATAAGCGATATCTTTCTAATCCAGTATTTTTCTTTGGTTTTTTAAATAGTTTCAAAAAATTCCACATGTTTATATTTCATCCATTCTTTATTTATCAATAATAATTTTATTTATAAAATATAAAAATAAAAATATTTATACTATTATTTTGTGAAATATTTTGATAATACAATCACCATATAGTTTATAAATATTATATAATTATAATTATAAATATAATATGAACTACTATACATTTATTTAATATGTTGAATGATAAACAATTATTATATATTTATTGATTTGATATTTAAGTTTAATTATTTTTTTAAATAATTATAATTTAAATTTTATAACTTTTTTGGATTATTATTTATCAATTTGGATAATGTTTATGTTTACTTAATGTTATGATAGTGTTAGATTATTTTTTAATGTTATGATAGTGTTAGATTATTTTTTCATATTATGTTTTTTATGTGCATATTGATATATTATTTCTATAGAATCTATACATAAGAAAAGAGGTCTTGCATACAATTACAAGTATATATGTATTTAGTGGGTTTGAAGATAAGGATGGAAGCTGTTACTCGTGTGGATATATAGTTATGTGCGAGTCTATTTTTTAAATGTATATAAAGACAAGTATTATCATATTCAAATCATAGATTACCATTATGATATCTATCTACTACAACTATGTGAAAAATGGCACGTGTGAGCACTATTTCAAGAGAAGTTTTTCCTACATTGTTCACAAGTAAGTGGTAAATATCTAAATGACACAAAAGGTGTGGTGAGCACAACTTCGTCATTATTTACTTCTTTTCAAATTATAAAAAATTAGGATATTTTTAAATTTTATGTTTTATAAGTAGTGACAATTACTTAGCTTATTAGGTGAATCTTATTATAATAAAATAAGTAATTTGATGTATATTTTTTTTGGTACTCCGAGTGCCTTATCAATATATATAGTATTTTGCAAAAATAACAAAAAAATATAGATAGGAAAATTTAACCAGCCTCTACTCTAAAACTCACCCCGGAGGTAGTTTATTATAGATGCAAACGAAGGAGAGATAAGGTTAAGACCAATTTTGTTTTTCAATAATAAAAAATATATTTGTTTTTATTTAATATTTTTATTTTTAAAAAATAATATTTTTAAATTTAATTATTTTAGTAATATTGTAAAATATTTAAATGTATAATTTAAAATATATTTATATATAATTTTTTGTAATAACAATATTATTATTAATTTTTTATGCAGTTTTCATTTTTTAAAATATTGAAAATAGTTTTTTCTGTTTTTTGTTTTTTGTTTTTAGTTGTTTTTTAAAAATGACTCTTTCTTAAATGAGAGTTTTCTTAGTATAACATTTATCATTTATGGAGGCATTAGACTGTAAATGTCGCCTTATATTATGTTAGATAAAACTATTTGAAAAATAGACCAAAGTATTTGAAAAACTAACTATAGTGAACAACTTAGTAACAACAATAATGGTTAACAAAGTTATTAATTAGTTTAATGTGACTGGAACTCATATGAAAGAAAATAGATTTATGAATGAAAAAAAAAATGCAATTGCATCACAGATGTTTCGTACACTTATCTGTTAAAATAGCTAAAAAATATAAAATGAGATAAATAAAATATAATAAATTCTTATCCTATAGAAAATATTAAAAATAAAATCCAATAAATATTCAAGGACAAAAAAATAAATATAAAAAATTAAAAACTATCAGTTAGAAGTTAGCATTAAAAAAAACTACTTAAAATAGTATTTTAAAAAATTAGAAACTATTTAAAAGCTATATCTAGTAAATAAAAATTAAAAACCAGCTGAAATATTGATAAGTGTCCATTTTATATAAAAAACTATACCGTTATGACACTTATCTAGACCAGAAATTAAAAGAAATATTTTGAATAACCTAACTTTTTTCTAAAAATATAAAAAATGTGATAAATAAGTTTGTTTTGAAAAGAGTGCTAGATTTGTGCATTTAACCCTTATTTATTATGTTTACGAAGAGATTGAATCTCACTTTGGAACAAACATGAAATAATGGATAAAAAGATAAAAACATCTATGCTTGCTAAAAATTTGCCTTAGAGAAGTACAATATTGAAGAGGAGGAATTTCATTGAGCAAAAACTTATTGGCTCTGCGAAAATAAACTTACTTCACCATTAAGAATCCTACTAAAGCAACAAAATCAAATTTTGCTCTATAAAAGGAGAAGCAATCCAAGGGGAAAGACATCCACGTCCAGTTTCATTTCTTTTCTTCCCCCCACTTCTTGTAACCTTTCTTAGCCTTGTAAATACTCCATGGTGGGAAGTAGCTAAGCAATATTATAGGGGTAGAGACACTAATACTTTCACTTTTATTTAATTTTCATTTATATATTTTGATTATTCCTTATGTTTAATGCTTGTTATTTGTCTAAACAACTTATAACGTGATCTGTTTAATTTTTTATATCGAAAGATTATCTTAAAAGTAAAGAACCAAGAAGTTCATCGTATAGAGACTACACTTAAGAATAAAGTAGGATTTGTAAGTTGGGTAAAAGAATTGTTTTGTACTAATCAAATTATTAAGATTATTCTTGCTAAGGAATTAGGAGAAGATTTCAATAATTTAGTTCTCTATCGCTAAGGAATTAGATAAAGAAATCATTAACAATTTCAAAATTAGATAAATGAATTTAGATTATAGTTAGTAACTACGGGTATTGTAAAGTAAAATCAAACTCTTGATTATCATGTACTATTTTAAATATTAATTAAAAATCACAAAAAACAATTTTTGCATTATCTATTTTTCTCAACTCAATTTAATAATTGTTTCTTTTGTTTCAATATATTGCAATTTATAAAAGAATAATTGAAACTAAATTATTTTTCAAGTCTCTGAGGAGACTACCTGATTTTATAAGTTCTATATTAGAATACAACTTATGCACTTATCAAAAGTAAGTAGTTCATTAAACTCTCAACAAATATCTTTTGTCTAACATTTTTAATTTTTATATATATAGCGTTAATAGGTTAAAATTTTTTGTTACTAGACTATATGGTATTTCATAGTAAGTGAAAGTTTAATGGGGCAAATACTTCACAACTATACATGTAAATCCATCCCTTTACTCATAGGTTAGTTTTATCAAAATAGGTTTAGTCTTAGTTACTACATGATTCTCGTATCAACTTAGCATGAATTCATCTTTTAAAATTTTATAACAAAAGGAAAGAATGAAAAGTTGTATCACTTGTATGTAAATCTTAAGTCAACTTTTTTTTTTCAAAAAAAGGAAAAGGATAAAACTATTTTTTATTCGAAGAGAAAAATACCTTTAGTTTTTTATTGTAAAAATGTCTTTAGTTATAAAAATTTTTTTATCACTTGGTGTGTGGTTCAATTAGTAGGAATTTTTTTAGCTTAAATGGTTATCTCTAGTAGAGAATAGCTGTAATTAAAAAAAATCATTTTTTAGTTTTTTTAGAAATAATAATTCATTCTTTATTTAGAGTATGGATGTAATTTTACATATATCTCTTTGGCATTGTAGCAAAATTTAGTGTGTATTGGGTAATCTTAAATATTATGTGACAAAAAAAATATATTTTAAATTTTACATTAAAGATGTTATAAAGTATAAATCATATTTTCACCTAAAAAAAAAAAATAAACCATCTCCCAATCTAACTAAAATATTACAAACATTTGGACAATCATGTAGATTCTAAAAAATTTCGGGTTTTAACACAATATCTTTATTATAAGAAAGGGAAACGGAAAATCACTTTTATATAACTTGTCAAAGTTCTCTCATATAAAGCCTCATCTTTATGTTTTAGTAAAATCTTTTTGGCATTATATAAGCAAGAGAACATAATTCAAATTGTAACAGATAATGTTACAAATTACAAAACAACTGGCGATTTGTTAATGCATAAGAGAAGAAGGATTTATTGGACACTGTGTGCAACATATTGCATTGATCTCATGTTAGAAGATTTTGAGAAGAAACTACCACTCCACCATGAGACAATTACAAATGGTAAAAAGATCACAACCTAAATCTATTCTAGGACTAGTCTTATTTGCTTATTGCACAATTGTACTAAGGGGACAGATTTGATTAGACCAGCTACTACTCATTTTGTGACATCTTATTTGACTTTAGGATGCTTACATGACAACAAGAGATCACTTATTAGAATGTTCACATCCAATGAGTGACAATCTAGTCAATTTGTAAATACTAGAGATGGAAAGTTTGTGGAAAAATTGGTTTTAGATAGCACATTTTGGAAAAATGTATTCATGAGAGGTACTTTCCCTCTAATAAAGGTGTTGCGCATGATGGATTAAGACAACAAGCCAACAGTGGGATACATTTATGAAGAAATGGATAAAGCTAAAGAGAAGATATAAAGTTTATTCAATGGAGTTAGCAAAAGGTAATTAACTTCTTTGATTTTCTAATTCCTAATAATATATATAGGTGTTATTTGGACATTAACTTATTTATTTTTATCATTCTTAGTTACATTCCTATTTGGGAAATCATTGATGAAAGATGAGACCGCCAATTGCATAGGACTTTGCATTCTGCAGGCTATTATCTTAATCATATGTTGCATTACAATTCTAAATTTAAAGTTGATTTTGAAGTTAAGCGTGACCTATATGAGTGTTTAGAAAGGATGGTGGGGACATCGATGAGATTTCTACCATTGATGCTCAATTTGAGTATTTCAAGAGCAAATCACAGTTTTTTGGTAGTTTAGTAGCTCAACGTGCACTTCAAACCAAAACTCCAGCGCAATGGTGAGAGTGTTACGGTGATGGTCATCCAGAATTAGAAAAGTTTGCTATTTGAGTATTGAGTTTCACATGTAGCCCATCCACATGTGGGCGTAATTGGAGTGTTTTTGAAAGGGTAAGAATTCTTGAAAATCATTTTATAATTATAGGTTTTATGTGTTAATAATTAGTGTTATAATTATTTAGGTCCATACCAAGAAAAGGAATCGTTTACATCAAAACAAAATAAATGATGTGGTATTTGTTATGACTAATTCAAGATTAACGAGAAAAAGGATGTTAGAAAAACAAAAGACTTTAACATTGATGATCTAGCTTCTGATGATGAATGGATTGTGGAGAATGATGGAAATGATTTAGATGAAGACATCTTAGTTGAATTGGGAGAAGATGCTAGTGGTGAAGATGTTGGTTGCAGATCAATCGATGATTTGGAGGTTCCTCCAATTGTTGAAGATGAAGGTGGAGGAGATGCTACTAATGAGGAGCAAGTTGGAGATCACATGAAAGATGACTATCGTGATTTAAATTTGAATGACCTTTTGACCTAATATATTTTTATTTAGTAATTTCAACTCATTATGAGTTATGATGACTAGTAAATCTTTTTTTGAATGACTTTTGTGTAGTTAGTATTAGACTATTAGGTGATATAAACTTTTTTGTAAGTTATGTTACGACTTGACTATTTACAACCTATTTTGAAATTTATCTTATACAATGAATCTTAATATTTATGTTTTATTAAGAGTTATCTCATTTTTTTACTTGTCTATATTATTTTTCTTTATGTATATGTAAGTAAATATAATTTTCATATATGCATATAACTCTTACGAGTTGTGTTATGATCTTCAAGTTACGATTTTTTACATCCCTTTCTTTCATCTACCGAGTTATGAGTTTAACAACATTGACCTCAATCAAACACATTGTTGCAGTACATAGACCAAACATAAATTGTGAAGTTGTAGGTTCATGTTAGGTTAATAGATTTGCTAAATAGATGATATTAAGGATGGACAGAAAATTGTAACCTGACCCAACCTGACAAACCCATTAAAAAAATTGATATTTGGTCATTCAACCGGGTTAATATGGGTTGACATATGGTTTTGAATGGTTTGTAATAGGCGGGTGCGAATTTGATTTTTACAACCCATCGATATCCGACCCGAACCACCTAGTTTATATATATATATATATATATATATATATATATATATATATATATATTAATTTTTAGTTTTATAGTTAATAATAATTTTCTTGATTTTTATCTTCATAAATAATTAATATAATTCATACTAATTGTACTCATAGAAAACACGTATATGATATATTATTTTTGTAAATTTTTTAACCAATTGTAGAAACATTAATTGTTTAATATTCGTCTTCTTTAATTGAAATGTATACATATATATATATATATATATATATATATATATATATATATATATATATATATATATATATATATATATATATATATATATATATATATAAACACCTATACACTGACCGTTTATCACAACCCTTTATATAGTAAGTTTGTTGATTTTATTAGTTAATACTTTAAAAGTCATGTAAACGAAGGGTTATGATTAACCGCTAGTTTAAAACTCTTTTACACTGACAATATATAAGTGTTAAATTCTATATATTTATAAATGTATTTTTTCAGTTTAAAATATTTTTTAAGATTATGACTTTTTTTCTAAATTTTATAAATCAATTTTTGTTTGAAAGTTTATAATTTTTGAAAAAAATAAAAAAATTATGATAAATAAAAGTCTACCTTGCGCACATCTGTCTAACCCAACTTGTAACCCGTTACAGCTGGATCCATTTTTTTATACATGTATCTTCTAAGTTTTGTATTATATTATACATATATCTTTAAGTTTTGTATGTTAATACATATGCACATCTATATTTTTAAAATTTTACCATTTACACTCTCTCATCTTCATTGTTTCACTGTTACGAAGTTTGAAAAAAATGATTTATATCATGTTCACATGAAGTAAAACCTAATAATGCAAAAATAAAAAAAGATATTTGTAGTTTAGAAAAGAATGAGATACAACTGAAAGAAATATGTACAAATAATGAGACTATGTAATTTTTTTTAAAAAAAAGAGAAAATACATATGTAATAACAATAATTCTGAGGGTTACATCCGATAATTACTTTGATCATTAAGTAAATTGCAAATCTACAATTTTAAATTTTAAAATAAAATAAAATGGTTTAACACATCTCCCATCTCTGGAACTAAAAAAGAAGAAAAATAACATTAAATGTATTCTATAATACGGAATTCTCAATGAAACGAAAACCTGCCACGGTTCCATTCCACCCACTCATCACTGCAACAAAAATATCCACTCGCCATTCTATTTATTAGCTTATAAGCCTTAGTTTGTTCAAATGTATCTTATTTTTAACTTATATTTCTCTTTTCTTAAATACGAAATTGCACGGATTCTCTGAAATTTATTTTTATTACGTCTATCGCTCTCTATTATTTATATTATTTTTAGTCCAATAAAAAGAGGTTGGCGTGTATTTTTCTTGTTTTGCCTAAGAAGGAGTTAGTTTGATGAAATTAAAAAAAATTAAGATTGAGGCAATTGAATTAATTTTTTTTGTATGATCTAAAAATGGAAAGAAGTTAGATGTAATAACAAGGACATAATTTTGCTTATATAAAAACATAAACTTTGTGAAAATTATTCTTTCTTAATATATACAACTTTTTAAAAATAAATATGAATTATACTTTAATTAATCAATCTCAATATTATAAAAGGTGATAAACAATTATAATTTTTTATTAATAAATGTTATTTGTTAATAAAAAATTAAATAGAAATAGAAAAACGAGACGAAATCTCAACATTTTGCCATTATTTTGGTAGGATAGAGTGGTATATTGAGTTGAGTCTCTTCTATTTAAGGTGTGTTTGACAAAATTAGTTAAAAAGTTAGATGAAAGCTGAAGAATTAATTGTAACTATTTGGTAAAATTAGCTAACCAACAAGCTGAAAATTATAAAATAATAAATAAGAGTCTCATTAATCATTAGATTAACAATAAAGTATTTAAAATAATTATAACATATTTTAGTAATATAAATTTATTAAATATTTAAATGATTAATTATTATAATTATATATTTAAATTATATTTTCTATATATATAGTTACATATTTAAACTATAAATTTCTATAATTATATATTTAAATTATAAATTAATATAATTATATATTTAAATTATAATTTTCTATAATTAAATATATAAAATTTAAATTATATATTTAAATTATAAATCACTACGATTACATTGATGAAAGAGAAAGATTGTCTCATGCGAGGAAAGAGAATAGTGGAAGACAATTCATTAATTAATTAAGAGTAAAATTGTAAAAGAAAATGAGCTAATACATAAAGATATGAGGTTTTTTGAAAAAACTAATTTGAAGACATTTTTAGAAAAAAGCTAAGAGCTATATAAAAAAGTTCTTAGTTTAGAACATCTCCCCATAAGAAATGCTTGTAAAATTGCTTACAATATTGATCAGTTACTTGAAACAACTATTCCATTGGAACAATCCTACGTCACAATTCAAGTTTTTTAAAAAGTGCATGAGTTATTTCACTAAAAACTGTTGTTGATGATTAAAAGATGTCATTTTTAACCAAATTCATACAAATTAATGACAATATAAACTAGAAAAAATAAAAAATTATAAATTTGTGATTTTCTTAGAATTACTTATAATTTCTTCCGTTGACTAAAATTGAGCATGAGTTGCTTAGCAATTACTTGACACTGTAGAAGATACCACCAAACACTTCTTTTAGTGTTTACTAAATGGATCTGAAACTATTTTAACTACCATTTCAACTAGCTGAAATGATACACCAAACACACTTTTAACTTGTCAATCTAGCGAGCCAAAAGGCAATGTTGAGGCAAGACGACTTGCTAATATTTTCTAAAAATAATAATTATACTAAGCAAACACTAAAAGATAGAATAAATTTTCTAAAAATGATTTTGCTAAGCAAACAAAATCAAATTTGTCATTAATTTATCATTTAGTTTTTGTAAAATCATAACCTTGTTAAGAAAATAAAATCAATGATACAAAATTTATTGTTATGATTTTTTATTTATTTTTGTAAAATCAACAATTTGTTGATAAAATAAAAATGTGTTGTTATTGAATTAAATTCTATATTATTTTCTTTTTTTTGTTCAAATTTGACTAATGATAGAATAAATTAAATTGTTTGGTCTATCTTTCGTCTTAAATATTATGGTGGGTCAAATTTGTTTTAACAAGTTAAAGACTATGTCTTAACACACTCTAGACTAACAATAATCACTCTTAAATTTAAATTTGTAGTTTTTTCTTTCTTCTTAAACTTTTGTGAATAGGGCAACCTTTACATTATTAATAGTGATGTTTATTTTATAACTTCCAATGTTATCAATGGCTTTAATGATAATTTTTTTTAATTTAATTCTTATATTTCATATTTACATTTAAAATATCAGAATTAAATTAAAGGAATTTACTAGGATCATAAAAAAATTAAAAGAATTTATTGATATACAACATGATTTTAAAATATATTTGGAAGTTCCTATAAAAAGAACACACACGTACGCGTGAGGATATATATACATCATTTACTAAACTATATGAAATGTTTCTGTTCAAAGTTATAAAATTAGTTTAAAAATATATCCACACTAAAAAAAAGAGTTATAAGTTTGAGTCTTTTTACTAATAAAATTAATATATTAATAAATAATAGTTAAAATTTTCACACTAAAAGAGACGAAAAAAAAAAAACTCAATGAAATGTATAAATTTTTAAATAAAATTTAATTTATCAGGGGAACACGTAACGGTCAGATAAATTAGTTGTCAAAATAAAACTGTTTAAAATTGAGGGGGTAGGTGAAATCAAACCGTTGCCAACCGAGATAAGGAAAAAAAAAAAAAAAAAAGCAAGACTATCCACCAACTATCGAAGAATAAAAGAACTGTACTAGCTACCATTCGCGGTCATACTCTTACCAAATCCAAATGAATAAATAATTTATTCACTTTCTCTGTCAAAACAAAATATTCACTTTTATACTTTTATTCAATCAAAAATCGCCCAACCAGACCAAAAAACCAAAATATTCTCTGTCCAAGCCATTTATTATGCTTTACAACGTTAAAACTTAAAAGTCACTCTGTTCATTGCCACTCAGGGTAATCGAAAAGAATGACATTGAAAAGAAAAATCTACTAAAATTGATAAATAATTTTTTTTGGATCAAATCGAGTCATTAATAAAGTTAATAAATACTTTTTATCAGTATTATAGTAATAAAACAATGTATTACAATCATCTTTTAAAAAATCATATTAAATATTATTTCTGTGTAGTTAATCTTTAAAATTCTTTATACCAAATAAGCAAAACATGTTGAGTTAAAATAATAACAAATGATGAATTTTTATTCCAAATATCTTAGACAGGGAAAGAAACTAATTTAATATTAGAAAATAAAATATATATGAATAATGTATATAATATAAGAGTTTAAACTTCATATGTTAATTTAATGTCAAATTGTTATTTATATTACTTTCAAAATATTTATAATATTAATGGAGTTTGTAAAATATTTTATTAGTGTATCATCTATTTTTATAATATTATATATTATATATTGTATTATGATCTATTATAATTACTTTTAGAAGAGTGATAAATTATTTTAATGAATTAAGTGTGTAAATTTTTTGATAAAGTTGTATTATTATTATTATTATTTTGATTTGTTAGTTATTAAAATGAAAAGAAGAAAAGATGGGAGGAGTGCGCAGTGGTGAAAGTTGGAACTTCACCCTTAAAAACAGAATGAGAGGGAATTATGCATAAAGAAAAAGAATGTGAAAAGTGAAAACAATCCATTTAATTATTATTGGTATATAATATATTAATATGAATATTAGGCTCACCCTCCATTCAGCACCCTTCTTCTCCTCCTCTTTACTGTGATATTCAATTATTCTGGAGATTCAGTTCTCGTTTTGAGGATAAAACTGCGTCGTTTAAGCAATGGACCTTAAAGCTGCTCAGAGGTTACAACCTTCAGCGGTGCTTCAACCCCAAAGGATTGGGAGAGGAGCAACCATCTGTCGTTTCGGTATGTCTGGCCAATCGCAGAGCCTTCGGGTTTTTGTTTCGGCTAAGTTCTCTTCAACGGTTATGCACCACCGACGCCGAACAACCGCTTTGGAGGTTTCTTCTTCTTACGACAACGTTTCAGGTTGCCACTAACATCATTGCTTTTCTTATTCAACCCTCTTTTTTTCTTTTATTTAATTTTGCTCAAAGGATTTTTCTAAATTCTCTTTCTCAGTGAATTGGAAACAACGTTTTTTGTGTAATTTGATGTATAAGTCATTTGTTGTTGTTTGTGATAACATTTTACATTATCAATAAATAGATAAATGACCTTATGCTTTTTAAATTAATTATTATAAACGTCAATCATTTTTAATTATATCAAGATCTATTTACCTTTATACTGATAGTATTCTCTAATTAAATTCTAGTTTCCATACGTTCTGTTTTGTCTAATCCATTATTTTCTTGTCCAAATTATGTGCATAGACATAGGTTTTCCATAGGTTCTGTTTTGTTTATCCAGCAATACCTATATTGTAAAGCACTATATGATTAATATGAAAAGATGATACTGGTAGTCCCAGGTTTTCAATCCAGCAATAACTACATTGTCTAGTTTTGAATTTAACTAGCTTTTATTAGCATTACATTTCCTTTTCTATTGATTTGTTGAAAAGATGATCTTACCACATCTTCTAAGGATAAGCAGAGTGTTGGTGAAGATGTATTATGTATTATGCCTGGATTGGATCTAGTTTCTTACCCGATAAAACAAGTGCTACCCATTTTTAATTTTTACATATTATTTCTAATTTTATTCTTGTAGCCTCAATTTTGGAATCTGGAAGCATTCATGCTCCTCTTGATGAAGAGTTGATTCTAAAGGTAAAACAATGATGCCTTTTGTCATTTTTAATTAATTCAGCAAATTCATCCGTATATTAATATTCAATTTTTCACACCTTTAAGTATCTATATGCCATTATCTTACTTGAACCGATAAAATTGCAGAATGTATCACAAGAGATCCATCCATATATAAATGGACGCTGTATTTATCTTGTTGGTGAGTTTCTTGGTTGACTTGTGCTTACATGGTATGCTTTGGAAATTACTTTGACATTAAAACTGCTTTGAATTTGACATGCAGGAATGATGGGCTCTGGGAAAACAACTGTGGGGAAGATAATGTCACAAGTGCTTGGTTATTCATTTTGTGATAGGTTAATATGTTAATTCCTCATCTTTTTTCTTCAAGGGCAGAATATGCACTTAACATAAAGTAAATTGTGTAATTGGAATGGGTAATAGACCAGTAGAATACAAAAGGAATGATATTTGCTTGTAAAGCAGCTCTATTATTTTTATGCAATTATTTCATTATATAAGAGCTTCAATCAGGATTCATATTCAATTGATATTAGAGGGAACTAAGCACATGTAAAAGATGTATATATGTGTGATTGTATTCAATATATGAAAACAGGGAGGGTCCAGGACTCTAGGTTAAGCTGGGGAATATGATCTACTCCGGTGTGCAATGTTATGTTCAGATCTTTATACAACAGTGTATATGTTCTATCACAATACAATTACTCTGTTTCATAACCGCATTAAAGGTCTTACTGCATATTTTCTCTATTTTTTTTAACTTATGGGTGTTGTAGTGATGCATTGGTGGAGGAGGAGGTTGGTGGCAACTCTGTAGCTGATATATTCAAGCAATATGGTGAGACTTTCTTTCGTAATAAGGAGGTCAGTTGGAAAGCACTATGTTTTTAATTTTATACTCTTTAATGTTTAGAGAGTTTGTTATGTTGTTTTGAACTTTTAGGTTTTCCTGTTTCTTTAATCTCATACAGCAACCTCAATGTCGTCTATCTTCATATTATCTCTATATTATAAGCAGCGGTGGTGCTAGATTGTTTTAATTGGAGTAGCTGCATAGAAAAATTGGCTTAATAAACTTTAGCTTGAGCATAAAATGTTAGATTAATTAAGTGCAGTTTGTGAATCTCATGTTACAATGCACTTAGGATTTAGTATGCAGGAAATTGCACTCATTTACTCTTAATCCTAAACATTACACAATACACACTACGGCTATAATGTCTATATATGGATGTTTTGACCCATGCATAATGGAACGACTGAATTAAGAAAGCTTTTCATTCAGATTTCTATAATTTCTTTTTTTGGAAAGAAAATCATCTTGCTCTCTAGAATATCCTATCTATATTTCCCTCTCCCTCCCCATCTAAATCCAACAGACACTTTGGAATCATGGATTGTTTTGGATTTTTGTTGTTGTTCTGCTATTGCATTCCCATTCCATTTCCCTGCTTTACCATTTCAGACTGAGGTGTTGCATAAGCTATCCCTGATGCATCGACTTGTTATTTCTACTGGTGGAGGTGCTGTTACGAGGCCCATCAATTGGTATAAGAATTAGCTCACTACTGAGAAAAGTTTAAACATCACTTTTTTTCAATTAAATCTTTTCTCATTTGTACATGGACTTGTATGTGAATGGATTTGCAGGCAATATATGCACAAGGGGGTTAGTGTTTGGTTGGATGTCCCAGTGGAGGCCTTGGCACAGAGAATTGCAGCTGTAGGAACTAATTCTCGCCCCCTTCTAGACTATGAAGCAGGGGATCCTTACACACGGGTAATTATTTATGTTTTATAATAGTTTTTTTCTTATCTTAACACAATATAATGATCTTGGTGTAATGTAGCAAAATTAACTTCCCATTCATTCGCGGAATAGTTTATGAATCCTAGTCTATGTGTTTAACCAAAGTTGATTTTAATTATTGTACTATTCCTTATATTTCGCTCGCTCTCCTTGTAATTATAAACAATAGCATGACTTATGCGATGTTTTGATTCAATAATATTGCCTGACTTATAAAAAAAAAATCTTAACACGATATAGTAATTTAAGAATTTAAGATACCAAATTGGACCAACTTACTATCATCATGATAATTTGCATCAAAATTATTTTTCCACTAATAGTTTTACGCTTTGGAATTCACATTCAGGCTTTTATGCGTTTGTCTGCTATTTTTGAAGAGAGAGGTGAAGCCTATGCTAACGCCAATGCTAGAGTCTCGTTAGAAAGTATGTCTATGAACTTTCTTTAATTTTTTGAAATAGAAAGTGTGGAATTGTCCAGAATATCTGGGAAAGAACAATCATGCTTTGTATTTAGTGTAACGTTTCGTGGATGATAATAGTAAACTGTAATATCTGATGCTGTTCTGTTTCTGCCAGATATAGCAATAAAACTGGGCAAAAGAGATGTATCCGAATTGTCTCCAACTGATATTGCAATTGAGGTCGTAAGCAATTTCTGCCTCATGCGTTTCCTTCTAACCCCATTTCCTTGGCTCTAGGCAAACTGAAAAATTCCTGGGAGCTAAAGTTGATTTTAACTTCTGTTTCATTGACACTTGTCTAATGTGATACCTTTATATCTTGCAGGCGCTAGAACAAATTGAAAAATTTTTGAAGGGTGAAGGTGGCTATTATGTAGAATGCTAATATAAACTTCGGTCTCAAGCTTCTCTTGATTGTTCATATTTTTTTATGCAATTGCAATTAAGGTCATGCTGTTGACCTGTTGTGTAGTATCTCTTTGGTTTAAAAGGGAGGAAGTAATGCTACATGGCACTTGTTAATGCATAATTTGTGTTAGCAAATTAGCATAATCCGATAGCCAATAGCAGCAGTGTTTAATTTATTGTGTTGTTTATTGTTGATGTATATATATATAGACACCGGCGAAAGAGGTGTTGTAATCCGAGTTCGGTTGATCAATTTATGTATGCCATCCTCTAAAGAGTTTCGTAACTTCTAAAGTGACACTCTTATATTTTAATTTTTACATTATCTTATATTCCTCGTTACCTCTCTAATGCATGCGACTGGAGTTTTCATGTTCTAATGCGAAAGATATCTATGAAACGCTAGTTATCTCTTCTTTTTTTTTTTTTTTAAGAAAAAGCTACAGAAGTGTATTGATTTTATCAATAAATGAAAGTCTCAAAAGTAATTCAAATTAGAGGTGATAATGAATTGAACCAATTTGAAAATAATTTGAAACTTGACTTGATAATGAGTTCATTGAACTTGTGTGTTGTTTGATTATCATTATTAAATAATTATCACATAATATTTTAATTATTATTATTTTTTTTCATATTATTATTAACTTATAACTACCATAATAGTCATTGTCAAGATTACCATAATCATAATTGTCATGACTACCACTCGTACCATCGTTGTTAGCCATTGCTATTGTTATACTTCACCATATTCTGGTGAATGTCTTAATGGTAAAAACAATGAAAATAATGATGATAGTGGTAACAATTCAAAAATTAAATTTTTTTAATCAAATTACATTTTTAATGAAAGTGGTGGATATTTGAATGGGATTTTTTACACATTGAGTGTCATCTGTGCCAAAAATTACATAATTTGACGTGTTGAGCATAAAGTAATGTGAGAACAATTCAAAACCGCCAACTGAATTTGCATTTTTCTGACAGTTTATCAGTTGCAAAGTTGTGCCAGCACAAAAACGCAAAATAAAATGACATTTTTGTCGTATCTGACAAAAATGTCATTCACTTTGGCAAGTTGGTGGACAATAATTTGGTCGGCTCTACATCTTTAGCTGGCTTTTGTTCTCATACCGACTTTTATGTTGATTGGTTTATGTTTTTGTTTTGTGGGATGGGTGGTTACTTGATTTTACAGTAATGATGATGTAAGGAATTATTCAAAGCTCTTACTCGGTCCCATCATTGTTCAGTTTGTGTGACTTTTGATCCTCCCCTACAATGCTCACCACCCTGGCACCTTTGAACTTATCAGGTGACAATTTGCTAAGTGTTAAAGTAAGCACCTTATTCTCCATCTTAGCCTTTACAGAATCCAAGTCTACATTTTGTGACAACCTAAACCGCCTCTAGAATAGGACCTTTTCACTTTGTGCCAATGACCTCCCTTTTTCTCCTCCTCTTTCTTTCCCTCATCACTCACTCTTAACACCTTATTCTCTTCCATCTCTATCTTTATTTCTTCTCTCTTTAACTCTGACACATCCAACATTATAACATACCCCTCTAGTGTCTCCTTCTAGTCCACCTAAAGATGTAAAGAACAAAAACATTGTATACTGCACCAACATGCCAAAGTGAATGGTGTTTTTGTTAGACACCACAAAAAAACACCATTTCATGGCATTTTTGGCTGACACAACTCTACAATTGGTAGACTATGTAAGAAAAATGCCAATTCATTTGGTGTTTTTGAATTGTTCTCATGTGACCTCGTGCTCAACACATGAAATTTAGTGTTTTTGGGTCTAACCAGTCAAACTATACCATTTCAGTAAATATTCATTTAACTACTCTAAAAATGTAATTTATGGAAAATGAGAAATGATATTCTGTGTGTCAAAAACACCAATGATTATTAATCTGTCACTACTAGCATTATTGTTATATACACCACCACATGGTGGTAGTTGTGGTCATAGTATTAGTGGTGACAAACCATGACCATTACTACCATTCATTGGCACCACCACTAAGGGATGATAGTGGTGCTTACAATGATAATGGTGGTGATAAGAAATGAGTTGTGTGCTTGTTTGTGCAGAAAGACAGTGAAGCTGTTAAAGAGGCACTTCATCAGCTTAGTGAAGTTGGTTGGACCAAGAAATGGAGTTCTCAGCCTTATGTTTCACGTCGTACGGTCAGTCTCCAATTACAAATGTGGCCAAGTGACAACTAATCATTAAGCTCACTTCAACCATTCTTGGACATAACATCCATCATGTATAACTGTCCAATGCTTCCACTACCTATTCATATGTAGGCTAATTTATCATTCATGCAAGTTTTGACCATTCAAAATTTGTGTACCAGACATCACTCCGAGAACTGACAAGTCTAGGCATAAAAAATACAGAGAACCTTGCAATTCCTAGTGTCAGAAATGATGTGAGTTTCTGAATTTTTTTTCTTGCTTAGTATCAATGGAATCAAAAGTGCTTTTTAATATGTAATATGTAAGAGGAGAAATCAAGTTAGTCTAAGAATAATCCTAAAAGAATTATCTTAAAATCAAATTCTAAAACTTTAAGATTGCTTACTTATTAAGATCATTATATTTTAGAAAAACAAAAGATTAGAAAGATTAGTTTTTAGATTAACTTGATCTCTCCTCAATATGTAAATATCTCATAATCGTACATATGTCAACCAGTCATTTCTGAGTAATCCTTTTAATTTATTTTCAGCATAATCTTAAAATTACTTTGATAACATAACCAACAAGTAACAGAAATTTTTCACGGTGCAGGCAGCTTTTCTCTTTACTGTGGTTGGAACAACAGGATTTTTTGCTGTTCTGGCTGGACAGCTTCCCGGGGTATCACTAGCACACTTGTGTTTTGCTCTGTATGTCTGTTGAAACACACTTGTTAAAATGTGCATATGGCAGTGATGTTGCTTGCAAAATTATCTAATTATTATGGAAGTAGTATACGTTTTGAGCTTCTAATAATATTTTTTATGCATTATAAATGCTTGCTAGGCAACCTCATTTAAGAGCAACCAAATTGGAAGATTGAGCAACCCTTTCCTTTCCAGTTTGCCAACATTGGTAATACTTAACAATTAACATTTTATTGTGGTTTTACAAATTAGGGTTGTCTACTCTTCTAAGTGTTATGCAATTAGTTTGTGACTATGTATTAAACATAAGCTTATAGTTGTGCTTGGTTGGGCAGTGGGAAGATAAAAATTTTGGAATGAAAATCATTTTACACTTGCTTCATATAGTTAAGAAAACATATAGAAAGTGGTAAAAAAATTTGTTAAAAATGCTTTTCCTTATATTTTTCATCTTACTACTTCCCATCCACTCAACTTAGCAGACTTTAGATGAATTTTTAGTCTTGTATCCATCTATGATTGATGTATTCTGACTCTTGTAGGATTAGGGTTTCTTTCTACCATATTTGATTGGGAGTATTTCCTTAGTGGTTTTGGCTGTGGGTAGTATATCCCCCGGGTAAGAATTGGGTTCACCTTGTCGAATGAATACCCTTTTCAGTGTTAATATGTTTTATATTAATGCTCTAATTGTTAGTTTTGTAGTTTGATTAAGTTTTGTAGTTTGGTTTTTAGTCCCACATTGCTTAGTATTGTGAGATGGTGTTCTTCACTTTTCTATATAAGCAAACTTATGTAAGGTTTACAAATGCACCAAAACAAATACTTCTTAGTGTTGTTTATTTCTCTCTTCTCTTCTTTAGTGTCTTGTTCCCAACAAGTGGTATCAGAGCCCATTTCTTAGTATGCTCTATGGTTCCAACAGTGTCTGATCTTCCGCATCAGAAAAGATTTGGTTAGAGTAAATTTTCTTAGTATGCTCTGTGGCTGCAGTTGTGTCTGATCTTCTACATCACAAAAGATTTTTTCTCTTGTTCTTGGGGATCTTAGTCTAGAGAACTAGTGGGGGCTTTTCTTCAAAAGCAGTAGGAGCAATGATGATGGACGAAGGCAAGATAAAGATTGAAAAGTTCGTGGTGCAGACTTTGGCTTTTGGAAAATGCAGATAGAAGATTATCTGTATCAGAAGAATATGTATCAACCACTCATAGGAAAGAAGGCAGAGGGTATGAAGGAGGAAGATTGGAGTCTCTTTGATATACAAGCCCTTGGAGCCATTAGACTGACGTTATCCCATAATGTTGCTTTCAACATTGCAAAAGAAAGGACGACAGTAGGTCCCATGAAGGCTCTTTCCAACATGTACGAGAAACCATCAGCCTCAAACAAAGTTCACTTGATAAGGCAATTGTTCAATCTGCGGATGTCTGAAGGTGCTTTGGTGGCACATCATCTCAATGAACTAAACACTGTTACAACCCAGTTGAGTTAAGTTGAGATTGAGTTTGATGAGGAAGTACGGACTTTAATACTTTTGTCTTCCCTGCCAGAAAGTTGGAATGCTACGGTCACGAATGTGAGTAGCTCATCGGGAAGCAATAAGTTAAGATTTGATGATGTTCAAAATTTGGTTCTCAGTGAAGAGATCCGGCGGAGAGAGTCGGGTGAACCATCAACCTCTTCAGTATTGCATACAGAGTCAAGAGGAAGAAGTTCAACCAAAGAAAGCGGACGTGACAAATCAAAGGAGAGACGATCCAAGTCCAGAAGTCATCGTAGTTCCCAAAACTCGAAGACGATCGAGTGTTGGAATTGTGGGAAAACCGGGCACTACAAAAACCAGTGCAGGAGTGCACAGAAGAGTCAAGAAGCAAAGGGCGAAACAAACGTTGCCTCCACCTCAGGAAAAGATGAGGGGTTGATATGCTCTCTTGAAGATAAAGAGGAGTCTTGGGTGTTAGACTCTGGAGCATCATTTCGCGCTACCTCACAAACTGAACTATTCGAGAATTATGTTCCTGGAAACCTTGGTAAGGTTTACCTTGGTAATGAGCAGTCATGTGAGATTGTAGGTAAAAGTGCAATAAAGATTAAGTTAAACGGGTCTGTATGGGAATTGAAAAATGTTAGACATATTCCCGACCTGACTAAGAACTTAATCTCAGTGGGTCAGTTAGCCAGTGAAGGCTACACGACAATCTTCCACGATGTTGGAAGATTTCAAAGGGTGCGATGAAAATTGCTCGAGGCAAAAAGAGTGGTACTCTTTACAAGATAGCAGGAGCATGTCATTTTATTGCAGTTGCAACAAATAAAAGTCCCAATCTTTGGCACCAAAGACTTGGGCATATAAGTGAGAAAAGGATGAAGGTCATGCACTCAAAAGGAAAATTACCAGGTCTTCAGTCAGTAGAAATTGACATGTGTGAAGACTGTATACTTGTAAAGCAGAAGAGAGACAACTTTTGGACAACTAGAAAAACCCCAAATAAAGAGAGGCTTGAGCTCATCCACTCTGATATTTGGGGACAACGACTGTCCCTTCCATTGGTGGGAAGCAATACTTCCTAAATTTTATTGATGATCACTCCAGAAAGGTATGTGTTTACTTTCTGAAACACAAGTCTGAAGTATTTGAAGCTTTCAAAGTTTGGAAAGCTATGGTAGAAAATGAGACAGGATTGAAGATTAAAAAGCTCAGATCCGACAATGGTGGTGAATATGTAGACACCAGATTCAAGAAGTTTTGCTATGAGCACGGAATCAGAATGGAGAGAACCATGTTAGGTACGCCTTAACACAATGGTATAGCAGAGCGTATGAATCGAATGTTGATTGAAAGAGCCAGAAGCATACGTGTGCAGTCAGGCTTACCAAAACAGTTTTGGGCAGAAGCAGTCAATACAGTAGCTTACTTGATCAACCAAAGTCCATCGGTACCATTGGAGCACAAGATACCAGAAGAGGTATGGAGCAGAAAAGAGGTAAAACTCTCACATCTTAGAGTTTTTGGCTATGTAGCATATGTGCACATCAGTGGTCAAGGCAGAAACAAACTTGACCCAAAATCAAAGAAGTGTACTTTCCTTGGTTATGGTGAAGATCAGTTTGGCTACCGCATTTGGGATGATGAAAACAAAAAGATGATCCGCAACAAAGATGTAATCTTCAATGAAAAAGTGATGTACAAGGACATGCATAATACTGGCACCAGCAACCTAGAAACAAGTGGACCAGTTTATGCAGAGGTGGAAGATATCCCAGAAAGTCCTAAATTGAGGAGCCCTCAGCCATAGAAATCAAATGAAGAGAACAATGAACAATCAGAACCTCCTACTCCAACTCCTGTATTGAGAAGATCCTCTCAGCCCCATGTGCCTAACAGGAGACATATAGACTACATGTTGCTGACTGATGGAGGGGAGCCTAAAGATTATATGGAAGCTTGTCAAACCATGGATGCCGACAAGTGGGAGCTTGCTAGAAAGACGAGATGAAGTCTTTGATCTCCAATCAGAATGGGAACTAGTTGAGTTACCTATGGGAAAGAAAGCACTTCACAATAAATGGGTGTATCGGGTGAAGGAAGACCATGATGGTTCCAAGCGATACAAGGCTCGACTGGTTGTCAAAGGATTTCAGCAGAAAGAAGGAGTTGACTACACTGAAATCTTTGCTCCAGCTGTCAAGCTCAATACTATCAGGACTGTGTTAAGTATTGTGGATAGTGAGAAGCTCTACCTAGAGCAATTAGATGTGAAGACTGCATTTCTTCATGGAGATCTAGATGAGGAGATCTACATGCACAAGCCTGAAGGTTTTTCATGAGGAAAGAAGAAAAACATGGTGTGCAAATTGAAGAAGAGCCTGTATAGTCTGAAACAAGCTCCAAGACAGTGGTATAGAAAGTTTGAAAGCTTCATGCATAAGGAAGGTTTCCAGAAGTGCAATGCTGATCATTGTTGTTTCTTTAAGAGGTACAAGTCCAGCTATGTCATTTTGCTACTTTATGTTGATGACATTTTAGTAGCAGGATCAGATATAACAGACATCATAAATCTGAAGATTCAGCTGTCAAAATAATTTGACATAAAGGACTTAGGCCCAACAAAGAAGATTCTTGGAATGCAAATCACGAGAGATAAGCAAAAAGGAGTTTTGCAGTTATCTCAGGCGGAGTACATCAACCGTGTTTTGCAGAGAGATTTAATATGGACAAGGCCAAACCAGTTAGTACACCTTTGGCCAGTCATTTTCGCCTATCCAAGGATCAGTCTCTTCAGACAAAGGAAGAAAAAGAATTTATGGCTAAGATTCTGTATGCCTCAGCCATTGGAAGTTTGATGTACGCAATGGTCTGTACGAGGCCAGATATTGGCCATGCAGTGGGAGTTGTAAGCAGATTTATGGTAAATCCAGGAAAAGCTCATTGGGAAGCAGTTAAATGGATTTTGAGGTACCTACGAGGCACAACAGAAAAATGTTTGTATTTTAGAAAAGGAGATCTAAAAGTACAAGGCTACGTAAATGCAGACTTTGCTGGAGAAATTGATCATCGAAGAAGTACCACTAGCTATTAATTGGATGTCACAGATATAAAAGATCGTTGCTCTATCCACTACAGAGTCTGAGTATGTAGCAGTAACAGAAGCTAACAAAGAATTGATATGGCTTCAAGGATTGTTAACAGAGTTGGGATTCATCCAGGAAAAGAGTGTTTTGCACAGTGATAGTCAGAGTGCAATACATCTGGTTAAGAATTCAATATTTCACTCCAGAACAAAGCACATTGATCTCCGTTATCACTTCATCAGATCTCTACTTGAGAATGAAGTACCAACGTTGAAGAAGATACTAGGAAATAAGAACCCAGCAAATATGTTGACAAAGGTTGTCACAACAGAGAAGTTGAGATTTTGCAGTGTCTCAACTTACCTTCAAGAATGATTGATGATGAAGGCAACTACAATAAGTGATAATCAAACTCCAAGTGGGAGAATTGTTAGTTTTGTAGTTTGATTAAGTTTTGTAGTTTGATTTTTAGTCCCACATTGCTTAATATTGTGAGATGGTGTTCTTCACTTTGCTATATAAGCAAACTTATGTAAGGTTTACAAATGCACCAAAACAAATACTTTTTAGTGTTGTTTATTTCTCTCTTCTCTTCTTTAGTGCCTTGTTTCCAACACTAATATGCTAGCGCAGGCTTCTCCAAGCAGCTATTAGCAGCTTCGCATCACTTTTTCCTGATTATCAAGAGAGGATTGCCAGACATGAAGCAGCTCACTTTTTGAGTACTGCCTTTTTCTTTTTGGCTAATTAGCATACACAAAGCACCAGATATTTGACGTTGCTCTAACTCAGTTTCTGTTTGGTCTTTTGTTTCATTCTAGTTGCTTATCTGCTTGGCGTGCCCATTTTGGGCTATTCTCTTGATATTGGGAAGGAACATGTCAATCTCATTGATGAGAGGCTTGAAAAGCTTATCTATAGCGGACAGCTTGATGCCAAAGAGCTTGATAGGTATTTTACTAGGCATCTTTAATTGCTGTAATTCAATGTATTTGGACCTGTGTTTATTGAATGTGCATTTTTCTGCTTGCAAAAACAAGGCAAAAGTCATGCCAACTTATAACTTTCCAAGAACCAACTACCAAAATGCTTATGATTACAAAAAAAAAAAAAAAACATTTGTAACCACTAGACTTGTAAAAAAAAACCGACAGTAGTTTCCTTGAAGAAATAGGTAGAGTTGTAATTTCATTTTTTTCATGTCAGATTGGCTGTTGTGTCAATGGTTGGACTGGCAGCAGAAGGTTTAACATATGACAAGGTGGTTGGCCAATCTGCTGATCTTTTCACTCTCCAGGTTAGGTATCTCTTTTTTTGTAACAAGATGGGCCGTGTGTTTTCTAATACTATACATATTTACAGTTTGATCAGTATCGGGAATACATGTATCCCCAAATTTGTTCATTTTATGTGCTAAAAAACTAATTTATCCCCAAATTTGTTCATTTTATGTGCTAAAATACATGTATCCCTAAATTTGTATCATAGATTACCATAATCATATCTATCTACCACATCTATGTGAAAAATGACACGTGAACACTATTTCAAGAAAAGCTTTTGCTACATTGTCTACAAATAAGTGGTAAATGTTTTGTGTCGTGAGCACAACTTCATCTTTATTTACTTCTTTTCAAATTATAAAAAAATTAGGGTATTTTTAAATTTTATGTTTTATAAGTAGTGACAATTACGTAGCTTGTTAGGTGAATCTTATTATAATAAAATAAGTAATTTGATGTGTATTTTTTTTGTACTCCGAGTACCTTATCAATATATAGTATTTTGCAAAATTAAAAAAAAAAATATAGATAGGAAAATTTAAGCAGCCTCTGCTCTAAAACTCACCTCGGAGGTAGTTTATTATAGATGCCAATGAAGGAGAGATAAGGTTAAGACTAATTTTGTTTTTCAATAATAAAGAATATATTTGTTTTTATTGATATTTTTTATTTTTAAAAAATAATATTGTTAAATTTAATTATTTTAGTAATATATTGTAAAATATTTAAATGTATAATTTAAAATATATTTATATAAAATTTTTTGTAATAACAATATTATTATTAATTTTTTATGCAGTTTTCATTTTTAAAAATATTGAAAATAGTTTTTTCTATTTTTTGTTTTTAGTTGTTTTTTAAAAATGACTCTTAAATGAGAGTTTTCTTAGCATAACATAGTAAAGAAAGAAATATAATAAGATATTTATTTAAAATGACACATTTATCATTTATGGAAGCATTAGACGGTGGATATTGTCTTATGTTACGTTAGACAAAACTATTTGAAAAATAGACTAAAGTATTTGAAAAACTAACTATAACGGAACAACTTAGTGACAACAATAGTGGTTAACAAAGTTATTAATTAGTTTAATGTGACTGGAATTCATATGGAAGAAAATAGATTTATGAATGAAAAAAAGGATGCAATTGAATCACAGATGTTTCGTTCAATTATCTGTTAAAATAGCTAAAAAATATAAAATGAGATAAATAAAATATAATAAACTCTTATCCTATAGAAAATATTAAAAATAAAATCCAATAAATATTCAAGGACAAAAAAATAAATATAAAAAATTAAAAACTATCAGTTAGAAGTTAGCATTAAAAAAAACTACATAAAATAGTATTTTAAAAAGTTAGAAACTATTTAAAAGCTATAGCTAGTAAATAAAAATTAAAAACTAGCTGAAATATTGATAAATGTCCATTATATGTAAAAATCTATATCGTTACGACACTTATCTAGATCAGAAATTAAAAGAAATATTTTGAATAATCTAACTTTATTCTAAAAATCTAAAAAATGTGATAAATAAGTTTGTTTTGAAAGGAGTGCTAGATTTGTGCATTTAACCTTCATTTATTATGTTTACGAAGAAATTGAATCTTACTTTGGAACAAACATGAAGCAATGGATAAAAAGATAAAAACATCTATGCTTGCTAAACCGTTTGCCTTAGAGAAGTACAATATTGAAGAAGAGGAATTTCATTAAGCAAAAACTTATTGGCTCTGCGAAAATAAACTTACTTCACCACTAAGAATCCTACTTTACTCAGCAACAAAACCAAATTTTGCTCCATAAAAGGAGAAGCAATCCAAGGGGAAAGACATCCACATCCAGTTTCATTTCTCTTCTTGCCCCCACTTCTTGTAACCTTTCTTAGTCTTGTAAATACTTCATGGTCGGATGTAGCTAAGCAATATTATAGGGGTTGAGGCACTAATACTTTCAGTTTTATTTAATTTTCATTTATATATTTTGCTTATTCCTTATTTTTAATGTTTGTTATTTGTCTGATCAACTTATAACATGATCTGTTTAATTTCTTATATTGAAAGATTATCTTTAAATTAAAGAACCAAGAAGTTCATCGTATAGAGATTACACTTAAGAATAAAGTAGGATTTGTATGTCGGGTAAAAGAATTGTTTTGTACTAATCAAATTATTAAGATTATTCTTGCTAAGGAATTAGGAGAAGATTTCAATAATTTAATTCTCTATCGCTAAGGAATTAGGATAAAGAAATCATTAACAATTTCAAAATTAGATAAATGAATTTAGATTATAGTTAGTAACTACGGGTATTGTAAAGTAAAATCAAACTCTTGATCATCATGTACTATTTTAAATATTAATTAAAAATCACAAAAAACATAATTTTTGCATTATCTATTTTTCTCAACTCAATTTAATAATTGTTTCTTTTGTTTCAATATATTGCAAAGGTTTTTATAAAGGAATAATTGAAACTAAATTATTTTTCAAGTCTATGAGGAGACTACCTGATTTTATCAGTTCTATATTAGAATACAACTTATGCACCGGTCAAAAGTAAGTAGTTCATTAAACTCTCAACAAACATCTTTTGTCTAACATTTTTAATTTTTACATATATAACATTAATAGGTTAAAATTTTTTGTTACTAGACTATATGGTATTTCATAGTAAGTGAAAGTTTAATGGGGCAAATACTTCACAACTATACATGTAAATCCATCCCTTTACTCATAGGTTAGTTTTATCAAAATAGGTATAGTCAATAACTACATGATTATCGTATCAACTTAGCATGGATTCATCTTTTAAAATTTTATAACAAAAGGAAAGAATAAAAAGTTGTATCACTTGTATGTAAATCTTAAGTCAACTTTTTTTTCTTAAAAAAAGAGAAAAGGATAAAACTATTTTTTATTCGAAGAGAAAAATACCTTTAGTTTTTTATTGTAAAAATGTCTTTAGTTATATAATTTTTTTTATCACTTGGTGTGTGGATCAATTAGTAGGAATTGTTTTAGCTTAAATGGTCATCTCTAGTAGAAAATAGCTGTAATTAAAAAAAAATCATCTTTTAGTTTTTTTAGAAATAATAATTCATTCTTTATTTAGAGTATGTATGTAATTTTACATATATCTCTTTAGCATTGTAACAAAATTTAGTGTGTATTGGGTAATCTAAAATATTATGTGACAAAAAAAATATATTTAAAATTTTACATTAAAGATGTTATAAAGTATAAATCATCTTTTCACAAAAAAAAAAAAAAACAAAAACCATCTGCTAATCTAACTAAAATAATACATACATTTGAACAATCGTAGATTCTAAAAAATTTCAGCTTTTGACACAATATCTTTATTATAAAAACGAGAAATGGGAAATCACTTTTATATAACTTGTCAAAGCTCTCTCATATAAAATTTTATCTTTACTTTTTAGTAAAATCTTTTTAGCATTGTATAAGCAAGGATAAGAAGAATTTAGCTTGGATATATATAAACAAGCTAGGATACGAATAAGGTAGATTAAATAAATAAATAAATATTTTCGCTTTTATAACTGTCCTTAAATTAGTTGACCTGCGATTTATTCAGTTACCATCTCCAAAGTCCAAATAATATCATGTCCTACTTTGTTTTGAATTTTGAAGCTGATGGCTAATGGCTTTGGTTTTGAAGAGTAGACGATATTGGACTTCTAATTATATATAATAATAAGACTTTAATTAGTATCTAAGTAGAGTCAAAAAAATCTTATTATGCTGTTCAATTAATTATTAATTCTTTATTTATATACTTTAGTATTAACCGTAAAGTTAATAAATTTATTATAAATAAGAAAAATATAATTAAATATTAGCATAAACTTTTTTATATTATCATTTGCATATTTATTAAACTCATATGATAAATGAGACAAAAACTAACAAAATTATGCACCAACCCAAAAAAGAAAAAAAAAACTTATAAAGAATATGTAAAAAATTTTACCATTAATTATAATTTTATAGGATAAATTTATTGATTTTATCAATTAATATTTTAAAATTATATAAATTATGAATTGCAATTAAATGTTGGTAAAACTCTTTTAGACTTTAGTTGCATAGGTGTTAAATTTAATGAAAAAAAAAAGAAAGTGAAGTCGTGAGTGAGTAGGTAGGTTTTGGTTCACAAATGGTAGGTACTACATTTCTTCTAATAAAATATTTCATCATATTTATGACTGTAGTTCAAAAGGGAAGATCTTAAATCTGATTAATTGGCCACGCCACTAATTCAAAGTCTACGTCAGTCTTCGTCAAAATATTTCATTATCTGATTCATTCTCTACCTACCATTTTCGTTAATCAAACGTTTTTTATATTTTTCCTGATGAATCCAAACATGTCCGTAATTCTGACTACATAATTAGGACTGCAGAAAATAATATCTCTTTGGATCCTCAAGCTGATGAGGAATTTCATCTTCTTACCAAACAATCGATAGCTGAACATTCTAGGAAGTACAAATACCTCCATATAGGATGTGTTCAAGTATCTGTCAAGCCCCTTGTTAGGGAAGGTCTTAATGCCTCAATCCTCATGTGCCTTTGTGATATTAGGCACAATGACTTTCACGATTCCCTCATAGGAACCGTAGAAACCAGTCTAGGACATGGTCCTGTTTATTTCAATTGTTTTCCAAACAAAACGGTGAGTCTTTTAGATCGAAATGTCTTAGATTCATTGTTTCTAAACATTTGTCTGCATGGGTTAAACATGAAAGAAGGTTCTATCCCTACAGCTCTCCTCTATCGAATCCAATACAAGGTCATGAACACTTGTAACTCAAGGGTTCTTCTTAAAACCAATGATCGGGAAACAACTTTGTTTGTCACAGATATGACTAGGGCAAATGTTGCTGTTCCCAAACTCATCAAATGAGATGAGGTAGAGTTACCAACTTCTTGGCAACTCAAAAAAGCTACACCAACCCTTCCTCGTCAAACCCCTGAATTCCAGGAAATTAGACAATCCGAGGCTGGTAAGGTAGAAATTATCTTTGATCGGAGAAATTCTTTCTCTTCAAGATCCGAAACTTCTAGATCGGCCTATACTAGTGCCAGAAGATCTTTTTCTATAGCTTCTCAATCAAATCGGAGTTCAATTCCCAGAATTATTACTCCAGAAATCAATCTCCAAGGGTTAGATAACTCGTCTTCTATCCCTAGAAATATCTACAGTAGGACTAAGGAAGACATTTCTTCAGAAATACATTCTCCTACTCAATCTGAAATGCAGTATGGTCAACTATGAATAGTTACACCATAGATAAACCAACCCTTCGTAAGGAATTCTACTCTGAGACTTGGACCTCTCAGAGGAAATGGTTTCTTAGCAACTTTAAGGGTGACCTAGGTAAAAAATTATTGATTCCTTTTATCAATTTCTTAATCAAGTCCAAACTCATGTCTGTTTCTTTGATTGGTTAAATGTCTACCTTCATAAGAACCAAATCTATCCTCCTTGGACAATTACAATCACAAAAGACCTTTCTGTTAATACCATAACTGTCTGGCACCGTAAGAATGACAAACTCATTAAGTCCGACTTACCTCCGTCTAGCAGTTATTTTATCCCAGGTTTAGAGGATGAGTACTTAGCTTCACCCTTTAAGCTCAAATCTGATGAAACCATAGGAGCCCAAGATATTAAAGCCCTTATGGAACAAAATAATTACACCAACAAATACCTCCAAGTTTTAAGAGAAAACCTTGTAAGAAAAGCCTCATCCTCAGGAACTAAAGACGATGAGACCTCCATTTCCAAACCTTTATTTAAACCTTTTAGTCTGACAACTGAGACTAGAAACAAATTTAGGCTTATTCCTCAAAATTGGACCAAAGCCTTAGAAAAATCCAATCAAGTTAAGGATAATTCGGTAGTTATCCCTGATACCCCTAGTTCTTCACAGGTAGGATCTGTTAAGCTAGGACCAATCACTAGGAGTGTCTCCCAAAAAGACCAATCTCTTAGGATTAACAAATTAGGAACTTCTTCCATAGGTTCCGAGTCTGAGGATGCTGCATCTAGCAGTAATTTTGTTCCTCAAATCAATCCTGTTATTAGTAAGGCTCTCAACTGGAAGCAGCCTTCTAAACTTTATTACAATCGAGCTACTGCTCCTGATCTTCTCATTGAGAAAAAGAATGATCAAAGTCTTCGGTCATTCAACGCCAATCAAATATATGAATGGAACATAGATGGTCAAACTGAGTATAATATCCTTAATACTCTTCAACACATGACTATGGTCTCCACTGCATATCAGACAGCTTTAGATAGCTCTGATGATACTATAGTAGAAATCTTGACCGCTGGCTTTCTGGTCAACTCAAAGGCTGGTGGGATAATTATGTTTCCGACACTGAGAAACATGAAATTTTTACGGCAGTCAAAACGGACGCTGAAGGAAACGTCCTTACTGACAAAGGAAAACCTATTCCCGACGCCGTTAATACCTTAATCATGGCCATTGTCAAACATTTTATCGGAGATCCTTCCATCTACAAAGATCGTTCTGGAGATCTCCTATCTACTCTTAAGTGTAAGACCTTAGGTAATTTTAGGTGGTATAGGGACACCTTCCTTACTCGAGTCTACACTAGAGATGACTGTCACCAACCTTTTTGGAAAGAAACCTTCCTAGTTGGACTCCCAAAATCCTTAGGAGACAAAGTTAGGGAAAAAATCCGTTCCCAGTTTAAAGGAGAAATCCCTTATGATCAGTTAAGTTATGGTAATATCATAGCTTATGTTCAAAAGGTCGCTCTCAAAATCTGTCAGGACGACAACATTCAAAAGCAATTAGCCAGAGAAAAGGCTCAGAATCGCAGAGACTTGGGAAATTTCTGCCAACAATTCGGTCTTCCTTGTTCCAAAAATCCAGGAAAGACTACCTATAAAAAACATTCTCAGCAACAATTGAATAAACCCAAACACAGAGTCTATAGGTTTAAGACTCGCCAGTCTAATATCAAACATGGTAGGCCTCCTGATCCTAATCTTCGTAAGCAAAACACTAATCCTCCCAATCTTTCTAGAGAAACTAGAACATGTTATAAGTGTGGCCGTAAAGGTCACTTAGCAAGATTTTGTCGAGTCTCCTCTAAGATTCGTGAACTTAATCTTGATCCTATTGTCCAGGATCAACTTAGTAATCTTTTGATAAATTCTTCTGATAATTCCTCAGAAGAAGAAGAAGAAAATGTAAAAATCTCTTCTGACGACATCCAAGCTGATGATGATCTTTCGTCCTCTAGTAGCGAAAGTTCTGAATCTCCCCTCATCAATGTCATTGACAATGATGAGCAAAACCTATTGCTTGATGCTCTAGAATCCATTCAAGACCCTCAGGATAGAAAAGAGTATCTTGAGAAATTAAAGGCAATCCTTTCCAAACCCAAACCTACGTGTTCTGATAATAGGTTTGTAAATAATAAGTTTGATCTTACTCAAACTTTTAAACGACTGGAAAAATCTTCAGCCAAGCCAGTCACTATTCAGGACCTCCAGGCTGAAATTCGTTCTCTCAAATCCGAAGTCCGAGAACTCAAAACTCAATCACAGTTGCACGAGACTATCATATCTCAAATAACTGCAGCTTTATCTGATAACATGGTCCCAAATGACCATGAAAACTGTAATCAGGATTATGAGTCAGATCATAATTCATCAAACGAAGATACCCTCTTCAACAACCTCATCAATCAGTGTAGCATTCAAAAGTTTTATATTGATGTTACCATTATCGTAGACGATTTTGTCCTGAAAACTATCGCTCTATTTGATACCGGAGCAGATTCAAATTGTATTTTGGAAGGACTTATTCCAACTAAATACTTCCACAAAACTTCCAAAAGGCTTAGGACTGCTAGTGGGTCAAAACTAGAAATCCAGTATAAGCTTCCTTCGGCAATCATCCAAAAGGATAATCTTCAGGTAGAAACTCCATTTCTTCTGATAAAAAACCTTAAGAATGATGTCATCTTAGGGTCATCATTCATCAAGACTATCTTCCCTATTCAAATTTCCGGTGAAGGTATAACCACCCAGCATTTGGGAAAAACAATCTTATTTAAATTCCTAGACAAACCTGTCCATAGGAATATTAATCAAGTTGATCGAAAACTTAATCAGATTAACTTTCTTAAAGAAGAAATTTCCTTCAAGCAGATCGAGAGTCAACTTTCTCTCCCTCATGTCAAAAAACGTATCAAGAGTCTTTCTGATTGTTTTCAATCTACCATCTGTTCTGACCTTCCTAATGCCTTCTGGGATAGGAAAAAACACATCGTTAATCTTCCTTACGAAAAGGATTTCACAGATAGACAAATCCCGACCAAAGCTCGGTCAGTCCAAATGAGTCATGATCTTGTCACTCATTGTCAAAACGAAATCAAGGACCTTTTGTCCAAAGGATTAATCAGAAAGAGCAAGAGTCCATGGTCTTGCGCTGCTTTCTATGTCAACAAGGCCTCTGAAATTGAGCTAGGTGCTCCGAGGCTAGTCATTAATTACAAACCTCTCAATCAAGCTCTTCAATGGATTAGGTATCCAATTCCAAACAAGAAAGATCTTCTTTCCCGATCACATTCGGAAAAAAAATTTTCTAAATTTGATATGAAATCTGGATTTTGGCAAATCCAAATTATCCTAGTGATCGCTACAAAACGGCCTTCACTGTTCCCTTTGGGCAATACGAATGGAACGTAATGCCCTTTGGTCTTAAAACGCTCCTTCGGAGTTCCAAAACATTATGAATGACATATTCAATCCATATTTCAATTTCTGCATTGTCTATATCGATGATGTTCTTATCTTTTCCCAATCTGTGGATCAACACTTTAAACATCTTGAAATCTTTTTCAAAGTAATCAGACGAAACGGCCTAGTCATTTCTAAAACTAAAATCTGTCTATTTCAGACTAGAATCAAATTCCTTGGCCATTACATCTTTCAGGCAACTATCAAACCAATTTGTCGAGTTATTGAATTTGCTGACAAATTCCCCAATCAAATTTTAGAAAAATCGCAACTTCAAAGATTTTTGGGTTGTCTAAATTATGTCGCTGACTTCTTTCCTCAGCTTCGTATCATCTCTAAACCTCTTCATGACAGACTCAAAAAGTCTCCTCCACCGTGGACTGATATCCACACCAATCTAGTCAAACAGATCAAACGGCAGGTCAAAGTTTTACCCTGTCTATATCTGCCGAATCCCAATCTCCTTAAGATTGTTGAAACCGATGCCTCTGACTTAGGTTATGGTGGTGTCCTTAAACAACGCATGCATCATACTGAGCATTGCATTGCATTTACCTCAAAACATTGGAACAAAGCCCAATAAATTATTCCACTATTAAAAATGAAGTTTTGGCTATTGTTCTTTGCATCTCAAAATTCCAATCTGATTTATTAAATAAAAAATTTTTAGTTCGGGTTGATTGCAAGTCAGCCAAAAAAATTTTGCAAAAAGATGTAAAAAATCTTGCATCAAAACAAATTTTTGCCCGTTGGCAAGCAATCTTAAGTATTTTTGATTTCGAGATAGAATACATCAAAGGTACTTCAAACACTTTTCCTGACTATCTGACTCGTGAATTTCTTCAGGGTCGAACACATGTGAAATGACACCTCCAAAATTACGGGTGAAAGTCGCCTCCTCAAGAGGTCGCGAAAGATCAGCCCGGGGCTTATCCCAGGCCGAGAAATCATCCTCAGTAAAGGATGATCAATCTATCCAGGTCTCCTTGCAGACTGGACATCAGGGGTCATCTACCCAGGCTGAGTCATCAACTTAGCAAGCTATCATCAAATCTGAGTCATCTACTCAGCTAGCTGTCACCAAAGACGGGTCATCTACCCCGCAGCCAACCAAAGGGTCTACTACCCTAGTAACCAAGCCATCTGACTATGCGATGGCCCTTCCAACCCTTCAAGCCCTTCAAGACTGTGGGTTGACCAATCTTCCTTCAAAATCATGGAAACAAATCTTTTCAGAAGAATCTAACGATCCCTTCTGGAATCAGAACCTGAAATCAATTATTTCAGAAATAGCCCAATCAAAGATAACCTTGCAGCCAAAAGAATTGGTGGAGCAACCTCAACCAATTAATCAAAAACAGCCTTCTTCCTATCTACCAAAAGAAGGAAGATTTTATCCAACAATTCAAATGGAACCCGAATTCTGGGATTCCAACCCAAACAAGATTTGTGCAAAAATCTTTCCACCAACGTTTTTGTTTAAACCTCTTAGTCTCAATAAGACTAGGAAATTTTACGAGTTTATTTTGGTGGATTCAAAATCTGTTTCTATTAAACACAATTTTGATAAAAACAATAACAATGTTATCACACATTCTACTCTTCAAATTTTAAAAGTTTTAACTTTTAAAGATTTTGAACAGAAACCAAACCAAGTAAGGAAATTTTCCCAGCCTTTTGACCCGATTGGTTATACTTACTGGGATTATATCCATGCCTGGACCAATGTATTTTGGTTTCAAAACAAAAATCATCGGCACTCGTGGCTGATATATTTCAAGAAAAATGTTCGATATTTCTTCCCCCAGTGGTTCGCTGAATGGTGGGATTTCTTCGGACCAATTCAATCTATCCTTCCTGAAGATATCAAGGCAGGATTTAATCAGTTCAAATCAAGAGTTGAAGAAGGAAACAATCCGTTTCATCCATTTCTTCGGTTCTTCTCAATCTTTTCCTTAGCATGGATTTTTGCCTGGCAATATCAGTACCAGAAAAATGCAACAAATCCCAAGCTTTTGCCAATGTTAGGAAAATAAGCTTCAGTAAAATGGTGGGATCAGTTCAATGCCGCCCATGCCAATTCACAAGGAGTGGCTTTATGGTTCCAGAAGAACCCAAAAAGCCTCAAATCGGCAGACCCAGAAACCTGCCAATTTCTCAATCGCAAAGCCAAGATTGCAGCTGCCTTGCAGCCTCAACAGATGATGAAGCCTTGGCTAGAAATTTTCATCAGATCCTGAATCTCCTTTCGACTGACTCAGAAGCCAGTTCGTCTAAAGGAAAAACCAAGAAAGAAGTCAGTTCGTCTGCATCCTCTTACTCCGGGTCATTTTACCAGATCGAAGAGTCTGACGACGACTGAAGCCAATATTCGCATGCATTTTGCGAAAGGTTACTTTTCAATTACTGTTCACTGTAGCGGAGCCGCCAGTCACTGTACACTGTACACCATTCACTGTAGCGGTAAATCGAGTTACTGTTGTAATAGTTAAAATCACTATTGTAATAGTAACTTTTCATTTTCTATAAATTGTAATTGAGGGTCCAGTTGAAGGGGGCGAGATGGTGCATCCGGAGTCTCTCTCTCTCTCCTCCCTCTTATTCTTATAATTCTCTCTCTTCAATCAATACAACTCTTTTGTATTATTTCTGTTGCATCTTCACTCATATTTGTGAAAACCTGAGCTCTATCTGGCAGGTTCTACCGCCCCGAGCTCTTGATACCCGGTCTTGTGCGGACTACCGCCGCGTAAATTCGGTTCATCTGTTGCATGTCCTGCATCTTTCCTATTCTCTCCTAGTTTGTAGATCCCTGGGTTTCTGGTATCATATATATATATATATATATATATATATATATATATATATTAATGTAATTGTATATCTAGAATTTGAATTTGACATTACCGATTGTTCTAGCGGGCAATTGGAGAGGTCATCTTGTCAATGAGCTTCTGTGTTCGGAATGAACTGGATGTCATGATGTTGACCTTGTCCCCTTTTTTATAGATTCAGAGTCATGGTCATCACCCCTCGGTCTGAGGAATATCCCCTATATCTACACAGGTCATGGCATAGTGGGCACTAGGGAGAACGAGAACATGTCATTGTGGTGGTCACGTCGCCATTGGGGGTTATAGGGTGTGATTATGCCATCATGGGGACTAGGTCGTCATTTGCACAATCCCAGTCCACTAGCCCTTCAGCCTTGACCGAATGCTTGATGTGAGCGAAAAGGCTTCAAGTGGGTCGAACTTGTTGAGACTTTTCCCAAATAGGCCCATTAATCCCTTCTGGAAGACCTAGGAAGGTGATGCGATGCTTTGTTTAAAGCGTTGCTTGACAGACGTATGTCCAATCAATGCGTCTCTTTCGGTGTCCTTGGGGGTCACATGTCATAAGGGAGTTCGAGGCGTCATGAAGGCCAAGAGGCGTGAACCTATGTCCTATCCCTTCGTCTCCCGCCTCCTTGTTCCTATATAAGTTCTAGTAGTGGGCTAAAAGTGGAGTGTTTTCGCGTTGGTGATTCTCTACGCTGAAGAAATTTTGAGACAGTGGTGCACGACGGCGATTTAGGTGGTTTTCATCTTTGCTTCTAGCTTTCCTGGGAGGTACGCGTCTCATCCCCTTATTCTTCTTCCCTAGCTGTAGATTTTAGTAGGGACCTTATATTTATAGGGTGTGAGATAGCGAGCGCGAACACATCAGAAGTGTCGCTGGTTAACTGGCGTGAGACATACCCGTGGGTGAAAGTAGACGTTTTCAAGCATGTTTCTAGATATTTGAATTGGGAAGAGGTTAACTGGTTGAGGGGTAGGCAATCGATGACAAAGCATGGGTTCAAGGACACAATCATCTGCGAGCCTTGTCTCCATGAGGAGCCACTATGTGTGACTCCACAAGGAAACAAGGAGCGTTTTGCTATTCTATTCGAGATCTTGTTTGCGAGGCTCAACCTGTGACTCCCATTGTTAGACTTTGAGAAGGGAGTCCTGACTAGGGCCAATGTGGCTCCTTCTCAGCTCCACCCCAATAGTTGGGCTTTCTTAAGAGCCTTTCAAATCGTCTTCAAGTGTATCGGGGTGGATCCGACTTCGAACATATTCTTTTACATTTTTGAACTTAAATAGAACAACCTATCCAGTTGGGTGTCACTTAGCAGTGTAGTCGGTAGGAGTTTGTTGGGCTTGTACACCTCCTCATAAAAGTTTAAGGACACGTATTTTAAAATTAGGAGTTCGGTTCTTAATGATGACCTGTTGGACAGTTTCCCACTCTATTTGGTGGAGAAGTCGAACTATAGTGGTGGGGTGGAAGTGGAGTCATTGTCGGAGGAAGAAAAAGCAGTGGTTAGATGATTGGAGGCCTCAGGTTTCCACCTTACTAGTACCGTGCTCAGGCTGGAGCACAACAATGTCGATCTTAAAAAATACATGGATATTAAATCGCATTTTTAACCTCTTAATGCCTTATGATTTTTTTTGTGCCTAATACGCATGTATGCTTTTCTGCAGTAAAAAAGGCTTTATCAATAAAGGAGATGAAGAAGGTGTAGGAGGCAAAAGAGACAAGCAGTCTGCTGCCACACGATCTTCATGACTATCATACAATCCCAAAGGTTAGAACGACCCCTACCGAGGGGAACGCTGCATTGTGCAAGCACCCAAGGTCGAACCAAGGAAAAGGGAAGGAGATCGTGAGGAAAATCCCTCTGAGGTCGTGAGGGAGAATTAGGAGGCCACCGTCAAGGAGATGAGTAAGGGTGGTGTCGCATCCTTGTGGGACAATACCTTCGAGCACCACACCTTTACCAAAGGGCACGTCGTGTTGAAGGTGAACGAGGAGGTTTGGTTGAAGAAAAGCCCCTTAAGCATCTGCAAGGAGCAAGAGGCCTTGGTGAATCGCCTTTCTTTTTTAGAGGTCGCTAAGGAAGACCGAATCAGGAAGGTAATGAAGGAACATAACCACTTAAGGAAAAAGCTGGCCAAGTTAGGGAAGGACCTGAAAAAGCTCAGGTTGGGATGGGTGACCAAGATCAGCTGAAGGACAAGATTGCTTAAGAGAAGGACTCACTAAATAAGGAAAAGAAAAAACTTGCGCAAGACTTGGATGTCTTTCGAGGGAGAAAAATGTCGTGGTGTCTGAGGTTGCTTTAACAAGGCCCAACTAGAAGAAGAGATAAATCGCTTCTCAACTAGAGTAGAGGATATGAAGTTGGAGGTGATGACCAAATACGTTGAACCCTTTAATGTTGTTGAGAAGCAGGTTTGCACCCTGCTGCCAAATGTGGACCTGTCAAAGATAAGGTACTTCAAGATGGTTGTCAATAGGGAGATTGTGGATCTAGAGTGATTCTTCTATCGCCTCCTTCTTGGCTGCTTTTGTTTCAATGCTTTAAGTCTAGTGTTGATTCCTGTTATCCTTTTTTATTAAGTCGTGTAAAGATATTTTATTTAATGAAAGAAGTGTTCTATCCTTAAGCACGTGTGATGGTTAACGAAATGCGAAGTAAAACTTTAGGGAGTTAAAGTTTTGAACTTAGAAAAATCTTGCAAGACAAAAAGCGTTTTTATTTTGACAATTGCGTAAGAAAACTTAGGTGTTTTTGGACCTTAGAGAGATATCTTATTTGATGATCACATGAGAAACTTATATGCTTTTTGGATCTTAGAGAAACATTGTACTTGACGATTACGTGACTTCGTGGTTCACGGTTGGGTGATGGTGATCGTTTTTTTTGTAGTTGTTACCATGGTTGACCTGCAGCATAACTCATGATTATATTGGGATCTCCTTGTGATCGATCTATAATGTAACTCATGGTTACATTGGGATTGTTATCGTGGTCGATTTACAGCATAACTCATAGTTATAATGGGATCGCTTTGATAATGGTTACATTGGGATCGTTATTTTGGTTGATCTACAACATAACTCATGGTCATATTGGGATTGCTTTTGTGATCGATATGCAATGTAACTCATTGTTACATTGGGATCGTTATCATGGTCGTTCTGCAACATAACTGATGGTTGTATTAGGATCGCTCTGTGAGTTAAGCAAGCATGAGAAATATAGGAGTGCAGAAGCATCACCATAGGAGGTAGCATCCTAACTATGTTGGCACCCTGTCCCTAATACCTAATAATCACCTGCAACACTTCTCTTCCATTAATTAATTAATTAAAAACATAACATCCAAGTGTACAATGAACCTATATAGGAAAGTAACCCAGAAAAATAAAGAGATAGGAAAAACAATAAGGGCTAACATTCAATTATAGTATAAATGTAGGCTAAAGGCGTTCCATGTCCAGGAAATGCAGCTTCTGTCTAAAGTTTGGAGGCAGTATGCGTCCTTGCCAACAAATTCGTCGATGTAGTAGGGATCGATCTACTTAGGGGAGAGCTTGTTGTGCACCTAGTTGCGCTTTCTTCACGATGATGTCGCCCTCGCCGAAGTAGAAAGGGAGCACCTTGATGTTGTAATAGGCTTTGCCTCGTTGCTTGGCGGCTCGTTCTTTTAGTTGGGCTAGCTTTCTGATTTCGTCGACGATGTCTAGGTTAGCTCAGTGCTGGTTATCGGTAGTGTTTGTTTCATGGCTTAAGACCCTTCTGCTAGGTTATGAGATTTCCACCAAGATCCTGGCATTTGAGTCGTAGACAAGGCGAAAGGGTGTCTTCTGAGAGGTTGAGTGCGGAGTTACGGGGTAGAACCATAGGTAGTTCGTTTGGCCATAAGGATTTGGACTCATCCAATTTGCAGCGCAATTCTCGAAGGGTGACTTGGTTGGTCGCCTCTGCTTGTCCGCTAGTCTAGGGATGCTCGACTGAAGTGAATGTCAACTGAATGTAGTGGCCACAGGCTCTACCTCGATCCATTTTGCTGAAATAGTGAACTGCTATAATCAGGAACTTCAATTATTGGGTAGTCACTAGGAGGGGCCCTAGAGCATTGATGCCCCATTTGTTAAATGGTCAGGTCGACAAGATAGGGTGGAGGTTCTTAGGTGGTTAGCGACGGAGGTTGGTGTACCTATCACACTTGTCTCATTTTTGTACGTACATGCTGCAGTCTACCTTTAGTGTGGGCCAAAATTAGCCTGTTCTTAGATTTTATCTTTGAGGGCATGTTTGTCGATGTGACTGTCATATAAATCCTTATGGATTTCTTTCATGACAAATTCGGCATAGACTGGCGATAGGCATCGCAGCAAAGGGGAGGTGAGTCCCCATTCACTATAGCACATTGTTGATTAGTGTGTAGCACACGACTGATTTCATCTACCGGTTGGAGGTCTGCTTTTCGAGGGGCAGGGTGTCCTCATCGAGGTATCTAATAATAGGACTCATTTATGAGTTAAGCTCTTCTTTGACGAATAGAACTGTGTCTGCTTCGGGGGATGAGATGTTTGGGGCCGACAAGGTTTTTTGGATGATCGAGCGATTTTGGTTGGACTTCTTTGTACTTGCCAGCTTTGAGAGGAGATCAACTCGACAATTCTAATTCTGTGGCACATGATGGAGGTCAAAACTAGTGAATAAGACTCGGGCAGCATGGACGCGTTGTAGGTACTTCATCAACTGAGGGCCCTTGGTTTGGAATGTCCTGAGCACTTGTCTCATTAGAAGTTGCGAATCGCTACGCACTAACAGTTCCTTAACTCCCATCTCTTTCGTGAGCAGCATCCTAGCGATGAAGGCCTCATATTCCGCCTGATTATTGCTTGCTCGAAAGGCGAATCGTAGGGATTGTTCTATCATCATCCCGTCAAGACCTTCCAAGATGATTCCTATATCGTTGCCCTTTTGTTAAAGGGTCCGTCAATGGAAGGAACCAAGTGGAGCATTCAACATCGCTGGGGGGCGATAGGGACAACTTGAGTAGGAAGTTTGAGAGCACTTGTGCCTTGACATGGCCTTAATGTTAAAAAATGATGTCATAATCTAACAATTCCATGGCCCATTTCATCATTCACCCCACTAGGTCAAGCTTGTAGAATATCTGTCTGATGGGCTTATGAGTGCGGACGATTACTTGGAAGCTTTGAAAATAATGATGCAGTTTATGCGTGATGATCAGTAGGATTAGGGCCAACTTTTTTATTCATTGGTACTTGATTTCTACACCGCGTAGGATGTGATTGACAAAATATGTTGAGATCTGTTGGGTCCAAACCTTATAGATTAGGATCAAGCTGATGGCCCTCTCCAATGCAGAGATGTAAACGTAGATTGATTCGCCTGGACAAGGGCGCTGCAAGACTAGGGGAGTGGACAAGTATTCTTTGAGTTTGCTAAAAACCTGATCACACTCAGGCATCCATTGAAAGTAACTACTCTTATGTAGGCATTGGAAGAACAAGAAAGTGTGGTTGTCAAAATTGGAAAAGAATAAGAGAGCAAGGCGATTTGTCCTATCAGAGGTTTACCTCTTTTATTGTAGTTGGTGGTCACATATCTAGGATGGTGGAACATTTGTCAGGGTTTGTTTCTATCCCCCTACTAGTAAGCATAAAGCTTAAAAATTTATTTGCCTTTACACTGAAAGAGCATTTCTTCGGGTTCAGCTTTAAAGAGAACTTGTCAATGGTGGTGAAAAATTCCTGAAGGTCCTGCTCGTGAGTGGAGGGCATGGCCGACTTGACGACCATGTTGTACACATAGACTTCAATGTTTCTACCGATCATATGTGAAAGGATGTGATCCATAAGTCTTTGATACGTCACGACAACATTCTTTAGCCTGAACGACATCACTTTGTAGCACAGGTTACGTTGGTCCGCTATGAAAGCAATCTTGTCTTGGTTGAAGAGGTACATGTGTATCTAGTTGTAGCCTGAGTACACGCTAATAAAGCTTAGGAGGTTGTAGCTCGATGCCGCATCGACCAACCTGTCAATGCTCAGTAGAGGATAGCAGTCCTTGGGGCAGACCTCATTTTGGTCGGTGAAGTCTATGCAAATACACCATTTCCCACTTTGCTTCTTTACCATCATCACATTAGCGAGCCAGGAGGGGTACTGGATTTCCTAGACATGTCTTGTTGATAGTAGTTTATTGGTTTCCTATACTATGGCCCAACGATTTTCTTCCCCAAATTTACAGTGCTTTTGGCTTACGACTTTGGCATTTGAAGCCATGGTGAGCCTGTGGCAAATGAAGTATGGATTGATTCCAGGCATGTCAGTGGAGCTCCAGGAAAATACATAGGAGTTACACCACAGTACCTTAATAATGGTGGCCTTTACCTCAGGCTCTAGGTCTCTACCGATGTAGACCCCTTCTCCACTTACCAGTACTGGTTTTAGCATATCGATTGAGGTTGGTCGCTTGTCCAAGAGCTCTCCTCGTGGGTCGAGATCTAACAGATGCACTTGGTTGGGCTCACCCGCAGAGTAGGTCCATTTACACTTGAGGCTTTCATCATAGCACTTGTAGGTTTCCTCCTGGTCAACCTTGATGATTCCCACACGACCATCTTCGAAGAGGTACCTCATTTTTAAATGTGGCATGGACAAGACTGCCCCGAGGGCGTTGAGGGTAGGTCGACCCAACAACACATCGTATGATGAAGGAGCATTGATCACAAGTACCACACTATGACTGTGTTCACTATTTCTTTGGTGCCAAAATTGGTCAGGAGGTCGATGTAACCTTTTACTTCGACTTGCTCACCGGTAAAGTCGACCAAGACTCCATTGTGAGGACGAAGGAGGTCTTTGGGGATCCCTAGGTTGATGTATCTGTTCCAGATATCGACAGAGCTGCCTTGGTCTACCAAAATGTGGTGTACGTTGTAGCTATCATTACTGCCGAGATTACTATCAGGTCGTGTTCGTCGGCGTAAAGACTTGTTTATTTAATAGGTTATAAATTCAAAGAATAAATAGTGAAGATGATTAAATTTAAGTTTTTTTTACTTAAATTACTAATTAATTTGAGACGTGATGGATTTATTAGTTTGATAATACTATATTGCTGTATTCGGTTTACAATAGAAGAATGTCGGAGAAAAGAATAATTATTATTCTTTTTCTTTTGAGGGTTTTAGTTTGGTTTTAGAAAGTTCTAAGATAATTCGTTATAAAAAAGGAGGGGTTGCATTTAGCAAACTAAATTTACTAAATACAACCCAATGCTATATAAATAATTTTTCTTTTAATTTTCTTATTTCTCTTCTCCTTCGACAATTTTTCTGCCATTCATTTTCTCTCTCTCACTGTAATCTTTCGTCCCTTGCATGGCGGTCGAAACATTGACGGAATCTAACACGGTCTCTTCCATTACTCCTATCTGAGAGGTGATCAATATGGGTATGTTTGATTGTAGTTTTCTAAAACTTTTTCTGATCATTTTCGTTCAAAATGAAATTTCTTTGAAAATCTTGATTTCTAAGGTTCTTGTTTAATTTGGGATTCTTGTCAGGTTCCTATGTAATTTTTCTGGTTGATTCTTCTTCTTGTGTTTTAATCGGCTTTTGGATGGAGAAATAGGCAAGGGAAGATATTTTGTTGATTTTTGTTCATGGATAAATGATTTGGTAGTTAAGAGATTTGATTTATTTGAAATAGCAAGTATTTTGACTATATTTTGAGCTATTTAAGATAACATTTATTTTAATTATGTTTTGAGCTATTTAATATAATTTGTATTTGATTTTGATTTTAACTAAATGAGTTAGCATATTTGTTAATTATGATGTGAGCTAATTGGGTTAATGTGTTTGTTAATAATTATGTGAGCTGATTGAGTTAGCATATATTAGAATTTCATAGTTGAGATATAAGATATGTTATGTAATTGATGATTATTATGAGAGTGATGTTTGATCTTGAATTGGATAGTTTAGATGTGGCAGTTATGGTAGGGTAACTTAGTTTTGGTTGAATTGATTTTCTGTGAATGAAATTGAATTATTGTAATGATAATATATTATTTGGAATTGGATTGTAATGCATATGATTGGAATGCATAATGAGAATATATTTATTGATGTTGTTGGTTATGAGCAGTTACAGTTGGGTAACTTAGCCTTAGATGATACGTTAGGTGGGGTACATTGATGTTAGGGACACAATTAGGGTCAATGTAATCCAAAATATAAGATATGCAATAGGATATTTTTGTCATTTACATTGTGGTCCTGGTATCAAATATGGAAGGGGTTCCTAAAGGACATACTTAGACAACAACTGTGTGTCACAGGGTGTTAGGTAGACATTAGACATCAGTTTGTGGTTGTCAAATGAGTATTGCATAGACTTAAATTTGTGGTAACACAGGCAAATTGGACTCATATTTTCAATTGGAAGGGTCTTAAGCAGCATCGGTGTCCGAATTCAATGTAGATATTCTGGAATATGTCGTGTCTGAACATGCTATTGTGTGAAAATGAACATGCTTGTATTAAGAGGAATATAAGTGTGTTTGATTTGATTGATTATGATATTTAATTAATGTTTTATTGATTGTTATGAGTGCTTATGTTTAGGTGGAACATAAGAATGATTGTTTGGTTGTTTACTATTAGTGAATGTGATTTGATGGTACAAAATATAAACGGTGTGCAACTTTCATGCTTTATGATTGATGTAATGGTATGTTGTGTATTATGTAAGCTTACCCTTGCAATGTTTATGTTTTTTTTATGACTGTGATGCATGGGAGCAAATAATAGTGATGATGCAGAGAGACAGAATTCTCTAAAATGAAGTATGTTGGATTGTGAGTAGAAGTCTCAAAGGATGTTATTCTATTGTTCAATATGTCTATAAGAGAGTGTAAAAATAATGTTATTTGAATTTAGAGGCATTGTTGTTAAGTTATGTGATTATTATTTTATTATGGAAGTTGTGTAAATATAATGTAAAGAGATAGATGAATTATGATATGCATGCCATAAGAATGTAGAATTGCATGTCAGCATATTGGTTGGTTTTGGCAGCAAGGGTTCTGCTATTACCCAGGTTCTGCTATGTACAAGGTCTAGCTAGATGATATTTTTTGTTGGATGAGCTACCCTGTTTCTTGTCAGGAAACGAGGTTCGCTGACGAGCTAAAATTGTGTGTACTTTGTTATATTTTATATTGAACTTTGAAAGTGTTATAATGTATGTTTTAATATTGAGTATAATGTAATGAAAATTTTATATCTCAGTATTTGGAAATATAGATAATAGTAATTTAAATAATTATTAAGAGAATTAATGGTGTAAATAGTATATAATAATTTGGGATGTTACAATGGGGCGTGACGCCTTTGTAATCCTCATCGGTGAAAGAGATTATTGGGGCTAGCAGGTAAGCAGTCTTTGCATTTTCTGAGACACTAAGGACCAAGCATGTGTATCTCTTTCGTGTCAATGATGTCGGTCCCCTACCAGCGAATCCTCCCGCTATGATATTGAAGTCCCCCTGATCGATCATTCATGGTCGCCTTCGTTTGTTGGACTCCTCTTCTGCTCGCCTTAGGGAGGGGGCAGTCTTGGTTGCTTTAGTTGTGGCCCGAGCCCTAAAGGTAGTGATGCAAGTGCCCCTCTCTTATGAGTTTCTTGATATGTCTAATTAGTGTGTAACACTTCTCGGTGTCGTGCCCCATAGGTGTGGTGGAATTCATTTCATGAGTCTTGGTCACATCCCAATTGGTAATCTGACGTGAAGGGGGAGGGAAGCACATCAAATTGGTGATGTTGACATCTTACAAGACCTATTCTCATAAGTCTGTCAATAGGGTAGGATTGCAAGTCATAATCATAGTAGCATGGTTTTGGCCTGGGATGAGCTTGAGTGTTTACCAGGTTTGACATATTCGTGTTGTCCCTTGCTAGACTTGTTGTCTTTCTTCTTATCCTGTAAATGGTGCTTGGTCTTATTGTCCTTTTTTGGTGATTTCAGTCTGCTTGTCATCCTCATGTTTTTCCCTAGCCCTTTTTGCATCATCACTTCATCCGCATTAATGTGGCAAACTGTGTGGGTCCTAATCTCAACCATGTTTTCAAGTTCTTTGTGAACCAGAGATTCTCCAGATGGGTTGGCACGGAGGCCCTTTATGAAGGCGACCACAAACACCCTTTCGTCGGGGTCTTAGACCCTAACAGTTGTGCTACTGAAGCGTGTTAGGTATTTTTTCAACGTCTTGTCCTGCCTTTGCCTTATGTCGAAGAGGTCAGCCAAGGATGGTGGTTTCTGTCTGTTCGTTGCAAACTGAGTCATGAACAACCTTGAGAAATCTTTGAATCAAGCAATCGCGCTATCGAGTAGTGAGCTGAACCAATCTAAGGTAGACCCACTTAGGGTTCTAGTGAACATTTTGCACCTAATTGTATCATTTCCTCCGCTAATGAGCATCTATGAACGAAATTTTCACAAATGGGGCGGGATTGGTTCAACCTCAACGTCCTCGGAAAAGGGTGGGTGAGTGTCAAGATTGGTGCACCTAAGTGTGGCCAGTTGCACCCTAAACTCCTACTGCACGACCTCAACCTATCACTGAGTGTCCACCCTTGCTTCGCGATTGCACTCCTCAGCCTCAGCAGCACAGTTGCGTGCCTTTTGCGCTTCCTAGTGGATTTTGTGCATCTCTTCTAGGAGCAGATCTAGAGTTGTCAGCCTGGAAGTGGAAGCTTCTAAATGTCGTGTTCGTACCATCGTGATCGAGGAGAAAGGTCACTGATTTCAGTTTTACCGACTCCTATTGTGGTCATCAAATGTTCTCGTTGACGATTGGAGAGGTCATCTCATCAATGAGATTTTGTGTTCAGAATGAACTAGATGCCAGGATGCTGACATTGCCTCCTTTTTATAGGGGTCACGGTCGTCACCCTTCAATCGGAATATCCCCTCTATTTGCGCAAGTTGTGACATAATGGGTTGTGGGAAGAGCGAGAACATGCCATTGTGGATGTCGTGTTGCCATTGGGAAGTTATAAAATGCAACCGTGCCATTGTGGGGACCAGGTCGTCATCTACACAACCCCAATCTACCGATTAAACTGAAATAACATCAATTTTCAATTTAACACAATAATTTATGTTATCACCTATCTATCTACATATTTTAGATCCAGAATTAGTTTTAATTCACACTTGCTTGTGAATTTTCCGTTTTAATAACATACAAAATTTTAATTCATCATGACACACTTTTTAATGTAAAATTTGTAACTAAAATAAATATTAATACTCATGTCCAATTATGTTTAATAGTAATACATTAAATTAATTCCAAAAAATATCAACATCAATCAATTTAATAATTGGAATTAGAAAAAAGTCTCATTTTATAGTTATTATTAGAATAAAATGTTTGACATACGTAGTTTCAGTTAAATTTAATTTTAATCCTGAAATTTTTAAATTGATTATTTTGATCCTAAATATTATTTTTTTGTGAATTTTGATCTAAATATTTTTTTTTTTGTGAATTTTGATCTAAATATATTATGAGTTTATTTCCATATTTAATTCTAGTGTATGGTTATCAGTTTCATATTATAGCTGTTTGAAAATATAGTTTCTAACCCATTATAAATTATAAAAAAAAAATTATCACCCATTATAAATTATAAAAAAAAATGATCATAAAACAGTACATAGATGTATGATGTATTTGAATTTAACAAACTGTAACAAAACATGCATATAAATTGACAATTATAAATTACTACGGTCTATATATAGTTTAAGTACTAACAAACCCTCACAACACATACATATATAATAATTCTTTTAGACAATTAAAAGGTATTTCAAAAAGCTACACAGAAATATAGAAGAAATAATCAAATAAATAAATACCCACATAAAAAAAAATCAAACTTATGTACCTTTGCGACGATTTATAACGGTAATTTCAAATACAACAACGTGAACTTTATTACAACAATAACATTGTTAAAAAAAAAAAAAAGACTAAATTGACATGATTTATAAAGTTTGAAAACCAAAATTATGACTAAAAGACTTACAGCATATAGGAGCAATTTTACTTTATTTTCTTTAAAAATGAAAAAGTTTTAAACAATTCTAAATAACGCACAATTTTATAGTTTTTTAATTTTAAAATTTATTAAAAATATAGTAATTTAAAATTATAAATTTATTTTTTAGTTTTATTACTTATTAAAATATTAATTATAAATCAACTAAAATTATTTTTGTTAATTTTGTAATAAAGTAAATAAATTTAATATTTATAATATTTAATAATATTTTAATTTAAAGACAATGACAATTACATAACATAATTAATAAAAATTTAATAATATTTTATTACATATTTAATGATAATTTAATATTATTTAATGATATTTTATTTAAGGAATAATTACTTGAACAACCAAACTTAAAATTTAAATAACTTTTAGTGTCACTTGAATTGCTCCAAAAGTGAGTTCCTTGAAGACTTGACAGTGTTTGAAGGGAGAATTTTAAGAAGGTAATTCATTTCATTTTGAAACTAGTTGATTATTTTTTACTTGATATCAGTTAGGGGTGATAAAACGAGGTGAGCCAAGGGGGTTGACCCTTCAACTGACCCTCATTTTTACAGGTCAAACTAGTGTATTTAACCGTTTGTCCGTTTTGGTTTGCCTCATCTAACTCACCAATTTAGCGGGTCAAAGACGGGATGGACTGACCTTATTATATTTTATATTTTAAAAATTATAATATTTATATAAATTAATAAAATAATTATAATATAAAATAATTATAATAATTACAATATAAAATAAATTATTAAGTAAAATTTATAAAATGGATTTGCTAAGAAAATAAAATAAATTTTGTCATAAATTTATTTGTCATTTATTTATGTAAAAGTACAATATTGTAAAAAAAATAAAACAAATTATGCAAGGTTTACTTTTGTGATTTTTCTATTTATTTATTGTAAAAACATTACTTTTTTGAGACACTAAAATTTATTTTTAAATAGAATTTTATATTACTTTTTAAAAGGAACAATTTTTTTCCAAATATTGTTTAGTAAATAAATTTTTATTTTTAGTAGGAATTGAAATACTCTATCCAAAAAAGAAAATTAAAATTCAATAATTTGAATTACTTTATCCAAACAAAACATTTGAAAAATGAAGTCATTTAAATTAAAAGAATTTCAAATTCAATGTATTTTAAATTGCTTACATTTGTAAAATTCTCTATCAAAACACAATGTGAGTGAGTTCCACCTAGGATTGCTAACCACTATGGTTGAAAAAACATAATTTTTTAAAGGATTAAAAATTATTTTACTCTTGTTAAAATTAATAAGTTGGCACATATTATGGATCAATTTGTTTATGCTTAAAACAACACTTTTTTAAATTGTTAAAAAAAAATTGTTTTTATTTTACAGATTCTTGTATAATAAGAAATAAATTTTTGTTTGGTTACAATTATAAAAAATCACTTTAAGATTTGTCAAGAAATAAAAGGTTTCACGTTTTTTAAAAATTTTCTCTTTCTTCTATCCAAATTTGTTTTTTAAAAAAGAAAATTGATTATTTTCTTATTTTATTTGTTGAAAAAAGTTTAGACAAACATCTTAAAAATTATTATAAGTGATTTTTTTTAAAAAAAATTGATTCTTTCAAAAAATAATCTTAAACAAATGGACTTACATTAATATTTTATTGTTATAACTTTAATAAGAGAAATATAGTAATATACCCTGTAACGCACTATTTATTATTATTTGAAAATTATTAAAAGATACAAATTTTATATATTTTATTTAAAATTTGTATTTCTTAAAATTTTTTAATTTTTAAAAAATTCAACCAAGCAATTAAACTTGTGTTAATGAGAAAGATGTGTTTCTAGCATCTCACTTCAATAATTAGAAAGGTTTGTAGCTAAAAAAAAATAGAAAAGCGGTCGTTTAAATATAAGTTTAGATTAAAATGAGTGTTAATCTGATAATTTCAGGAATTAAAATTGCATTATGAGAACTCTAGGAGCTAAAATTTGACCGGTATTCAAAATTTGATATACTAGGTTGATACATTGATAGGAATCAAGGAGTTTATGATTAAGTAAGATACATGAGTTAACTCCTTTAATACTTGTCTTTAACTTCTGGTAGAATAAAAAAAATTATAAGAGTTTTACGTTCATGGAATGGTGTCAAATAAATTATAAAATACAAAATATTGTTAGAAAAAAAAATAAAACGGTAAAATCAATTCTACTAAAAAAAAGTAGTGTATCAATTTTTTTAAAAAAATAAATAAAAGTGTCACATACTATTTTTCATTTTTTTGGTAAGGAGTAGTCTAGGATGAGGTATGGTGTCTACAAAGCAAATAATGTAATTGGATTGAAAGGGTGTCAATACCATTGTTTTTGGCGCTAGTCATCCTTGTCAATGATTTTGGTGCTAGTGCAACAATCACTAATCGCTATTGTACACTTGCATCACGGAAGGGTCACACACTTGCACTAACCAGCCTTCTCTTTCTACTCTAATCGTCCCTCACATTTTTCGTATTATTTTCGACACCGACCATCCATATCGCACACTCACAGGAACCCTTCTCTTTGTTTGGTGCATGCTAAAAGCCTAAAAGGATAAATCTGTAAGTGTTTTACTACATTGGTTTCTTCCCCTTTTACTCCTTGTAAGACTTTTGAATTTGAATTAGTGGAGTTTTATTTTTAAAGAAAAAAAATGGCTTCAGGTGGTAATAACCCTATTGAAGGTGGTTCAGGTGGTATTGAAAGTGCAAATGATACTGCATGTGAAAGTAAACCAAGGCTAAGGATTGATGTTGGATGGAAACATTGTGTTTTAGTTTATGGGAGTGCAAAAAACGTGTGATGCAAATACTGTGATAAGGTTTTAACCAGTGGAAGCTATAGAATAAAACATCATTTAGCAGGAATATCAAAGGATTTTGTACCCTGTAAAGATGTTCCGAAGATGTTCAAAAGTTAATGATGTTGAATGTTGGTCGATTGCAACAAAATCTAATTAATAAGCAACTGAAAGAATATGAAGCAATTAAAGCTATGGCTAATTTAGAGGATGGAAAAAGAAAAAGTGAAGAGCAAGAGGTTCTAACTTCAACAAATCTTTTCAAGAGAAGGACTACTTACCAACCTTCTTTCAATGCCCTTTTTAAGAAGCCAAAAAGGGAATAAACATGTTAAGAAATTACTTTATTTTTTTACAACAATACTATATCTTTTAATTTTGCACATGGTAAGGGATTTAAGCCACCATCATACCATGAAATTAGAGTCAAATATTTGAAGCACCACATTGAAAAGGTTAATGAAAAATTGGAAGAACATTGATACTATTGGAAGAAGACATGTTGCTCAATCTTGACAGATGGACAAACAGATAGGAAAAGAAAGACTATACTTAACTTCTTGGTAAATAGTCTCAAGGGAACTATCTTTTTAAAGTTTATTGATACTTCTCAAATATGTAAGACAACAGAAGCAATGTTTTAAAATGATGGATGAAGTTGTTAAGGAGGTTGGGAAAGAGAACATAATTCAAATTATAACAGATAATGTTGCAAATTACAAAACAACTGGCGATTTGTTAATGCATAAGACAAGGAGGATTTATTGGACACTATGTGTAGCATATTGCATTGACCTCATGTTAGAAGATTTTGAGAAGAAACTACGACTCCACCATGAGACAATTACAAATGATAAAAAGATCACAACCTAAATCTATTCTAGGACCAGTCTTATTTGCTTATTACAATTACTAAGGGGATAGATTTGATTAGACCAGCTACTACTCGTTTTGTCACATCTTATTTGACTTTAGGATGCTTACATGACAACAAGTGATCACTTATTAGAATGTTCACATCCAAGGAGTGACAATCTAGTCAATTTGTAAATACTAGAGATGGAAAGTTTGTGGAAAAATTGGTTTTAGATAGAACATTTTGGAAAAATGTATTGAATTTCATGACAACTTTCCCTTTAATAAAGGTGTTGCGTATGATGGATTAAGACAACAAGCCAACAGTGGGATACATTTATGAAGAAATGGATAAAGCTAAAAAGAAGATATAAAATTTATTCAATAGAGTTAGCAAAAGGTAATTAACTTCTTTGATTTTCTAATTCCTAATAATATATATAGGTGTTATTTGGACATGAACTTATTTATTTTTATCATTCTTAGTTACATTCCCATTTGGGAAATCATTGATGAAAGATGGGATCGCCAATTGCATAGGCTTTTGCATTCTGCAGGCTATTATCTTAATCATATGTTGCATTACAATCCTAAATTTAAAGTTTTTGAAGTTAAGCGTAACCTATATGAGTGTTTAGAAAGGATGGTGGGGACATCGATGAGATTTCTACCATTGATGCTCAATTTGAGTATTTCAAGAGCAAATCACAGTTTTTTGGTAGTTTAGTAGCTCAGCGTGCACTTCAAACCAAAACTCCAGCACAATGGTGAGAATGTTACGGTGATGGTCATCCAGAATTAGAAAAGTTTGCTATTCGAGTATTGAGCTTCACATATAGCCCATCCAGATGTGGGTGTAATTGGAGTGCTTTTGAAATGGTAAGAATTCCTGAAAATCATTTTATAATTCTTTACTTATACCTAGGTTTTATGTGTTAATAATTAGTGTTATAATTATTTAGGTCCATACCAAGAAAAGGAATCATGTACATCAAAACAAAATAAATAATGTGGTATTTGTTATGACTAATTCAAGATTGAACGAGAAAAGGATGTTAGAAAAACAAAAGACTTTATCATTGATGATCTAGCTTCTGATGATGAATGGGTTGTGCAGAATGATGGAAATGATTTAGATGAAGACATCTTAGTTGAATTGGGACAAGATGCTAGTGGTGAAGATGTTAGTTGCAGATCAATGGATGATTTGGATGTTCCTCTAATTGTTGATGATGAAGAAGGTGGAGGAGATGCTACTAATGAGGAGCAAGTTGGAAATCACATGGAAGATGAGTATTGTGATTTAAATTTGAATGATCTTTTAGCCTAGTATCTTTTTATTTAGTAATTTCAACTCATTATGAGTTATGATGACTAGTAAATCTTTGTTTGAATGACTTTTTGTGTAGTTAGTATTAGACTATTAGGTGATATAAACTTTTTTGTAAGTTATGTTGTGACTTGACTATTTACAACCTATTTTGAAATTTGTCTTATAAAACGAATCTTAATATTTATGTTTTATTATGAGTTATCTCATTTTTTTTACTTGTCTATATTATTTTTCTTTATGTGTATGTATGTAAATATAATTTTCATATATGCATATAACTCTTACGAGTCGTGTTACGATCTTCGAGTTACGATTTTTTACATCCCTTTCGTTCATCTATTGAGTTACGAGTTTAACAACATTGACCTCGATCAAACACATTGTCGCAATACATAGACCAAGCAGAAATTGTGAAGTTGTAGGTTCATGTCACGTCAACAGATTTGCTAAACAGATGATATTAGGAGTGGGCAAAAAATTGTAACCCGACCCAACCTGACAAACCCATTAAAAAATTTGATATTTGGTCGGTTTCAGGCGAGTTAATACGAGTTGACATATGGTTTCAAATTTGTAACAGACAGGTGTGAATTTGATTTTTACAACCCATCGATATCTGACTCGAACCACCTATTTATTTATATATATATATATATATAAATTTTTAGTTTTATAATTAATAATAATTTTCTTGATTTTTATCTTCTTAAATAATTAATATAATTCATACTAATTATACTCATAGAAAAACTTGTATATGATATATTATTTTTGTATTTTTTTTAACCAATTGTAGAAATATTAATTGTTTAATTATGACTTTTTTAAATTTTTATAAATCAATTTTTGTTGAAAAGTTTATAATTTTTGTAAACAAATAAAAAAATTATGATAAATAAAAGTCTAAATCATGTAAATCCGTCTAACACAACCTGTAATCCACTCAACCTGCAAAAATAAACTGTAAAAAACAAGTGAAAAATTTAAAAAAATAAATTCATTGGGACTAAACAAAATGAACCCAAACCTAACCCACGTAACGTATTGTCCATCCATAAATGAGACTACTGTTATAGACAGTGAAAATATTGTAAATAAGCATAGACTGGGTTGGAAATTATTAATTAATTATTGAATACAAGAGCAAGGACCCATCGCTGTCTCACCAAAATGTTGTGGTGTCAAAATTATTATTCTTTAAAAGGACAAAGCAGACCGGTGGACACTCGTCTCCACCAACTTCCCAACTCGTGTGATAGGTGGTGACTACTGACTGCTTAGCATAGCACATATTATTAATACTGTCACCCACCTCATTGAAATCACAAAGCCCTTTTCTTCTACTATTTTCTTATCCATTTCAATTTAACTAGTTTTTCTTCATTTTGCTATTTTTAAGGCTTAAATATATAATCGTTATCTTGTCAAAAAATATATAACCATTAAGATCCTAATAACTGAAAAATATAAAGTTTGAATTCAATTTGAAATTAAATTATTAAACACCAAAATATTAATTCTCATAGGGAAATACAGATGTACCTCTTAGGATTTAGTATAATTACATAAATGTCTTTTTTTTTTTAAATTATACATATTTTTCAACTTTCCGTTACATCTGGATCTAATTTTTTATATATGTATATTCTGAATTTTATATGATATTACACATATATTCTTAAGTTTTGAATGTTAATTAATATGCACTCCTATGTTTTTAAAAGTTTTCTCATACTCTCTCATCTATATTGTTTCACGGTTACAAAATTTAAAAAAATTGATTTGTATCATATTTACAAAAATAAAACTTAATAATACAAAAATAAACAAAGATATATGTAATTTAGAAAGTATGAAATACAACTGAAACGAGTTGATAAAAGTAATAAAACTCATGTAATTAAAAAAAAAAAATACATAATTACACTAACTATCCGATAATGACTCTGATCATTAAGTAAATTGCAAATCTACAATTTTAAATTTTAAAATAAAATTAAATGGTTTAACATATCTCTAATCTCTGTAACCAAAAAAGAAGAAAAATAACATTAAATGTATTCTATAATACGGAATTCTCAATAAAACGAAAACCTACCACGGTTCCATTCCACCCACTCATCACTGCAACGAAAATATCCACTCGCCATTCTATTTATTAGCTTATAAGCCTTAGTTTGTTTTTACTGATTTTTTAATTTATAAATAACCTATTTGAAATAACTTATCAAATGTATCTTATTTTTAACTTATATTTCTATTTTCTTAAATACGAAATTGCACGGATTCTCTGAAATTTAATTTTATTACGTCTATCGCTCTCTATTATTTATATTATTTTTAGTCCAATAAAAAGAGGTTGGCGTTTATTTTTCTTTTTTTGCCTAAGAAGGAGTTAGTTTGACGAAATTAAAAAAAAATAAGATTGAGGTAATTGAAGTAATTTTTTTTGTATGATCTAAAAATGGAAGGAAGTTAGATGTAATAACAAGGACATAATTTTGCTTATAAAAAAATAATAAACTTTGTGAAAATTATTCTTTCTTAATATATGCAACTTTTTAAAAATAAATATGAATTATACTTTAATTACTCAATCTCAATATTATAAAAGGTGATAAAAAATTACAATTTTTTATTAATAAATGTTATTATTGATAAAAAATTAAATAGAAATAGAAAAACAAGATGAAATCGCAATATTTAGCCATTATTTTGGTAGGATAAAGTGGTGTATTGAGTCTCTCTTATCTAAGATGTGTTTAACAAAATTAGTTAAAAAACTATATCAAAGTTGGAAAATTAATTGTAACTATTTGGTAAAATTAGTTAATCAATTAGTTGAAAGTTATAAAATGATAAATAAGAATATTACTAGTCATTAGATTAATAATAAAGTATTTAAAATAATTATAACATATTTTAGTAATATAAATTTATTAAATATTTAAATTATTAATTATTATAATTATATATTTAAATTATATTTTCTATATCTATATTTACATATTTAAACTATAAATTTCTATAATTATATATTTAAATTATATATTTAAATTATAAATTAATATAATTATATATTTAAATTATAAATCATTACAATTATATTAATGAAAGAGATAAATGAACAAGAGAGGTTGTCTCATGTGAAGAAAGAGAATAGTGGAGACAATTCATTAATTAATGAAGAATAAAATTGTACAAGAAAATGAACTAATACATGAAAATATGAGATTTTTTGAAAAAACTAATTTGAATACATATTTAGAAAAAAGCTAAGAGCTATATAAAAAAGTTCTTAGCTTAGAGCATCTCTCGATAGGAAATGCTTGTAAAATTGTTTACAATATTAATGGGTTGCTTGAAACAACTCTTCCATTGGAACAATCCTACGTCTCAATTGAAGTTCCTTAAAAAGTGTTGTTGATTATTAAAAGATGTAATTTTTAACCAAATTTATACAAATTAATGACAATATAAACTAGAAAAAATAAAAAAAATATAAAAGTGTGGTTTTCTTAGAATTACTTATAATTTCTTCCGTTGACTAAAATTGAGTATGAGTTGCTTAACAACTACGTGCCAGGTAGAAGAGACCGTCAAACACTTCTTTTAGTGCTTACCAAATGGATCTTAAACTATTTTAACTATCATTTAAGCTAGTTTTTCAACTATTTGAGATGATAAACCAAACACACTCTTAACTTGTCAATCTAACAAGCCAAAAGACAAGGTTGGGGCAAGATGACTTGCTAATATTTTCTAAATATAATTATTATAATAATTAAAAAATAAATTATTAAGTAAAATTTCTAAAAATGATTTTGCTAAGCAAATAAAATTAAATTTATCATTTAGTTTTGGTAAAATGATAACCTTGCTAAGAAAATAAAATCAATGATACAACATTTATTGTTGTAATTTTTTATTTATTTTTGTAAAATCAACAATTTGTCAATAAAATAAAAATGTGTTGTTATTAAATTAAATTCTGTATTATTTTCTTTTTTTGTTTCAAATTTGACTAATGATAGAATAAATTAAATTGTTTGGTCTTTGTCTTAAATATGGTGGGTCAGATTTTTCAGTCAAGTTTTGACAAGTTAAAGACTATGTCTTAATACATCCTAAACTAACATTAATCACTCTTAAATTTAAATTTGTAACCTTTTTCTTCTTAAACTTTTGTAAATAGGACAACCTTTACATTATTAATAGTGATGTTTATTTTATAACTCCCAATGTTATCGATGGATTTAATGATAATTTTTTTCATTTAATTCTTATATTTCATATTTACATTTAAAATATCAGAATTAAATTAAAGGATTTTACTAGGATCATAAAAAAATTAAAAGAATTTATTAATATACAACATGATTTAAAAATATATTTGGAAGTTCCTGTAAAAAGAACACACACGTACGCGTGTGTGTATACATATAAATCATTTGCTAAACTATGTAAAATGTTTCTGCTCCAAGTTATAAAATTAGTTTAAAAATATAAGTTTAATCGGTAACAATGAGTAAAGTTAAATCAGAACTGTGAGTGTAAAATAATATTTAAAATTTTTCAACCGCGTCGTTTAAGCAATGGACCTTAAAGGATTGGGAGAGGAGCAACCATATGTCGTTTCGGTATGTCTGGCCAATCGCAGAGCCTTCGGGTTTTTGTTTCGGCTAAGTTCTCTTCAACGGTTATGCACCACCGACGCCGAACAACCGCTTTGGAGGTTTCTTCTTCTTACGACAACGTTTCAGGTTGCCACTAACATCATTGCTTTTCTTATTCAACCCTCTTTTTTCTTTTATTTAATTTTGCTCAAAGGATTTTTCTAAATTCTCTTTCTCAGTGAATTGGAAACAACGTTTTTTGTGTAATTTGATGTATAAGTCATTTGTTGTTGTTTGTGATAACATTTTACATTATCAATAAATAGATAAATGACCTTATGGTTTTTAAATTAATTATTATAAACGTCAATCATTTTTAATTATATCAAGATCTATTTACCTTTATACTGATAGTATTCTCTAATTAAATTCTAGTTTCCATACGTTCTATTTTGTCTAATCCATTATTTTCTTGTCCAAATTATGTGCATAGACATAGGTTTTCCATAGGTTCTGTTTTGTTTATCCAGCAATACCTATATTGTAAAGCACTATATGATTAATATGAAAAGATGATACTGGTAGTCCCAGGTTTTCAATCCAGCAATAACTACATTGTCTAGTTTTGAATTTAACTAGCTTTTATTAGCATTACATTTCCTTTTCTATTGATTTGTTGAAAAGATGATCTTACCACATCTTCTAAGGATAAGCAGAGTGTTTGTGAAGATGTATTATGTATTATGCCTGGATTGGATCTAGTTTCTTACCCGATAAAACAAGTGCTACCCATTTTTAATTTTTACATATTATTTCTAATTTTATTCTTGTAGCCTCAATTTTGGAATCTGGAAGCATTCATGCTCCTCTTGATGAAGAGTTGATTCTAAAGGTAAAACAATGATGCCTTTTGTCATTTTTAATTAATTCAGCAAATTCATCCGTATATTAATATTCAATTTTTCACACCTTTAAGTATCTATATGCCATTATCTTACTTGAACCAATAAAATTGCAGAATGTATCACAAGAGATCCATCCATATATAAATGGACGCTGTATTTATCTTGTTGGTGAGTTTCTTGGTTGACTTGTGCTTACATGGTATGCTTTGGAAATTACTTTGACATTAAAACTGCTTTGAATTTGACATGCAGGAATGATGGGCTCTGGGAAAACAACTGTGGGGAAGATAATGTCACAAGTGCTTGGTTATTCATTTTGTGATAGGTTAATATGTTAATTCCTCATCTTTTTTCTTCAAGGGCAGAATATGCACTTAACATAAAGTAAATTGTGTAATTGGAATGGGTAATAGACCAGTAGAATACAAAAGGAATGATATTTGCTTGTAAAGCAGCTCTATTATTTTTATGCAATTATTTCATTATATAAGAGCTTCAATCAGGATTCATATTCAATTGATATTAGAGGGAACTAAGCACATGTAAAAGATGTATATATGTGTGATTGTATTCAATATATGAAAACAGGGAGGGTCCAGGACTCTAGGTTAAGCTGGGGAATATGATCTACTCCGGTGTGCAATGTTATGTTCAGATCTTTATACAACAGTGTATATGTTCTATCACAATACAATTACTCTGTTTCATAACCGCATTAAAGGTCTTACTGCATATTTTCTCTATTTTTTTTAACTTATGGGTGTTGTAGTGATGCATTGGTGGAGGAGGAGGTTGGTGGCAACTCTGTAGCTGATATATTCAAGCAATATGGTGAGACTTTCTTTCGTAATAAGGAGGTCAGTTGGAAAGCACTATGTTTTTAATTTTATACTCTTTAATGTTTAGAGAGTTTGTTATGTTGTTTTGAACTTTTAGGTTTTCCTGTTTCTTTAATCTCATACAGCAACCTCAATGTCGTCTATCTTCATATTATCTCTATATTATAAGCAGCGGTGGTGCTAGATTGTTTTAATTGGAGTAGCTGCATAGAAAAATTGGCTTAATAAACTTTAGCTTGAGCATAAAATGTTAGATTAATTAAGTGCAGTTTGTGAATCTCATGTTACAATGCACTTAGGATTTAGTATGCAGGAAATTGCACTCATTTACTCTTAATCCTAAACATTACACAATACACACTACGGCTATAATGTCTATATATGGATGTTTTGACCCATGCATAATGGAACGACTGAATTAAGAAAGCTTTTCATTCAGATCATACTCTATAATTTCTTTTTTTGGAAAGAAAATCATCTTGCTCTCTAGAATATCCTATCTATATTTCCCTCTCCCTCCCCATCTAAATTCAACAGACACTTTGGAATCATGGATTGTTTTGGATTTTTGTTGTTGTTCTGCTATTGCATTCCCATTCCATTTCCCTGCTTTACCATTTCAGACTGAGGTGTTGCATAAGCTATCCCTGATGCATCGACTTGTTATTTCTACTGGTGGAGGTGCTGTTACGAGGCCCATCAATTGGTATAAGAATTAGCTCACTACTGAGAAAAGTTTAAACATCACTTTTTTTCAATTAAATCTTTTCTCATTTGTACATGGACTTGTATGTGAATGGATTTGCAGGCAATATATGCACAAGGGGGTTAGTGTTTGGTTGGATGTCCCAGTGGAGGCCTTGGCACAGAGAATTGCAGCTGTAGGAACTAATTCTCGCCCCCTTCTAGACTATGAAGCAGGGGATCCTTACACACGGGTAATTATTTATGTTTTATAATAGTTTTTTTCTTATCTTAACACAATATAATGGTCTTGGTGTAATGTAGCAAAATTAACTTCCCATTCATTCGCGGAATAGTTTATGAATCCTAATCTATGTGTTTAACCAAAGTTGATTTTAATTATTGTACTATTCCTTATATTTCGCTCGCTCTCCTTGTAATTATAAACAATAGCATGACTTATGCGATGTTTTGATTCAATAATATTGCCTGACTTATAAAAAAAAAATCTTAACACGATATAGTAATTTAAGAATTTAAGATACCAAATTGGACCAACTTACTATCATCATGATAATTTGCATCAAAATTATTTTTCCACTAATAGTTTTACGCTTTGGAATTCACATTCAGGCTTTTATGCGTTTGTCTGCTATTTTTGAAGAGAGAGGTGAAGCCTATGTTAACGCCAATGCTAGAGTCTCGTTAGAAAGTATGTCTATGAACTTTCTTTAATTTTTTGAAATAGAAAGTGTGGAATTGTCCAGAATATCTGGGAAAGAACAATCATGCTTTGTATTTAGTGTAACGTTTCGTGGATGATAATAGTAAAATGTAATATCTGATGCTGTTCTGTTTCTGCCAGATATAGCAATAAAACTGGGCAAAAGAGATGTATCCGAATTGTCTCCAACTGATATTGCAATTGAGGTCGTAAGCAATTTCTGCCTCATGCGTTTCCTTCTAACCCCATTTCCTTGGCTCTAGGCAAACTGAAAAATTCCTGGGAGCTAAAGTTGATTTTAACTTCTGTTTCATTGACACTTGTCTAATGTGATCCCTTTATATCTTGCAGGCGCTAGAACAAATTGAAAAATTTTTGAAGGGTGAAGGTGGCTATTATGTAGAATGCTAATATAAACTTCGGTCTCAAGCTTCTCTTGATTGTTCATATTTTTTTATGCAATTGCAATTAAGGTCATGCTGTTGACCTGTTGTGTAGTATCTCTTTGGTTTAAAAGGGAGGAAGTAATGCTACATGGCACTTGTTAATGCATAATTTGTGTTAGCAAATTAGCATAATCCGATAGCCAATAGCAGCAGTGTTTAATTTATTGTGTTGTTTATTGTTGATGTATATATATATAGACACCGGCGAAAGAGGTGTTGTAATCCGAGTTCGGTTGATCAATTTATGTATGCCATCCTCTAAAGAGTTTCGTAATTTCTAAAGTGACACTCTTATATTTTAATTTTTACGTTATCTTATATTCCTCGTTACCTCTCTAATGCATGCGACTGGAGTTTTCATGTTCTAATGTGAAAGATATCTATGAAACGCTAGTTATCTACTTAGTGTATTGATTTTATCAATAAATGAAAGTCTCAAAAGTAATTCAAATTAGAGGTGATAATAAATTGAACCAATTTGAAAATAATATGAAACTTGATTTGATAATGAGTTTATTGAACTTGTATGCCGGTTTGATTATCATTATTAAATAATTATCACATAATATTTTAATTATTACCAATTTTTTTTTATATTATTATTAACTTATAACTACAATGATAGTCATTATCATGATCACCATAATCCTAATTGTCACGACCACCATTCATGCCATTGTCGTTAGCCATCACTATTTTCATTCTTTACCATGTTGTGGTGAATGTCTTAGTGGTGGAAATAACGAAAGTAATGATGATAGTGGTAACATTTCAAAAATTACATTATTTTTAATCAAATTATATTTTTAATGAAAGTGATGGATGTTTGAGTGGGATTTTTTACACACAGAGTGTCATCTATGCCAAAAATTACATTTTTGGGTAGTCAAATGAATATTTATCACAATGGTGTAATTTGACTAGTTAGATCCAAAAAGTTAAATTTGACGTGTTGAGCATAAAGTAATGTGAGAACAATTGAAAACCGCCAACTGAATTTGTATTTTTCTGACAATTTATTAGTTGCAAAGTTGTGTCAGCATAAAAACGCAAAAATAAAATGACATTTTTGTGGTATCTAACAAAAATGTCATTCACTTTGGCAAGTTGGTGGACAATAATTTGGTTGGCTCTACATCTTTAGCTAGTTTTTGTTCTCGTACCGGCTTTTATGCCGATTGGTTTATGTTTTTGTTTTGTGGGATGGGTGGTTACTTGATTTTACAGTAATGATGATGTAAGGAATTATTCAAAGCTCTTATTTGGTCCCATGATTGTTCAATTTGTCTGACTGTTGATCCTCCCCTACATTGCTCACCACCCTGGCACCTTTGATCTTATCAGGTGACAACTTGCCAAGTGTCAAAGTAAGCACCGTATTCTCCATCTTAGCCTTTACAGAATCCAAGTCTACATTTTGTGGCAACCTAAACTGCCTATAGAACTTGCCATAGGACCTTTTCACTTTGTGCCAATGACCTCCCTTCTTCTCCTCCTCTTTCTTTCCCTCATCACTCACTCTTAACACCCTATTCTCTTCCATCTCTATCTTTATTTCTTCTCTCTTTAACCCTAACACATCCAACATTATAGCATACCCCTCTAGTGTCTCCTTCCAGTCCACCTAAACATGTAAAGAACAAAAACATTGTATACTGCACCAACATGCCAAAGTGAATGGTGTTTTTGTTAGACACCACAAAAAACACCATTTCATTTAGCATTTTTGGCTCACACAACTCTACAATTGGTAGACTGTGTAAGAAAAATGTCAATTCATTTGGTGTTTTTGAATTGTTCTCATGTGACCTCATGCTCAACACATCAAATTTAGTGTTTTTGGATCTAACCAGTCAAAGTATACCATTTCGGTAAATATTCATTTAACTACTCAAAATGTAATTTATGACAAATGAGAAATGACATTCTGTGTGTCAAAAACACTAATGATTATTAAGTTATCACTACTAGCATTATTGTTATATACACCACCCCATGGTGGTGGTTGTGGTCAGAGTATTAGTGGTGACAAGCCATGACCATTACTACCATTTGTTGGCACCACCACTAAGGGATGGTAGTGGTGCCCACAATGATAATGGTAGTGACAATCATAGTGATTGCAATGTTTCTGTGTTTTTTGAGAATCTTAAAAAAAAGATAATAAGGATACTTTAAATGTGATAATTAAAATTTGTTAGAGATTAGGGCTTGATTGATTTGGTTTTGTTTTTTAGTTTTAAAAAGAGTTTTCAAAAATAGTTTTCAAAAACTGTTTTCGGGAAAAAAAAACTTGTTTGGCAAGTGATATTTGAAAACTGTTTTGAAGATGTAAAAATGGAAAAACTTATTCATGTTTACTAGAATTTCATTAATAGAAAGCAAAAAACAACATATTCTCATTGTATTTTGAGTTTTCAAAACAAAAACAGAAAACTGAAAAACAAAACTACTTTAAGCTGTTCCAGTTTTTTAGTTTTTAAAAACTAAAAAGCCAGAACTGTTTTTGCAAATTGTTTTCAGAAAACACTACCCAAACAAGTTTTTTAGTTTTTAAAAACTGAAATACTAAAAACAGTTTTATAAAACTGTTGCCAAATAAGCACTTAATTTTTGTTTGTTTGAAAATTTGATTGTGTACATGAAGCTTTAAAGAATTCTTTAATAAATTTTATTTAATTTTTCTATTTTAATATGATGGTAGTTATTAAATATTTAATAATAAGACATTTTTCTTGTAGGATATATTTTCATATTATATATATGTATTAATTAGATCAAGTATATAAAAATTCATATAATTTTTAAATTATTTGATAATTATCACATTTAATTTCAAGGTATAACATGGTATTTCAAAATTTTAAAATATTCATATTAAAATATCATATTTATAAAAGTTCATATGTAAAATTTAATAAACATAATCAATAAGATATTGAATTAATCAAATTTTCATTCTAAAAGAATTATTAAAAGTGTAAATTCACTAAGTTTAACACATGACTTCTTATTTAATTTCTGCTTATTAAAAATTTGGAAGATCTTCAAATTTTAGTTAAAAGTTGATAATATTAATAGAACAAAGAAGTATGCATACGATTTTCTCACTATAAGTTTTAAACAACATTCCATTAGTTTTAACTTCTAAACATTTGAAAAATATTTAACTTTTTCTTCTTTTAAAAATATTATTAATATAATTATTTTTATTGTAAAACTAAGATGCAGTTTAAATCATTTGATTCACGAACCAAATTCGATTTGATAAATAGTTTATTAAATTTATTTCATGAATCAAAGGAATTGAACTTGAGGTAAAAATTAAGATCATTAAATAACTAAGTCAAGCTAAGTTGAACCAAGCTCAATTCATTTTAAACTCAAACTATATATTGTGATTAAATGAGAGAGGAAATTTGTTTTATACCTTCAACTTTTTTTTAAAATATATTTCTTATTAAGCATTGGGGCGAGTGTTCTAGCTTAATTAGTTGATTAGTGTACGTGAATTGATATAAATCTTCTAAGGAGATAAAAAAAAAACAATGAAATTGTAAGCCGTTATATTTAGCTTGTGTATTCCATTACAACGTCATCACATTAGTAATTTGTGCATTTAAGGTCTTATTTCATATCGTTATACGAGTTTTGAAAGATCCAGCTTCACAATATCTTCTGATTAGAAAAACACTCAATAATATTCAGGATCAAACCTAATGCAACATTTACCAGCATCTCTATGTTGCCTTCTTAATTTGGTTAGATTCATTTGGATACAATATTTTATGTGGAACACCGATTTTTCTTATTATTTGTTTTTGTTTGGTGGAGACCAATTTTTTTTTTTTATTATTATTCTTTATTATGTGAGATGCGGGTAGCATTCAAATTTAGTTTTTAAGTTTAATAGTCCTTTTTAAGTTTCTTCACTTGTAACAATATGGTTGAGATGGCCGAGTTGGTCTAAGGCGCCAGATTAAGGTTCTGGTCCGAAAGGGCGTGGGTTCAAATCCCACTCTCAACAAAAGAGGTTATTTTCTTTTTATTCTCCTTGGCTGGTGGTACCAACTACCAAGTTTTCAAGTCCTTATCTGCACTAAGCTCTACCCTCCAATTATCTAGCAGAGTGGATAGCAAAGAGATAATGTGGGTGACAACCATACCTTACTCATCTTTTCTTCCAAAACCATATTATTATCATAATTTCCATTATCAATATCAAAGATGCATCAAGATCAACTTTCCAAAATTGACAACTAGAGCTTCCTCTGCTGCCCCTGGGGTCGACCTCAACACTCTCGAATCTGCCATTTCCAAGGTGTTGATTTAGCACCTATTCTCTATTATGATTTTTTGAAAGGCAAATCGTATTATATAATAATAGGGGAACTTTGTTTATACTTTATATTAATAGAATAGCACTAACTCATCATTCATACAAGTTTTGACCATTCAATAACATAATTGCTTTGTTTGTTAATTGTCAGACATTAGCTTTACAATATAATAGAGCACTGCAGCAAGAGACCAAATTTGATTCTTAGGCTCCATGAGGCATGAGTTAAATGAGTTGTGTGCTTGTTTGTGCAGAAAGACAGTGAAGCTGTTAAAGAGGCACTTCATCAGCTTAGTGAAGTTGGTTGGGCCAAGAAATGGAGTTCTCAGCCTTATGTTTCACGTCGTACGGTCAGTCTCCAATTACAAATGTGGCCAAGTGACAACTAATCATTAAGCTCACTTCAACCATTCTTGGACATAACATCCATCATGTATAACTGTCCAGTGCTTCTACTACCCATTCATATGTAAGCTAATTTGTCATTCATGCAAGTTTTGACCATTCAAAATTTGTGTACCAGACATCACTCCGAGAGCTGACAAGTCTAGGCATAAAAAATGCAGAGAACCTTGCAATTCCTAGTGTCAGAAATGATGTGAGTTTCTGAATTTTTTTTTCTTATTTAATATCAATGGAATGAAAAGTGCTTTTTAATATGTAATATGTAAGAGGAGAAATCAAGTTAGTCTAAGAATAATCCTAAAAGAATTATCTTAAAATCAAATTCTAAAACTTTAAGATTGCTTATTTATTAAGATCATTATATTTTAAAAAAACAAAAGATTAGAAAGATTAATTTTTAGATTAACTTGATCCCTCCTCAATATGTAAATATTTCATAATGGTACATGTGCGAACCAGTCATTTCAGAGTAAGCCTTTTAATTTATTGTCAGCATAATCTTAAAATTACTTTGATAACATAACCAACAAGTAACAGAAATTTTTGACGGTGCAGGCAGCTTTTCTTTTTACTGTGGTTGGAACAACAGGATTTTTCGCTGTTCTGGCTGGGCAGCTTCCCGGGGTATCACTAGCACACTTGTGTTTTGCTCTGTATGTCTGTTGAAGCACACTTATTAAAATGTGCATATGGCAGTCATTTTGCTTGCAAAATTATCTAATTATTATGGAAGTATTATATGTTTTGAGCTTCTATTAGTATTTTTTATGGATTATAAATGCTTGCTAGGCAACCTCGTTTAAGAGCAACCTCGTTTAAGAGCAACCTTTCCTTTCCTACATGCATCATGGTCTCACTCTACATATTATATTCTGACAGTTTGCCAACATTGGTGATACTTAACAATTAACATTTTATTGTGGTTTTACAAATTAGGGTTGTCTACTCTTCTCAGTGTTATGCAATTAGTTTGTGACTATGTATTAAACATAAGCTTATAGTTGTGCTTGGTTGGGCAGTGGGAAGATAAAAATTTTGGAATGAAAATCATTTTACACTTGCTTCATATAGTTAAGAAAACATATAGAAAGTGGTAAAAAAAATTGTTAAAAATGCTTTTCCTTATATTTTTCATCTTACTACTTCCCATCCACTCAACTTAGCAGACTTTAGACGAATTTTTAGTCTTGTATCCATCTATGATTGATGTATTCTGACTCTTGTAGGATTGGGGTTTCTTTCTACCATATTTGATTGGGAGTATTTCCTTAGTGGTTTTGGCTGTGGGTAGCATATCCCCCGGGTAAGAATTGGGTTCACCTTGTGGAATGAATACCCTTTTCAGTGTTAATATGTTTTATATTAATGCTCTAACATGCTAGCGCAGGCTTCTCCAAGCAGCTATTAGCAGCTTCTCATCACTTTTTCCTGATTATCAAGAGAGGATTGCCAGACATGAAGCAGCTCACTTTTTGAGTACTGCCTTTTTCTTTTTGGCTAATTAGCATGCCCAAAGCACCAGATATTTGACGTTGCTCTAACTCAGTTTCTGTTTGGTATTTTGTTTCATTCTAGTTGCTTATCTGCTTGGCGTGCCCATTTTGGGCTATTCTCTTGATATTGGGAAGGAACATGTCAATCTCATTGATGAGAGGCTTGAAAAGCTTATCTATAGCGGACAGCTTGATGCCAAAGAGCTTGATAGGTATTTTACTAGGCATCTTTAATTGCTGTAATTCAATGTATTTGGACCTGTGTTTATTGAATGTGCATTTTTCTGCTTGCAAAAACAAGGCAAAAGTCATGCCAACTTATAACTTTCCAAGAACCAACTACCAAAATGCTTATGATTACAAAAAAAAAAAAAAAAGCATTTGTAACCACTAGACTTGTAAAAAAAAACCCACAGTAGTTTCCTTGAAGAAATAGGTAGAGTTGTAATTTCATTTTTTTCATGTCAGATTGGCTGTTGTGTCAATGGCTGGACTGGCAGCAGAAGGTTTAACATATGACAAGGTGGTTGGCCAATCTGCTGATCTTTTCACTCTCCAGGTTAGGTATCTCTTTTTTTGTAACATGTGGATATTATAGTACTGGCTATTATCTTAGATAATAATACTAGAATTTTTTTTTTCCTGCAGAGATTTATTAACCGAACCAAGCCACCACTCAGCAAAGATCAGCAACAAAATCTCACAAGATGGGCCGTGTGTTTTCTAATACTATATATATTTACAGTTTGATCAGTATCGGGAATACATGTATCCCCAAATTTGTTCATTTTATGAGCTAAAAAACTAATGTTTGCAGGTTCTGTTTGCTGCTTCCCTCTTGAAAAATAATAAGGTGATTCATGAAGCCTTAATAGCAGAGATGGCAAAGAAGGCAAGTGTACTGGAGTGCATACAGGCTATCGAAAATGCAGCATAGTTCCACGTTTAACTGTTTAAAGTCGACACATCAAACTATAGTATAAACAAAAGTTTGTGAAGCACAAATTACAATTTTAAGCTGTTTCTGGTTTACAATAATTTGCGATTCAAGTTTTCTATGTGCATTCAACTTTCAATTACTTTTTGACATAACCTATTGTATACAAGACAAATCCTCTTGGCATTCCCGTTCATACATTTGTTAATTAGAGGTACAGGAGACGGTTCGTGCGTGTTTGGATTTGCAATGAGAGAACAAAAAAATGTTAGAAAGGAAAATGAGTTTAGCGTTATGTTTTGTATTCTCTAAAAAGTATGTTTGAAAAGCAACATTTGAGATGTTTTTGTAATTTAAATTTAGTTTGCAAACTGAAATCCAAAAATAAACTTAATTAGAGGCTTGAGAATTTGAATGATAAACTTTTTTTTTTCCCAAAAAAACACTAGAGCAGTGTTTAATAGCCCCTGTTAACAAACATATTTTATCATCTATGATTGCTTCAGACAAGGAGACATAATCGTTTACACTTTACAGTATTGATTTAGGTTCAACATCAAATTGTAAAACAATTGATGATGGGCAGCATTTATTTTTATTACTAGTACAATATTTTCTTGTGCATGGGGATGGCATCACTTCTGCTTTTCTTCGTCTACCTATACATATATTCTAACTTTGTCCATGATTTTTGGACTCACTAAATGTGTAAAATGGTAAGAATAATATTTGGTCACGGTTCATCAGACCAATCGTCGGGGTCGCCTTCATAGAACAAACCATCGACGATTTGGTCAATAACAGAGTCTATGAATGTGCTGCAACTGACAGTGAAGATTCGACCAACTCTGTTTCGGGCACTGGAGAACCATGCAAAGAATGCTGCGCAAGTTACAGCTCCCAAACACACCCCACCCGCCTCTGTGATTCCTTCAATATCCATCTTTCTGAACACCGAGTTCCCTGTCACCACTTCCATTGTCACCGTCGCTGCAAACACCATCTGCACCACACATTATTAACATCATATTCAACTATCAAAATTAAAATGATCCACTACCTAATTCTTTTTTTCTCCTATAACTATGAATTTAAACTGGATCCACTACATACGTATATGTGATCGTATATTATTGTATGTGACACAGAAACACAAATTCCCAAGGGACATTGACACATATCATGGCAAGAAGAAACATAAATTTGAGAACACACCAACTAAACTAAAGCTAGATTTAACTGATAATATCAAGACAAAAACATATTTTATATTCTTTTTAATTTTTTCCTCCCAAGTCCCAACTGATTAGACATTTGAAAAGTTTAATTATATAATTCAGAGATAAGTTTATTGACTTTAATGATAATTATTTAAAAGTTCATACTAACTATGATTTATAGTTGATTAACAGTATAAAATTAATTTACATTAATTTTAGTGACATTTTGAGTCGAATTTAATATCTAGTTTGAGGAATTTCAGAGTCCAGTATCGCTGGGAAGACGAACATGTTAGTACCATATAGAATATTTGATGCTTTTAACCTTTTTCTAATACTTTATACAATATATTGTTGGTGTGGAATGGCAAGAATAAGTTGTGAGCCGCCAATAACTAGAGGTAGTGAGTTAATGATTATAAAATTAACAAGTAAGAAGAATATAGATTTTGAGGATAAGAAGTATAAAAAGATAAAGTAGTTAATAAGATATTGAAAGTAAAGAAAAAGTAATGAATTGATAAAAAAGAAAATAGAAATGGTGAGAAGTGGGGGGGTTAATTACCATAGCTAGACGACCAGAGATGATCTCAAAATCGTGACTTTTCTTAGAGCTCTCAATATAGTCAGAAAGCGTGGCGAAGAAGGGGGAGACGTCTTTGCGAGTCTTGATCAGCCCCGCTCGATCAGAAGCGTAGGATCTCAGAGTGCACAACCGCGGCTGCAACACGATGTTTGCCTCCGCTTTGTCTTTGGCTTTGGTTTTGGCTATGGGGATCGTAGCCTGAACCTGAACCGGACCGGCTGGACGAACCGGGGGCCTCGCGGACCGGAGCTCGCAGTGCACCAGACGCGTGGTGGATGCCATGGAGTCGGTGCGAGCAACGTGGCTGGTTTTCAAATACAAAGAGACTCAACTCAAGTACGTCAATGGGAAATTGGACTACGTAGCACCCCATACAATCAGATATATTTTCTAAGGTCCTCTTTCTCTCTCTCTTTACACTTTTCTCTGCTCACCCGCAAAATACATACACCTACGCTCTTTTCTTTAATATTTTAATTCTAATTTAATTAATAATCTGATTTAATCATTTAATGAATTATAACAAATAAAAAATTAAGTCTGCCTCGTAACAAAATTTATTAGAGGAAAAAGAGACAAAAAATGGAGCAACAATTTTCATCCATTAAAAAGTGATCACATATAATTGAGTTAGTAGTTTTCACTATACCAATAATTTTCTTTTGGGTATGTACCGGAACAAACTCTCAAATCGAGACTAAGAGGTGTGAGAGCGTGACATACTTCCCACAGACAGAGTCAATGTTTCTACCGCTAGTCCGAGATGTCGTTAGGGTCAACCAAGGTAATGTCCGCTTTGGAGGTTGTGCTTTCGTTACGGTTTTGCCCTAAAAAGGTGTCTCGGGAGGTTAAGGGAGGAAAGTGTGTATAAACGACCATTGGCCTCAATTCCTAAGCGATGTGGGATTTTGGATATATATCAGAATAAGCCCTTAGGTCTCTCCCATGTGGGGATGAGCTCAGAGCTCAGTACCGTACCCCATAATTCGGCCCAACAAAAAGCCCATTCCCTTAAAAAAGGTAACAATGAACCTTTTTACAATTTAAAAGGAGATTCGCGGTATCACCTGAGGTAGAGAATTCTAAACACTAAGACCCCCATTTCTGGTAGTCTTTTCTGACTTGAACGTCAGAGTCTCTTTTGCAGATACCCACCTATTCGAAGAGGCTGTTTGCGTTCATAGCAAGGGACGTCACAAGGTTTTGTTAGAATCTAGTAAGAACATCTGGTGCCATTTGTGGGAACGTACAAATTCCTACGCCCTAAACTCTATGATAGAAACTCAGAGCTGTCAGTCTCAAAACACCATGAATGACATGAATATCTTAAAAACTCTCATGAAGCAACATGGCCCAAAGGCACGAGGACGCCCTCCATGCCTTAAAGAAAGAAAACATGGCCATGAAGATGACTATCCAAGACCTCTAACTCAAACAGTACAAAGAGATAAGTAACGTAGAAGAAGCAACTCGTAGTTGATCCAATCAGAGGCACTATTGACAAGGGCAGGCGACCTCGGTGGCAAAGGAAACGGTCACGAGATAATAGTCGTGATGAGGACTCAAGTGATTACGATACAGCAAGTCGGTATCACTCCACTAGCAATCAACCTCCACGAGGCAGAGGTATAGAAAGGAATTCAAACAAGAAGATAACCGAGGACCCACCCTTCTTCAGCAGAAGGGGACAACGACACTCGTTTTTCCACAACATCCTTGATACTCCCTTCCATGAGGATAGAGACCCCGTAACGATCAAACTCTACGAAGGAGACACCAACCCAGACGACCATATATAAGCATTCCTGACACAGGTAAATTTATACTCTAATGATAACTGAGTCTTATGCAGGATATTTCCTACCTCCCTTGAAGGTACTGCTTTGAATTAATGCTCTCGCTTACCCCCCAACTCGATCGACACATTTGACATAAATTCATAGCCCACTATGCTGTCTGCTGACCTAAGAGAATGACGGCAGACGATTTGATCAGCTACAACAAAAAGAGGATAAGCCCTTAGCACCTTTATCGACTGACTATCCTAGATGTTGACCCAAATCTCTGATCTAAACCTAGGCGCTGCACTCCATTCAGCTTTAGGGGCTTTGAAGTCTGGACGATTCGTAGAGAATGTATCCAAAAGGCGACCAAGGACATTGGATGAATTTTTGGAACGATCCTCCAAGTACGTCAGCATAGAGGAAGCATCAGCGAGACGCAGAAGCCTCCGACCACCCCAAAAAGCAAAATCTAGGGAACACAAGCAGCTGCATCAAGACAAAGAAGGAAATCATCATCGGTTGTTGGGCGATAGGGACTTCAACAAATCTGGTTGACTACAACCCAAGTATACGACTTACACCCTTTTTACAGAGCCACGAGCTCGAGTTCTACAAGAAGCCTTCAGCACCAAACTCCTTCGACTCCCGCAGCCAACCCCTTCCAACAAGGAAACAGACTATAGAAAACATTGAACATACCACCAAAATTACGGGCACACGACTAAGAGTGCATAGCCCTCTGAGACTGGATAGAAGAGCTCGTCTAGCAAGGAAGACTCAATCAATTTGTCAGAAAGCCATACTCAAGCTCTAGAAGCAGACACTATCACAAAGCCTCCCAGGACCAAATTGAACTAGATCGTTATCCCTAATGGCAAGCCATAAAAGGAAAATTAGAAAGGAAACTAGCCCCGCCTAGAGGAAACCAAATGCCCCATTCAAAAAGTTTGAGGAGTCATCAATGTTGTAGCAAGGGGCTTTGCAGGAGGTGGCATCTCCAACTCGGCCAAAAAATGACACCTGAGGCAGCTTAAAGTAGTAAACTTGGTGGCAAATATCCCAGGAGGAACCATGTCGCTATCACCTTTGACGATACCAATTTCGTAGGAGTCAACACCAACCAGGACGACCCTATAGTCATCACAACCGACATCACAGATTAGGAGGTTCGAAAAATACTCATCGATTAGGGAAGCTCAATGGACATCCTCTATTGGGCCACCTTCAAATGCCTAGACATCCCCATAAGCCTAGCCAAACCCTATCCTAAACCCCTAGTCGGTTTTGCAATACAGTGGGTACACACTAGGGGATACGTAGAGCTCATGACTACCTTTGGAGAAGAACAACTATCATTAACCTTGCCAGTGTAGTACATACTGATTGACGCAGATATCTCCTACAATGTCCTCCTAGGGTAGCCTACCTTCAATGCCCTAGTAGCCATCATCTCCACCCCCACCTCACAATGAAATTTCCCTCAACTCAGAGGGCCATAATCACAATAAGGGTTGAATAAGAGGAAGCTAGGGAATGTTATGTGTAAAGCCTTAGGATCCTTCCCTATAAGCTCCCAGAATTGGAGACTAACGTCAACCATATTACCACCACGACCTTATCTGTCACAAACTATTAGTCTTCCACCAAAGCCAAACCCATGGTGCAAAGGCGGAGGAAGATGGGAGGAGACTGCCAACATGCAGCCATCACAGAAACAACCAAGTTATAAGAGGCAGGGTTCGTCAGGGAGATTTGTTACACCATTCGGCTCTCAAACATTGTGATGGTAAAAAAGGAATCTGGAAAAAGGGAGGATGTCTGTCGACTAGTTTGGCCTAAATTGTGCATGCCCAAAAGACTCCTACCTATTGCCCAGCATTGACAAATTGGTCGATGGGGCCTCAGGCTTCAAACTTTTGAGTTTTCTTGACACATACTCGGGTTATAACCAAATCTTGATGTACCCCATATCAAGAGAAAATAGTGTTCTGCACAAGCCAAAGCTAGCTATTGTTATCAGGTAATGTTATTCGGGCTTAAAAACTTAGGCGCTACCTATCAATGACTCATAGACATTATTTTTTCCGACCTCCTCAGGAAGAATGTAGAAGCATACGTTGACAACATAGTCGTAAAATCTCAAGCGCCCAAGAATCATGCACAGAACCTATCTGTGATATTTGATAGAATCTGCCACCATAACCTAAGGTTAAACCCCGAAAAGTGCACATTTAAAGTAAAGGGCGACAAATTCCTCAGATTCATGTTGACCCAACAAGGCATCGAGGCCAACCCTGAGAAGTGCACCATGTTCCTCAACATGAGAAGTCCAACATCACTAAAAGAAGTCTAAAGACTCACAGGATGATTTGCCACATTAGCCGATTCCTCCCTAAATTGGTGGATAAGGGACGCCCACTATTTAAATAAATGAAGAAAGTCAAAGGAAAATTCGCTTGGAGCAAGGAAGCCGAGACCATGTTTACTGAGCTAAAAAAACGTCATATCTTCGCTCCCAATCCTTACTAGACCTTTGTCAGGCGCACCCTTACTCCTGTATATGTCGGTAATTGAGCATGCCATCAGCTCGATATTGGCGTAGGAAAGCGACAACACTCAAAACCTGGTGTACTTCAACAGCAGGATCCTCCAACCAACTGAAACTAGGTACCAGATGATTGAGAAGCTAGCACTCTACCTTGTGAATGCAGCCTAGCGACTACGACCATACTTTCAAAGCCACCTTATGTCCATGAGTGCCCATATTAACAAGGGGTGATCGAGGCACTAGAGCCAACACCGTTTACAATTTCAAGGTGGCAGCTTCTAAAGAAGGTCTACCACACAAACCTTCTAAACTACCTGCCCCCAACCAAACGTTAGTTGGGAGTCGAACGAGGGGCAAAACATAAAGGCATCACATAGAAAAATGCTTTGCTTCAACACTATTGTCAAGGGGTTCGCAGGTGGTGGTTACACTCATACGGCTCAAAAAAGGTATACCTGCTCAGTAATGACTATAATAAGAAACCCCAATACCCACTCCCTGAGATAAGCTTGACGATAATAGACCTTGAGGGGGTGGCAGAACATCAGTTTGATTTGGTAGTCATATCTGCCATATTAATGGGATATAACGTTTGACGAGTGTTGGTGGACTAGGGAAGCTCGACGAATATGCTCTTTTGGGACACCTGTGTTGGCCTAAAGGTCGCCAAAGATCTCATTCTCCCCTCACAACAAAGCTCTGGTTGGATTTATAGGAAACCAGATCGAAGTACATGAGTATGCTAACATTCACACAACATTTAGGGCATGAAGAATCTGCAAAACAGTCATCATCTGACACTTGGTCGTGAATGCTCCCTCATCCCACAACATTCTTCTCATGAACACTCCTTCCATATTACACCTGAAATTCAAATACCCTACGTGTAGTGGAGGAGTAGAGGTGTAAGGTAGACCAAGAAATAGCCCAGAAATGCTACCCAGAAAGCCTTAAAGTTCAGAGACCATACCAGTGCAACTCGCTCGACTATAAATTCCATCTAGTAAAAAACAACGAGAATGAAACATTTGGTGACTGAAGGCCTACCTTAGTGGAGCATTTCAAAACAGTAGAGCTCCTCCCAAGAAAGCAGGTTTGACTAGGGACCAACTTGAAGCCAAACATCTAGACATCCTTCGTGGAGGTATTGACTCAAAACATACACTCATTTTATTGGGCCCCAGCCAATATGCCCGGGATAGACTAGGACTTCCATTGCCACTAACTAACTGTGGATCCCTTGACCAGACCGATCGCCCGAAAGATGGGCGAGGAAAAAATGAAAGTAATGGTAGAAGAAACGACCAAGCTCTTCAAAGTCGGGCATATAAGAGAGATACAATACCCCTCCTAGTTGGCAAATTAATGGTAAAAAAGCTTAACAGAAAATGGCAAATGTGCATCAACTTTATAGACCTTAACAAAGCCTGCAGCAAAGACTCCTACCCGTTGCCAAACATAGACAACCTTGTTGATGTAGCTTCTGAGTATGAACTCTTTAGCTTCATAGACCCCTACTCCAACTATAACCAAATACGAATGCACTCAACAAATGAAGAGAAAACAACATTCATAATAAGGTAATCGAATTATTGCTGCATGGTCATCTCTTTCGGACTCAAGAATGCATGGGCGAATTACTAACAATTGATGGACAAAATATTGGTAGGGTTGCAAGGCGAAATAGTAGAATCCTATGTAGATAACATAATGGTTAAGTCCACCAATGCAACATAGCATGTGGCCAACCTACAACAACTTTTTGATACCCTAGGAAAATTTTGATTAAAGTAAAATCTCAAGAAGTGCTCGCTTAGCGTCCAAGTTAGAAAATTCCTAGGGTTCATGCTCACTAACAGAGGAATCAAAGTAAACCCTAACAAATGTTCGATAGTGATTAATATGCAAAGCTGATAAACTGGATTTCTCCCCATATTTTCACCATGATTAATATCTATTTTTAAGGAAATAATGCATTTTTATTGGAAAAACTCACTTTAGTGTTTATTCTTACTTTAGATAAGTACTTAAGAAACAAGCAAAAAAAGGGGGCAAAATTGGGTCATTTCAGATCAATTATGGAAAATCTAGGTTAGCACAGTCATGCTTCATCTCAACATAGTTGTGTGAAGTCAACATAACCTAAAAAGGTAGCCAAAAGAAGCACAACCATGTTTAGAAGCAACACAATCGTGTTGCGAACACGAAGTTACAAGCACGGTCGTGGTAAAAAGCAACATAGTCGTGTTACCTTACTTGCAAAAGAAGTCATTAAAATAATCATGGTTGTGCTTAATTTCAGCACATCCATGCTATGTGGGCCTCGAGAAAGACATAAAAAAGCTCAAATCCTCTTATAAATAGGAGAGAAGAAGACAGAATAGGGGACTCGCCTTGACTCAGAAGAAGAGTTAGTTCTGTGACAAAAAAGGTGACGAACAATGAGGAAGCTTCAGCTTCAAGGCAATTCAGAGTACTTCGTACAGTAATTCTTTATCTATTTTGTTGTATTATGGTTGGCTTTACATTAACCGTGTCTGGCTAAGCCTTTTTTTCTAGGGTTATAATGTAGTTCATTGTAATTGCTCTTTCCATTTTGCATGATTGTTTAATGTCATTCAGTGATTAATTTACTTTTTTGTGCTACCCTTGTATGTCTTAATTATTCTAATAGTCACGACCACTGATATTTAAATATTAGTTTCACATTATCTACTTTTGCAGTCATGATCATTGATGTTGGAACAATCGATTTGGGAAGTAAATAGGTTAATGTATTATTTTTGCTAACATCTTAATTATTTGAATAGTCATGAAAATTGGTATTTAAATGATTTATTTATGAAGGAAATATGGTCTTATCTCGGTAGGATAAACCAAATTCATCAGATAAACCTTCGATTGGCTAAAAAGGAATCATTCTTAATTTGGAATCTTGCATTATCAAACTGGATGACAAATTAGGATTATAGTGTGGTGTGATGGTTAAACTCACTACAAAAAACGGCGGTAATTTATCGGTAATCGTTGAATGATAAAGAATAAGATTGCTTAGTAAAAGAGGGCAGAAGCACTGTAGTGAAATAACAACCCTAGGACTTAACTCATTGCATTCCAAACCAATATTCTCTTTTGTTTTACTATTTACTCTAATTCCAAACCATTGTGAATCACTAATTAAACATCATTTTCTTTCATCAACTACTGATGTTGTTGCTGGTGATAATTTTATATTTTTATTTTTTATCTTTTTTTATTTTATCTTTTACCTTATTTTATCTCTTTTTATTCAGTATCTTTATTTTATCTTTTTTTATTCAGTATCTTTGTTTAATTTTTTTTGTTGTTTATTTTATCTTCATACCATTATTATTTATCTTTACTTTTCTTTCTTATTTTATCTTTTTTTATTCATTATTTTTATTTTTATCGTTATTATATCAAGCTATTGTGGTTTAACTTTTTTCTGTGTGAATAGTTATTGTTGACTTGATCTCAAAGGCCTGCTCTATAGTATAACCCTGAGATCAGAAGAATTGTGCATAGGACAGAGCCAAACAGAGAGGAATGACAACATTTGAGAGCAATTATGGGGGAGATGTTATTTTTTACAAACTCCTACAAGATTTCTTTACCCCTATGAACCCAACACAAACGCAGAAGCTACAACCTCCGCCTCCTCTTCCCACTTGTTGAGACTGTGGAAGAATAGGTCACACGATGGAAGACTACAAGATGAGTTGCTTGAAGAGGTAAATTATGTTGGAGGAAGAAGCCATGAATATGATCCCTACTCAAGATAACTTAATGGAAATAGAATAACTTAAGATAATTTTTCTGTCATATTAACCATAGAAATAGTGATGTTTAAGCCATAATAAAGTTACATTATAAACAACCTCTTGATTTTTTCTAAATTTTGAATATCTCTAAGTTTGGTAACCTCTGACTATTGTGTTGAAGTTTATGTCCTTTGAATTTACTTATTTACTTGCTAATTTTTGGGGTATTTTATAGGGCTTTTTTCAAGCCACTACCTAATTGAATATAATTACCCTTAGTTGCCCTAATTGAGCCTATACAAATATTTATTTGTCAGCCAATTTTCTCTAACATCTATTTAACAAGTGACCATTATCATCCCTATTGAAAAGCCTTTAAAAAAGGAATAGTTAATGGAAAAAAGGGAAAAGAATTCAAATATGTCACAAAAGAAGAAGTCTGACTATGTCTCTTCTAGCAACAAAAAAGAAATATCCAAAGAAGAAAAAGAAAAAAGAAGAGAGAAAAAGAAAACTTTTTCAAAGAAAGAGAAAAAGAGTAAAAAGGGTATGTAGTTAAAACAAGGGTCATTAAAAAGTTTAAAAATAGGGAGGTTGTTTCTTGAAAATCTTAGGGTCCTTGGAATCAAATTTTAATTTTTCTGATATTTTTAGCCTTTTGCATTTCTTTTTTTTCTATTCTCCACACCTAACACAACTAACCTGACCCCATTACATCCTTTTAAAAACCCCAGAATTGCTTGTTTTGAGGTGAATTTATTTGACATGACTAATATACAATTGTCTTGAATAGCCTTGCTTTGATTGATTTTTGAGTGCTGAAAATTCTCTTGTCCCTAAACACTCGAGTCTGGTGAGATGAACACCTTTTCTTGGTAGTTACTACATTTACTTTTGCTCAAGTCTAATTAAATTTTCTATGAGAAAACTCCTTTCTAAAAAATAGTTTTGAATGTTCTCTTAAGCTATAATTACTTGAGAGCAAGTAATGTTCAAGTGATGGGAGTTTGATAAACCGGATTTTTGTCCTATTTTCACCATGATTAATATTTTTTTTAAGGAAATAATTGCATTTTTATTGGAAAAACTCATTTTTTACTGTTTATTCTTACTTTAGACACATACTTAAGAAACAGGCAAAAAAAGAGGCAAAATTGGGCTTTTTCAGAGCAATTATTGAAGATCTAGGTAAGCACAGTCCTGCTCTATCTCAGCACAATCGTGCTAAGTCAACACAACCTAAAAAGTCAGCTAGAAGAAGAGCAACCATGCTTAGAAGAAACACAATAGTGTTGCGATCAGAAAGTTACAAGTATTGTCATGCTAAAAAGAAACATGGTCATGATACCTTACTTGTGAAAGAAGTCATTAAAATAAGCACGGTCATGTGATAAGTGTCCATTTTATGCAAAATTCTATATTTTTATGACACTTATCTGAGTAAGAAATTAAAGAAAATACTTTGTGTAACTCAGTTTCTTTTACAAAAATCCAAAAACATTTTGTTTTGGACAAGAGTGTTCAATGTTGCAATTAACCTTGAATTATTGTTGAAACTCACCTTAAGATAACCATGGAACAAGGAACAGAAGTAAATGATGTAATGCAAATGACAAAGTTCCAACATTGTTTCATATGATTTACAGGGTAGAAGGACCAAGCCTGGCCAACAAAGCTTAAAGACAGCTAGAAGCCATCAATCCAAGCTTAAATTCACTAAGCCAAAGGGAGAATCAAACTTCAAAGGTCGCTTAGAGAACAAATTTTTGCTGTGCAAAGTCTCTCAGAATAACTAAAAAAATTTAGCATTTGATGAGCGGTCAATTTTCGCTCAACAAAATCATGGCAAAGGGTGTTTTGCTCAGCAAACCTAATTTTGCTAAGCGAATTTCCATGTAGTTGAAGCCTATAAATATGAGTTAAAGAAAGGAGAGAAAAACACCCCCCAAAATACCCCAAATCATATTCTAACTTATGCAAACCCATGTTTGTCTCCCTTGATCTTCCTCAAAGAGGTTCCAAAGCTCCAAGGAAACGGATTAATGGATGGGGAAAGAAATGAATTAGGTAGGGCGTCACTCTCCTTGGAGAGATAAGCCAACTGTTTAGGATTGCCACAAGGGAAGGAACCCTTGATAAAAGCCAACTAAGAAGAGGTTCCTCTAGAGGGAGGATCCTCAAGACCTTTTACTCATGAATGTGCTCAAGAGAGATAATTTTCATTCAAATTCAAAGGTGAGATTTACAATGAGTGAAAGGTCCTATTTATAAGGATTGGGAGGTTAGGATTAGTGGCCTAATTATGGACCTTCTAACAAGGCCCATTCCCTAAGTATGATTAAGCTAAATAACTAGGGAACAAACCCCATTTCTAGCGCCTAGAATCAAGGAGAGGTGAGTCCCTATGTTGGTCATGTGTTGTGTGAGAGAAAGAGGGGTACAAAAATGAGCTAGGAGGTGTGAAAAGGACCCACACTACCATATTTAGGCTGCACCTCTTTCTATGCACACTCTACATAATTACTTAGGTACCCACTTGCCTAATTACATGGAAAATGGCCAAAATACAAGGCCTTTAAAAGGATTAATATGTGCCCTAAATTCCTAAGGAAATATAAAATATTTACAAGGTTAAAATGCTAAGACTATGGCTTCAAGTCTTCATGTAAGCTCCCATCCAAGCCAAGTCTCTCTTATAAATCCTCCTAGCCATGAAGCTAGGTGGGATTGCATCACTAACTCTCTCTTCTCTTCTCTTTCTCTCCCATACCTCTTAATCCTTGTACATAATCCATGGTGAGATCTATCTAGGCAAGATCGCCAGGGGCTGAGACATTGATCAATACTCTGTAATTTACTTTCACTTTTATTTAAAGTTTCATTTATTTATTTTGAATCTTCCTTGTTTAATGTTCCTTATCTGTCTGACCAACTTATAATGTGATTTATTTAATTTCTATTATCGGGAGATACATGAAATTATACCAAGAAGTTCATCATATAGTGACTACGCTTAGCAATAAGGTAGGATCTGTGTATATGACTAAATAATTGTTTTGTGCTAATCGAATTATTGGAATCATTCTTATTAAGGAATTAGGGGAACTTCCAATAATTTAGTTCTCTATTACTAAAGAATTAGGATAGAGAAACCTCTAACAATTCAAGAATAGATGATTAAACTTAGGTAAGAGTTAGTAATTACAAGTATTGTGAAGTAAATCAAACCCTTTATCATTTTGCATTATTATATTTATCCAAAAATCATAAAAATATAATTTATTTTCCTATTCAGTTATTTAGTTTTCTTTATCTAAATTTTTGTAAAAGGTTTTCATGAAGGAACCATTGAAATTCTAAATGATATTCCAAGTCCCTAAGGAGATGACTTGATCTAATCAGTTTTATACTACAATACGACTGGTGCACTTGTTAAAATTAGAGTTATCATTAAAACTCTTAACAAGTTTTTGGGGTCGTTATCAATGATTTACATCAAGATATTTAGAAAATTCAATTTTTCCTTTGTTTAAACTTGTGTATATATTCAATTTTGAACTTATCTTTTTTATAGTTTAACAATAATTCTTCTAACAAAAATAGTTGCTACTAATCGTTGTTCTAGTTCTCTATGTTTCTAACAATTGATAAGTGAATGAAAAAGCAAGGAACACACGCTAGAGCTAGAAAAGAAAGCAATTATTTTAACCTAACATAACAATCCAAATCACTTCAACATGGTTGGGGAAAAGAAAACATTGTATCATCATTAGGAAAGGTGTAAAAGCCAAATGAGGTCAAAACTCTTATAGATGTGATAGAGACAATTTTTTGTCACCTCACCATAACCTTCCTAGCCATTGTTTCAACACCATATCTAGAACCATGGTACAACTGGCTAGCTCAAGCATCTTGGTATCAAACTCTTTGGTTCCAAGATCAGTCACAACCATGGTATCAAAATAGCACATCAGGCCTTGAAGAAAATCTTAAGAATTCATGCAATACCCCTTGTCGATTCAATAGGAAAAAAAAGCTTCACATAGACTCAAGTTTAAATCACCTCCACAACCATGATGTCAAGACATGATTGCTGATCTGGACAACATTACTCAAGATTACAAGGAGATAGATGATCAAATACTATACAAAAATCGATTGTTCAAATTGGAGAAAGCTCTAGAAAAATACATTGAATCACAAATATCTTGGCAAGAATCTCAACAAGCTTCCCTAGAAAAGATTACGTCATAATTTAGCCAATTGGTGGAGCAATGCAAAGGTCAAAACAAAACACCTTTAGCTATCTATCAATCAAACCTTGAAGAATAGAGAAACATCACTCAAGGTACAAAAATTTTGTATCAACCACTCTGTGATAAAAATGAAAAAAAATGAGAGTTTAAGAGAAAAAGAAAAAGTGACAAAAGAAAAGAGTGGAGAGAAAGAAAATAACTTGAGTGAAAGCTTGTGTGAGAAATATGAGGTGATTAATGAAAAAGAAAATCATAAAATGAAAAAAGAAAAAGAAGAAGAAAACAAGAGTGGGTTGTTGAAGAAATTAAAATAGTAAAAGAATGCAACATATTGGTTATTGAGACATGTCCACCAAAATTTCAAAATATTGAAAATTAGATGTCCATGTCCCAAGTGTTTCAAGAAATTCATCCAACAAGACATATTAGATATATTGAAAAATATTTTAAATACATAGTAAGCTTCGTGAAAAGGTACCTTTGAAGGATTTATATTTTTATCTCAATCCTGTTGTTCAATGGGCAAATCCAAGGAAAGAATTATGGGGAATTCTATCACATTTGCTAAGAAAACCTAGAATAAAGCCAAGAAGACTAAAACATTTCAAAGAAGTCCTAAAAGAAAACTCTTGGCTTAGTTCTCCCAAACCTGGATAGAGACCAAAACCGTGTCCGAGGAGGCAAGGTCTCATCTAGTCAAATCATTTAAAGGATCCGTGAGGTCTATGGTACATCAGGCATGTAATGTAAAACACAATGCTTATTGGAAGGCAACCCAACATCTTGGTTAACTTTAGTTTTCTGTGTTGAGTGTAGTTTGCACTTTGATTTTGTAGAAAAATCTAAAGAAATGAGAAAATAAGGAATCATCACAACCACAAATTTGCTCAGCAAGACTGAACTTGCTTAGAAATTTGGAATATTTTATAGGGGTGCCTTTCGAAGAAATTTGCTGAGCGGATTTGGCACAGTTTTGAAAGGTGGTCTCGGGCAAAAATTCGCTAAGCGAATCCAATTTAGCTCAGCAAAATTATTGCAAAACAAAGTTAATTTTAATAATCCCTCTCACTCCTTTTCTCAAAACTCTTCCTTTTTATTCAAAATCACTTTATCAATATTTCAGGAATCATTTCCCTCTTTTCCATTGTCTTCTCAAAAAGTAAAACTGACATGCTCCCATGGTCTCTTCAAAGCAAATTCTTCAATATATTCTTTGGCCCGGGAACAATCCTATTTTGTAGGAGAAACGGTGCAATAAGAAGCAACTCAGGAAAATGAACAAGAGATTCTGTAAACTAAATATTGAAGAAAGAAGAATAAAGGAATGACTGACTTTCTGCTTAACCAATGCAAATCTTTTTAATTTTTAGCATTTTTAAACTCATCTTTTTTACTTTATGCTTTCAGTTGTTTTCTTTTCCTGTGTGTGAAGTAGTTTAGTTTTAAATTGTTTTAAATGCTTTTCGAATGCACTTGTGTCTTTTTATTGGTGGAAAAATCTAAAAAATTTTTGTTTTGGAAAAATAATTTTATTTTTGCATATCACTAACTCTAAAAGGCTTTTTAAAAACACATAAAGGGTTATTTTCATAAGATTAAATTTTAAACACTTTATAAATTCAATAGGAATAAAATGAACATGAAATTGTTTGAAATCAAGAACATAAACCCAAATGCACTGAAAGCCATCTTTTGTGTTTTTCGCTTTTATCAATATAAGTTTTTTCCTATAAAAAAAAAGAACATCAACCCAAGCCATTTGAGTGAGATAACTTTAAACAATTAGATTAGTTGAGAGTCATCACTGTTTACATTGATTGATTTTGTTTGAGTCTCTCGAAACTCAAATTATGTATGACACATGGAAAAGATCAAGACAATTTTTTGAAAAAATTAAGCCAATAGCTCAATAAAGCCAACCAACAATAATAACTCCCCTTGTCAACCCTTTGAGCCTCAATGACATTTTTTCCATTGAAAAAAAGAAACCTTAAAATAGAAAAATAAAAACAATGAAAACCTTCCTATACCTGCTAGGTAAAAGAGTCAATTTTCACTTGAAGATATGATTTCATACAAGTTGGGGGTTTGAAATTCAAAGGTCTATAAAATATGGTGTGGCGGCTAAACTTACAAATAAAGAAAATAAAGTGTTTGTTGGAAATTAAAGAGAAAGAAAATTTCTCTCTATAATGTCTTAGAAATATATCTTTCAAATAAAGAGGAATTCATTTGGAAAGGGGAAAAAGCAAGAGAGATAAATGGAATGTTAAAATAAAATTACTCTTTTATTTAGGTGGGTTTATTTGCTTTCCTAAAAAACCGTAATTCTTTTAAATGAGACTTGAATAGAGACAGGTAACAAAGTTGGTCTTGTGTGATTCAGTGCTTGGATTGAGAGAAACACTCAGCCTTAAATAGTTAGAGTGAATGTCAATGTTCTTAATTGAAAAATAGTGATTTGTGCTTAAAATTTCTTGAGAAAATATTTCATGAGCTTAGTTGAATTATGAACACCATTTATGTAAATTTTCTTTGAGCTTATGACATGCAGAAGGATAAAAAATAAAAATAAAAAATTCCAAAAACCAAAAATTTGTTTTCTTCCACATGTGTTTGTTTTAGTTTTAGTTTTGTTTGGGGACAAACAAAGTACAAGTTAGGGGTTCTGATAAGTGTCCATTTTATGCAAAATTCTATATTTTTATGACATTTAATCTCACCAAGAAATTAAAGAAAATGTTTTGTGTAACCAGTTTTTTTTTTTACAAAAATCCAAAAATATTTTGTTTTGAACAAGAGTGTTGAAATTGTGCAACTAACCTTGAATTGTTGTTGAAACTCAGCTTAGGATAAACATGGAACAAGGAACAAAAGTGAACAATGCAATGCTAACAATAGAGTTCCACCACTGTTTCATGTGATTTATAGGGTAGAAGGACCAAGTTTGGCCAACAAAGCTTAAGGACAACAAGAAGTCATTGATCCAAGCTTAGTTTTCTAAGTCAAAGGGAGAATCAGACTTTAACGAATAAATTTTCGTGAGCGAAGTCTCTCAGAATAACTACAAAAATTAAGCATTCACTGAGTGAATCAATTGAAATTATGGCAGATGGTGTTTTGCTCAGCGAATCTAATTTCATTGAGCGAATTTCCATTGTTGAAGCTTGTAAATAGGAGTGCAAGGAAAAATAGAAAAGCATCCCCCAAAATCCCCCAAATCATATTCTAACTTTCTTCTCTCTTCCCTTTCTCTCTCTTCCCTTTCTCTCTCATACCTTTCTATCCTTGTGCATAATCCATGGTGGGATCTATTTAGACAAAATTTTTAGGGGCTAAGGCACTAATCAATACTTTATAATTTACTTTCACTTTTATTTAAAGTTTCATTTATCTATTTTGAATTTTCCTTGTGTTTAATGTTCATTATCAGTTTGATCAACTTATACTGTGATTTATTTAATTTCTATTTTCGGGAGATACATGAAATTATAGAACCAAAAAGTTCAGCATACAGTGACTCGCTAAGGAATAAGGTAGGATATGTATGTCTGACTAAATAATTGTTTTGTGCCAATCAAATTATTGGAATAATTCTTGCTAAGGAATTAGGGAACTTCAAATAATTTAGTTTTATATCGCTAAGGAATTAAGATAGAGAAACCTCTAATAATTCAGGAATAGATGATTACACTTAGGTAAGAGTTAGTAATTACAAGTATTGTGAACTAAATCAAACTCGTGATCATTTTGCATTATTATATATAAAAAAAATCATAAAAATATAATTGATTTTCCAATTCAATTATGTAATTTTCTTTATCTAAATTTTCATGAAAGGTTTTCATGAAGGAACAATTGAAATTCTAAATGATCTTCCAAGTCTCTGAGGAGATGACCTGATCTAATGTTTTATACTACAATATGATTGGTGCACTTGTCAGAAGTAGAGTAGTCATTAAAACTCTCAACATCGTGCTTAATTCCAGCACACTCATGCTACATGAGCCTCGAGAAAGACATAAAAAAACCTAAATCCTCTTATAAATAAGAGCAAAGAAGACATAAGAGGGAACTCACCTTGCCTTAGAGGAAGAGTTAAGTTTGTGACCTAAGAGGTGAAGAACGAAAAGGAAGCTTTGGCTAGGCTAAGCCCCTTTTCTGGGGTTATGATGTAGATTTTTGTAATTCCCCCTTACATTTTTCATGATTGTTTAATGTCATTCAATGATTAATTTACTTCTCTGTGCTACTCTCGTATATCCTAATTATTCGAATAGTCACGACCATTGTTATTTGAATATTAGTTGCACATTAACTACTTGAGCAGTCATGATCATTGATGTTTGAGCAATCGATATGTGAAGTAAATAGGTTAATGTATTTTGTTTGCTAACATCTTAATTATTTGAATTTTCATGATCACTGATATTTGAATGATTGATTTGTGAACTAGACAGGGTCTTATTTCGGCAGAATCAATCAAATTCATCAGGAAAACCTCCGAATGGGTAAAAAGGAACCAGTTTTAATTTGAAATCGTACATGATCAAACTTGATGATAAATTAGGCTTATATTGTGGTGTGCATGATCGAATTTAGTACAACAAAGGGTGGTAATTTATCAGTAATTGTTGAATGATAAGGAATAAGATTACTTAGTAAAAGGTGGCAAAAACATTGTAATGAAATCACAATCCTAGGACTTAACTCATTGCAATCCAAACCAATATTCTCTCTTGTTTTACAATCTACTCTAATTCCAAGCCACTGTGACTCACTAATTAAACATCATTCTATTTCATCAATTACTCTCTTATCTCTGAAATTGACTTAATTAAGAACAACATTCGGTCCCTTTGATATGACATCCAAACTTAGGTCCACTATTACTACTGCGTAGGGTACGCTTGACTTTAAGCGGTAATATTTTATGCATAAGTTTTTAACGTTGTTGTCGGGGACTAGATTGTGTGTAGTTCTCAATTAAATTAATTTAAAATAATTGAGCAATATTTCTCTATTTTTCATTTTTTATTTTTTTATTTCATCTTTTATCTTATTTTATCTTTTTCTATTCAATATCTTTAGTTTATCTTTTCTTATTTAGTATCTTTATTTTATCTTTTTTTATGTTTATTTTATCTTTATTCCATTATTATTTATCTTTACTTTTCTTTCTTATTTTATCTTTTTTTTATTTAGTATTTTTATTTTTATTTTATCAAGCTATTGCTGTTTAACCTTTTTCTATGTGAATAGTTATTGCTGAGATCGAAAGAACTGCACATAGGAACAGAGCTAAACAGAGAGGAATGGCGGCATTTGAGAACAAATATGGGGGAGATGCTATTTTTTACAAACTTCTACAAGATTTCTTTACCCTTATGAACCCAGCACAAATGCTGAAGCTATAACTTCCGCCCCTGCCTCTTGCCACTTATAGAGACTATGGAAGAATAGGCCACACGATTGAAGATTGCAAGATGAGCTACTTCTTTGCCAATTAATAGGTAAATTATGGCAGAGGGAGAAGCCATAAATATGATCCCTACTCAAAATCATATCATCCAGGGTAGAGAGGTCATTTGAATCTAGATGAAGAGATAAGAGAGAATTGCCCAGGCAAAACACATAAGAATGCGAATGAAATTTAGTTCCATTGAACACCCACAAACGAATGGCCAAGCAAAAGTTGGCAACAAAATAATTCTTGTCGGATTACGAAGGCGCCTGGAAACAACCAACAATTCTTGGGTCGATGCGTTGCCACAAGTACTATGGTCCTTTGACACACAACTCATTAGTCCACCTATGAGACTCCTTTTGCCTTGGTATATGGGAGTGATGCCATGATTCCCATTGAGATCGCCAAGCCCACCTTTAGGGTGGACAGCTTCCATGAACTATGTTCATCCGACGATTGAAAAGGTTACTTGGACCTCTTAGGAGAAATCCAAGAATTGGCTTGCATAAAAGAGGTTGTTGCCAAGAGATGTACAGAACAAAAATACAATTCCCAGATTTGATTGAGGGAATTGAGAGAAGGAGACCTGATCCTCAAGAAAGCTCAACCAAACCAAATAAAAAACAAACTCTCCCTAAAATGGGTAAGCCTATATCATGTGGTACAAGCTTTAGGCAATGGGGCATATCGACTACAAACACTTTAAAGAGGACCCATCCCCCAAACATAGAATGTCGGCAACCTCTGTTTCTGTTCCAGTTAAACATTTAGTTTCGTATTTTATTCACTTTTTAGTTTCCTGCTTTATTTCTTTCTCATTTTTGTTTTGCATTATTGTATTTCAAGATTTATACTCGTTTACATTTTTGTTCAATAAAGAAGGTAGAGTTAACTCACGATGCCAACCTGATTAGGATCGTCAACCACACTCCTTGACTATTTAGGTGCTAACCTAGTCAGGATCTAGAGCTCCCAGACACCAATTCAGCCAACCCAGGTATTCTTCCACAAAGTCAACAATCCTCTAAAAGGATAGAAAGGATCTAGAGCTCCGAGACACCAATTCAGCCAACCCAGGTATTCTTCCACAAATTCAACAATCCTCTAAAAGGATAGAAGAATGAAATTACTCAACAAGAAAATAAAATCACTCGACGATCCTCTGGGAGGACAGAAAAAATATACTTGACAGTCCTTTGGGAGGACGAAAAAATAAAATTACTCAACGATTCTCTAGAAGAACAGAAAAATAAAATTACTACATGATCCTCTAGGAGGATAAAAAAATACTCAACGGTTCTTTGGGAGGGCAAAAAAAAAATATATACTCAACAATTTACTAGGAGGACAGAAAAAATAAATACTCGATGATCCTAAGAGGAGACATAAATAATACCCAACTATCTCGAGTTTAAAACTCAAAACAAAACAAGCTAAGCTTACCAACATGCCAAATGCGTTAAAACCCGCAGTGCCAACAACTAAAAAATCGAACGTCTTGTATACCTTAGTAAAATATAACAATCAAAACCACCATGAAAAATTAACAAACGCCTAAAAACATGTTGAACGCGTTAAAATCCACAGCGCCAACAACTAAAGAACCGAACATGCTGTATACCTTAACAAAATATAACAAACGAAATCATCATGAATTAACAAAATGCCTAAGAATCGAACAAATTACGCTCACCAACACGCCAAACGCGTTAAAATCCACAACACCAACAACTAAATTTAAACTTGTTGTATACCTTAGCAAAAATATAACAAACAAAACCACCATGAATTAGCAACGTCAATCGAATGAATTAAACATACTAAAATGCCGAACACGCAAAACACAGACAATGAAACAAAAAAAACGCGTTAAACTTAACAACACCAACAAGTATACACAAAATATTTATAATACGCCTAAATACCCAAAAAAAAAAAAAAACCCTTAAAATAGGATTTCTAGTAAACATACAATAGATGTCTGAAGAGCCAATATTAACATAAGATAACAACAAATTACAAAAAAACATGAAAACAAGTAGAAAATTAACATGTACTCCTCATCCACAATCTCCCCATCCTTCACAAACTGGAAAGCATTAGATGCAAAGAAATCAACACCAGGAGCAATCACAGCAACCTGCTCCATGGAGGCAGCAAAATAGAGAGTGAAAGACTCAACCATCTCAATCTTTGTCTGCTTCAACTCCCTTTCCACTCTTTGGAAGATGACCAAGCAGTCTTCACCTCGTCCTCCAGATGGGTAATCTCTTAGTTAACAGCCACCCTTTCGATCAGCTCTTTCTTCTCACACTCCTATGACTGAAGGCCAACATCAAACTCCACTTATTTCTCCTTCACCAACCCCGATCGGACACTATCTAGATTGGCCTAATCATCTTTAGCAACTCCCCTTTCAGTCACTCAACCTTTTCTTCCAAGCAGGCCTTCTCACTAGCAAAGTCTGTCTTGGCAGCTTTTGCATCGTTTAACAACATCACGCCCACAATCTTCTACCACACAAAGAATGGCGGCAAGGCAGTTGGATTCTGCACAAGCCCCCTTCACCGCTTTCAAAATGATCAACTCCTCTGTGAAAAAAACTAATTTGAAACTAGTTTTTAAAATCAGTATAGTTTGAACTAAATTGTTTTCAAAACAATTTCATTTAAACCGAGACAATCTATTTTATAAATAATTTAGTTTACTTATTTATAAAAAAAATAACTTTTTTTATCATATATCTTTATTAAATTTTTCACAATTAAAAAATATGTTTATTAGAAAAATACTTTCTTCAATTATCTTGCTATTTTGATCATGTTCAAAACAATATAAAAGAAGAACAAAAAAAAACCAGTTTAAAACTAGTTTATTTCAAACTAATTTTAAATCAAAACTAATTTTATAAAAATAATTTAATTTTAAATAAGTTTTTTAAAATAATTTATTTTTTAAGTTTAAAATTTCAAACAATTCAATTAAGTTGAGATTGAGTATTTTAAAAAACTAATTTTTGCACACCCTATCTTTCTCCGACCAGGCTCCCACGGGCTCCAATTATTGCCCACCAGGCAGCTTTATCCCCAACTAGATGCTGAGTCTTTATCATTTTTAAGGGTGAAGGTGGTTGTTATGCGGAATGCGAATACAAACTTTGGTTCCAAGCTTCTTTAGATTTGTTCATTTTTTATTTTTTTTTCAATTGCACTTAAGGTCATGTTGGTGACCTGTTGTGCAGTGTCTCTTGGGTAAAAAAAAAAAGGAGGAAGTATCTAATAAATAGGTGCAATTGGCGTTTTCATGTTCTAATTCGAAAGACATCGGCATATTAGTTATCTACTTTTTTATTTTATTTTAATAAAGAAAAAAGGTACATTGCAAACAATTTTATTAAGTCATTTAATAATTAAAAATGTAATATTATTTATTTTATCAATAAATAAAAATCTTAAAAGTCATTCAAATTAAATTAAAGGTGATAATGAATTGATCTAGAAAATAATTTGAAACTCTATTTGACAATTATTAATTATCATTACCAAATAATTATCACAAATTTTTTTTTTATAAATTATTATTAACTTATCACTACTATGATAGTTGTTGTCATTACCATCATAATCATAATAGTTATGACCACCACTCATATCATCACCCTTAGCTACCATCATTGTTATTGTTGTCGCCATCAACATTGTTTCTGTTATCATGTTGCAACAGATGTTTTAGTGGTGACAACAATGACAATAATGATGATGGTAATAATAATCATGACAATTGTGTTATAACAACAATGATCGTTACTACTATCGTCATAGTTGTAAATACCATCTTTTGATAGTGGTTGTGGTTATGTTATTAGAGATGACAAATTATGATCATTACCATTATTGTTGTTGTCAACACCACCAGTAAAGCATGATAATAGTATATACAATGACGGTAATGTTTATGATGTTTATGAAAATCGTAAAAAAAAATAATAATTAAGATATTTTAAAATGTAACAATTAAAATCTTTCAGAAATTTTATTTTTGTTTCTTTAAAATTTTGATAGTGTACATAAGTTTTAATGAATTCTTTATTAAGTTTTTTTAATTAAAACTTTCTATTTTGATATAATGGTAGTTGTTAAATTTTCTTATTTGTAATCATAAGACACTTTTCTTTTTAATACATTTTCATGTTATATTATATTATATTATATTATATTATATTATATTATATTATATTATATTATATTATATTATATTATATTATATTATATTATATTATATTATATTATATTATATTATATTATATTATATTATATTATATTATATTATATTATATTATATTATATTATATTATATTATATTATATTCATGATAAAATAGCAAATTAAATTTCATATTTTTATTAATTAGATCAAATACACAAAATTTTATATATTTTTAAATTATTTTATAATTCATGGCACCATTTAATTTCAATGTATAATATGATATTCAAAAATTAAAAATATTCATTATTACATAATATATTTATAAAAATTCATATTATGTAAAATTTAATAAACATAATTAATAAGACAATATAATTCAACGGTTAGATTAATCAAATTTGTATTCTACATTAAATTATTAAAAGTATAATTTGACTAAGTTTAACACATGATTTCGTATTAAAAATTTATAAAATATTTAAATTATATAAGAAATAACAAATATACATGCATTGAACTCAAGTTTTAAACAAAATTTCATTAGTTTTAACTTCTAAACATTTAAAAAATATTTAACTTTTCTAATTGCTTTGGACTTTTAACAATATTAATAACATGATTATTTTTATCTTAAAACTAAGATGAAGTTCAGTTTATTTGGCTCATTAACCAAATTCGATTTGATAATTACTTAATTAGTTGGTTAAGTTTGATTGAAGAACTAAATAAATTGAATTTTAACTAAAAATTCAGGTCATTAAGTAAATAAGTTGAACCAAGCTCAACTCTTTTTAAAAACATATTTCTTATTTTAATGCTAGTAGCAGTAATAAAATTGTAAGCCGCTATATTTAACTTGAGTATTCGATTACAGCGTCATCACATTAGTAATCTGTGCATTTAAGATCTTATTTCATGAGATCCAGCTGTTCACAATATCTTCAGATTAGAAAAACACTCAATAATATTTAGGATCAAACCTAATGCAACATTTACTAGCATCTACTATGTTGCCTTCTTCTTAACTTGGTTAGATTCATTTGGGTACAATATTTTATGTGAGACACCAATTTTTCTTACCATTTGTTTTTGTTTGGTGGAGACCAATTTTTTTTTTTTTTCCTTTTTGTATTCTTTATTATGTGAGATGCTGGTGGCATTCTGATTGGTTTTTTAGTTTAATATACATTTATTAATATTTAGTTGTTGTCCAACAAAAAGCGTAGTTGAGATGGCCGAGTTGGTCTAAGGCGCCAGATTAAGGTTCTGGTCCGAAAGGGCGTGGGTTCAAATCCCACTCTCAACAAAAGAAGGGTTGTTTTCCTCTTTTCTTTATCTCCTGCTGGTGGTACTACCAACTACCTAGTTTTCAAGTCCTTATGGCACCAAGCTTCACCCTCGAATTATCTAGCAGCGTGGATAGCAAAGAGATCATGTGGGTGACAACCGTACCTTTATTCATCTTTCCTTCCAAAAATTTTCATTATCATAACTAGCGAAGCAAAAAGATACTTGTGTTAATATTTTTATTTTAATTTGGTATATTTAATTATATATTTGAAATTAAATATCATAGTTGCATAATTTTGTATATTATTTTAATTTGATTTGTAGTATTTAACAAAAAACTTCTATTATATTAAAAAACGGATAATATAAGCTGTGAACATGTTTAAGAATATTTAAAACATGTTCTCAACTTATATTTTTAAGGATGCTTAACTTAAGAGTCATCTCCCTTATTTATTCTTTAAGATGTTTAAATTGGATATTTATACCTAGATTAACCTTATAATCTTAGGAAGAAAATTACTTTAAAACATTTATATCTAACATAGATAATTGTTCTACAATCTATAATACATATTGTTCTTACTTGGAGTGGTTAAACACTGTTTGTTGTCCAGGCACATGCAAAAAAAAACTCTGACATTCAAGTTAGCGACTATTCAGGTTTGCTCTAGGAAATAATTATGTTTACAAAAAGTATATTTATGACATGTACTTGTGTCATTAATTTAGTTTCCTATTTATAGAAGTTATTTGGATTTTTACCTATGGGGCATTACCTACTTATGAATGAGTATTTCATTTATCCTTCAGATATTGCTTTTATGAACAGAGTTTTATTGGGTGTGGTGATAAATTTAAGATTTTCCTTAATTAATTTCCTATTAGATATAGATTTTTGTTTTTCCAAAATCTAAAGCCTCTTTTGAGTTTTATAGAACATAATTTGCCCTCTATTAGCATAATGTGTTTCGGTTTTCGACTTTGCTGAAATCTGAAGTCTCTTATGCACCTGTGTGTGAGTGGTAAGGGTATTCTGGTCTTTTTGTCTGTCTGAAATCCTTTTTATGTATGTATGTATATATATATATATAGTATATAATATCATATATTATAAATTATAGATATAGTTAGATAATTATGATATGTTGGATATCAATATTTTAAAGTAATTTTTTTATTAGAGTTATAAGGTTGGTCTAGTGGTAAATTTTACGTTTGGGGAGTAAGAGTTATGGGTTCAAGTCTTTTCTATGACAAAGTAATTTATTTTTTAATTTTAAAATAGGTGTAAGGGTAGAATAGGTATTTTGAAAAGTGAACGTAAAAGGGGGTATTTCCTTTATTAATAGTATAGATTTAGCACCAATTCTTTATTATGATTTTTTGAAAGACAAATAGTGTACTTGTACTCCGAACTCATACCAAGACTACAACTTCAAACACACTTTAGCACTACATCTCGGCAATCAATGCTCACCTCGACACAAGCCCAAGCCTAAGTCCATCTTCTTAAAAAACGTAACTAGGGGCAAAAACCATATAAAAATAAGTATAAAAGGATAGTTAAGTCTCACCTCCAGGTACATTATTCAATCAATTCACTCTCCCATTTTTATCTCACACTTATTTGGGCGTTGAAGTCTTTTTTGTAGGTAACCGCATGTCATCCTCGGAGCCCTCAGTGCTCAAGACCCGAGAGACTATAAGTTCTACCAAAATTTGGTAAAAACATTTGGCACCATTTGTTGGCGACGTAAAAACTCCTATGCCCCTGACAATATATGGTACAAATCAGGAACGACACATCCAGATCCGCCATGAAAGCCAAATTGCACAATCTCCCAGAATTAATCGTCTAATGAGGGAAACGACAAATATGAACACCACCAATGGAATAGCTCGACCCTAAATGTCCAGAATGATGAAAACAAGTATCACCATCAAAAGAGCTCGGCCTGGAGGCACATACGACACACATAAACTAACTCGGTACTCCTGTAGCTTGACACAACTCCATAAGGTCGAATGCGTTCCATGCAAAGCCCAAACATAGTGTTAGGATCACAAAGAGTCACCTTGAGTGTGACTAATAATATTCAGGATATAATTAACTACATTTATTACTTAGCCCTTATTACATATGCAAATCTAAATATTATCTTTTTTCATTATCTTTTTAACAAAATATTATCTTTCCTTATCACCATTTATACGGAAATCAATTATTCCTACTACCACAATTACAAACTCTTATTAGAGGCAATCAATTTGCCAACAGAGGGAATGACAATCTACTTTATATCCAGGACAAAACTAACCACATTGATTACTTAGCCCTTATTACCATATATAAATCTAAATATTATTTTTTTCTCATTGTCTCTTTAACCAAATATTATATTTCCTTATTACCATTTATAAGGTAATCAATTATTCCTGCTACCACAATTATAAGCTCAAAACAAGGCACCTTAACAACATGTAAGTACACATGATATTGTACCTCGATGACACTCCATTTGGTGGACTTCCCAGAGAATCTCACCAATTTTCTCTAGTAAGTACTTTATGTACCACTCAGCACCTCCTCAGAGTTCAACAAATCATTAACTTGGTACCTCTCTAAAGCTCAACAACTCTTAGCACCTTTCTAGTCTTCGGTAACTTATCAACTGGAACCTCTTCAGAGCTCGACAACTCGTCAACTCAACAATTTTTGTCTTATGAGACACTAATCACCAACTCAATGCTCTTGTCTGACGAGACATTCATCACAAACTTGGAGCTCTTACAAGACACCCATCGTCAATTCAGCACTCTTGTCTGGCGAGACTCTCATCACCAACTCAGTGCTCTTATCTGACGATACACTCATCGCCAACTTGGCATTCTTGTCTAACGAGACACTCATCACCAACTCAGCGTTCCTGTTTCATGAGACACTCATCGCCAACTTGGTGCTCTTTGTCTAACGGGACACTTTTTTCCCATCTCAGTATTGTATGTCTGATGAGACATTCTTTGCCTATTTCGACACTTTCTGCCCACACAAGACACTCTTAACACACAATCTTAACATGCTCGTTGAACACTCAAGATAACAATCAAGAGGAAGCAAGCACACACACATACACACTATCATAGCTTCTTCAGTCTTCCCTTGACTAGTTGACCTTAACACTAGGGAGGCATATGTATCCCCTACCCTAAACTCATGTTAAGACTGCAACTCTAAATGCACATCGGCACTACATCTCGACACCCAACGTCCACCTCGGCACAAGCCCAAACCCATTTTCTTTGAAAAGGTAACTAGGGGCAAAATCCCTCGAAAAACAAGTATAAAAGAATAGTTAAGTCTCACTCCAAATACACTATTCAATCAATTCACTTTCGCACTTTTATCCTACACTTACTGGATGTCAGAGTCTTTTTTACACGTATCCACCTGTTATCCTCAAAACCTTCAGTTTCCAAGACCAAAAGACTCCTAGTTCTACCAAACTCTAAGAATAACAAATTGTATTATATAATAATAGGAGAACTTTGTTTATACTTTATATTAATAGTTTAGCACTAAATCATCATCCACATAAGTGTTGACCATTCAATAACACCATTGCTTTGTTTGTTAATCGTCAAACATTAGTTTAACAATATAATAGAGCACTGCAACAAGAGACTAAATTTGATTCTTAGGCTCCATGAGACATGAGTTAAATGAGTTGTGTGTTTGTTTGTGCTGAAAGATAGTGAAGCTGTTAAAGAGGCACTTCATCAGCTTAGTGAAGTTGGTTGGGCCAAGAAATGGAGTTCTTAGCCTTATGTTTCACGTCGTACGGTCAGTCTCCAATTACAAATGTGGCCAAGTGAGAATTAATCATTAAGTTCACTTCAACATTTTTGGACATAACATCCATCATGTATAACTGTCCAGTGCTTCCACTACCCATTCATATGTAAGCTAATTTGTCATTCATGCAAGTTTTGACCATTCAAAATTTGTGTACCAAACATCACTCCGAGAGCTGACAATTCTAGGCATAAAAAATGTGGAGAACCTTGCAATTCCTAGAGTCAGAAATGTTGTGAGTTTCTGACTTTTTTTTCTTGTTTAGTATCAACGGAAGGAAAAGTGTTTGTTAATATATAATATGTAAGAGGAGAAATCAAGCTGAAAAATAATCCTAAAAGAATTATCTTAAAATCAAATTCTAAGACTTTAAGATTGTTTATTTTTTACGATGATTATATTTAAAAAAAATAAATGATGAAAAAGATTATTTTTTAGATTAACTTGATCTCTCTTCAATATATAAATATCTCATAATCGTGCATGTGTTAGTCAGTCATTTTTGAGTAAGTGTTTCAATTTATTATCAACATAATCTTAAAATTACTTTAATAACGGTAGTTACCAAAGAAAGGGTTGTCCAACAAAAGTTGTCTATTTATTCCGATTTTCAAGTCAATGAGAAAATATAATTGAGAATTTAAGTTAAAAATATGTGTTTATTTATAACTGGAATATCTCCGTCTTAGGCCTTGATATCAAGGAAAAAAATAATCTCTCATTTCCTTTATAAATGATAACAGGAAAGATTAGTATTATATAAAAAATAATATCTCTAAAAATAATCTTAGGAGGATAAGGTCTTGGTTAATGATGTGATTTTAGAGGCTCCTCATATGATGTGTACGAGTTTTGGGCCATTTGTCGGGCAAGCATCGTGGCGGGTGGTACAATAACATAATCAACAAGCAACAGAAATCTTTGACGGTGCAGGCAACTTTTCTTTTTACTGTGGTTGGAACAACAGAATTTTTCGCTGTTCTGGCTGGGCAGCTTCCCGGGGTATCACCAGCACACTTGTGTTTTGCTCTGTATCTCTGTTGAAGCACACTTATTAAAATGTGCATATGGCAGTCATTTTGCTTGCAAAATTATCTAATTATTATGGAAGTATTATATGTTTTGAGCTTCTATTAGTATTTTTTATGGATTATAAATGCTTGCTAGGCAACCTCCTTTAAGAGCAACCAAATTGGAATACTGGCAACTCTTTCCTTTCCTACATGCATCATGGTCTCACTCTACATGTTATATTCTAACAGTTTGCCAACATTGCTGATACTTAACAATTAACATTTTATTGTGCTTTTTGTGATTCACAAATTAGGGTTCTCTACTCTTCTAAGTGTTATGCAATTAGTTTATAATCATCAAAACTGAGAAGTTGTTAGGATAGACATCCTTTGGTGTCTTTGGTTTCATCAAAATTATATTTTTTTATAAAAAATTGTTAGTTGTTAGTATAGTAATCAAAATCGTAAATTAACTCGTAAAATTGTATGAGTTTACAAGTTTCTAACGAGTTAAATAGTACGTAAAATCGTAAATTTGATAAAATCGATACAAACTCGTGAGCAAATTCTTTTTTGTAGTGTTTTTTTGTACTAACTCTAATTTAAAGTGTTTAGATTTGTTATGTGAATTTAAACTTGTTATGTATTGAAAATTTTAATATATTATTTATAGGTATATTTTTAATGACATAAATTATTACAATTTTATAGTTTACTGAACTCTCACGAATTTATATAAAATCTCGATATTGATAACATAAATTGTTAACGTGTTAATATTATACATTTAAAAAAATAAATCTTATTTTTTTAAAAAAATATAATACTTTCCCACAAAAAATATAAATAAATTTTCAATTTTTAACCCAATCAATTTTAAACTAAACCACAACTCACCTTTTACAAATATAAATAAGATAATAGTCAAATTCATCTCTTATCCACTATGTTTACAATAAATAACAAAAAATGTAAATACTAAAAAATTGAGATAGCATACTACCTAAAGTTTATCGAAAGCGTGTGAAAAATCATGATTAAAAAAAAAAGGATTTTAGTAACATTTTTTAAGTTTAAATGTGATTTGGCGGTTTTCTTTTATATAAAAAAAATCAAAATAACTCTCCACGTTATTTATCTAAATAATATATCCTTTAGTTGAAAAATTGGTTGGGAGACCAATATATGAACATAGTTTTTTTAATGTAAAAAATCTATAAGAAATTAGTGATTAGATACTAATTTCATATAAATTTTTTTAAAAAAATTGTTTTAGTTTTTTTAATTTATTTTTTGTGTATGGATATGTGTTTTGTTATAGTATGATTTTTTTTAAAAAAATTAAGTTAATTTGTATTTCATTTTGTTTTCTATGTGTTTTATTTTTATGATGTGTATCTTTTTCGTTAATTTAAAAATTTTTTTAAATTCTTTGTAATTTATTTTTAGTTTCAAGTTTTTAAATTAAGATGTTTAAAGCTATTATTTCAAATTATTCTGATAAAAAGTGTTTAAAAAATATAACATAAAAAATATAAACTAAAAAATAAATTACAAAGTATTTTAAACAAATTAAAACAGCAAGAAAACATACACAACGCAAAATAAAATACATAATAAAATAAAATATAAATTAACTAAAATATTTAAAAAAATTTAATTTTAAAATTCATAATTTAAAAAATATACATAAATAAAAAATAAATTTATAAAAACTCAAAAAAATGACTAAAACAACAAAACAAAAAATGGGAATCAATTTTTTTTCAGATTTTTTTTAATTTATTTTTCATGTACGTATGTTTTTCTAAAGTATGATTTTAATTTTTTTTAAGTTAATTTGTATTTCATTTTATTTTTTTATGTGTTTAATTTTTATGTTGTGTGTCTTTTTTACTATTTTGAATTTTTTTAAAAATTTGTAATTTATTTTTTAGTTTAAAGTTTTTAAATTAAGATTTTTAAAACTAATATTTCAAATTTCTTTTAAATTATTTTGGTTAAAAGTATTTAAAATATTTAAATTTAAAAACATAAACTAAAAAGTAAATCATAAAGTGTTTTAAAAAAATTAAAACAACAAAAAAATATATACAACATAAAAATAAAATACATAATAAAATAAAATAGAATATAAATTAACTATAAAAATTAAAATTTTAATTTTAAAATTCATGATTTAAAACAATATACATAAATAAAAAATAAATTTAGAAAAATTCAAAAAATTAACTAAAAAAATAAAAAATGGGCAATCAGTATTTTATAGGACTTTTCTTTTAGATTTGTTTTCTTAAATTCATTTTAATTTTTTAAATTTATTTTTCGTGTTTGTATGTTCTTCTAAAGTATGATTTTAAAATTTTAGGGTAATTCTTATTTCATTTTATTTTTTTATGTGTTTTATTTTTATGTTGTATATATTTTCCATTATTTTAAATTTTTTTAAATGATTTATAATTTATTTTTCAATTTAAAGTTTTTAAATTAAGATTTTAAAACCTAATATTTCAAATTATTTTTAAATTATTTTGGTAAAAAAAGTTTTAAAATGTTAACATAAAAATATAGACGAAAAAATAAATTACAAAGCATTTAAAAAAATTAAAACAATGAAAAAAATACACAAAGTAAAAATAAAACACATAATAAAATAAAATATAAATTAACTAAAGAAATTTTAATTTTGAAATTCATAATTTAAAAAAAGATAAATAAATAAAAATAAATTTTAAAAAATTCAAAATATTAACTAAGAGAACACAGCTGCAAATGGACAACCAATTTCTTATGGGGTGTTTTTTTTACTTTGTTTTCTTAAATTTATTTTTATTTTTTTATGCACATATCTTTTTCTAAATAATGATTTTAAAAAATTTTTAGGTGAATTTGTATTTCCTTTTTTTATGTGTTTTATTTTCATGTTGTGTATCTTTTTCGTTGTTTTAATTTTTTTAAATACTTTGTAATTTATTTTTCTGTTTAAAATATTTAAATTAAGATTTTCAAACCTAATATTTAAAATTATTTTGATAAAAAATATTTAGAAAATTTAACTTAAAAAATATAGACTTAAAAAAAGTTACAAAGCATTTAAAAAAATTAAAACAATAAAAAAAGATAGACAACAAAAAAATAAAACACATATTAAAATATAAATTAACTAAAAAATTAAAAATTTGAATTTTAAAATTCATGATTTAAAACAATATACATAAATAAAAAATAACATAATTGACGTAGATACATTATTAATAAATAGTGTAAATAACATATTTTAAACTATTAAATAAATTACATATTTTAAAATAACATATTTTGGTGTATCAAAGATACATTTATAAATAAAAAAGATTTAAATAAGTATTTTATCCAACGTTTCAAAAAAAAAATAATTTAATCCTTAAAATTGAAAAATATATCTTTTTAGTCATCATTAACTTTTAATGCTTAAGATTAAAAATTATATAATTTATTCATGAATCACTCTCATCCTAGTCCTAACTCCCTTAATCTCCAAATTTCATATCCGACACAACAAAATATAACCGAATTTACAAATGAAAAATGATTCAACTATTAATTTAACAAATGTCATACCTTTGAATGCAGTTTGAATATTGTTTACGAAATTGGAAGTAACCAACTAGATTTACGACGAAATCTACAAATTGATAATTGATCTAATGAGAGTACCTCTATACAATAGACCTCAACAGAAAATTGAAGAATAACGAAAACAAGTAATTGATTTAATAGTTTTTCATATAAATTTATTAACTCTATAGATATAGTAATACGGAGAAGACAATATTGTTTCAAGCACCAAGGATATAAAAAAAATTAACAAAAATAATTTTTTTAAAAAAATTTAAAAACAAAAAACTTATGTAATTCAGTAAATAATAATCTACCCTTATTGGATAGTGTAAATAACATATTTTTAACATTAAATAAATTACATATAACTAATTTTAAATAACTTAAACTTGCCTGTGGAAAAAAAAAACTGAAACTCACTATCTTGTGTAAAAGATACATTATTATTAATGAAAAAAATAGGTGAAAAGGAATTTGTTAGATCTAATTTTGGCGTTGGAATCAGTATTATTCTTATTCACTCAGACTCACACTCCGTGAAGAGAGACGAATTCCTCCTTCCATGTCAGCGTCTAGTCTTTGTTTCTTTTTCAACATTGTGGTCTTCTCCACAAGACAATGCCTTTAAACTCCAAACAAACCACAACACTTTGCTGATTCTAATATTCTCCTCCACTTTCTCTCTCATTGTCTTATATCTAATCTACTTCTATATATGTTGGATTTTGGAGAGGAGCTGACTTTAGAGGGTTTCAGGATTCCATGGCTCATCTGGATTCAACTTTTAGTGTTCCTTCTTCTCCTTGCCCTTCTCTTTTGTCTCTCCATCATTGCTTTAGATCCCTCTCACCACACCACTTTTTCTCCCTCTACCACTGATTCTCATCTTCATATTCAACAATCCTCCAACCACCATTCCACAGCCATAACAAACCATCTTCAGAACACCCGGGTACACCCCATTTCTCTTTCTTTGCCTTTTCTTTTACCCTTTTGGATTTTTATGCTTCCCAACATATAAAAATGGCATCTTGCTTCCTTTAATATTTTTTATATTTTGCCCTTTTGAAATAAGCTAAGCTTGAGAGATTTTTTTGGCTTAGAATCAGGAAGAAATCTAAGATATTTTGGCTTTGATTGCATAGATTGGTTTTTATTTTATTAGGTTGTTTAATGTCTTCTGACAATTTCTTTTTGGTTGTTAAAGTTAGGTTTCTATTATTGCTATTTTCTTCTGAGAAATCTATGTTGTAGATCCTTTGGAAGTGTTAGGGGGTTTACTGTTATAGTAGTCTTCCCATTAAGGCACTAACTGAAACCTTCATCAATTGGATTTTAATTACCTTTAGACTGTTCTTTGAATTTGGAAATGGATCGGATGCCGCAATGAGACTTTTTTGGATATCTAATATGAGGTTTCATGGTTAAGAAAGTTCTAGGTTGGTATCTAATAAATGTTGTGGTTAAGAAAAGAAATTCATTGACTAAAGTGTTTTAGTTGTCATTTACCTGTTCTGATATTTTGAATTATGATACCCAAACCTTTCTTTGTTTAGTTAGACAGTAGACATTAACCCAAAAAACGAGAGAGAGAACTTTCAAGTTTCTACCCTTCCCCCTGGTCCCCTTTGTTGTATACCGTATTTGATTGTCTTTTATCTGATTTTCACCTCTAAAATTTTGACATATGTAATAATTAAAGCCAGTGTTTTTGTTATTTCCTGATCGAAAATAAAATTTCAATCACATTTGACAAAGATTGTCATTTTTACTAAATACCTTGATTATTAAAGGGAAAGACTAATTCTACTTGAAGAACAACACTAAATCACCTGTGGAAGTGTGTGTAACTTTTGTCTGATAATTTAATAACATTTTTTTTTCTTAAATCAAAGAAAAAGAAGACTCTTACGCTAAGTGTAAAAACACTTTCATTGAATCATAACCTGTTTTTCATACATATATTAGGTTATTGACTTTATAAATTAATATTTATTAATACTTTAAAGTCATACTAATAATAAATTATGATTAATGTACATTATACTCTAGAATCAATATGCAAAACCGGGCTGTGCCATATATTCTAAGGGTTTAATTAATATTTAATATTTACTATCAAGTTTTCTACTAAAGTTGAATCATTTTTTTTTAAAATTATTAATAGGTAAAGTAAAAAAATTTACTATAAATAAAGATCATTGAATATAAGTATAAAACATGTGTAAATACAGTAACAATGCATACTCTTTAAACTTATTCTAAATTATAAACTGTATCTTTTCATTGCGATATAAATTGTGAATTTTTTATGGCTTGAAACATTTGCTTGAGGCCGTAAAAGAAAGTATCCCTGGATCCTTACTTCTTCTCAACAATAGGCAACAATATTAACATTACACCGTACTTTAATTCAAATTTGACGTTTCCAAGTTCTATTTAACGCCGTCGACAATATTTAGCTAGTCCTATTAAATTTGACAGCACTTGATAGGACATGGGAGGTTGTTTTAACTGGATATACAAATTGGTATGAAAAACTTTATTATCACACGGTAGGTCAAACCTGGTTTTCAATTTAGGGAAGAATATGTAGTATTTAATCAATATTATTACTTCTTTCCAAAGTCTAAATTTGACCAACTAGTTGATTTATTCTTAGTATTTAATTATGTATAGTATAACTTTCAGTGAATGATATTTATCTGTCGGTTGAAGTAGTTTTTTTTTTTTTTGTGTCACAATGGAATTACCATTTATCATCACTGTATCTGGTTCACCAAAGGACTAGAAATATTCCTTCCTATTTTACTGAATTATGTACATTCGCTGTTTAACTAGAACTCCTTTTCAAAAGGATAACTAATAAGTTATCTTGTCTGCATTCAACAACTTGCTGCCTGGCTTCCTTTTCAAGTTCTTATTTAGAGGAATAGTCTTTTCTTCTTCTTTTTTTGGCTGAGAAGCATTTGTCATTTTTAAAAGTGTTGAATATCCTGATTAAAAAATCTATTATAAGTGATAATTTTGTATGCATCTGGGACCTCGTGCATTTTGGTATGCCACTTTCTGAAAAAAAATAATGGTATGCAATTTAATGTCAGTATACTGCCAAAAATGGAGTTGATATGTTCTGTATGAGATTTTGGATCTATATAATACAAAAAAAGTCAGTTTAAAAAGTTTTATAATAACATACAATCATTCATATATGATATATGTAAGGAAGGTTTTGATTGAAGGCTAACCAAAAACTCTGCATTAAACTCCTATATAATTAATAAGCCATTTTCCTCTCTTATATATTGACTCACAATGATAGGTTATCTTTTAGCAGTAGCGTGGGAAAATATAATAATACATTTTTAATTTTATTGGGAAGTATTTTTGTTTTTGGAAATTATGTTGGATTAATCCAGATTATCTTTGTGGAAAAATTAATCCAGATTATCCTTGTATATATGTATGTGGTCAAAAGGGAGGATTATTGTTGAATTCCTAAGAATTCATGACCGTTTATCATTTACTCCGTGTTGATGCGTTTTCTCCTATAATCTTGTAAAAAAAAGTATACATTCTCTTCAAATAAAAAGTCATATAGATCCTCTAATGACAAGACGTGTTTTAATTTGTATATATTTGTCTCATAACTACATTAAGAGATTCCTTACCATTTTATTATTAACTACATTTTTACGTTGTGACTAAATGTGAATTGACATTCGGCAGGGGAACACAAGTATTAAAGGTGAGATAGCAAGCAATCCTAGCACAGGAATAGTAAGAGAAGAGATTGCAGAGGGGGAGGCTTCAACTTCATCACTGAGTTTCCTCCACCCTTGTTATTATTTCAAATTAGCTAGAGCTGCATTTCTCAGATGTTTTGGCCTGGATTCTACATCTAAATCTGATGATCCTTCAAACCAAAAGCATAGGAAAACTAAAGAAACTTGATTATGAAAATTATGTTCTCATTAATTTATGACAAGAAGAAGTCCCTCATAATATTCAACAGTTTCCCTTCTTTCAACAGTCTCTCGTAACCTTTTTCATTAATCTGATGATCCAATAACCTTTTACTTATTGATATTTCATGTTTTGTTTAATTTTAGTATGTCACCTATTGTTTAAAATATAAGTAAAGAAATACTATTTGATTGTATATTATGAATGTCTAAATCATGTAATTTTTTGTGTCAAAAAATATTGTGTACATTTTTCTTACATTAGTTTATATACATGATAAACCGAAATTTGATTATATATTTTATCATCACGGTAACATAACTAGATTTAACAATATTGAAAAAGATTATATTCCTAAGTTTGATACTTAGAGTCTTTATGATTTTGGTTCATGATATAGTTTTAATTTTTTTATAAGCCAAAAATTTTATTTAAGAAATCAAAATAAAAAACATAAGAAATGTCTTAATCAATAATATCAATTCATACAAAAATGTGGATTCATTACTCATTGAGCTTGGAATTGAGATATAACTTTTAATGTGTAACACCACTCTCGAGAATGAAGTTAGACGCTCACAATCTGATAAACATCAACCCTTTGATTTTTTTTAATACTGTCTCATTTCTTGCCTTCTAAAGATGTCAAATGTTTGTGAACCACACAAATGATCAAGTTTACTTTTGCTCTTATAAGCCATCAACAAGACCAAAAAAATTATCACAATGACAGTTACCTCATTTACCACAGAGATCCCCCACCAATAGAGCTCGCCACTACACACTCTGCATAACCCATCATTAGGCTGAATTATTCTTGAGCTACTAAGTTATACCTGGTTAGCAGTGGATCCAAGTCTAGTTGTCAAACCAAGAATTGTATCTTCGCTGGGACGCCTTTTGCCCAAAGTATCTTGAAGAAATGATGTTGAATTTGAGAATCTTCCTTCAATGCCTTATATGCAGATGCCACTGTATATTAATCTAAACTTTTCATATCTCACACCCAACTATCAGGGATACCCTCTTTCAACAAAACTCCTTCCAAATTATTTTTTAACTCTTTCAGTCATTTGACCTCCCACACAAACAGTTGAGGTCGTTTGAGATTTGCATATCTTTCACTGACACATCTTTATTTTGTGCTAATGCATATAACCTATGATAATAGATTCAAAATTTTTCGTCCACTAACCACTGCTCCTTTCAGAATTGAATTTCACTTTCATCTCCTAACTCACTTTTGTCCCATAAACCCTGCCTCTCCGACTCTAAGGATTGTAAGTCATTCCACCATCTCGAACCTTTACTCCTCTATGCTTCCCACTCCCCGTCCTCATGCAAGTACTTGACTCTCAATACTTTGGCCACACTATTAGGTTCCACATATGCGATTTCCACTTACTCACCAGAGCTAAATTAAATGTCCTAATATCTTTCAACCCCAGGCCACTCACCTCTTTTTCCCTACATTTTTCTGGGACACACAACTCACATTCTTTTTAATATTAACTTGATTTTTACACTTTTTTTATTAATATGTGTATGCATGTTCATGAGTGCAGTCGTATCATTGGGAAGCCATGGATATCGTTGGGAGGTTGTGAGAGAAACCATGGATATCGGTGGAAGTCTGTGGGAGCACGTGTATATTATAAATATTATTCATTTGAATGTGATTTAATTATAATTAAAAGAAAATGAAATTAATATTTTAAAATTTTGATGATCAGTTTGATTTTTTAAATTATTAGCTTAGTTATGTGCAAATATTACTAATTTGTATTATTTGCTTTACATTACTTCTTTATATACTTCGATATAACGTCCTAAAAATTATGTGTTAATTTTTTTTTTACTGGATATTTTGATCGAGGATTTAAGTAATTGAATCGCAAGCAATCGATCGAATAGTATACCTTTTGAAAACCATGTCTTTTTACATATTTAGGAAAGAGCTTATCACCATTATTTGATTATTAGGAAAAAATAACACTTTCCACGTTTTTAAATATCCATGTAAAATTTTGATTAAATATTTATGTAAAATTTTTTACATTAACAGTATATATTAATTAAACTTATATTTTAATTGTTTTTGTTAGTTAATTTATATATTTTTAAGGATATAATATGTTTTAGAGTTAGATCTTATGTGCATAATTATTTATAATGTAATTTTCAAAGTTAGAGGGTAGGATAGAAATCCCTTATTATTAAGGTATTAATATTGTTTACAAATTTTATATTACAGCTATTTAAAAATATACTTTTTAAGCAATAAATCATCACAAAATATACACATAAACTGTTAGATTTAATATTTATTACCAGCTATAAACTATCATATGCAATTGCTAGTTATATCACAATAAAATATACAAATATAAATGTTTTAAACAAAAAGTTATAAGAGGTTGACAAATTTCACAACAAAAAAAAGAATAGAGAAAAAAAGGTAGTAGGTTTTAATCCTTCTTCAACTACTAATATTTACCTATTAAAAAATTTCTAAACAAGTATAATATAAAATTGTATTTTCAAATTACCATCGGTGCCCCTCTATTTAGAGGGTAACTCACTTTGTGAGCCTCAATTTTTTTTTTCACACCTTTTGCCCTCCAACTTTTTCAAAAGTTTAATTTTTGTCCTTCCGTCAAATTTACAAGCAAGAATCAAACCCAGGTCCAACTTTTTCAAAAAAGTTTAATTTTTGCCCTTCTGTCAAATTTACAAGCAAGAATCAAACCCAGGTTTTGGGGGAAGAAAAGCTAAAGCCAATCCACTAGACCAAAGGTCAAAACCTATTTTATTTTGCAATTTTAATGTATTTAAATTAATCAATAACAATGTCAATTTTAAAAATATAGAAAATTTGAGAAAGGCTAGAATAAAATTTGAAAAAGGCTAGAATTGAACTCAGGTCTAGAAGTTTAAATGCTAAAGTCATACCACAAGACCGAAAGTCAATATTAATTTTCTTGTGAGATTCAAATTTAATTAAACTAATCATGGCAAGATTAATTTTAAAAATATATTAAAATTTACAACTTTTTTAAATGGAGAAATATTAATTCTCAATTTTAATTTATGTCTTTACTTTTAATTAAATTTTAAATTTTATATTGTTGTTAATATAACTAAATTTTAGTTTTAGTTTTTAACCCTCAAATTTTAATTTCAACTTTTAATTGTTAATTTTAGTTTCAAAATCACAAATAAAATATATAACATAAAATTACCTACAATAGATTTAAAATTAAAATATACAAATAAAATATAAAATCTAATTAAAAATAAAATATGGAAATTAAAATTTAAATTAAAAGTTAAAAACTATAAATTAAAGTAACAACTAAAACTTAAATATAAAATTAAAAATTAAAAAAAAATAAACTTATTCAAATAGATTTAACCTAAAATCAAGCTAAGTAGTTTTTAGAATTTAAAAAATTCTTTTTATTTAAAAAATTTACAACATAAATGACCAAGAATAGTAAAACAAAACAAAGGAAAAGAGACAATCAAACTAAAATTGGCTTACTGTCTAGTGGTATCGTCTTAAAACTCTTAGAGGTCCTAAGTTCAAATCTTACTTTGTCCAACTTTAATATAGAATTAATGTTGTCACATGATTAGTTTAATTAAATTTGAATCTCACAAAAAAACTAATATTGGTTTTTGGTCTAGTGATATGACTTTAGTAATTAAACTTCTAGACTTTGGTTCAATTTCAGTCTTGCTCAACTTTTTTATATTTTTAAAATTAACAATGTTATTCATTAGTTTAAATACATTGGAATTGCAAAATAAAACAAGATTTGACCTTTGGTCTAGTGGATTAGACGGAAGGACTAGTGGATTGGCTCTAGGAAAGACAAAAATTAAACTTTTGAAAAAATAGAAGGACAAAAAATTGAAGACACAAAGTAAGCTACCCCTAAATAAAGGAGCACAATAGTAATTTAGCCAATTACTTATTATGAACTTTATTGATCAAACTAACATCATTAAATAAGATAATAAGAGAGATTAAATTTACATGTTTTTCAAATAAGTTAATTAAGAACCAAGATAATCAATTTAAAATATATAAACTAAAATCAAATTTGTCTAAAATTGCGAAGACAAAAAATATTTACCCCATTTTTAATTCTAACAAAATATTGGGGTTATGTTGTTCAATTATTAACCCAATGGATGGATCATTGATGTAATTTTCTAATGTCTTGATCCATCAATAGGTGTGATGTATGCATAAACTCACGTATGACGAGTTTTAAACCCTAATACGATGATACAACAATAAAAAATAAAAACAAACATAAGTTATAATTTTATAAATATATTGGTGGGTAAATAAGACTTAAATATTACTGTTTCACACGTATTGGAGATTTATCTAATTTCTGACTTTATTTATGTTCTTTCTTTACTAGAGGAATCAAGGATAATTTAGGGTTTAATTAATATACACTGTTACACTGACAGTAAATTATAATTTTTTATTTATGTAATTTTTAAAATATTAATTAATAAAATCAATAAACTTACCAAAAATAAAAAGTTGTAATTGAATGTAAATATATCAATTAAACTCAATAATTTATACTAATAAATTATAAATTTTATACACTAATTTAAAATATTACATAACCATCTACTGAGTAAATATTGGCATCATATATATTAATATATATACCTCCCGTACATATCAGAAGAAAATAAATTAAAACTAAAATATACAGCCCAAAAATTAGAAATTTACATGAAAACGTATTAATGTCTATCTTAACTCCTACCCAATTTTTTCTTATGTAATGTAATTATTAATTTATTTTTTCTATTTTTATTTTATTTAAATTGCATAATTATACTTAATTAAATATCTTACAATTTTTTTTATAAGTCAAATATATTAAAAAGAAACGTAGAAAAACATAAAACATGTCTTCCAAATTGAGGTACAAAAGAGCATCCGAGAATGACATATGAAAATCAGATAACATAAATCAATGGTCATTTACATCGATTAGATAAAGCATCAAACCTCCGTCTCCTGCAACACATAATGTTGGATTCATCACCTACTCTGCAAAAGTATGAGAAGTTAAATTTGTGACTAGTTCCATTCCCACAAATTGAGCTGAATTGCAAGGACAATTGCAATTATTTATGACTCTTTAGTATCGAAAATAAATGCATTTCACACCTTCCAAATGTGTTAGAGACGTGCCAACCACACCAAATGTCATGCCTTGCGAATTTCCTTGCTGCTAATAATTAATCTCACGAATTGTAAACCTTACCTTTGAAACTCCCTATGTAATGCTGTAGATATTCCTTACCAAGTACACAACTCAATCCACACTTTAGCTGATATTGAGCATGAAAGAAATAAGTGTGAATCTGATTCTACCTTTTCACCATACAACTTGCATCTAGCATCTCACTATTGATTATCCCACACTTTACCAAGTAGTCCTTTGTTGGAAATCAACCATTTTCCAATTGCCAAACTAATGATTAAACCTTTCGACGTACCCATTTTGCCCAAATATGATTGAAAAAAGAGTCTTGTTGTTGTTGCGTTTCTGTGGTCAAGATCCTGTAAGCAGAAGAAAATAAGTAGACTCCTAAAATCCCTACTGCCCAAATCCACTTGTTTGACACCCCGATTTTCAAGGTAACTTCGCTCAACTAAGTCTTCAGATCCTTTATCATCTCTATCTCCCATGCAAATAGGTCCCTCCTCCCGTCCCAATTCCAACTCATACTCCCTGCATCTCACCGAACTATTTTTGTTGCATGCTAGACTAAATAGGCGAGGAAAAACGGTCTAAAGACTTTGATTCCTTATCCACATATCCTTCTAGAAAGCAACAATCCCTCCACCACTAATCTTCTGCCTCATATTCATGGACCACCATCTTGTATGACCCTTTCTCTCCTCTTCAATAGACCCTAAGTCCTTCCACCATCGAGAACAACGACTACCCCTTCCTTCCCGAAAACCATTTTCTGATTCGTACTTTGATTTCAATAATTTCACCCATAAGCTATCTAATTAAACTTCTCCATGTCTCTCAAACCTAACCCCTCTCCTCCTTTGACTAACACACTTTCCCCCAAGACATCCAACGAACCTTTCCACCAACATTATTTTTTGCACATGAAAAGTTAGAAAATAGAGAATGAAGTTGAGAAATTATACCTTTAGGAGCCTTGAAGAGGGAAAAATAGTAGATTAGCAAGGTAGACAATATAGCTTTGAGGAGCACTAAACTTCTTGTCATGAATAGATACTTATTTTCCCACCTTGCTAACTGCGTCTTCAAGATATCCACCATTGGCTTCCACATAATTAGGTTTGAGGGATTAGCCCAAATTAGGAGGCCCAAGTACTTGAATGGTAATGACCTCATTTTGCAATTTAACATCGTATACACCCTAGCTAGATTTTCTACATTTACATTCACCCTTATAATTTGACTTTTGTCAAAATTGATTTTGAGTCCGAACACTAATTCAAAATTCAACAGTACTGCTTTCATCACCATAAGTGACTTCCGTTTCATTTACAAAATTATTAATGTTATTCTTATTTATTTATTATTATAGATGATGTTGAAAAAAGTAGTTAATAGAAATGTACCTCATTGTAAAAAATTGGTAACAAAATATTTATATAATTTTTAATTATATACTATGAAATGTTTCTTAATTAGAGGTTTTTGCTAGTCTTAACTAGAAATGATAGAATTCTAGTATTTAGTTAACCAACATAATGTAATATCTTTACGACAATATTGTTTTTTTTTATGTTTTTTTGTTTTTTCCATAAGTGATTTTGCACACAAATTTTTTTTTCTTTCTCTCTTTATCACTTTTTTAAGGCTTTTTCAAATCTCAAGTTTTTATTTCAGGGCTTAAACCCCAAATTCTATTCAAATTACGATTTTTGGTGTTGTGAATAAGTAATCTTTTAGGGTTTGTTTTGTCTTTTGTGGATTTATATGTTTTGCATGCTTTGGAATTTAGGTGTTAAGGTTGAGCCATTGCTAGGATTGTGTTCAGGTCAATCAGAAGCAGTATATAATTTTAGAGCACAAAAATTTATGCATATGATTGTGTTGGTGTTGAAGATTTGGATTGTAAACTTCGGTGATGTGATAATGCTAAACCCAACTTACTTTACCATTCATTGTTTATTTTTTATATTATTTTCTTTATTATTATTATCACTTGAATTGTTTAAGATTTGAATTGTTTAAGATTCATAGTGTTATATAACAATGTGTGCTCTATAGTTAGTTCTTAAGGTCTTTTACAATTGCATTTTTAAGAAAATTCCATTTTAAAACTATAATTAGTTTATATTTTTTAAATTTAACCTATTAAATTTTGTATGCAAAATTTCTCACTTTCTATGCAAGGATACAATTGAAATTAATGAGAGATTTTTGCTTAGAAGAAAAAAACTAATGATAGATTTTGTATGTATTTATTGATATAACAACTCTTGGATGTCCTTTATACGAATTTTGATCAAAACAATGTATTTAATACTTTAATTCAAATATTTTTATTGTCATCCATGTCACATTTTAAATTATGGATCTTCTAATGCTTTACAATGGACTTGGTGAACTTTTTTAAAGATATTATCTATGACAAACTTATTAAAATTTTTATCCAAGAATTATGGAAAATGAAGATAAACTAAGAGTTTTGCGTAATTCGCAATTGGTGAAACTTCATGGCTACAACAACTCTATTTTACAAAGTAGTTACTAGAAACACAATTATTAATTGTTAGATTTAATAATTTTTTTTATCTCATTTCTTAGCAAGTTACTTATCTTCTCTTTACAATTATGTTGATTGCTTATGACATAATAAATCATTAATTAATTACACAATAACATTTTCCTTGCAAACAAAATTCTTCATGATATATATGGTATGCTTAATAAATATTACTTTTGTTAGTATTTTGTGAAACAATTTTTATGGTTTGTAGATGGTTTTCAATACAAATAAACAAACTAAAATGATAGAGGTAGGTTTCTATGCTAATAAAGACAAATATGAGACATTACCTTCAAGCAATGATGCTTAACTTGATTTTCATTTTAGAAGAAACAAACTTCACATCCCACATGGTGGATTAAACTTTAGCTAAATATTGTCATATATGTAAATATGCACTAATTTATTTTCTTTTAAGTGACACAAAATTATAGCAAAAGTCACAACACTTGTAGAAAACTTCCTAGTAGATATCACCCATTTATGCCCTAAACTAGTACAATTGAGCAAGACAAGTAAGCAAATGTTATTTGAGCTACTATTGCATTATGTCACTAAAGTTGAATTGTTTTACGATTAGTTGTTTATGGGTAATGTTTGACAATCACAATGCACATTTAGAGTGATGTTTGTAATTATTTTTTCTTCAACAATTATTTAGTAGCGTTGTTTAGTATGTAGAATATCTTTAATTCACCTTTCATTCTATGAAAGTCATGAGTTTGTCTCTCACCTTTGTTCTTTTAAATAATTAATTCTTTTTATCCTTGTTAAGACTTTAAGCTATATTTAGTGAGATGGTAAAGCAATATCAACACAAGTAGTGCCTTTACAACACAAACAATTTCAATCCTTGTGGTTTCTAGTTTCCTTTTTTTATTATATTAGGTTTCATATATTATGATGTACAACAACAAATAATGATTTATTTAATGTGATGGAATCCATGTATCCAAATTTAGATCCATCTCTTAAACTTCAATTTAACTGTCTTCCTTGATATATTTTAATTGTTACCTTTAATTCTCAATTTGATCAGCATTATAGTTGACTATTGTTTTTATATCACCCACCAGAATACTCATTGTTTGTCATTTTCAATGGTATTGTTCCATTATGGGAATTTCATTTGAGGTTAATTGTTTAGCTATTACCTTTTTTTTCCTATAAACATGGTATTGATTGTGTTTATCATAAAATCTTTGGTTGATTCAAGAAGGCTTCCAATGAAGATTAGGGTACTCTTAGTACTTTAATTACAAACCTTAGGCATCCAATGGTTGTATTTGTAAACAAAGACATAATTGGTAAACAAACAAATTTAAAAGAACATTTCATTTCGAAATAATTGATGCATTGATCTCTATTTTGGAAGACTTTTGTTAATGTATACAAGTCCAAAACCCAATTTAAAATAATTTTCAAATGTTTATACAATAACAACAACCTTATATATCACCACTTAATTGTGAGACTTTAATGTTTTTTCTTTCATTCCTTGCTTTTTGCTTTGTATGTGAATTGTTGTTAGAATGACAAAATAAAATGTTTTCTAGTTAAATGATATATTGTGCTTGGCAATAATTTATTGTATTTTCCATAGTGTGATTGTTTGAAAATGATATTAGATGAGATAAATCATAGTATATATACTTTTTCTTTATTGTTAACAGGGATGATTAGAGAAATATGAATATGTTGATTGCATTGAATATCATATACTTTTGAAATTTGTTCTATGTGTTTGTTTAATGATTGAGTTGTATCTATTAAGAAGAATAATTGAAAGTGTTAATATCGTACCAAATTGAATGCAACGCAATATTTTATTTGATACTATATTATTAATTCTTGGCGTAGGTAATTGTTGTTTTTAAGAGTTTTATATAAATTTTACTTGTAATATTTATGTTGACCTTTTAACATAAAAAAAGATAGTTTTGAAATTTGAATTTATTCGGCACTCTTATATATATATATATGTGTGTGTGTGTGTGCGCGCGCGGGTATGTGTGTAATTCTTAAACTATGTTTTCCTATTATTCTTTGGGTGTTATCCTTGTCTTCTTGAGGTTATGAATCATGATCAATAGAAGGTACTAAATTTTTTTCTTTTCAAATAGTGTGCTATCAATTAACAAAATGTTTATATTTTTTGCATTGAATGAGTGCTTTTTAATTACTTATACAAAACAAAATTTGTCTATTTTATTTTTATATTACTCTTTTTTACTTTATCAACCTTAAGTGCATATATATGAGCATTAGCAAAATTAATTTTACTCAAAATTGATATATGATGTAATTTATATTTGAACGCTTTTATTGTAAATGTGAGTTAAGAGTAAAATTTTTTATCTAATGTAGAAATTGCTCCAAGTGGCTTCAATCCATAATCAATTTTGAACCTATAATTAATTCTAGATTGTTTTTTAATGTAAAACCAAACATACGAAAAGTTGTCTAAATCACTTATAGGTCCAAAATCAATTATGTAACATGAAACTAAATATGCATACAATAATATTTTTATTTCCATGAAAGTGTTGAACTATTTGTTTGTATTAGAACTTGCATAGTGGTTGTTAAAAAGTTTGTCATAATTATTTTATATTTGTAATAATCAATAAAAATATAGATATGCTTACAAAATTTTCTAGGTAAATTAAATTTTCTAATTTGGTCAAATAATAGCTTTAAGGATTCACATTTATCTAATTCCATTTATTTCCAACTCAGCATAATAATTATCCTCATAACTGTTGTATATTCTACTCTATGGTTTGTAAGAAAAATGAAAATTCATGCTTTTTAAAGACAATGTACTTTGTCTAGATTTCTTGATAAAATTATAGTGGTATAAAAAAAATAGTAAAATATCAACTAATTTGTCGAGGCTTTGCAAAAAAACACAAGTAAAAAAGTTTAAAATTTTTATTCCATTCTTTAGTAAAATGAAATGTTAATTAATTTTGTTATTTTATCTTAATGAAAAAAGTTTAGACTGGTTGTAGACATCTAACTTTATTCGAAAATTTAATAAAAATGATAAAAATATTTTAACAAAAATAACTTAAAAATATACATGAAATAACTAAAAAATGGAAAAAAAGAAAATAAAATCAAATAGTTTTTAAGAATATGAATGTCTACAAACAAAAAAAGGTAATTAAATATATGTAGAAATAAAGAAAAATAAGTGTTTTGGTTAAATATTTTGGATATGGTCCAAAAAATATACAACCACTCCCATGATGGGATGAGCAAAAAAAGTAGAAAACTTGAAACATACTGAGAAAGGATTCTCTTTAAGAAAAATGGGAGGGATTTCATTGATTAAGGAGCTTGAGAAAGGAACAATGGTGTAGTTCTACAAAAGTTCATATTAGTGTTAGATGCAGATGGATTATGACCCTACTAAAGTGGAGGCAACAACTTCATCATTTGCCACGACACCAAGCCATGAATAGGTACCAAGATATATAATTTGTTTCGTGTCTCAAATCTCATGTTAGGTCTATTAATGTTTTTTTATTTTTTTTAGGGTAGACTTTTTGACATTTTTATTTATTAGTTAATTATATTTAATTTGCTATTAGGTTGATATGTTTGCCGTGGCAAGAGAAAGCTAACAACAACGAACCAATTTTTTTTTTAAGGAAACAGCCAAGATTCAAAACTTTCTTTTTACATAAATTATAAATTTTATAAAATCTTTTATAATCTTTATTAGAAAAAGTATTAATTAGATGCAACATTTTCTTAACCTAAAGTTTAAGGATGCAAGCCGTGATGGTTTGTTGCTCCAAAACTTTTCTCTAATGGCACTCTTAAATCAAAAGGAAGTTGGTACTAAGTCAAAATGTCAAATTAAAAATTTACAAGTAAAAATTAAAATTTTGTTAATAATATTATATTCAAATACAAGTATTTTGTTATTAGTTCTTAATTTAACAAAATAAATCTTAAACAACTTAATAATGGTCACGTTAGATGCACTTCTAGTTTGACCATTTCAAAAACTAAAAGAACCATTTTAAATGCATTTCTAATTTGATTTCTTTTATAAATCTTTAGTTGTAATAATTATTATTACATCGTTTAAATTATTTAATTCAAAAGAAATATTTAATAAGATTTGTACCGTTTAATTTGACTATTACTAAAATTAAAATAACCACGTTAGGTGCACCTTTAATTTGGTTTATTTTATAAAATATTGGTTGTTATATTTATTATTATGCTATTTAAATTATTTAAAATAATAGTCACTATGAATGCAGTTCTAAGTTGACTATTGTAAACAATAAAAATGTTTATGATCACGCACTTCCGATTTGATTATTATAAAAGGTATCATAATTTAACAATTGTCACTTTGAATGCACTTCTAACTTGACAATTAAGTTAAATAATCATTGTGATCACTTTGGATATATTTCTAATTTGGTTGTGGTAATAAAATTTTTAAAATAAATCCAAGAATATAAAAAAAATTAATTATCAAAATTAGAAACTTAACACACAAATCATTTCAAGAACTATGTGCACTTTGATTATCCATTACACATGAATATACATAGGAGCATGAGTTCATTCCTAACTAGCCTTGAAAAATAAAAATAACATAAGTTATTAAAACAAATAAAATATTAATAATATTTTGACAAAAAGGTATTTTTAATAATATTTTTTATTAAAAGGTCAAAACCAAAAATAAAATATAGGTAATTTTTATATTTTAATGGTGAAATAAATATTTATAAGTTATTTAATTTTGTACATTTAATTAGATGTAACCCTTCTTATCATAGACATTGTAGGGTGTTAATATCTTCCCAACTCGTAAGAGTTTCCGAATTTAAAATTTGGTTTTGTACACTACTTTTCTCTAAAAGGCTTTTTAAATGTTTTCTTAAATAAATATTAGTGGCGACTTCTCTGATTTTTAACATATTTTTTGTCATCCCTTCGAAATCCGCGTGTTGACCCTAGTCAGTGAAAATGTAATTTTTTTTTCATTTATAATTATATAAGATAACCACTTAATTACTCTTATTTTTTGTGTAATTAATTGTTTGTCTAAATAATTAAAAAATTATTGATTTTTGACTAATAATTATAGTGGTAATACAAATTTTAATTATTTGTTTGCTTGGCATGGTTATACTCTTCCCCTTGATTTTGTTGAATTAAAAGGGCTAATGAAAATTATGTGATTTAATACTATTTGAATAATTAAGTGAATACATGTTTAATATCATATTTTTTATATTGTTATACGAAAAAATATTTTCTGTAGGTGCTTTGGTTATGCTTTTGAAGAAGTAAGTAACGATATTCGTCATTACCAGAAATTTTTTAATAACTATTTTCAATGTATAAAAAATGTTGGAATTAATTTTTATTTTAAACAGTTAATCATATAGATGATTTTAATTATTTATATTTTAATCAACATTAATGATTTTTATTTTTACCATATATAATTTAAAATATTTTTTATTATTATAATAAAGGAATAAATTTAAAATATTTAAATTTCAATGAATACAAAATTGATTTTAATTAGCATAAGGCTTCTTTGAATTATAATTTATTATTAATTATTCATTAAACAATCTAATATATATTACATTGATCTGATTTATAAGTAATTTAGAAGATAGAGAGATATGATATTTGACTTTATTGTCTAAAGTTTAAATTAGTATTGATTATTAATGTGTTTGAAATTATTGTAGATATATAATTGAAATTATTGTAAGATATTGTGGATGATATTTGTCCCATTTGTCAGTTTTTACTTTAACTTGTATCAATTTTGTGTCTCAAATGTTTAGCCAGTGATCCTTCAAAAGTTTTGATTATCAGTTAGAGACTACTATAGAAAATATCTTATTCTTTATGTGAGTGATCATTTCAACAAGAGAAATGTATTAACACATTAGGTAATGGGTAAACATGGAGGAGAATCTTACTTTTGTATTTAAGGGGAGGGGATCTCTATGTCTTTTATTTTGAGAAGTACTATAGTGAGAGTAATTGTGATATCTCATTGTATTATTAAATACTTATGTAGATTTTTCTCACATCAGGTTTTGTGATTAAATTTTGTTTTACAATGACAATAAAATGTTTCATCTTTTAAAAAAAAAAAGATTATTTGCTCTATCTATATATAATATTTATATTATATAATAAGAAACAAATTAGATTAGACTTGAAAAATATATATTATATCATGTAAACAAGGAATAATTATAATAAAATCTAACATATTTTTAAACTAATATTCAATTACAATCCTTTATTCATAATAAATTTGTTGACTTTAGTCATGATTGAATGTCAGCGTAAAAAAAAATCTTTTACTGTTACCTTACCTGTATATCAATTAAACTCTAAAAATAAAAAACTCATGACATATAAATAGTTTAAATCGATATACAATTAATCACAATCATTCATTTACATAACTTTTAAAGAAAATGTTAATATGAGTAGAATCAACATTGTGATCAATTATCAACGTAAAATTTTTTATACTGAGAGGTGTATAAGTTAAAATTTTATTTTATTTTTTATTTTTTGCTATTATCCTTTTCTTGTGGATGTTAAATACATTTCTTATAATTATTAAATATATTTTATTTTTTATTTTTTGCTATTATCCTTTCTACTTACATAGTTTCTTTTTTTCCCTCGCATTTATCATACCAAAATAGGTTAAAGTTTATTTTGATTGATTTTGTCATAAAAAAATTTAAACAATCTTTCACAATTAGAAAATGCGACAAATTTGATCTAACAATCTTCCCTAAATATAGTCAATATATCTTTTATCAATGCAGTAACTTTGAATGTGATTCCTATTTTTACATGTTCACCTATTTAACCTAAATTTATGTTCTCAAGCTTTTGTAGCTAACAAACTAATTATTTTAACTGATTACAAACTTTATGTTGTTACCAGTTTATAAGTAATTGTAATATTTAGGAAACAATCATAAGATTTATTTTCTTTTAAAAAATAATAAAATTCATTTTAATTTCATCAAACAATCCGTTAAATTATTTGATAATTAATAAATATAACTTTGACCAACCTTATAAACTTTAAGTTAAAAAGTCTCTACCATCATAATAAAGTTATTTTTCATTGACTTTTTAATCTAATTTTGGAAGAATATGGTAAATTTGAAAAAAAGAAATAGAAAAATATCTCAACTTACACGAGTTTCGTAAATTTTCTGACACACTATTTTACAATTTGATAATTTTCAAAACTTTTTTAAAAGGTATGTTTACAATTGGGTCTCTCAATTATGAATAGTTTTCTTTTGGTTTTTTGAACTTAAAATTAATGTTTTCATGTTGTAATTTTTAAAAGAAATATTATTTGAATCTTTTCTTTAAACACGGTTAAAAACTTCACTTACGTGTTTAACAAATTATAAGTGGGTTATGGGGTTGATTTTGCATTCTTATTTCTAACCAACCCCTTGAAAAAAAAAAATCAGTCTGATGGTATTTGGACAGAAAATATTAAGGCAAAAAGTTAAATTTAAATTTAAATTGAAAAGGTTAAAAAGAAGTTATCCGTAAAAAAGCATTTAAGGCAGTTAATTGAAAATCCAGTGCATGGATAATTGAGTTTGACGAGAGCGGCGTTGCGTTGTTTTGACGCCTGGCACGCTCCCTATAAAATCTCTTCTATTTAGTTTTGTGTTTAGTTGCGTTTTTTTTTAAAAAAAAAACAACAAAACGTGTCTCTCCATTTGAATCTGGATCCAGCGCCTTCAAAATCACTTTTCAACCCAAACCCTATTTTTCTCTCTTTCTTCCCTGTTTGGTATCCGGATTGCGAAAATGGGGAGAGGAGCTAAGAGAAAGACGAAGCAGGAGCAAGGACCCAAACAGGACGCACCAGAAGAAAACAAGAACAAAGCACCTCGTGCTAAACGGGCCAAGACCTCCAAGCCTGAATCAGAACCTGAGTACTTCGAAGATAAGCGCAACTTGGTTAGTTAAACACTTCATTATCGCCGTTCACTATTTTGATTTCTATTGCAACCACTGCACCCAACAATAAACCTTCTCAACGATGGAGCCCAATTGAACCCTTTCATTTATTAACGACAAACCATTCATTCGCTGCTTCACTTCCCTTTTCTTTTCGCTCCTAGGTTTAGTCAACTATACTTGCTACTGGCTATAATAACTGTTTACTCTTCTTCTTCTTCTTCTTTTTTTGCATTGTGTTTCTTGTATCGCTTTTGCTAATGGAAAATGGTTTTTGTTAATTTGGATTGTGTAGGAAGATTTGTGGAAGGAGACATTCCCCGTTGGAACTGAGGTTTGTTCAATTAATAATTTGTAGATTTCTCTTCGTTTATGACTGCCGTGTTTTTTTATTAACTGTTTCCTATTGTTATGGCAGTGGGACCAATTGGATTCTGTCTATCAATTCAAGTGGGATTTCTCAAATCTAGAAGTGAGTATTGGATTGGGGCTGCTTAGGTTTTTGTTCGTGATTTGATTTTGAGTTTACTGATTTTTTTTTATTAGTTGTTGATGATATTGTGATTTGGGGCTGTGTTTTCAGAATGCTTTTGAAGAGGGCGGCGTGTTGCATGGGAAGAAGGTTTACCTTTTTGGTTGCACTGAGCGTAAGTAGCTTGTGGGGCTTTATGTTTTTTCTTGTCATTTTGAGGGCGAATGATCTGCTTGCTGTATTAACCATTATTTGGTTGTTCAACACCTGACGTTAGTCTTTTTGGCTGCAGCTCAACTGGTCATGTTCAAAGGGGAAAGCAAAGTTGTCTGCATACCTGTTGTAGTAGCTGTAAGTTGTCAAACTGGGCTGCTATATGTTTCATCATGTGAACGCATGTTGACCAAATTGTTTCTTGTTTTTGAGTTTTTTTTTTTTTTTCCTGAAAAAATGGAATGTTTGATTTTGCAAGTATGCAATGCTTCTAGCTTTGATTTGTGTGTGTGCCTCTCCTTGTGGGGCATGGTTCATTGGTATTTAGATGTAGATTAGATATTTAGAATCATATTGTTAGTGCTAAGATGTTATTTGGCAATGCCAGTGGTTTGAATGTGTATTGTCGTCTGTTTTACATGATGAAGCAACTTTGTATCAACTTTGATGTTTTGAATAATTGTTTTTTTATTTTAGTTGTGAAAATATTGCAATGTCCTTCTGCAGGTTGTATCACCTTTCCCACCATCGGATAAAATTGGGATAAACTCAGTTCAGAGAGAGTCAGAAGAGATAATTCCTATGAAGCAAATGAAAATGGACTGGGTTCCATACATTCCCTTGGAGGATCGGTATTCATCTCAATGTGTTTGTTTTTAGTGGTTTCTTTAGAGTCTATTTATGAAACATTGCTTCTTGGTTGTTTCTAAACTTCTCCGTATGGTTTTATGTCTTCAACAGAGATAGCCAAGTCGATAGACTAAAATCCCAAATATTTATCTTGAGTTGCACCCAGAGAAGGTATATTTTTTTCTTTGCTCCCCTTTGCAATTTTGTATTAGCTTGTTTCAGATGTTCTAAATGGGTTGTTTTTGGAGAAAAATATATACCTTCATGTCATAGGTTAACTAGCTTAGATAATGTTGTTATCGTGCTTTTGACTGTTCTCTAGTTATTTCTAGTTACCCTTTTTCACTTGTCATGGTAAATTTTGTATCATATAAAGTTGTTTACCATGTTAAATTTTGTTTGGTGGTTGTATCATTTTCTTCTCCAAGTAGCAAAAAACAATCTGTTTTGTGGTTGGTATATCATATTCTTCAACTTTCTTCATACTTGTGTATTTCTCCCCTCCAGTAGATGCCTTGTTTAAGTAATCCATGGTATGTTCCATTTGCGATGAACTTCAATCCACCATGCAGAAATAAATGAGTAATGTCGGGAATCTCTGAGCCTCGTAAAATAAATGAGTTTGTCGATCCATAAAAACTTTAAATGGATGTTTGGGAACTGAGTATTCATTTTTCAGTTTTTATATCATGTATGCAACTTGATGAATTGACCTTTTAATAATGTACTTATTGACATTTTTTATGTAAAGATTTTGTTTTACTCATGCATTCTATTGCATTGACCTTGATGTAGCTTATTTATGAGTATGATTCATCTTACCCATATTATAATCTGCGGTGCAGGTCTGCTTTAAAGCATTTGAAGTTGGATAGATTGAAGAAATATGAGTACTGCCTGCCTTGTAAGTCTACCGGCTTTAGAATATTACAATTGTTCTTATATATGTATATGTATACCAGGTCTATCTAATTAGAAGAAGATAATGACATTTTATAAAATGAAAAAAGTGAGAAAGATGGAGACTTGTGGATTCTGGACAGTGCTATTTTTTTAGCGAATTATTGATGCTTCATTTTGTAAAAGGCATAATGATTCTTCATCAGTTAAAGTTATTTATCATAAGATAGTTTTTCAATGAATGCTATTCTTTCTGTAGATTTCTATCAGCCATTTAAGGAAGACGAACTTGAACAGAGCACTGAAGTTCAAATAATATATCCAGCCGAGCCAAAGCCGGTAATTACATTAAAGAAAAACAAAATTCCTAGTTAATTGACAGTGTTTGGATTATTTGGTTTTGGAATCTTTTTATTTTGTATGATTGGTTATATAATGACCTTTCTGAATTACTTTCTTGCAGGTCTTCTGTGAATTTGATTGGGAATTAGATGAACTTCAGGTAACAAATTAACTTTTTCATGCTTGTATTTAGAGCATGTCAGATTAAGACAGCTCACTATTACTATTTTTTAATCATAGTTATCCTTTTACAATTGACTGTCCTAACAGCCAAGTTTCATGAAGCTTGACATTATTATGCAGGAAATTTAAGGGACCATTTGGTATGAGAAAATATTGTATTTTTTACTTTTAATTATAAAAATGCTACTTTATTTTTGTTTTATTTCATTTTTTTTTCAAATATTTGTATAGTAATAGTGAAAACAAGTCACTGTTTACCATACAAACATTTGAAAATAGTAAATAATCTCCATTTTCTATACAAAATCGTGAAAGTAAGATGCACTTGTGTAATTAAAATTTAAAACAAAATTTGAAAATAGGAAACCTTTATCAAATCAAATGAATCCTATTTGTTTCTGTTTGTCATTTAACATTTGCTGACTCTAAATGTCTGCATGTTGCTATGTTATTGAATTCTAAAACATGGTTGACTCTGGATTGTGGGATTGGGGCTGAGACAGATAAGGAGAGAAAAGTCTTTATTTGCCATTGTTTTGTATGTATTTCATTGTTTGTCCACCTTTTACCCTCCTAATAGAGGGTAAAAATAAAGAGCAATTGCGAAGTCTAATGATAATGAACAAAGGCCTTTTACTTACATCCATCTGTTCTATACGTTGCAGGAGTTTACTGATAAGCTTGTAGAGGAGGAGGAGTTATCAGAAGATCAAAAGGATGCCTTCAAGGTACAAAATAATAGAAAGCATCTAGTTAATCTAGAATTTGTGTATTTTTTTAAGTAAATAGTTAGGTTGATATTTTTGCTTTTTAGGAATTTGTCAAGGAAAAGGTTCGTGAAGCAAAGAAAGCTAATAAAGAGGTACTTTTGGTGCTGTTGTTTTTGCTCATAATGTTTTACTCTCTGCTTTCTGTTTTTTTTTACCTATTTTGCTTCTTGTAGGCAAGGGAAGCTCGCAAAAAAGCCATTGAAGAGATGAGTGAGGAAACTAAAGCTGCGTTTGAGAGTATGAGATTTTATAAGTTCTACCCTGTTCAATCTCCAGATGCGCCTGATGTATCCAATGTTAAGGTATGTTTAAGTATTCTTTTGTGATTTTTCCCTTCTTTTTGATAAAAGGATAAAATCATCAGGACTAATATGATTTCAGCTAGATGGGAATGTAAGTTATACTCTTTTTAATTTTATTTTTATTTTAATAAAAGAAGATACAAATCAATAAAAAGAAGATATAGACTAATGGAAAATATTAAAAAATGCATTTCCGAACTAAGGATACTCATTCCCTCTCAACTTATCACAGTACCCCCTTTAAAAAGACAATGTGCTTTTACACCAAGTTATTCCAAATTAGAGGTATGAAACCAGTGAACTGTGGTCTGCGCTATGCTTCCGTGGAATCATTGGTTCATTTAGCTTTTTCCCCTTCTTCTCATTACCCTGGTTCATATTGAATTCTGTGCTGCTTACAATTTATTGGAGGATAAAAAGTGGAAATGGTAACATCTTTATGGTTGTAACCATTTTCTTCGGTGAATAAATATCCCTAGTAATCTGCTTCACCACAAAATCTATTTTTCCCAGCATATTATGCAAAGAGCATACTTTTGGGTGGGATGTATTCCTTGGGTGGGATGTATTCCTTATGATAAATATACTACTAGACTTTGGGTCTGGTTGGATAATTTTGTCGAGAAACATCTAGAGAAGCAAAATATACAAAAAAAAAAAGAAAAGTAAACAACTTTTCCATAAGTTTTCTTAAATGATGTGACTTTTTACAACCTAATTTTTAAAGTCCTACATTTTGTAAAAAAGTTATGTGAGATAGTTTTTACATATTATTACAATTAGCTTAAAAAAAGTCCCACATCTTTTGTAGAGAGAAACTTTTATGACTTTTTTCTTTGTATTTTTTTTTTTCACAAGTGCTTCTGGTTGATTAAATGCATTTTCCTTGAACCTATAATTTACAGTGTATCACTATCTATGTTTGCAGTCTCCGTTCATCAATAGGTATTACGGAAAGGCTCATGAGGTTCTGTGATTGGCTCCAAGACAATAATGGCAAATTTCCTGGCTTGTTTTGCCAACAAAACAGATGTTTTGTTTATTATGAACTAAGAAGTTCAGGAGGCAACCCCCTGGTGCCCCATCAAATTTTCTTTGCCAGTGTAGTTGTTGTCTAAAGCGACATACAATGTAAAACTGTAGGTCAGACAGAGATTCTAGAGAAGTGAACTAGCTGTTGGGAGGAATTTAGACATGTTTCTTTCTTTCAAGTTGAAGAGAATTTCTGAGCTTCTGGAGCTGCAATTTGCATGGCTCTTACGTGTCTTGGTTTTCTCTTTAGATTATTCTTTTTCCCTTCAAAATTAGATGTATGACAGTTTTGATTATGAGAAGAAATTAATTCATTATTGTTTACGTTTAATGTAGTGCAATTGTGAATACGCTGTTTCTCATTTATAGTAGCTATTATGAATTTTTCTCAGTACAATTTTAAGATTTCAATTTTAAGAGTAGCGTTTAATATTTTGGGTGTTCAGTTTTATGTTTGTCATCTAGATTAAGGGCATGCTTGGTTGATATTCTTTAACCAAATTGTTTCTTTTGTGGTCCGAGTTCCAGGTTTCAACAGATAAGCAAACAGCTTAGATTTGTGAAGTGTTAATTATACGAGAATGTTCTATGAAGAGTAAAAGTCCTGAGGAATTTCTCTTGTGGTGAATGGTGATATATCGTAGGAATACACCTATTTCAAAATAAAATACACGTGGCCAGTATTTTAAAAAAATTAGTGAAAGCACAATGACAATGCTGCAATTATAATAAAATACAAATATATTTTAAATTATATGTATAGTTTTTTATTAAAATGATTAAATAAGATATTTTAATTTTTGAAAAAATAACAACTCAGTAAACATTTTATAAATCTTGAAAATTAAAAAATAAAAAAATATTCCCAAAATTCTATTTTTAATTTCTCAATTTAGTTTTGGATAACTAAAATTTACTCTTTTAGTCCTTCAAATTCATTCTGAGAGACAACATAATTTTTTTTTTAATTTGAAGAACTTAACAATATTTTTAATTGGGCTAAAAATAATTTAAATTTAAGAGATTAACTCGTATTTAAGTCTTATAATTTATATAAAGCAATGCCTGAACACTGTTTAAACAGAGAGCAGTATTCATAAACAAATTCAAACATCACACCTAATTTCAAACGAAGTTCCAAGAAACTAACGGTTAGATCTGAAACTGTTATAATAGAAGGACTTAGTTTTAAGAAACAGTGGATCTAAAACGGAGTTTGATTGGACAGTAGAATATTTAATTTTCCAAAATGTAACTATTTACGAGTCTTACAAATGAGTTAAAATTAGTTTACTTCAATTAAATGTTTGGTTTACATTTTTTCCACATATTCCCACGGTGCTTGAAGAATGACAGTTTTTGTTCACTTTCTACTCAAACTGTCGAACACGTATATAAGAACACAGGTATTCAGTATTCTTAGTGCTCTTTTATTAAATTAACGTGTAAGTTATGCTTTTTCTTTTTAAAAGCAAAATAGTATATATAATATTCATATAAATTAAAGGTTTCAGTAACCTGAAATGTAAAATGACATGATATGTAGATTATCAAATAATAATCTGCGTAACTTTTTTTTTTTTTTCGTTAAAATTTGGACAACTTATTTTCAGTCAAGTCGCGAAGCTATTATTCATCTATTAAAATACAACGGTGCTAATACGAAAAATATTCATATGAATTCAATTTTAAAGCGTTCAAAGGGAGTTTATTATAACCGGTCCAGTTATCATTATAAATAATTAGCAAAAATACAGGATATTACTGTATCTGTGTATTTACATTTCTATTTTAATATGTTATAATAATTTTAGAGTTTTTATTTAATATTTTTTGTAAATTTTTATATTTTGAAATATAAATTGTTATGTGACATATTTTGAAATATATTTTGTTAATTTTATATTTTTTGTTTATGATAACATGACAAAAACATGTCATATCATCAATGGATATGTCAGATATGCAATGAATATGAAAAAATTGAAAGAGGAGAGTTTGAATAGAACTCAAAATATTGCCGCACCTATATATTTGCATGTTTATTAAAAATATTTATCATGAAATGTACGCATATATTAATAGAGAGAAGTTATACTGTGAAAGTGGGATCAATCATAAAATATTTAGAACGTAAAATAGTTATAAAATGTGGACACTAAAATGTCATATTCCCATTATATAATATATATAGTATATAATATAATATCATATATTATACATTGCAGATATAATTGGATAATTATATATGTTGAATATTAATATTTTAAAGTAATTTTTTGCTTAAAGTTATAAGGTTAGTACAGTAGTAAAGTATATGTTTGGAAAATAAGAGGTTATGGGTTTAAGTCCCTCTTATGACAAATTAGTTTTTTTTTTTAATTTTAAAATAGTTGTAAGGGTAGAATAAGTATTTTAAAAAGTAGACATAAAAAAGGGGGTATTGTCTTTATTAATAGTATAGAATATAGATATATAGTATATCATATATTATAAATAATAGATATAGTTGGACAATTATGTATGTTAAATATAAATATTTTAAATAACTTATTGCTTAAAGTTATAAGGTTGGTTTAGTGATAAACTTTAAGTTTGGGGAGTGAGAAGTTGTGGGTTCAAATTTCTCGTATGCCAAAGTAATTTATTTTTTAATTTTAAAATAGGTGCAAAGGTAAAATAAATATTTTGGAAAATGGACGTCAAAAGGGGTATTCTTTTTATTAATAACATAAATATAGTATATAATATAATATCATATATTATACATTATAGATATAATTGGACAATTATGTATGTTGGATATCAATATTTTAAAGTAATTTTTTGCTTAAAATTATAAGATTGAGTGTTCATAGCTTGAGTGTTCACATTGTCACACAGGTGTGAGTGGTGTCAAAGAAAGTTTTTTAGTTACTGCATTATCCAAAAGGATCTAACCTATGCCTTAGATGCTTGAATTTTTTTTTATTATTATCACAAGTCATGATTACTCTCCCATGAGTGTGATGTTAGAAAAGTTGTTTCTTTTCCCAGATTTTCCACATGACATAAAATTTACATATTGGAACATTTAAGAAAAGGTTCTTTATTTAATGTTATTTACAAGATTGTTTTGTTATTTGATTATATATATATATATATATATATATATATATATATATATATATATATATATATATATATATATATATATAGAGAGAGAGAGAGAGAGGGAGAAGTGTGTGTGAGAAAGACACTTATACATTGATATGCAATTGCAACTCTTATAATATTTTAAAAGTTACATAAATGAAGAGTTGTGATTCACATTGTATAAGTGTTAATCTATCTCTATATGTATATATTCTTACTGATAAAAAAATTTAGAATAGTTTAGTTTTTATTTGTATTTTTATTTTTTACGAGAACCATTAAAATAAAACCTAATTTAAAATATAAACTTTATGAAATCATTCAAACTATATTAATACTTATATTTTAAAATTAATCATACTATAAATGAAATTAGTTCTTAAATATTAATTTTAAAATTAACTTTATCAAGTTGCAAACAAATATATGTTGTGTTCATTGTTTATTTGAGTTTACAAGAAAAAAATAAAAATTAAGAATTAAAAATTGAGCTAAAAATATCTATTTATAATCTTATTTTCATTTCTATATCTAACATTTCTTTCATTTATATCTTTTTTTCTTTCTTTCCTAATAAATTAATATTAAAATTATAAAAAAATTCTTATACTTAAAAAAAATTAGTGTTATAAAAAAGTATTTTGCATTAACTATTATTCAACAATATTAAAAACAAGAATTAAAAGAATTTGATAATTGTTAGAAATAACAAAAAATCAAGTATAACATCACGATTTTTTTAATGAAATTAATTTATCTATAAAATAACTTATAAATTCATAACTGTATTAAAATAATTGGTTATCATATAAATAAGTATGACTAATTATAATGGTTATTCCGATCAATGTGCTGTTTTAAGACAAAATCATAACAAAGAGTCACCAAACCACAAAATAGACAATACCTTAAAACCTTTTTCAAAACTAACTATATAACTGTATTCTAAACCTGAACCCAATACATTTTTCACTAATTTTCATCGCTTCTATAAAATAATTTAGTACACTAATTTTTGACTTATTAAAAGAGTCACAGTTCTTTAATAGCTCATAATACAATTCATATAAAACCTTTCGTCATAAACAATTAATTGGTCTTATTTTGATTGTAATTCTTGACCTTCCTAATTGCCTGTTAAATTTTTTCCCATAATTTGTTCTCATATCTTAAATTGTATGTATACGCAATGTCTATGCTCACACTTAGTAAATACTAATACTAAATACTAATAGGATGATATAGTGGTGAAACACATGAATTAGTCCGAGATTCATTGATGCAGGGAAATTTGATATTGTTCATTAGTACTATGAAGTTGCAGGGAAAATAATGGTCTAAGTAAAGAGTAAATCCCAGATAATTAAGAGCTGAACGTACACAACTTTTCAGTTTCACCTCATCAACAAGAAGAATTGGCAGCCCAAACAATATGAAGAAGATGAATTCATTTATCTTTTTGCATCACAACCTTCTACCATACGATCATAGATATTGAGGAGAACATTTCCACATGAGCACTGGAAGACTCATGTCTCAAGATAAATTCTAAACACTCCAAACTCCAATAAACTGTGTTACATATATATTAACTAAATAACAATTTAATATATCCTCTCCAAGTGTGTGAAGTGTACCATTAGATAACAAGTAATTCCACTGGTCTAGCTAATCAGCAACCAAGGTTTTTTCTTTTTTAAAAAGGCAATGAAAGTTATATGATAATAAAAATATAATTTATATTATATATAATAGTGGGGAGGAGAGACATGAAGATGTTGCTATGCATGTCACATCTACCATTCAACCCTATAACGTAGGTTGGGTGGCATCATTTTATTACCACTTGCATCTTGATCAACATTGACCGCACTTTGAGCAATGGCCCTATTCATTGAGGTCTCTCTATAACCATTGATCCCTCCAATCTCATTGAAAGTCTTTGGAGCAGTTACTTGATGGGGCCCCACAGAATAGAAGCCAGCACTGAAAGTGTTGAAGTCTGCTTTGGTTGTCACAGAATGAGGCAACTTGTTGATTTCAGCCACCCCATCATTGGTTTGATGAGTTGGAGAGTGCTCTTCTTGTTTGGCCATGGAACTCTTTTCTCCCTCAGTTTCCCTGTAGTTGTTGAGGTAAAGCTTCAAGGGTCCAACATAGTTCTCAAATCCAAGTGTTGTCATGGCCCAAAGAAGATCATCTCCATTGATTGTCTTCCTCTTTTCCCTCTGGCACTTGTCTGAGGCTTCACCAGTGATGAAGCTTATGAACTCGGACACACACTCTTGCACTGTTTCCTTGGCTTCCTTTGAGATTTTTGCATTGGCTGGGAGAGCCCTTTTCATGATGCGGCTAACATTGGCTATGGGGAGGAACCTGTCTTGTTCTTTTGAGGAGCTGTCTGAGATGTTACCAGATGTTGGACTTCCCACAGGACTGCTTGTTTGGTTTCTCTTCCCTGTCATGTTCAAGAGCCAGAGAATGGAATAGAGTACTCACTTAATAAGCTAAACAAGTCAGATTCTCACCTTCACCCTTTTTCTCCCTGTGTGTGCAAGTGTAAGTGTACAAGTTATGCTTAGCTTAGGTGCTGCATGCGGCCTTTAATAAGGGAACAAAAGTTGGAGGGATATAAAATGGAAAAGTGGAAAGGTGCTTTCATGTGGAATATTAGAAGAAAGCAAAGGGTGATCGATGAACAAGATCACAAAGGGTGGTCTTTATATCGATTAGGAGGACCCCATGGCACTTGGTCATATAAAATAAAATAAAATAAATTAAACAAATAGTACTTTTATTCAATGACCATGCACAACTTTCAAATTTAAATCAAATAACACAACACCTTGTCAGAAGAGTGATTAATTAGAAAAGTTTATATACATATACATATATATTGGAAAAAATGAACAAATAGATAGGGTCGGCAATGCTGATTATTTAAATATCGTTCTGGAATCTTGTGTCTAATGGGTCATGTGAGAGATTATTATATGAATTAAATAAAATTTTGAGGGCCAGAAGAGAAGAGACAGGAAAGTTCAAAGTTTAATATGGAACTTATTCATGAGTATAATGCAGTGGATTAAGTTCAAAGTTGTGACATTGGGGTTTGGCAAAATATTTCGTATATATCCCATCTTCGTTGAGGTACTTAAGAAAAAGAGAAAGTGCTTTCCAGATAGATCAGGAACTAAACTAAATATCAAAGCCTGTCATTGTTTGAAAATTGCAAGGTAAATGATGAGAGAATGATTATGGAAAACTGTTTGCTAGAAGACACCGCGCTTCATAAATTGATGTTGGCTTTTAATTAGTTTGGAATTCTTAATCAGACCCCATAACGTGAATTATTCGTACTAGTGCATATGTTATTTTTGTACGGCTTTTTAAAAAGGGGCTCAAAAAGATGAAGCAATGGGATATATGCTTTCACTTTGCCATGCTTTTGTGTTGCTTTGTCTCACTGAGATTCTTCCATCACATACATATTGCAGGACAGTATCATCTCAAGGCATCTCAACCCTCAGTCCCCAATTTTCTTCTTTTCCTCCTTACTATTTCTCCAAACAATGCAATTAATGTGGAGATAAAAGAAAAAAAATTGCATAGACAAAAAGAGACCCTTTAACTTTTGTATTTCCCCTTAACGAATATGTCTCAAACTAGCTATGTTCTTTGATCAGTTCCAACCTGTCAAGACTCACCTACATGATTCTGAGGAAAAATATCAGAACCTCACAGATTAGAGCTATCAAACAGGCTTCTGACACATGGAAGCTAAATCCACCAAGCATGTACTAATAATATATATATTATTGGACCGGCTCTTACGTATTGTCTTAGATTTTAATTTGTTGTTAAGAGAGGTAGCTGCAAGCTGCTGCACATACAAAATTCAATTAATGAATGGACTTTTTTTTCTAAATAAAAGTTTAAGTGAATGAGGTTTCAAAACTTATGTAAGTTTTCACAATCTAAGAGTGTTTACGGAAATAATTATAGATTACCTGCCAACAAAATCTTTATATTAACAACGAAATTTGGACTCCTCTTTTTAATTAGCAGTATAGTTTTATTCTTATGACCAACCATTGTTGGCCAATTATTGAATGGATGGATTAGACATGCAAATTGATTATTTGCATTATACCATCACAATAATCTCTACTTTAGTTTGACAAAGTTGGAATTTTTTAAAGTCAAACATAGAAATATATTAACAACGTACGATGACACGTAATCAGACGCATAAAATATAGTGCATACATAAAAAGAGCAAATTTGTCAAGATCTGAATTGTTAAACCTTCCCATACGCAAATACAATTTAAAAAAGATATCAAATAATAGTTATGGTCTCTAATGAACCCATGTTAATTGGGGTAGTGTCCAATCGAAGAAGATTAACAAAAAGTTTCATGCACCTTGCTCGTTCCTGTTTTAGTTACCATTCCATGCTAGTGTTTAAAGGGGGCAATAGTTCATGTTTAGATTCTATTCTAGCTGTTTACCAATCATCAATTTCTTGTTTCTTAAGAATTAATGGATTTTATTTTATTTTTTAGTTTTTGAAAAAAAAAATTAAAAATAGTTTTTAAAACTCTATTTCAAAAAAAAAAAGAAAAATTATTTAATAAGTGTATTTGAATTTTTTTTTTGAAAATGTAAAAACAGAAAAACTTTGTTTGTATTTATCAAAATTTTAGCAAAATTAAAAAATTAAAACTGAAAAACTATTATAAAAAATACTGCACAAACTAAGTTTTTAGTTTTTAAATAATAAAATACTAAACAAAGTTTGACAAATAAATCCTTATTCTTTGGGTTCAAATATCTGCTGTTAGTTTCTTTTGATAAACTTGTATGCTAGCTGTACTTCTGTTTCGATCCTTTTCTTCCACTAAGAACAAGCAAGGTTGTTTATACGCTGCTCTGCATCATCCAGCAAATATGCACTTTTTTAATTGGAATACTGTTGCATGTATATAAGTTAAAATGATAATTCCAAAATCATTGCATACAAAGTGGAGTTGTTTATATGGGCATTCTGGTTGAGAAACTAATAGTACTTGTAGAGAGTTTGTCAACTGTGTATGTATGTTACAAGCTTAACTTTATTGTGTCTGTAAAGTTGGAAAATAATTGTTTGCATTTGGTGAAAGTTACTTACGTGAAGTGAGATTACATCATCATCGATTAAATATTCATATTATATGTGTGAGAATAGTATTTGCTTGTGCTTGTGCTTGTGCTTATGCTGGTAGCTTGAGGATTATAGACAACTGAAAAAAACAATTTGAAGATAATACCCAAATGGTTCTATTTTAGTTATTATATATTAGCAACTCTGCTTGTCAACTTGCCGGCTTTCAGAGTCTGCAAGAAAGTCAGATAAGATCACAATTAGAATTTAGAACTGAGAAATATGATGAAAGGGGGAAGAACAACAACATTGTAAACGTAATTAGCAGGCTCACCATATATAATACTCATAACATTCTCATACTCTATGTCTACACACTATTATGCAATATTTTTTTTTTTTTAAAAAAGACTCGAGTATGGTAAAATATAATTTTTTTTTATAAATTGCTTATATTTTATCATTATTTATTAGTAACGTATTATTTCTGGTTTTTGACTTCTTGATTTTTTTTTTGGAGAAAACTTCTTGATAAATTTATTGAAAACCATAATCAAATTTAAATAAAAATATTATATATATTCATGATAAGATAACATAATACCTACAGTTCCACAAATTACATCATGATCAAATTATACTGCTAACATTTTTTCATTGTACGATAATAATAATATAATGAAAATTCAATTTAAGTCTTTAAGCAGGAAATTGGTTGTTCACCTAGGTTTCTTTTTTTAATTATGTTTTTTTCATTCTTAATGTTAAAATCGATTCTGGTACAACTTAAACCCAACAACTTATTAATATATAGTGATAATTTAATAATATATTTTATTATAGTTATCAAATAAAAAAAATTAAATAATATAATAATTAATGTAAGAGTAAATTACACTTGCGAATTATAATAAAATTATCCATCTTTTTACGTTATACATAATTTAACTAATTTGATTTTTTTTTTATTCTTGAACAAGGTGCTAGGAAGATAACTTACAACCAGCTGACATGATTCCTTTACAATTAATTTGATATCTTTGTATATATTAAGGTGTGATGCTTTTGCTTCTTTATTTTCACATTCAACGTTAAATCTAAATTATATGCTTTAGTCCTAATGTAGTCATTGACATTGTTTGTACAAACGCATGCTGGATAATGCCATCCATATGTTAACATGAGCAAATCTTTGCAGTTTGCGAAATTATGGTGAAAATAAGTTACAAAATTATTCGAAGACAGTAAACCAAGAAGTTGGTTGTTTTTCATGTTCGTTTTTTTTGTTAAAATTTTGTCAAATTCTTTTCTGAGGTTTAAATTGAATTCTGGAGGAAATATTTCAGCGTGTTATTTCTAAATGAAGGATTCTGAAAAAGACAATGATGAGTTGTAATTTTTAGGTCAATAATACACAATAGTTGTGACGTGAGATCAATTTGTTAGAATGGTGCCAAATTTATTAAAATTATAAAATACATCAAGCATCTTTAAATTTTGTAATTTTTTTATGGATAAAATATTAATGTTATTAATAATATTAGTTTTTATTAGTGATATGGATTGAACCCACACCTTTGGTCATCTCTTTACTTTGACAGCTTCTTTTAGTACTTTCTCAGTTATTATTCACACTTTCTCAATATTTACAATATTTTGCAAATTCTCAAGGTACATTTACTTCGTCTAATCAAAGTTTTTTTTATAGAGCATTGAAAGCAGACTTTCATGGTGTATGCACTTCTACTAATTTTTTCAAAGAACACTCATTAACTTCTTCGTTGGTTTTAATCAAGCTTCCTATGCCATATCTCCTCACTTTAAAGACAACAAAAATTAAGTTTTGTAAATTCACAAAAAGCATTATGAATATACATAATGTATTCCGAATCAATTGATATGGAATATATTATATACATTTCAGATTAGGTGATCCATAATGCAAATGCGGACTTGACAATTGTATTCTGAATCACCTAATCTAGAATGGACGTAATGCATCTCGATCAGTTGATTCAGAGTATACTATATATATTCCAGCTAAGGTGATCCAAAATGCAAACATGAATTTGACAATTGTGTTTTTGGATTAGTTGATCCATAATATATTATGTACATTTCGGATCAAGCGATCCAGAATTGTAAAAAAATTGTATTTTGGACCAATTAATCCAGAATTTAATTTTGTGTTCCGAATTTTTTGATCAAGAATAATGCAAATCAATCTTGAATACCAATAATGATGCACATGGAACACTTCAAACCAATCTTAGTCAACAAGAAACACAAAAAAAAATTATACTCGAACGAAATTAAGTTTTTACATTTTAAATAATACTTAAATCAACGAATAATACCTTAGAGATTTGCAAGAACATCTAATTATTAGGAATATACAATAGGGTACAATGTGTCAATTGATGTTTAACACGCAAGATGAGCAACTAAGCAAGATCATGCACAAACACATAACAACACAGTAAAAATAGATAAGCTCAAGAGTTTAAAAATCAAATAATGATAAGAATATGTTTAAATTTTGTAAAATATTATAAACACTGAGAGATGCGAGTAGCAAATAAGGGGATTCTAAAAGAAATTGTCTCCTCTTTCTTTTAGTCACCTTATATCTCCTTTTAAAATTTTGTGATCTCTTTATCTCTATAAAACTAAAAATTCAATTTTGTGATCAATGACTAGACAATATTTTAGTGATTAGGACTAAAAAAAATGCTTTCTTTTTTTTTAAGAATAATAAAACATGAACAATTTCCTCTAGACACCCACATCCGAACTCAATTATTATTTTGTTTTTTATGAATAAAACAATTTGGGAAAATTATATGTGAATATCTTCTAGCTAATGGATCATAGTTATAAAAATCCTTCGAGAATTTTTCCCTGCACCTCCATAAATTTTTAAAATGGCAAAAATACCCTTAGTAAAAATAGTAAAAATTTGATTACCATGAGTCTCTCTCTTTTCCTACTTTGTTTGCACTTCTCCTTCTTGCACCTTTCTTGTTTTCGTATCTTGCAAGTCTTTGTTTTTCTCCATTGAATCAGTGCATTTATCTTCTTCTTCGTTTGTGTGTTTGTGTCCTTTCCGTTTATGTTTGCTTTTGTTTGTGTTCATCGCGTTTGGATTTGCGTTTTTCTTCTTTCACCTAGTACATTATCTTAATCCTTTTGCATTTTCAAGAAATCATGTTTTTGCAAATTTTTTTACAAGTTCAAATAGGTCTATCCGAACTTGTAAAAAATTTTGTAATTTTTTTTTTCCACAAATTTTTTTAAAAGCCCGAATGGGCATGTCTAAACTTGTAATTGAAAATTTTAGACTTTTTATGGAAGGTTATGTCTCGTTTTATTTAAATCCAAAGTAATGATTATATATATATTAAGTTGCACTCATACAACGTAACATGCATACTTGTTTTTTATTATAAAATAGAAATCCTAATTTGTTGTGGGACAAGTTGACCAATGAAAGGTGTTTGAAAATTACAGTGGAACCGACATCGGAGTTTTTAAACAAGGCAGTGAAATCGATGATGGTGGGTAGGCCGAGGTTGTGAATGGCGAAGACAAGTAATGCTATGGACATGGTGGATGCCTCTGGTTATTCCTTTGCAGTGTCTCTTCAGTGAAAGGGATGACCATAGAACAACACCCGAACTTCATTGACTAAGGACCAATCAACACTTCCTTTTGTGCTGGAATTGTGGAATCTGCCAGAGGTTCCGTCGGAGGTGCAGGAGAAGATTGAATGAGGAAGAAGAAGGAGGTGCAGGAGACAAAACTCGAAGAAAAGGTAGCTTAAGGAAGAAGAATGAAAAAAATGAGTTAAGTTATTTTTTTACCTATCTTTTTTACTTTATGGAGATGTAGGGAAAAATTATGGAGATATGGTGAGAAATTTTCAAATCCTCCCAACCAAGTTGGACCAACCTGGTAGGTTCAGTTTCTCTTCAATCATATTGATCCAATTTAACTTTTTTAAAAGAAAAATTAATAAAATAAATAAAAAATGAAAATCTAAAAATGAAATCTAAGACATGAAAATTATTCAATAAAATAACTTACCACTAAATCATAATAATTAGTTAAATTGGAAACTAAAAAATATAATTTAATCAAACAACATTTATATAATTTTTCATGCTTCATTATTAGAATTTAAAACTTGAGTTTGTAGTTATTGATTATGTTTTATAATAATTTTTTAATTATTAGTTTATGTAGTTATATATTTAAAGAAATAATATATTGAATTTAAAACTGGAATATGAATTCATCAAATTAGGTTAGTAATATTATTTTTTTTTATATTTTTTAATATATATCGGATCAAAGATCCATACGTCTCGACAAAGTCAATAATTGTAAATTTCAAGTGGACAAATCTTCTTGGCCACCTTGTAACCGTTTATTAGGACAATCTTGTCCAATTAAATAAGTTTTTTAAAACACATTATGAGTGAGTTTGTTAAAGTTAAAAAAAAGTGATTTATTTATAAATTGATTTTATAAGCAACATTTTCTTGTGTTTGGGAGCAATTAAAAGAGTTTTTTTAAAAAAAAAATAATTATCTGCTGTGTTTATCATAAAATAATTTTTTCATTAAATTATATTTAGAAACTACTCCAACTAGCTAATCAAAACAAGCTGTTCTGAGCGTTTTTCCAGCTTCAGTTTTTTTAAATCAAATATTTAAATTTTTTTAATAAGTATTAATTCTATATAAATAAATAATTTTTTTCTCAGAAAAAATTTAAACAAGATCACTATACTTATTTTCAATTGGAGATAATTCTAATAAAATTACAATGAAACTATACAGATAAACTTTTCCTTTAAATATACTCGACCTCAAAACTATTAATTAAATTGAAATAATTTCATATACTAATATGCAGTATATTTATATGAAAGTTTATAAATTAAGTTTGAATTCTAAAAGCAATTTGAGTCTTTTACATAATTAAGTTTTTAGACAAATTTCTAACTTGTAAATATATTTTTAAAAACAACCCAATATCATATAATTAAGTTTACTCTCCAAATTATGCTTAAATTAAGCACCCAAACATTAAACCATAGTCATAGTTAGTATTGAATAACACCATATATTTTCTTTCTCCTCAGAAAACTTTAGTTTCCATGATTTTTTTTTTTGGAAATTTATAAAAATAAAAATTAGCTTTAGTATTAAATTTTAAATTTTATAAAAATATTTTTTTGTTTCAAATTTTAAAATCTATTGTCAAATCTTAACCTACTAGAATCTATCTTCTTCATTGCGACTAACGATGATAGTCGAATATCGATGATACTGATGATGAATACAAGAGGTAGTCGTTAGAGAGTGATAACGACACTTGGCAATGGTGGTCAACAATTGATTGTCGATGGTCACTATTGGTGGTCGCGACTAGTGGTGTTAAGTGATAACAAGTGATGAACTAAAATAAAAATAAAAATAGAAATTGCAAAATTATTCATTGTTTATGGAGTAGAAATTTTTTTATGAATAACTAATTAATCAAATTATAATCATTTTAGTCAATTACACTTTTTTTTTAAAAATACATTTTAAAACAAAAAATAGACCATCTTACCAAATGAGACTTCATGTTTCTCTTTTCGTGTGAAAGAGAAGAATTTGTGTCACAGGAGATTTTTAAATATAGTTGTTACTAGTAAAAAAAATATTATTTAAATGTTTATAGGGGCTATTCCAAACTCAATTAGGGACAAGGTTTTCAAAATTAGATCCATCATTCAACGGGGTTGAACCGAATATAATAAAAACATTATTTTTTTATATTTTGTTACTAATATTGTAAGCAAAAAAATAAACTATGTATAATTTATAGTACATAAATATGATACATCTTATTTAGTTTTAGATATTTTTTTGCAAAAAATTATTTTAAATATTTTTTATAGCTTTAAGTACTTTTTGAAAATATTCCTTATAAATATTTTTTGTATTCCGTAATACTATTAAAACACTTCTCATTCGTGTGCCTAAATTTTCAAGAATCACTGTTTTCCATTTTTTTTATTTTTTTACCTATAATTTTATTTTTTATAAAAAAATGGGGTTAACCCGTGAACTGATTAGTTTTCCCGGCTTTGTGCTGGCTTAACTAGTTTTTTTCCAGTTTTGAAAGGTCCTAATTATTAGGAAACAATGGACCAAACACTGGTCTAGTTCCCGGTTGAACCAGTTGGTTCGGTTTTCAAAACCTGAATTAGGAATAAACAAAGTTTTATGATATATTTAATTATCTTCAAAAAAATATATATGTTGTACATTTAATCTAAATTAAATAATATTACAATTTTTCCACAGTCTGGAAAAGTTAGTCTCGGTTAGTCGTTTTTTGTCCTTTTTATATTAGGTCAAGGCACTGTTCCTTGGGGATCTAGTATTGGGAGTGAGCAATTTACCTTTAGGTTAGTTTGGTGAGATCATGTGTGGAGGTTGTTTCATTTCTTTGACCTGGTCCACAAGCCCCTCGGCCTCAATCTCCGAAGGAGTGAAGAGGTTAGGAAGTTTCTGAAGCTGAAGTATGACCTGTGTAGCTATGGTTCAGGTTATTACCTTATTCAGCCCCTTAGTATGTTGGGTGTCGTGATACTTACCAATTTTGGGGGTCTTATAAGAGGTCGGACCGTATGTCAACTATAATATGTTGCTTCAATTGATATGATTTCTCATTTTGATTGGGCGTGTCTTGTCCATCAACGGGTTCCAAGATGTGTTGTCTACATGGTATATGTCGATAGGTGTAATAAAAACCCTTTTAATGATGGGTCACGGTTCTTGAGGTGACATAATTTGGTCTTGACGCTTCAGACTCTGCTTCTTCACATCTTGTTGCCTCTTGGTAACATGTTGGACGCCTCTATAAAGGGTAGTGCTTTTAATTGTTTCCTAGGAGTTCATTTGACAAGGTATGTAATCATTTTCCCTTTTTCCTTCTTGTTTGTTTTTAAAGAGGTTTTCACTTGCGTTGTTCTTAGTTGTTTTTGGTTTTTCTGTTTGAATAGTGAAGATGAGTAGTGAATGATGGATGCTGAAGTTGATTATTAGGTGGTATATCCTTGGGCCTAAAAGGATGTATTTAAATATAGAATTGTGTATGATAATTAGGATAAGACTCGTCTGTTGAGGTGGAAGCATGTCTTCGTCCAAAACAGTGTCAAAGAAAATGTTTTGTGTGAGTTGTGCAAGTATGGTGAATTTTCCTATGTGATGCCATAAGGGCATGAATGGACCTTTTTTAAGTGTTATGAAATGATGATAGGAAATATCAGGGTGCGACTATTGTTTACAAGTTTTCAAAAGGGAGTTTTGATACATGTAAATGTAGCCCTATTCAATTGCATCTCAATAGTTGGACATTTATGTGAGAGTTTCAGATTATGTAAAGTGATCGAGGTCATGTAAACCTTGTGGATATTCTTATGGGAGAGGTCACCTATCCTTGTATGCCTCATGTTATAAGTTTAAAGAAAAATTTTTCAAGGTACACGCTCCTAAGCATAATCTTAACATGTTAGATGACTTTCATTTGTATTGGATGCATTGCGCTTAAGTTCTATGGGGGACTACAACAAGCACACTTAACCCTGGAAAGTAGTCGGTGGTAAAGCAACTAGAAAGTTTAGGTTTTCATCATACGGGCACAAGATTATCATTAAAGTATGACACTATGAGTTTGAATAAATATATTGTAGTAAAGAAACCCTTGTTGGCCTTGTTTTCTCAATCTTTTTACCAAATTTTAAGTTTTGTGCCTTACAGGGATCTCTTGTTTTGAATTTTGCAAAGGGATATAGTGTTGTTTATGAAAGAAATGAAGAGATTATGGAGTCAGAAGGAAACTTTTACAAAGAACAAAGAGACACCTGTTGTGACCCTAATGACTGGTTCAACGTCAAAGGTAGCAATGATGGAGGTCAATAGGGGAGATGATCAGGCGGTTAGGAATAAACGTCGACGTGCCAAGATCCAAAGCTCTAGAAGCAAAGTCTGGTAAATTTGTGCAAAGGGGTGGAAGCCTTATAAAATTGGTAATGGTGATGTCGCTTGGTAGCGATGATGTTGCTGGTGGTGAAGATCATGTGCACAACCTGTTGAAGGAGTGTAGAGGGCTAATAAAAGATTTGGAAAAAATAGAGAAAGAAAACAAATAAAATTTGAGTGTTACAACAATGTGAGCAATGAAAGAATGAGAGAACATTGTGTTTATGTGAGGAAGAAGACAAAAAACTCAATTGCTAACTAAGCACCAAAATAGGGTTTTGATAAGTACATTGTGTCTATGTGAATAAAGAATGAGAGAGCATTGTGTCTATGTGAGCAATGAAAGAGTGAGAACACTGTATTTGTGAAAATAATAATTTAAAGTATTTAATGTTAGGTCTTTACATAAAAGAAATTAAAAATGTCTCGATGACATGACTTGATAAAAAATGTAACATAAAATTATTAATCTGCATCACAGGGATATCAAAACCCTCTAATTAAAGAGGGTATCAACATCATGGGGGATATATCATTTACTTCTTTTATTTTATTACATCACTAATAAACTTTCTATAATTGATTTAAATTTATTAAAAATTATAATTTTGTATTAGTGTGATTTTTAATTAAGAGAGTATTTCTTCTAAGTTTATAGAAGTTTTTAATAAAGGGTGGAATGAAAGAAAATAATTATTTAATACAAATAAGAGATGTATAATGTATTTGAAAGAGGAAGTAAATTGTGTTATGAGAAGTGATGGTAGGTTAATATAATAAAAGAAATATAAAGAAATTGTGAGTGGAAGAGAATAGACGTGAATGGGAGAAAAGGCATGGCATCTGACACGTAAGAATAAAGCGTCCAAATATGTTCCACGCAAGCGGAAGAGTTTTGAGTTTTGAGTTTTGAGTTTTGTGGCTCAACACAAGTGACCAAGATCCCCACCAATCCCAAAACCTGGGCGGCTCATCTTTTCACTGCCACCTGTCCTCCTTATAACCACTCTCCACTCTCCACTCTTCACTCTTTCTCACCCATGGCTTGTTGTTGTTGTTGTTCTTCTTCTTCTTCTCTACTCTTACTCGAACTCAGACCACGCCGTTCCCTTTCTCACTACAATGTTGCTCTCCGCACACGAATCCGCGCCATCAAGGAAGAAGGTGCCGTCATTGACAGACTCAACGACGTCAAATGGACTGGAAATCACAACTTTAATGGAAGCGTGGTCAAGTACGTCAACGTCAACGTCAATGGCAATGGCAATGGCAATGGCAATGGCAATGGCTTAGCGGTGGAAGATTCCAAGCGAAGAAACAGGTTGGAGGAGATTGGAAAAGAGGAGGCCTGGTTCAAAAAACAAAGTGAGCAAGCACCGATCCAGGTATCATTCTATTTCTCCAATGTTAGTTACCAGTTACTTCACCTATAATGATTTCATGTGTGATTTTCTTTTGTAGGTGGCCGTTGCGCCTGGTGGTCGTTGGAGCAGGTTCAAGACTTACTCCATCATCCAGAGGACGTTCGAGATTTGGGGATTTGTTATAACCTTTTTCTTCAAGTCTTGGTTCAATAATCGCAACTTCTCTTATCAAGGTTTCTTGTTTGGCTTCGCATCATCATCATCATGTCATCTCAACTCACCCTTAGGCGCCACTCGCCCTCCGTTATATGTTGATTTTATGCTTTCTATAAACAAATGCGTAATCTATTCAATGTGTTACTACTAATGGGAGTGTTTTCTATCACCACTCCATACTAGAATTATTGTTAATGCCAATAATCTACATTAAACATTATTCCTTGCATGTTGGAGTTCTAATTCTAATATTATATTAATATTAATATTAATTGAGTAATTGCTCTGTACCTAAAATGACATGACCAGGACTCAGACCCTCATGAGTTAATGTCACCATTATGAACTTACGATATTAATAAATTTTTCCTGTTTGGAAATTATTTCCTCACAGCAACAAATAAACCTGTTAATATATAAATTGTGAAGTGCTTTTTATTGATTTTGAGGAATCTCAACAACGTGGCTATGTGTTTTCTTATTTGACTCAAATATTTTACTTTCAGGAGGAATGACAGAGGAAAAGAAATCCTTAAGACGAAAGGCCCTTGCCAAGTGGCTGAAGGAGAGCATTCTAAGATTAGGTCCTACTTTTATCAAAGTTGGCCAACAGTTCTCCACAAGAGTGGACATTCTTCCACAAGAATATGTTGACCAGTTGTCAGAACTTCAGGTTGAATTGGAGTTTTAGATGGAACTTATAAGAATATTTCCTTGCATCATGCTTATATTATATTTCCTTTTTTGTTATGCTATTTATAGTTTCAGAAGAATAGAAGAAATTCCATACCTTTTAGATATGTTCTTCAATTATATCTTTATTTGTTGTTTGACTTTCTTTTGGTTGTTTTGTATTCCTGATGGTCTTCTTTTGTTTCTCATTGAGTAAATGATTATTAATAAAATCGTTTACTCTTTTAATATCTTTATGATCTTATGAATTCAAAATTGTTGAAATGGAAAGAATATATTTCTGAAATATGTTAGAGGTGAATGTCTCTGCTTGTTTGCATCTACTAAACACTAATGTTCTCTGAAAATTTGTTCATTACACAGTCATGATTATGAACCCCTATGAGGATATTTTTCCTTGAGGGTATTAATCTGATGTTTATTATTATTTTTTTATAATTGATTGCCTATATTTCTAAGCAATCATGTGATATTTTCTTAACATTTTGACTTGTATACATTCATGTTGGAATTAATTCATGATAAACAAATTTTCCTTTCATAAGGTTGGGTAGAGGCATTACCATCTTTGTATTTACAGTGTTGTAAATCTTATTTATCTAGTTTGGCAGCAATTTGTGTTGTATGATGAAGCTAATAGTAGTGAATGTTTAACTTGGAGTTTAGAAAGCTGATGACAAAATCATTTTGAGATCACACACACGAAAGAAAGAGATTAAATCAGGAAATGTAAAATATCTTAAGGTTGCATTTCTTCAAAGCCTAATTTACCTGAGTTTATGGGTTCAGGATCAAGTTCCTCCATTTCCCTCAGAGACTGCTATAGCTATTGTTGAAGAAGAACTCGGAGCTCCTGTAGCTAGCATCTTTGATCATTTTGACTATGAACCAATAGCTGCTGCAAGTCTTGGTAATTAATGTTTTACTTTACACATATTTGTCATAGTAATCATGCAATCAGAGAAGAGAACCCAATTAAATGTACGTTGGCTTTAGGTTTAATATTTGATTAGAAGAAAGGAACAGTGAATATCTTTTTCCCCTATGTAGGTCAGGTTCATCGTGCAAGATTAAAGGGACAGGAGGTTGTTGTTAAAGTGCAAAGGCCTGGTCTCAAAGCTCTCTTTGATATTGATCTTAAAAACCTGAGGGTCAGTGTTATAAACATTTCATGTAAATGTATGATTTCACTTCTAGTGCTGTGGGAAAATCTATAATTACTGTTGGATAATGCTATTACTTGCTCCTTAACTTATCTTCTTATTTTTAGTAACCTTCCAAGATCAGCATGTCATTTTCTAAATTTCAACTTTGTTTAACTTTTTTCCTTGCTTGAAGGATTTTTAATAATAGGACTTCCTGCTTATGAAGACTTACAAAACTGGATAAAACACTTACGCTTGAGCTTCCTTTACCTCCTCCAGGTTATTGCTGAATATCTTCAAAAAATTGATCCTAAATCAGATGGTGCAAAGAGGGATTGGGTTGCTATTTATGATGAGTGTGCCTCTGTTTTATATCAGGTGATTGGTATTCTAGAATCTTGTTGCATTCTTAGGTTACTTTTGATTTAGTGAAGCAAGTCGTCATATGTGTGTTTCTCTATCACGAAGATATCTTTAGAGTTTGATTAGATTCAGGTGCTTGGGAAGGGTCCAGCAACTGGCTTTTCTCTTCAGAATTCCATTTGGGGAACCACTAATGAAGTTCCATCAGGTCATGAAAAAATTTATAATGAAATTTTAGTAAAGTTTTTAGGAGGCTCTTAACTCAAACTGAAACAAGGTGACTGAAAGTGTTACTTGAGTTGTTATGACAGAAGGGATAAGGTGGCTAACAATTTTACCAGACTAGGTGATGAAGTAAAATGGAAAATAGGGATTTTTGGTTTATAGCTGTAATTATAATGCTTCAGCAAGAGTCATGCTTGTTGAAAATTCCATGTCATCAGTTGTTTTGTAAAACCTTGAACAACGTTGTTGCTTTTCAAGTGTCAGAGCTTAGCCAATGTATAAAAGAACTCTGTTAGCATGTGTTTTCTGCACATCCTTAACTTTATTTGGTCCTGTTAATATAGCATGAATTAAATTTTCAGGAGATTGATTACACTAAGGAAGCAGCTAATGCAGAACTATTTGCAAGTAACTTTAAAAACTTGGATTATGTGAAAGTCCCTACAATCTTCTGGGATTATACTACACCTCAGGTTTAGCCTTCCGTTCTCATAGATAATAGTATACAGCAGTTATACATCTTTCCCATTTTTACTTAAGAATTCTGATATCTTTCTTATTTAACTATAATTTAACTATTTTTCCAATGCAGATTCTGACAATGGAGTATGTTCCTGGGATTAAAATAAATAAAATACAAGCTTTAGATCAACTGGGTATTGACCGCAAAAGGTTAATGTCATCTGAATTTCCCTAAGCAAAGTTATTATTTGCATTTTACCTTGGACTTCTGTGTAAGTCAACAACTGATGATGGCATCTCAAATTCAAATTAACACAATGTCTACTTTATCTTCTACAGGTTAGGGCGATATGCGGTTGAGTCATACTTGGAGCAGATTTTGTCACATGGTTTCTTCCATGCTGACCCTGTGCGTTCGTTTTCTTAGAATTGCTGAGTGGTTATTGAGTTGTCTATCATGTCTTGTGTTTGTTTGGGTGTAGATAAATAGGAAGAAAATGGAAAGCAAATAGGTTCTAAATACTAAATTTTACTATTTGTTTTATGAGGAGAAATAGGAAGGGTGTTTTTGGTGGGTTCCTTATATATATATAAACACGCTAAGTTGCTATGAAATGGTAGAAAATGTTTGATTGTGTGTTTTGTTTGTTACTCTTTTAAAAGAAATCAATATATTTATAACAATAAATAATAAATAATTTTATGTTCAAGTAAATATAATACAGTAAAAATGTTAAATTATTTATTTATCTATTTATAGTTAGTATAAAGATTTTTATACTATTTATTATTTATTTTTACCCACTCTTCCACTCATCCTCTCCATTTTTTTCCTTATTTCTATATTCTTCAAAACAACACATTTTTTTAACTTTATTTCTCTTTTACTTCCCTATTGTATTTGTTTTCTCAGTATTGCACTTCTAATCCAAACAGAGCGTTTGTGATTCTTTTGAATTCTCTAGTAATCGGTAGATTTAATAGTGCAGCCAACATATTATGTAACTATCTTTGAATTTGCTCTTATACTGCTACTGCAACATTCAAGCATACATTGCCTGGCATACAAGAAGCATGTTACTTGTGTCATATAGATTATTGTCTGTGTTTCCTTGGGAAGCTTCCCTAGGTCTTGTTCACAAGGGCATTAGAAGTAACTTCCTTCCCGTGATAAGGAGTAGTGATTGCTGAGAGCTTCCAAAACACTATATTTGGGATTCATTAGAATATTGCCTGCCATGTCTTTTTTCTTTTCTTTAGGGAAGAAACTGTATTAATTATTAAATGAGGAATAATGAATTTTTATATTTTATGATTATTACTTGAGATTTGATTTGATGCTTCTTGTAATTAATATTTACACTGTTCATGCAGCATCCTGGAAATATTGCAGTTGACGATGTCAATGGTGGAAGATTGATCTTTTATGATTTTGGAATGATGGGAAGGTATGTATTCTTTATGTTTTGGTATATTTATTATTTAAAATATGAAGTTACAAGTCAAACATTTTACTCTTTGTGTAATGAATAAATTTGCTATTGTGATTGGTGTTGCACCTTACAGTATCAGTCAAAATATCCGAGAAGGTTTACTTGAAGCTTTTTATGGAATTTATGAGAAGAATCCAGATAAGGTAAGCTGCTTTTTATGGATGGTGTTCCATAAGGCCATGGAAAATCTAACATGATATTCTATTCTTGATTTTAAATTACTCACCAAATGAAGCTTGCATACTAACATAGGTACTTCAATCAATGATTCAAATGGGTGTTCTTGTCCCAACTGGAGATATGACTGCTGTTAAACGAACAGCACAATTCTTCCTCAATAGGTAGTTTATTTAAACCATTCAGCGTGAATCATAATAAAATTGGTACAACTACATAGAGTTAGCAGTTGTATTTCTGTAAATCAATATCATTATGTAGCGGTAGCTTGTATATTATTTGCAATAATACCTGTAGAGGCTGCTTAAAACTACTTAAAGAAGTGTTATGAATAGGAGACTCTTAGCCCGTTTATCTTGGAAAAGGAAAACTTTACTCAATGATTGGGATTTGTGCTTGAGTATGTGGCTGTCCTGATTAGTTATGTCAAGAACAAGAATATAGTGATATTAGAGTTGGCTCAAGTGGTAGGATCAAACTGCATCAACTCAAAGAATCAAAGGTCTTAACATTTTTTCCCATCCAAAAGAAAAAGGAGCAGTGATATTTATTTGAAAAAGATTACTGTAAATTTCTGATTACTTGTTAACATTTAAGCTTCTATTTTCTTTCCTCACTATTATTTTTTGGTTTAGAGTTACATGTCTGTACTGATTAGTTATAGGTTAGCAAGCTGCTGCAATTTCTGACCTTGAGCTCTTCAACTTTATAGTTTTGAAGAGCGTTTGGCTGCACAAAGGAAAGAAAGAGAGATGGCAACAGCTGAACTTGGATTCAAAAAGCCATTGAGCAAAGAAGAAAAAGTAATGAAGAAGAAAGAACGTCTGGCTGCTATTGGTAATGCTCCTGGCTAGTTTGTCTAAGTTTAGGTTATTTGGATGTATGCATACAACAATTATTATATATCAAGATAAAAATAGACGAGTTATAGGGAAGGATATATTGTTTGGGTTATTGGCTATCGGCTATGGGTTGTTAACTTATTATTTATCCAGTAACACTTGAGTAAGTCTGGTAAAAAGCTATACACAGTTCTATATACTATGTGTTTTGAACTTGGTTTGACATGATTTGTGTCAACTATAAGAATGTTTTGTCAGAACTTTCAGTACTTCATTTGGTGTGTAGAAAATATTTACTGCATTGTGTGATTATCACCACACATGCTGTCCTGTATTTATAATCAATGAGGGATACATGAAAGGAAGGAAATAATGAGTAATAAAGAGAGAAATCCCCAATTTCAGCTATACAAGTTTCCCTATTTACAGAGATATCAATCATGTGAAATCATGTATTTAATAGGGTGCTTTTGTTCTATTAGTGTGATGCAAGTTTGGTTGGATGGAATGGATCATTCTTATTCCCATGCTTGGTTAAGTAATTGGAATGGGAATAGACACTCGGGTACAATTATGGGAATATTTATTCCATTACAGAAGTGATGGAATCCCACTCCCTTTTCCAACATGTTTTAAAATTGGCCTAACTTGTCTGGCTTATCAAACAGAATATGATTTAGTTCAGTAACATTTTGCAATCCATAGGCTTATCAGTTACTCTAAGTTCTCATCCTTTAAACAGGTGAGGATTTATTAGCTATTGCAGCAGACCAGCCCTTCCGGTTTCCAGCTACATTCACATTTGTTGTTAGAGCTTTCTCAGGTGAATATTAAGACTTTGATGTGTTGCTTTTGTATGTTTTATAACTGTGCCTGTAACATAACAAGCCAATACTTTTTTTGCAGTGTTGGATGGCATTGGAAAGGGCCTTGATCCTCGTTTTGATATTACTGAGATCGCTAAACCGTTAGTATTGTATTCATAGTTTATAAGTTTTTAATTTTTTAGACATCAAAAGTTTTAAATTACATGCTTTGCATACATAACATCACTAGCTTTCCTGGTCCTGTAGTTATGCTCTGGAGTTGCTGAGATTCCGTGAGGCAGGAGTTGAAGTTATCCTGAAGGCAGTCATGAACTTGTGCTTCCATGTTTGAATTCAGTCAAAGTATTATGATTTCCTTTCTTATATCTTTCTTCTAAATGTACAGGATTTCAGAAAGAGATGGGGCAGACAATCTCAAGCATTTTACAACTTATTTAGACAGGCGGATAGGGTTGAAAAGCTCACTGAAATCATCCAAAGATTAGTATGTACCAGATTTATGTTGATGCCATTTTAGTCGTTCGTTTACTTTGTATCTTTTGTCTGTTCTGAATTTCTGGTGTTAGATTTCATTTTTCTGCCTTCATTCATGCACAGGAGCAAGGTGATCTAAAGCTCCGAGTCCGAACTTTGGAATCTGAGAGGGCACTGCAGCGTATTGCCACTGTCCAGAAGACAATAGGGAATGTGAGTGAATCTGGCCTAACTTAGTGAAATTATAAGTTTAGTAGGTTGGCTGTTGACAGAAGTATTTTCCATGCACGTACTTGTTATAAACCATGTGCCTGACTTTTATAATCAATACTTCCCATATTTGTTGACGTATATGATGAAAGATAAGAAAGGTTAGTGCGATAGGCATATTTATGTTACCTTTTTGTCAATTAATAGGCAATAGCTGCTGGGAGCCTAATAAATCTTGCAACAGTTCTGTGTCTCAGCTCAATTAGGGTAAGCTTTTCCCATCTCACTTGTCTTTCTTGTGATTTTCAATTCAAGGTGGTATTGGTACTTTTTCATTTCTACGTTTCATGCATCTTTTTCAGGTGCCTGCCACTATAGCATACGTCTTCTGTGCAATGTTTGGTTTTCAAGTGCTCTTTGGCATTGTGAAGATCAAGAAACTAGATGAACGGGAAAGGTTGATTACAGGGACTGCATAAGCAACTACTAGGTCATTTTCTTTTCTTTTTTTAAATTTTGGATTTGATATGTTCATGTTAAGATAATATTGCAAAATGTGAGTTAGTTAGTCAAAAAGATTATTTGGCAATTTTTTACATGGTATTGTTTAATGCCTTGTGACCTGGTTGGCTATGGGTTCTAGTTGGGCAAACAGCCTCTCATTCTTATGGTTAAGGTTTTCTACATCTTACTCATCCCAAAGACAGATGGAAGAGGCTGGTGCAACAGGCTGTTTGTTTTATGGTTTTTGTTTCTTCCCTGCTCAGGAACCTTGCGAATTTGATGTTTTTATATAATTTGAATAATTTAAAAATTGATTTATGGTGAGTTAAAAATGCAACTTGATAATTTTAGATGTGAGAAAATGTTACATGATGGTATCACTCAGGTAATAAGCAATAAGCAGACTGTGTTCTGATAGTGGCTAATCAACTTGTTCATGAACCCATTTTGAACGTAAATAACTATTCTATTCATGTGAATAATAGGTTTTTTTAGTACATATGACCATGACCATCCACTGTTCCTTAACAAAGAAAATGAGTTAACTGGTGACATCCTTTTAAGTTTTAACTGTTTTTATACTTTGTTTTTTTGTTTGTATCATGATAACCTTAAGATAATCCTAGTAACAGAAGACAAATTCTCAGTTTTCCACTCTGGAGAGACATGTATTGCTGATTGGCAGAGTCAGTTACATAATTAAGTTAATAATTACGGGGCTTAGCTGTAAATGGATTGATATGTTTGGTAATTCTTATTGAACATTGTTTTAGGGTCCTTGACACGCTCCTTGTACTTATTTCTTTCGTTTGATGTTTAGCATTTATGGAAGAAGTCCCTGGGAATCAAAATGATTGACAGCTCAAAGTATGAGCTAACATCTTGAAATGCATCAGCGTCACGGCATGTGCTAAGGCTTTAATACTGGCAGGCACGCTGGAGGCTTTTGTTCTCGTTTTACTTTTGCTAAAATGATCCGGCTGAGGTAGCCAATTGGCGAGCCACATTTTTGTCATTAACACGACCCCTCCCTTTCCCTCCCAAACGCGACCTCAGTGCAAAATTTTATTATCAAGTAACATTTATTAGTCTTTTTTTTTTTTACCTCATATCTATATTGTAAAATTTGTAGCCATTGGTGAAGTATTTATTGTTGTAATACCATATAGAATGGTGCCGCTTCCAATATAGTTTGACAGCAGGAAGCTTTGCTTGTAACTGACGTACATAAATTTGTCCAATGAAAATGCAAATGTAGGTAAGTTAAAGTATTTGCAATACATATGTTGATGTCAGTCACCGATGAAAAACAGTTTACATAGTGATTCTTTTGCAACAATTTTGTAAAACTCAGTGTTTTAGTATTTAAAAATTAAAAAATTAGTTTAGTGTTTTTTGAAACAGTTTTGGGAAATATGATTTTTTAGTTTTTAAAAACTGAAAGAGAGAAACAACTGAAAATAGTTTTATTTTTTTATTTTGTTTAAAACTCAAAATACAATCAAAATATGTTGTTTTTTGTTTTTAATTAATGAAATTTTAATAAATATGAACAAGTTTTTCAATTTTTACATCTTTAAAACAGTTTTTAAATAACACTTGTTAAACAAGTTTTTTTTTTAAAATAGTTTTTGAAAATTACTTTTAAAAACTTTTTTTAAAAACTAAAAAATAAAACTAAATCAATAAAAAATCCTTAGTTTCTCCTGCCCACCTTTTAATTTTTACTTTTACCTGTTGCTTGTTGTTTAAATTTATTTAACTTTGAATTAATATAGAAGAAAATAGAAAAAAGATCTATTTTATTTGTAGCTCTCTCTTTTTTTATTGTATCTAATTTGTTCTATTTTCATTTTTTATCTTAAAAATTTATGTTCGAAAAAAAAGAGAGGATTGAGAGAAATTTCAATAACGACATATTTTTATAGATTTTGCATTAAATTATAGAAATATAAAATTCTGCTTTATGAATTATAAGAAATCAATTTGTCGTATTCCGATTTTAATGATTTCCTGGTTTGTATACCCAGAAATAAATTATTTTATTTCGTTTAGCCTTTAGCATTTCATGTATACGGTGTACCTTTCCCCAATATGTTAAATCCTGTAATATAGTATTGATATGATGCACCAAGAATAACAATGGTTTGAAGAGATAATCAAGGAAGCAATATATATACAGAAAAATCTATGTTACTGGATCGTAGCTTGCTCTACCTTTTTGTAAACCACATGGGTATGTTCTGTTAGCCTCGTAACAAGTGACTTTAAACTATGGATTGTGAAACCTGCATTGTGATCTTTGTTTTAAATAGTTATTGGTTCATACTATTATGTTTTTCAATTTAAAATAATTATTTTTTTTTACCGATTTACATAATAAATATTATTTTAGTACAAGATGAATGTTTATTTTAAATAAAATTTATAATTTATAATAAATAAATACTTTTGAATATATAAATTATTATGATTAAAATTTGCAATAAATAAGTGTTTTTAACATAGATTACATTTGAATTTATGATAAATACTTTATATTATGATATAATATTATTTTTAATCATTGTTAATTTTTCAAAGCATTAAAATTGAATTTAAAAAAAAAATGAAATATGGTATATTAAAGAGATAAAAAATTTAAGAAAAATTATTAAGAATGTTGTATTATTGTGGTAAAAAAAAGAATGTTATATTATTTAAAAAACATTCTTATTAAATAATAAATTTTAAAAGCACTCAATTATTTTAAGAGAAAAATATTTATACACTATCACAACATTTTATAGGGTAAGTTTGTTGATTTTACCAATTAATACTTTCAAAGTCATGTAAACGAGAGTGATGATTAACTACCGGTATAAAACTTTTTTATACTAGCAGTGTATAGATATTAAACTTTTATTTATATATATATATATATATATATATATATATTTAAAACTATGTCTTCAATTTTAAAAGAATATTATTATATTTGAATAAATGATATTTTAACATTATTATTGTTTTGCCCATAAAAAAGTGAGAAACAAGACAATACACTAACAATTTTATAGTGTCATTTAATTATAAATTATATTGTACGATAAGTTTTTAAATTTTAAGAACAATCATCTTAAAAGTAATTTTTCAACAATTTTTTTTATTTTAATTGACAATGTAAAAATTAAGTAAATTCAACCATATTTATACTATAATTAGTTTATAAAAGATAAGAGTTTGAAAGATTAACTAACATGTGTTCTTAATTTTTTTAATTAATTCATTATTTATAAGAAAAATTAAAGTAACAATTATTTTGAAATTATCAAAATATACTTTTAAAAATAATAAAAAATAAATTATTAAATTAAGTTCTCAAAAGACATTGGTAGGAGGGAAAATGTGCGTGAACAATATGATTCACATAAGTCATGATTTGTACTTTAAATCAGCGTTCATTTGTTTAGAAATATATGTGTCTTCATGTGAAAAGCTCAAGAGTTTGTTAACCAACCTTCTACTTACAAATACTACCCTTATTAGCTATTTTAATCTTTTACAAATTTTTAAATTAATGAATGCACAATGAGTGTAAAGTTTATTGTCTTTACCCATTAATATTTTAAAAGTAGTGAATAGTAACGAATGTATATCAATGTGTAAAATTTTTTTTACACGTTGCATGCTAATTAAATTCTAAATTAATGCCCTACACATTTATATCTTTCAATTTTATTTCAATATTATCCTAAATAAATACTCACATCAATTTCTATTTTTTTTAATGTTGTGTGTGTCTAATTTTAACCTATTGCAATTAATAAGTATAATGTATTTTGAGCATTTTACTAAATATATTTTATTAACTCATTTATTGTTTGTGTTAACATGTGTAAGAAAATCTTAAACTAATAGTAAAATGAAACTTAGGGAGTAATATTTTCTAAAATTAACCATTTTAAAAAATGTCATTTTAGTATAATGCGTGAATTAGGGGTGAACATAGGTCTTGATCGGATTTAAACAAAATCAAGACTCAATTCAATCATAATTAGAGCTGACAATATGAGTGAGCCAATTCGACTAGATGGACTTTTCAAACAAAATAAGTTTAGCTGGGTCGACCCATATTTTGTTCAGGTTACATATTTTTAAGCTCAATTTATCCCTATATTGGGACACCGGGCCACATACCAAAATGGACATCAACAGATCTTTTTTTAAAAAAATTCAAATTCAAATTTTTATTAAAAATAAAACTTATTTTATAATACAAGGTCAAGCCAATTTAAAGCAGCACACTAAATCAATATAAAAGTATTATAAATAAGTCTAAAATAAACTAAAAATATATTTATATGTATATTTTAATTTAATATACATTTTTAGAATAACATAATTTTTATTTGTTAAAAATATATTATTATATATATATATATACATTTTAATAATATGTATAAATTGACTTCACATTAAACATATTTTTATCTACATATTTTTATTTAATACAATTTTAATAACTCTAATCATAACACATTGGGTTGGTTCAGTTTTTGTTTTTCATTAAACACAATCCAAATTTCATTTCTCATCTACTAATTTTTTATTTAACACCTACCACCTAAATTTTTTTTTTTAAAATATGAAAATACCCTTTAACCTGAAAATTTTTTTCCTTCTCTAGACCGTCTGAAGAAGGAAAATTTTACAAACTTTTATATATTATAACTTTTATATTTTAAGATTTCTCATTTATTTTAATTTATTCACAATATTTCTATTATATTTTTAAAATTTTATATTTTAATAATATTATTTATTTATTATATTATTTTTTAATTTTATATTATAAAATATAAAACTTTATTAAAGGTTGTTTGTAATAAATTTTATGTTTTATAAAATTTTGTTTTAATTAAAATTTTAATTTATAATATTTATGTTGTATTTTTTAGTTTTATATTTAATAATATAATTTTTTTTAAATTTTATGAAAAATTTAGATTATAAAATATAAAACTTTCTTACGCAGAAGGTCTCGTAATAAAGTTTTATATTTTATAAATTTTATATTTAAAAATTTTATTTTAATTAGAAAATTTATTATAATATTTATATTATATTTCTAAAATTTTATATTTTAATATATAATTTTTTAAAAATTTTATAATATAAAATAAGGCTGTCAAGGCATTTAGCTCAGTTGGTTGAGCAGAGTGCGTGAGTTATTGTAAACCTTTGACACTATCTTGAACTCCTATTAAGAGGATTAAAAAAGAAAGGACTCTTTTCGTAATAAATTTTTTAAAAGGAAGAAAAAATTTTGTTCTCCAGACGAGGCTACCTGGAGAAGAAAAAAAAAATTCCTTCTCTGGACGAGATTGCTGGTAGAACATGAATAAATGAGGGTATATTTGTCTTTTAATACTTGCAAGGTGTTAAATGAAAAATGAGTAAGTGGGAAATGAAATCCCCCCATCCCCCTCCCCCTTCCTTCATTTGCCATTGAACGGGTTGAATTGAGTTAATTAGGTTATAATTTTTTTTTTAAAAATTAAATGTTTAAAACATCTTTTTGTTATTCTTTTAGGATTTTTTTAAGAATAGATTATATAATTGTTGTAACATAAAAATAAACAATAAAATACAGGTACAATTACATATCAAAACTAAAAAAATTTAAAATTAACACATAACTAAAATGTAAAGGAATGATAAATAAAGAAATTTGTCCAAAATAAAAGTAAATACAATTTGTCCAAGCTAATTAATTCATAAAAATAAACTCAAACTGCACAATTTGTCCAAACTAACAAAACACATAATATTAAAAAAACACATAATAACAAAACACATAATTTCAATAATAATAATTTAATATTATGGTCAGATTACGTATCACCCAACCTATAATAGATTGAGTCTAATTAGGTTGTGTTGAGTTTCACTAAATCACAAAAAAATAAAACCAAATTATTTTGGATGGATTGAGTTGGATTGGGTTTCTGGGTCATCTGACCTAATGAACAACCCCACTGTGAACCATTTGGACCAACCCACAAAAATAAAATATTTTATAAGGATAAAAAAATAGAAATTGTCAAGTGTGTGTGACACCTAATTTTTACAAACTCATATATATAGAGGTTTATATTGACAGGTCTATTTAATCATTGGTAAAAAATTATAAACAAAATAAACCAAATCACATATTCAATATTGTTCCTACCATTAGTTTTAGGATATTATTATGCCTTAGAGGGTTAAGAAAATGAGAGTGTTTATAAATGATCTTTGCCCTCAACTTCTAAGTAATGTGGGACTTTGGGTGTACCGGAACAAGCCTTTCAGTCGTGGCTAAGGGGCGTGAGAGTGTGACACACTCCCCACAGACGACACCAATGTTTCTATTGTCAGTCTCAGAGCATCATTAGGGTGGGTCACTATATCCGAGGTATTGTTCACTTTAGAGCTTGATGGCTTCGTCACTATTTTATCCTGAAAAGACGCATCGATGAGTTAAGAGAGAATAATGTTTATAAATGACTCTTGACCTCGATTCATAAGCGACATGAGACTTTTGGGTGTATCCAAACACACCACCCTAACACCTGAGGGCGTAACCCCCAAACTTTCATACATCGTAAACGATGCCTCTGGTAACCTTATTTCAGAGAACGATTCAAACGACCCAACATCCTCCCCTATTCCTATCACCTCTCAGGGAAGCATGGACTTTCCCTTCTTTCGCCTATACCTTTTCCCAAAATTTGAATACATTCTTTTTAATGACAAAGTGGAGAACACAAATGAACAAACCCAAAGACAAAGAGGAAAAGAAGGGAACACAAGGAGGAAGAAAAGAAGAACGCGAAAGACGTACCTTACATAAGGCATACAAAGAAAGAGACACAAATGCGAATAGACCCGAGCGCAAACAAAGCAAATGAGAGTGCACAAAAAGACCAGACAACAATTGCGAGAAAGACTGATGAAAACATATCCTACAAGCTAGGGGTAAGTCCCTTTTATACAATTTATTCCGCTATCCAACTTCCATCTAATGGCTAAGAGGTGAGGCCCATCACCATCTAATGGTCGCTATACCAATGATGACCCAACGGTCCCCCTTGACTTCCACACCATTCAGTCCAATGACCAGGGGTTCACACAAGTTATCTTAAATGTTAGCTTATAGGAGTAGATGAAACATGTGGCGACACCTTACTTGCTTATTAGTATGCTTGCTACCTACCTACAAGTGAACCAAGCCATGTCATGATGATTGTAACTTCAACTCCAACACCTCACTTGCAAGTTTTAGAGCTTGGGGGGATTATGTAATACCTAGACATCATCTAAGATGACTTTACTATGGTCACTCTAGGGAAGGTCGGTCCCACCAACCTCAATTGGACGACCTGATGCACTTGTGTGACTTAGACATCTGACCTCAAACAAACTCATGCCTTTTTCTGTATTAAATAACCTTACGTTCTTGCACAAAATCCCATCAACCCTCACACATTATAGGTCTCCACACAATGCATAATAGACACACCAGTAATTAACTAGAAGAATTTATCACAACCGCTAACAAGCAACAATTATGAGACAAATTAAAGGACACTTAAGGAATAATTAAGTAACCTCCTGAGGTGCCTTTTAAGGACAAAACTGTGATGTGACAGAGCCACCGAGTTCCAAAATGGACAATATCTTAGGTGTGGTAACCCTAACAATGTCCTAAAACTGGCGGTAGAAACATTGGCGCCCACCATGCGGCCCAAACCCACACTCTCATGCCCCTTAGCCACGATAGGGGAGGTGTTTTTGGTACACTCAAAAGACCCATATCATTTAGGAATTGAGGCCAATGGTCATTTATAAACACTATCATCTCTTAACCCACCAAGGTGCCTTTTTAGGATAGAATTGTGATAGAGCCATCGAGCTCCAAAACAAATAATACCTCAAATGCAGTAACTCACCTTAACGATATTTTGAGACTGACAGTAAGAACAAATATTATTAAAAAAAGATGAGCGATGAGTGTTGTGAAACTTTATCTATGAAAATGAGACAAACCTTGTTTTCTATAAATGATGATTTACATTTTTCTAATTTTTTAACCATTAAAAAAAATCTCAGTATTCCATGCTATGTTGTATGAGCGAATTTTATTCAAAAGGTGTGTTTGGCTAAACTAGATGTAAGTGTGTGGTAAAACTAGTTGATTAATTATCTGAAAGTTGTAAAATAACAAATAAGGGCATAATTAATCATTAGATCAACAATGAGGTATTTAAAATAATTATAACATATTTTGATAATATAAATTAATTATATATTTAAATTATAAATTTATGTAATTACATATTTAAGTAATAAATTACTATGGTTAATATTTAAATTATGATTTCTATAATTAAATATATAAATTTTAAATTATATATTTAAATTATAATTTTCTATAATTATATATTTATATTATAAATTACTATAATTACATTGACGAAAGAGAGAGAAATGAAGGAGAAAGGTTGTAGTATGTGATGAGAGATAATTAGTAAGAAACAATACATCAATTAACGAAGAGTAAACGTGTAAAAATAAAATCAGTAACTAAAAATAAGATATCTTCTAAAAAAAACTTTAACTTTTTTTAAAGAAGCGGTGACCCTAAAAAAACTTCTATATTTTTGTTATTTAAACCGAGTTGAAATAATTTCGGTTACTATTTTAGCTTTCAACTAAGTGAATTTAAACCAAACATAATCAAAATTCTCTTTTATAAGAAATACCATTGCTACCAAATTATTAATAACACCCCTTTTATGAGTAGATAAATCTCATGAGGAAAGAAATATTAGTATCCCACTCTGTTACACATCTATGGGTTGAAATTTATCTGAGTTTTACTTATCATCATTAAACGTCTCTTGATTTTATAGTTTTTTCAATAAATTTTAATTAATAAATGAATGATAAAAAATATGAATATATTAGAGAATATCTTACTACATGCGAGTGAATCACAATAATGAAAAATGCTGGCGCTGGCTATTTGAGAAGCCAAAGGCAAGAAGACGAAGACAAATATATATATATATATATATATATATTATATAGCTTTATTAGTGAAAGGAGTGAGGTGCAGGCAGGGAGTGCGCAAAAGTGAAAGAAACAATTTGGTCACTAAGAATTCTGCCATATTTAATGTGTGATTTCCATGGATATATGAACTAATGTGATAAAACAGTAAACAATGAAGGAGAAGGAAAAGTACAACATCAAAGCCAAGGAGTTGGTATAAACATAGTGTCGATCTTCACTCTTGAACGCAGTGGCAAGGAAGGCGGTGAGCACTGAGATGAGAAATGGTAAGGCGTTATGGTGGTAGAAATTCATTGACCCTTTTGAAGTGGAACTCCAACATCAGACTGCTCGTCAATCAGGGTCACGCCGAACACGCCCTTCTTCTCTTCCGCCACATGAAGCGGACTGCCGTCACACCCAACAACTCCACCTTTCCCTTCGTCGCTAAAGCTTGTGCCTCTCTTTCCCATCTCATGAACTCCCAAATCATCCATGCCCACGTCCTCAAATCCCCCTTTCAATCCAACATTTTCGTCCAAACCGCATTGGTTGACATGTATGTCAAGTGTCGCCACTTGGAAGATGCGCTCAATGTGTTTGTTCAAATGCCCACCAGGGACATTGCTTCTTGGAATGCTATGCTTTTCGGTTTTGCTCACTCTGGCTTCATTGATAGGTTCACCTGTCTTCTACGTCATATGAGGCTTTCTGGGATTCGCCCTGATTCTGTCACTGTCTTGCTACTCCTTGACTCAATTTTGCACTTCAAAAGTCTTACATTTTTGGCTGCGGTTCATTCCTTTGGGATTCTAATTGGTGTTCATCTTGATGTTTCTGTGGTCAACACTTTGATTGCTGCATATGCCAAGTGCGGTGACCTGTCCTCTGCAGAGGCAGTGTTTCATGAATTTGACACTGCTCTGAGGTCTGTTGTGTCCTGGAATTCAATGATTGCATCGTTTGCAAATTTTGACAAGTATGTCAAGGCTGTTAATTGTTACAAAGCAATGCTAGATGGGCGGTTCTCCCCAGACATCAGTACAATTCTCAACTTGCTTTCATCATGCGCACAACCTAAGGCACTATTTCATGGTTTGTTAGTACATGCTCATGGGGTCAAGTTGGGTTGTGATTCTGATGTTTGTGTGATCAATACTCTTATTTGTATGTATTCAAAATGCGGGGATGTTCATTCTGCAAGATTGTTGTTTGATGGCATGTCTTACAAGAGTTGTGTTTCGTGGACTGTAATGATTAGTGGATATGCTGAGAAAGGATATATGGATGAGGCATTGACCTTGTTTAATGCAATGGAAGCTGCTGGTAAGAAACCGGATTTAGTTACTTTGCTTGCTTTGATTTCAGGTTGTGGTCAAGCAGGGACACTTGAACTGGGAAAATGGATTGACAGTTATTCTATTAACAACGGGTTGAAAGATAATGTTGTAGTTTGTAATGCCCTAATTGACATGTATGCCAAGTGTGGAAGTTTTAATGATGCTAAGGAGCTTTTCTACATGTTGACCAACAAAACTGTTGTCTCCTGGACAACCATGATTACTGCTTGTGCTTTGAATGGAGATGTTAAAGATGCTTTGGACTTATTTTTTGTGATGTTAGAAATGGGAACAAAACCAAATCATATAACATTTGTTGCTGTTCTCCAAGCTTGTGCACATGGAGGTTTACTAGAAAGAGGATTGGAGTGCTTCAACCTGATGACACAAAAGTATGGAATAAGCCCTGGTATAGACCATTATTCTTGTATGGTCAATCTTCTTGGTCGTAAAGGACATCTCAGAGAAGCTTTAGAAATTATTAAGAGTATGCCTATGGAACCTGATGCTGGCATATGGAGTTCATTGCTCTCTGCTTGCAAACTTCATGGTAAGATGGAGATGAGTAAGTATGTGTCTGAACAGCTATTTGAATTGGAGCCCCAGGTGGCAGTTCCTTATGTTGAGATGGCTAACATATATGCATCAGCTGAAATGTGGGATGGAGTTGCAGCTATTAGAATGAAGATGAAACATCTTCACGTAAGGAAATCACCTGGGCAAAGTATTACTCAGGTGAATGGGAAATCTACCATATTTACAGTTGAGGATAGGAGTCATCCTGAAACCTTGTACATATACGATATGCTAGGTGGCTTGACTTCCCATTCGAAAAAGGACCAACTAGCTTATTCAGACAAGATTGTTGAATGTTGGGAGTGAAGATATATGCGAAGAAAGAGACTGCAATTGGAGAACTGTGTTGGTGTATTGGTTCTATACTGATTTAAAATTTCTTCTAAGGTTGCATTTCTTCAAAGCCTAATTTACCTCAGTTTATGGGTTCAATATCAAGTTCCTCCATTTCCCTCAGAGACTGCTATAGCTATTGTCGAAGAACTCAGAGTCCCTGTAACTAGCATCTTTGATCATTTTGACTATGAACCAATAGCTGGATCAAGCCTTGGTAATTAATGTTTTACTATACACATATTTATCATTGTAATTGTGCAATCAGAGAAGGGGACCCAATTAAATGTACGTTGGCTTTAGGTTTAATATTTGATTAGAAGAAAGGAACAGTGATCTCAAAGCTCAGGTTCATCCTGCAAGATTAAAGGGACAAAAGGTTGTTTTTAAAGTGCAAAGGCCTGGTCTCAAAGATCTCTTTTGATATTGATCTTAAAAACCTGAGGGTCAGTGTTATAAACATTTCATGTAATGTTTGCGCTTCTAGTGCTGTGGAAAAATCTGAAGTTACTCTTGGAAAATGCTATTTCTTGCTCCTTAACTTATCTTATTTTTAGTAACCTTCCAAGGTTAACATGTTATTTTCTAAATTAAACTTTGTTTAATTGTTTTTCCTTGCTTGAAGGATTTTAATAATAGGACTTCCTGCCTATGAAGACTTACAAAACTGGATAAAACACTCATGCTTGAGCTTTCTATACCCCCTCCAGGTTATTGCTGAATATCTTCAAAAAATTGATCCTAAATCAGATGGTGCAAAGAGGGATTGGGTTGCTGTTTATGATGAGTGTGCCTCTGTTTTATATCAGGTGATTGATATTCTAGAATCTTGTGGCATTCTTAGGTTACTTTTGATTAAGAGAAGAAAGTCATATGTGTGTTTCTCCATCATGAAGATGTCTTTAGAGTTTGATTAGATTCAGGTGCTTGGGAAGGGTCAAGAAACTGGCTTTTCTCTTTAGAATTCCATTTGGGGAAACACTAATGAAGTTCCATCTCGTCATGAAAAAATTTGTAACAAAATCTTAGTAAAGGTTTCTGAAGGTTGATTAGGAGGCTCTTAACTCAAACAGAAAGGAGATGACCGAAAGTGTTACTTGAGTTGTTTTGATAGAAGGGATAAGGTGGCTAACAATTTTACAGACTAGGTAATGAAGTAAAATGGAATATAGGGATTTTTGGTTTATAGCTGTAATTATAATGCTTCAGCTAGAATCATGCTTGTTGAAAATTTCATGTCATCAGTCTTTTTCTAAAACCTTGAACAGCATTGTGGCTTTTCAAGTGTCAGAGCTTAGCCAACGTGTAAAAGGACTCTAGCAAATTTGCCTGTTTGGAAGGGTTGATCTCATTCATGTTTCAGTATGATTTAGCATGTCTTTTCTGCACATCCTTAACATTATCTGGTCCTGTTAGTAACTTTAAAAACTTGGATTATGTGAAAGTCCCTACAATCTTCTGGGATTATACTACACCTCAGGTTTAGCCTTCCGTTCTCATAGATAATATGCAGTTATACATCTTTCCAATTTTTACTTAAGAATTCTGATATCTTTCTTATTTAACTATTTTTCCAATGCAGATTCTGACAATGGAGTATGTTCCTGGGATTAAAATAAATGAAAAATACAAGCGTTAGATCAATTGGGTATTGACCGCAAAAGGTTAATGTCATCTGAATTTCCCTTAGCAAAGTTATTATTCACATTTTACTTTGTACTTCTGTTAAGTCATAAATTGATGATGGCATCTCAAATTCAAATTAACACAATGTCTACTTTATCTTCTACAGGTTAGGGCGATATGCAGTTGAGTCGTACTTGGAGCAGATTTTGTCACATGGTTTCTTCCATGCTGACCCTGTGTGTTCTTTTTCTTAGAATTGCCGAGTGGTTATTGAGTTGTCTATCATGTGTTGAGTTTGTTTGGGTGTACATAAAGAGGAAGAAAATGGAGAGGAAATAGGTTGGAAATACTAAATTTCACTGTTTGTTTTATGAGGAGAAATAGGAAGGGTGTTTTTGGTGGGTTCCTTTTATATATATATATATATATATATATAAACGTGCTAAGTTGCTATGAAATGGTAGAAAATGTTTGCTTCTGTGTTTTATTTGTTACTCTTTTAGAAGAAATAAATATATTTATAACTCTCAAATTTAGAAGAAATAATATCTTATTATTATTGAAATGTGTAAATGTATCTTTTATTGTTGACAAAGTTTTTGTTTATTCACAAAATTAACACATCCATCCTATATATACATGAGTCTGTTGCCTATTTTAGGAAATAAGGACAGCCTATTCTAGGGAACAAATCCTTATAATTGTAGGATTGTTATTGTAGTAATAATAGCAAGGTACAACAAATATATAGAACTAGAATACAGTAGGAATAATATCTAAAACTTCTTAAAATATATTGACAATAACAATAAATAATTTTATGTTCAAGTAAATATAATACAGTAAAAATGTTAAATTATTTATTTATAATTAGTATAAAGATTTTTATACTATTTATTATTTATTTTTACCCACTCTTCCACTCATACAAAAAAATGGAGAGAAATTTCTCCATTTCTTTCTTTATTTCTATATTCTTCAAAACAACACATTTTTTTAACTTTATTTCTCTTTTACTTCCATCTAATGTATATGTTTTCTCAGTATTTCACTTCTAATCCAAACAGAGTGTGTGTGATTCTTTTGGGTTGTCTAGTAGCCGGTAAATTGCATGGTGTAGCCAACATGTCATGTAACTACCTTTGAATTTGCTCTTATACTGCAACATTCAAGCATATATTGCCTGGCATACAAGAAGCATGCTGCTTGTGTCACAAGGGCATTAGAAGCAACTTCCTTCCTGTGATAAGGAATAGTGATTGCTGAGAGCTTCCAAAACACTATGTTTGGGATTCATTAGAATATTGCCTGCCATGTATTTTTTTCCTTTCTTTGGGGAAGAAACTGTATTAATTATTAAATGAATAATTTTTATATTTTATGATTATTACTTGCGGTTTGATTTGATGCTTCTTTTAATTAATATTTACACTGTTCATGCAGCATCCTGGAAATATTGCAGTTGACGATGTCAATGGTGGAAGATTGATCTTTTATGATTTTGCCATGATGGGAAGGTATATATTCTTTATGTTTTCCGCATATTTATTATTTAACATATGAATTTACAAGTCAAACATTTTACTCTGTGTAATGAATAAATTTGCTATTGTGATTGGTGTTGCACCTTACAGTATCAGTCAAAATATCTGAGAAGGTTTAGTTGAAGCTTTTTATGGAATTTATGAGAAGAATCCAGATAAGGTAAGCTGTTTTTTATAGCTGGTGTTCCATAAGGCCATGGAAAATCTAACATGATATTCTATTATTGATTTTAAATTACTCATCAAATGAAGCTTGCGTACAAAGTAGGTACTTCAATCAATGATTCAAGTGGGTGTTGTTGTCCCAACTGGAGATATGACTGGTGTTAGACGAACAGCACAGTTCTTCCTCAATAGGTAGTTTATTTAATCGATTCAGTGGGAATCATAATAAAATTGGTACACCTACATAGACTTAGCAGTTGTATTTCTATAAATCAATATCATTATGTAGCGGTAGCTTGTAAATTATTTGCAATAATACCTGTAGAGGCTGCTTAAAACTACTTAAAGAAGTTTTATGAATAGGAGATTCTTACGTCGTTTATCTTGGAAAAGGAAAACTTTACTCAATGATTGGGATTTGCGCTTGAGTATGTGGCTGTGGTGATTAGTTATGTCAAGAACAAGAATATTGTGATATTAGAGTTGGCTCAAGTGATAGGATCAAACTGCATCAACTCAAAGAATCAAAGGTCTTATCATTTTTTCCCATCCAAAAGAAAAAGGAACAGTGATATTTATTTGAAAATTGTTACTGTAAATTTCTAACTACTTGTTAACATTTAAGCTTATATTTTCTTTCCTCACTAATATTTTATGGTTTAGAGGTACATGCCTGTACTGATTAGTTATAGGTTAGCAACCTGCTGCAATCTCTGACCTTGAGCTCTTCAATTTTAAATTCTTATAGTTTTGAAGAGCATTTGGCTGCACAAAGGAAAGAAAGAGAGATGGTAACAGCTGAACTTGGATTCAAAAAGCCATTGAGCAAAGAAGAAAAAGTAATGAAGAAGAAAGAATGTCTGGCTGCTATTGGTAGTGCTCCTGGCTAGTTTGTCTAAGTCTAGGTTATTTGGATGTATGCATACAACAATTATTATTGTTGAAATGAGTCATATGTGAAGATAAAAATAGACGAGTTATAGAGAAGGATATATTGTTTGGGTTATTGGCTATGGGTTGTTAACTTATTATTTATCCAGTAACACTTGACTAAGTCAGGTAAAAAGCTATACACAGTTCTATATACTGTGTTTTGAACTTGGTTTGACATGATCTCATGTCAACTATCAGAATGTTTTGTCAGAACTTTCAGTACTTCACTTGGTGTGTAGAAAATAATGTTGTCACCACACAATATTTACTGTATTGTGTGGTTATCACCACACATGCTGTCCTTTTTTTATTATCAATGAGGGATACAAGAAAGGAAGGAAATAATGAGTAATAAAGAGAGAAATCCCCAATTTCAGCTATACAAGTTTCTCTGTTTACAGAGATATCAATCATGTCAAATCATGTATTTAACAGGGAGTTTGTGTTCTATTAGTACGATGCATGTTTGGTTGGATGGAATGGATTGTTCCTATTCCCATGCTTGGTTAAATCATTGGAATGGGTATAGACAGTCGTGTAAAATTATGGGAATATTTATTCCATTACAGAAGTGATGGAATCCTACTCCATTTCCAACATGCTTTAAAATTGGCCTAACTTGTCTGACTTACCTGTTCAAGTGTAAAATCCCTTTGGACCTTTGTTTTAGATTAAAAAGAAGAAATAGCTTGAGCTTACATGGGCCCTGTTCATCCCAAAAATTTGGTTGGCTGAAATGGGCTAGGCCTTTTTTTAAATAATCATAACGTATGAAACGAAAAATGGAATGAAGCCTTTATTTTATTTCTTTTTTATAGCAAATAAAACATGGGAATAAGCATTCCATTACCATTCCCATTTCATCATTCCATCAAACAGAATATGATTTAGTTCAGTAACATTTTGCAATCCATAGGCTTATCACTTACTCTTAGTTCTCATACTTTAATCAGGTGAGGATTATTAGCTATTGCAGCAGACTAGGCTTTCCGTTTCCTGCTACATTCACATTTGTTGTTAGAGCTTTCTCAGGTGAATATTAAGACTTTAATGTGTTGCTTTTGTATGTTTTATAACTGTGACTGTAACATAACAAGCCAATGCTGCTTTTGCAGTGTTGGATGGCATTGGAAAGTTTCTTCATCCTCGTTTTGATATTACTGAGATTGCTAAACCATTAGTATTGTATTCATAGTTTATAAGTTTTTTATTTTTTAGACATCAAAAGTTTTAAATTACATGCTTTGCATATCTAACATGACTAGCATTCCTGGTCCTGTAGTTATGCTCTGGAGTTGCTAAGATTCCGTGAGGCAGGGGTTGAAGTTATCCTGAAGGCAGTCATGAACTTGTTCTTACATGTTTGAATTCAGTCAAAGTATTATGATTTCCTTTCTTATATCTTTCTTCTAAATGTACAGCATTTCAGAAAGAGATGGGACAGACAATCTCAAGCATTTTACAACTTATTTAGACAGGCGGATAGGTTTAAAAAGCTCACTGAAATCATCCAAAGATTAGTATGTACCAGATTTATGTTGATGCAATTTTAGTCGTTGTTGTTTTGTCTGTTCTGGGATATTATACTACACCTCAGGTTTAGCCTTCGGTTCTCATAGATAATAATATACAGCAGTTATACATCTTTCCCATTTTTTACTTAAGAGTTCTGATATCTTTCTTATTTAACTATTTTTCCAATGCAGATTCTGACAAATGGAGTATGTTCCTGGGATTAAAATAAATAAAATACAAGCTTTAGATCAACTGGGTGTTGACCACAAAAGGTTAATGTCATCTGAATTTCCATAAGCAAATGGAGTATCTTATTTCTTAATTTTCAGTGTATGGCGCATCTCCCTACATAATAGCCCATGCATTCACTATGACTATGACCTCAAATTCTAAAATATTTGCAATATTTCTTTTTATATATTTTCTTTATTTATCTTTGCTTGTCACCGAGCACAAAACCCTCCAGCCCTTTCTTTCTGCCTTTTTTTTATTTTCATGTTTTCATATCCTGCTATGCGGTAAATTTTGCTATCCCAACACTAAATAACTAATTAACTATCATTGGATAGTTGTATAACTTAAACATTGGATAAAAAGCTGTATATACCCGAACGCAAAATTAATCATATTGGTATTCCTGTATAATCTCATTAATTAAAAGCAAAATTTTATCCTTGTTATTCCAACACCTCTAATTGCTATAGTAATTTAAATTTACTATATAACTTTTCTTAGCCATTTAATCATTTTGGATCCACAAATTATTTACTACATAACTATTCTTAGCAATTTAAATTTATTATCTCGATATTCAATGCAATTATAATCGTTACATTATATTCCAAAATTATATTATAGTTCATTTACTCAATTAAACTTACATCTAATTTAGTTCTACTATTCTAAATTACTAATTCATATTTATTTAGAATTATTAATTATTTTACCAACCTTATTCTCTCACGGACTTTATAGCACCCGCCTCTTAGTTACAAGTTTAGTCCCTTAGATATCGTAATTTAATTAAGGATTTTAACTTTTCAAGTTTTAATTTCAACAGTTCTAATTGAATTCTCTAACTATTACAAATTTACAACCGAATGATTTTAGTTTCTTAAATTCCAATTAGTTATTCAGAATTAATTGAGTATTCAGTTTTTCACAGGTTATTTATGAACCGACCAGCATGTGTTTAATGCACAAGATACGACTATATTGATTGTGTTTGGGTAAATTTGAATGCTGAAGAGTTAAAGAGCTAGATTAATTTTGAAATTACGCTTGAAGTTTCTAAATTACTAATTGTGAATTTCACTCGTTCAATTTGTTGTTAATATAAAAATTAAATTAAATTATATTTTTAATTAATGTATTAAATTCAGCTAGAAACTAAAAAATAATAACTATTGATAATATATTGCTAGAAAAGAAAAAAAAAAGACACAAGAAGATTAAAAATGTTGGGAGAAAAATATTTAGTTTTTAAACTTTATTGCAGCAATTTTAATGATAAAAGTATTTACTATATACTTATATATCATGTTTAAAGTTGTAAAAGAAAATTTAATACTAAAATTTTGTTAAAATAAATTTTATAACAGGATAATAATGAGAATAATACATTTTTTCTTTAAATAATGAAACAATATGTTTTCTTTCATTCAAAATATTTAAGAAAAAATATAAAAATATTATATTTTTTAAATTATGATTTTATACTTTTTAAAATGTGTATTCACCTTGATTTTTATTAGAGAAATATAAAAATGATAAAGATAAAATAGGTACATAATAGAAAATGTAACAAAAAAGAAAAAATGGAATTAAAAGAAAAAGAAAATAAAAGACTTAGAAAGAATAAAATATATTAACTCATTACTGATCGTACCTGGTCATCCAAAAGTTGACCCGCCCTACTCAATTTTGATAACTTCATGCTTTGTCAACACTTGTAATTAGGGGATTACCTAGGGATGGCAAAAAAATATGCACTCGCAGATATTCGTGGATAAAACCTGTAAAAATATCTGCACGAATAGTATAAATGAGTACTTGCCATCTGTGTGTATGAATTTTTTTCTACCCACTTCTTAATGGGTACGGATATCATAGTACCCATACCCATGAGTACCCGCTAAACTAAAATATTATATATATATATACATACACATATATATATATATATATATATATATATATATATATATATATATATATATAAGTTAAAAAATAAAATATTTTTGGAAAATTTTTAATCAAATTAAAATGTTCATTATCAAAATTCATTAATATCAATCTTATTTTTTTATGAAAACTTCATAGTTAATAAAATTATTTATTATAAAAATTTTGATAATATAAAATAAAGATTTTATTTGTATTAAATATTTTCTTATAATATATTATATTAATCTACTTTTAGATCTAATTAATATTGTAGAAACTAGTATAATTTTATTTCTAGATTTTTCAAAAAATAAATAATTTATTTGATAAAACTTCTCATAAAAAAATATTTAATTTTAAAAAAATTATTTTTTAAAATATCCATGGGTACCCATGGATACCTGCAAGTATTAAAAAAACCAGCAGATATTTCTATAGCGGATAACAGGTGACAGGTAACCACTACTCGTGTCTGCTCCAACCCGTTGCCATTTCTAGAGCTACTAGTCTTAGTCACTTCGTGCTTTGTCAACACTTGTGATTAAGGAGCTATGTACCCTTGGTCATCTAAAAGTCGAGCCTCCATTCACTCCAACCTATTTGTCTTGAGGTCGACCAAGCCCACAACAGAGAAAGCCACCTCGTGATTGTCACTCCCATGCCTTATCTCATAATTATCCACTTCCAACATATTATCTTCTCGTAATTGTCATTCCTTGCTCTGCCTCATGCTCTATCTTTATAAAAAATATTAGAATATACATATCTCGTGCTTCCTAGTATATCGCTCCCCACAATACCTATAAATATACCCATTGCATTCGCAAAGGGACAACACATTCACACTCCCTAACTTGATGCTCTCAATCTCAATATATTTTTACTAAGATCTACTTGAATTCGAGAACACTAATAAATAAATTATACATACACATTATATATATTTTTATTTATTTTAGGAGGGAGGTAATATTATAAGTAGATGTTTATATGTTATGTATGTTTTTAGATTAAATAATAAAAAATAACATAAGTAAGTTGACTAAAAAGTATGCTGTTTTTTTTAAACTATATTTTTTCTTTGTTTGTTTTATTAGAGTATAACGGAATACAATCGAGTATAAATAATTTAATTAAATTAAAATATAATTGATTGAAGAATTGTAGGACTAATACTATTTTTTAAAATTTTCTTTTCTTAATAGAGAGTGCAGGATTCAAATGAAATTGAAAATATAATAAAATATAAAATTTTTAATATAAATAAGTATCCATTCTTTATACTATATATATATATATTTATATGTTTAATATTATATATATAAAAGATGTTTTATTTATAATTTGGCCTCGAACATTAAAAAGTCAGTGTCGGCCTGGTCTCTCGCAGAAAAAAAATTATTTTAAATAAATAATATTCTATGAAAGAAGAAGAAATAATATGAAATAGATAATATATAAATAATATATATATATATATATAATATAATACAAAAATACTTTTATTTATATATATATATATATATATATATATATATATATATATATATATATATATGAGAGTTAAATATCACTGTAAAAATTTGACCTTTAATTATAATCCTTCTTCATTCATGGTAAGATTTATTTACACTGATATTTAATTACAACCCTTTATTTATGATAAATTTTTACTTTTTACTATTCTAAAAGTCACAAAAAAATGAAAAATCATGATAGAAGTTCAGTGTAAAAATCTTTTATACTCATAATGTATATCAATTAAACTCTTTTTCTATATATATATATATATATATTTTTTTTTTTTCATTCTACCTAATTATTGACAACACAAAAAGAGATAAAGAAGATAATAGATCCAAATCAAAGATTAAATATATAAAATATATATAATCGATATCCTCGTTTTTATTTTTTGTTTTTCAAATGCATTGATATTTTCTTTTTTTTTTTCATTTTAGTTATTGTCAACACAAGACGGAATAAAGAATATTATAGATCCAATTAAAGGTTAAATATATAAAATATATATAATTAATATTCTTGTCTTTATTTCTAGTTTTTTTAGAATTATAATAGAATAAGCTATAGTTTTTTTAGAATTATAATAGAATAAGCTAGAAAAGATAAAAAAATAAAGGTGAATTTCACCTCATTGTAATTTGGAGTGAAACTCGTAAATTGGTTCCAGCTTCAATGGAATTGAATTTTGTATTTTAATTCAATTGATTCCATTTCTATTAATAATAGAGTGAAACCAGAAATAGAAATGGAAAAGGGAATGGATAGGGTTGGACAACAATATTATGCAACAAAATATTTAAAAAAACTAAAATATTGCATTTCAATTAGAAACAAAATATAGTTTGAGATCTTTGTATTCTTTTTTACCAATAATTTTATTAATTTGATTTTGTTTTTAATTTTTAAAAAGAGTTTTTGAAAACAATTTGTAAGAATTGTTTTTTAAAAGAAGAGAAAAAAAACTTGTTTATTAAAGATTATTTGAAAAAAACTATTTTGAAAATATAAAAAAAATTGTTTATATTTACGAAAGTGTTGTTAATGAAAAAAAAATAACATATTCTCTTTTTATTTTGAGTTTTCAAAATAAAAATGCAAAATTGAAAAAAAAACTACTCATTGTTCTTCTTTAACCAAACTTGTTTTTCAAAATCATTTTAAGAAACAACCAAACTAGCTTTTTAGTTTTTAAATGCAAATTGAATAAGGGAGAGATGTGTTTATTTATAAAAAATTTATTCTTTATTTATCTATTTATTTTCTTAAAATAGTTATGATGAGTAGTTTATCTTAATCATTAAATTTTAAAAATATGAAGAATAAAGATAAATAGTAGAAGGTTACTTACTTTCGAAGGAAATGAATCTCTTGACATGGAATAATGTGTATGCATTACTTCAAGTGAGTTCATGCAATTAACAATTACAAGCATTATAAGTAATAGTTTTGAATAAACCGTATTAATTTAGCTAAAACGTATTATTAGCAATTAATTACAAGTAATCTCAACATTAAAACGTACTTATTGGCATTAGAGCATCTTCAATATATTTCCTCTCCCCATTTTTACTTATAGACTTTCTCTTTTAGCGGTCCTTCTTTGCTCAAAATTTAACTCTGCGGGTTATAAAAGCTACTGAAAAACTTCGGAGTTATTGAGTCTATCAAACAAGTGATAGAATATTCTCGAGGTGTTATGCATAAGTCTTACTTTATAATTAATAAGCAGACAAATGCTGAAGCCAAGTAGAATAGAGCGATAGAGTCTACACAAATTGTTGTTTACTTTAATTCTTAATTTGTGCGTTTTCTGCTTGTATTCTTCACTTTGAAAATTGTTGCGTTATCAACGCAAAATGAAAATCTTCTGTGTTCAATTAGTGTTTCAATTTCTATTTTAAATAAGTATCTCAATTTTTATTTCAATTATTAATAATCGCCATATTATTTAATAACTTTTTTTTATATTTTATATAATCATTAAATAATAGGACATTTATTAATTAATTAAATAAAAAAAGACACGAACTTGTAACAAAAGATTTTCTTCCTTCAAGGCACTATGACCGTCATGCATACAGCATATATATACTTTTGTTAAAAATAGACACCAAAGTTAAAACAGGGTGATGCAAGAACCTTATACCATGGCTATATAACAGGCACCGAATTTATGAGAGACTAGGTTGGGTGTAGCACAAGTGTGTTGGATTGTGAACACAAATTTTGACGTAATTTTTCATACAATTAACGCTACACCAAACATGCATGAGATTGAGTTCAATGTTCTTTCCCTCCCTTTTATAAACCCCACCTCCTGACCCACCTTTTGTGAAAGTGAATATATATATTCCTGGGATTTATTTGTAAAATCTTCCATAGATTACATACCATGCCTATTTAATGATGCTTCATCATGATCAGCCTAAGAGCTAAAATTAATGTACCAACTTCACAGGGGATATAAATTTAATGCAACTCTTTAGTTGCTAGGCCGGCCTAACTATGATATGTAAAATATATATATTTTGCTAGAATAGAGAAAAATATTTGTTTTTATCATGTACATATGTTTATTTCATCTCTATCTCTTTCTCTTTTTAAGCAAATACGTGTACCCCACTTGAGCAGTCTTTTGTTTTATGTGCTTAAGTGAGAGAATGGCTTGCATAATCCAATTTGGAGTGTCCAAAAGGTCAGTTTTCAGCTGCACTTTAAAATCTAAACACCCGAAAATATCAAGGTATGTATCTTGTGCAGGCGGAAACATCGAGGTAAATACAAAAGTGGGGACATTATATATATAACCCCATTCGACAGTTGCTTGACTCAATAGCTAGCAATAGCATGATTTGGATAGCAATTTTGTTGGTTTGTCTTGGTTTTGTGTGGATATGGAGAAGCAAGAACATGGAAAAGAAGTTACCACCCGGTCCCAGAGGGTTGCCAATTTTGGGAAGCCTTCATTTGTTGGGAGCAAATCCTCATCGTGACTTGCACCAACTAGCCCAAAAATATGGACCTGTGATGTACTTGCGCTTAGGTTTTGTTCCCACCATAGTTGTTTCTTCTCCCCAAGCTGCTGAACTCTTCCTCAAGACCCATGATGTTGTCTTTGCCAGTAGACCACCTCATGAAGCTGCAAAACACATTTCTTGGGACCAGAGGAACTTAAGCTTTGCTGAATATGGTTCTTATTGGCGCAACGTGCGCAAGATGTGCATCTTGGAATTGCTGAGCCAAACCAAAATTAACTCCTTCAGAAGCATGAGAGAAGAGGAGCTTGACCTACTGATAAAACTTGTAAGAGAGGCAGCCAATGATGGAGCTGCTGTTGATCTCAGTGCCAAAGTTGCTACACTCAGTGCAGACATGTCTTGTAGAATGGTTTTAGGAAAGAAGTACAAGGACCGGGACATCGACGAGAAGGGGTTCAAGCGTGTGATCCAAGAGGGAATGCATTTAACAGCAACACCTAACATGGGAGATTACATTCCTTATATTGCCGCACTTGACCTTCAAGGCCTAACTAGGCGCATGAAAGTAGTTGCCAAAATCTTCGACGACTTCTTCGAGAAAATTATCGATGACCACATGCAATCAGACAAGGGAGAAGACAAGACCAAGGATTTCGTGGATGTCATGTTGGGCTTTCTGGGTACCCAAGAATCTGAATACCGCATTGAACGCCCCAATATCAAAGCCATACTGTTGGTAAGTTCAGTTTTATCCATATATATATATATATAGGTGCAAGAGAAGAAATTATCGAGAATTGTTTTGTTTTTGTTGGCACAGGATATGTTGGCTGGTTCAATGGATACTTCTGCGACAGCAATTGAGTGGACACTTTCAGAGCTGCTAAAGAATCCAAGGGTGATGAAAAAAGTCCAAATGGAGTTGGAAAGTGTGGTAGGTAGAAAGAGGAAGGTGGAGGAATCGGACTTGGAGAAGTTGGAGTATTTGGACATGGTTATAAAGGAAAGCATGAGGGTCCATCCAGTGGCACCGTTGCTAATACCACACCAGTCCACGGAAGAGTGTATGGTTGGAGAGTTTTTGATACCTAAAGAATCAAGGGTGATAGTGAATGCATGGACAATTATGCGAGATCCAAGTGCTTGGAATGAGGCAGACAAGTTCTGGCCTGAGAGATTTGAGGGAAGGAACATTGATTTGAGAGGGCGTGACTTCGAGCTTATACCCTTTGGATCTGGTAGAAGGGGATGTCCAGGATTGCAATTGGGTCTCACTGTCATTCGTCTAACAGTGGCACAACTTGTCCATTGTTTTGATTGGAAACTACCAAATGACATGTTACCACATCAATTGGACATGACAGAGGAGTTTGGCCTCACCATGCCCAGGGCCAATCATCTGCATGCCATTCCTACTTATCGACTTTCTAATCAGACCAACTACCCAACATAATTTTATCTTCAATCCCAATAAATTACGTACCCTTACATGCATCTTGTTTAACCCTTCCATATACTTCTCCTGCCCTCTCACCAAAACACCAGTTAGACTGGAAATACTTTTACACACTACTTATATATAATATATTTATTAACTTTTTCTGATTAATACTAAAAGTTATGTAAAGGAGGATTAGAGTTTAAAAGTTGTATACACTTAAACTTACATAACTATAACAAAATCACCCATTCTTATATGAAGGTTATTTTCACTTTTTAAAACATTAATTCATAAAATCAACAAATTTATTATAGATAAAAAAAAAGTTGTAATTAATATTAATGTAAAAAATTTTATATTATCAATACATACTAATTAAATTTATATATATAATGTTAATAAAATGAAATAGATTTTTGTATTACTTAGCATTTCAGTAAAAAATAACTTAATTACATATTTTATCATTTACTGTTATCATTTCGTAAATTATATCATCATCAAAATTATTTCATATTTTATTTTTATATTTTTAGATTGTATACTTTTTTATCCCTCAAATATGTAATAAAATTTTAATGTTTCCTTAGAAAATTATATCATTTTATTACCATTTTTTCTAAATTAACGGACAATTATTTAACATTAACATGATAGTACGATATAGTGGTATATATAAATACGTAGAAAATATAAAACATGATCTTAAAATTTATATAAAAAATTTAAATAATAAAATTCTCAATTTGACTAGCTTATAAACTAGTTTGACCATCATAAGAGTATTTAGCAAGATATTTCAAATAGTTTATTTTAAGAGTTTCTAACTTATAAGTTACAAGTTACTTTATCTAACTTTTAGCTTGTAACTTGTAGCTTTCTTTTTTTTATAAGCTAACTTGTAGCTTATTTAATTTTTTTCATTGATATCCTATTTATTTGAATACATTTTTCTTATTATCCTTAATTTCTTTTTACTTATTTTTAATTTTACAGAGACAAAAATTCCTTATATTTTAATGAATTAAAAATTAATTAAAATTTTATTTTATTTTTACTAATTTATGAAGTTGTTTTTATATATTATTTATTTTATAAATTTCAATATTTATTTTAATTTTTAATTAAATATTTTATCACTAAAATTTTAATAAGAATTAATTATTTTTTTAAAAATCTAAAATTATAATTATATAATAATATATTTTTTTCTAGAAAACATAAATTATATTTACATAATAAAACTTATGCAATTATGTTTTTTTATGTCATTTTACATTTACCAATTAACTTATCAGTTAGTTTTATCAAACACTTTTAGAGGGTATTTGATTTATTATTTTAGTTGAAAGTTTAAGAACTAGTTGAAATAATTTCAATTTTCTTTGGTAAGTAAAATTCTAGCAGTTTTAAATGTAGCTACTTAACATTTTTTTAAAAAGTTACTTTAGTTAACTTTTTTAAAAGATCTCATAATTCCAGCTATGAGCTAATTTTCTTTCACAACTTCACACTTCATTAATTAATAAATTTTTCTTCATTGATTCTCTCTCTTCACATGTTACAACATCTCTCTTTTATTTTTTTCTTCTTCATTATAATTTAAATATGTAGTTATAGTTTTTTTTTGTAAGCCAAAGAAATTTATTTCGAAATAAAAGGTTAAGATAAAACACAAGAAATGTCTGCTTAACAATATACAACAATATTTACAACACAGTCAAAAACAGAAAGAAACCTGACACCCATTATGAAGTACATAACATTGGATTCATAATTCATTCTGCAAACGAATGAGTTGTCAATTTTGTTACATTTGACCATTTCCATGTTGTTTGTTGCACTCCCTGAATGATGTTATCCCGTGAAAGATCTTCGCAGCTTTCCATATGTGTCATAGTGTCATGCCAATTAAAAGACCAAATGCGCCTTAGTTTTGGAGAGTCACTAACTAATCTGATAAATTGACCATAATGATCCCGTAATGTACTATGTAGAGTCATGGTGATTCCTCACCAAACACATAGCTGAGTCCAGACTTGACCTGACAAATTACAATAAAAAATAAGTGTTAACCTGTTTCCATCTCAAATCCATAAAACACATATTTTGCAGCACCATCTGGAAGTATTCATCTCTTGCATAAATTCTTCCTTGCTGGTTTGTTATCTGCTTCTAGTTTCCATGCAAAATATTGCATCTTTGAGGGATTCCCTTTCGCCCATACAGTTACTAATTCATGATCTGATATGTACAGAACGAAAACAAACTTCATTCTCGATTCTACAAGAATTTTTATGAAAGTCTTTCATTTGCTTTTCTTCGATGGAAGTTTTATTTTCCCAGAATGCATCCTATTTTTTGGCCTAATTCTTCTTCTAATGATTGATTCAACCTCTGAAAGATATATCTTGGTTCTATTTTATCTCTTCAACAAGTTTAGTAATGAGCATAACGACCCTATTGTTCCATAGTTTGAAAAATTAACCTTTATGTTGATTTCCTTCAGAAGTTAGAACCTTGTATATTGACCGTACTGAGTACACACTTGATACATCTACAATCCAACTCCATCTATCCTGAGACCCTTTATTCAACTGCACAACCTCCAACTTCTGCTCTAACTCCTCTAACTTCTCCTTTTCCCATGCGAATAGACATCTCCTCTAACTCCATTTCCATCCTACCTTACCTTCATCCTTTTCTTCACTAAGACTTTGCCCTCCTAGCCAATTATCCTTCTAGAAACAAATTTCGTTCCCATCTCTTAGTTGGCATTGAACATTTTGTGTTCACCATCCCTCTTGCCCCATCCCCTATTTCTCTATGGAATTTAAGTCTATCCACCATCTAGAACACTTCCTACCTTGTAACTCCCATTGCCCTTCTTGAGTTTAGTACCTAGACCTCAAGATTCGAACCCACAAGCTACTACTCTCAGACAATAACCTCCACCTCCACTTTCTCAATAAAGCTAAATTAAACTTATGTAAACCCCTAAAGCCTAATCTCCCCTTTGCTTTCTCTTGCATAGTCTCTCCCAAGCCAGCCAATGAACTTTCTTGTTCTCCTCCTTCCCTCACCATAAGAAATTTTTAAAAATAGATTCAAATTTAGAAATAATACCTCTTGGAGTCTTGAAGAGCGAAATATAGTAAATTGGTAGTGCAAACAACACGAGTTTGATGAGCACAACTCTCCTAACCATTGTCATAGATTTGTGCCCCCAAGCAAATAACCTTCTATGAACACAGTTTATCAAAAGACGCCACATTTCCTTTTGTGATAGATTTTCACCAATTGGCATACCCAAATACAGAAAAGGAACATCTCTCACCTTACAGTTTAACAACATTGAAACCTTTTGTAACCACTGGTCAGACACATTGGTTCCAATAGTGTGGCTTTTATGAAAATTGACCTTCAAACTTGAGATGAGCTCGAAATTCTGAAGAATAGATTTCACAGTCTTCATTGAATCCCAATGCATTTTTTCTAAAAGCAACATATTGTTAGTAAACTGCAGGTGAAACACACTGATGTTTTCTTTTCCAATAGTATAACCCTTCCCCCACATCTCACGATTTTCTGTCATTGATATCATTTAGTTGAGCCCTTCTACTATGATGATGAAAAGTAAATGAGACAATGAATCCCCCTACCTAAGGCCTCTCCCTATACTAAACTCCTCTGCTGGGCTTCCATTCACTAACACTGACATCCTTTGATGCATTCCTCCCTAGCAAGGGTCCTATCACAAGGGCTATGGCTAGGAGGATTGAGGAGGACATGGCAAGAAAGGAGAGAAGAAGACCTCACATTCTCATGGAGATCAAGATATTAGAAATTAAGTCATAGTCTTTTTTTAGTCCTTATTGTATACGTTTTTTCATTAGGGGCTTGAAGGTGTTTTTATTTCTTTTTTTGGCCTTGTATTTTGGCCTTTATGTCTATTTTGATTTAGGAGGTTTAATTAGTACTTTTTGTGGAGTGTGTTAAGTAGCTTGGGAGTTTTTTGGAAAAGTTTAGGAGTGTGGTTTCTGTGAACCACACCCCCTAAGTTAGTTCCGCACCCCTCCAACTCACACATGAAGGATGAAAGACATATGGTTCCCCTTGGTTCCCCCTCACTTTGGACGTCACCTTCTCTCTCCTCCAAGGTGGCTTCCATATGTGTTTTTTGTGCTCTCATTTTTTAATTTGAATTTTGAAGATGTCATGTGGTTCCTCCAAAATTCAAATTGAGAGGAGACCAAGATCTTAAAATTAGAGGCATGTTTGGATCTTCTTAGAAATTAATCAAGTGCTAATTGGCTCTAGCTCAATTAACACTTGATTAATATCTCTTATCCCTCCCTAATGGTGGACCTCTACCTCTAACCTTCTTAAGCCCATTCTATTGCTTATAAATAGACACATCCCCCCTCATTGTACATTTTACACTTGATTTGAAATACAAACACTTTGTGAGTTCATCTTTGAGTGTCTTCTTTCTCTCCAAACTTGAGAGCTTCCATGGCTTTTATCAAGGGCCCCTTCCCTTGTGGCAAACTTCTTCTATGGCTTATCTCACCATGAGTGGCGCTACCACCACCATTCCAACATCTTCCACCATTCACTTCTTCAAAGGAACCAATCTAGAATGTGATTTTGAGAGAAACATACTTAAGAATGCATCATACTTGCTGATCCCACACACTCCTGCCTCCACTGCATCCATCTTGCTCCAAATCCCATGCTTGCCATGACACTTCGCAAATATTCCTAACTTATCGAATCGTAGGCTTTTTCGAAATCCACTTTCAAACACTCAAGAGGCTTCTCTCTCCTCCTTGCCTCATCCACCACCTCATTTATGGAAATAACGATATTAGGCGATAATGTCCTATACTCTGGGGGTTGTTCCTTTTTGGGATTAGAGTTATGAAAGAGCTATTAGAGTCTTTCACTAAGCTACTGTTATTATGGAATTTATAAAAAATGTCACAAAATCTTCTTCAACAAATGCCAAAATTCTTTCAAGAAAAGAAAGTTTAGACCATCCGATCTTGGACTTTTGTTTTGTTGCTATTGCATGCCCAAACACCTCTTTATTCCACTTCTTAATTTTTCCTTTAATTAATTTTAATTTTTCTTTTAAAACAAAATTTTTTCTTCCCTGAACATTTAAGGTATTCCATTCCTTTTCCACAAATAGCCTAAACCTCTTAACATCAAGCCAACAATTTAGAACCCTGAAAAGGCTTTGCTCCCCAGTTAATTTCTCTCTCGACCATCATTATTAGACAATGATTAGGTACACCTCGGAAGACTCTTAATGTGAAATAATTTTCAAGTCATTTAATCATAACCCATTATATATAGTAAATTTTCTAACTTATATGATAATAATTACTTTAAAAATCGTGATTTGTGATTGAATGAGAGTATATTTAAAACATTTAAATTATAAATATAAAATTTACTAAAAATATGACGTGAATATAAAATAATATTTGCAATTAGGAGATTAAAAAACGCAAACAAAAAAATTGTTTACTTGCAAATTTTGTGAGGATGGCGTGAAGCCAAAATAATATTGATATATGCCATAAAAAAGTGTCAAAGCATGTATGATTCGATAGGTCAGTCCAACCACCATGGGATTGGGTTAAGTTGATAAAAGTTTTCATATTTTGTGAAAGATTTTTTCTCTTTGCACTTCCATAGTTTTTTAAAATCGTAAAAATGTCCTTAGGTAAAAAAAGTTAAAAACTTCTTCCTTCCTCTTGCGCAACCCTCTCTATTGCCGTTGTTTGATTGTTCATTGTCTTCTTCTTCTTTGCGCTTTCTCTTCTTATTCTTCATGCTCATTCTTTTTCTTCTTCTTTGTGCATCATTCACTGTTATTTGTGGTTCTTCTTCTTCGTGCATCCTTCGTGATAAAAACATTTGTGCGTTCGGATTGACTAATCCGAACTTTGCAAATCATGGTAACAATTCTGAATTGGCTAATCTAGACTTGTAAAAAAATTTGATTTTGCAAGTCCAAATTAATCCGAACTCACAATTTTTTTGCAATTTTTACAAGTTTGAATTGGCCAATTTGGAGTTGCAAAAAAATTTGCAATTTTTTTACAAGTCCGGATTGACCAATCCAAACTTGTAAAAAATTTCAAATTTTTTTGTGAATCTGGATCAGTCATTCTGAACTTGTAAAAATAAATTTTTTTATAAGTTGGATTAAATACTGACTTACAAATTTTGTACAGCTTAGGATGAGCGAAGAGAAGAACCATGAACACTAGGATGTACGAAGAAGAACAAGTGTGATGAAGAAGAAGATAAAGAACAACAACGAAGAAGAAGAAAGATGGTGGAAAGGGCTGTATGAGAGAAGAGAAGAAGTTTTTAAATTTTTTTATGTAAGGACATTCTTGCCATATTTTAAGAAACTATGAAGTGCAGAAGAAACAATTGAGGTGTATGTAGGGAGAAAAACTCTTTGATGCAACAGTTTCACTGATATGATTCGATCCACCCAACCTGCAAGTTTGGTGGGTTGAGACAGGACTGCAAGTAACCCACCACTAGAAATTTTTCAATTTTCTTTTCTTGGCCCACGAGTTTGGAGTGGTGTATAGTGTATTTTTTTTAAAAGTTTCACATTGAAAAGAAAAAATTGTAATTTAGTAATTGTGTGATTCTAAAAGCTAAGCGCAAAAGTGCGAAAGGCTTCCCTCCCTAAAACAGCGAAAGCCAAGCCTCAAACCGCACCCTTGGTTCTCGCGTCTCAGAAAGCAGACCTCAAAGGCTTGTGCTCGTGCTTTGTTGTTCACTCTCTTTGTTCGGGATTTTTGCTGCTCTGCTTTTCCCTTGTGCGCAGTTTCTCTCTCATTCAAACTGCATTGGCCTTAATTACTACACTATTCTCATTCTCAGCTTACCTTTCTACATCTAAAAACCATATTATTTTAAAATATCAGGTGAAAGAAATTACTCTTTCAGTTGTTGGTGAAATCAACTATAAGCATATAAAAAAGGTAGTTGGATAGTGATTTTATTGATCTTGTTATGTTTAGTTTTTGTGGGGTGTGCCACTTAACTGGATGCCTAAAATAGTTGGATATTGACTATATGATCAAATTAGTTTTGTGATGTACTACTGTCTACAGAAAGATTCTTATAACATGTTCACATGCCTGTAAACTATTGTTTCTTTAATCAAATTCAACAATTACAAATAAAAAAATAAAAAACTAAATTTAATATTTTTTTTAAAATTTGGTGGGTCAGTCCACCTAACCCATCAGCCAGTTGTGTATCGGGTTGGTCCTTTTTGACACCTCTGGTTTTAAAAGAAGTAGGAATGATAACAGGGCAAAAGCATGTATAAACAAGGTAGGAAATTTGAGTACTTGTTTGACAACAGTTTTATAAAACTATTTTCAGTATTTTAGTTTTTAAAATAGTTTTTGTTTTGAAAACTCAAAATGCAATTAGAATATGTTGTTTTTTGCTTTTCATTACTGAATTTTAATAAATATGAACAAGTTTTTCCATTATTCAAAACAGTTTTCAAATAATACTTATCAAATAAGTTTTTTTTTATTTTCTTCCCGAAAACAATTTTTGAAAACTATTCTTAAAACTCTTTTCAAAAACTAAAAAACAAAATCAAATCAATCAAGCTCTTATGGCTTGATTGGTTTGATTTTGTTTTTTAGTTTCTAAGAAGAGTTTTCAAAAATAGTTTTCAAAAACTATTTCCGAGAAGAAAAAAAAAAGTGTTTGACAAGTGATAGTTGAAAACTGTTTTGAAGATGTAAAAATGGAAAAATTTGTTCATGTTTATTAAAATTTCATTAATGAAAAGCAAAAAATAACATATTCTTATTGTATTTTGAGTTTTCAAAACCAAAACAGAAAACTAAAAAGTAAAACTACTTTTAACTGTTCCAGTGTTTTAGTTTTTAAAAAGTAAAAAATAAAAACTATTTTCAAAAATTGTTTTCAGAAAACACTATCCAAGTAAATTTTTTAGTTTTTAAAAACTAAAATACTGAAAACAGTTTTATAAAACTGTTGCCAAATAAGCACTTAATCTCTCATTGGGTATTTTTTGGCTTCGGATATCACCTCATTAATTATATTTTAGTTTTAATGATCCACAAGGATGTAGTTTTAATTATACATTAAACATAGAAGCAGTGAGAGACTAACAAACTCACACACGTCAAGAGAATATGAACCAACAACGGAGATTTTCTTCTGTCAAAATGAAGACATAGAGAATACGAGTGTTATCCTTGAGAGAAAGTGGCCGAACTTATGCACATGTAGTAATCTATTTGGGCTTTGGATAGGCCTAATGTAAAAAAGGGGGCCAAGGTATTGTAGGGGCAATTTAATCTAATCTGTGTTATCTGAGAGTGTGGCTGGGTTTCAGTTGCAAAATGTCTATGTCTTGTGCTTCCTTTCCAAGTTACAAGGGAATTTCATGCGGTTGGAGCCCGAAGAGGAAGAAAATCAGCCACAATTCGGAAGCGGTAGAGCTTGTTCGCTTGCTCACGCGCACCATAAGCGACAAAGAGCCTCTCGTTAAGACACTGAACAAGTATGTAAAGCAGGTCCGAACTGAACACTGCTTTTTGCTCTTCGAACAACTCGGCAAGGATGATAAATGGCTGCAATGCCTTGAGGTTCCTTCTCTTACGCCTACGCTTACGCTTTCGCTAATATCTTTTCTTTTTTCAATTTTGTCTCTTCTGCTCCTCAAGCCTCAGTTTGTTACTACTTTCTCCCTTTAAACCAAACCACTACTTATTCGCATTCGTCTTTATGCATAACAATATTAAGGTTTTAAATTGCAGTTTTTTCATTTAGTTGTTTGCATTCAGGTTTTCAGATGGATGCAAAAACAACGATGGTATATCGCTGATAATGGGATTTACTCAAAACTGATATCAGTTATGGGAAAGAAAGGACAAACCAGAATGGCTATGTGGCTTTTCTCAGAGATGCGTAACACTGGCTGTCGTCCAGATACTTCTGTGTATAATGCCCTAATTACTGCTCAACTTCATTCACGCGACAAACCAAAGGCTTTGGCCAAAGCCCTTGGCTATTTTCAGAAGATGAAAGGAACTGAGCGCTGTAAGCCCAACGTTGTCACATACAATATTCTTTTGAGAGCTTTTGCTCAAGCTCGCAATGTGGAGCAGGTCAATTCCTTGTTTAAGGATCTTGATGAGAGCATTGTTTCGCCAGATATTTATACTTTTAATGGTGTGATGGATGCCTATGGTAAAAATGGGATGATCCGCGAAATGGAAGCGGTTCTTACTCGAATGAAAAGTAATCAGTGTAAGCCTGACTTGATTACCTTTAACTTGCTTATTGATTCTTATGGGAAGAAACAAGACTTTTGTAAGATGGAGCAGGTATTTAAGAGTTTGTTGCACTCCAAAGAGAGACCAACATTGCCCACATTTAATTCAATGATTTTGAACTATGGGAAGGCGCGGCTTAAGGATAAGGCAGAAGATGTCTTCAAGAAGATGACTGACATGGGTTACACGCCAAGCTTTGTTACACATGAGAGTCTCATCTATATGTATGGCTTCTGTGGTTCTGTCTCCAGGGCTGTACAATTGTTTGACCAGCTGGTTGAGTCAAAAGTTCATATAAATGTTTCAACCCTAAATGCTATGCTTGATGTTTACTGCTTAAATGGTTTACCACAGGAAGCAGATTCACTGTTTGAGAGGGCAAATAGGATAAAAATATATCCAGATTCATCAACATATAAACTTCTTTACAAGGCTTATACTAAAGCCAACCAAAAGGAGCTTCTAGATAAATTGCTGAAGCATATGGATAAAGATGGTATTATCCCTAATAAGAGGTTCTTCTTGGATGCTCTGGGTGCTGTTGCATCTTTATCAGCCAATTCTGACTCTGCTAATGCTTCAACTGATTCAAACGCAGCAAATTTCGAATCTGCTAATTCTAAAACTCATTCAAGCACACCAAATTCAAAATCTTCTAATGTCACTGCTGGCTCAAAAAATCCCCAAGATTTTGCAAATTTGGCAACTCACGGCAAGAGTTATTTGACTCATCTATGACTTGCATACAGCAGCTAGTTCAATTGTGACTTGTGAGATGGTATGCTTTATTGCTTTATCACTTAGCCATCACCTCTCTATCATTCTATTCTACATCTTATTGATTCTTCTGAGGAACTATTTTTCCCTTGGTCATATGACATCATTTTCCTTTTTTTACTTTTCATAATGATGCTATTTACTTGAAATTAAATAGTAATTCATCTTATGAGAAGCATTTCTCTGTTCCTGTACTGACCTGAAATTTTAAACTCAATCTTAATTTTGGGTTTCAGAAGATAAGCTCTGAAGAATTATCCTTTATTATTATTACTCCCTCCCTTCTAAAACTATAGTTGTTTTAACATTTTAGGTTTGTTCTAAAACTAACGTTTTATAAGTCCAAAACTACATTTATAAATTTTTTTTGCAATTATACCTTCATTTATATTTACATATACATTAAAGTTTACAAATTCTTAAACCATGACTAACCACCCATGCATGAGAATATTAATGATCAATAATAATTCTAACAACTCAAAACTCATCATATTAATGGAATGGAGGAAGTAATAGTTTAACCAAGTACCTTTAATAAACTAGGAGTCACAACAATGAACCTTGGGGTAACTTTTTAGGCGTTTTAAAATACTTGCTTAAATTAACACCTAGTGCTGACCATGAATATTCTAGGACAAAGAAAAAAGAATACAAGAGCTGATGATGTTTGCTTATTGTCCTTAGTTGTTGGCTTGTTGTGTTTAATGTTTCTTTACTGGCCTGTGAATAAAATTGATTTTGTATGATATTCTTTATTTGTTATCTTATAAAGAAATTTATGAGAACAGCACAATGTAATTTTATTCTTCAATGTATTTGTTTGGTTTCCTTGAGTTGTGTCTGTTCATCCAAACCTGTTTTTTGCTTGTTTGTTAGTTGTAAGTTTTCCAGCTGCAGATGAATCACTAAACCCATTTTAAGTTTAACCAACTGAAGTATACATTGAAGATCCTATTGCCTAGGTTTCACATGGTCACACTCAACTAGTTCTTTCTGAAATTACAACTGCTTTCTTTTACTGGTGATGATGCTGCACTAGAATACAGTGCCTGCTAGTGCCAAATTATACTTCTTTTGTAATGCATTTTAAATTTATAACTGTCTGCGAATTTCTTTTCTATCTCTTGTATTTGAAAAAAAAAAAATTGTTGGGGGTGCTTAATCGACTGACTTTCTGGTTCAGTGACATGTTGGAAAGTATAAAAGGGAATTCCCGATTGATTGTGAGTGAATTGCTGGGCAGAGCTTTGTAGGCTATAAAGAAACCATAGCCTCCCAAAATATTTGCAACATGATTTTAGACTATATATATTTTATAATTTTAAATAGTTGACCTTGAGCCCATGACTCCATGATCGGGAGCGGGAATGATCTGGAGTGCCGGGGTCTGGGAGCCGAGAGACTAAACCTGTTCCCGCCCTGCCCCACTGCCACCACTTCTAGGTAGAATCATCAGTGAAGAAAGTAGATATTGGTTTTTAGTCTCATGAATATAGAGAGGGAAACCAAAAAGGACATTGAAAGACGCTCTTAAGATCTTATTATGAATAACAAATCTAATGATTTGTTCTCTAATTGAATGAATGTGATCGTATAATCCATGTAGTCAAACTCATATGATGGGATAAGACTTTTGTTATGGTGTTTAAATACCACATATCCATCGAATAATATAACTATTGAAAAGAAATTGATATATTTATTCCTTTTTTTACAATTATTGCCACTTTACCTTTGATTGTAGGCACTGGCCAAGTTGTATATTGTTTTATTTTAGCATATTTTTTTTCTGGTTGGCTTCTTGAATATAATTTGTCTGGCATCGCCTTTCATGTCTAGGTTCATTTTTGTTGATAGGTATACAAATGTAACTTCCAGCACATTGCTCCTTGTTTTCATGAGACTATGGTCTATGAAATGAAGAATGCATCATTCCTTACATCTGATAACCAATCCTAAAAGTGCATGCTTGCTGCTCAAAAGCGCTGAGTAAATATGTACTGTAACTTACAAAATTTTCTTTATCAATGATATTGATAATTCATGTACAATGCTCACTCTGATGTAATTTGAAATCAAGATTGAAATATTGATTTTTCATATTCTCTGCTCAGTATTGAAAAAAACAGAATAATGAAACAATTTGTTGAAAACTTATGTTGTTTTAGCACTTTGGAAATTTGAATGCTTGGACTCTTTTAATAAGCTAGTCTTGAGAAATCCAACTGTACATATTTAAATTAAGTCTAAATTATATAGATGTTTGAATTACACTTTCTATACTAGGATATTCATTTTTCACTATAATGAATTATTTATTTTTGAAATAGAAAGGAGGTCAAGTAGTTTAGATTTCAGGGAAATAAAATGTAAATTATTCTAAAATAAACACTTTAATCTTCACTGACATCCTCTGTGATTGATTTTTTCCTAAGACATTTTTCTATAGCTTTAAATTTGATTTTGGTATTTTTTTTTTAAAAAAAACCTACTATATTCAATATATTGTTAATTATTTTAAAATAAAATACTTTGAAGGTGTTTTTCCTTATAGCATAATGGTCCGTGCTCTTGAAATAATTATTAATACTAGCTTTGTTATTTTTTATTTTATATTTTCCAATATATTTTAGTTAGTACTATAAAGTATTATTTATAATAATTTTAAATTTAAATGCACATAATTTATGAAAGATAATCTTATTCAATATGCCACAATATTATTTATAGAAAACAATCTTGTTTAAAATTATTATATATAATAGAATTATTTATTCTAAAACTAATTTAAAGTCAGTCTAGGCCTAAAGAAGAAAGGGTTTTAGGGTGAAGGGAATTACATAAGTTTAATTTTGCCTTACTAGGAAAATGGAGATGAAGATGGAGGCTAGTTGTAGAGGGCGATAGGATATGAGTTAGAATTCTAAAAGCAAGATATCATAATAAAAAGGGTCATTGGGAGATAAAAGGTAGAAATAACTGCAAATGGTACTAGTGATTAGATATTCAATCCTTTGGGGTGGGGGTAGCACAGGAGGATTAGTGGATTTAGAATATTAGACGTCAGTCAGGGGATGAGGCATTACAATATTCTGGAAAGAGAGATGGCTAGGGGATCAAAGTTTTAAGCAAAATACTTTAGGTTATTTGCGCTTGCAATTGACAACATTTCAGTAAAGGATATGAGGATGGAATGTGGGTCGAGTTGGAAGTGGAGTTGGAGGAGGAAATTGTTTGCTTGGGAGGATGGGATGTTGGAGGAGTTAGGAAAGCAATTGGAGAATGTGACACTGAATGGGTGGACCCAAGATGGTTGGAGATGGATGGCATAAAAGTCAAGCTTGTACTCTATAAGATCGGCACACATGTTTTCGTCTATGGTGGAGCCCACTGACAAAGATGATTTCTTTAAACAAATATAGACAAAAAGAATCCCTCTAAAGGTATAATGCTTAGCATGAAAACTACAAGCAGAAAGGTTGCCAATAAAGAATAATTTTCACAAGAGAGGGATATTAAGTGAAGAAGATGAAAGATGTGTTTTTTGTTACATAGCGGTGGAAATAGGACATGTGCTTTTGAATTGCAAATTTGCTCATTAGGTTTGGGTTTATGTGCTTGTTGGGACATATCTACGTCGCTTCACAATTCTATTTGTGTTCATTGTAGCAAGTTCTTAGGGCTTACAAGAGGATCAACAACATTGAGCAAGACATGGTCTTTAATTTGGTTTACGGGAATATGGCAGATCTAGAAAACTAGAAATGCTAAAATTTTCAAGGATCAAAACTTAGAGATTGATGATGTTGTTCAAGAAGTTCAATAGATAACATGGGATTGGTTTGAATTTATTTTCACAATCATATATTAGATGGGTAATGAATCCTAGACATTGTTTATTCTAGTTGTTATTGAGATGCGTTTTATTTTTCTCAATTTTATTATTGTGTATAACTTGGTAGGCAAACACATCTTGTGTTTCTACTTTATTTTTTATTATTAATAATATTCTTTAGCTTATAAAAAAAAGTTAGATAGCAATATAGACTATATTATATTAATACTTATTTATTTATTAAGAATATTTTAAATTTAAATATACATAATTGTGTGAGACAACCTTACTTGGCAGGATTATAATTACAAAATAATCTTAATTTTTTATGGTAAAAACCACAATATCATTCATAAGAAAGAATTTTACTCTAGATCAAGGTTATCAAACTTGATAGTCTATCTAGACTCGTGTTAGTTCAATAAACTTGACTTGTAAGAGTTTACTTTGTATAAAAATAAAAAATATCTATAAACAATATACAATTAAACATTTCACAACAAAGTCAAAATAGTAAATTATACATTCCTCAATACTTAAATAACTAAGTTTAAGACTAATGCATCACTATCAGATAATAAATTGTAAATGTGATAATAATGGTAGAACATTCACATTAATATTTGATATTGTTAAAAAATGAAGGTTTAATGTTCTTAGAGATGAGTGTTTTTCAATTTGAGAATGATACACTAAATGAACATATGTTGAAATCTAAATACATATAAAAAACCCAATTTGTTGACTCAATAATTCGATAGTAAACTCGAGAATTTATATAATTTGCTCAATGTTTACCAAGTTTGCACACGAATTAACTCGCTGAGGGATAAGGAGACTTGTAAACTCATAAGAGTTAGACTCTTTAACTCGAGAATTTACATAATCATGCTCTAGATAATAAATTTAATTTCCTCTAGTAGAAAGTTTTCTTACGTTACCAATAGACACATTGATACTATGAGTGACATTAGTCTCTAAGGTTTAGTCAATACATTGTGTGTAATTATAACTCTTCAATTAATACTTTATCACTTTCACCTAACCTAATTAATGGGTTAGAGATACACATTCATGGTTTCCGATAAAATGAAATTCTTTGCAGTCAAATTAGCTTTAATCCAATTAGTTAGTAGATAAAATCATATTTGATTAATATTTATCTGATATTGTTAATAGGATAAGTTATTTTTTAATCTCTCTGACTTTCATGTGTAAAATTTTCTAACACTAGTAATAGCCATGGAGCATGAACAAAATTAGTGTTTGGCCCAATAGATTAGAAGATATGACATGTGATTTCAAATTTTTGACAAAATATAAATTTATAATAAACATATTAAGTTAATTTATTACATAATTTTTATGACAAAATATTTCAAATTACTTATTTAATAATATCATAAATTAAATTATTTTATTTTTATGAAAGAAAACTAAAATATAATTCACAAAATACAATCATACTGGATATTATTATGAATGAATTTTTATTTTATGATTATTTAACAAATTTACATTTTAAAGATTCAATAATATATAAATTATTATTACAACATAATATATAATTTTATTATTAATATTTATATTATAGTGATAATATTTTCATAAATATATGATCACTCTATCAAAACTAATTTTAAAAAAATTTTATGACAAAATATCTACAAATTAATTACTAAAGAATATTAACAATTTAATTAATTTTAATTTTTTATTATGAGAAACACTATAATTATTATTTTGAGAGACTATCTTATTTGGCATTATTATAAGCAAAATCATCATGGACACTCAAATTTACTTAAAATGAGAAAAACATATGCCGAAATTCAATCCAACACTTTATATATATATATAGTAAGTTTATTAACTTTAACAATTGATATTTTAAAAATCATATAAACGAATACATGTAATTGAATGTGAATATATACCAATTATATACTTCTATACCGTCTCAATTTTGTATTATTTAATAAAATTGATTAATTTTATAAATAAATAAATATATAGAAACAAACACTGCAGTGGTGTCGGGAGAGTATTAAAACAAATTCTTTGACAAAAATTTAGATGGAAAAAATGTAAAAATGATTAAGATAACATTTCCCATTCCCAATGGAAGTGATTGTGATTGGTGAAGGGTGAGACATATAGCACCGAAATGGAGAAGGTTGTGGTTATGACAGGTTGATACTTGATACTAAGAGTTGGAGAGACAACATGAATATAATTTAATAATCCCATGTTTGCTTGTTCCGTGCTTGGCAGATAAGATCCTCTAATCCAATTCCAAATCATCTATGCTACGGTACCCTCATTCACACCTAGATCCCTTTATTCAAATTATATATATATCTTCTTAACTTCTAAGCGCACACGTCAGTTATAATTAATGTAATATTATTGATTGAGATTGTTAAAGTCAGAAAAAATATTGGCCTAAAATTAGATTTCCCATAGTAAAAAGAAAATTTGGATTGGAGATGAGAGTGAAGGAAGGATAAAATATTGGATTGTGGTGTAGATTGGATTCCACGTCAGAGGTGGGGAACATCCGTCCCATAAAGGACGCGAAACAAAACACGAGTTTGGTTTACGCATTAAAGTGAAGGATGCACATGCATAATAGTGCATAGTGCCTTCTCTCTCTCACTCTGAGTTGTATATATTATTATAGTACGCTCACAAACCCAAATCTCTCTCTCTCTCTCTCTCTCTCTCTCTCCAATCTCCATGGCCATGCTCAAGAGAACCATTCAAGGCATCTCCAAGCTCCACCTCCACGGCGCCTGCTTTTCCTCTCTCCGAACATCCGCCGCTGCCGCCGCTGACACGTCGCCGCTTCAGCTTCAGCTTCAGCTTCAGCTTCCGCCCTTCGACCACCAACCGCATCCCTACATTGGTCCCTCCGCCGATGAAGTCCTGGCGAAGCGCAAAGCCTTCCTGGGCCCCTCCCTCTTCCACTACTATAACAAACCTGTGAGTCTCCCTACGATGGCAATGGCAATGGCAATGGCAATGGCAATGGCAATGTCAATGGCAATGCAAATGCATGCGCTTTTTTGGTTAAGACTTGAGGAGATCTGCATCTTTGTGCCTTAGCCTGTCCTTCCACCTCATTTCAATTTCTTCTCTTTCATTACTTTTAAGGAATTATGCCTTCTAACTCATCCCCTCTTTCTGTGTCCCAATATAGCTTAATATTGTGGAAGGCAAGATGCAATATCTTTATGATGATAGTGGGAAGCGTTACCTTGATGCATTTGCCGGAATTGTCACTGTTTCTTGCGGACATTGCCACCCTGAAATTTTGAATGCTATCACGGACCAGAGTAAACTTCTGCAGCATGCTACAACTATTTATCTAAACCATACAATAGCTGATTTTGCTGAGGCTTTGGCATCTAAAATGCCTGCAAACCTTAAGGTTTCTTCCTCCCCTCCAAAACACTCACTTTATTCTTTTCTGCTTTCTCATTCATTCATTCATTTCACAAATGCAGTCTTCAGTTTTCTATTCTTTTCGATCACCATCCTAATTCTTCACATTCAAAAACATGACTTTAAATTGCAGGTTGTTTATTTTGTAAATTCTGGTTCTGAAGCAAATGACTTGGCAATGATGATGGCTCGTTTATATACTGGTAATCTTGGTATGATTTCTTTGAGAAATGCATATCACGGTGGAAGTTCTAGTACACTTGGTCTCACCGCTTTGAACACGTGGAAATACCCAATTCCAGAGGTTTGTCTCTATATTTAATCACAATATTTCAATTGGTTGGCTGATCCGACATGCCAATTATTCTTAACGACTATTTAAACCTTCAGGGCCATGTTCATCACGTTATGAATCCAGATCCATACCATGGAGCGTTTGGTGCAGATGCTACTGGTTATGCAAATGATGTCCAAGACCATATTAACTATGGAACTTCAGGAAATGTTGCTGGATTTATAGCTGAAACAATTCAGGTATTTACAATCTCTTTAAAGTGGCATTCAGAACACCACATTACCTTTTCTTCTTCTTTTTTTTTTTTGTTTACCTTTTCTTCATGGCCTATTCTAGGGAGTTGGGGGAGCAGTTGAATTGGCACCAGGGTATTTGAAACTTGTTTATGACATTATACATAAGGCTGGTGGTGTCTGCATTGCTGATGAAGTTCAAACTGGCTTTGGCCGAACAGGAAGCCATTATTGGGGATTTGAGACCCAGGGTGTCATTCCTGATATAGTTACTATGGCAAAGGTCTATACCATTACCTTATTGTTTGTTTTACTAATTCCTGAAACATTGTCATCTTAATCTTGCATCTGATGTGCAACATTATTTGTGTCGTATGGGACTATCTGGTTCATTATACATTATATTCTTTTAGCATAACTTAATGCTTTTCCTCTAATTTTCAGTTTAAGATACTTTGTATTTGGTATGTTCTTATTTAAGTATGTATTATTTCTGCCGTATTTCATCATAGAATTTATTTTGTTCTAACTTTTTAATTCGCCTATCCTCTTCTGCTTTTCCATCATATCTTGTGTTAATTTGTATCAGGGTATTGGAAATGGTCTGCCATTAGGAGCTGTAATTACAACTCCAGAAATCGCGAGTGTGATGGCCCGGAAGATTCAATTTAATACGTTTGGTGGGAACCCTGTCTGTTCATCTGGGGGACTTGCAGTGCTCAGGGTTCTTGATAAGGAGAAGCGTCAAGCTCATTGTCATGAAGTTGGTTCCCACATGCTTGAGCGTTTGAGGTCACTCATGCATAGACATGAAAGTAAGTTGTCCTGAATTTAACATCCCCATAATAGTTAGGGTCTGATCGATTCTCTTATCACTTTTTTTATTAGAATCTGTTTTATGAAAACATAAGTGAGCTCAAGAAACAAACACTTCCAAATGTGTTTAGTGGGACAATGGACAAACAGATTTTAGAAAACAGGAAACTTTTCTTAAAAATAGTAAACAATTAAATTCTTAGTATTTTTTTTTTAAATACATATTTTTTATGGTACATTTGCACTTTCTATCTACTGCATGGTACATTAGGCAGGGGAATAAACTTTCGGTTGAGGGGATTCCATGTTACTCTTCTATTGAGCTATATAAACAAATGTATTTCTCATGTTTCTGCTATTTTTGTTGATTATCTCATAATTATTATATGATAATATACCAGTCATAGGAAATGTGAGGGGGAGGGGCTTAATGGTGGGCGTAGAGTTGGTTACTGATCGAAAAGCAAAGACACCCGCAAAGGCTGAAACTGGTGTTGTGTTTGAAAAACTTCGAGGTTAGACAAGAACCATTTTATGCATGTGAAGCCTTATTTTCCAAAATATGTTGGAAACAATCTAACGATTTATTCGTATATGCATTGAAGAGCTTGGTATTCTGGTTGGGAAAGGAGGACTTAATGGAAATGTTTTCAGAATTAAGCCACCAATGTGTTTCACCAAAGATGATGCAGGTATAGTTCTGTCGTAGCTTTCTCAACTTCGATGCAGGTTCCGGATTTTATTTTGGAGCCTTCTCCTAGAAATATGTTATTTACCGGCTGTTCTGCGCGTATGCAGATTTTCTTGTGGATGCCTTGGACTATTCTCTATCAAAGTTGTGAGATGGTTGTGCATGTTGCTAGCATGGAAATCTTCATTAATGGACCCAAATTACTACTAGACAAGTTTTAATTCGTGGAGACCGCCATGAATAATGTAATGTTCTCCCCGTTGGGAAGAGAGGGGGTTTCCCTCCCTTAGCTGAACATTATAAGTTGAATGCAACTATTGTATATAAATTTGGTTTTCATGACAAAAAATTTGCAATCAATCAAATGAGTAATGTTTAATCCATATAAGAAAGGGACTACATCTGCATATTAGTTGACTAATTATCAAATCACTAAATCAATGACCTGCACAAGATGCTTTACTCAAACACTCAAACTTGAATATTGTTACCTGTCGATTCTCACTTGGGATTATATAAACTAAGCTTTAGTTTGTTTTTCAAAAAGAATCGTGATGAACGATTCAAGTGTTAATATTTTCTAGTCTTTGAATAGTGAATAATCAACGATGTGGTTCATGGAAAAAATAGTATTTATTTCTTTTTATTTTAGATTTTTTTATTTTGTTTTAGTGTTATTCTCAAATAATAATAATTTTTTTAATTCTTAGTTTGAAATAATAATATTAATTTAAGCAATTTTTTTATGATCTCTTAACCTAAAATAAATTTATAAATAATTAAAAATACAATATGCCTAAGAAAACATTATGGTTTTTTTATGTTTGTCTTTATTACACTTGCTAATTTTTTATATTAGTTTTAGTCGTCTAATAATGATTGATGTAATATTAATTTTATATAAGAGATGTGGTACGTATAATAAAAGAAAAATCTCAAGAGATTGATGTGATGAAAGTAAAAAATGAAAGAATTTGAAGATTTTAAAAAATGGAAAGATGTTAGGTGTAATACGGACAAATTCCAAAGAGACTAGGTATAATTTATTCGAGAAAATAACTTTTTACTGAGGGAGAAAATTCTTTTTTTTTTTTTTAAGTTTGGGTTAAAAAATTATTGAAATGTTATTTTTATCATTAATTTGATTAGCAAATATGAAAAGGGTACTCAATCTTTGTATTTGAGGAAAAATTTCATTCTTTTTAATCTAAGTAAAATATGTTTCGAATCTCTGAAATTCTTTAAATATTAAATATGTTTTTTAGATAAAATTTTGTATGTTTTTTATCTCTAATTTTAGGATACAAAACTTTTAACTTAAAAACACTATCTAATTAAATCTATTTTATCTTTCAATAAAAGCATTATAAACCACTTGGAAGTTGGAAGACTAGCAGTGCATTTTAAAATTAGATAAACCAAAAACATGTTTTAATTTTTGTATGATGTATTTAATATTTTGATAATTTTTTCAGGGGATTGAAAGATATTTAATATTTCATCTATTAATTAACTTGCATCGGTGTCTCTAAAATAATTTAGAATAAGAGTTATGTTAGAACAAAATAACAAACATACAATAAACATATTAAATTGGCAATAAATAAATAGTATAGAAAAAGAGTTTAATTGATATTACAACTCATCTTTTACATTTACTGTATATACCAATTAAATTCATAGAAAAATATTTATACATTATTAATGTAAAAAAATTTACAATGGTACTGAATCACAACTGTTTATTGACTTTACCAATTAATATTATTTTAAAAATCATATAAACATAGATTGAACGCTAGTATAAAAAGTTTGAGTATTATTAGGAGAATGCAATGGAGAAACAGGGAAGTTTGAGTATTGTAGGCTAGAGACATTTTGCATGATGAAAGAAAGACGTATTAAGAGGTTGTGAGAGGTAGAAAAATGGGAATGATGATTAGTGAATAGGTGTTGAATGACTAAGCAAGATGAAGATGTTGATGTTGATGTTGACGATGACGATTAGCCCAAAGTTTGCTCAAAGCCCGCAAGCGTTGAAAATATTCCCCCAAAGCAAGCAAATATCGACCAGTCTGACGTATTGTAAGTATTCGATACATTTGTCGCAACGTTTCTTGTCGTAGATGATCTGCCTGTTCCACATCAACTTTCCTTTAGATAATACTATTTCATCCTTCTTAATTAATTATATTATTACAGATCATATCATCCTCATCTCCTCTAAAAAATACTTTTCTTCTTCAAATTATTTTACTTCCTACATTCTTGAGCAAATTTGGTCACTGGTACCAAAAACTCGCCTTATTATAGGAAAATGTTACATTTTATAATTAACTCAACAGCATTCACACTTATACTTATACTTAAGTAGTCCATATATATAATTTTTTGTTTCGCTAATTTTATATATTGCAATCCCTACTATTAGTTTTCACATTTTTCAGTTTTCTATGTCTTTATTTTTTATATATTTGAACCTATTATTTTTAATTTGTTTATATCCTTAATTTTATATAATTGAATTAATCATTTTTAATTTGTCACTTATTTGATCTATTTATAATCCATTTACATATTTAACTTAAAAGTTGAATTTGATAATTTTTGTTCGGTTTGTTTTGCTTCTTTCATATTTTTTTTTTCTTTATTCTTTGAATTTAATTTCTATGAACTAACTATGTAAATTTAAATGACTTTTAAAGTATTAGCAGGTAAAGTTAACAAACTTACATTAAATAACAATGTAAAATTACTTTACACCGATAGTGTAAAGTTAACAAATAATGAGTAGTGTTTGGGTAGGATACTTTACTACTTGTCCCCATACCCGCATTTAGAAAATTTATTCGTACCTAATCCCATACTGGTGCGGATGACAACTTGTATACTCATCCCCTACCTGCTAAGTACTTGTATACCTATACTCACACTCACAACCCATACTTTACTTATGTGTAAGTAAAACATTATCTTTTACATATAAGTAAAACATAATAAGAAAACAAGTCACATAACATTAAACATAGAACAAATTACTCCCTAAAATTTTATATGATTACATATAAATTTATGTTTTTTTTACCATAACATTAAGAGTTTAATTAGTATGCACTATTAATGTAAAGTTTTACATTGACATTCAATCACAACAACCTTTATTTACGATAACTTTGTTTTGACTTTACTAATTAATACTTTAAAAGTCATATAAACAAAGAGTTGTGATTGAACATATTTTACACTGTAAATTCATACTAATTAAACTCTAACATTAAATAATTTTATAAGTTCTTTAAGAATTATTTTATAAACAACTCAATTTGTTGTAAATTTAATTTTTATTTATTAAATTTGCATAAAATATATTATATGTTTCTTTTTATTTATAATTATATTACTTATTATAGATTATAATTCAAATAATATTTTTAGCAATATTTTCACTCAAAATTATAATTATGTAATATTATATATGTTTAATTAGTATGTACTGACAGTGTAAATAACTTTACACTAGCATCCAATCACAATCCTTAAATTATGGTAAGTTTGTTGACTTCACCAATTAATACTTTAAAAGTCATATGAATTAAGGAATATGATTGAATGTCAGTATAAAAATCTTTTATACTATCAATGTATATCAATTAAATTCATATTATATAATATAATTATATTAAATAATATTATATATAAGGTGGGGGCAGTGCGAAGTGGGTTGGGTATCGTAGTACCTATATTCGCCCCATGCCTACATATATAAATTTTGTGAGTCTAGATGCACCTTATACCCATACTCCTTTTATAGCTAATTACTTGTCCCATACGAGAGTATTCTTGTGAGTACCCGTAGGGTTCAAATCTATTTTACTATCGCTACTTTTCAACTCCTTTTATCACACTCTTAAATCCACCACTTCATACTTATTTTTATATAAATATATTTTTTTTTATAGAATTCATGCGTTCTACTGAACTAATTAAGTTAGATTCCTTTCTATTGATATTTGGTGATATTTTTATATCTTAATTATAAGTGTTGATTAAGGCTTTATGCTGCAAGGCCGCTCTGGAAATTTTGTAAGAGGAGTAGCAGAATTTAAAATTAGTTTTTGAAAATAATCAAAAGTTTAATTAGATTATGTTTTGAAATTAGTTAGAAACTTAATTAAAAACTTTAAAATTATTAAATCATAAATATTGAAATACATGAAAGTATAAAATAAAATAAATAAAAATATATAATAAATTCTTACCTAATATAAAAAAAATATATCATAAATATTCTAGGACAAAAAAAGACATAAACAGTTAGAAGCTTTAAAATGCTACCTGAAGTTTTAAAAACTAGAAGTTACCAAAATAATTTTGTTTATTAAAAACTCAAACAACATTTTTAGCTTGTTAAAAATAATAAAAACTAGTTGAAGTTTCTTGTCAAACATATTCTTAATATAAACTTTGACTAAAATTGAAAATTATTTTGAATATTTTTTTATAAAAGCGACTTTCCTTTTTTTACAAAAGTGATTTTTATGATTATAAACAATCATAAACTTCTATTTAAAAAATCGCTATAATATTTTATATTAAATTCACGTTTTTATTTTTAATTTGTAAAAAATACATTTTTAAGATTTGATTTATTTGGTTTTGTTTTTTAGTTTTTAAAAGGAGTTTTGAAAAATAATATCTAAGAATTGTTTTATGAAAGAAGAAAAAAATACTTATAAGGGTTTGATTTTGTTTTATTTTTTGAAAAGAATTTTAAAAAATAATTTCCAAAAACTTTTTTTAAAAGAAGAAAAAAAGAACTTATTTGGTAATATTATTTGAAAACCGTTTTGAAGATGTTAAAATGATAAAATTTGTTTATATTTACGGAAATATCATTAATTACAAGCAAACACAACTTATTTTTTCTGTATTTTGATTTTTCAAAACAAAAATACAAAATTGAAAAACAATACTACTTACAATTGTTTTCCTCTTTTAGTTTTCAAAAACTAAAAAAGCAAAGTTGTTTTTGAAAACTATTTTAAGAAAACACTAACTAAATGGTTTTTTTAGTTATTAAATACTAAAATACTTAAAACAATTTATAAAATTGTTGTCAAATAAGCACTAAGTGTTGTCTGAAAAGTGTTTTTCATGTGAAATAAAAAAAAACAAACTTATCTATATTTACGAACTGTTACTAATGAAAAAAAAAATTATTCTCCTTGTGTTTTAAATTTTCAAAATAAAAATATAAAATTGAGATGTTTCTCATTGTCCCTTTTTTAGTTTTTAAAAACTAAAAAATTAAAATTATTTTTGAAAATTATTTAAAAAAAAACACTAAACAATTTTGTAGTTTTTAAATACTAAAAATAATTTTATAAAAAACAACCAATTATTCTCTAATGATCTTATACGAAATTAATATTTTAAAAAAATATTTTGTCACTGCATGAGTTCTTAAAAGAAATGTAATGACATGTTTTCTAAACTAAATGTATATCTATAAATCCGCTAAGGGTATGTTTGAGGAACCGTTTGGGAAACATGAATGTACGTTGATTTAAAAGTTACCTCTAGGTACTTCTCATTTTGAGTATGGGACTTGTTTTTTATCTTGAATTGACCTTTTACTTTTTTTCAAATATATTATAAGTATTTATAGATTACAAATTCTTTATCTCCAAATATTTAATATAGTTACATACTCATTTTTACACAAAACTTATGTACTTAATGATAATTGTAGTGATATGTGACAATTCATAAATCAATTTAATGGTAAATTAAATCTTTAAAAAAATTGATTTGGTGATAATATCATATCCTGCCTGATATGATTCAAATATTTAAGTGACTATTTTGATAAGTAATAAAATTTTAAAGCACTTCCACTAAAAATTTCTACTAAAATTTAAATAAACTATATGAAAATTTATTTCCTTTTTGAAGAGAATTTAATTCATTTTCAATCAACTAAATATTTGAATTGGTACGCACGAAATATCACGAGCATAGAGACAAAGCGTATGCATCTACTTAGGAGATGGAAACACCAGACATGGCATTGACCTTGAAATGAGACAATAATTCCTCTCTCAGCAAGGACTAAAAGACAACTCTTTTATGCAACAACATTCCTAACTACTTCGTTGTTTTAAAGTTGGAATGTAACAAATAAAGTGTTCTAACTATTTTTAATTATATTTTTTTAAGAAATTTTATCAAACACTTCTAGTTAAATAAACTATCTTATAAGTTTTTAACTTTTCAAATAGCTTATAAGCTTCCGTTAGCTTACCAATTTCAACTAGTATGTAAACTAATTTTACCAAACATAAACTAAGTCACTTATCAACTAGTCCCATGTAATTTTCTTTGTTAAGCATATCTAATCACTTATCAACATATCATTGTCTTAGTCAAGATTGGAACACTTAGGTTCGTTTTCAAAGACACCCTAAGCTACTGATCGGACGGATAATGAGCCATTCAAGGTACACTTAGAGGAGGAAATATTCGACCGGAGATGGAGGACGGGTGGACGGAGGTAAGGAGAAGAAACGGGATCATTGGAGGAGGGAAGTTCATCACTGATGTAGGGAAAAGAGAAGGGAGTGTAACCTCTGTTTTTTTCACTCACTTTCCGGATGAATACATGGCAAAGGATATGTGGGAGATATTCGGGAGATACTCAAAAATTCATGATGTAGTAATTCCAACAAAGAGAGACAGTAAAGGCCAAAGGTTCGGCTTCACCAGGTTTAGGGAGGTTGAGGATGTTAGAATGCTGGTGGTAAGGTTGGACAACATCTTCATTGGAAAGGAAAAGTTGTGGGTCAATCTCCCAAGGTATGACAAGCGAACGGAGCAGAATCAGACAAAGAGGAATTCATGGAGGAGGAAACAGAACCAAAACGGTTATCCTATAGTGGCGACGCAAACTGGGCGACAGAGTGGGCATGATGGAAAGCTGGTAAAATCATTTGCTTCGGTTGTACGTGCTCCTGGGGGCCAAAACATAATGATAAGCGGAAAGAGATAGGTAAAAAGGAGACCGCAACAATAAAAATGGTATACACAGCACCAGCAGAGAATGTTATTCGACTTCAGAGGGCCTATGTAGGTGAAGTGCGTAAAGGAGGGAATGCGTTCAGGACGAAGGTTTTTCTAATGAACCATGGCATATATAGTGTGCGCACAACTCCCATGGGGGTAAACAAGGTACTGCTGGAGACGGAAGGGGGAGACACTCCAAGAGATTATGAAGGGAAGACAACAGTGGTTTGATGAGTGGTTTGCTGGGATACAGAAGTGGGAGCCCAGAATGGTGGACACGGATAAGAGGGTAAAGGTGAACTGCTACGGGATCCCGTTACATGTTTGGGGAGATGAGTTTTTCTCTACTTTGCTCGCACCATTTGGCGAGTTGTTGTACACGGAAGAAATTACCAAAAACAAAGAAAGATTCGATGTAGAAAAGATGGTGATGTCCAGAAAGGACATGAAAAGACTCGACGACATTGTCCGAGTGACCATTGATGGGTGGGATTTCAACATCAGGATAGAGGAGGTGGAAGAGATGAATCAGACAAAACAAACTTTAGTACAGACAACATACAGGTCGGAAATGAGTTCCTGTCAGGGGGAGGAGGAGTTTGACGAATCGGTTGAAGCGGAAAGAAGATTGGCCGAGCTGAAGCAAAAGATGCTATACAAAGGTAACTGGAAGGTGTGGGAGGAGGGGGACGAGGAAGCGTCGGACACCTGGGGTCCTGGTCGCCGGCAGGGAGGAGTCACGGAGGTTAACGAGATACACCGGTCCAGATCTAGAAGCAGAACTCCGGAAGTCGGGACGGGGCGAATAGGGGCGGTCGGTGACTATAGAAACGGTGGGCCACGGCGGGATGGCCAGAACTGGCAGGAAGAAAGAGGGCAGGGGACAGTATCCCAGATTTCTCGCACTGGTTCAGGGTCCGCTTTTGGCAAAAAATCGAGAACTGATGGCTTTGGCAGGGAACCTAGCTGCGGACGAGTGGAGTTTAAGGAAAGGAAAACAGAGAAAGCTGAGGAGAGGCAGGTGCAAAGCAGAAATGGCGGGGAAGAAGAAGATGAAAGTCTGTTTCAGGAAATGGGGAACGCTTATCGAGACCCAGCGCATGACTCACGACATCCGTTGACTGGAAAGACTGCACGGAGTCAGTCTGCGGGGAACGTGGTCCGAGGTCGGCATGTAGAGTACCACGCGGCAAGACAACGTAGAGAAGATCGGACCGTTGGAGATGGGATGGGGCTGCATGGCGCAAATCCAGCCATTGAAGGAAGCATGTCTCAGGACACGAGGCGCGATTCTCGAGACCTGGGGCCCGCGTATCGAGCCAAGTTGCCAGGACAGCCTGCGTCGCGTCAGTCTGCGACGCACGAAGAACGAGGGCCACGTGCCGGCTGGGCGGTTCAGTGCGCGTTAGGCCCGCGTGGAGAACATCCGACCGTTGGAGACGGGACTTGGAAGCGTGGCTCAAATCCAGCCATTGGAGATAGGCCGTGGTTCATGCTGGGCCGCGATGTGAATTTGAATAATCCAGCTGGGGAGCGGTTCACGTTGGGCCGGACAGAGGAGGCCCAATCTCCGGGAATGTGTGGGGAAAAATCGGGGCCAACGATGGAGGATGTATCAGTTGGCAAGTAAATTAAAAGGTTTGAAGAAGAAGATTAAAGAGTGGAAAGAAGAAGATTGGAGAGTAAAGACGAGAAATTCCTGAGAGAGAAAGTATTACAACTGGAGATGGTGGACCAACAGTTGGGCCAAGGGGTTATCGGAAGTGGTCAGCAGAGACAAGGGATTTTATCAGAGTATTGGGTGAAGGCAAGCCAAATGGAACAGTCCATGTTACAAAAATCTCGGGTTAAGTGGGCCCTAAATGGGGATAGCAATACAAACTACTTTCATAAATGTTTTAAGGAGAGATGCTATGCAAACTCCATTCTGGCAGTCAAAACAGATGTCGGTTGGGTGGAGGGTGTTCAGAATATTCGGGAGCATGTGTTTAATCATTTCAAAGGGCTCTTTGAGGAGGAGCAACAGACTAGACCAAAGATGGATGGGGTTGTCTTCAATCAGTTGGATGATCGACAGAGAGAATGGATAGATGAGCCTTTTTCAGCGCCTGAAATAAAGGAGGCGGTTTGGGCCTGTGAAGGTGGGAAAAGTCCGGGTCCCGATGGTTTTGGTTTCCATTTCTATAAATCATGTTGGGGAATAATAGGGGCTGACGTTGTAAAGGCAGTGCAAGAATTTCACCAGTCAGGAGTGCTACCTAGAGGAGTGACATCATCCTTCCTTACTCTCATCCCTAAGGTGGCAAGGCCAGACAGGTTAGCTCAGTATAGAACAATTTCTTTAATCTCTAGCATTCAAAAGATTGTTTCTAAATTGTTGTCTCTGAGAATGAAGAAAGTAATGGGGCATTTAATCTCTAAGTGCCAGTCAGCATTCTTGCCAGGCAGATCCATCCTGGATGGGGTACTGGTAGCAAATGAGATTGTGGATTGGGCTAAACGGAAAAGGAAACCATGTTACTTGTTTAAAGTGGATTTCCAGAAGGCGTATGACTCGGTAAATTGGGATTTTCTGGACTATATGTTGGCTAGGTTGGGGTTCGAATGCACTTGGAGGAAGTGGATGAAGAGTATTGTCAGGAATAGTCACATGTCAGTATTAGTCAATGGGAGCCCTACGAAGGAATTTAGGCCGGAGAGAGGCTTGAAGCAGGGAGATCCACTATCTCCGTTTTTGTTTCTAGTGGTAGCGGAAGCCTTAACGGGATTGTTTAGAACAGCTGTAGGGAGAGGGGTATTCAAAGAACTCAGTATTGCTGATGAGGCAAAGTTCTCAGTATTGCAGTATGCAGATGATGTGATTATGATGGGGGAGGCTGATTTGCAATCTGTTTGGTATTTGAAGGTGATTCTTCGTGGTTTTGAGTTGACCTCGGGGCTAAAGGTGAACTACAGCAAAAGCAAATTCTTTGGGCTAAATGTAGACGATTCATTTACAAGAGCTGTTAGTAATCTCTTGAATTGTGTTGTGTCATCTCCGCCATTCAAATTTCTGGGAATTCCGGTTGGTGCGAATCCTAGAAAGACTGATATGTGGTTACCAGTCATTGAACAATTCAGAGGAAATTGGCAGTGTGGAAGGCAAAACATATGTCCTTCACAGGAAGGTTAGTTATGATAAATTCAGTATTGTCTAGCCTTCCGCTGTATTTATTCTCGTTTTACAAGGTGCCCAAGAAAGTCTTAAAAGTTATGACAGGACTTCAGCACGCTTTTTTGTGGGGAGGGACAGATCAGCAGATCAAAATTGCGTGGGTTAGCTGGGAAAATGTCTGTCGGCCAAAGGAAGAGGGGGGTTTGGGGGTAAAGTGTTTACGGAATTTCAATCTGAGTTTACTGGCAAAGTGGAGGTGGAGACTATTATCAGATAAAAACGCTATATGGGCAAGTTTGTTGAAGGGCAGATACGGCCATACATATAATCTCAATCAAAGACCGGAGAAATTATCTTCAGCATCATAGTGGTGGAGGGATGTATGGGTTATAGATAGACCGAATGCGCAGATACCAGACTGGTTTGGGAATAATGTCCGCAGAATAGTAGGGAACGACAACGATACCTTCTTTTGGGAGCAGAATTGGCTAGGAGATAGCCCGCTCAGCCTTAAGTTTCCCAGGTTATATGGACTAGCGGTAGATAAAGGCACCACCATTAGCGACAAAAAGGGAGTATCAGGAGGGTGGATATGGGTCTGGAGAAGGCAGTTATTTGTATGGGAACAGGACCAGCTTACTATTTTACAAAGTATGGTGCAGTTAGTGGTAATGGGGGAGCATAGGTCCGATAGATGGAGTTGGTCGTCTAGTATAGATAGGGGTTTCACAGTGGCGGAGGTCTATTCGGTTTTGCGCTCTCAACAGTCCACACCCGGATTAATTGAGGTGGAAGCTAGAGATCTGAGACGAATGTGGAAAGATTATCTGTCATCCAAGGTGATTGCTTTTTCATGGAGATTATTGTTGGATAAATTACCAACCACAGATAATCTCTTGAAGAGAGGTGTGGACATCCCAGGCCAGGATACACTGTGCGTCTTTTGCAACAGTACTGCTGAGGAAAGAAATCATTTATTCCTAACGTGTGCCAAGGCTCAATCAGTATGGAACAGTATTATTAGATGGCTGGGGATTCAAGGACCTATTCCGGGGGATTTGTATCAACTGTTCCTTTCGTCATCAGCATGGGTGGTTGGTAAGCGAAAGAAGAAGTGCAGGTATGTGTTCTGGCTGGCTGGGTGTTGGGGAATTTGGATCACTAGAAATCAGATTGTTTTTTATAACGTACCGAAGGATTCTGTTGACATTTTGATGCTCATAAAGACACTATCGTGGAGATGGCTTTCATATTCCATTGATTTTAATAGGGGTGTGTCTTTTCTGATTGGTATGCTAACCCTAGATTGTGTCTATTAAATATGAGATAGATGAATATGTTATGATATGTTCCATTAGCATACCGAGGACCTTGTAATCAGGTTGTATTTTAAGAAACAATTTGTTTCTCCTAATAAATATATGCTTAGCTTTTCAAAAAAAAAAATCACTTATCAACTAGTTTGATGATATTAAATATTAACTATTTTATAAAAATATAATTTTCTATAGAAAATTACACGGGAGTACCGTATTATTCTCATTTTATACTCTTTGATGGAAATAATTTTATTTTTATTTTTTAGGAACCAAGTTTTTATTCAAGCAAAAAATTAATAAGATGAACTTAACATGGCAAACATAACGGTATGAAGCAAAATTTCAGGATGTACAAGAAGGAGCTCGATATGATAAATAAATAAAAATTAAAAAAAAAAAGCTGGAAATCAGTTAATTCACTTAATAGTTCAACTACAATATAACTACATCTAATCTAATAATATATGGGCAAAATCATGAAGTTTATATGGCACAAGAGGAAATTTCTCTCTGCATTTCCATAATTTTTCTTACATTCTATTTTACATCTTATGGAATGTCCAATCCAGAGAAACATACACCTCCAAAATAAAATATAAGAAAAATTTCAAGAGTGCAGGAAGAAATTGCCCGCACCATATATGATATGGTCCAATTGTTTAAACATTAAATTTATGGGAAAAAAGTTCATATTATTCATACTTTAGGGTGATTTAATATACTTTTTTTTTTAAATACTTTTTAAAATATTTTAAATGTGTACTTCGTATTAGACATATTTTAAAATATACCAATTAATATACATATATTCTCATTTTCTACTTGGGTGTGTTTAGCAAAACTAGCTAAAAAGTTAGGTAAAAGTTGAAAAATTAGCTTAAAAATAAAAGTTAGTTGAAAGCTGAAAAACTAATTATAAATATTTGGTAAAACTAGTTGATCAACTAGCTGAAAGTTGTAAAATGACAATTAAGGACATAATTAATTATTAAATCAACAATAAAGTATTTAAAATAATGATAATATATTTTAATAATATAAATTAATTAATATTTAAATTATAAACTATTATAATTATATATTTAAATTATAAATTTCTATAATAACATATTTAAATTATAAATTTATGTAATTACATATTTAAATAATAAATTAATATTAATTAATATCTAAATTATAATTTCTATAATTAAATATATAAATTTTAAATTTCATATTTAAATTATAATTTTTTATAATTATACATTTATATTATAAATTATTATAATTACATTAATGAAGAAGAGAAAAATGAAGGAGAGAGGATGTATAATGTGATGAAATAGGAACAATGCATTAATTACTGAAGGGTAAACATGTAAAAATAAAACTGGTCAGCAACTAAAAATAGAAAATATTTTGAAAAAGCTACTTGAAATCACTTTTTGAAAAAAGAAAAAAGCTAGTAGCTCTTAAAAAAACTGTAGATCTTTGCACTTGAGACGAAACGGAAAGCATTTAAGCTACTATTTTAGCTAACTTTTCAATTTTTAGCTAGTTAAAATAACAAACCACTAGTTTAAATGGCAAACCAACTAGTTGAAATGGCAAACTACTAGTTTGAATATTATTAAAATATATATCACCACAATTAACAATTTTATCATTTACTTTGTCAATTTGAATCTTCATTTCCTCGTTTATCTCAGTAAAATAATTTTTCATGCCTACATAAAGAGTTAAACTATAAAAAAATTAGAGCGTAATAACCTCCAAAAAGTACTTTTCTATAATTATGCTTGAGAACAAGGTTTCAAAAATACTTCTCGGAGCCCTATATAAGTTTTTGAAAATTACTTTGGAGAAGTATAAATTCACATTCTAAAAACTAATTTTCAGAACTATATACATAATTATGAAAAGTACTTCCAAAATGTAAAAAACAAAATTATATCATTGTGTTCTTTTGTTCATAACCTAAAAAAAGAACAAAAATACAAAATACACATGGAAGAATAAAATATAGCTTGTTGTAATAAGAAAAAATAAAATACACCTATAATTTATCTTATTCATTGTGAATAAAGTTGTTTGGAGGAAAATTATATATAATCACCAAAGATATCACAGCAGAAATAAATTATTGATAGAGTTGCAAAACAAAAATAGTATTTGAATTATAATAAAAAAATTGCAAAAATATAATTTAAAAATAATAAATTGTGGTACAAAATTAAAGTTTAAAAAATAACAAAAATAAAATAGAATTAGAGTTTATATTAGATGTATAAAGAATGGAAGTTTAATAACAAAGGTTATACGAAAGAAAAAAGATGTATATTAAATTAATTTTGAAAAAATTATATTAAAAATATAACTACAAGGGTATTTTAAAATATTTAAAATAAATATAAAAAAAGTATATCAGATAGCATGGGTAAAAATAAATGGCCAATTTACCCATCCACACTAAGAAAGTAAGAATACATAAAATATTATTATTATTAATATTAATTAAGTACACATATTAAAAAAAAGAAATAACGAGGCTTATTTGATTGAAATGACACTTTATGAAATAAAAGGAAAAAAAAGGATTGTGCATTATAAAAGGTATTACACTCATATTTCATAGTAAATTTATTTATTTTACTAATTAATATTTTAAAAGTAAAATTGTAATTAGATGTTAATATAAATAAAACTCCTTTCCAATTATGAGTTGTGAGTGTATAATAGAAGTTACTAAATTGTAAGGAAATTGGTGTGAAGACTAGATTACCTGGTTCACAAAGCTAACAAGAGCTTCCATCCTCTCCATTGCAGTATCCATGGAAGTTCCTTCAACTAGTTGTCCGGGTCCTACACTGTCAGCAAGCATTTGCTGAAGTTTCTCCATACCTTGTGAAAGGGCGTCTTCCGCTTGCTGGCACGACTTTTCAAGGCCATAGGCATCAAACCGTTGTTGCTCTGTCAAAGGTTCACTCAAAGGGACCAGAACCTGTGCTATTAAAATACAATTTTTGTTATACATGCTGCTATAGTATACTTATGGCAACAGAAAATAATCTCAAGTATCTCCCAGTGAATCAATAGAAAAACGCTGGTACTCAAGTTCAAAAGTCAATAATTATGAGGAGCTCCGGTACTAACTTTGTTTCTGTTAGAAGTTTTACGAAATGATAAATAAAATGAAATCAAGATTGTGCCTTCAGCTATGTACTGCGAGCAATAAACATTGCCCACACGTCCGTACTCTTTTAGCAAAGCATGTTATTCTAGTGTCCAAACAGTATCCTATCATCATGTGCAAGATCAATAAGAATATATAGCTAACACAACAGGTAAATAAAGCAGATCATCCAAGCACATTTTCTAATAACAAAGAAACTTATCTCTTTCAAACCCCTCCCTTCCCCCTCTCAAGTCTCTAAGTTATGACAAGAACAAGCTTGCATGCACCGACTATAAATAACACTTCATATCAGCCAAAAAAGCGAGTGGGATAAAATCATAGTTTTTGAAGAAAAACGCTGATATGAATATATAAATTCAAATTTCATTTCTTAGATAATAAGTTATAAGCATCACCTTTAGAAGTTCAGAAGGGCGAAATCCTCCAATCCACAAGAAAAATCGCTCAGCTGTCGTCTTCCACATACCAGACATAACATAGAAAACATCTGCTTTTGCAGCAGCTGATTTCATGCTAAAGAGTTTAGCGTAGTGGTTCATTATGCTTTGTACAAGTGTCCCGAGTTGTATGTCACCCATCTGAGAACTTAAAGCAGTTCTCAGTTCTAAGATTTGTCTATTTTGCTCCTCCACCCAATGTCCATACTCCATCTTAAAAATCGTTATTCCTGTAAATTCGGTATTTTTAGAGTACAAAAATAGTTGGAAAAGGAAAACTAGTTTAATACAACAAGAGAAACATAAGGAAACCCGATAGCAGACATATATCAACCAAAATGAAGTATATGATTCCGAAGTTCACTAAATTTAAGACTTGCAATTAGGTTCCAGGAAGTTGTACATAAAACTGATATAAGACACTCATTTTAGAGTATTAGTTAAGAATTAAAAAGATAACTTTTTTATTGAGATGGATAATTACACTCTCCTATAATTTTTAATTGCGATCATATATTTTTCTCAATTAAGTTCTTCTCTTTTCAATTCCTTAAGCAGTACTCTTATGGGGCACCGATTAGAAATACCCTAATATATTTATAGTATCAACATACTGACAATGTAAGAGCGTGGGAATGTACAACATCTGACCAATGTAAATAAACAAAGGTAGAACAACAATTACAAGACAGATTTTAAGGATTTTCGTCTGAGACTAGATAACCCAGTTTGGCAGCAAATTTCAACTCAAATAGTCAAACAAATATAACGGCGCCACTAGACACTAAAGTTTTCAACAGGACTTGAATAAAACATCTCTATATGAAGAGAGGGCCGTTTCTAAAACAAGATTTTAGGTAAATTATTTAGGTATAGCTAAAAAGTAAAAATAAAATCTTCTCCACAAAATTAATTTTAGAAAATGAGAGCACTAAATTACCGAGATGTGTAATAATCACATTTAAATGAAAAATCAAGAGCGGTGACCAATCAATATCTAGGCACTAGAGACCACAAACCTGAATTTACAGAGCCTGCAGAACCAGAATTATTAGAACCCAATCCGTCACCAATATAGAATCCCTGCAGTTATGTTGCCTGAAGAAATTGACAAGAGAACGGAAAAAAAGAAGAAAAGAAAACAAGTAGATATTAAAAATATAAAGTGAGTCATAGCAGAAACAAGGAGTAAACACCTGTTGTTTTGCATGATCTACCTCTTGCTCTAACTGCATCAGCTTCAAACGACATGATTCTAACTGCTGCACGTATGCCTGTAAAGAAACATCAGAAATCACAAGAACATTAGTATGTTTAAACACTTGTTGCATGCTTAGTATATCTTTCAATGCATAAACCTTCAACCTTTTTCCTCAAACGACTCTTGCGAGCAGCCTCTCGGTTTTGTGCAAGACGTCTTTGTGTCTGCATGTTTCAACACGTTAAATTCCTTCTTTCTTTTTTTTTTACTCCGTATAAGCATAGAAAAAAAAGTACGAATAGAAGATAGAAATCCAAATTTGGGAAGCAGAGGACCCCTTAATTATCAGTGCATATATCTTAAAGTGTCCAAAATGCGGGTCCAAAATACTTTCTGATGCCACTCAAAATTTCAACATAAAGCTAATGATAGGGGCAAAAGATAAAGAGTTAATGGTGTACCTTCCCATGCTGGAATATCATTAAACATTAACTCCTTAGTTTAAAATGTAAACTTGTCACATTACAGAACAACACCCTAGAGAATGAGGTTACCAAAGTGAGAGTACATCTAATTATGACATTTACTATAGAAATTTCCTGGTAAAAAAAAAAAAAAAAAAACTTCTGAAGTTTAGCATAGAAGTATTTGCCTTCAGAGACAATTTGAACTGGCTAGATCTTTTGGGTTCCAGCGTCGAGACCATTCCAAATTAGTAAATTGTCTCAAAAAATAACCCCTTTATGCTGTACTTTGGAAAAGGTAAATGTAAAAATGGCTTTACCTTATCATTAAGTTTGTTAGCATCATGGTTATACTTCATAGTGGTTACCAATATTCCGTGCGAAGCATCCTCGGACTAGGTATTTAACAGCAAAAAGAAAGAACTTTATTAGTAGGCAAAATAAGCATTATCGTTTGCAAAAGACAACGTATAAATTTGGTAAACTTACTTGCATCTGAACCTGATTATGTAACTTCATGTCCGCTTCCTCTATTATAGATGTGGAAGCAGTTAAATTATTATGATCATTGCTTTTGAAATTTTCCTCCCACATGCTAATTTGGTGCATAGGATCATACACACACATCCTTCTCAAGAAAACAAACTGTGAAGATGGAACGTCCATGCTCTATGGACTTATCGTTGCAACGATTCAATGCATACACACATGTAGAAAGCTGCTGTTAAGAATTAATAAAAACCCTTCAAAACTGGCTCAATCATAAAATGCAGTAAAGAAGCGCATTCACTTAATAAAATAATAAGAATCAGAAAGGAAAGGGAAAACTATTTAGAATTAAAATGGCAGATATTTAAAGACTGAAATGAGTGCACCGTTAGAAAATTGTCGTAAGGTGCGGAAATTTTCCCATGCTACCATGTCATAAGAAAGAATACAGCAAAAGAAACCTTATGGTAGTACCGTTTTATTCACTAGTTAATCATATTGCATGCACCATTAACAAGTGACGTTTATCACGAGGAATCATACCGGGGCAAATTAAGCAAACAAGGTCAATTTGATTGGTAAGACCAGAAGAATAAGGAAATCTCCAAGCCTCCCTTGTGATGTAACGAAGCTAGATAAAATGAAAGGATGCATTTTAAGAAACACTAATCTAAGCAATTCAATCCCCATAGAATATCCCACAAATGGACAATTGTGTTTTGGAAGGACTGGACCAAAGAAAAAGCTAAAGGCGTCAAATAGTTGTAGACATGTTCGAGTTGAATAGGTTCCAGTCTTCTAGAATTTAGTTTTCTTGCTTAGGTGACGAAAGGTAAAAAAGGGTAGCTGTGAATGAAGGCGTGGCCGTAGGGGTACAATTTTTTTCCCACTTTTTTATACACAGGAGACCAATTTCTTAATTGTATTGACAAATCAAGGATCAAGGTACAGTAAACGAGTAGAAAGCTTGGGTTTCATGAAAATACAGATTATCACAAGTACAAAAAGCAACACAAAGTAGTGAAGTACGCATAAATTCTTTTAACTGATCCACGTTTTGGTTTCTTAATTCCTTCAAAGATAACAAAAACACACGCGCAATAGATTCTACGATACTAGTCCTCATCCAAAAAAAGACAACCACCAAAATCATCATATTTGGTACGTGCGTGAAAGCAAAGGCAAACGGGTATGCACACTTTTTGAAAGACAAAAACAAAAAATGATTATAGAAGCAGGAGAAGAAAGTACCAGTGAAGTTGATCATAGAAAGCGCAAAACACAAGCAAATAGCTCAAAAAAACAAAAAACATAGACATAAAGAGCTGTCATGTATTTAGTATTTGCTCCTTCCTCGTTTTCCTCAGCAGTTAAAATTAAAAGAAAAGAAAAAGAAAATTTATTTATTTTATTTTAATAGTAAGGCGAACCTATGAAAGGTACTTTACTTTGAGAAATATTGAGAAGCATTTTTTTTTTTCCGCAAAAAGCATTCCGCCCTGCCCTGGTGACTCACCACCAAAAAACAGAACCAAATTCCCATCATATTCATGGCAAGGCGAAAGCATGAAATTACAATTAATATGCCTAATAAAATGGGGCAACTTTATTTAGATGAATAATGGCCACTATTTTTTTATTAAACTTTGTGTCTGTGTTATTTTAATAGTAGAAAAAAAAGGAATGGTATGGAGACGTGGTGAAGTGAAAATTAGAAAGGATTGTATTTTGGAGCATGTTTGTTGACGTTAATTGTGTGATGTGTGTTATGGTACAGTGAGTGAAGGCATTCACAGGAACGAATAAGCGAAGCGTGATGGTATTGGTATTTGGTATTTGGTATTTGCCATTTCCCATTTGAGGGTCCCATTTCCACTACCACTAAACACTAATGTGCGCACCAGGTAGATCCTGCAGATTAGATTCGTAGGCCTCCCTAGCTCACATCATTTTGCGATTATCCAACACAAAAATTTTCTTCGGATATATTTATAAATTCATCCTTCAATACTTACAACATCTTCAATCATATATTATTCTTCTTCTTTTTTAAATTTCTTAACTCATTTCTTGTGACTTTATCATGTTATACTATATTAAAATTTTACGTGCTTTTTATTTCATTCATGAAATCACTTTAAAACTCGAGACCAATGTCACATATTACTCAACACTCAACATCTCTGTATTTTAATGTTAAAGACAAGTTGTTATAAAAGAATCAATCTTACAACGTGGCAGCCAAATCACCCCAATCCCAACTGGGAATTGGTTTTATTTGCCACAACCACAGAAATAATTCTCCTTAGAGTCGCTATTGTACAAACAGCAGAAAAAAAATCAAATTATTATTTATTTCATAAATTAAAATCAACTTGAACTTTTTTTTTTAATTCTCTCAATTTAAATAAAAGAGATTTACTTCTCAAAAAATAAGAAGCATGAATTAATTTTAGGGTTAATCATGTTTTTAGTCCTTAAACTATTTCGAAATTTGATTCTTAATCTTTGGACAAAAGTTTAGTCGACCAAGGTTACTAAATTTTTAAAAAATCAGCTTTTAATCCCTAAAACCCATTAAATAAATAAAATAATTAGATTTACACTTTTGGTTAGTAATGAAAAAATAATTTTTTTTAAAAAGTTTAAAGACCTTCATCAATCAAATTTTTGTTTAGAGACTAAAAATCATAACAGAAAAAAGTTTATGAACATTAACTAATCAAACTTTTGATGAGTAACTAAAATCAAATTTTAAAAAAAATTAAGCACAAAAAAGTTGTTTAACCTCACTTAAATTTATATGTGGACGTGATGTTGTAATGTAGCAAAATTAACATCTCATTTTTTTGCGAAATGACTTGTAAATCCTAATTTATGTGCATGAAAAATGTGACAGTCTCTTTGATTTATTTCTTTTTTCTTTTTGTTATGATGTTTTTGTACTTGCACTTCAGCACAACTCGTACATTATTTTATCAATAGTATTTATTAGCTTGTAAAAGAAAATATGAGATTTTTATAAAATTTAGTTTATAAAAATTTAAGTTATCACAGTACTATACTTTGATAAATAATATATTATTTAAAATATAAGCGTTTGTTAGATAGCATATAAAAAGAATGTGTAGATTATAAGAAATTTATATATGTGATCATAAAGATTTAGTATTGAATCTTTTAATTTTGTATTTCATATAAAGTTATTAAGGGCTTTAAAAACTAAAGTTAAATAACTAATGCCAATTAATTATATATATTGAAAAAGATGAAAATATATTATTCTTTAAAAAATCAATTTATATTAGGTGTCAATTTTTTTTTAATTATAAGTATTCTCTTTCACTTAGCAATCTTGTTCAAGTCAAGTAGGATTATTATGGACCATAAACACTTTTTTCAAGCAATTAATACAACTATACATTTCAAGACTCGAATTCGAAACTATTAGTTAAACTAGAACAATCTTGTGTCAATTAATTCACGTGTTCAATGGTTCCCAATGTCAATCTTTTATACTTATATCACTTAAGAATTTTATGTAAAACAAGAATTAAATAAATCAAATACTGGCTTCAAAGTTTTTAATTAAGTTAATATAGCACGTCCTAACTTCCAATGTTTCTTCACTGGATTTTGAAGTGATAATGAGGTGTGGCAGGGGTGAGTTGCCAAACTCCAAGATGTTTTGCGGTAGTGGAATAAGGAGGTCTTTGGAGATATATTCAAGTGACAACTAATATAACAACTATACAAAATCAATAGAAAACCAACCCATCAATCATCCCAGTTTTGGGAAGAAAAACAAGAAGATATTTGCCTCAAGTACCAACAAATCCTTAGGAAAAAAGAGCTTTTGTGGTTTTAAAGATCTCGTGCTAAATGACTATCCTATATGGATGAAAATTCAAAGTATTTCCATGGAGCTATAGTTATTCATAGGAGGAAAAATAGAATTGAGGTTCTCCAAGATGCTAATGGAAAATGGGCTACCTAGCCGGCGAAACTTGAACAACTTGTTAATCATTTCTATCAAAATTTTTTTTCTTAGATGACTAGCAATGCACAATAGCCAACATCAAATGGGCCTTCCTTCCCCTGTCAAGAGAAAAGTTTGAGTTGTTTACAAGGTTTGTCTCTCGCGTGGAGCTTAGAAATGTCATTTTCACTATGGCAACTTCAAGGCACCAAGGGAGGATGAACTTCAAGTTCTGTTTTATAAGAGTAATTGGCAAATTGTGAGGGAAACATTTTCCAAAATTATTGAAGAGGCTTTTGTCAACCCAGAGAAGATAGCAGAGCTTAACTCAACACTTATAATCGTAATTATTAAAGTTGAAACTATGAGTTTCATGGAGCACTTGCAACCCATCAGCCTCTACAACATTTCTTACAAGACAATCACCAAAATCATTGTTATGAGGCTCCAGACAGTTATAGAGAAACTTATGAACCCATGTCACACGAGCTTTATTCCAAAACGAAGTAGCCATGATAAGGTCATTATTGCTTAGGAGGTTATCCACTCAATGAAGTATAAAAAAGGTAATAGAGGGTGAATGGCCATTAAAGTTGATTCGGAAAAAGCGTATGATAGATTAAATTGGAATTCTATTAAAGATACTTTGAATGATATTGGCTTCCCTAATTCCTTTACAAATTTGGTATGGCATTGTATATCCACTACAACTTTGTGCATGTTGTGGAATAGTGAGGCTTTGGACCCTTTTACCCCTTCAAGTGGGATCTTCATAGGGATTATATCTCTTTGTATCTTTTTATTCTCTGTCTAGGATGCTTGTTTCATGTGATTCAACTAGCAATAAATCACTAGCTATGGAAGCCTATCAAAGTTTTTAAGGATGGACCTGAATTAGCATATCTAGCTTTTGCTTATGACCTCCTTTTTGCAGAGTCATCCCTTGAATAGATGGATGTGATTCAACAAGTCTTATGACTCTTTTGCAGATGTTTGAGCTATAAAATCAGTCAAGAAAAATGAGGATTTTGTTCTCTGCTAATCTCTATAGGCAACGACAAGAACAAATTTCAGCCGCCTTGGGTTATGAGTAGACCTGCAATTTAGGGAAATATCTAAGAATTCCTCTACACCATGATCATGTTTCTAAAGGCTCATTTCAGTTTCTTGTTGATAAAATCCAACATTGCTTGAGTAACTGGAAGCGAGATGCTCTTCTTTTGTAGGAAGACTAACCCTAGCCAAACCGGTGGTGCAAGCATTGCCTACTTATGTAATACAAAATAACCTTTTGCATGTGTTTGTTTGTAATTTGATTGATAAGCATTGTAGGGATTTTGTCTAGGATGACTTTAACAGAAGAAAAAAGGTCCATTGGCTAGGCTAGACACTCTTTGCACTCCTAAAAGTGTAGGGGGCCTAGACCTTAGGAAGACTCGACATACTAATCTAGCTCTTCTCACAAAAGCAAGGTGATGGCTTCTCAGCAAGTTGAACAGTATGTGGGTCAAAGTTATTAGGTCTAAGTATAAATGTGGGGGATATGTAATACCCATCATTATAAACACACAGAAGGGCACAATTTTTTTTTGCGAGACATTGCTCAAACTTGGAGCAACGTTACTCGGAATGTGATTTGCCAAATAGGAAATAGCAACGAAGTTGACTTGTGGGTTGATAATTGGGTGTTGAGGCAAGGACCCTTGATGAATTATTGTACTGAGAATTTGTATTTGCAACAAAGTAATAATTTGGGTTTCTTTGTAGCTTTAGATGATGCTTAGGATATGAAAAAATTACAATCCATTTTGCTAGATGATATGGTAACTAATATCTGCAATATTGAGGTTCCTAGAGGTGATCATGATATTGATGTAATGCAATGAGTGAGAGAAGCTGATGGATTATTTTCAACTAAAACAACATATGAAATTCTATTAGCTTAGAATAATACGCAACGCAACCCCATTTTTAAGCGGTATGGAAGTAGGATGGCCTCGAATGCATCCGCTTATTCCTATGTCAAATAGCCTTGCATGTCCTGCCTACAAATGAATTGTGGTTCAATAGGCATATGTTGAGAACCTAATTTGTCTTATGTGTGGTCTGAAGAGCGAATCCTTGTTACATGTTGTTCGGGATTGTATTCACATGGTCCCAGTGTAGACGAAAATTGGACGAGGAGGCAAGGTGCATTTTTTCATGAATAAGAATTTTGAAAGATGGTTATTGTCAAACTTGATGTAAGAGAAGGGGTGGAGTCAAACTTTCAGTATTGTTTTAAATATTTATGGTGGAGGGGAAATATGTAAGTTTTCAACGACAATTGTAAATCGGAGGACCAAGTGGTTGTTTCTATGCGGAATCTTGTCAGAGAACTCAACGATATTTGGCATCTTTGTTTAACCATGAAGGATACCGGAGCTCAGTATGTTGATGTCGACTATCAAGGTATTTGGAGGGTCCCGAAACCAGGCCATATTAAGATAAATTGTGATGCATTTGTTCTTACTTAGCGACTGTTAGAGGGGTTTTGTGGGACTATGAAGATAAATTCTTGATGGGTTCTCCCACAGAATCCTTTGTGGTTCTATTGATAAGGTTGAGCTGTTGGCAATTGTGCAAGCTTTAACGGTCTGTACGAGCTTGGATTTCGTTCCCTAACAATTTAATCAAACTCTCTCAATAGTATTAAGCCACTAGATGAGGGATGCCCAATTTATCATGAGTACTTCTACATTTTGGAACGTATTTACAAAAGCAATGGGAAAACCTTGCAGTGTAATTTCACTTATACTCCTCGTGAAACAAATTCATTGGCTAATGAGTTTGCAAAGTTAGTATTATCTAAATGTCATGAGAATATTGTTTGTAACTGTATTCCAACCATGTTTTCTAATTTTTACCTTCCAACCATGTTTTCTAATTTTTACCAAAACGATTTGCGTTGAACGTTGATTTCTTATTCTAGTAATTGATTGGGGTGAGCATCTACCTTTCCTCTTCACAAAAAAAAAAGTTAATATATATATTAATAAAGTGTGAGACAAGTGGGTAGAAAGGAACTTTACCCATTTCTGGACTTATTTTCATTAAAATTTTACAGGTAAATACTTTTTTTACCCATTGTTAGTAAATTAATATTTATCCTACCCAATTATGGGTATTTTTATGGATATATAAGATACATTTTGTAATTTATAAATAAAAGGGATTCAAACTTTACTCACTTTTTTTTTCATTGATCATCAATCAATTAGAAAATCAATTAATTTTAGTTGATGCATTTAATTTTATTTTTATAAAGGAGAACATGACTATATATTAATTATGTAAAATAGTTGTATATAATTATCAAATCACAGACATCTATGTATGGTCATTTTCACTAATTATCTTATTGTCATACAATCAATTGATAGTGTAAAATTATCTTATATTATTCATGTAAAAGTAGTTAATTTGGTTAAATGTATAAATTTAGTTTTTCCACTCAAATAAAAGGTATTATAGTTTTTTTACAGAATATTGTAGTTATTTTATAGTTAAGTAATTATAGGATGTAATTTATACTAAAAAAATACAAATTTTATTATAATAAATTACATTAAAATTCAACTATTTGTTATTAATTGCAAGAGTTGCACGCACTTGCTCAGTAATTACACATAATTAGATAGATACGAATTTGCATTGCACCTCTGTTTAAAATACCTTTTCCTCTCAAGCTTCGAACACACAAAAAAAAGGGCGTGGCCTTTTTACAGTTTTGTTGAAGGAAAAAGCACCACTCCTTCATATTAAAAAGAGTCTATTTCTTTCTTAGATGCTTCGTTAAAATATACACATTCATTCTTATCTCGTTTTTGTGTTTTTGTTTGGTTTCTTTGATATCATTATATCTTCTTTTTTTTTCTTGTTTGCTTGCTCAGAAGAATAGCCTAATTAGATTCGTTCGTCTCCTTTTTATTTGAGTAGGTTCAATATTTTATAATAGCCTAATTTTCAATACAATTTACCAAGAACCTACTAATCACCTTTGATAATATTCAAAACTTAGCTCTCGATAATCCATGAAAAAAGAGTACGGGATTTTAAATGTTAGGGGGCCTTTGGAATAAGGGAAATTTTTAGTTTCAGTTAGCCGAATTTTCCGGTTAATTAAAAAATAGAAGAAAATAAAGAGGAAAAAAATTAAAAAAAGTGTGAAACCTACTAATTATTTCTATTTTATTTATTTTTCAATTTTATCTTAAATCAGACATTTTTATTTTTACTTTATTTTTTCGCATTTCTTATTTCTATTCGTTCTATTTTTCATCTATATTTTTTCTATTTTTTCTACCCAATAAACTCTTAATTGACCTAATAAGATCGTTATTCATATACACTTTTGTAAATAGTGTAATCATTAAATAGTATATTATAAAATCTGTTAAACCGTTGTTATTAATTGGATGTTGTTTTTTACGACTTTTTAAAAAAAAATTATTCTATTTTTTTTTAATCTTTCACTAGTAATACACCATTTTAAACTTATTATGTAAAATACGAAACTCAATAAAATAAAAATATATCTAATAATGAACGGAAATCAAGGAAGTAATTGGAACTGCATACCTTTCCTCTTTGGGCAAGAATGAAATCACAATGCAAGACAATCAACACCGCATAATTTTTTATTTTCTGAATTTCAACCTGGCTTGATATCTATTTGTGAGCGCATTACACAGTTTAAATAAGATAGAATGGAGTAAAAATTGAGTAAATTAGAAAACATTAATTAATGAAGCGTGTGACACTCACACACGTCAAAAAATAAAAGTAGCACCAACTAATGTGATATTGTCTAAGTTTTAACACATAACCACGGCCAGACATATTTTATATATGTTGATAAGTCTTTTTGCATATACTAGGTGTGGAATCGAGTGAGATTAAAAAAAACCAATTATGCAACATATATAGACAAGTGACACTCTTAAAATAAAAAACGTTAATCAATGTAGTTTAGTTTAAACATTGAAATAATGTCTATCTTTTTTTTTAAAATAATTAGTTAGATGAGTCTAATTTAGAAATATTTATCAAATAGGTCTATTTTTGGGTTTGACATAGTCAAATTATAATTTTTAATTAAATTTTTAAAGTTTCCTAAGATGTTTGACCATGTGGTGCAGATAATCAATCAACTAGTCAAACCATAATTGATAATTACAGTTTAAGGAAAGTATACACAACTTTATTGAGAATAGAGATGACAATCAAGTTCATCACTGCAGGTACCACGCTATCCCCCACCTCGATTTTGATAGAAAAAACCTTGTCGTTAGTTTTCACCCTGTCCCTGCCCTCATCTCTGCCTAAAAAAATTGGGGACAGGGTGAGTTTGTTGGTTCCTGCCCCATTTTTGCCCTCGCCCGCTTTTATGTTAAATAAAATTTCATACATATATTTTTAATCTCACATATCTTTGTACAAATTCATAACCTATGAACTATTAAAACTAAAATATAATTAATAACTTAACATGTAATTTATTTAATAATTAAAAGTAAATTTAAATTTAAATTATAAAAAATAATATACCGGTGTACCCAACTTGAAAATACTCAACAGGAATAAGAACGAGGATTAAAATTTCATATCCATCTCCTTTGTATCTACCCCCACCCCGCACTTTCCAGAGATAAGGACGGAGAGGGTCATACCTGCCCCATCCCGCCCCGTTGTCACGCATAAAACGTAATCACGAATTGCAGTTTAATAAAAAGTTTAAGCTTTGCCATTTCTCTAGTACATTGCTTATCATCTCTTTTCAGAATTAACAATTTTGCTTTAAAAAGCATGTTTGAATACCTTGTTATTGTTGGTTTATTTTCATTCACGGTCTTTATGTTCACTTAGGATCAAATTAAATTTAACTATTAGAATAGTTTACATGCTAATAACTAGTCATTTAGTTTGTCTTGTTGCTATTACTTTATCAAATAAAAGTAAAATTATTTATAAAACATATATAGGTGCCTATGTTACTATGTGTCTATCTAGTAATTAATATGGATATTATATATGATTTTTTTCAAAAGTTGTATATATATGGCTATAATGGCTCCTGTTATTAACGCATGCTTATAATATTTATAGTAACATGAATTTTATTCTGTTAAACAAAATTTATACCAACCATAAAACAAGTCTAATGATTATCAGGGTTTTTTTTTTTTAGAAAATGTATAGTTTCTTCCAATTTAAATACTATGATATTTAAATAAAGGTTTTATTAACTTTGTGGAGTATTTATTAAGAAATCTTATTGGCATTTTTAATGAGATATTTTTTTCAATTACTTTTTATTCACAATATTTAAATTACAATTCAGTATTTTAGTTAAGGAATTATAATTTAATATTACAAAACATATTTTAAAGTTACATATAAATATTAGAGTAAATTACCCTATATTTATCTTTATTACACTTTTTTTTAACATTATTTTTCAGCTTCTGAGAAGGTTGGTGTTATATTATTTTTTATCTAAGACGAGAGGTATTTAATAAAAGTAAAGCTTGAAACCATTAATATAAAAAGAGTTAAAAAATTAAAAGAGATTTTTGTAAAATTAAAATATGGAAAGAAGTGTAATAAGAACTAATCTTGTCTAATTAAGAATGACAATCGTGCTTGTTTTCGTGGGTGCTGCTTTATTCTCGTCTTTGTTTTGACGGGAAAAATTTGTTTGTTGGTCTTCGCTCTCATTCACGCTTAAGAAAATAGGAGACTGAGACGAGAGTGAGTTTGTTGGTTCTCGTCTTGTCCCTCACTCTACCCCGACTTTGTTTCTATGTTAAACAAAAATATAATTGATTGTTTGTGTACAAATTCATACCTTTGTGGATCATTAAAACTAAACTATAATTGATAACTTAACATATATTTAATTAATTATTTAATTGATTCTAATTAATAACTTAACATTATAATTTATTTAATAAATTATAAGTAAATTCAAATTTAAATTATAAAAATAATATAATGGGATACATGCGGGTATACTCAAACTCAAAAATACTCGATGGGTATGAGGATAACATTAAATTTTCATACCTGTCTCCTTTATACCTACCTGTGCCCCACACTTTCCAGGGACAGGAAAGGTCAAACCCACCCTACCCCGCCTCGATGTCATCCCTATGTTTAATTTGCTCTAAATATTATTTTTGAGAAAAAATAAAGTCAAAGATACTCATTGTAAAACATACTTCAATTAATTTAAAGGCTTTCTTAGTATAATCTGGTTGACTATATGGTAGAGTTTTTTGTTAACAAGAAATCCACTTGTATATAAAGGTAAACTTTTCTGTGTGAAAAAGGTTGGTCAAGAATCTCTGAAAGATTTGGTTATGGACAAAGGGGTATTGTCAAAATTTTGTTTCCTTCTATGAGTCATTTGTTGAACCAGAATTCAGTTTTACTAAGATTAGGTAGATATTACATGATATTAATTCTAACCTGGTTTTGGCATATGGGATCGATCATGATGAGGGATTTTATTTGTACTCATTTTTAGTGTTCATGTCTTAAAACCGTGACAGAGCTACAACTTCCAAAGCAGACAATATCTTGGGCGGGTAACACTAACAATGTCTGGGATTAGTGGTAGAAACAAGGGGTTTTATTTGTACTCAATTTTAGTGCTCATGTCTTAAAATTTGCTGTCTAGTCATTCCTTGTGACTAGGGTTACCTCATAATGATGAATAATTTTTTCTTTTTCCAAAAAACAATACTTCAATTGATATGGTATATAAAAATATAATCGATGCTTGATTGATTTTGTTTTGATTTTTAGTTTTAAAAAAAATTTAAAAAATAGTTTCTAAGAATTTTTTTTATAGAAGAAAAAAACTTGTTTGGTAAGTTTTGTTTAAAAATTATTTTGAAAATGTAAGAATTAAAAAAAATCCATATTTACAAAAAATATGGATGATGAAAAGAAAAAAAAAACAACTTATTTAGTGTTTTGAATTTTTAAAATAAAAATATAAAACTGAAAAGAAAAAATTACTTCCAATTTTTTTAATTTTTAAAAACTAAAAAATATTTTTAAAAACTATATTAAAAAACACTAACCAAACAAATCTTTTAATTTTTAAATCATAAAATACTAAAAGCATTTTTATAAAACTTCAAATAAACAATCACTTACGTTGTTTCGGTTTATTTTTTAGATTACATGAGGTCCCAGCTGATTTAGTCACTAACTGCTCATTGCTCAAGTCTCATAAATTGAATAAACAACGTTGCACCAAAAGACAAATAAACAATGACGGGTGATATGGAACGGATTATGTGATTTTAAAAATTGCAATAAGTAATAATTTTAGAAGATAGGATAAGTTTAATTATTGAATAGACTATTAGGTGATTGAATGACTAATACAAACAAGTTGTTTTAATAGGTTTTAAGTCTCACATATGTTAAAAATCGAAAAAACAAATCATCGTTTATAAATGTTTTTCTATCTTATCTTAATTTAATTGGTGTTTAGTTTAAGAATTTTTTTTATATTTTTTGAATTTTTTTTATTTTTAAGTTTTCAACCTTCAAAATATATATTTAGTTTTACTAATATTTTTTATTTTTAAAAAATAATACTGTTAAATTTAATCAATTTTTAAAAAAATATTATAAATTAGTTATATATAGTTTAAAATATATTTACATATTATTTTTTATATAATTATAATATTGATATTAGGTTTTCACATAATATTAACTTTTGAAAACATTGAAAACAATTTTTTTTTCTTTTTTCAGTTGTTTCTTAAAAATATTTTCAGTAAAATATTTTTCTAAACTATAACTAAATATATTTTTATTTTTATTTTGTTTTTTAAAAAAAAATAAAAAGAAAACAAGCTCAAAGCAAAGTGGAAGATTTACGAAGATGTGTTTTCAAAATAAAACTATTACAGAATCATAAAATTCTAAAGCAGAGTTGAGACAATTAGAATGGTTGGACAACGTATTAGTGATTTTCCTTTTCATATTATGGATGTGCATTGCCTTGTTTTTATTACTATCCATCTAACGTGACGCAAACATTTGCTGGCTGTATCCTATTGATTGGGTTTCATACTCAAGTGCAATCCAAAGTGGGTCGCCACTACCCATGCCTTTTGCCTCTCTCAATTATCAAAATTATTTTAGATTCTCTACCACAGTGATGCATGTTTCTGGCAAATAGGAAACGTCAAACTCAAACTGCTAAGGGGCCAAACATTTTAACAAAAATAAATACGAATCAGGATACCTATCTATGTGATTCAGACGAACGGAAAAAAATAATATATTAATTTAAATTTTGAATAAGAGCACTTTAAATTTTTTATTATTTTACAGGTTAATATTTTTATTCAAATAAAACTACATTTATTTTCTTTCTTTGTCGTCGAAATACCTTATACAGGCACATGAACCAATGTTAGTCATGATAAGAAAGTCGTGCATCCTCTCAAAAAAAATATAAATATAAATATATATATATATATATATATATATAAAAGTTTTATCACCAAAAAACAACAGTGACAAGTACACTAAGTAAAATCTTTGAAACCACGACGTCAAAATACTTGCAAGGAACATCCTGACACTTAAGTAAGTCAAGATGGTTTAATATTGATTTTTTAGGTGAAATGTACAATACATTTCCTTTTGTTTTTATCATTGAATATCATTAATGTGACTTTAATTGAGATTTTTTTATTGCTTTTTAATGGTCCTTTTAATACTATTTAATGTGACTTTAATTGAGGTATTGATTGTCTAGTCAAGGTCGTTTGGGAAAAAGTTGCTTGAAAGATATCATCTGGATGAGGTTACCTGGAAGAGATTGTCCCAAAGAGGTCACCTTGGAAGAAGCCATATGAGAAGAGGTCGTTTGGAAGAGGTCATCTGAAAGAGATCTTCTGGAAGAGGTTATCTTGTGGAGGTCTTCTGGGAGAGGTTATTTGGTAGAGGTCGTCTGGTAGAGGTGATACGGTAGAGGTCGTCTAGCAAAAGGTCAGTTGAACGTGACGTTTGGGTAGTACATAAGCCCCTCAAGCTCTGAGACTCATAAGTGAGGTGTTAGAGCTAGAAGTGGAGGCATCCTGACATGTGGGGTATTGCCACATGGTTTTGAGAAGACAATGAAGTAAGTCGTCCTTTCTTACTAGAGTGGATGAGGCATGCTTTGACATTAATAAAGAGGCTCAGGATGGTCAGTTGGTTAGTGAGGATGATGAGGAAGGGAAAGGGGGACAGAGAGGATGGCAACAACGTGACAACCAAGTAGTTCTTTTGTAAAACTGTTTCTTTTTTGTTTGTAAGATAAAGTAACAATTTTTTGCCTTTAATGTATTGACGTTGCTTTATGTGTTTACTCTCTTTGTGTATTTAGTTGAGTTATTCAAGTTGCGTTTAATATGTAAGTTATCTGTGCGTTGTGAGTTGATGAGTGAGTTGAGAGTTGCCATACTTGCTTGTTTTTGTGCGTAATGTGAGTTGCAATTCGTTATTGCTTGAGTTGCCGAGTTCTTAAGTAATTGTCTTTAAATTTATGAATTTGTGTTCGAATCATGATGGAAGGCTCATGCTCAACCTTTACTAGTTAGCACTCAACTCATGAGTAGAAGGCTCGTGCTTAACCTTTGCGAGTTCACATTTGACTTGCAAGTGAAAGGTTCGTGCTTGGCCTTTATGAGTTCGCATTCGACTCATGAGTGGAAGAGTATTGGATCCATAGGATTGGTGTTATGTTGTCAGGGCCGAGGAAAGCAGGAGAGCCATTGATTCATGGGATCTCCAATATTTAGGATCTTCCTGTATTGTTATTATAAATAAATAAATATATAAATATTAGGAGACAGTATGGTGAGTTTAGTTTACAAAGAATATAGAGATTGTAGAAAAGAAAGGAGAAAAAGGGTAAGAATATCTTTTGGAGAGATGCTTTTAGGTATGGTATGGAGAAGGAGACATGTACTGAAAGAATGCCCAAGTTAGAAGCCACAACAAAGATGTGTACTCAGCTGACCTTTTCCATTCACATCATGCCAAAAGCATCAATGACGTCTCAAATCTGGAAGATATACATGGTTGTTTAAAGCATTGTATGGTCTTCTAGATGTTGCTTCCTCAACAAAGTGCTCCATTCAAGATTCTCAAAAGTTGGTTAAAAGTTGTGTTGTCATATTCATTCAATGTTGAGCAATTGAAGAAGACATCCTTAGGGAATCCCTATAAGTTTCTCCATCACATGTCCAGCGGATCTCAAATTAGTGGGGATGGTGACATAGCCATTGATGGTGAACTCACACAATGGGATAAATTTTCCTAAACATTTCCATTCCAGTTTTATTTGACCGAGAAATCACCTCTGCCTTAGTAAAGAGCTCTCTGATCTCATCCCTATGACATTCAATAATAGAAAGTCTTGATGGAAGATCAAGTGATGACAAAGTGAATGGCAAAAATTAGGGGTGGGTATACGGGCTTATCTGACCCGTTTAAGCCTGACCCGCAAAGCTAGCATTTTAAATGGTAGAATAAGCTCGATCTGTGAAAATAAATGAACTTTTTTTCAAAGTCTGTATCTGCCCTGCAAAGCTCACGGACCAGTCTGCGGGCCTGCATAACTTAAAAAAATTAAAACTAACTCAACTTAAATTCTATTCTATTACACTAAAAATTATAGCATAATCTATAATAATAATTTAAACTAAATAAACATAATATTTTAATACTTCAATGACAAGTGCTAGTTTCAAATACATGAAAACAATGTTAAAGTTCTTGAAAGACAATCATAACAAGTTAAAAGTTTAAATACACCATCAAGGCATCAATCCATCATAAAATAAGTCGAAAGTTGAAATACACAACAATCCTAAATTCTTAAGTTCAACTACAATATTTAACCATTTGAGATCATGTTTGATGTAGGTTGATCATCCTTCTTAATCTCCATGATTTCATCTTCTTTTCCTACAACTCATCAAAACATCATAAATGGAAAGCATGTTAGTAAAAAAAGAAAAAGGATAAGTAATACATGATTTATTGTAATAAAATATATTGTATAATATATACATTGGACATCAAATCCTAATCTCCAATTCCTAGTACATATCAATGCTTGCACATTTTTAGCAAGTGTGGTTCAATATTTGTTTAGCACCCTAGAACCAATACTAAACGCTGATTCAAAAGCCACAGTTATAATTTGAATGCTTAAAATATCAGAAGCCAACATTCTCAATTTTGGAAACCTAGATCTATTCTCCTTTCAATATTGCAGAAGGTCCAAATTATGATGATATTGAGAAGAAAGTTTTTGCTCCTAGAAATATGTGTCCAAATGAGGTTTGTTCACAAATGATAAAGTTGTATTACCATATTGTATAAACTCATATATATTTATTTAAATTAGTCAATAAAAGGGAAGCAAAAAAAATATACTAAACAAAATAAAAAAAAATAAAAAATGATAGAAACATACATTCATAATGTGCCATTGTGCTGATGATGAAGTTCCACTAGAAAAAATACTAACAGATGAAGTCTCTTGTGATGAAGTTTGGCTTGAAACAACATTACAACTTGCTTCTTTTGAATAAAACTTAACATACTCATTGTATAAAGTATCCAACTTGTGCTTCATAATTTTTAACTTTGCTTTGATAGAATTTTCATCAAGGCCAAACTTTGAGTAACAAAATTTTAAAAAACTAAACTTGAAACGGGGATCTAGAATGCATCCAAAGCAAAGTACAGTACTATATTAACTCCAATATTTATCAAATTTCCTTTTCATCTCAATTTCCATGTCTTTAATGGTTTGATCTTCATCATTCAAATTTTTACACAACAAGTCGTCAATCTTCCACACTTGCATGAAATGCATCTTAGATGTAGGACAAGTAGAACCAAATATCAACTTAGTGATTTCATAAAATGGGCGCAGAAATTCATACATTTTTTCACCTCTATCCCACTCTTCACTAGATGGACAACTCATGTAACTTCTATCCTAAAATGCAAGACTACTAAAAGCATGTAGATACAAAAGTGCACTCTCAACCATAAAAAATGTGGAATTCCACCTAGTAACAACATTCATACTCAAACCTATCTTGTATTAACACCACCAACTTTATAAACATGAGCTTTAAAAGCCATAATTCTCCCCTCTAACCCCTTAACATATTAATGTTTTCTCTAATTTTATAAATACCATTACCACATACTTTCAATCCCTCTTGCACTATAAGATTTAAAATATGAGCAAGACATCGAATATGAAAATATTCATCACCATATAATAAACCATTAGTTTGCAAAAGAAATCTTTCATTCAAGAAATGTTTTTTTATCATTCAAAAAATGCACTATCTGAAGTCAATAAAAATATTTTTCTTTCAATGCCTTAATCTTTCAAAAAACTGTATATGATTTTGGCCATTTGACAACTAAAATATGGAGGAGGAAAATGAGAAAAATTCAGTATTTTACTTTGTAATTTCCAATTTTGATCAACAAAGTAGGCAATATAACCCTCATTAGTACATGAAGTCCACACATTTGTAGTCAAATTTATTCCACCAGGGAGTTTACTCGAAGCATGTTTCAACTTGAGCTTATCATTCTCATACATTTTGTTGATGTTTAAAGTGCAAGATGTCTAGAAGGTATCTTAGCATCAAGATGCAAATACAATATCAACTCCCTAAATCTCTTATGCTCAACAAAAAAGTATGTAATATCATGTTCAATTATCATTATAGAAATCAAATCATTTATAACCTCTTGATCAATTATTCTAGTTCTTAATTTTCCAGTATGATCACGCATAAGTTTTCCAACATCAGAGTCTACAATTGAATATGGCTTTTTCTCACACCTATTCATGTGGCAGGTTAACGTTGAAGTTCCACTGTCACTACCACCACCCACAAGGTCTTTCTTACAAAATTTGCATTTAGCCCTCATTTTCCCATCAGGATGTTTAATAGGTTTCTCAAAAAAATTTCAAAGTGCAGATGATAAATTTTAGCCTTTTTACTTGGCCTTTCAGTTTCATCTTCATTAGGTTTATCTTCATTTTCAACCTCAACAATATTTTCATCCACTTCTACATCAACATCAATATTATTTTCATCTAATAGAGGCTTAAAAGAGTTCATACTTTAATAATGAAAGATGAAATAATTAAACCAAAACTTTCCTATTAGATTAATACCAAAATTAAAAGTCTAAACTTTGTGAAAATTGTAATCAATTATCAAACCTAATTAGCAAATAAATTAGAAAATCAACCATCACAAAAAAATATAGAATCACTCCATACTTAAAAGTTTAAGTCTACATCATATTCATATGCACAAAGCACAAACAAAGAAAAATAAGGGGTAAGGGAGTTCAATCCATGGTTGTCAATCCTAGAAAATGTTGTGGAGTATTAAAGACATTTTCATGGAATAGAAAATAGCAAAAATCATGATAGTTACAATGAAAGAGATTATAAACACAAGATAAATCATTTATGCTACATAAATGTACAACATGAAAAATTAATCTAGTATTAAAGGCATCCCTAGTTAATAATATAAAGTCCAGAATATAAATAACAAAGAAAATATGATTTAATGCCTAATGAAAGTTTCACTGCTTGTACAGTTAACTAAAAATTATATTTGGAGTTCAATTCTACAAATCTTGGTTGCTTGATGAACAATCTGAAAAGTAGAAATCATTCAACTTCAAACTCAAATCATTAGCAATTTTGCAACATGTAAAATAAAATATCAAAATAAAGCATATACTAATAACTCCACAATAGCATGCAAGTGATAAACAATTCCACTATTGAAAAAATATAAATTATATTATACTTTAACACATAAATATAAAATTACTTGATGTTGTGTTATCGATTGGAGAAAAGGCTTAGGGTTCACACTCACAATCAGCAATTCCACTATCAATAATTCCACTCGTAGGCGCGCAACCACTGTGTTGTTGATTGGAGAAAGGGCTTAGCCACTTAGGGTTTGCACTTCACAATTGTTGAGTCATGTTTGTGGATGTGGTGCGGGCGTATGGTTACTTTACTTAGTTTAATTTGCAATTCGTGGATGTGAGATTGTGAGTTATGGTTTTATGGTTAATTGTTTACAATGGCCCAAAAAAGAAATTCTCAGAGTCATGTAACATGTCAGTTCTTACTTGGCTGAACATTACTTCTTATTGTTTAATTCTTTGACAAACTTAAACACGCTATGAGTTAAGCCTACAGACTTAACCCACAAAGTCTATGGGTTTTCTTGGTCGGGCTCAAAATTTTCTTATAATTACTTTTTTTTAAAAAAAAGGTCCAAAATCCACACAGGCTCACTAGGTTCGTGGACCAATCCATGGACCGCTCCGCGGACTCAAGTCCGTGTACCCACCCCTAGCAAAGATGATAACAGAGTTATGGTTCTGACACCAATGTCCCAACTAGTTGGTGACCGAGTCACTTTCCCAATTAATGCACTCCCAACTATCTGGTGGCTGAAGCAAATGCCAAGTATATTTTTTTCATGGAATTGAGTTTACAAAACAAGTTGAGAAGGTCACGAACTTATGTGTCATTTCCATGTGCTTCACTACAACTGCCAGTGTTGATGAAGTTATCATAGAGACACAAATCATCGTCCACAGGAAACTACCTAAACGCCACCTCGTACACGTCTCATGTTTCTTCCTCCTTCCATCAACATTCTCACAAACACCTCCGAATACCCTCTTTGCACCTTCCTCACATACTCTGAATCCTCTACACACATCAACATTGCAAATCTCTTCTTCTCCATTTCGATCGATCACTTTCTCGTTATAATGTAAGAGATTCTTTATTGTATTCAATCTTCTTCCCTCTAAAATATTTTTAGAGACAGAAAGTGCGAGTGTAGAGTTTTGAAGGAAAACGCTTTGGCTCAAACGTCTAAGGAAATTAGGTGAAGTGAGTTGTGAGTTTTTGGGTGAAGGGTTCGGTGGGGAAGTAACTGTAGAGGTTGATTGATTTGAGTGCTTGCAACATGGAAGGGCATTTACGAAGATGGTGGTGTGGAAAGCTTTGTGCTTGTGCAAGAGGGTCTTGGTAGTGCACATGTTTGTTCGAGTTTACAAGGTTTGAGATCATGGCTAACATATGTGGTTGGTTGGTGATCTAATTATTAGACTTGATGTGGTCTGTTACATCACTAGAATACGCCAGAAGCTAGAGCTTTTTTAGGAAAATATGAATATAGTAAGGGAATGTAAAAGACGTTTTACGTGTTTATGAGAGAATAAATATAGGCAATTTGACTTCCAAGATGAAAATTTCCCTTGCAAAAAGTAGTGATCGACATCACAAATCTGAGGTGTGACAGTGCGGTGTCGTCAAGGGGGTAGTGATGTGATTACGACTACGCTGGGGAGATGTGGTTGTGTGATTGGCTCCGTAGTTTTCGTTGTTGGTGTCACTTCTCGAGTGGGTGCGCAACTCAAAGATAGTCTTTTGTAGTTCTTCATTCTGCTTCTGAAGCTTTGAGACGGTTGGTTCTGCTGCCATACTTTATCTTATCTTTGTGGTAGTTAAGGAAAAGTTTTACCAAGGCTCCATCATAGGCATCAATTGTACTTACCGAAAAACAGTTAGTGAGTTCTCCGACAAGTCCACCACCTAGATCCTTGAAAGCGCGATGCCAAGAATACCTGCAAGGAGCACTCCAACACTCAGGTTAGTCAAGGTGGTTTCTTATTAATTTTTGAGGTAAAATGTATAATACCTTTCCTTTTGTTTTTATCATTGAGGTATCATTAATGTGACTTTAATTGAGATTTTGATTACTCTTTTATGGCCCTTTTAATACTTTTTATATGACTTTAATTGATGTATTGATTGTCTGGTTGAGGTTGTTTGGAAGAGGTCATTTGAAAGAGATCGTCGGGATGAGGTCACCTGGAAGAGGTCGTTTAGGAATAGGTCATCCGAAAGAGGTCATCTGGAAGAGTTCATCTAGTAGAAGTCGTCTAGGAAGAGGTCAGTTGAAGGTGACATATGGGTAGTACATATATATTAAATTATATTTATATATTAGTATTTATGATAAGATTAGAAAGTTTGAAAGTCAAGATTTTGGATAGTATATATAAAAAGTCAAAAGTTTACTACTAGATTCGTCAAACTTGGTCTTTTGTGTGGTTTTCGAGAGTTTGGCAGTTATGTAGGGCAAGAAATGTTGTGGTGTTCAGAGCTGAAAGGATGGATATCCAAGAAGTTGTGCAATGGATGTAATTGATGTGGTAGGAGTGGTGTTGTTTTTCAACTAAACTCACATCTCATGTTCATGTCAAGAAGGTAACAAACCCTTTTTTGTTGTTTTGAATCATTTTTAACTCTATCTTGTTTGCTTCTGTGTTACGAGGGTAATAAAATGTTTTGCTTATCCAAAAAAAAATTTACTACTTGATTGATATATATTACTTCGTCTAATCATATGATTCTTCCAGTTTTTACGCTAGCTTTTTAGCATATAGTATGGTAGTCTATATTGAAAAGGATGTTGTAACAAGTTTTAATTTTAACTTAATTATTGAATATTTCAAGTAATTAAAAGAGTGCAGAACAACACTTTGACTAAAGGTAACATCAACTTTTTTATAGTATATTATTGTGATGATAATCCTTTATGTTAAATTCAAAGTTTTCAAAATTAGACTGATCATTGAACCAATGAAGGCAAGAATTTAGAGTTTAAATATTCAATCAAGATTGAACCAAGTTGAATTGAATTCAATAAAATATTTTTTTATATTTATCTTTACTAATATAGTAATATACTCAGCAAAAGAAATTTCGAGTAATTAAAAGAGTGCAAAGCCACACTTTAACTAAAGGTAACTTCTGTTTATTTTTTTATATTATATTATTGCAATGATAAACTTTATGTTAAACTCAAGGTTTTGAAAATTGACAATGAAGGCACGGATTTAGGGTTTAAAAATTCAATCGGTGTTGAACCGAGGTTAAACTGAATTTAATAAAATATTATTTTTTATATTTATTTTTACTAATATAATAATATACTAAGCAAAAAATAAGCTATATATTATATGATATATAATAAGCAAATATAATATATTTTATTAAGTTTAAGTATTGTTATTTTTATAATATAACAAAGTAATAAAGTTCCACATTGTCTAAGATGGCTTTCAAAATATATTTATATTCTAAATTGTGTTCAACACTTGGTAATTTGTAAAAATTTCTTTTAAAGATTTTTTATTTCACAATACCTTATCAAAATACCCCTCATTTGTGTACTTAAAATTTAAAAAACCGTTATTTTTCAATTTTTATGTTTTTTCTTTTTTTAATAAAAAAAACAAAATAGACTAACCCTTGAACCAATCAGTTCTCCTAGTTCTTGATGGTTCCCAGCCAGTTCCTTGCATCCTCAATTTATTGGAAACAATGGATCGACATTGCTCTGTTCTTAGTTGGACCGGAGGTTTTCAAAACCTAGGTTAAACTCGCATTTAATATAATAATGTCACATATTTAATTTATATAAAAAGTTTGACCCACATATAAATAATTATTGACTATTAGGTGATACTATACAATAAAAGTAACTAAGCCTAGGTTAGCTAGTTAGTATATTATTTTGGATATAATAGGAAACAAATGTAAAACTTATCTTTAAGTTTACTTCAAATACTTTTGTTGATTTCATGTTAGATAACATTAAATATTTAATGATAGTCTTTTATAATTATTTTATAAAATGACTATTGAATAATAATATTTTTTCTTGAATTTCATTATCATGAATGTTTGGTTTGAGTAGAAAAAATGAGAAATTATATTTTTAATTAAAGAAATTAATTTATATAAAAAAGTTAATTTGACATTTTCAAATATGTTATGCAGGTTCCGCCACGGTACATGATGAGAAAAAATGAAAATTATTTGTGCGTAAATTGGGTTATAATTTCTTTAATACAAAATTGTTAATCGAGATAGAAATTAAGATGCATGTGTGCGAAATGAAGTGTTTTTTTGCGTGGTTGAAATTGAAAATGGACATAAATACTGTGAGAGGAGCACTTCGGCTTTAGTGGTTGGTTCTATAATTTCTTATTCTGACGTCATTCGAACTCCTTGTTAGATTACTTACTGTCACTAATGATCGGCTATGTCAGCAAAGTCTTTTCAATTTATTCATTTTTTAATTTGCAAAACTACTGGATAAAATGTAATTGGTATAGTTATCTATCATCATAATATTAAATAAAAAATATTTTTTTAAATCATGTAAAAACTATACTAATAGTCATAAAATTTTAAATTATAAAAAAAAATGTCTTAGTTTTTAGCTCAAGCAAATCAATTCAACCTTCTTTTTTTTTCAATTTTAACCCACTTCAAACGTTTCATATTTGTTTTTTACAACTCATCAAAATATTTGTTCGTTACATAAATGACTTTAAGATTTAAATGAATAAGTCAGGTGACTAATTTTTGTTTCAATTATTAGTTTAGTTTTGTTTTCTCAACAATAATAATTAGAAACTAAATATATGTCTAAAGTTATCTCTCTTTAAAAGTATTTTTTATTTTTAATATTATATTACAATCAAATATTCTATGTTTTATTATTGTGTCTATCTAATAAGTTTTTCGATCAGTTCGTCAAGTTGTTCCTTGAGAACACAACACCGAGAGACCTGCAAGAGACATTATGACGCTCAAATTAGTTTAGCATGGATTTCTAGATAGGTTTCTACCGTACATTTGCTTATCTTTTATACTTAAGGCCTGATTAATGTGGCTTTAATGGAATATTGATTACTCCTTTAAATTGTCTTGTAACTGTTGGTCGCTGTAATAAATCTCCTTGAATGGCCTTCTTAAGGAGTTTGGGCTGTTTGATTTCCGATGGTTGGGATTCTTGGGGGAGGTCGGTAACTTGGGCAATCTTGTGGTTGTTAGTTGCAAGATTGTGTAGAGGTTGCGAGTATTAGTGACAACATCAGTGATGCCTTTGGGAGTACATAAATCCCCTGAGCTACGAGACTTATTAAGGCGATTGAGCTTTAAAGTGAGTTATGGCTTGTGCTTTAAGATGGTCATGAGACAGTGAAGTGACCTTAGGGTCGTGGAGTGTGGAATGCGAGTTTGGGAGTCATTGCAACTTTGGGTGGTGTTCCTGGGAGTATAAGCCCCTTAAGCTCCTAGACCCATCATATAGTGAGGTGTTGGTGTTCCTAGGAGTGCATAAGCCATCTGCTGCGACTTTGGGTGGTGTACCTGGAGCACATAAAAAGTCCATGCAGGTGCTGCGACTTTGGGTGGTGTACCTGAGAGCACATAAAAAGTCCATGCAGGGGCTCCTGGCTAAGAATTTGTCAACGAATCCACACAAGGGCTCATTCTCCCTTTGTTGTAGGTTGGTTAACATCGTAGCACTGATTGTATAAGGTCGGCTAGTGGCGTATCGAGCCTTGAATTTTTTTACAAGCTCTCGGAAGTTGCTACCCGAGTTAAGAGGGAGCTCGATGAACCAACTCAGGGTTTCTCCCTTTAAAGAGGTTGGGAACACTTTGCTACATATGGTGTCGTGTGTGAGTTTAGGTTGAGTCGATACATGTAGTCGTCGATGTAGGTGTTGGGGTCAGTGAGTCTTTCGCACCTTTCAAGAGTTAGAGGTTTCCAGTTACGGTACAGCTCTACTTCCATGATCTCTGGGACAAAAGGGTGTCGCTCAAAGTCATTGTCGTGATTGTGATGATGAGTTAGTCTAGTTGAGGAGCGTGCAGATAGGGTAGAGCGACAATGGGAGGTTCGACTGTCATGGCGACATTGAGGAGTGGTGCTCCGATGACGGTGCAGTGAGGGAGTTGTGTGGTTTGGGTTGTGGCGAGGGAAATAGGGTGTGTGGCTCGTCCCTTCATGGTTGCTGTTATGGGTGCACAGTTGTGAGATCGTGTGTTGTAGCTCTTCATTCTATCTCTGAAGCTCAGAGAAGGTTGGTGTCTCTTTTGTCGCCATTGTTTTTCAATTAAGTGGTGGTCAGGAAAAGTTTTACACAGTCCCACAGTAGGTGCCAAATATTCTTACCAGAAAATAGAAAATGAGTTTTCCGATAAGTCCATCAAGTTGTTCCTTGAGAACACGGCACTGAAGGACCTGCAAAAGACACTTCGATGCTTAAGTTATTCAAAATGTTATAGTATGAATTTCTAGATAGATTTCTACAGTACCTTTGCTTGTTTTTTATACTTAAGGCATGATTAGTGTGGCTTTAATGGAGTATTGATTACTCCTTTAAATTGTCTTGAAACTATTGACAACTATAATAAGTCTCCTTGAATAGCTTTAATGGAGTATTGATTATTTTTGGGGAAGGTCAGTGACTTGGACAACCTTGTGTCGTCAATAGTAAGGTTGTGGAAGTCGTGGGTATCAGTGATAATGTTGGTGATGCCTTTGGGAGTACATCACCTTAAAATAATAATTTAATAGTGATGCACTAAATTCATAAAATAATTTATACTATAAATTATGACAAATAAATGTTAGTATGACTTTTCAAAATGTGATTAATAAGAGTTTGTATTTGAAAAAAACTAAAAAAAAATTATTCTACCAACATAATAACTATAATTAATAATTTTACAATTATAGTGAATTTTTGTTTAGGTAATTTTGCGAAAGAAATAACCTATTAAAAATTAATTATAAGTTACAAATTTTAGCTTATTAAAAAATTTATTCTTTTAAAAAATTTTAAATTTTTAATAAAGAAAATGACTTATGCATTATGAGTGTCAAAAGTTTTACACTAACATTTAAATTGTCAATGCATCAAAGGTTGCGATAGTGCATACTATTAAATGTAAGAAGTTTAACTTTAATTAGTATGAGCACTAACAATGTAAAAAGTCTTACATCAACATTCAATCAGAACCTTTTATTTTAAAAGTCATAGAATTGGACGTTGGTGTAGAAATCTTTTACATTGTTAGCGCATATTAATTAAATTCATAATTTAAAAGTCATATAAATAAATGATTATGATTGAATGTTGGTGTAAAACTCTTTTACACTATGTCAGTGTATAGAAATTAAAGTCTTTTTAATAAAGCCAAAATTTTAATTAAGATTCAAGAAACAAAAAACACAAGATATGTCTTCCCACAAGTTCAAACAAAAAGCATTAGAGAGTTGGCATAAGCTAGTACCAGCATAAATCCCACATAACATGAGAATGTATACTCTAAACACAAAATTAGGGGCTCATTACCTATTCAGCATGAGAGTGCATTGTGAAATGAGTTGTGGGACACCGTTCTCCTGTCATGAGTTGCACTGCTTGAATTATATCATATATGTATGACTTTGTGTCGAAGACCTTTGCATTTTTAGCATTCCAAAATCTGCCAAATTGCAGCAAATTACAGAAAAGACCTCATGTTTTTTTTTGCCCTACTCCACTTACTAGATCCCTAATTTGGTAAAAGTGGCCTTGAACTATGTTAATAATGTCAATGGTAGACCCTCAATGACAAAGTTCTTGCTAGATTTTTATAGGATATGGAACATGTTAGAAATATATGTTTATTTGTTTTGACCATAAAGCTCTGCAAACCTCCTTACCAGATTGCAATATTTTTCCTTTTCAGCAGGTTAGAGCGTATCAACAACCTCTTTGCTTCCAACTATCATACCAAATGTTAAACCTTTGAAAGTACCTCTTTGAACTATATCATCTTAAAAAAAGAGTCGTTGTAGCCATTACTATGTTTCGAACTAAAAAATTCTAAATTTAAGGTGGATTCTCAAACATTTAATTTATTTTTTAACCAACTTATAATATAAACAACATATTATAATCTGAAGTAAAAGTTTTTCAAACATGCTCTGACAATATAAAACAATTTATGTTGTAACTACACAACTCATTGCATAAAACACAGGTTGATTGACCATTTTGCTGATAAACAATGCAAATTTTATAAACATTAAATCCCTATAATATTATTTAGAAAAAATATTAACTTATCTTTGGAATTTGTTTCAATTTTAAAATATGATTTTTAAATAAAATATTTGTTTTGTATTTAATATTATGATGTTATATATATATATATATATATATGCGCGCGCCGCTCTCTTAACTACACCACAGCGCGCGCTGAATTACACCTACAAATATGTTTCTAATCCTTGTTAAGATAATATTTGAGTGATAATGTAGGTACATGTGATGTGTTATTCTTAAAGTTATAATTTTGAAAATAATTTAAATTAACATTTTTATAAACCAGTAAATTTAAATTTTTAAGTAAAAACAAATATATATTTGTCAACTATTATATTGAATATTTAATACAAGAGCAATAAAATAAACATATATAATAGTATTATTATTATATCATTTATCCTTACATAATAAATTGATCTGTCAAATCCAATTTTCTTTGATGGTTCAAAATATAAATTTTAAATTAATAAGCTTCTAAAAAAAATATTCTAATATATTAACTAATAAACCAGTCAGTTCTATGAACGAAATTTAAGTATAACTTTCGTCCTATTTACTATTTTCTCAAAAAATGTAATTTTGATATTCGGATTTCAAAAAAAGATACGTGATCCCCATTTTAAAAGATCCAGTCGAATTTTAAATTGAGTTTAACTAGTATAAATTGACATGGTAAAACAAATTTACATTTATTTTTTATCACACTTCTTTATTTATATAACTTTTAAAAATTAATTGATAAAATTAACAAATTAAATTTAACACCTATACACTCTCCGTATAAAATTTTACACGATTAATTACAATTCTTTGTTTACACTTTAAAGTATTAATTAGTAAAGTTAACAATCTTATATAAAGAGTTGTGATTAACTGTGAATATAAAACTTTTTACGATGAAATGTATAAGTGTTTTTCTCTAACAAATTTACCATAATTTTTGCACTGACAATGTATATTAGTTAAACTCTTTTAAATTTTTCCTTTTTTTTATAACTTATTTCTTAATGAATTAAATAATTTTTAATATTATTTTTTTATAGACAAATGATAGTCATTAATATTTTAATTTTTAATAAATTTATTGTTTTTGATAAATTTCAATAATTATGTGTTAAAAATAATATGTTAAAGAGTGTGTGTTTCTAATATTTTTTAATCCACAAAACTTGCATTTTAAATAAGTTTATTATATTTAAGTTTGTACCCACATTACAAAGTGCATGGGAGCAAACCTGCATATAAACATCAATTATTTTTAAGAGAAATCTAATTTTAAATTATTATATAAAACTTTAATATATATATATATATATATATATATATATATATATATATATATAAATAGAGTCATTACATAATGAGTTACAATATAATACTTAAGTAAAATAAAAATTCCTATTACTTAATAGTTAAATCTTAAATATCATCTGAAACATAATTTTAATTCTTAAATATAAAATAAAATAATTTAAATTTAAAAAACACACAAAAACATAAATGCACTCAAATATAATATAAAATAAAATAACCTAATCTCAAATATCAAGAACAACAAATTTAAAATACACACAAGTAACGTCATTTTTATTAAAAAATTAATTATGTGAAAATTCATGATTAACTCATTAAATCCACAAGTTATGTACATGTATATGAGTTTTATGACTAAATGTTAGGATAAATATGAGTTGAGTTGGGTCGGGTTTAAACAAATTCAAGACTCAATTCAATCATAAAACAATAGGTTGAGTTTCTTTTTCTTTTTTTTTTCATTAAATCCAATTCAATCACAACCCCTAATTTGTATAATTTTAAGTTATTTATTATAAAAATAAAAAATAAATGTTAAACATTAATTAAATGAAGAGTTATAAGATTTGTCTAGTGGTAAAATAAAGAGACGAGGGACGGAGAGGTAGTAAATTTGAATCCATCCACATGTTAAAAACTAACATTTGACCTGTAATATTAATAACTCTATGTAATATTTTGCAAACAGCACATTACCCATTTTCTCTTTAAATATATAACCTATCATAAACTGGATGCTGTTTTAAAGAGCGCATATTATTTAAAGTTTAAACATCAAAACACAATTGCTATTTGCAGTCCATTGATTACTTATTCACTTCCATCCTCTCTTTTTTTTTTTGCCCTTCCAAATTTTTCTCTACTAAACCTAAAGATGTAACTCCCCCTTCATCCCTTTCTCCCAACCACAAATCTCTGGTTGGAGGATCGACTATTAAGCTTGCACAGGTTTGTGAATAAGATGGGGTCCGTATATGAGATGTTGCATTTGCTCCCAACCCTTTTTCAGTTCAAGATGACACTGTTTTTTCTGATGAAGACAAGTGTGATTATGCTTAAAGGCTACTTTGTAGAAAAAATTAAAATGGGAGTGTACAAGAAAACAGTGCAAGTTTAAAAGCTAGCCAGATCCACTACTTAAAAGTCCACCACAACACATCTTTTATGGCCCAACAAGCATGTAACCACCTTAACTTTTCACGAGACACCCACTGAACCCATTACCCACTCTGCTCTGTCGTCAATTCTCAATACTCCACTGTACTTAAAAAAATACCATTTGTCCTTTTTATAAGATATAGTGTTTGTTTTTTTTAAAAAAAACAACTGCTAAACCTTTTTAGAAGTTACAAAGTATTTTATAATTGTTATAAAGTATTTTATTTTTATTTTTCTTATTTATCTCTTATAAAGATTGTGAGTATTTTTTTAGAAGAATATAAGAAGACATTCACAATAATGTACTTCATCACACCTTTTAAATTTTTAAATATTGTTTCATTTATAACTTTCAACATTATTAATAGAGGGTAAAATTGGCTACATCAACATTCTGTGGTTATCTAATCAAATTCTCTAAAAGCGTAAACTTTAAGTATGTTTGTCTAATCAAGTTCTTGCAAAATAATAAACTTTAATTACTATTTGATTCTTTGGTTATTTTAATTTAGCAAAATTCAGCAATTAAAAGAAAGGGAGACATTGATATTTTTTACGAAATTAATAAAATTAACTAATATAATTAGCTTTCCTAATTTATGTGATTAACGTCAAAAGTATGTAATAAAAAACACCAAAGAAAGTACATGTGACCCTTTATTTCACAACAACAATTCATGGTTCTCCTACCAAAAATCCAGCTGGTCTTATTTTAAATAAGAGTCCGTTTCTTTAAGTTTATTTTTTAAATAATTATTTTTTTTAAAAATTACTTATAAAATTTTTAAAATGTTTATCTAATTTTGTTTTCAAAAAACAAAATCAGAAAATCATCAATTCTCTGTTTTTTTTAAGCAATCCAGAGCAGCTTCTTAAAAAATCAATTTTTTAAATTCAATTTTTTAAACAATTTTAAAAATTACTTTTTTTAAATATAAACGCCCTAAATCTGGAAAAAAAAATACTTTTTTGAGTTTGGTTTAGAATGTATTAGCCTTTTTATTGAATGTTTGGTATATTGAAATGACATTCAATTAAGTTTTAAATTAAAGTAGACTATGGATTTCACTTTGTTTTAATGTTTATTTAACTCCTTCTCAGCTGTCTTTTAACTACAAACAAACATAAAAATTTAGATATTTTTTAATTATAAAAAAAAGAAACAGAATAAAATTAAATAAAGTAAAATCGAGAAAATATTTAAATTAAATTTGTTGTAAATAAGAAATAATGTTCATTTTTCATATAATTCCTTATGATCAAACAATAAAATCAATGTTCATTTTGTCAAAAAGAATCTTCATAAACCATGTTTTCATTCCATTTCTTCCAATCAAACAAGGTATTAATGTTGGTCGTTTCCTTACAAAATATAAAATGAAATATTTATAATTTAAAATGCACATAAACAAAATATAAATGTACTAAAAATAAAATCTCAAATATTAAATATTATTATAAAAATATTATTTTTTTTATTTTTATTTATGATATCCTATTTTTTATAAGTAATACAATTTTTTAATTAAAATGTTAATTATGCAAAGACTTGCATAGGCTTGTGGATGAAACCTAAAACACTCTCACATCTAAATAAGCCTAAAATTATAATACTCATGTATTATGCGGGTTGCAGGGCTCGTGGGTAGTTTGATTCATACATGATTGATTTTTAAAGTAGAATTATGTTAAATAATTATAGAAAAGTTTTATTATTTATAGTAGTATCAAGGAAGATTGTCTCTCATAAATGATATTTAAACTTTCTTTCATAAAAATTAAACTAATATAATTTTGATATCATTGAGTAATTTAAAACTATTTTATTGTAAAATATATTTAATAAATTCATTTTAATGTAATATAAAAATTTATATTTTTAAAATTATTTTTTAATTATAATATTGTTAGGTAAGTTGTCTTTCACAATTATCAATATTTGAATTTAAAATATTATTAAATAAGTCAATAAATATTAAAAGCATCTCCAAATGCTTGCAAAGTTGCATAAAAATTTAATGAGTCGCTTGAAGTAACTTTCTCATTGGAACAATACTACATGACAATTCAAGTTGCTTAAAAAATGGATAAGTTGTTTCACCAAACAATTGTTGCTTATGATATAAATTAAGTAATTTTTTACCAAATTTATACAAATTAATAACAATATGCAACTGAAAAAAAAATAAAAAAATATTATTTTCTTGGAGTTACTTGTAATTTCTTCCATTAAACTAAAATTGAGTATGAGTTGCTTAGTAATGAGGTGACATTGCTGAAATCACTATAGACTTATTTTAATTCAATAAACAACTCATCAAAGTTGCTCCTTGGAGATGCCCAAATAAAATATAGTTTTTTTTCTAAATAACTAAAATTAATTAGTTATAGAAAAAAGATTTTTATTATATATAATAATTTTAGATAAGACTATTTTCCTAAACAATATTGTGATTTATACCCCAAACAAATTATAGAGAATTTATTTTATCCCTATGATGGTTCTTATAAATTAGGTGTATTTGAATTTTAAACTATTATTAAAATTATTAATAAAAAAGGAATAAATACAAAATTCAAATTAAAAGAGAAAAATAAACTAAAAATACAAAAATATAATTAAATAATAATTTTAACATTAAATAAAAAATATATTAGAAATACATCTATTATCTATATTAGTTTTAAAGTAAGATATAAACAAAATAAATATTTTAACTTTGATAGAATGAGACAAAAAATAATGATATAGGTAATAGATATACTATCTAGTAAAATTTAAACGAATTATTCTATATAATAATTCCAACAACAAAGAGTGATATTCAAATAAACATGTATATATAAACTATTATATACATTTTAAAGTAAAATTAAATTTTAAAAAAATATAATAATAATTTATTAAATTTCAAAATATAAATAAAATATTATTAATCTTTAAAATGAAGTTACGTTAAATGCTAACGAAAATTTGATTTTCTTAAAAAGATAAAAATAACTTTATCGTATTTTTTAATGCATTGTGTTAAATATTTATGAATAAATCTTGATATTATAATGATTTTGTGTGATATAAAATAAAACTATCTTTCTTAAATAATATCTCCAATGTTTTCATAAAAAAAATTGAAATTAAATCTATAATTTTATTTAGTAATTAATTTGATGATACTTTATTGTAAAAATATTTTGTTAAATTAGTGTTGATAGAAGCATCATATGTTGATAAATTAAAATTATTAATAAATAAAATCATGTTAGTGTGTAATGATTGTTTATATATTGTTGAGTCTTTCCATTATGATTGTGTTAATAATCATAATTTTTTGTTGTTAATTATATAGAGTAAGATTATGTTCTATTAATAATATTTGGATTATTTACAAAAAGCTAAACTAATTTCATGTATGATATTATTAAATAAGTAATTCAAAACTATTTTTTATAATATAATTATTATAAATTTATATTTTATTTTCCAAAATAAAAAAAAATTATAAATGAGTATCCATCAAACTATGTTTTAGGGACATTTCGGTGGGGTTCATAAAAGAATCTCTTATCCCTCAGTAAATAGCCGTTGTAAGGACATTTTAGTGGGGTTCATCAAGAAACCTCTTATACCTTAGTGGATAGCCTTTGTAGTGCATCTCGACGGGGTTCATCAAAGAACCTCTTATGCCTCAGTAAATAGTCATTGTAGCATGTTTCGATGAGGTTTATCAAAGAACCTCTTATGCCTTAGTAAATAGCTCTTATATGGGTGTTTCAGCAAGATTTGTCAAGGAGTCTCTTATGCCTCAGTAGATACCATTGCTTTTTTTAATGTCAAAATTTACTAAAAAGACAGTGGTTAGGCCTTGTTCTAGGGTCGGTCTTTGGACATGGTAGTATGGGGGCAACAAGAGCTTTGAGGATGTCAACTAAGAGCAGCAAGAAATCCTTCGGGATCTCAATCGTTTATTTGTTGTCTTTCTAGTCATCGAAGGTCGGCAGTTTGGGCTCAGAGTTCTACCTATGTTGCAGCGTCATCTTTGTTTGTCTCCTTAGTTTGGCGAGTTATACTAAGATTTGCTCCATGGTAGGGTGTTGGTCATTTGTAAATGGTAGAATGATGATGGGTTGCTCGCACCATTTCTTGGGATGAGAGAGTTTGAGCAACGAGGGTGCAAGTAATGTATTTACCATGACCCTATGGTGGACGTCAAATGTTCTCTAATTCAAGTAAACCTAGATTGAGAGCATAGAGTTTAAGGAGTGTGAGTATACCGAGATCCATAGAATACAAATATTCTAATATGATACATGGGAGATTTAGATAAGATAAAGATACAAATATGTGAGAGATTTAGATAAGATATAAGAACGAGATATTCAAATATGATTAGGTGGTTGAAAATATGAATCTAGGGAGATTTAGATAAGATATGAAGAACAAAATATTCAAAATAATGAGGTGTTGGAGATACGGATCTGGGAGAAATTTTAGATAAGATATGGAGAACGGTAGTTAGGGAGTTGCAATACTATAGATCAGTTGACATTTGACCAAAGGTATGTAGATGGATCGACTCAATGGCGACTAGGGGTGTATAACCTCCTAGCAACAAGTGCTTAAGAGCAAGAAGTGATTTGAAAATCAAAGGGTTGGCTGAAAGGCAACTACGGGTACAAATTATATTTAAACTATTTTTTTGTGTAAATAAGTTTATTAGCTGTAATAATTTAAGAAATATTGTCTTACCTAAATGATATTAATATTATGGTTTGCACTATAACTAAATTAAAGAAATTTTATTTTTAAGATGTTTTATTGTCTTGGAATGGAGATTATCAATATATATCTCCAAAATCTTGTATTTATATTCAATGACACTCTTGTTGTTTATTGCTGGCCTAAAATTGTAAAATATATTTAATGAATTAATTTTAATATATTTATTATAATTTATATTTTATTTTTTAGAATTAGAAATCACGGGTTGTATTTCTCAAATTATTGAGTCAAAGACTAATTTCTTGGTATCTTGTTACTGTTACTGGTTTAAGAAAATTTTATACATTTATGATATATATACTGCATCTATAATAATTTTGAATAACATTATTTTTGTAAATAATATTGTAGTTTATACTTATGTTTTTTTGGGTGAAATGTTTATACTTATGATGGTGTGGAGTAATATTTTCTTTCAGAAATTATGTGTATTTGAATTTAAATTTTTTATTAATATTAATTTATAATATTAAAAAACATACTAAGAAATACAAAAAAGAAAATAAAAAACAAAAACTTAGTATTCAATAGTAATTTATCATATTAAGAAAAAAATATTTTTAAAAATAAAAATATAAAAAACCATTATTAAAATAAACATGTATCAACATATGAAAGTTCTGTTAGATTACCTGGCAATATATAATTTTTTTTAAAATAAAAAAATGATGTATTTGACACATTATCAAACTAAACCTTCTCTTAAATATTTTATATTTTAGATTACCAATTTAAATTTTATGTGTATATGAATCATTTTATTTTTACTATAGACTTAATTATTTATGTTCATTCAATTATTTCTTTTTTAAAATATTCAATTTTGTCTCAATATTATTTTTAGGTGTAGTTTCATCTCACAATTTTTTAAATAACTTCTATATCATTTCACTATTATTTTTACATTTAGTTTTATCCTGTAATTTCCTTAAATAAATTTAATGTAAATCCAAATGTCTGCAATTAGCCATAATTTTCATTAAAAAATATATTAATGATAATTTTAAATTATCACTATTTGAATATAAATTAAAAATATTAAAATTATAAAATAATTAAGGACACACTAAGCTGAGTATTGGAGACAAAATTAAATCTAAAACTAATAATGAAATGTAATTAAAATTATTTTAAAAAATGAGACAAAATTTGAAAAAATAATTGTGAGAGGAAATTCAACATTTTAAAAATAATAGAACAAAAAAATAATTAAGTATTACCGTACTATATGGAAATAAATTAGCAATTAACGACATTAGGCAATTAAAAAATATTGCTATATTTGTACTCGAATGACTGTAAAATAACAGAATTTCACTCATTAAAACATCCTTTTTATTTCCCCTTCTTGGTTACCGCTCTGAACTTTTTTTACAAACACAAATTAAGCATATTTTTCTATTTTAATTTAATTTATGAAATTTGGAAAAGTAAATAAAAAAATGTATACAATTTTATACCTACATTTCTTAATATTTTAGATTTTTAATTATGGACCTTCCTACTTTATGACAAGTTGATTCATAACCTAGTTTGACTTCACACCAATTAGTTTTAGATGATCAATGACAATCACACTCAACAACAACATCATAATAATAAAAAGAGTAAATTACATCAACATATCCAAAAATTTAATTATATATGTATATTTGATTTTTTAAGCATTATTTTTGCATGTATTATTGTAAGGTTTGTGAAGAGTATTACTACTATATTTTCAAACATATAGGGATTAGTGAAGAAAAGTAAAAAAGAGTGAAGTTATATGTAATTTAATAAAAATTGAGGAGTGTTTCTATAATTTGCTTTAGTGAAAATCGTCAAATATCTATTAATATATCTCTTCCTTAAAATTGTTATGAATAATATGTTTGTAATTGTTCCTGAATCTAGGATGCAAACTGGCCTAGCTAGGAGCATTCATAATGTGTAGTCAATGTGTATGGGTTACCTAGAGTCTATGCTTTATAGTGAGTGGATTCATTCCCATGATCCCAACGATAGTGGATGGTTACATCGAATAGCCATGAATCCACGATGCTTGGAATCATCTTGAGGGTATGTGTACTTGAAATTCTTGCAGTGTGGGAGGAGGGTGGTTGGATTATGACATAGAATTTTGGTTGAGGATGGTGAATTTTATTCAAAACAAGAAGAGGTCAGTCACCAATCACGAAAGGGTACACAACCCCAATGTCGAGTGTAATGACATGAAGACACTTGAATGTATGATTCGACGTTGGTGGGTACACAATCCCTCAACATTGAATGTAAATACATGAAGACGGTTGAACGTAAGAGACAATTGTTGGCCATGTAGGTGTATACAACCCACGGTGGGCACCAACATGTTCCCAAAACTAGGACCAGTCTAGGGTGCAGGGTGACCTAGTTAGGAGCATTCAAAACGTGTAGTCAATGTCTATGGGTTACCTGGATGAGGGTGTTTGCTTTATAATGGGTAGATCCACTCCCATTAGTCCCTATGGGTGAATTTTATAAAAAACAGAAAGAGATCATTCATTGACGGGTATAATAACTAACTTGAAGATTAAGGAGAAAATATATATCTTCTTCCCTTGTCACATATAAATAAATAAATCTAAATCCAAAAACACAAAACACAAGAGAACTTTATGTATTTTAGTAAGATTCTAAGTCCAAGGGCATCTTTAATGGAAAGTCTTGAAGATGGATCTTAAGATCGAGATATGATTTTTGCAAGATTTACCATTAAAGAAAAATGTGTGGCATCTCCATGCTAGAGACTAAGGTCTTCTACAAAATCCCTCAAAATTTGTTCGACATTCAAAATGTGCAGGCTCATTTATCGATGCCAAGCAAAATGCGCATGCACATTTCATTCAATAGTTAATATAAACCCCACACCCTAAATGTGCATTTCATGCTTAATACAAATGTTAGTATTTTTTATTTTAATGTTATGATTAATCTTAATGTTAAATTATATTTATTTTAAATACAAATTTATTTATTTTAATTTTTTATTATTTAATTTAATTAATTATTTAATTTTTACTTTTAAAATAAATTTAATATTTTGTTATAAAAATAAATTATAAATAAAATTTAAATTGTGAGTTCAGTAGGACCCATACAAAGTATCTTAATATCTGAACATGAAATCTTTCATTAAAAGAAAAAATAGAAAAAATTTTAAAATACATGTGACATTGTGAAATCTAAAATGTTTTAAGATCTCAAATAAGATACTGTAATATCTATATCTATAAAATCTATACAAAGTGTAAAACAAATTCAAAGCATATAGTATGTATAGTATGGTAAAAAAACATAATATACCGTAGAAATGATTGAAGAAAAAAAAATTTGAATTAGTATATTTGACATTCCTAAGTGATTATACATATAAAATGTACTTTATTATAAGTTTAATTAATATGCATAATAAGAGTAAAGAGTTACTGACATACAATTACAACCATTTATTTAAGGTAGTTTTGTTGACTTTATTAATTAATATTTTAAAAATTATATTAACGAAAAACTATAATTATATGTCAGTGGAAAGAAGTTTTGCAGTACCTCCTCGTTAAACTCTTTATTTATCATCTTTTATGATCTATCTTCACACAATAAAGTTTTTTTTTTCTCATATTGATTAACACAATCAAAATTAGTTTCATCATGAGTGTATTATTTATAATAAGTTTATATTTCCATTTTATTGATTAGCACAATATAAAAAATTTTTATATTTCCATTTTATTATAAAATATCATTTATAATAAGTTTATTAATTTTAAATAGACGTAAATTAAATAATTAATATTTTGTATCACCTTTGCATCTTATCTTTCTCACGTTTAACCATCCTCTATCCTTTTCTCTTTTCATCTCCGAGTGTGTTTCATTTTTCATTTCATCTCAATTCTGTATGGATACAAAAGGTTAGGAATTTTTTTAGGAACTACTAGTTTTTTTGTTTTAAAAAAAAACTACTCTAAGAAGTTTTTTCCAAAATAACACTTATTTTTAGCTACTAATTGATTTTCTTTTACAATTTTATTCTTCATTAATTAAAGTATTGTCTCTCACTTATTCTCTCTTCTCAAATTATACAAACTCTCTTTCCTTCATCTTCCATTCATTGATATAATTATAGTAATTTTCAATTTTAATTGTATATATATTAAATATAATTTAAAATTTATATATTTAATTATAAAAATTATAATTTAAATATATAATTATAGTAATGTATAAAATATGTAATTTTATAAATTTATAATTTAAATATGTAATTACAAAAATTTATAATTTAACTATATAATTATAATAATCTATAATTTAAATATGTAATTGATTTATATTATTAAAATATTTTATAATTATTTTAAATATTTCATTGTTGATCCAATTATTAATGATCCCTTATTTGATCAACTAGTTTTACCAAACACATACAACTAGTTTTTCAATTAGTTTTGCTAAACAGCTGAATGTCAAATTTCACATACATTGAAAAAGCTCATTCATTGTTATTGTCACATGTATGATAATTCATTATTATTTGATCAATTAGTTTTTCCAACATGTTTTCTCAAACATTTACCGCTAATTTTTCAATTAGTTTTTTCAAACACACATTCAGTGTCAATTTCACATACATGGAAAAAGCTATTCATTATTATTTTATCATAGGTATAATATTTTTAATAAATAATCTGATTTGAAATATAATTTGTCTTTTGATTCATTATAAGATATTTGTATCAGTGTTCATAATGAGAGATTAATTGTTTATATTATATTCAATTGGTTTTACTTTCATTATTTAAAATCAAATAATTAATATACTATGTGAAGCAGTTTATTAGTAATGAGTAATTGGTCATTTTACCATTAAAATATAATTATTTTTATTATTTAGTTTTATATTTTAATTCTATAATTTATTATTTTTGTATATAATATAAAAACACCGTTCAAAACTAAAACATAAAAAAAAAGAGTTTAACACCTATACATTATCAGTGTAAGTAAGTTTTACACTAACGGTTATTCATAGTCCTTCGTTTACATGATTTTTAAAGTATTAATAAATAAAGTCAAAAACTTATCATATAATTTATTTTTTTACACTAACACTGTTGTATTGGACCAAAATCTTTCTCTGAAATCATCTCGGACCGAGTTTGGCCGAGCTCATCTCAACCCAAACTTTTCAAATATAGTATAACATAAACATTATGGATTAATGAAATAGATTACCTAAAACCATGATTAATTAGCCTAAACAAGATTAGTAGGTCATTGGGCCTTTGCTAATCGAAACCCATGATCTTAATCATCCTCTAGCCTATAAATACCAAGTAATCAATAGGTAATTTTTTTGGGTTATTCTATTAGCAATCAAATTAGCTCCAAATTGTGCCTAATTTGAACTCACATTAACTTGATCATTGGAGTGGTTTTTGCAAGTCACCCTTCAGATTTTCGATATCTCCCTTACATGTAAAGAGGCAAAAGCCCCCACGCATCTTATCCGGACCTCATCACATTCGAGCATTGCTATTCTTCTTCAAGATGAGAACATTTGGCATCCACTGTGGGGTCTGATGAAACTTTCCCTTTGACCATATGGTTACCACCCGAGGACAGACTGTGGTGGGAATTGGTCCCTAACTAGCTTAAGAGACCAACTCTCAGCAAACCTAATGCACTACCTCACCTAGAGAAATGTCCCACCATATAGCTTTAACTACCCTGATCACCTAACTCCAGGATGAGATCGAAAGAATGAGATGTCGTAATGAGGAAGCGTTAGAAGCTCTAAAAAAAAGAATAACAATATACGAAATCGGTTGGTTAGTCTGAAGATAGTACATATCGGCCACCTGGAACTCAGATCTATCAAGTAGCCACTTCCCGCTCACAAGCATACAATGTCCTAGCTACACAGTCCTGACATCCATTTGTAGATGATATAATGGATGTTTCTTTACCACCCAACTGGAAACTGCTTATGATAGACTGATATGACAAAACAACTAATCCTGATGAATATTTAGACGTGTATATAACATAAATGGGCCTATACACCATGGATGATGCAATCCTATGGAAGGTCTTTCCAATTTCATTGAAGGGAAGAATGTTGAGTTGGTTTACTAAACTTCTACCTAAATCAATTGATAGCTTTGAGACTTTGACAATCAAGTTCGGCATACAATTCACCACCAGTCAACTTTACCATTTTACTTCCATCGTACTGGTGGGTATCAGACAAGAAAACAAAAAACCCTTGAGGGCTTTTATGGACCATTTTGGCAAAGTCGCCATGAGGTCACTCTACACCACATGGTAACTACACTTCGACCTAGGAAGTTTGTAGATAGTCTGTGCAAGAAATCGGCCACAAGCCTAGATGAATTGAGAAAAAGAGTAGCCAAGTATATGAAAATGGAAGAACTTGCTGAATTCAGACCCAAACTGAGCAATTCGAGAAAGACCAAGCTGTAGATAAAAGAGGCAAGAAAAAGAGAGACCCCCACTTGAGAGCCAAGACTATCCAAATCCATACACTATACCCTTTTAGTCATAAATAGAGCTAGAATACTTAAAGATGCCCTTACTTCCAAACTTATAGTCACCCCGAAGAGGCTCCCAACACCGCGGGATGCTAACCATAGTAAACATTGTCGGTATCCTGAAAATTATGGGCATACTACCGATGAGTGTTTTACGCTAAAAGAAAAAATAGAAGAATTGATCTAAGTTGGACATCTACGGAGGTTTGTTAGCCAGCATAACCATGTGGGAGAAAGGCGCAGAGATGACCACCGAGAAGCAAGAAGAACCTAGTCAAGAGGTGACAGGAAACCCTAATATAGAAAAGGTCGAGATAATCATTGAGCACCACAAGAGAACTCCCACCTGAGGGGAGTTATCAATACTATAGCAGGAGGGTTTGTTGGAGGTGGAACAAGCCACTCAACCCAAAAAAGACACCTCCGAGCAATACAACAGGTCAATTTTGTTACCGTGAATTCATCTTGACGTCATCGTCATTACCCAACCATCACTTTTACAGATAGTGACTTCCAAGGCATTGACCTACTGCAAGATGACCTGATGGTGATAACTGTCGAGGTAGCTAATTTTGTTGTTAAGAAGACACAGGTTGATCAAGGAAGCTCTACTAATATACTTTATTGGTCAACATTCAAACAGCTCGGTATTCTGGAGACCTCGATTCTGTCATTCAATGATCAATTGGTTGGGTTCTCGAGAGAACAAGTTTATACTAGGGGGTATGTAGATTATTACACGAAATTTGGAGTTGGAAGTAAAGATTACAAGACCATCTCTGTTCGCTACATCATTATGAATGCAAGCATGCCCTACAACATCCTGTTAGGAAGACCTTCACTAAATTGACTTGGAGCCATAGTTTTCACACCGCACATCGCCATGAAGTTCTCCAAAAAAAAAGGAAGTATTGTAATTGTACATGTGGATGAAAAGACTGTTCAAGAATGTTATCTTGTCATTCTAAAGATGCTTCCTATGAGTCGGCCAGGATTTACCAAGTACGTCTCAAGAAAATATGGTCAGCATGGTAGACTTAGATCCTAGGGCAGAAGATGTGTTCAGAGTAGAGCCAATTGAAAGCACTCGTCCCTTTTTATTGAAAGGAAGAGACTAAACTACAAATATAGGAGCAGAAATGACTGAAGAAAGCGAAACTATGATTTGCGATGTTCTCAGAAAAAGCGCAGACTTATTTACATGGATAGCAACTGAAATGTCGAGAGTTGACCCAAGATTATATGCCACAAGTTATCTGTATCCTGTCAAGCCAAGCCAGCCTCTCAAAAGAAGAGAAAGATGTGAGAGTTGAAGAGAAAAGCAGCATTAGCATAACTAAACAAACTCTTGAAAATAATACTTGTTTGAGAAGTCTTATATATGACATGGCTTGCAAATGTCATAATGGTTGTCAAACTTAATAGGTAATGGCGTATGTGTGTTGATTACATCGACCTAAATAAAGCATGCCTAAAAGACTGCTACCTATTGAAGAATCTCTTGAGAACACAAAAAGAAGATCAATCTCATTTTGAAGATTTTTTTTTTTTATGATGAATACTAGTAATACCTAAGATGAGTGTTATTGTATTATGCCTGAATTATAACATGCATCATATAGGTTTATCTATTATCTCATATTAATCATACTTAATGTTTTTTAGATCCTTGATCAATCTTAATATGATTAAGTCACATTGCATAAATGAGATTTGATATCTTTAAAAAGGTTTCAAATCAGTTAAATCTCATTGATGTAGCATTTGCACATGGTAATTGATTCATTGAGTGATTAAATAGATTAATAAATGCAAAGCCATTGTTTTAATCTATTAAATCAGACCATAATCAATTAATCTTATTCATTTACTCGATTAAGTGCTTATTTTAATTGATTAAATTGATTTTGCAACTTAATCATTAGCTGAAAAACAATTTAATTAATTAAGCCACTTAAGATAATAAATTAAAATGTTCTTGCTTGTTCTAGACTTATGCAAAGAACAATTTAACTGATTAAGACTCGATTTAATCGATTAAGCCAGAGGCAAAAAGCTTTTTTATATAAAAGGAAGAAACTCATTTTGAAAATGATGAACAACACACTTTCAAAATTACTTTGAGATTGAAATATTGAGTTTCTGGAGAAAAGAAAAAGCACAAAACCTCTTACAATAAGTCTTTAACAGAAATCAAAAGATCTCTTAAGAATCAAAGATAGATAAAAAATTTTGAAAGAAGTTTGCTGCTATCACCTTATTTTATTATATTCAGTGCAAAATTAATTCAAGTGATACTGTTCTTTAATTTTGTTTTGTTGTACTGAATTACTAGGTAGACTTCCTAGTAGAATGTGATCATGCATGAGGTAGAATCTAACCTTGATAGGTTTTCAAGGGTGCATATGTAGGTTTCATTTTAATTTGAGTTTTGGTTGTAAACTCTCTTTTGATTCTAGTGATTGATTCTGATCAAGGTAGGTTTCCTTGAATTGGAACAAACTAGATGTAGCCCAGGTTGAGGGTGAACCAATATAAATTTGTTGTGTATGATTATCTTTCTATCTTTACTATTTTTACAAATATTGAATTGCTTCTGTTGTATGATTTAATTCTAAAATTAAGCAGAATGTTAATTTGATTTAACTAGCTAGATTAATTGTGTAATCTTGTAATAAAAAAAGTAATTGGTGTTGATTTCCAACTACAAATCCAAATCTGAAATTTAGCCTTGGTATCAACAAACTTATCTCAATTTTTTCTTTAAAGAAAGGTTTTAAAATTGAATTTGAAAGTAAATCAAAAAAAGTTTTCTATATTTAATTCAACAACAATTAGTTTCTCAGCCATGCTCGACCTTATTGGCTCCCTATTGGAAACACTTGAATATAGAAAAGCTTGAGTATTACACTTACACTCAGCTTAAAACTTCTATTAATAGAGATAAACAAGATTACATAAGAAAACAGAAGGGTGAGCTTCAACAGCCACCAACCTTTGACATATAATCATAAATGAAAAGATAAATGAAGTTCAACTAACAACTAATATTAATACAAACTTATATTTAACACTTCCCCTCAAGCTAGAGCATATAATCATATGTTCTAAGCATGGAAATCAAGTTTTGAATCTAAGGACCCTTTAAGGATTTGGTTAATAGATCTATAAGTTGATCATAAGAGCTAACAAACTCGGTCCTAATTTCCTTAAAAACACTTTTTCTCTTACAAAGTGACAATCGATTTCAATGTGATCAGTCCTCTCATGAAATACTGGATTGGAGGCAATATGGAGAGCTGCCTGATTATCACAGTAAAGTTGCATTGGAGAAATTTCACAAAACTTTAATTCTTGTATGAGTTGTTTAACCCACACCAACGCACATGTAGTTAAGGCAAGAGATCTATATTTAGCTTCTGCACTATATTGAGAAAAAATATTTTATTTCTTGCTTTTCCATGAGATAAAGTTACAACCAAGGTACAAACAATAACCAGTAGTAGAGCATCGATCTGTATCAGATTCTTCCCAATCAGCATCACACTATCCAACAATTTGACTATTTCTTTTATCCTCATACAATAGACCTTGACCTGGAGTCTTCTTTATGTACTTGAGAATACACATTACTTCATTCCAATGATTAATACAATGTGAATTCATGAACCAACTCACCACTTCAACTGCAAAGGAAATATCTAGCCTGGTAATAGTAAGATATATGAGTCTCTCAACCAACCTTCTATACCTCTCTGGATCTTAGTATAAGTTTTCCATATCAGCTACTAACTTCTTGTAAGGGTCCATAAGACTATTAACTGACTTACAATTAGACATTTTGGTTTCCTTCAGAAGATCCAAGGCATACTTGCTTTGGGAAACAACAATGCCTTTTTTGGATTGAGTTACTTCAATCCTTACAAAATATTTCAAATGGCCAAGATCTTTTGTTTGAAAGTGATTGCATAAATGTTGCTTTAGTTGAGATATTGTGACGTCATCATTCCCTATAATGACAATGTCATCAACATAAACAATCAAATAAACACATTTTCCAAAAGATTTATGATAATAGAAGATGGAGTGGTTTGCTTCACTCCTTTTCATTCCAAAACTTTGAACAACATTGTTGAATTTTCCAAACCAAGCTTGTGGAAATTGTTTAAGACCATAGATAGACCATCGAAGTTTACACACAAGACCATAATCTCCCTAAGCAACAAAATTAGGAGGTTGTTCCATGTAAATCTCTTCGTCTAACTCACGTGAAGGAATGCATTTTTAACATCCATCTGATATAGGCACCAATGACGAATAACTAGCATGGCAAGAAGAAGACGAATGGTAGTAATCTTACCCACTAGTGACAAAGTATCTCCATAATCTAGGCTAGAGATCTAAGTGTAACCTTTGGCCACAAGACGAGCTTTAAGGTGTTGAATTTCACCATTAGGATCAACTTTAATGGCATAGATCCATTTGCAACCAACAACTTTATTCCCAGGAGGAAGATGAACCAACTCTTATGTACCATTATGATCAAGGGTTTGCATTTCATGAACCATGACTTGTCGTCATCCAGGATGATCAAGTGCTTCACAAACATTTTTGGGAATGGTGATAGATGATAATGAATGTACAAACAAACAATAAGAAGGGGACAAACAATGATAACTCAAAAAATTTGTAGATTAGATATGGGTTTTGAGAGGAGTGAATACCTTTTTGGAGAGCAATTGGCCAACTTGAGTTGTCATCAACCATAGAAGAATAATTAGGAGTCGTTGTACAATAAGCATATGGAGAGGGACATGAGTCAAATGAGTCATCAGGTATGTTGGAACTAGCTACAGGGGTTATGCATTGAATACTACCAGAGGGTGAAGGATTAGTGCCAGCAAAATTTGGAGTTGGAGGAAAATTTCCATAATCATATTGAGAAGAGATGCCATGAGATATAACAATGTCAGGACTAGAGATGGAAGTGGGTAGAACCTCTAGGATGGAAATGGAGGATGAGTAGAAGGAAGTATCCTCAAAGAAGGTAACATTAGTAGACATGTAATACCTTTTGTATTAGGAGAATAACATTTGTAACCTTTTTTTAGGACGAGAGTAGCCTAGAAAGACACATTTGATGGATTTAACTAATAACTTATCAATACCTGGAGATAGATCATGAACAGAACACGTACACCTAAATATGTGTGGTGATACATGATACAAAGGTTCAGTAGAAACAGTATTGTATGAAGAGTTTGATTATCAATAGAGGAAAAGAACATCCTATTGATAAGATAACAAGCATAAAGAATCCCATCTCCCCAATGATGTAATGGAACCTTTGCATTAAGCATTAAGGAGCGATTCGTTTCAACAAGGTGGCGATTCTTTCTTTCTGCTATCTTATTTTGTTGAGGAGTGTGGGGACAAGTGGATTGGTGTAAGATTCCTTGAGAGGAAAAAAAAGAAGAAAGTTCAGAGTAAAAATATTCCTTTGCATCATCACTTTCCAAAAATTTTAATTGATTTTCCAAACTGATTTTTTATTTTATGGAAGAAGGACATAAATATGGACAAAGTTCATACCTCTATTTCATTAAATAAAGTCATGTACAACGAGAATATTCATCAATGAAAATGAAAAAATATTTAAAACCAAAAGAAGTAACCTGACTAGGTCCCCAAATATATGAATGAATAGTAGAGAATGCTGAATTACATCTTGGCTCATCTTGACTAGATAGAGAAAGAAGATCTAACATGTTTGCCTAATTGACAAGTTTCATATTCTAAAGTTTGAATTTTCTTAATACTAGGAGTCATTATCTTTAATTTGGATAAACTTGGGTGCCCAAAACGATCATGCAACAGTTTCGGAGAGATAGATGCAAGACAGGACACTGAAGGACTAGATTCAAGGTAATAAAGACCTCTTGATTCATGTCTTACACCAAGCTGTCGACCTGTACCATGTTCCTAAATGACGAATGAATCATAATTAAATGTGACTAAACAATTTAAGGATTTAGTTAACTAACTCAAAGAAAGTAAATTGGGACAAGAAGGAATGTACAAAACAAAAGTTAAATTTAAGGAGGGAGAAACAAATATTAAACCCACTCCTTGAGCTAAAACCTTTGGCCCATTGGCTAAAGTGACAAAGTGGGGAAATTTGGGAGGTGACAAAGATGAAACAAAGAGTTATTACCAAAGATATGATCTAAAGCACCAGAGTCAACAACCCATGAATTTTGACCTTCTGCAAATTGAGAAATACAGGTCGTTGAGACATTAGGTCTAGAAAATGGTTCAATAAGGCTGTTAAACTTAAAACTTAAGTACTCTTGGTATCCTTGATACTTTTCTTCAGATAATTTCCTCTCTTCAGGTTTCTTAGACCTTGATAAATGAACAGACTTGTCCGGAAAACCATGAAGTTAATAACATGTTTCATGAGTGCGACTCATCTTTTTGCAATGAGAATATTAAGGACGATTGCCTCTTCCTCCACATCCTCTATTTCCATATCCTCGTCTCTCTCTATAAAAAAACATAACAGAAGATTCCACATTACTTTCAAGAGGGGAACCCATATTATTTTAAGGTAGAAACGTGGAGGAGTCGTGTAGTCAGGCTCTCCATGGTAGGAATATCTTGTCCTATCAGAACTTGATCATGAATGTGATTGAATGTTGGAGTCATACCACGAAGAATCATAACCATATAGAGATTGTCAAGGCGCTTCCTTATTTCTTCTAAGGAGTCAAATTCTAGGATAAGCTTCAACTCTTCTCTAGCTACTTGAGCATCAGAAACATAAGTCACCATATCTAAATCATTTTGCTTCCAGGAGGCTAACTTCTGAACACAATCAAACAAGCGTTAAATGTCATTAGAGTAGATATCTCGAGCTTTCTTCCAAAAAGAATAATAGGTTTTGAATGCTCTAAGATTCCTTATAATTTTAGGTTCTACTAATTGCCATAAAATAACACAAAGTTGAAAATCTAGTTTCTTCCACTGATCTTTCTGTTTAGCTGATACCTCAATATCTCTTTATCTAAATGCTCATGGTGTCATTGTCCAAGGAATCATAGTTCCACATATTCAACCTATGATAAATAATTTTTAGTATTGAGTTTCGTTGTTGTGATAATGGCAGTCCCACATATAGGAAGGACAGGTTCAGAGCTGACACCAGAAGAGGTAGAGAAGGCCATTACAGATTTGGAAAAATGAGCAAAGAGAGGACTAAAAGGGAGATTTGAGCTAAACCTAAGGAAGCTTTCTCGAATTCAAAAATGAAGAATGGCAACAAAACCAGAATGCTCTAATGAATTGAACGAAGGTGAAACAGCGGCGGACAGAGGTCATCTGGCTGGTGCGTGGGGTTCACGTGCCTCCTATTTGGCAGAGCATATAACAATGCATAAGTGGTCTGATGAAGGAGCAACCACTTAGGTTGGGTTGCACACATCGAGGCAGACCTAACCCTGAACTCGCTAGAGAAAATGACATTGGTAACAACGACGGACAACCTACTACGACTCTAGACTTAAAGAGCAGGATCATTCCCGCTTTGATACCAACTTAATAAAGAAAAGCATGAGTGGTACATTTATACTCAACTCAAAACTTCTATTAATAGAGATAAACAAGATTACATAAGAAAATAGAAGGGTGAGCTTCAATAGCTACCAACCTCTAACATATAATCATAAATGAAAAGATAAATGAGGTTCAACTAACAACTAATATTAATACAAACTTATATTTAATATAGACCTCTAAACTACTTGTGTCTCCTACCCTAAAGTTTTGAGAGCTAAAATTGCTTTCGGAACCAAACTCCTTGGAAGAATTGGAAATAGAAGAGTTAAAAAAGGACATGGCACCAACCTTAATTTGACGAGGTGAATGAAGTTTAATTCACACTTCAGATCTATTCAGGTAAAGAGAGCTCGGACAATCTTCACAGCAAAAATGGGTGCGGTGTTAGGAGGGTGTACCCCTATTTATAAGCGCATGGCCCATAGCCCAACACGACAGAAGATCCAAGCCAATCATTCTCGCACAACCAACAACCCATAATAGACCACATGTCAACAGATAATCGCCCAATGTTCCAAGTTGCACAATCAAAGACTCTGGGACCATCTCGACATGTGGCACGTGCTAACGGTCGGCTATTAACTTACTTCGATATCTCATTCAAGACTCATACCTCGACCCCTTAATCCTCGTATAAGTCTCGGGAGCTTGTGTACTGGACCAAAGTTTTTTATCGAAAACATCTCAAACCAAGTTCGGCCGAGCTTATCTCGGCCCAAACTTTTAAAATATTTTATAACATAAACACTATGGATTAACGAAATAAATTAATCTAAAATCACAATTAATTAGCCTAAACTTGATTAGTAGGTTATTAATCTTTGCTAATTGAAGCCTATGATCTTAATCACCTCTAGCCTATAAATACTAGGTAATCAACACGTAATTTTTTTGAATTATTCTAATAACAATTAAATTAGATCCAAACTGTGCCTAATTTAAACTCGTATTAACTTGATTGTCAAAATGATTTTTATTGGTAAACTTTCATATTTTTTATATCTCCCTTATATGTAAAGAGACAAAAACCCAACACATTGTATCTGTACCTCATCACTTCCTAGCATCACTATTCTTCTTCAAGACAAGAACAAGTATAATTGTCTTTCTCAAAATATAATTTAATTTGTTGTGTGATTTATTAGTGGGATAAATCTTAAAAGAACATTGAAAAAAAATAAAATCACGACGAATAATTTTTTAAGAACTTCGGGACACTTCGTGTATACAGCACATTAAATATTCCCTTATCCATAGTATTTAATACTAGTACTGGTATAAAAAAAACTTCGTGCGTAGTGCGTGAGTCCTATTTTAATTTATGAATTTATTTAATATACGTTTGGTCTTTCAACAACCTCTCTCCTAGTCTCTTTGGTTAGTGAATCCTAGTTAGAGCAGTGTGGTGAGTGGTGTAACTCGTAAGTAACCATGGTTGGAGAAGATAATGAGAGGAACAAATTAGTACGATTACACGCGTGTGAAGGTTGACACGTGTGCAGAATCCTTTGTTTATTTAAATATAAATAAAAACAGGAAACGGCATTAAGATTTAAAAGGTGAGTTTCCGGTGAAGACCGGGTAATTAACGAAAATGATTCTAAGGAAAGCAATTTTAAAAATGAATAAACCCACAGTTGTCCTTACCTGCCTCTTGGGGCAGCCCGTAATGCAGTATTTGGCTTGTTGTGACGGTGCCCGAAGTGCCCGATTATTGGGTGAGAAATTACGAGCATTCGGTCTCCAGTACCTGTGTTTCCTTCTCTCTCTTTCTTTCTTTCTTTCTCACTGACCTCTGATATTTCTATATTTTGGTTCTCCTTGTCTCTACGATCAGGATCCAACGGTCCAAAATGTTCGGGGCTTGTCCTGCTTGTTTTCCCAGGTTTTAGACCTCCAAACCTTCAGATCCACCTCATTCGTCTCCAGATCTTCCTTCCCGGTAAGTTCTCAAAACCTTCTTCTTCTTCAATTCTCGTTAATTCCCCCACCCTCCTTTCTTTACGCTACTTTCACCTCTCTTTTCCCTTCTTTCACTTTCAAATTGCAGCTTCTCTATGCTTTTTGCTCTAAACTTTTTCCTCCTTCTCTACTTCCCCCATTTCACGTTAAAACCATATTTATACTTTCCTAATTTTATGTTCGAGAATTATGCTTCCCTGGATCGTCTTTGTGTTTTTTTAACCACATATTTTATTTAAAATAAACTACCAGTGTCATATTTTTTGGTACTTTGGGAAACAAGATCAGCTACTGTCACGATTTTGCAGAAGATCTAAATATGGTGATATAATTTTTTGTTATTATTATTATTTATTATTTACAGGATAAGATAACGTTTGCCGGTTCCAGAAGGCATTTGTTTGTTTGTAGTACGAAATGGAGACTAAACAAAGTTGGGTGACGGTTACGCTCAGTTACGGCGCGTTGACGTGCGCCGCGGAAGTTCTCGCGACTTTGCTAGCTTCTGCTGTCGTCAAAGCTACGCTTTTGGCCCCGGTGAGTCCCCCACTCTCTACCTTCATCACTCTTACTTAATTATTTTAAATCTAAAAGGTTAGACTGTTTTAAGGTCTGAACCCTCTCAACCTCAACAACCAAGATCTAACGTTATCTATATCTTTTTTGAAAGCAATTTGTGTTTTCTCCAGTTCATGTTTTTATGGTCTAAGCAATTATGGAATTTTTTTTATGGTCTTTGTCAATACGCGCCCTATTCTACATGCTATTATGCGCATGCTTCATGATGAATCACCACCCCGCCTTGGGGAGATGTAAGCTTATCCTTGCGCGTACTATGTCCCGGCTTCTGTGCCCCGGTGATTTTCAACTTTTTTGAGTTTGGCGTTTGCTAACGTACGCACTTTATATATATATATATATATACACATATATATACATATAAAAAAAAAACCTTTACAACTTTTATAATTTTGAGCGAAAAGAGAAAATAAAATAAAAGTTAACAGGATTTGGAGTTCCCATTGTTTGTCTGTTTCCCGTTGCGGAACTGGGTGGAGGATATGAATTGCGGTTGAGGGATTAGTTTAGTTCCGAATTTTTACCGGGTGGGGCCCGGTTGGGTTGCGTTGAGAATATGAATTATAAAATATCTTTTTCGGTGTTAAAGTCAAGAGTCAAGGAAGCGGATTCGTATGGTTTATTCGCTTGGATATGCCGTTGAGCGTAAAGCACGCTTCACAAACGCGTGTCGTTTTTGTCTTGCTGCTTCCTGGCATCTTGGGTGGGAATGGGAAAAAAGGTGGAATCTTATACGATGGGACGTAATTGTAGTATCCACTGTCTTAACTGTAAACATGTCAGTCACTTCTGTTTATGCATCGCATTATAATATTATAAATAAATTATTAGGAGGAATATTTAATGAGTTTTTCAAGTATAATTAAAGTATACAAACTCCTTGTTTATAGGTATAATGATTAATAATAATTAATGTTATTTATGTTCATCATTTAAGTGCAAAAAGAAATACAAATATTAACGAATGAAAAAGATTGGGCCAACGTATTCCTGTCAACGTCGTTATATTTTACTATTACTAGCAGTTGTACAGTTTAACTGGTACAAACTGTCTCGTAAAGGGTTTTTATATATTATATTTTAAATTAAAATACAAGTTTATTACGTGTCTAATTATTACGTGTCTAGTTATATTTTCAGAACAGTTTTTCATTCTTGAGGGGAGAAGTAAAATTTGTTTTGTTAAAAAATGTAATGTTTTACATAATTTGTGGGCGAGTTGAAATTTGGTTTTTATTTTACCATAATTATATTAATTTCAAATGCATTTACCAAACAAAATAAAAGAATAATTAATGTTTAATTCTAGATTACAGATATTTTGAAATCAAAATAGTTTCTAATTAATTCAAAAGAAACAAGATGGATCCATAAAACGGTTATAGTTATTTCAACTATTAATTTCATCATTACAAAACTCAAACTGGGGACTTTTTTTTAAGGAGATACTAAACTCTCATCATGACTTGGACATTTAAACTGTGAGCATTGATTAAAATAATACAAATTTTGAGAAAAATAGTTTGCAAAACAACATCGACCAAAGAAATACTCCTAATTGTTATTTTTTTAATTAAAGTTAAAAATATTTGTTTTAGCTTTTCGTTGGTTGATTTGTGTTTACAAAATGGGTGCAGGATCTCTGCGGGTTGTTATTGACCAACGCGCCTACAACCAAAGGAGAGAACAAAGACGAGCAACGTGATGCAGAGGGAGAAGACGGTAACGATGATGAAGGCGACGATGATGAGGATGGAGATGGTGGATTTGGTGAGGGCGAAGAGGAGTTGTCATCTGAAGATGGAGGTGGATATGGCAACAATTCCAACAGCAAGAGCAACTCAAAGAAGGCACCCGAAGGTGGCGCAGAAGAGAATGGAGAAGAAGACGAAGAGGAAGATGGTGAGGACCAAGATGAGGACGACGAGGATGATGATGACGATGATGAAGAAGATGATGGAGGTGAAGAAGAGGATGAAGAAGGTGCAGAGGATGAGGAGAATGAAGAAGACGAGGAAGAGGAAGACGAGGAAGCATTGCAGCCCCCAAAGAAAAGAAAGAAGTGAATTTTAGCTTAGTCAAGCCTCCTGTCTGTTGTATTGTTGTGTACCAATTTGGCTTCTAACTTCCATGTTTTTACTTTTATGGATACTAAACTTCCATATTGTTATTTAGTTTATAAGGAGGCTTTTGTAGGACATGTTTTTAATTGATATCTATGTTTACATTGCGTAATTAGAATGCTACATTATTGAGCAGACAATGCTAAATTTAAGAGAGAAAAATTATCATCTTAATTTTGACTTAAGCCTTCTCCCTCTCCACTGCAGTGGGTTGTTCAGGCCTCATTGTGTACTCGTTTAAATTAAGTGCTCTAGTAAGTCAACCTCACCGTTCGGCCACCCATACTAATCAAATAATCATCTATGGTTACAACTTACAAATTTTTTTTTTTGTCAAGGCTATCGTTACAATCTTAAATAAATTAGCAGTATTGTTTAGATTGGTAAGGAAATTGGCATTATTTATAACTAGATTAGCACCATACCTTTGCACGGTAGAAAAAAAAAAAAAAAGCAGAAGAGAGGAAAAACTGGAAAAAAAAAATTGGGCCAACAATATGTACTATATAATCACATGTGATAGAACTGAAAATAGTTTATAATATATTACATTTTGCAAATAACTGATTAATAATTATTATTTATTTATTTTCCTGTACCCTTTCTTTCACTACTGTATATCATATTATCATTTATCACATTAATACTTTTCCGATCTTTTATATCTTTCCTACGTACTAGGTGGGAATTGCGAAATATGTTTTTGAGTCTACAAAAATCAGTTTTGTGTTTTCTCCTAAGTTAACCCTAACACCATACTCTTTTGTCAATGAGGTTTTTTAAGAACTTGCCCATATCTAAATATACAAGAACTTTGATATTCTTGATTGTTTCTTTCTAAAATCTTGTTCCCTCTCTCCATTTGCTTATATTTATGATGACTAGGTAGATATCTACCTTCTTTCTAGCGATTTTTCTTTTTCAAAGAATCTATCATAAGAAGAGTATCATCTTTTTCTCTAATATAATTTTCCATAGGAGTCTCTTTCTTTAGAGAAGAAAACACGCACGTTTTAGTTTCCAACCCACCTTTAATAAAACAATTTAAAATGATTGATAATATACCTACCTAATTTCGGGTAAAAGAGGAGTGATATATTTTAACAACTCTAAAATAGCTTCCACATTAACTATAATTATTATTAGGCCAAACAACCATCACTTTATGACAACTTTTATTTGAAGCCAATTTTTATACGAGCCACTCTAATCATTGAAATAATCTAACAATAAGGGAAGGAATGTCAGCGTACATTTGTACGGAGAATTTTATAAATTCAAAAAAAATGAAATACATTAAATTTAAAATGCTATTATTTAATTGATTTTATCTTTTAAATTTTTTATGAATAAGATAATTTAAATTTATTAAATATTATTTTTTTATTTAAATAGAATATTTCAATTCTCACTAGCTGTAGTTTTTAAAAATATTAAACAATATTTAATAATTAACAAATATAGGTTAGTCATGTTTTTTTATCGAAGTTTTTTCAATGTTAACAATTTTTCAACTAACATTAGTTAGAGTTGTTTTCGTCGGATGTCAATTAGAATTATTTCAATTATAGGATAATTTCTCAAATTATATATTAGAATTTTGCATGTGGTCTAACACATTTCCACAACTATGTGGAATAGATCATATTATTGTTGTTGGCGCACTAAAGCATCAATATATCACACTAAACTCCCATAGTATAGTGGGATTGACCACAAGATTGTAGACTCAAATAAGATCATCAATGTACTTCTCATGGTATTGTAAAAGAATACAAATGCTCTCATGCTCCACATGCGCACTAGGATTTGAGCACATCTCCCACAATAGTGTGGAATAGGCCATAATACTGTGGATGACTTACTAGAGTTCCTATACTTCACATACAACTCCAGCAATATGATGAGAGCAACTACGAGTGTGGAAATCTAAACGTGACCGTTAAATAATTTTCCACAGTATTGTGGAATAGGCCATAATCTTGTGGTTTACACTCTAGAGCACAAAGGGGAAAGGGTTGGGTTCAGGGGAGGGTGGTGTAACAAAGACAACAAACAAGACAAGAGCATAGATGGAAATTCAAATGCTAGGGATACAAATATCAAAATGGAGGGTATAAAATGAAATTTCAACCTAATGGTTCTTCCCCCCACCCATCCCTTCAACCTTAGAGTTTTTTTTCCTGCACTTCCATGATTTATCCTTACACCTCCATATTTTTTAAAAATCACAAAAATAGCCTTAGGTAAAAAAAAAATTGTTATCTCTCGCATCTCTCTCTTGTTTTTGCAAATTTTCTTACAAGTTCAGATAGGCCAATCCGGACTTGAAATTGCAAATTGTTTACAAGTCAAGACAAACTCATATGAACTTCCAAAAAGAATTTGCAAATGAGTGGAACCCAACGTGCGATTCTTGTCATTGAAATCTAAGAGTCCATAAGCTTGCAAGCAGCAAATATATTGCAAGATCGGAAGGATTAAACTTAAGACTTCTCTTTGCCATATCTTCTCCCAATGGCACATTTCCATGTAAGTTACAAGCATTTAATAAGGTTCTATAAATTACATAATCTAGCTTGAAAGACATTACTTCAACAACTCCCATATTAAATGGGTTTAACTCTTGCTAACCTCATGTCATCAAAGGTAGAAAAAGCATAAGATATATGTCCATTTGATGTCAACCTAGATATCAAACCATTCCATGACACTGTATCAAACTCAGTTATATTTTGAAAGCTTTACATGTGTTGTTCATGCTACCGCACTTGCTGTACAAGGGAACTAGGCACTTCACCTCCACTTCCTACACTGGTTCAACTCATTTGCAAATTTTTTTTTGCTAGTCCGGATGGGGCTAAATTTTTTTACAAGTTCGAACAGGCTCTTCAGACTTGTAAAAAAATTGCAAATTTTTTTACAAGTTCGGATGGACCTGTCTGAACTTGTAAAAATCAAAGGTGAAGAAAGGCTTAATCAAATATAGACAAGGTTGTCTGGACTTTTATCAAGAGGCTCTTGAAAAGCAGTAACACGAATTAAATTAGGCTAAAAGAGAAGTGTTAGTGAAATGAAACTCAAGGGAAAGGTGTGCCGCGAAAACGAAGGGTGCATGAGTTTGGAGGAAACTATCCGGACAAAGAAAAAATCAAATATAGAGGTGAAAAAGGTGCGGGGATAGAGAGAGAGGTTTAACCTTTTTTTTAACCTAATGGTGTTTTAAAAATTTATAGGATTATGAAGGTACATGAAGAAAATACGGGGGTACAAAATGAAAAACCCTTAATTTTATCTCAATCTCCATATCTCTTATTTCTAGCACTATAATAAATATCTTTGACTTTTGTTTTATAAACTAAGCTAGACATAACAAACATATCATAGAGGCCATTAAAAGATAAACATAATCAATGAGTGTTAATCATAAGTATTGACGCACAAATACCAGTCTTAATAACAATATCATGGGTGCCTATAAAAAAAATATCAATATCATCGGTAAAAGAAACTTAAATAAAAATTTAATTTTTAAAAAGTATTAAATTATTTTATTTTGATGTTTTGAATTTTTTTGTTTGTTTCTGTTGTCGAAAAACAAATTATCAACACTTCTTTGTTAGACTGGACTATAGGAATTAAAAAATAAAAAATTATTACTTGATAATATAAATTAAAACAAACAAAAATTTAAAAGACCATAATAAAAAAAAGTTTTGGAGAGAAATGTTATTTAAACTTTTTATATATATATATATATATATATAAAGAACAATAATACACATACACCTCTCTAATTAATACACTTTATCAATACTTTTTATTTCTTTCTATGTCTCTCATCCTATCATATCATACTTATATGTCATTCTCTTTAGGAGTTAAAGATAATATCAGAGTTTACACTTATCCTACTTAATCAACGGAACTACATCCCTTAATATATAATTTAATTATAACTCATTTTACTTAACAAGATATAGTTAAAAAAATATACTTAATTTTCTTTTTCAAATTTATTTAATCTAACGTAAAATTAATTTCATAAACAAGGTTTGAGTGAGAATTGGTCGATTGATTTTGCTGACCATTTTGGTAGATAAGCAAACAACCAGTAATGAAATCAGAGTGAGTGAAAAGCAAGTGAATTCCTGCTGCATATTGGGAATTAAGACTGAGCGTAATTCGGTCATAATTTGAATGTGTGGTAACGTGGGTTACAAATAATTTATTTATTTTTGAATCGTGGGTCACAAATGATGAAAATAACTTAAAATTAGATTGTCACTAATATTTTTAGAAAAATATTAGAAAACCTTTTTAAAAAATATTAAATCATATTTTTAGTTCAAAAATTGATTACACAATAAAGCTGTTAATATCTTATTACATTGATCTTAAAATGATTATCTCTAATTAAATGTATATAAAATTAAATAATTTTAAAATATTTATTTCAACACGCACAGATTACTCCTAATATATTTTATTTATTGTTTTTAAAAATTTTAACATGAAGGATTATATTATTGAAAAACAATTATTGTTTTAAAAATTATTATGTTATTGTATTTTTTTATCTTTTTAGTTTATATATTTTTCATCTTTTGGCTAGATAAGTTAGCTCCTGCTGTTACTCTTATGCATCTTCAGTATAATGAATAATTAGATAGTTTATGTTGTGTGGAAAATATTTTTTAGTTGATTTTTTTTAAATTTTTTAAAAATCAATTCGAACTTTTTAGTTTTCATAATTATTAACTAATCTTTTATATGTAGAAATATAATTTTGATTTAACATTTTGTTTTTGAGTATCGTAAAAAATAACATTTTATTTTAGAATTTAACTTTAAGAGAATAATGTCACAACTTCAACTTATGTCCCAAAAACTCAATTAAAAAATCATATCCAATTAATCATTTTTCTAGTAAAAAGAGTTATTATTAGTAATTAATAATTAATTACAAATTTATTATAAATACTTATATCATAGATTTTATTATTATTAATTTATAGAAAGACTTTATAACAATAAATTATCCTTAAGTTCTGAAATTAAGAAATTAGAAACAAAGAAGAGACTTCATCATTAATACTTATATTGTAAATGGCTGAACGCATAGATGTGTGACATAGTGTTCTAGTTTAATAAGTAGTATAATTAAGAAAAGATAATTTAAGAAATATTGGGTGATAAACTTGCAGGCCGAATGAATTGGTCCAATCTACACAGAAAAGGATGAGGTAAAATATACAGAGTGGAAGAAGTGAGAGTGTCGTTGTGAAAATGTGACAGAATCGTTGAACATAGTGGTGGATGTAGCATGGCACCAGATTCCAGATGGGAGGAACAGGGACACACTCAGATTACAACATTTTCTTTTTCTTTCTATCGGATTTGAATTTGAATTTTATTTTTTAATACTTAAAAGGATCACTTCACTTTTATGTTTTAAGAAAATTTTACACTCGCATAAGCATAACCTATTTTTTGTAAGGAAATTTTTGTTGACTTTTATAATTTGTTATAACGACCCGTCAATGGTCAACCTCAACCCTTTCATGCGAATGCAATTTCCAGTCTCCTTATTACACTAATTTTCTTCTAACTTTCTCTCCGTTTACATAATGATGGATTCTTCTCCTCTTATTCCTCCTTCACCGGTCACCGAGATCGACCTCGAAGCCGCTTCCTCCGATCAAATTCAATGCAGGATTTGTCTTGACACTCATGGTTCTTTTTCATTCATCTCTTCTTTTTTTACTTATTTATTTATTTATTTTCGCTTTAAAGATAGGGCTAGCCTAATCGTTACTTTTGTTTCACTAGAAATGGAGAAGGGAACTTCAAGTTCTTTATCCTCGTATTATTGGGACCTGAACTTAAATAATTTCAATCTAGCAATGGTGTTATTATTCTTCTTAGTTCCTAGTTACTTGTTAGCACAGTGGCTTTTCTGGCAGTTATGTCTTTACTTGCTGCAAATATGTTCAACCTTCATTATGGAGCTTTAACATTTAGAGTACTAATTACCATCTATCTGTTATGTTTATGTATATTTTACTCTCCTAAGGTAAAGATTTTATAGCTCCTTGCAAGTGCAAAGGTACGTCAAAGTATGTACATCGAGAGTGTTTGGATCATTGGCGAGCTGTTAAGGTAATGATGCTGTCTCTCTTCATAACTTTTCAAATTTCAACACTGTAATGTGTTGTACTATAGCCATACCAAGAAGTATTCCGTGTCCAGTGAGCATTGTGTAACAACTATGAGACTTTTTTAAGTGGTCATTTTGATTGCTAGTTTATGTATCCTTTACGTAAGGCTGTGTTTGGTGGTCTCTGTGCTTTTCTTTCAGCTGATCAATTAAGTTTTGTATCTGGTAGGAGTTTAAACATGTTGAAACAGAGTTATACAAAAATAGTTTTCATGCTTCCCATGGGTGGGAAAAAACCATTTTTTTTAAAATAGTTCAGTTCTAAAACAAAAAAATGCAAATTGTTTTAGAAAACCAATTTAGAATTGAACTACATTTTGTAAAACTAAGAACTGTTTCAAAACAGTTCTAAATTAAATTGGTTTCAAATTAGTTTTTTCTTTTTAGTGCAATTCTTCCTCGCTGGACCATGCACATAGAACATAGGTGTGGAGGACTTACTCAAACCTTTTCTACCGGCTGGTGGATGTTATAACATAGGTGTCAGCCATGTTAGGGATATGTTTTATGTGGAAATTGACACAAGAGGAGTGAGATGCACTTTCTTTTAAAACTCAACTGTTTTTAAAACTAGTTTGGTTAGAAGCAAACTGGTTTAAAAGCAGTCTCGTTTAAATCGAATTGGTTTATATTCTCTAATTTAGTTCACTCTTTCTGGCTTGTGATGTGTATTTCCTGTGCTCTGCAAATTACTCTTTGGATCTCCTACTGTCAACCCATATTTGGCCGTTACCTAACTTATATGTGCTTGTCCTCGAAATTCTATTAGGTATAAATTCATTGGAATTTAAAGGTTATACCATAACTTTTTTAATGATACATGCTGTATCTAGATAGGCAGGTACTCGTCTTTAAATGACCTTTACATAATGATAAAAAAAAAACACAAACTGACTATAAGATCTAATTTCCCAGGAAAATGACCCCCCTAAAGTTCAGGTGCAACTTAGACACTAAAGTGCCGAGGTGGGCAATTGTTGACCGAAAATTGCATATATGTGTATGAAGTGTATCAAGTGAGAACTCGAATTATTATAAGAAAATGAGAACTATAAATCTGTAGTTTGGACTAATAAATTATACTTAAATGGTTAAGATTAAAAGATAAGTTCGCATAACTTTTTTTAAGCCGTCATGTTACCATAAGCTAACTTTTAATCTTGATCATCCATGTATGATTGGATGACCCAATTTAGTAGTAATATAAGAGCACTTGCTTACTGAATTTTATTGCTCGCATTTCTATGTGCTTAATCGTGCTCTTTCCAGTGCTTGACATAATAGATAAATGTAAATTACTGAATATTCTTGCAGGAAGGGTTTGCATTTGCTCACTGCACTACCTGCAAGGCTCCATATAATTTGCGTGTTCATGGTGATAGAAAATGGCGTGCTTTCAAATTTCGGTTTTTTGTAACCCGGGACATTTTGTTTATATTTCTGGCTGTACAGCTTGTAGGTGAATTTTTTTTATTCTCCTAGCGATATGGATGCTTATCCATATATACTTAATGAATTGCATGTATATGTTCTAATTCTACATGGTATCACCTTATTTCTTGTTTGCAGGTCATTGCTTCACTGGCTTATTTGGTTTATCTAATAGATGGTTACCAGCAGTATTATCTTCATCTTGTTTGGGGTTTTGGTAGTGAGCTGAGCTTTTACTATATATGTGGTATATACTATGGACTTGAGCACTACTCATCAAAATGCTTATATCAAGTATTATTGTATTAGTGTACTACTGTAACTTTTTTTTTTTTTTGTTGTTATTGGGCTGTAATGGTGGTCATTCTGGTATTGTTTAATTTCTTTTATTCGCAGTTTGCTTTATCCATACATAGGATGGTGTTGTCTCTGTTATTGATTTCATTTTGGTCTTGTCAACTGTAGGAGCACTGTTGTTTTTTGTGTTGCTTGGCCTGTCTGGGTGCTTTATCACTTGTTATGATCAAAGAGTTCTTAGTAATGATTTGACCCAGCCTTGTCGAGAAATATGTCTTTGTTGCTGTCAGCCCGGGTAATAATAACTCTGCTTTTAAATATTCATGTGTCTTTGACACTGTTAAAATGCATAAGTATACTCATAAGTCATAACAACTGCTTGAAGCATCATATATTTTCTTAATTTTTTAAAACACTTTTTTATGACAGAAACTATGCTTGGAGAGTAATATGTGAGATTTAATTTCCATTATATTGGATACCCTACTTTGCACTAAGAAAGAATACTTGCAAATTTTAGCTTTTCAAAAAACATAAAAATGTAACTCTTATATTATACAAGCTAAATATAGGAAGTATGTTGTTTCATGTTATTTGAATTTTGAAGCATATGTCTGGAGAAAGTCTGTGATCCACAATTGTAGTGAAAAGGTTGGTTTTGTTTTGTTTGTTGTCATTGCAGAATTTGTACTGACTGTCATTTGCATGGTACTCTTTGTACATTGGTCGATTGCAATGCATGCTGTGAGGGTTGTGGAAACATGGTAGCTGAATGTGGTAGTTGCATGAGAGGAGGCTCTGAGGAAGCAGGGCTACCATTCTTTTGCATAATGGCTTTGATTTTTCTGGTACTCTTTACTGTACTTGGGATTTTTTACAGTGTATTAGTTGCTACAATGGTAGGACAACGGATATGGCAGCGTCATTATCACATACTTGCAAAAAGGATGCTAACAAAGGTGCCTCTGCCATACTTTTTTGTCTTCAGCACATTTTGGTACAATGCAATGAACTTTCAATTATTGGTTCACTGCAGCTGTTGAGACTTGAGTCAACTTAAATACCTTACTTATGTGCCACTAGCCCATTTAGTGATTTCTTTAGTCTACCTAGGAACTTATCTAGAAATTGCTGCAAGATGCAATGAGAAGGTTCTGTTTGTCTAGCCTTTAAATCCAAGATATTAGATAATATATCTGCAAAGATATTTATTATTATCGGAGGAATAGCCTTACCCTATTTCTTTCTGCTTTTTTAATTGAATGGTCATTTAGACTTTTTAGCGTCAAAGTATTCGTGAGAAATTAAATGTATTTTGTTGTATTGATGAGACTCGGGAGTCCAATACAGTGACTGTCGTTAAGGGCAGAGTAGTGCATTAATTAAGTCTTGGCCAGAAGATATGGAAGGTATATCTGGAAAGTGGAAAGCGGAACACGTAAGGTTGTAAGGTGAGAGGCGGTTATGTGCTGACTGGAAATTCAGTGGGGGCATGAACCTACAGAAGATGGTGGGTAGTTATGAAGAGTGCATATGGCTGAGGGAAGGGGAGAGTAATTTGGTTTATCAGCCTTAGGCTTGAGCAGGAAGTTGGCATCCATCCTATGATCTTCTTAACCCTGTTTAAATAAACTTGTCAATAAACACTTATAAGAGAAGAAAATAAGTAGGTGAAATGAAACAATGAATTAGGCTTTTTTTTTAGTTAAAATTTACTTTCTAAAAGTTAAATGAGAGAATTTCTATAAAAATTGAAGTGTATAAGCTGATTTTATCTTATTTTTAAATCATCCTACCTTATTTTCTCTTCTTTTAAGTGTTTATTGAGAACTTTATTCAAACATGACTTTATTTATTTATTTATTTCTCTCCTTGAATATTCTGCTTGATTTCTTTTTCTACATATATAATTTGTTTTTAACAATTTGAGTTCAATATAATCTTCTCTATATCATCTTGAATTCTTGATTAAGAAGCTGTTTTGCAACTTTCTGCTTATCATAGGAGTATGTAGTTGAGGACATTGATGGACAGATAACAGGGCCTAATTGGACTCCTCCATCCCTCCCAGCGGAGGATGTACGGCAGCTGAGAACATTGGGCCTCCTATGAGTTTGAAGGAGTCTTCTACTTGCTGGGGAGAATGACATGACAGTATAGGTAAAACTGGTACCTTGCTTGGTTGTCTGGAAGATATGTAGTTAACTGATAAAATTCCTGAGCCACTTAGTGACTCGGCTCACATAGTTTTTAACTTGTATAATTGGTCTAGTATATCGAAATTTGTCAATTTCTTATGTATCTACAAATGTAAAGAAATGTGAGGGAATTTTAAAGAAATGACATGACACGGATTTTGTTCACAATCAGGTTATTGTTCACAATCTCTATGCTTGACATTTGCATTAACACGGATTTTTCTCTCAAAACTATATTCATTTACTTTTTATTTATTTTATTTTGCTACAAAATTTTAACGTGATTTATCATTTGATATATGTTTGTTATTATTGATCCTAAAATTTATAATTATTTAAGAGTTTAATTGCGATTTATAATTTGTCATTCTTTTAAACTTTTATTCCTTACACTTCCCATAAAATAGGATATCTTTCATCAGTTTTTTTTTAGGAAAAAACATTTAAATGATTCGTACATTTCTCAACAACTACAAATAATCTAAAAAAAAAAAAATTTAGTTCTAGACTTTTTTTTTTCTTTTGTTCAAAACCTAACTACTTTATAGCTAGTGTTTTTGGAAACTTAACATTAAATTAAAGATGACAATCATGTCTTTGTCCGCAAATATTGTCCGTCTCCATTCTAACCTTGACATCCATGCACCCGCTTCACTTTTATTTATATGACAAAATTTTACATGTCTATTTACAAATACACATTCTTGTGAATCATTAAAACTAAAATATAATTGATAATTTAGTATAAATTTTATTTATTAATAAATAAATTAACATATAATTTATTTAATAAATTATAAGTAAGTTTAAATTTAAATTATAAAAAATAATATAACAGAATATGGGTATACCTGAACCTAAAACTACCAAACAAGGATAGAAACAAGATTAAAATTTCATATATATCACTTTTATATCCTTTATTGCTCTCACCCTACACTTTCTTGAGACGGGGGAGAGTCAAACTTGTTTCTGTCTTGCCCCATTGTCATCCCTATATTAAATATTGCAATAATGAAAATTATGAATTATTAAATTTTATTATTTTTAACTTTTTACATTTTATCCTTATAGACTACTAATTTTACTTTTATATTATTTTTAAAAAACGTATATTTTATTTACAAATTTTTATATTTAATATTTTATTTTCTATATTTTATAAAAAACAAAATAATTCTAAAAAATTTCCTTAAAATATATGAATCCAATCCGTTTCAATATCAAATCACTATTTTTTTTATAAATTCAATCCAATTTGGTGAAAGAATTTTATTTTATCTCAAATCTGTAAACACACGTAATGAAATAATTAATTTTGTTTGCCGGCTGTCTTCGTTTTACTCACCAGTCATTGAGTCTACCACTCCTTTGCTTTTCAAGCTATTGCTCGAAATGTCTCTGTAGCAATTGCCCCACGAGTGCGACCAAGGCAAATACCAAAAATAAAAAGGCGTGAAGGCAATGTGCAATTAATTTTATCTATTTAACTAGTTTACAAAAAAAATTTATAAACTTTTTGCTCAAATTATTTAATTTTTTTTCCTCTTTTCTCTTCCTAAACTGTAAAATTTGATATACCAAATTGGCAAATTTATGCACAAGGATTTTTTAAAGAATTTATGTACAAGGAATATTATCCGTATTTAACGTATTACTGTATTAATAGAGTTCATAATAAAATTGGATAATTAGAATTAAAATGAGTAAAAGGATCTATCTCACTTGGTTCAGTAGTATTGTTAACACTTTCTTCAACTTTTATTAAGAGAAAAAAAAAAAAAAATCAGAGCCAAAGCCAAAATGGGATGTTGACTGTGAGGAATGGATAGCGTGAATTAATGGCTATGACAATAGAATTGAATGGCTACAACAACTCGGTATTGGAGGTGGGATAAGGTGAAAGAGAAAATGCTAAATCATGTTTTATTTGTTTTTTTCTTTGACGGCTTGTTAACAAATTGTATAAAAAAAACATTTATTGATTTTAATAGAATAATAATTGAAAAAACAATTAAACGGTTACGGTGTGAAAAAAGAGTTAAAATAACTTTTAATATAAATAGTTTATAAAGATTAAAAAATAAGAATGGTTGCGTTTATTTATAAAGAAAGAAAGAAAAGTGTGAAGTGTTAAGGTGGGCCCAATTAAGAAGTTTATGGGCGCCCCAGTAAAGAAAAAACAGTGTGCGGACCCACAAAAAGTGTAGCGAAGGGAGGGCGAGCATTGTTATCCAAACGTTGTTATAAATTGGTGAAGAGTGAAGAGTGAAGAGTAAAGAGTGAAGAGTGAAGAAGAACATAAGAGATTGAGATTTGAGAAGGAGGAGGATGTCTGATATAGCTATGTTGGTGGCGGAGGAGTACGAGAGAAGGGTGAGAAAGGGGGCTTCAGCGGGGGATATAGACATGCTTTCTTGTGTTTCGTTAATGGCTTCCAAGCTCAAGGAAAAGAATAAACAGCTTCTTCATCAGCTTTTCCTCCCAAAGACCCAGCTTTCTGTGGCTGCTTCCAACTGTTTCTTCTCTGCTTAAGCTTCCTCATTGTTTCAACCTGTTCCTATCTAAATATATATCCACTTTCCATCTTCTCTTTTGCTTCACATACCTTTCTTTTTTATTCAAACCCTCTTCTTCTTTCCTTACGCTTTTTCACATTTATTTTGCTTCTATTCTTTTTCAATTATTAGAAGTGCATAAAAGTAAAATGCGAGGTTTCCAAGTTGGGCCCAGCATGCAGTATCAACAACCATGCGCCTATGCTCTTCACCTTACTGGGATTTTCTATTGGCACCTCCCAATTCCCCCACCACCCCTGATGACCAAATTAATCTTCTCCACATAAAAGAAGTTTTCCATTGTATCATTTGTATGTCAACCACTCAACATTATAAACATCTTTTTATATGTGTAGTTAAAAAAATAAATTCATTGCGTATTTTATGTAAGGCGATGAGGAAATATTATAAAAACAAAGCTTATTTCCATCATGTTAATTTTTTAGAAAACCATTGACACAACAAAAAGAAGCTTTCATTATGTATTTTAGTTAAAATATACAATAAGTTATTATTTTTGTGTAATTATATATATATATATATATATATATATTAAAAATATACTTTTTAATATTAATCAATTAATTATGATAAAATTATATCTGTTAATTAAAACTGAATTATTTTCATTGCAAGTTACATTTTTAATAGGAACCAAATTACCTATATAAAAAATAATTATAATAAATTAATTATGAATTAATAAAATTATGTTTTTAATAATATGATAATTAATTGAGTGAATTAAATTAATTACAAATGAATCAAACATAGTTTTAAAATTTGAAAATTAATCGATAACAAATCAATCAAGACAAATTTATTAATCCTGACAAAATTATGAGATCTACATGTAGACTATATTTAATAAAATTAGTTTATAAAGCATATCATAGTTAACAAAATATGTTGTTTAGACATTTTAATAACAAAATTATGTTTATGTGTGAATTTTCTGTAAAATAATATATTTTTTCCTTTAAAAAAGCTTGCACTAGTTAATCGAAATAACTTGTTCTTCATCAAATTGATTACGATTGGGTTAAAAAAAAAGGAATATTTAAATTAATTAAAGTTTATTAGTTTGATTTTTTTTAAAATTCTATCTATATCAGACTATGAATATTTTTATGGATATAATGGTGTAATATGGTTGATAGATAATTTTATCTAGTAAAGATTTTTATTCAAATACTTGCATATATAAAAAATATGTTGGAATAGTCAAATTTTGAATAAATCTTAATACAACTAATAAGTAATAGGTTTGAAAATAAATAGTTATAAATATTATAGAATTTGCTCATAAGTTATGAGGAAGCAACTGAGTATTGCATATGGAAATATCTAAACGGTTAAACCTATATATGAAGCTCAAATACATAGCAATGAAGTTTCTTCAATAGTGTTTAGATTGAAGAATTTATTTTTTATAAAAAATTATCATTGAAGTGAATTAATATAACAAAAAAGTTTCTTATCCTTATTTTTAAGTTTTTATATAAAGAATTGTTTCTTAATAATAAAAAAGTATTTTTTTTATCATTATTCAATATGAAAATCAGGATTAATAATTTATTTCAAATCATTATTATGTGAAAATAAAAAATGTGTCTTAAAATTTCTTACAATTAAAACAAAATTAGGTATAAATTTTTTAAATGTGATGTGACACTGCTGATGCATAAAAAATAATTTTTATTATATTTTTTTTATGAGTTTCCTGGCAATATGAGAGCAAATAGTTTTTATTTTTAATTTTGAAAGGATTACCTTTTGAGAATCCTTCATTGAGTGTGAAGGATGATTTTTGTCCATGTGATTGCCAAAATGACTTTTTGGTCCCGCGGTTAGGACATTGTCTGGAAAACACGGCTTCATTTCCTGTAAGGATAGCTACTCTCATTGCTAAGTCATGCCTACGAATGACATTTCACTATCATATTGAATAATATTCATATCCGTAACCATAACGATAATACTCTTCAAAATGGAAAAAAGTTCCACAAACATGGGTATTTTTGAGATTATAACTCACTATCTGTGACTCAAGGTGGTGCGAAAGCTTTAGCAAGCAACACTTCTCTCAGAGTAATGGACTCACATAAAAAGTTATTTTTAAGAGTCTCCTTGCTACCACGGATAAAAATAGAATACATCCATGATTATAAAATATTTTATTATATCATAAGATGCTAAATATTCAAAAGCATTATATATTAAAACTTTCCTTTCCGCCATTAGTTTAGTAATAGACCTTACCTCAAAAAAGAAAAAGTAATACTAGACCTAATGAAGACAGTAAGAAAATAATTTACTATTTTATTTTTCATTAATTAGGAATGCCAGTTTCTGTTTTTAAAAATTTGTAGAAAAATACGAAAATAATAAAAAAATATTCTAAAGAAAATTAGCCTTCCTGATCCATACAATCTAAACGCATGGAAAAAAGACAAGTCCCATTGACCTTCCATTTAAAGTTATGATGACCTTATAACTAGAAAAAAAAAAAGGCTCATGTGCATTTACGTACGTATAACTCATTTAATCAAAATTTACTCTTTATATTGACTTTTATCTTTTGTTTGGTTGAAAAAATAGTAAAAAGTGGTATGTGAAAAGAAATGTGAAGAAAATTACATATTCTTTTGTTGGTTAACCAAGAAATGATAATAAAAGTGTCGTTAATTTTTTATGAATCCTGTATGTTTAACTTTTTATTTATAACAGAGATAAAAAGAAAAGAAAGTGTAAATCCAAAACTATATTTATTTATAAAAAAAAATTAAAAATATATGAGTAATTTTATAAATGTAATAACTTTAATTTATAATTTTTTTCATTTTCACAACACTTTTAAATTATTGAATAACTCAAATTTTTATTATATTTCATCTTTCTTTTCTTTTCTTTTCTTTTTTCTCAAACTTTCTTTCACATTCTCTACTTGCAACTTAAAATATAAAATTTAATAAAATCAGCATACTTGATCGAATAACTTTAAAAAATAATGCAACCATTAAACTCTTATAATTATATTTGCGTGCCCTTTGCCCTACTATATTGAATTTGTTCACCTACCTCTCCTTTGCGTGGCATATTTTCCATATTGAATTTCAAGGATGATTCAATAAAAAAATTCCTGACGATCTGTATCTATTAATAAAAGTAATTATATTTTTTTAGTGCATATATTTTCAATTTCTAAATTCCTCTTCATTTAATATATTTATAACTATTAATAAAATTAATTATTTTTTTTAGTGTATACATTTTTTATTCTCATTACTCTTCATTCAATATTTATTTATAATTATTAATAAAAACAACTATCCATTTTTGTGTACACATATTTCCAAATTACCCTTTATTCAATATATATAATTGTTGTTTTTATCTCTCAATATGTAACTATTACTATTTTTTTAACTACTTTTTTATTTTAAAAACAAGACACGTGTCTCTCTTTCATATGGTTATTATAACATGAAAAAAAATGTAAGTATAAATATATGGATTTATATCATAAGTTATATATATATATATATATATATATATATATATATAATTAAATAAGAGTTTAATTAGTATGCACTGATAATGTAAAATAATATTACATTGAAATTTAATCATATTTGTTCATTTATATGACTTTTAAAATATTAATTGGTAAAACCAACAATCTTAACATAAATCAAGAGTTGTAATTGAATGTCAACGTACGATAACCGTGTATACTAATTAAACTCGTCATGTAAATACATACTATAAATTTGTCTTTTACGTGTTTATATCTTGAAATTGTTACATAATCAATTTATAGTTTATATTATTGAAAGTATGTTTGATAAGATAACTAAGGGTGTATGTTTCAAGTTTCGGTATTATATTTTTGAGAATTTTATTAATAAAACTAAAATATTATATTTAGATAATTGAAAATTATGTTTGGTTATATTTTAATAAGTTTAACACTTGTGCATTAATAGTATAAAAGATGTTTATACTGATATTTAATCATAACTCATAATTTATAGACTTTTAAAGTATTAAATGGTAAAGTTAACAAATTTGTCATATAGGTTGTGATTGATTGTCAGTGTTAAACTTTTTACTTTTTACACTAGCAGTGTATAAATGTTTTATCTTTTAATATTCTTGGAATGTTTTTGAATTTTAAAATAATTTAAATAAAAAAATAGAAGTTACATGTGTATTTATAAGTAACTTCTAATATTCCCATGAGAATCTAACTTTCCTACCTCTTTATCATGAGAATAAAAGATAAGAGAACATGAAGTTAAAACATTCTTAAGAATAAAATATGTCAAATAATGAAACTTCTAACAAATATTAGAATATTACATTTTTATATCTACATTCTTAGGAATAATGTTTTAATCTTTGAAACAAATGTCCCCTAAGCTAATTTTAAATTTATTTCAGAAATTAATTTAAGAAGTTTTTTAACTAAAATAAAATTTAGTAAAAGAATTAGAGTTTAATTAATATGCACTGATAATGTAAAAAAATTTTACATTGACATCTAATCACAATTGTTAAGTTATATGACTTTTAGAATATTAATTGGTAAAATCGAAAAACTTACCATAAATGAAGAATTGTGATAAACTGACATCGTAAAATTTTGTTACATTATTAGCGAAAACTAATTAAACTCAAAGAATTAACATGTTCATTAGTTTTGGAATGGATTGTCTCCAAGTATGAAAAAACTGCAGATTCTCCGATCTAAAAAAAAAAACAGCTGTTAGATCAAATATGTGACTTAAGATTAAATAATAGAAACACAAAATGAAACTCTCTGTTTTACTTAACCCCAACTGTATCTGTTTTTTATTATTACTAATCCACTGTTTCCTATTCCCAATTTCTCTTATTCACAACTGCAAACCCAATTCCATATCTGATTTCACTTAACGCATTCAGAAATTAGGAATAGAATAGGGGATTTGGAATAATAACAAATAGATACATTTGGGATTAAGTGACAAGATGAGTTTCCTTGTGATTTTTTTACTTAATTTGACCCACACATTTGATCTAACAATTGTTTTCCTTTAAATTGGAGAATTTGCACTTACTTATAATTGGAGACAGTCCACATGTTAGTTTCTAGTATTTGGTGAAAGTGGTATGAGTAGTATTGAGTTCGATTCTCTTAAGCAAGGTCTCCAGTTCAAGTACTGTGAATAAAAAAACCTAGATGGTTGGAAGAAAGAAATCCAATTAAAGGTGATTAGTCAGGTTTTCTTAAAAAGATTAATAATAAAAAATTGATGATACTCCACATCCATGTTATAGGTAAAAACAAAATGACTAAGACTTTACATGCTAACTGAAAAAAAAATGAACCGATTAAAATTGTTCATGAAATTTTATAACAACCAAAATGAAAAACATTTTATTTTAAGAATTCTGCATTAAAAAATTGAGTTTAATTAGTATATACTTTCAGTGTAAATATTTTTACACTGACATTCAATCACAACCTTTTGATTTATGGTAGGTTTGTTGACTTTACTAATTAATACTTTAAAAGTCACATAAATAAAAAATTCTAATTGAACATCAGTGTAAAAACCCTTTACACTTTGTATACCAATTAAACTCTAAAAAATTTTCAAATGTTATTGAAAAGTAAAAACTTTTTTTATACTTTTTCAGTTTTAAATTTTTAAAAATTAGTTTGATTGGTTTATTTTAGTGTACCTAACTTGTTTGGACAAATGGAGTATTAAATCTAAATCCAAATAATAAATCAGTTTAGTTTAACAGCCATTTTAAATACTTTGATTTTTTTTAAAATTTAGTTTGGGTATTCTTTTTTGGTGTATTTGCACAACTCATTTGTTGAAGGTTCATTTTTTTTTCCAATCTAAATCCTTCGTTGAATGTTCATTTAGTAACATCTATGGGAAATTAGATGTAGCATAAATTGTAACAATACTGGGCTTGACCATATACATATAGACATATAGTTCCAGAATCTATCATTTAGTGCTAGCTTAATTGATGCAAAAGTTTAAAAAAATTGAAGAAAAAAAAAGGAATGTTATTTTAGTGGCAATCTAACATCAATATAGTCAAATTTATTCTAATAATTAATTTAGTTTCAATCACACTAGATTTTCAAGTTTTAGACTGTTTTTTAGTAATGAATCTGGCAATTCATAAGGATTATAAACAAATATATTCAATATTAATATATCTTTCAGTAAAATAAAAACGAAGAAACACGAGAAGTAGTCATTCTCTTCTACATTGCCTTTAGTTCTAGGTAAAAGTTGAGCTCCAAAGTCCAAACTATATGAAAAAAGTGCAAGTGCAGAGAAAGGGACGAATAATAGGAATTTACAAATTACAAAAACAGTTAGAGAGGTAATGGTAATGGAAACCAAAAGCTCAACTAATAGTAATTAACTAATTGTCTTAATTAACTAGGTGTGTCATTGTGTATTGGTTGAGAGTCTCCCTCAAGGTTCACCTTGTCACGAAGAATGTGGCAATCAATTTTGATGTATTTCGTTTGCTCATGAAACACTTGATTGGAGGGCAAGCATAGAGAATGATCAACAACTGCTTGATCAAATTATTGAGAGAACAATAAATATATATATATATATATATATATATATATATATATACATACAGAGAAAGAAGTTACAAATTACATAAAACAGTTAGAGAAGTAATGGTAACAGAAATAAAAAATTCAACTAACTGTCTTAACTAACTAGGTGTGTCATTGTGTATTGGTTGAGAGCCCCCCTTAAGGTTCACCTTGTCATGGACAATGTAACAATCAATTTCAATGTGCTTCATTCACTCATGGAATACTTGATTGGAGGTAATTAGCAAGGAAAATTCATTGTGACAGAAAAGGAGTGCTTGGCAATCAAATGGAAAAAGTCCTTAAGAGCTATTTCAACCATTGAACTTCATAGGTGGTTAAGGCAATGGCACGATACTCAGCTTTGGATGAGCTACAAGAGACAGTAGCTTGCTTCTTAGAACGTCAGGATACAAAAGAATGATCGAGATAAATTGAGAAGCCATTGACAGAGCGGCATGAATCAATACATCCAGCCCAACCTAAATCAGTAAAAGCCTCCAGTTGGAAAGCACTGGTGGTGTCAAGAAAAATGTCTAGACTAAGGGCTTGTTTTAAGTAGCAAAGGATGCAAAATACAACTTGGTTATGAGCAGATGTCGGTTTGGAGATGAATTGGCTAAGGTGTTGGACAACATGGGTGATATATGGATGAGTGGTGGTCAAGTAAATCAGCCTGCCAATGAGTCTACGATAGGAAGAAGGATCACCAAGAAGGGTATCAGAATTAGCGGTCAAATGAGTGGTATAGTCCATAGGAGTGGAGGTTGGTCGTGAAGCAAGCATGCCTATGTCAAAGAAGATGTCCAAGACATATTTTCGTTGACATATATGGATTCTAGCTTTGGTTCGAGTAACTCCCAACCCTAAGAAAAACTTGAGATCACTCAGGTCCTTGATTCGAAAGGTGTGATAAAAAAGAGAGGTGGTGCTAGTTATTTCAGGGAGGTCATTGCCAGCAAGAACGACGTCATCAACATACACAAGAAGAGGAGTGATTTTGGATACCGAGAACTTGAGGAACAGAGAGTGATCAACCGAAGATTGGTGGTACCCATGAAACAAGAGGAAGGTGGAGAGACGAACATTCCATTATTATTCACGTCAAGTTTCTTGATATGCCCGTTGTGAAGGCAGCAAAGGCAAGGAGAAGGCAAATTGTGGTAAGCTTGGCTACTGGAGATAATACGAAGAAAGTTGAGACCCGTCATTTGAGGTTACCTATTGGCCACAAGACAAGCTTTGTGGCATTTAACAGACCCATTAACTTGATGTTTGACCTTGTATATCCAGTGACATCCAATAGTTGTTTTTTTTGGGGGAGAAAGGTGAGAGTCCAGGTGTGATTCACCTAAAGAGCAGTGAACTCATCTTTTATGGCCTTAAGCAACCACTCTTGGATGCTTCAACATGTGATTTGGGCTCGATGACTGGAAATGGACACGATAAGGTGACGAAAAAGAGGAGAAAGGCCATGATAAGAAAGAAAACACTTAAGAGGATAGTGAATACCTTTGGAAGAAGTTGGTCTTAATGACGTGAATGTGCAATGGAAGTTTTTAAGCTAGAAAGGTGGTAAATGGGTATATGTGGAATGACAGATGTTGGGGAGAGGAAAAAAGGTAATATGGTTAGGAGATGAAAGTGGACGGGAAGAATTAGGATAAGTGTTGGTAACTAGGAGATGGACAAGGGAAGGTGTGGTCATACGTAAATGGGAGAGACATGGAATAGGAAGATGTGAATTCAGTGTTGATGGGATAAGGGAAGTGATCTTTATATAAAACCACATTTCAGGATGTTTCAAGTTTCTTTCGATGTGTTGTAAGGGTGCTAGCATAACAATGGCAACCAAAGACAAAATTATGGATATGTACAGGGTTTGCCATATAATTTTTCATGTGGAGATACATGTTTTAAAAGTGGTGTAAGAATGCAATTAATGAGGTATATGGCATGTATTAAAGCAAAACACCAGAATGAAGAAGGATTGCTCTAGAAAAGAAAGGCACAAATTACATTTAAAAGGTGTTGGTGCTTATGCTCAATTATGTCATCTTGTTGAGGAGTTTCGTTGCAATTGGTTTTATGCATGATGCCTTTAGTTGTGTAATACCAATTCATAGAAAATTCTATTCCATTTTTAGTTTTAATGATTTTAACATGTGTGTCAAACTGGTTTTCTACTTGCAATATAAAATTCACGATATGATTACTAGTATCAACTTTATATGCCATGAGAAAAATCCAAGTGAAACATGTGTGATCATCAACTAAAGTTAGAATTTTTATGTCCATGCATGGATTTTTTGAAGCACGACCCCATATGTCAATGTGGATTAGTTCAAAAGGATGAGAAGCATACGAATGGATTAAAGGAAATGAAAGCTTCTTCTGTTTAGCATAGTGACATGTGTCATAGATAAAGCTTTTATTACTAGAAATACATGGGTAATATTGTCCATTGCATGCAAACATTCATATGACAAATGTTCCATGCGAAAATGCCATAAATAAATAGGTTGGATATTGCAGTTAGGACGCGTGATGCCTGAAAAAGCTAAGGGAGATTGGATGGTGGTAACCGTAAGGGTACAAATACCTTTATTCATGTCAATTGTACAAATCTTCTTGATCTTCATGTTCGGGATAATGTAGGAATTAAGAGAGAAAATTAGTTGACTATTGGGGGAAAATATTAGTTAAGAGATAAAAATTACGTTAAAAGTGAAGGAAGGTAGGCAGAGGACATTAACAAGGTAGAATGACTTAGTAAATTTGACAGTACCTAAATGAGTGGCAATGACTTGCTGCCTAGTGTGCAACTGAACAACTATGGGATTAATAGAGCAATAAGTAAGGAAGTGTGAAAGGGACAAAGAAATGAGATTTGTGACACTCGAATCTAATATCCAAGGCATTATGGCGTGTGTATTGACAGAACCAATGATATGGCAGTGATTACCTAATGGTGAAGAAGATCGTGGGGGACATGAATATATGGACCTAATCTGTTTAACATGGGATAGGCTAGGAACTAAATTACCATTAATGGATTGTTGTATTAAGGCTAGAAATGATTAATACTGTTGAGAGAACATTGAAATTCATGGTGCTTTGGAGGCTGTTGTTGATCGAGTTCATTGGTTTTCCCATCACTTGTCACGGTGCTATTAACTGCTATATTTTTCCCATATGAATTGTGCTTAGGAGGGAAGCTATGTTTGCGGCAATTGTATGGCCCCTTCTTCCATAGTGCGTGCTAATTTTGCCACCTCGATTGGATGCATTTTTATTGGTTTTGGATTCATTTTTTTTAAGGAAACCATTCTTTCGATAGCAAACTTATTTAGTGTGTCCATTATGTCCACAATACTCATATGTAATAGGGATGTTAACTACATTGACCGCACTTCCTTTAGCTTCATTACTAAAGTTGGCAATGAATTTGGTCCCCTAAATCTGCCATTCTTGTTGAACCACATATGAAAAGATTTTAGAAATATGTGGCAGGGGTCCATTAGAAGAATATGAGACTTAACATTGCTATATTGATCATTCAAACTGCGCTAGAATTGTATGACTTGATCTTCAAGCTTCCTTTGGGCAATGGTGGATAACACACCACATGAACACTTCGTGGTGCATGAGCACATAGGATTAGCCTGAAATTTTCCAATTCATCCCAAATTATTCATAGTTTAGTGAAGAATTCAGTTACAGATAGAGCTGTCAAAATAGACGGGTTGGTCTGACCTAACTCGACCCATCGAGCTTACACAATAAAATGGGTTGAACTTATCCAACCCATATTTTATTTAGGCCATTATTTTCTAAGCCCATCCATGCCCTGTAACGGGCTACCAGACCAAAATGGGCCTTTTAAAAAAATATCAAACTTTAAACCTTGTAATATTACTTAAAAATAAATTTAAATTTTAAAAACAAAAAATAAAATAATTCATATCATTTCCTATGAATAAAAAATTAGACATAATACATAAATATTGAATTCATTATCCATCATGATAATACAAGAACAATCATAACAATTAAACACCAAAATAGTAAACATAAAAAATATATAATGATAAATTAAACAACATAATTAACCAAGAAAGGTTAGCTAAATTGCAAACATAATTAATCAATTTGCAAGTTACGTTCGATTTGGGCTTATATTCCTTAAGGTCCAATTTTTGTTTATTTTAGTTTTTAACAATATATAATATATTAAAATTGTTTAATATATATTTTTAAAATTTATATATTTTCATTTTTATTCAAGCCAGCCTGTGGCCTATCGAGTTAGTCCAATCCAAGTCCATTTACACAAATTGGTTGAACCAAAAAGGCTTGTTTCTATTTGAACCTCCTTTTTTAGAGTTCGCCTTGGTCCATTTTGTAAGTTCACGAGCTGATCTGGCAGGTGGGACCCATTTTGATAACTCTAGTTATAGAGAGATCACCCTATTTGATCAAAGATGCCTTCATTTACATATCTGAAATGCGAAGAAGATCACCTTGAGCATGTCGAGCTTTGAGGTCCTTCCATATTTCTTCTGCCTTATCCATGCATAATATGCTTTGACATATCAGGAGAGAGACCAAATGCAAAATCCATTCAGAGTGAGATCTATTACTCTTTGGTGGCTCGGGATTCAGGCGTGCTTTCATCAAAGAACTCAAGTTTGTTTTTCGCACTAAGTGTCGTGATCATAGACTTGTTCCATGAATGGTAGTTGCTGGAATCGAGAACAAGAGAGATGAGCATTGTTACAGGATTCTCGCTCATATAGAGGTATAAAAAGTTGTGAATATTGGATGCTTGATCTAGTTCTTCACTCATGTTTGATAAAGGAGATGACATGAGAGTGCGTAGCAAAGATCTTCAAAGAAAGAGCTCTAATACCATATGAAAAAGAGTGCAAGCATGAAAAGTGTAGAGAAAGAAACGAATGATAAGAAAAATAGGAGGAACAGAGAATGATCAACAATCACTTGATCAAATTATTAAGAGAACAAAATGTATATGCATAGAGAGAAGGAAGTCACAAATAACAAAAAACAGTTAGAGAAGTAATGGTAAGGGAAATCAATAGTTCAACTAATAGTAACTAACTAACTTCCTTAACTAACTAGGTGTGTCATTGTGTATTGGTTGAAAAACTACTTATTAAAATTGAACACTTTAATTTTTATAATAGGAATGAACCAAAAGCATTTTGAGGATTAAAATAAGCTTTTTAAAAAATAACTAAATGTATTTAATCAAAAGTTTTTTTTAGATTTGACATATATATATATATGAATAAAGAGATTCTCTTACTCCAAGTCCAAGAGTAAGTATAAGAGACTTATTTCTTCATCTTCTCTATGCATTTTCTTGAAATCTAATGACTGATATTAATTACTTATTACCACACTTAGATTTAAAAAAATAATTAATATAAAAAGTAAGTCTATTATACTCACTTTTGTAGTAAGTGAATCATCTTCTATATATATGTATGTATGTATGCATGTATGTATGTATGTGAGTATGTATATATATATGTATAGAAAGAGAGAAAGAAAGAGAGACATGAGGAATCCACTTACTTCAAGAGTAAGTTTAAGAGACTTAGGGTTTGATTGGTTTGATTTTGTTTTTTAGTTTTTTAAAAGAGTTTTCAAAAATAGTTTTCTGAAAGAAAAGAAAAAAAAAACTTGTTTGGCAAGTGATATTTGAAAACTGTTTTGAAGATGTAAAAATGGAAAAACTTGCTAAAATTTCATTAATGAAAAGCAAAAAACAACATATTTTGATTGGATTTTGAGTTTTCAAAATAAAAACGGAGAACTGAAGAACAAAACTACTTTTAGCTGTTCTAGTTTTTTAGTTTTTAAAAACTAAAAAACCAGAACTGTTTTCGAAAACTGTTTTCAGAAAACACTATCCAAACAAATTTTTTAGTTTTTAAAAACTAAAATACTGAAAACAGTTTTATAAAACTGTTGTCAAACAAGCACTTACTTTTTTTCCTAACAATTTATTCTTTTAAAATCTATGGTTGTAATTCCTATAATATTTTGAGTTTGAATGTATAGTTGAATAAAATATGTGCAAAATTCATTTTGATATAAATTGATTTTGTAGAGTTGATTTTATTTAGAATTAATTATAAAATAATGTGATTTATATTTGAATGTATCTATTATAAAAAAAAAAAGAAGTAAATTACGATCTTAGCATACATGATTTTATTTGGAGTGAATCTCTTTATGTTTTTCTTTCAATGGTTTGACTGCTACAGTGGAAGAGACGAAAATTTGATGAAAATATTTGAATTAATATAAAATGGTAGATGGGTGAGATCGAGAAAATTTCTTCACATTTTCCTGTCACAGTGCAGAGATAAAACGTACGCTAAGAATGAGTTTTTTTATTTTTACAATAGGATTGAGGTACCTAATTTTAGTTTCAATAGTGATTTCATTGTATAGGTTTGGTCTGTTCCACTTGTATTTTTTTTTAATTGTAATCCAACGAATATTATTAACCAAAAGAAAGCATAAAATATACCTTTGACAATAAAGACAAAATAAAAATGATATATCAATTTAAACAAAAATAGACATTTATAACAAACACAGAGTCGTATGATAATTTGGTTGAATGAAAGTGTTCTCAGGAATTTACTGGCTACTTATGATAGTGTTTATTTGGTAACAATTTTATAAATTTTTTTTCAGTATTTCAATTTTTAAAACTAAAAAATTTGTTTGAGTAGTGTTTCTAAAAACGGTTTTTGAAAACAGTTCTTTTTTTTTTATTTTTAAAAACTAAAGAACAGATATAGAATAAGTGAAAGTAGTTTTGCTTTTTAATTTTTTATTTTTGTTTTGAAAACTCAAAATACAATAAAAATATTTTTTTTTGTTTTTTATTAACAAAATTATGATAAATATGAAAAAATTTTTCCATTTTTACATCTTTAAAACAGTTTTCAAATAAAAATTGTCAAACAATTTTTTTTTTCTTTCTAAAAATAATTTTTTAAAACTATTCTTAAAAACTATTTTCAAAAACTAAAAATCAACCTCGTTGTTATTTTTACTTAATTTTAATATATAATGTTTGCAGCGACTCTATTTGAGGAAGAGTTTTTTTTTTTTTTTTAAAAAGATGAAATTAGCCTGCCAAATTTTAGTTTCAAAACGGTTATTTCTTTCCATAAATCCATCGTGTTGTTTTCTTGCTTTAATATGATTGTGGTGTGTTACGCTGATGGATAGTGGCCTAGATATAACCTGGGTCAAATTATTTTCGTTATTGTGATTTTTTGCTTTAAAAAAAAATAAATGTAATTAAAATTTTTATTTAACCAGCAGTTGAACTAGAGCAAGGTTTGAATTTGAAGTTGCACATGTTACAATGAGGTGAGGATTTGAGATTGAAAAAGCTACAGCAGTCCTGTGAACCATTTTGTAGACAGAGAGAAGGAAAAGAAGTGTGGTCTTGCATGGAGAATTAAAAGATAATGATAAAGTGCAAGACTTGTAGGTCAAGAAATTTGCACGAGAAGGAGGAAGCTTTTGTTTGTTCTTAATTCTGTGTATAAAGTGGTAAGTAAAAGGTATCCAAAGTGCAGACACCTAATTTGTGTGATCTTGCATTGCATGTGACTAGCTCTGCCTTGTGGGGACTTATCGCATTAAGAAAAAAGGTACTTCTGAGTTTGTCGCCACCCATAACATCAAGTTTCCATTTAACAAATCATTTAACCTTTTCACCTACCCATTTATTATTGAATTAAGAGTGTCTTGCCACAATTTCAATGTCTATCTACTACTACCCTCTATTCAACAAGCCCCCTCTTTCAGATACCACTTTGGTTTTACTTCATTCCTCAGAGTTTAGCATCTCACAGGTCGCAGGTTTCACTTTTTACTCGTCTTTTTTTTTCAAATTTACAAGCTTTTCCATTCTAGTACTGGACCACCCCCTTCTTCCCCATTTTTGTTTTTTCTTCTTGTTGAAAGGGTTATTTCCGATGAGGACTCCAAAGCATCAAACTAATTAAAATGGTTTCCAAATTTACCAAGCGAAAATAAAATAATAAACAAGGTGTTATGCAGCATAACAGTGAATCTAGCTCTCTTTTGGTATATATAACCTTGAATCTGAAAGACTAATAGATACAAAAATCTAAGGAAGCATGAATATTGGATCCCAGAAGGGGAGGAAGAAATCCCTGTGTATATGCAATTAGATCAGAGATATGTGTGCAAAGTGGTACTACCCCTTAACGCAGATAACAAAAAGATAAGCTGGTCATCATTTCCATCATATTCTACCTGATTGTGAAGCATGTTGAAGTTGGCCACAACATCATCTGGCAACACCTTGTTTCTGCAAAGTGGGCAAGTAGCATAGTATTGCTGCAACCACTGGTCCAAGCAATCCTTGTGAAATGTGTGTCTGCAGTTGAGGTTCCTCACCTTATCCCCTTCCTGGAATTCGGATAAGCACACTCTGCAGTCTATGTGCTCACTCTTCAGCCTTCTACTGTAACAAATTGTGGGGTTCTTCTCTTCTATGAAATTTAGGTATTGGGTGGTTGAAATTGGACGTGTATCTGACTTTAGGTACCGAATGACGAGGATAAGTTCTATTAGCATGTATGTTAAGAGGACTATTATCTTCGCATAAAGTTGATACAAGAACTCACTTACAGATATCATGGCTTCTACTTCTTGCTAAACAATTCTTCAATGCAAGATTGCCCAGTTTTCTTTTCTTACTCTATAAAACAATGAATGCACCCAGGTGCCCATAATTTCATTTATAACTTTTATAATAGGGGCCTTATGTTTTGGTACAAAGAATGAAAATACTCTATATGTGTCTCATTACCATATTAATCAATAAATATTAATTAATGAGATATAAGATATAAAAAAAATTCATTAAATAACATCAAAATTCATTAAATAATATAATATTTATTAATCAGATAAGAATTGAGACATTATCTTAGAATAGAATATTTCGATCAACCTTTTAACATAGAATAAATTAATAGTAGTATAGGACTATTTTTTTAAGAATTGAGATACATTTAGGGATGAATTCTTAATAAACATGTTTTAGTTTAATTTTATGTTAGATTTCTCGATTCTACGTTTTCTCATATGGCTTATTAAAAAAAACTTTTTTCAAAAGGAAAATTTAATTAATTAACTCTATTCATTTGACATCATTCTTTTTTATTAATAGTAATTGGTTTAAACTTAAGTAAAAATAAAGTTAAAAAGTTCTTATTATTATTATGAAATATGCCACAAAGCTAAATATTGGAGATACACTAAAAAAATGCATTAGAGATTTACTACTAAAGTGTGCGAGAAAATATGTTAAAAAAGAAAACACATCAACATTCCTTCAAAGTGACATCACACATCTCACATATATGTGAGAGACGCACCCTTAGAAAAAAAAAATCATACATTTATCCAAAAATGTGTGGTACAATTCACAGAAGTTTAAAAAATCCATTCTAAATTGTATATAATAAGTAACCAAGTAAACTTTTAAATTATAACAAGCATAAAAAATTAATTAACTTTAAAATCTATCTCCTAATCCATAAGTGTGTGGTATAACCTAGAGGTGTGGAAGAGCAACATAAATTTATATATAATAAGTAACCAAGTAATCTTTTGAAGTATAATAAAAATAAAAAAGTAATTATCTTAAAATTTTCCTCTCTTTTAAACCAAATAAGAATAACTTTTTTTCCTTTCTCCCCTCTATTAAACCAACCATGATATCCACTCCTCTCCTCTTCGTGATCAAATAAAGCCTAGGACTCTTTCTCCAATTAATGAAGTTAGAATTTTCCTAAACTAATCGATGGTGAAGTTTAACAAATCATTATCAATTGATCCACATATTTAAATACTGTATCTACGTCTATATATAACACACATTTCTTTAAAAAAATATCTTTTAATAAAATATTTAAAATTATATTTTTTATTAATTATTTTTCAACAAAAATGTCCTTAATTACCTTACAATAAATACTAAAAATTAACAAGATAATTGCATTCACTTTTTTATGAAAATTGGAGAATATAACTAACATGCGTTAGTTAATTAGGTAAAAAACGAATTATGTAAAAGAAAATTTTGATGGATACTAATAACTTTAAAATAATTTTAAAAAATAAATAAAAATTATTAACAAATTTAATTAATCATTTCTTCTTTTTTATTACAGAATTTAACCTTCTTTAAAAAGTATGAACTGGTTAAAATATTTTATATCTAAAGACGAAGGTAGTAATATTTTTTTAGTTGAAAATTTTAACTTTTTTTTAATTATAAAATAATAAAAATATAGATATAGTTCATGAGGTACTTTTAGTATTATTTTATAATTATAATTGAAATTTAACTTTGATTACATAAAACATTTACATTAAGCATTAGTTTAAATTCTTAAACTGCAAGTCTAATTCTAATGAGAGAAAAAACACCTAAAGATTATATTGTCTTTTTATCTTATCGAATTTTTTCTTACATTTATTTTATTTTGTTTTGAAAAATACTAAAAAAATAATAAAGGAGATTAATAGACATATATTATTAGTACAAAAGGTTAAACTAATTAAAAGATTAATAGACATATATTTTTAATATATTTTAAAATATTTATTATAAAATCAATAAAATATAATAATTTATAATTAAATAACAGTATAAAAAATTAGATTATCAGGATGCACTTATTATTTACTCATAATAAAAATATTTTTTAAAATTTAATTTGGTTTAATTTTTTATAATTATTGCAATAAATAATATTTCTATAATATGAGGGAATATTAATTAATTCCCGTTTTCTATAAAAGGAAATTATTAGGTAAGATAATGTATGATTGAATATATTTGTATCCTTGATTACTAGCTTTCTTCTGTTGAAGTTTGTTCTATGTGAGTTGATTATTAATGTGACCTTGTCCCATGTCTCAACTCAAGAGGAGGGGAAGTGCCACTTTGGATATGGATTTATAGCATTAATTTTCACCCATCCTAGACTTAACTCGTTTCGGAATCGCCGTAACTACGTTTCCGCAAACATTTGCTTCTGTAATTATCCACTTCCACGTTCATTGTTTTAAATGGAATTACTTCTACGTTTCTTTTGTACAAATGCAATAAAATGTCTTATACGGAACCTAATGGAATATCTAGAATTTTTATAGATTAAGTTATAAATAGGAATTACTTTAATGAAATGCATAACATAAAATTTTGTTTCGATGAAAACTCAAATCAATGGAAAATATTTAAGTCCTCCGGCACTTTACAACTAAACACATGCATTGTGGGTCTCACTACTTCAATAAATTCTTCCACGCTACGATTATTCTTATATGAATTAAAGTATCAAGTTGTCATGTAACTTGTTTTGCGTCTATTTTTTCATATAACGTTTTGGATTCAATTCCATCACCGATGACAATGTCTGTAATACTCAGTCCACGTACTTGAATTAAAAAAAAAAAAAGAGTTTCTATTTAGCAATAGTTTTGTAAAACTGTTTTTAATATTTTAGTTTTTAAAAATTAAAAAATTTGTTTGAATAATATTTTTTTAAAATAATTTTTAAAAATAAAAAAATTGGAACAGCTAAAAATAATTTTGTTTTTCAATTTTCTATTTTTGTTTTGAAAACTTAAAATACTATAAGAATATATTATTTTTTGCTTTTCATTAGTAAAATTCTAATAAATATGAACAATTTTTTTCATTTTTACATCTTCAAAACAGTTTTCAAATATCAATTGTCAAACAAGTTTTTTTTTTCTTTCTGAAAACAGTTTTTGAAAACTCTTTTTAAAAACTAAAAAACAAAATCAAACCAATTAAGCCTTGATATACTATTTTTTTGTAAGATCCTTAATTTTTTAATATCTTTAAGAAAAAAGACAGGCATAAAAATTACACATAATATTATTATGTAAGATTTAAAGATAAGATGGTAAATTTTCAATACTACAAAAAATATAACATTCAATTTAAAAAACTCACATTAGTTTATTTACATGTTTGATGATTCCTTGTACATAATAGATTCTCAAACTTGGCTTTGTTTTTGTATATCATTTTCTTTTGTTTCCAATTTTAACAATTAAATAAAAATTATGGCAACTTCCATTTAGATGTGAACTTGTATTATTTAATCTTTTATTATTAATGACTTTCTATTAAGACATAATATGATCTTTTTGTAATTTAAAATTTTAGCTAAATTTATTTCTTGTAATCTCGTAATAATCTATATGCTAAATATATCATAGATTAAAAAATATATATTTAACTATCATAAATTTATTGATAATTCCATTATGGTCAAACAAGTAAACTGCAGATGTCTCCGTTGATTGAATAGCTATTCTAATTATTAAATATTGGACCTTCTACAATCAAACCCCATTGAATCTTTATACATGCTAACCTGGCCCTTAGGGTATGCTCGGTGAAGCTTCTATAGTCAACATACTGCCTCCAAGTGCGAACCTTCTTCCCTATCAATTCCACATTTTATCTTCTGGAAATCAATTATATCAGCCTACTGACAAAGCTCCAGAAAGATACCACTGCTTAATAGGGAGTCTAAAGCCTTCTTTCAAGGGGAATTTGCGGACAAATTCAAGCCGGGCTCCATATAGGGAGGTCGGGCCGGAGTTACTACAGTTGGGGGATGTAAAACTGTGGAAGTTGCTCCAATCAACCAAGTACAACATCAAACACAAATTATTTGTGTTTCATGAGAAATATTCATGAGATTCATGAGAAAGACACTCTGCCTCAGTTTCCTTCATCTAATATAATCCAATAATTATTTGATTAGCCAAGTATATACACAATACAAGTACATTATCATAAAAAAATTCTGTCAAAATATCTCGTGAAAACACTACCTTGCTCATGAGAGTTCACTGCTCACTCAATCTCAAACGAATCTGTTTAAAGCATTTAGAATCTTGAGGAGTGATACTTTCCTTTTACATCCCAGGGAGCAGGGTGCTAGCCTGGCTTCCACGTAACCACCAACTCAACCCTGGTGAGCATACCACTTGCTCAAAATTAAATAATCTCTAGATTTTGCTTGTTTCAAACAGGTTATTTTGATTAAATTTTAGTTACTGAAGGTCTCATATAGAATGCTGATGATTACCAAAGTACACCGTTCCTGGCGGTTGAAGTGGACGGAAACTAGGAGGTGCTGGGGCTTGCTGTGCCATTTTTATTGGTTGATGCTGAGCTATAGGCGCTGGCAGCTGTTGAGTTAATTGCATTGTTTGATGTGTCAGAGGCCCCATTGGGCCCACCATATGGGTTGGGGGTGGTCCTGGTGGTAATGGTGGGATGCTACCATAACCATATGGAGAAATGACCCCTCCTGTTGGTTGCAAATAATGCTGGGAGGATGAATTACAAAGTATTTGATATTGACCCTGTGAAGCAGCGGCTGTATTCTGCATGGTGGGTTGAGGTACCAAAACCGAAGGATATGAATGATTTGGTGTGGCAATTAACTGCTGTGCAGACATAAAAACATTTTGATCTGACATAGGTACTGACTTCTCAGGTTTTGACATTGACTCAGAAGTTAGACAAGCATTTTTTGCCTCTTCTGCTGCAAATGTTGAGAGAACAGAAGTCATGATTAACTGAGATGAAGAAGAAGCAGCTAGCTTATCTGCAACCTCAGCAGCAATTGCTGCAGCCGACTTCTTAGTTGCTGCTTCTGATTTTGTATTCACATCAGCAACTGAAGTTGTAGCAGTTGAAGCTTTATATGAAGAATCGTCATCATCAAGTCGCTTCCTCATGTACCCAGCCTCTTCTACTTGCGCTTGCGCTACCTACACACCAGTAATGAGATATATCAGCACAAAATTCAAATTTGTTAGCATCATTAGCTGTTAAAGCATGTCAAAGTTGCAGAATGAAAGCATACTAAAAGAAAAAGCAGCTTCAATGTTTATCAGGAACTTAGTTACTTTATATTTGTGAGATAAAGCAACCACGTTTTCTTATTTCTAAACTGAGTTTATTACATTGAATGCCTTTGAGGTTTATAAAAGGTATGTCATACGCTCTATAGTTTTTGGAAAGGGTTAAGTATTTTTTTCCTTGTAAAGTTTCAGATTTCTGGTTTTAGTCCCTGTAAAAACTTGTCCATCCTTCATTTATTTTCCATCATCAATTTAAGTCCACGGAAGGGTCTAAAAATGGACAAAAAAATTTAGACAAAAACTAGAAATCTAAAATTTCATAACAAACAAAAACATATTTAACCATTTAATAAATAACATTAAATTCTCTATTCCCCCCTTCGAATTTAAATACATTCCACACACATATACTACTCAAAATCAACTAATGAAGGCCTTTGTCTAACTTTTTTTAAAGAAGGGCTTGTACTTTGTGTTTATTACGTACACCCTAGAGAAGGTGGGTCTAATCTATTTTATTAAATGTTTCACAACTGCAAACATTATTTATGAGCATTCTATTGACTTTACCATAATAATCATCAAATTAGCTTACAGAGATATTAAGAAGAGACAGATAAAAGAGGTCAATAAATGATGGAAAACCTAGATGCATGACAAATATATGTATGTATGCATGTGTGTGTGTATCACATTTACATACCATAAGAAACTACTCAAAACAGGGCAATCTTCTCACAAAAAGAATTGCAATAGTACATACCTGAATCTGAGTTCGAACATTCTCCAGCTCAGATTCCTGATACATGAAAGCACAAATAATTTGCAAGGGCACATCAGGACTCAAAATATCAACCAGAAACCTAATAACTGCAGAATTTGAAGCATAAAATCTTATTGAGCACATGGACAAAATGACTTGCCTGCTCATGCAAAGCTTCTTTTAACTGCGTTACAAGTGCCGCTCTACTTGCTTCAACTAATTTGAGATTTTCAATGCAATTTTTCAAAATATTTTCCTCATCCACCAGCTCCTTAGACAAAATTTTCCGCTTAGGGTCCTTTACTGAAAAAGAAAGTGTAAGTATCCTAGCTTCCAAAATTCAGGTGTTAATTTCATTATATTGATAGCTTACCAATAGCACATGCAACATCAACATTTTTTTCCATCTTCCTCACACGATGAACAGCTGACTTGCATTTACTCATCTCTGCATCTTCATTGGAATGTTCATTAAGCACCGTATGAAAGGCTGACACTATTTTTTCTGCTGTACCTCCAATGGACAATTTCTGAATTACATAAAATTCATGACAGTTAGCTATGCAAGAAGAACTACAAACTAATTCGAAGGTTGTAATAATCTAAAAGCATAGAAATGTTGAAGCATAAAATTGGGGAGGGAAGACCTACAAAGGCCCTTAAACTCACCATTTTAATGGAACGAGAATCCTTTTTTACAATTCTAATAGAACGAGATCGTTTTTTGTTGAATTCCAACTGTCGAGGTGCTTCTTCTCCAAGAATTACATTTTGAAGGTTCTTAGCCTGAGATCCAAATACTCTCCTGTCCTCCCATATATCAACCTAAAGTTAGGTAAGCACCAAGTTAAATAGATCAATCTGCCTACATTGAAATCAATATCATGGTATGCAAATCATTTCTCAACATTTATATGCCATATCTGAAGTATCAGCCCATGCATGAAGAATTAAGTCTGCAACAACTTCAAATCCAAATCCCAAACCATTCAAGCTCCTTTTCCCACTTTTCAAATGAATGATTTGAATGGTTGCATTCACTTGTAGTCACTTCAAACCCTGGAAAAGGGGCTTACCAGTCTAAACACTGCACGCTTTTCTTCATCATCACCTTTCTCCAGAACATCCTTGAGTGCTGTAGGAAGAATCTTCCAAAACTCAGTCACAAACTCATTTCCTTTACGTCTGCTGTTCTGCAGGATATCATTTGCCAGATACAGAAGGGGTATTCGCTGAACCTTCTCTGCATTGTGAAATTGTTTACTCCATGTTCCCACTACCAGCTCTGCTTCACTCCGGTGAAATATACACCAGTGTGATAAAGCTATTTAAAAAATTAAAGATAACAAAGTATATGGCATGAAGGATCAATTGACACACTTTAAAAGACCAACTTAATACTAGGAAGTAAAATTAAACCACTTTTAAACTAAGAAAAATCCATAAAATTACAAATTCAAAACTCACACTTCAAGTTACATTCACCAAACCCTAACAAGTTCAGCGGAAAATAGTCACAAAAAATTTTGATGCATCAAATGTCTGCCTTAATTAAACCATTGATTTGTTATAGTGATACAAAGGTAAATAAGTTCTTCAAAAGCTAGGGCTGCCATTGCACTAGACAAATCCTTTTCAAGGTTGACATTGCACAGATAAATAGTGGATTTTACTGCAGGTGAGGTCACCAATAATAGACAGAGAGAAGGAAAAAGTAAAATAGATAAAAATAATAATAATAATACATGCACGAAGACGATGAATGCCATTAAAAAGTTTCAGGTCCAATTCTTTGTTGGTCTAGATGAAGTAAAAATGTGAGCTTAAATAATATAAAACAAAGAAGCAACTATGAAGAATTAGAGCCATTGCATAGAATCAAATTTATATGGCCATTAACTTTTTCATATCCTTGGCATATGGATCACATGAAACACATGTTTACAACAATAACCACCAAGCCTTATCCCACTAAATGAGGTCTGCTACATGGATTGCATGATATCATTCAGCCCAGTTAAAGACAAAAGCTGCAGAACATGAAACACATATTTAAACTTTTAGCATGACTTGGATAGGATAGTCCATTACACGTTTTTTGTATTACTGATAACGTGTTATTTTTACAAATTAAAGCTCCCTCCCAGTCCTATGGTTGCTTAGCAATTCTAGTTCTACTTCCACGCTTGACAAGAAATTGCCCAATGATTTTCGGCCTATGGTGTATTTTATTTATCTTCCTGTTTTGCTTATCCAATGAACAATAATAACTTTATGAAATTTGACAAAAACAAAATTGGTAAGATGTTCAAGCCATTCAAACACAGAAAAGAATCAACAACCTACAAATCTAGGGCAACAATACGTGTGCATTTCATAGAACCAGCAATCAAAAGTCACAATTCAACAATCCTTCAGTGCTTTCCACTTTAGAAATCACAGACAACCTGAAAAGACAAACCGATTGCTTCTTTATAAACGAACAGAGTAATTCCAATTACAGAAACACTATTTATTCCAAGACCATTTCCCAAATTAACACGCCAAATATCACACACCTTACTTTTTGAAATATATTCCATATTCTCAAGTGGAACCCTAACTCAAATAATGTTGAGTATACTAGTTTCGATAAATTTGAAACACTTGCAGAAAACCCCAACATACATATCCCTTGGTGAAGCAAAGCAAATAATTATGAAAAAAGAAACGAAAAAGCACATTCATTGAGTAAAAAATTAATAAATTTTTTCTTAGTTATTTTCCAAAAAGAGGATACTTTCAATGCACTGCTGGGTGCTGTTGAGCTTGGACAGCTTGTCCCCAAGTATCTGCTCGCTGAACACGCTATTCATACCAACCAACCTGAGGAGAAATTACATGAGCGAAACCCTAGAAGCCTATAGAACCAATTCATGAAATGGAAATGTGAGAATTAACGAGAAAACTAAAACCGTAGAACATAGAGTTGAGAAGCAGAAACGAGAATAATTAAGCAAAAGCATAGGGAAATGAGGAGAAGAGATACCAATGCGGAGGAACCGAAACCGGTGGAAACGACGGCGTTGTGAGGAAAGCGCACAAGTTAGAATGAATAGGAATTAGGAATGTTACAGAAAGTAATGGTTTTGCCATTTGGCACAAACTCTGCGATTCTGTCTAAAGGCCCTACCTCCTTGCTGACGTGCGCATGCTGCAACACAAATAAAAATAAAGAGTATATTGTTAGGATATTCTCAATGTTTGGATCTAATATTAGTTTGAATTATACTTAAAAATAATTAAATCATATAAGTGTATTTTTATTTATTCATGTTTGTTAAAAATATAGTAGAGAGTGAAAAATTGTATATATATAAAAAAAATTGAGAGAAAAGTTGTATTTTTTCTTGTTTATTAAAAAAAATAACAAGAAAAATGACAAAATATCATTAATTTGGTGGATTTCTATGTGTTTAATTTTTCACTCATAATTGACATGATAAAAAAGGAAAGCGCAAAAATATTAATATTTTCAAGATTATCTTTTTTTTTATAAAAAAATCATAAAAGTATAAGTAATTGAGTTTAATTAGCATGCACAGTCAGTGTAAAAGTTACACTGATATTTAATCATAACTCTTAATTTTATGGTAAGTTTGTTGATTTTATCAATTAATAATTTAAAATTCATATAAATGAAAAAATGTAATTAAATGTTAGTGTAATATTTTTGTAAACTCTAAATGCATTGCATGTTAATTAATTAAACTCTAAATAACTTTATACTTTAATTTATAAATTTGCACTTTTTTTACATCATTTTTCACACAACCAAATAACTTCAATTTTTACTCTATTTCATGTCTCTTTCTTTACTGTACTTTCTTTTCTTCTTTTTCCTTAAACTTTAGAAATTTTTTTTATTGGTCATTAGTTGTTAATACGTCAGTTTTTTGTTAGCAAAAATATTCAAACTCACTGTCTCTCACGCATCTAAACTTTGTGACTGGATCAACCTTATAACTTTAACACTTTAAAAATTTTATTATTAAGTATTAAAATTTATTTTTAAAATTATATAAAAATTTACTTGTTTCTAACAAATTATATAAAAATAACCTAAAATTAAGTTAAAGTATAAACCATCAATTCACTTAAACATTAAATATAATGTGTTGTCAAATGTTATCCAGTGAAATTAAATTAAATATTTAACTAAAATATTAATTCATTAACTAATATATATTAATTAAAAATTAAATTCATATCATAGGAATTTAGAAAGTAACAAATCTTCTTGCATATTTTTTAGAATAATTAAAAGTGAGCCATTAACTTCATTTTGTAATTTTCTATTCGATTTTCAATTTTGGTTTGGTTGGGTTTTAATCGCTCATATAGTGAATTTTCTAACTACATTTCTTTACAACATTAAATATAAGGAAGAATGGAGGCTTGGAATTCAAATCTTTTAACCTGCATATTTCATAGATAGCATTAGCATGTTTAACTTTTATGCCAAAATAAATTTAATTTACCAATAAGCCTAGGCAACCAAGTCTTATTCGCGTATTAATAGAGATTTGAGCCAACACATTAGTACAAGTGGTTCAAAATTTTGAGTTAATTTTATCTTTCTTCGTGGATATTATTTGATTCTCTCTAATAACGGCACTAATAAATTTTATTTGATGAACAACCTTCTTGTAATTTATGTCATGTCTAATTGTTTGATCCTTACCATATATATGAAAAAGTTGTATTAAATGAAACAAAAAAATTTTATTATTGTTGGCTGAAAATACACTTATGTCGTGCATGATATATAGAGCTGAGAAAATAGGATGGATGAAAAAAAAAGTAAATGAAAATTAATTGGAAAGAAATAAAATAAAAATTAAATGCATTTTATTGAAGAGATAGAGGTAAATAGAAAGAAGTTATAAAATACTGTAAACATATGTTTAAAATCATTCCTCTTCTAATTTCTCTCTGTCAAACAGAATGTTAATGTATATAATAAATTACAATGTAAGAGAAATTTAAAACATTTATATGACGATAGTGTGTCTGATACAATGTAGCTCTTTAGAAGGAAGAATGATGGATATATCGGTCATTAGAAGGAAGAACCACCATAAAAAAATTCCTTTATGAGTTCAACTAAGACAGGATTTTCACACTAAATTGTCTAAAAAGATCTTATTTTTAAGACTGAAAATAATTTTCCGCCCTTTCAAACTTATCCAATCCCGTCACTTTTTCATATAAGATAAAAATCCAAATTTATTTAATTATATATATAAAAGACTTAATTACATTATTAATTTTTATTTTTTTCTTTTATTTCTCTATTTTGAATTATACTCGTGTATTTTCCAAATTTTAAAATGGTTAAATTTGTGTTGAGTCATTGGTGAATTGACTATTAGATTTAAACATTAATTGATATGTAAATGACAATTTAACAATAATTTAATAACATAAATAATTATAATTAATTAAATCATAAAATTAGAATATACTGAGTCTTTTAAATTAAAGATACAATAGAGTAAAAAATATCGTGATTAAAGAATAAAAAATAGCAATTTAAAAAAATAAAGATATAACATGATTATTTAAAAATAAAAAATAAAATCTCAAAAAATTTTAAAAATGGAGTTAAAAAACTGTAATTAAATAATATGAAACTTGTCAGAACATGTCAAGTTATTAATTTTTTTATAAGCATCAAGTTATTCACTTATTTGTTTGTTTTATTTCAGCGGCCAATTCTTCAAACATTTATGGATCTCAATCTGTGGTATGTTTTAGGCAAGTTGGAATCTTCACTATTCATTGCTTCAATCAGATTTATTGAACAAAAGGTAGCAAATCATACATTTTTTTTTTAAAAGCTAAGCATATATTCATTAGAAGAAACAAATTGTTTCTTGAGATACAACCTGATTACAAGGTCCTCGGTATGCTAATGGAACCTATCATGACATATTCATCTATCTCATATTCAATAAAGCAAATCATACATTTTGCCCATATCATTGGGTGTATCTTTCTTTATTACAATGAATAAATCTTAAACTCGTCCTCAAATATTACAGAGGTGATAGTAGATATCTGAAAAAAAAATCAGCAGATTAATTCTTGGATTTCAAAAATGTTATGCATGTTAGAACTTTCATTAAGGATGTTAAAATTTAATAGGGAGTATGTTAGTTGTCAAATTGTTACTAATTCTTAAATTTATTAATTAAACATAATTTATGACAATTTTTAACCACAATAAAAATATAAGTAAGAACATATTTTCATATTCAAAATCCTTTGGAGAGAAATACAGAAATTGATGATACTAATTAATAAGTCTAAATCAAATTCCAAACTATACTACACCATAAAATATGCATCTCCCTAAATCTTAGTTGTTGATTTCCTTTTTTTTTTCCATTATTCAAAATCTCAATTCCATTCTAAGGTAGTTTTCTTTCACTTAAGGCACTTAAACTCCCTATCGATAACCTTACCTTATAAATTTCATACACATTGTTTTGAGACTTTGACAACTCTTTATTTCTCTTTCACTCAATATATGCTATGCTAATCCTCTCTAACACCATGTAGAGTCTCTCCCCTTCACACACAAAGCTTTAGAGCATCTTGGTGTAGCAACATCAAAACCAATTAACGTGGCATTGGCAAAGAAAATCGTAACGGCAAGTGAAAACATTCTCTAAGTAGGGTTTTTAGCAAAAGGTAGACAGTCATAGGTAGTAGTTAGTGATCACAATCAAATGTGACAGTCAGTAAAAGCTGGTAAAAAAATGGTGATGGCGAGTGATGTTGTTAATGATCTCTTCATGGAAAGTGCTCTAGTCGAGTAATCCAGCCTAAAAGAGTATAAGGTCGTATCCACGGGAACTTGGTTAATACTATGGAAATTTAAATGTTTTTTACTTGTAATAAATAGAATGAAAAATTTTCTATCAACTACACAATAAGTGATAAAGTATAAGCAAGTAAACAAAAGAGTTATTAATACATGGAGGAACTTTTGGGCTTTGACTTCACTAAATTACTCATGTTTTCATCACTCATCAAAATACCCTAAACCTAATCTTGTATAAGTATGATATAAGCTATTTGAGGTTTAAGTTATCAATTCCTTGCATAACATAAAATCAAATAGTTTGCTTTAACAAAAGAGTTTAAGATAATAAAAAGTTGGTTTTACTTTATTCCTCGGAATACTGGTGTTTTTCTCATTTTACAAGTCAAATATATTTTTCAATTGCATTCAAAATGTAAATAAAGCATAAAGAATAAAAAGAATGCAACCATTGAACAATAAACTTTGATTAAAGATCAAAATATACACAAGAGTTCAAGTTAGTTACATCAAACCCTAACCAAGGAGAAACTTAGCTAACCATGGAAGTGAGAAGCATTCCAAATGGAGGGAAAATATAAAGAGAAGCAAAAAGTGAATGTGAGATGAAGAAGAGGGTTTGAAATGTTCCCTAGGTTAGCCTAGGTGAAGATTTTTCTTTCTAGAAAAAAGGCGTCTTTTATACCCTGTCAGTGCAAACACCATTGGCTAGCGATCACAACATAATCATTGGGCACTCAACATTAGGAAGTAGAGTCACGCATCATCCTTGGGCAAACACTCCACAAGCATGATGCACTCCTTTGATCTTTCTTCATCCAAGGTTCTTCCTCTAGAAAATGGAGGATGAAGAGGCTAGGAATAAGGGGTGGTTGATGCCACTTTCTCTTTGAGGAGAGAGATAAGCCAAAAATTTTGAAGTTTCCCACAAGGGAGAGGACCATTGATAAAACCTAACTAGGAAGAGATTCCTCTAAAGAGAGGATTCTCAAGAAACTTTACTAAGAAAGAAATGTTCAAAAGAATCTTCTATTCAATCATTTAAGTGTAAGGATACAAGAGAGTGAGAGGAATATATATAGCCAATGGGGAGGCTACGCACAAAATCCAAGGCAATATGGAACTTGGGCTTAATTAGCATTAAGGCTAATTAAGCCAAGTCTTAAGCCCACAATTCTAGTGTCTAACTTAACCAAGAGGGGCGCAAAAATTAATCATACGGGTGAGGAAAGAGAGCCCAAACATGCCTAGACTAAAGACCCTCCACTAGGCTTATCCCTCAAACTAAGTAAAAACACCTTTTTTTCCTATTTTAAAAGGAAATGGTTGAAATACATTACCCAAAGAAAATTACAAGCTAATTAATATTTACAGAGAATTATTCTAATGATGATGGCCTATGATCTTCACTTCAATCAAGAGTTAATGTCTTGTGAACTCTTTTTGGGTCATATCTTCCTCTATCCTCCTAGCCATAACTCCAATTATATGACTCTTGGTAGGTAAGATTGCATTAGAGTGTTTGGCGATGGTGTCTCGAGTGAGTGGAACCTTCTGCTAGCCACCGTTGGACGCTCCGAGGCTAGGCGTCGAACTCTTCACCAAAAATTCATTTTCTAACTTTTCAATCCAAAAAGTTCCACAAAAATTATCCACTAATGGATTGTTATATTTTCTGACTTTCCTTCAATTAAACTCTAAACCTTTATGTGTATATTAACATAAAATAAATATAAGTTATAAACCAAAGTAATTATGTGACTAACTTTCCTAACTAATTGTATTTTTATATAACAAATAAGGAAACAAAGACTCAAATGAGAAAGAATTAGGATAATTTCTTTCATATGCCATATAAAATTATGCATATGAGGTAATTATCAGACATCAAGAATGAGTTTGAATAAAAACAAAAATAGAAATCTTAAAACCACAATTTATTGTTTTTTAGATTGGGTAAAAGTTACTTTATAAAAATAAAAAAATCAAATTGGAACCAATTTTGCCAACATATTTCTGTTTTCAAAATATATTTCAAAACCAAAATCACCTCAAACGGGACCTAAAAAAATTTTTTTTAAATTATTTTAAGAAAATGCTAACAAATGCGTTTTTCAACTTTTAAACATTGAAATATTAAAAATAGTTTATAAAACTCCAGCAAACAAACATTAAGAAATAAAAAATTTTAGAAGGATTAAATGATAAAATGTTTCTTAGTTTGGTCAATAATTGAAAATTGATCATTTAGTTGTGTTTATTTAATGTGTTGGTAGATGTTTGTTTGGTTTAACGATATTGTGGGAAGAAAGTGACCAAGAAAGCAATGTAGATTGGACCTAGAAAACAAAGAAAAGTACAACAAATGCAATTTAAATTATTTATAATTTTGTAACAATTAAAACTATCATAAATTATTTTTATTCAATAAAAACAAAGTAACAAACATAGTAACCACATAAATGATATAAAACTAACATGCATAACTTTTTAAAATTTTAAGGACAAATTTGTTGAAAACAATCTCAAAGGTTTGCCTGTCACCTTTATTATATTTAAGCATCTCGACAGTAGATCAATTGTTTTGATCTTAGCTTACTTTTTGGCAGACTCTGCAATGTCACATAATCCTAAAGATTAATTCTATTTTTTAGTCCAATAGATATCACATTTTGTGATCATAGACTACTTTTGGTAGATCCTACAATAACATGTCATCCTATTTAATATTATTTATAATTTATTTTAAAATGATTAAAAGTAAATAATTATATAGTTTAATTATCAAATAAAAAAAATACAAATATTGATAGGAAAAATATAAATATGAGATACTAGGAAAAATATACACAATGAAATGCAAACTTTAAATAAGAAAAATTAAATTTCAGCATCATTGTGACCGAAACATTCCCAAATATGTTCCACCAAATATGTTTAAAGTTATTGATGAACATCTCTTGTATGCATATAACGTCAGGTTTGCAAGTATATAGCGAAGCTAGAATGAATTCCATGAGATACTTTAATGTTTGAATTGTCTTCACCAATATGATCATAATCAATATCAATATGAAAAAAACACTTATACACTGTCAGTGTAAAAAAGTTTACACTGACACTTAATCACAACCCTTTATATATAGTAAGTTCGTTGAATTTACCAATTAATACTTTAAAAGTCATGTAAATGAAAGGTTGTTACATTGATAGTGTATGGGTGTTAAACTCTATCAATATTACTATTGTACATATCTCATTCATTTTCAATAATCATGTCATGCATGCCAACATTATATTCTTCATAGTACTAGTTTGTCAATTAGGTGACATATAATTGCAAAACAAGATTTTAGCAAGCCAAAAGCTTTCTGCATATTCTTTCTTGCTACTTATTGACATTTTGCAAATAATTTTCTTTTCTCTCTTTGTGGCATTGCAATTGTTTTCACTAATGTGGCCTAATTAGGATAAATGTCATTTGTAAGATAATAACTCATATTGTATACGGTTCTATTAATTGAAAAATACACCAGAAGAGTTTGACCTTTCAAAACATCATTAAACACATACGATTGATTTAACACATTAATATCATTTTTTGAACCTAGAACTTCAAAATATGCATATCAATCCATAAGTCTTGTGATGCGACAACTTCAAATATAATTGTAAGTTTGTGATGATCACATCTATGATATTATTCTTGTCATGCAACTAGACAATTTTGCATTCCCAATGCATGCAATCAACATATAGAACCCAACATACCCAAAAATCCACATGTCTCTCCAAGTTGTAGCAAACAGTTGATATTGTTGTTGTTAGGCTTTCTTAGGTACTCATCTCCAAATATCTTATTTACGTGATTCAAAAGCTTATAAGCATTTAACTATATTGTTTTCATCGATTCTAACATACTCATTAATACTATCCGCAGGTGATTCGTATGCCAATATACATATTTTTGCAATGCACTTCTGCAACGGTGAAAGACCCTTTTGTAGCATCAAATCTCATTTGGAAATATGGATAACGAGAACTAAGAGCAACTACTAGTTGAAGGAACAATTATTTTCTCATTTGGAACCTCGACTAAAATTGAACCTCAATGTATACACAATTCTTAGAGAAATAGCCGTTTAATAGGCGACTATGTCCATCTTCACAATTGCGATTTATGGTTCTTCTTGTGTGTCTCGGTTAACTATTGTTTTCTACTGGTTGTTGGAGTTGGCACAAGTATGCCATAATTTGTTGATCAGTGTTATATTCAAGTGCTTCATTAATAATTTTTGTCATACTCTATCAAAGTCAGAATTGTGAGCCATTATACTACTAAGTAAAATTGAATGAACCAATACAATAAGAATGTAAAAGAATATGTGTATGCAACACAAGAGATGTAAATGATTATATAGCTAGTTCATAACAACTAGTTTTTAACAAATAATTTAAATTATTAAAAATTATTTAATATTAAACTAATTTTAAAGATGTTACAACATAATGACAACTAACTCATAATTAAAAATAGTGGTCTAAACACACAACTAACTACATCATTATTAATCATTTTGAAACTTCTTCAAAATATACTTGTAAGTGATTTCATGATTCTTCAATTGGTCAGATTACATTTGATTTATCCTTCATAAAAATCTCATACAACTATGGGACATTTTCTTTTGTAATTGCCTCTTTAATTAATTTATTTTTGGACAACATTGCTTTCCTTTATTTCTTTTTCAATGCAAGACAAATCTAGAATTGGTGTTTGGTTGAGAGGAGGAGAGGTACAGAGTGAACGAAGATAAAAAAGAAATAATATAAAATGTTTTTTACAATGTAAGAGATACAAATAAATATAAAATAGTATGTTTTTCTATGGATCCTACTAACGAACGTGAGACGTTAGATAAGAATTAAATTTTTTGCATGAAGTTCTCATATTTTTATTATATATCATTTATTGTTATTAAAAAAATATTATTTAATTTTCACAACAGGAACATTTAATTGTTTTCTTCTCATAAAAATTTATGATTCACCATTACCACCGTAACTACTAACACTACCGTCACCACCACGATGTGGTGGTGGTAGTGGTGATGGCAGTGGTGATGTATGAATTATTATGAGAGAAAAAAACAATTAAATGTTTTTATCTTGAAAATTAAATATATATTTTTCTGTTAATCACATTACATGACAAATAATAAAGATATAAGAATTTCACACTAATTTTAATTCTTATATAGTACCCTAGGACATTCGTTAGCTTTTGTCTTTTTTATAGGTTACAGGTTAGGTGTTAGTATTTGTTAATCGATAGATTTAAACTCATAACTACTCCTTCCACCATCTCTCCACACGAAATTTGCCACCAAATCGATCTTATAACTCCAATATGTAAAATAATATGTGAATCTCCCTATTTTAACATTATTTTCCTTCAAAATCACTTTTTTCCAAACATATATTTCTTAGTTTAGTAATGGAAATAATTTTTTTATATTGAATACTATTTTTTTTTCTTTTCAACTAAACACAACATTAATTACATAGCAATTGTACCAATCTACCATTTAGTAAAAAAAAAACTATCCCATAAACATTTATCCTGAATTTATAATATATATATATATATATATATATATAACAGATAAGTTATTTGTCATCTCCACCGATAAAGAAAACTAATCGAAGTTGAAATTCATTTAAGTATAATTTTAGCAACCAATTCAAACCGCTCTATTTGTAACAAATGGTAATATAAGAATATCTTTAATGAAAGCCATATTTTAGATGTTTAAGTGGAGTACATATGTACACATAATTAATTTTTACATTTTTCAATTTAAACAATTAAATAAGAATCTTATTTCTTTAAATTGGATGCTGTTCAAAAAAAAAAATTCTTTAAATTGGAACCTCTAGAAAGTTACTTCAATAGATTTGATCAACAACTTCATATTTTTATATTTTATTAATAATTTATTTATTAACTTGTAATTATTTTCATAAATAATTAAATTAAAAAATATTTTGTATTTTTTTTGTAAAATACTTTTTTTTAGTTTTCATGTTAAATTTTAATTTTATTTTTGAAAAATAAATTAACATAAAAGGTTTTGTAAAATGGTAAAAACCATATCATGCATCACTTAAGGATATGCTTACATAAATACATGGTTCTTATTAAAGAGCTTTGAAAAATAAAAGTTTATCTAATACATAATTTTTGGGTTTTTTGTCAACACAAGTCTTTCTCTTGGAGTTAAGTTAGGTTAAACTCACATTTTAAGTCCTACATCACTAAGAAATAATACAAAAAAAGCAGTGAAAAGATAAACATGGTTAATGCTCTAACCAATTCAAGCATTTTATTGATGACATGTTCACTCTCCAAGGTGAGGGAGCTCCCCAAATACCACTATGCAAGGTTAATCTGTATAATAAGGAAAAGAAAAAATTTACAAAAATTAGTATTAGTGGTACACCTCCATCATTATACTTTAATTTCATTACATTCTACCTTGTTGAAAGAATAATACAATTTTAACAAATTTTTAAAAGACATTATATTTTTATTAAATTTACTTATGTTATTTGTATTATTCAATTTACATATTTCTAAAAACATATACACATATAAGTAGTTGTATATAATGTCACCGCACTCTTAAAATTAATAAATGAAAATAATCATAATGTATATATAATTTATTTATTAGTAATGCTTTCACTTCTTTTTTTAATTTCATTTTTCTTTCATCATATTTTCTAATACATATCATATTTTATTTTTGTCATTTTTATATCTCACAAATCAGGATGATTATGAAAAAGTATAAAATCATAATTTTAACAATTTTTAAGGTCTTTGTTAATATTTTCTTCAATTTGTTTTAGTAAAATTTAAAAAATATTATTTCATTGTTTGAAGAAAAAATGTATTATTTTTATTATTGTCACGTTAAAAAATAATTTTTATTTTAAAAATTTGACTATCAATTTTTCTTTTATCACTTTGAACATTCTATCTAAGTATATAATACATACTTTCTATAATTGAGAATAAAATTAAAAATTAAATATTTTTCTCATAAAAATGTTATAAGTTTGTATGTACATAAATAATAAATAATTATGATTTTTAGTTTGTTAAATACTAGAGTGACAAAATAATAACTCACAACTAAAATAAGAGACGAGAAAAATAAGAATTGACAAATAATAATTTTACGTGGAAAATCCTCAACTGATAAAAAAACTACAAGTAAGATCGGAGAAATATTTTCACTAAATAGAAGAAATATTACAATCTCTCTAAACATAAGGAAAGAACAATTACACACTCTCTCTTGTATTAGAAAAATACTCTCACTTAGAACTCTCTTGTTTCTAACTCTCTAAATAAGAAACTACTAATATTTTTTGCGAAATACAAAAATAAACAAATGAAGTGACTATTTATAACCAAAGATGAGAGCTCCTCATTTAATTCTAATGTTAAAGTTTACCACTCTCAACCAATTCATAGGTTAAGCATATAAAGGTTGAATTTTCATCTCTCCATTTTTTAGTTTTACCACAAAAGTGGCTTTATCATTATCATTATATATTAACTAAAATATAATTTAATTTAAAATTTTATATTTGTACGCATCAAATAAAATACTCTGACTTGATTAATGTTTTCTATCATTAACAAAATATCATCGATTCATATTAAAAGTTATATTTTTTTACTTTTGTTAATATAATAAATTTAAATTTTAATTCCTTTATAAATTTAAGTCTTATTTGTGTCTTTTATTAGGTTTGAAAGACAACTTTGAAAGTTTACGGAACATAGATTTTTTAATATGACAAAAAAAAATAGTACAAACAAAATTTTACTTTTTAATCACATATTACATTTAACTTAGATAAAGTTCAATACATAAAATAAAAATAATAATTTAATATATCTAAAAATTATCATAAAATAACAAAATATATATTTAAAAAATAATGTGCCCTAGCTGTGGACACGGGGCAACCACCCCCTTCCAACAAGGTCCAGAACCTCTTTATAGTTGTTGTGCTAAATTTGTTTTTGCAATATATTTTGTTATTTATAGAAATCGTACATGCACTAAAACAACTTGTAAGCTTATTTTAATACACTGTAATAATTTCATGTTTTCCAATTTTGTACAGACAAAACTTAAATAATATTCTATTAATACTTTTAGAGTTGTTCTTTCATAAATATTGGAGTTTCACCCTAATTATCTTAAATTTAATATTTATTGAATATATAATATTGTATATTTAGTTATAATATAGTTTTAGGTTTATAAATTAGTTATATAGCTTAGAATATCTATTATTTTTTAAAAGTAGTTTCATATTATATAAGTAATATCTTTGATTTTAATCTATTATACTTTATGTAATGTGGTATATAATTACAAAATTGTTAATAAAACATTTACAGAATTATCTTTTTTTATGGTATGAAAATTAGGGGATTGAAATTATCTCACTTCTGTCATTTTTATAGGCTTTCTTCTATCCTCTCCTATCTATTTATTTCTTGCATTAGTCATCACGAATCTGATTCCAACAAATTCTATTTAACTTATGTTATATTTATTATGTTTCATACAATGCAGGATATAACCACAAAGCTAGTAATGAAATAATAAGGAATTATCTTCCTTTAATTATCACATGGATTACCAAAAGTGAATTTTGATAAGAGAATAACACCTATAAAACCGTGTCTAAATATGATTACTTCTTAGCGGAAGAATAGCTAGTGATAATTGGTAAAAATTTCCAGCACAAGACAGCATATCAAGGAACCAAAGTGGATATAGAACCAGAATCACATGGAAGAAAGATCCGCAAACAAGGTTGAAGTTGATCCTTCTCGATGGAACCAACTACCAAGTGTAACATCATTTGTTTTATGAAAAAATAATTCTACGAGAAAGAGGACCAAATAACATTTGTTTTGGAAAATAAAATAAAATGAGATTATTATATTTAATTTTTTCTGAGGTAAAAAAATATTTTTTTAAAGAAGGTAAAAAAATATATTTACTTATTACATCATCTTTCTAAATTTTGGTTATAGTAATATTTTTTAATTTCATTTATTAATTATTTTAAATTATAAGACAAATAATTAAAATTTTAAGTTAAATGAATAAAAATATAAAGATGAGAGATCAATTCTAGAACTCACAAAAATAAATTAAGAATCTTCTTAAAAGTTCAAGCATAGGATTAAAATTTAGTTGATTCTTAAATTTAATGTGTGATTGTAGGATCCTTAAAAACTTACTTAACAACTATGCATTATAGTAGTAGTAGATATTCTTTAGTGTAACACTTAATAGTGTACATGCTGAAATATCAGGAAAGTATGCAGGTCTTACATGCTGAAATTTTCATCTCAATTTTCTGATGAAAGTGTACAAACTGAAGATAAAATGAAAATAAATTTGTACATGAAAAGTATTTTTCCTTTATTTTTTAACTGAAAATATGTATCCTCTGGATTTGAATGGGAAGTCCCAAGGCTTTCTAAAGCCTAGAACCCAAAAGGCAGTTACCAACTTAGTTTAGTCGATTGTATTATTTCATAATCAATTATCTAGTTTAAAAAATATCTTTCGAGCAACTAACATAATTGATTATGTTTTACCATAGTCGATTATCTGTTTTGTTTTTTAAAGATTAAGCATAATTGATTATAGTTAAACGTCGTAAGAATTACAAGGGTAAATCGGTAATTTGCAAAATATTTGTTTTTATTTACTTTTTTACTAATCAACCTACTTTATGGCAAATAATTTAGTTTAAACAATATTTTTCACTCTCCTTCATCTCATTTCAATTTCCCACACTTTCATTCTTTTTCTTGTGGCTCTACTAAACACAATGTTAGTGTATATGTTGTGTTTTTGCCTTGACCAGGATGCAAACATGCTATAAGTTAAAGATGAAATATGAAGAACGAATCACACACGACCTAATTAGTAGAAGGTGTATAGCTTGTAGGAGATAAATAATAGTAATAAAAATTGAAAGACTTATCAAGAATATTGTTGTGTCATGGAAACCATTGCCTTGAAAGCGAAATTCAATTGAACCTGGGTGTAATTCAGAAACGTTGACTGCTCCCCAAGGTTAACACAACAAGCCTACAAACGCGTGCAATTGTGGCCTTAGGTTGAAAATCACAAAACAATTGCCCAGAACATGATATTTTAAGAAAAAGAAAATGTGACAAAATAGAAAGGAAATACAAAGGTCGAATAAGAGTATTTTTGTGTGTTTTGTAAACCCTCCCCCCCCCCCTTATTATATAGAAGGATTTTATTTTGCACGATTAATAAAATCCATAAATTGTGTGTGTTTTGTAAACCCTCCCCCCCTTATTATATAGAAGGATTTTATTTTGCACGATTAATAAAATCCATAAAAAATAAGTACCCATATCCCAACAAGATGTCCTATGTTCAAAAGAAGTTACAAAATAAGGGAAATAAAAACTAAATCATAATCTGTTTAAACCCATGATTTTTAGCCAAGTAAAAACAGTAAAATAAAATAGAAAACCAACCCGACTTTGTCATTTTCCAACAATCCATACCAATGACAAAGTAAAGATAAAATGGCAGAAAATTTGAGCAACAGAAGGAACAACACTTAAGCAACAATATCATTATGATTGAATTGATACATAGTGAAGTAAGACAACTGTTGCTCTAGGTAATGAATTACTCTCGAACTACAAAGATCTTAATTAATATCCTAACCACATGTTTTTACCTTAAAATTTGTGATTTTCAGGATAGCAAACCAAGGCTTTTAATGGTCATGCGCTTACCTTGGGTGCTCATGAGTGCTCTAGAAAGACATCTCAAGTCTAGGCGACCCACATCCATACTCATGTCGATAAATTCGTTAAGTGCATCTCAAAAGCACCACTGCAAAGGGCTATGGACTCACCAAGATTTCAAGAATGCTCCAACTCCAAACATATAAAAAATGAGTTCATCAAGTCCGTCTCATAAAAACCACCCGATGACTAGGGCTATGAACTCATAAAGATCTTAAAGCTCACATAGACTTAAGACCTATTTCTCTTGACGTTTCAAGAACTAATTTTCTTGTTGAACCTTTAACGAGAGGGTTAGCTAGGTTCCTTTCAAGCTTCGCAAATTCAAATGAGATTACACCATTCTTTAACAATTCCTTAACTAAACTATGTCTAATGCATATGTGTCTCCTTTTTCAATTATACACATGTGAATAAACTGGTATAGAACGTTTCCCTCATAGTGGCACATCTGCTAACAAGTTTCTTAACCACTCTGCTTCTTGACTTGCTAAATCAAGGGCAATAAACTCATATTCCGTAGTGGAACGTGCTATACAAGTTTGCTTAGCATATTTCCATGATATTGCACCTCCAACCAAAGTAAAAACATACCTACCAGTGGAACTAACCTCATCATTATCAGTAACCCAATCTGCATCACAAAAACCTTCCAATACGACAAGAAACTTAGAAAAATACAATTGTCACTCCATACCCTTAAAGTACTTTAGTAAACAACGAAGTGCAGTCAAATTCTCATTGTTTGGGTTGTGTGTGTATTTGCTTAACCTAGCACTCCAGTTGTGACAGAGTTTCTATAAAAACACATTCTTCGTTAAGGATATTCTCAAAATTGTAGAAGAGCTCTTTATTAGAACATAAGTATTTGGAAGCTCTAGTATCCAAAATCTAGTCAACTTTGTTATCCACCAGGTTTGCCTCTACCACCATAGCAGTTATTACTTCTTCATCTTCTGTCAAATTGGCTTGGCGTGCAGATTGTGCACTAACTTTTTTATTTTGTTTTTGCTATCCTTATCTTAGGTTGCACTGATATGCTTTATGGCCAACTTTCCCATAAACATAACAGAAATCTTATTTTTTTGAATTTTGTTGTTGCCTTTGTTGAAGTTGAAAGGTTTCTTTTGTTGTCCCTGTTTTTGGAATTTTTTCTTTTTGTCTTTGGACCTGTTTTGATCATCAAATGTAACAACGTTAGCATTAAATAAATTCAGAGATTATGAAGCATTCTTATCTTTAAGTCAGTTGGCATCTTTAGTCTTCATGTGGTTGATAAGTTCTTGAAATGAGAAATCTCTCTTCTTGTGTTTTAGTTGGTTCCGATAGTCATTCCAAGATGGAGGAAATTTCTCCAAGAGCATGTTAACTTGCAAGGTCTCACACATCTTCATTCCTTCATTTAGCACACCACCAACCAAATTCTCATATTCATGAATGTGCTCCATGATTGGTTTGTCATCTAACATTTGAAATTGCAACCAATTCCCCACCATGTATTTCTTTTTTCCAACATCATTAGCACCATAAAGATTCTGCAATGTGTCACATATCACCTTTGTTGATTTTTGGTTAATGAATAGATCAAACAGATTATCTTTCATATGAGTCAATAAATAATCCCTAACAATCTTATTGTCGTTTTCATATTTTATCTTAACTTCTTCACTCGTTTTTTCAGTTGTAGCAAGTACAAGTATTGCAAGTACATAAGCATCATTGATTTTAGCTCTAGAATGATCTTAAGACAAAATGTAATCAACTTGTAAGGCTTCAAACAGAATCAACAATTTTTGTGACCATCTTCAATAATTCTTTTCGGCAAGAGGTTCTAATTTTGATAAGTCAGTAATGATCTTAGGCACATTCAAAGTCATTTTTGTTTAGTTGTACAATAAAATTTCACTTTCAAAGTGTAGAAGATAAATAACAGCAGTAGAAAAATGAAAGTCATTTTTGTTTAGTTGTACAATAAAATTTCACTTTCAAAGTGTAGGAGATAAATAACAGCAGTAAAAAAATGAAAGACTTATTAAGAATATTGTTGTGTCATGTGAACCACTACCTTGAAAACAAAATACGATTGAACCTGAGTGCAATTCAGAAACGTTAATCGCTTCCAAAGGTTAACACAACAAAGCCTACCAACATGTGCAGTCGTAGCCTTAGGCTGAAAATCACATAACAATTGTCTAGAATAGGATGTTTTAAGGAAAAAGAAAATGTTACAAAATAGAGGGGAAATACAAGGGTCAAATGAGAGTATTTTTGTATGTTTTGTAACCCCCTCCCAACCCCTATTTTACAGAAGGAGTTTATTCGTTAGTAAAATCCCTAGAAAATCGGTACACATATTCCACCAAGATGTCCCACGACGAGAAGAAGTTACAAAATAGGAGAAAATCAAAATTGAATCACGAATCTATTTGAACCCATGATTTCTAGTCAAGTAAAAACAGAAAATAAAACAGAAAACCAACCTAACTTTGCCATTGTCCAACATAGCTTACACTTGTTGACACTCAATAATATTTTCTTATTTAAATTTAAATATTTTATGAAATAGAAAAAAGAATTAATACATATATTTTGTTAACCAAAAATATTTGCCACTATGGCATTCCGCATTGAATATATCTTCGAATTACTTCCAATACCGCAGTGTGGTTTGAGAAATATCTCGCGTTAGAGATGTAAAATGCATCTACTCACTCTCTTCATCACTATTGACTATGCTCAAATGATTCATGTTCTTTTCGAGAGGTGGAAGCCCATCTTCAGAGTCGGAAGAATGCTGAATCTTATCCTCACTTTTAGATGTCGCAACTGTTCACGCAATAGCACAAAAACAAATTCGGATAAAATTCCCAAATAATCTTTTTTGCATTCTGCATACAATAAAAAATCAGCACCTTTCTTCATGTACGACTTTTCAAGAAACAATAAGAACACATAGACAACTAACAAGCGTAACTTTCAGCTCTATCATGCTTTAAAAACTTGGTTTTATGCAATGAACATACAGAAAAAATCCAGAAAAATAATGATAGATAATGGAGGAGCAAAAGGTTATGATCACAGTGGATATGTATGAATTAGTGATATCCATGATAAACAAAAGCAAAGTCATGCCTTACCTTTCTTGCTAAATATATAGACACTAGAGAATATGTTTAACAGACAGGAGTAAAAGGCTAAATAATTATAAAACTGCCAGACTAAGGTGAAAAAAGGGTGGCCCAGCGCCCAAGACTTCCACTTGATGGAATCCAGGGTTATCCCCACAACAAGGGAGGCTGTTTCCAAAAAGGGTGGTCCACGTCACAACCCAGCAGCCTTGCTATTGCAGCAAAGCAACAGACCATGCGAAATATGAAACAGTCGGAAAAATTAAACACTTAAAAATTCAAACTGCAATAACATATATTTTCGTTAGAGGGGAGGGGAGGACTTTATTTAAATGTTGAATTGCTGATTGTTTGATTCAGTTTTTAAAATGAGAGAGAGAGAAGCAACGGAGGAGAGCAAAATCCCTCCTCATCTAACTTTTGCTCCCATCCAACATTGGGGAGCTTTGGAGGGAAGAGAAGGTGATTTAAAATATTTTAACTATAATTCACTAAAAATATCCCTACTAATGTTTTGAAATTTAAAATTACAAGGATACAAAAAATAATTTAATTTTAAAAACTCTCTTCTTTTCTTGTGAACCAAACAAAAAAAATGTTACTTCTCTTCCTTCCATTAAAATCCCTTTCCTCCCCTCCTCTCAATCAAACATAATGGTCAAAACTCTTCCCCTCCCTCTCCTTTGAACTAAATAGTGCATAAGGCTCCTGCCAATGTGGTCAGGAGTCAAGCATATACAGCCTCCTCTCCATGAGGGGAGAGGGCGTTTCCACTAGAACCCATGACCACGATCAGGTCATCAGGCAGCAACATTAGTGTTGCACAAAGGCTTACCCTCTCTTGGAGATTACTTAGTTATGACCAGCTATCATGGCATAAAGAAAGATATTACACTTTACGTTTGCAAATAATACATACCTTCACTATCAGCAGGAGCCCTCGGAATCTGACTCTCTTGTGACAGCCAAGCATTTTGAACTGCAATAATTTCAGCACTATTTTGGCATTTGGAGTATGCCCTCAGTAATTCTCTGCATTAATTAATATAAAAGACTCAATACAGAACAAAAGTCTATGAAGTCACATGCAAATGAGAAAATAGTCAATTGAATCATGTGTTAGTTTTGTATCTGGTAGAAAACAATTAGAATGAATTTGTATTTCCTTACAAAACCCTTTAATTCACTTTAGTAGTGTATAGAAAACAAATGAATTATGCATAATCAAAGGACTACACACCTGATCTCCTAATTATAGCTTGAATACAATCAATTACCAGAATAATCAAGGGACTAATTAGGGGCTATTTAGGAGCTAATGACATGCTTTCTTACAGTCTAATAATCATAGTCAATCAGTATTATTGGGAATCCAAATTAGAAAAGAAAGATTCTATTTCTTGATTTAAAAAGAACAGAGCAAAGGGTTTCCCTTCACAAAATGTTTCCCCTTTTCCACAGAAATAATGTTCAGTACACAATTGATAAGAGAATGATCTCCCTTCCCTTTTATATCCAATTAACCCTTTTAACTAACCACTCCGACAGTTGCTAACTAAATTTCCCTCCACTATCCAAACTCCTAACAAGTACCGACTACCTACCTAGTTATTTGCACGTGCCTAATCAACTCTAACAGATATACATAGTTAAAATAATTGATAACACAGATAACCCAAATTATTTTTAACAAAAAAAATGTGCTCATAGTTACATAATACATACAAAAGCTTCATAGCAGCACTCATTGGAGAGTCACGCTTATATAAGTGATACACTCAACTAACAAGGTATAAAATAAGAGAAATATCCTGTTCTTAGCCCCTACGCTTTCGGTCTATATGGTCAAAGTCATTATTTATAAATCAATGAATTTGGTCCTCAAGCTTCAGTCCCTGCTCTCTGAGAAATCATCATGATTTTTTTAAGTTAGGAGGACGAAGGCCACATATTTTAAAGTTTGAGGACCAAATTCATATGCAAGTACAAGGACCTTGATCATGTTTGACTAAAAGCATACGAACTAAAACTTTTTTTTTTCTAAAATAAGCTTTAGAAAAGACGAAAAGTTAGCTATGTAAATTAAGAGGGCTGAGTATCCAGTTGCTTTTCTCATTTAATGAGCAGGAATAAGTTAATACCTTGTTGACAATGCAACTTGAGCCCACAAATGTATCAGAAGTAAAATAATCTCAATAACAAAATTATATAGACGAATTACATCATACCCATTCAGAGACATAAAAGCATGACCCCATTTGAACTTGTCAAGCAACAAATTTGCAGTTTTTTCTTCCCCACTGCAATATCATAGTAAAGAAGTTTAACCATATAGAGTTGAGAAATGGATTATCGTCTATAATAAATATTAATCCAAATCAAAATAAATTATGATGCAAGTTAACAGTCATTATACATGCTGCAAATGGCAAAATCAATTTTTTATTTGAATGTGTGTAATTCAGTAATTTTCCATTCATTTACAAATCTTTGGAAAAAACACAATCATGCACATCTCTAGCAAATAATAATGATAGTCAAGTAGTAACTCAGCCAAAAAAAATCCTGACACCAAACTTCAGTTGTCTTTTTATTTTTGGGCGACCAGGAGGGGTGGGGGTTGAACATACAGCACACAGCAAAGAAAGTAAAAAGATATCATCTAGTCAGCAGCCTGGCTGCAGATAAGGCCTTTTTGGTACCATATTGTCAAAGCAGCAGATAAGGCCTCTACACAAGATAGTTGACATGGCCGACCATAATTTACTGGATTTGCTGCTACAAGCCATGGCACTGCAAAATATGAAAACAAATTATTATTACATTACATTTCACTTCAATAGAGGCAACCTTAAACAAAACAAAAAGATTAAATGCAGTGGTATTAGGAGTGTTAAACAGACAACTACAATAGTACATTAATACTTGAGCCATGCATGGATATTTCATACACTAATATATACTTGGGTACAAACATGCGTGCACATTTTGAATATATTCTTGTCAGTGGTTAAGTTCATACAGAGGCGAGGAGCAGTGCAACGCAGTCTCACAAAAGGCACATCATCTAAGCGGGCCCATGAACAATCCACAACAGCCAATCCTTTCTTCTGGATTAAAGAGTAATCTTCTCTTGAGACACATTGGTTTCCAGCAGGACTGTCAAAACAGAATAACAGTAAAGCAGTGATCACTATTCAGAGGTGACAAAATAAGAACTTGCAACATATAGCTACTTAACAGTCAAAAGAGAATACATAGTTTTAGAAGGTTAGCATCATAACTCATATTTGGTCTGGCTACAAAACTTTCACTTCAAGATTTGATTCCTTAAAAAAAGTTACAATAGAAATGTTGTAGAAACAACTTTAAGTGAACTTCTCTTTTTCTTCTTTAGCTTTCTATGAGAAGCAAGCATCTGCTAGCTTATCCTTACAAGAAGATTTTTCCCTCTGCTGTCACATACTTTTATACTATGGTCAAACACCTCAAAAAATCAAAACATGAGTTTTTCAAACTATAATATAACTTTATCAATTTCATAGCATGGTTGAACAGGTTCTTAATGAAGGGATTAATAGGTGCTGCAACAATAACAAAACTAATAGTGGTGACTCATATATAAGGTCAAACCAACTTCCTACAGACAGATCAACCTCCTTTGCTAGTCCAAGAGCCAAAATAAATTATTGTTTTCAATAATTGATTATCATCCATTATTTGAGAAATGCAAAATAACTAAATAGTAAATACTCAACCAAAGAGCTTTAGAAGAGGATCAACTTTAACAAAATAAATTTAATAGCAAGAAAGGGACATGTTAGGAACTACACAACTAAAATAAGCTGAAATCAAAAAACTTTTCTACAGATCTAATTCATGCCCAAACATCTAGTTGATGAAACTCATGCACCAATTGATAATGTCATGTTATATCAAGATAAAACATGTTCAGGAAAAAGTAACATATTCTTCAGGCATATAGTAAGAAGAAATATAGTTTCCAACAAAATACCTTAAAACAACGCCCCCAAAACCATTACTAACACGTAATTCCTGTATAAAATAAATCAAAATCAGTATTGTAGACATATTAAGCAACTTAGATAATGCAATTTAACCTTCATACAACATTGAATCAACAATAACAAGAATCTATTCAAGTATTATTTCTGCTTACACAATAAACACACATAGACATGAGCACTCAAGGATTGTACTGCCGGTATATTTAACTTAAAGAACAAGTTCAGTTTATTTTACCTTATTATTTCTTTTCTTACAAGTCATTATTAAGTAGTTTATCCAGACTGGACCATCACATTTATTGGGAACAAACAAGGAAGATTTTTGGACATTATTGTACCTTGAAAATACACAAGAGTAAATTACACTAATCAACTCCAAGGTTTCATGATTACATAAGCATCCCTTACTTTTTTAACATTTACATGAAATTACATTATTTTAATGTTTTAAAAAAAATTAAGAGGGTTAGTGTAATGCATACGGAAAAGTCAATTTATATTTTTCTAATATTAAGGTCAGTATGATTTTAACTTACACCTATGTAAATCAATCCATCTAATACACACACACACAACCGTAGAATTTATACAGCATTGCTATTTCCGACCCCCACCCCCAAAAAAAAAATCACAAAGAGTACCAGGTTATTTAAGTCTGGTCTGAAGATACTACAATATTTTGATCAACCTATGCAACAAGTAACTACCATGGACTATAGTGCTTCAGACATTACAAATACTATAGATCCCAACTGAGACATTTATTTAATTAAAAGCTTCTGTTCCAAGTTGACCTGGCATCAAAAGATTCCTCCCTATGTAAGAAGAAGAATTCTTAAAGAATAGTTCATCTTACTGAAGTTGTTCTTTGGAAATGCTTCAACATATTTCAATCAAATTATGCTCTTCTACTTTTATATCAATCTCATCTTTTCAAGAATATCTTGCACAATATTCCATTTGTAGTTTCAGGTATACCAAGATTACTCCTCCAACAAATGAAGTTGAAATAAAATGTAAATTAGAAGCCTTTGATATCTAATATAGTCTTCCAAAATCATGCAACTAACTTCAACCAATGACTTTGTTGCTACCCATAGCATTTAAAATCAACATCATTTTGCATTTTGATTTGAGAATTAATCTTTTGTAAAGTGATATTTGTTTTATTAACCAAAGAAATAGCTAACTAATCATGAAAAAAAACACCCAATTAACTCATACAAAATATATGCATAGATATACTTACATATTTATATATTCATGCTTATGCTTATATACATATGTATGAATGAACACAGTACACCTTTTTAATGAACACAGTACACCTAATCATGTGTGCAAAATGTAATTCAAGAATGAACAAAAAAGAGAAGAAATGCTTGCCTTTAGAAAGCCCAATCTTGAAAGCTTGCGTCCAGTGCACCTTTTGGCATCACATTGCCCAAAATCCTGGGTCAACATCACATTAAACCAGTACATAAAAAGCATTAAGTTACATTACATGCCTAATGAAGATCTGAATTCAGGGATGACACATATCGAAATAACCAAACAATATTGAACGAACTTTCCCATTATAATTCTAGCCATCAGAAATAAGACGCAGGACAGAAATCCATAAAAACTTTTAGTTACAATAAAAATGAAAGGGAAAAAAAATTGAAACAGTTAATATTGTGATATGACATCATGAACGCTTAAGGAGTGTTCGAAAATGCCAGCTAGGAAGTAACAACTACAAAAATAAAGATAAAAAAGACCAATGGAAGCATAAACTAATCGGCGTAACAGTATCACCCTTGAATGTGTACTATGTCAGTGCCAGTGTTCAAAGAATCACTGAAGCACTTTTGAGTTTACACACACATAAATCAATAGCCTTTGTATTAGTCTTTTTCATTTGGTATACAACAAACTAACAAAGCAAATAAATAAAAAACAACTAGTAGCTAAAAAAGCTCAAGTAAATTAAAACTAGTAAAAATGGCTATATGCATACCCACATTGCAAGCTTTATTTTGGGTTCCGTGAGCTCCTCTTCCTCACCCTCGCCATTTTCTGTCGTTATCATAGAACAAACATAAAAGAAAACTTGAAACTTGTTTGAAAATAAAAAAGGGATTAAATAGAACAAGAAAAGAGAGATGGAATGGAGGAGTACCGGGAAGAGAGCTTTGAGAATGGTCCTCTCTGAAGTACAGACGGAAGAATAAGCAAAGGGGCGTAAATAGGAATAAGAAATCGAAAGAAAAAGTAGTGAGAAAGAAGTTACAGTAAGAGTTGTTGTTGGTGGTGCCGACTTGATTGACCACGATGCGTTCTGAATCTCCTTTGTTTGTTATTCCCCATTTCATAAGAAGAAGCCTGAAAGGAAATTGGTCACCGGGAATGTTTACTCCTTGTGCTATGTCTTTGTCTTTGGGCTAGGTTAGTATATATGTTATATCTTTCCATGATTTAATTTTTCAGATAAATTTTAATTTGAGTTTGGCTATATTTTTATTTTTTTTATGTTTTTACAAGTAATTTTCAATATTCTTATAAGAATCTAATTTTCCCACTTTTCCATATATAAGGTATTAATATCACGCTTAACAAAAATAAATATTAATAACAATACTAACATTTGATATATATATAAAAAAAAAACTTTCTCACCCTTTTACATCAAAATTAAAGGTAAAAAATAAAAAGTTAATACATTCACAAAAAAAAAATACCAATGAAAAAATGTTCAAAACTTACAACAAACATAAAAAATATTACATTCTCAGTTGTATATTTGAGAATAATATTTTTAATACATGAATCAAACACTCTTAAACTTGTACTCTTGCACATCAATAATATTTTACTCCTTGAGATTGGTTAATTAAGTTGGGAATACGTTGCTCCTCCGTAGTGCATCTCCTGTGGGTATTCTTAAATGTTGATCTCAAAGCTAAGATCTGATCTTAACAAGATCAACCATTCGAGTAGAATAGTTGATCTTCAAGTAGAAATCTTTCTTCTACAACAAGAAGTAAAATCAATCCATTATTCAAAAATAATATTTTTTTACTGTCTCTCTCCTCAAATGTGGGATTTACAAAAAATGTTTTAAGATAACAAAATGAGATCTTTCATTAGAGTACAAAATGAAACAAATCTTTAAATTGTGCAGTCCACAAAAAAATGAGTTAAGATAAAAAAAAAAACTTGATCTTCTACTAGAAATGCTCTCATTTCATGCCCTCTAAATTATAACTCAAGCATCGACAATATTGTTCTTCTACATGAGCTAATATAGATATTCATAATATGAGTTTTGAATAAACTAATTTGGACATTCATTCAAGATAATGTTCTCCGAATTATGTAGTACAAATGTGTTAAAAATATTTTCAGAATATGTAATAAAACATTGTAAGAAGTCCTCCAAATTCCATAATCCAAAAACAACATTCAAACCCAACTCAATAAGGGTAATGTTAAAAATTGTGTATGAACAAAAGAACGAGTACAGGGAACAACAACAACAACAACCTATATGTTAGTGTCTCAGCTTTCTCAAATCAACTAGTGTTGGTTAGGTCACTACATCAATGGGTTTTTCCTCCATACACACCCATGGATTTCTCCCTACACCTTTATCATATATTTTAGGGACAAAAATACCCTTAAGTGGCCCTCTAAATTGGTTAATTTATGCACTGCTTGAACACATCCGAAAGGACCCGTCCATATTGGTTTTGCAACGTGGGGTGGAGAGGAGGATGGTTGCAATAGGGGACAAGGGATGTAATCCAAATGTTATTATTTGCAAATTTAGATGATCTATTTTGAACTCACTCTATAACACTTTTTCGAACTTATTCCTTTCATAACCAAGGAGTCTAGAATAGGTGTTCTAGAGTGAGTCTGAAATAGGTATTCCTAAATGAGTTTAAAATAGGTAATCTAAATTTATAAAAAAAATAACAACATTTGGATTACTCATTTCAAAATTATTAAAATGATTATTGATGTGTAATAAGATCATTGAAATACGTGATGGTAATTGACTTTATCTAGAAAATTATTGTTGAAATATCCAATGGTGGTTAGTTTTGTCTCATAAGGGATAGATGTTAATCATATTAATAATGTTTCATTAATTTACTATTAAATACTTATGAGATAAAAGTAGTCATGACAAGCGGCCGAAGGCCTACAAAAGACATGGAAACAAATATAACATTTTCATCCTTATTTACATTTTTTAAATTCATCTCTATCTCCATCCTCATATCCAACATGTATAAGATTTATATTCTCATCCCATTGGGTATAGGATACACTTGTACTCATCTCATACTGCAAAAAATTATAATATTTTTTTATAAAAAATAAATTGTTTGAATATAATGATATTAATTCAAAATTTATTTAATAAATACAAAATTTATAATTTTTTAATTAAATATCAAAATTTTCTTATTTTTTTAAGATAAATGTCAAACATTTCGTGACATCCCCAAATTGTAATTTGTTAAAAAAAACAGAAATCTAAATTTGGTTTGAAAATTAGATTCAAACCCACGGATACATGTAATTAACCATATGTTCATATCACATTTGAAAATAGGCCCAAACTTGAAAATAAAAAAGTTCTTATTTTCTTTTTATGATTCTATTGGGAGTAATAATTAGAGTTCCTTGCCATTATTACTAAGTTGCATCAACGTATCACTTTTTCCAAACTTACCAATATTTTTTTGTTATCACCTTTAAATTTGTTAGTTGTTGGCAATGACATTTAATATGACTCTGACACCATTTAGGTGACTATAAACTTTTTTACAATGCTAGTTGTTTATTTATTTATTTATGAAAATAAGACAAATTACTCAACCGTGTTAAGACAAAACCAAACCCTCCTAAGTCATTACTATAAGGTGAAGTCAAGATTGATAAAATGACTGCACAAAATAAAATAAAATAAAACAAATAAATTAAAAAGTCAAACTATAAAAGAATTTATATTATTTCTTCATGTCACAAAATCCATTTAAAATTGAATTCACACTAAATTTCTTGACAATTTCTTCCCTATAAAGATGATGAGACAATGCTTTAAAAAGTTATTTTTCATTTTATTTCAAAACTTAGTTTTGATGATGTTCATAATAGAAAATAATGTTTAGTAGTTGTTGTATTGGCAAAGTCAACATAGGTTTTATTAATCTCAAAGTGATGCAACTGCATTCTCACTTATTCTTTCTCAATTTCTTGTGAAGTCTTTAGGATGGAATTTATGGGCAAGTTTGTAAATATAATTGATTTGAAAGCATTTATAGGATACTTTTAGATTAAGAATGTAAGTAATATTTAACTATTAAATCCTCTTCTCGTTGCATATATTATTCAATTATTGGAATTAGAAATCAACTACAAAAGAAATTCACATGATAGTAATGTTCTATTGTAATATTATCTTTTTTGTGTTGAGCCCGACCTTGTTTTCCAACATAACAATAGCTCACATTAGGAAAATCAATATTATGACATTCACAATATGATTTGACCTTCATAAAGCATTAGTTGAACAACTTTAGTTTAAAATAAATTTGATAGTATATATGAAGATATATTTAGAGAGATAAAAATAAATTCACATAATAGATATTAATTTGAAATATATATCAGTTGAAGGGGTCATAGTCCCCTTTAGTCATCTCGTCCTTGCATGGTTGGTTGTTTTGTAAGAAAATACACTAATGTTCAACATACAAACATAATGGAAATAAGAAAGGAAGTCATATCACAAACTTGCACCCCACCCAATAGTTAATTATCAACCTAGTTCTAGATGTTTGTAAAGCATCAAACAATATTTTTTTTGTGCATGTTTGTTTTTCTGTCAATAACACTTTATTCTTAACTAGTCAAATGGATCATACTACAACTAGCCAGATGGTAGTCTATGTCATCTTTCCTTTCTTCCCAATTGTTTTTTTTAATATGCTGCCAAAAGTGACAAAAACTATTATCAAATAGAGCTATGATTTTAAGAATCCACTTGTAACAATATTCTCACACTTGACACACAAGGAAAAATAGTTTAAAAGTACACGAGGGACAAATTTTGGTGCAACATTACACATAGACATAGGATATATAATGTCATTTGACAAATTTATGCATCTTTTAATTAGTCCTACCTTCATATGTATTACGTACAAAGTCACTTTTCATATAAATATCGAGACCTTTGAGATGTATTATTACTTCACATTATATGCCTCTTTCACAATATAATAATGGTTAACATCTAAGCTCCATATCCACATCCAATTATCTTTGGCTCTAATTTTCACCACTATCCCTTGTATTTCATTATGAAGATCAATAAGGCAAAAACATTTCCAATCTAAAACCTTCCTACGCCATTTTAGATTCCTTCTTCAACATCAATCAACCTACACTATTTAGTTAGTTTCCTTTTGAAAGCCATCTAGCTTTGGGATGACATCTTAAGATACATATTCTCACACCATTTATCTTCCAAAAACTGAAATTTAAACCATCACTAACCACATGTTGACTATTAATTGTAAACTATATCTCCTCAAAAACTAGTTAGTGTCACGTAATGTTTTCAATACCGGGTTGATGCATGACAACAACAACAGTAAGTTAAACAGAAAAACTGAAAATGAGAACAAGAAGTAAAATAAAACATTTTTTAATATATCAACACACTTTCTAATATACTCCTCATACATTTTTTTATTATTAAAATTTATAATAAATTATACATATATTTTTTAAGTTTAGGGTTATTACACTTTATAATTTTATTTTATTTTTTTTTGTTTTAATTGTTTCTTCAACCACTCTTAATGAGATATATGTAATATTGGAAAGGGATCCCTCTATTTTTTTTTCTAAAAGGATTTTACTATAAAATTTATTACAATACAAGTTACAAAATTAAAAAAATCATTAACTAACATGAGAGACTGCAACTTTTGAGTATTTCATTTTTACACCACATATATTCTTTTTAAGGTGTCTAAAATGAAGGTTTAAATATATTTTAGTATCCATAAAATTTTGCATTATGATTTAGTACTGAAAATTTAATATTTATTATTTACCTTTTCTAAAGTTTTAAATTGATAACTATCTGTTTAGTGTTTTTATTATCTAAAAATAGGACTAATTAAAATGTTATATCATCAAATTCATATTATTTAATATTAGTAACTCGATACAATGTAATTTTTTTACGTATTAAAAACTTATTTAAACTTAGAAAAAACTAATTACACATTAATTGCATCTCAACTCTTATTAATGGAATAAGTAATTGGGGTGGGGTGTTTTGGTAAGGAAGGCGTTGGCGTGTAGCAGCAACATTCCATTCCATCCACTCTAACTCTGAATCTCAACACACTGCCATTGCCATGTTCCGCAGGTGCAGGTACGCCTTTCTTAACCACTCCCTCTCTTTTCTCTTTTCTCTTTTCCTTTTTCCCTTCATTTCATTTCTCTTACCTTTGTTAGGTCCATTCTGCAAATATCCTCTCGTCCAACTCTTAGAACAAACCCTTCCCGTTTTATATACCAGGTACTTCCCTTTCCTCTCTTTTACATCTTCTTTTCTATTTATCCAACCTATTCACTCCGACTTGGGATTTCTTCATTCCCATTTGCAAATCCTAGAGTTGTCATTCTGATGCTATCGTTTTAGGAATTATATTGGGATTCTCACTCTTCTACGGCATTGTTTAATCAAAGTAGCCAACCCCCACCAGGCACCAGTGGGAAGAGGCTTGTGTCTGTTATTGTTATAGCACCATGATCAATGAATTTATATACAACTGTATTGCAAAGCTAGTGCTACTGTTTACCACTTTTCATTTCTATCGTACTAAATTGATTCTAAAATTACAATTTACTGTATTTGGTAGTGCTTATTCTAATTTCAATCAGGTTCATTTGTTACTCTTTTCTAATTTATTACCCTTATTTTCTTTATCACATAATTCAGCAGATACCTTTACATATATCTTCACAAAAGAATTTCTCAACTGCATCAAAATCAGGGGATGTCTCAGTTTCTGGGTCTCCGGGCAAGCCACCTGAGTCTAATGGCACTCTATCAAAGCTTTTCATTGGAACTGTAGCTTTAGGTGCTGCTTTTCTGACAGCTTATCAAACTGGTTATTTGGATCAATATCTTAAGAAGGAACATGAAAGTATTGCACAGGAAGCTCATGTCCATGCAACCATTGAAGATTCGAAGAGTGTACAACATTCAACCGACCAGTTAATTTCACCTGGTGAGAAGTTTAATGATGAAAATCACACTGTAGAGATTACAGAGCAGAAGATTGATGCTCATTTTTCAAAGCCAGAAATTGCAGTAGAAGATCAAGTGGATAAACCTATTCCTGTGCAAGATAAATCTGATGTTACTGAATATGGTGCTGCTGCTGCCAAAGAAAACCAATTGCCTGAGAATGGTCAAAGTAGTCTAACATCTGATGATCCAAGTCAAGAATCTGTGGCACAATCTGTTGGGATTGTTGGAATAAAAAGTACTGAGATAGACAATGCCCCAAGACTGGAAGAGGGACATCATCATACATCCACATCTACACAGACCCATGCAGTTCCAGATGAAAATGGGATTAAAAATAATCAACCAGAGCAACTGGAAATACAAGTAGCAGAGATAAGTGAGGTAATTGAAACTGAGTTTGTCTAGGCTTGATATACAGTTTTATCATTAATACTGGCAGTGCTCTTTTTGGTAAACTATGGTGGTTTAAATTTTATAATAGAATGCAGAGTTATCAAATGATTCAGCTATTCCCTAGCATTCACCAATATTTTTTTCTTTTCTAAAATGATTTTTTGACATTTATTTCTTTTAATATATTTTCTTTGTTACTCCATTACAGAGTGCATTAGGCAAAGATATAGAGCAACAACCTACCCTCCTTGAGGAGTATCACTTAAAGAATAAATCAGAAAGAAACCCTGCAACTTATATATCTAATCGTGGCTTTAATGAGAATAGCCAATTTCCTGAAGGAAAAGAGGTTATTTTAGAATCTTGCTTATATTTTTCTTTTATGTTTGCTACGTTTATTTATGATCTTAATCATGCATGAAAACTAACTTGTTGAAACACTAGGCGCTAGGCGGTGCAATGGAGGAGTTGAAAGATGGTTACATGTCTGAGGATGGGAGACTGGTTCTTGATTTCTTGCAAGCCATACATGCTGCAGAGAAAAGGCAGGCTGATTTAGATGCACACGTTTTTAATGAAGAGAAGAAGGTGTTAAAGGTTAGGCCTATAACATACCAGCCTTTGTAAATCATTCTCTAAATCCATTCCAACGTGCTTAGTATTTGTAGTTTTTTGGTTTGTTGATGAGCTTTGAAATCTACTTTTACTTCAAAATTGAAACTTTGTGCATTTTAGGAAAAATATGAAAAGAAATTGAAAGAAGCAGCTGCCAGAGAACTTATGCTTGCTGAGGAGACTGCAATGTTAGACAAGGTAAAAAGCTTACCGGTCTTCTCTTCTTAATTTTTATTCAATTTAACATAATTTTGCTTTTTTTTTTTGTCTTAAAGACATGGGTTAGTATAATGAGCACAAAAGACATTGAGAGGGGTTGGCTCTGCTATTAAAACAGATAATAATTCCTCTATAAGTGATGATGGCTGATTTTTGTTCTGTGTATATACATTTAACTCAATCATAGTTATTTACTCTTGATTTAGCAAAATAGTTTGTTTTAAAATTGAAGCTGTACTATTATATGCCAAGTTTGACTCAATAATGGTCACACAAAAATAATCAGAATCCAATTTGAATTCTCTGTCAGATTTATTTTGTAATTGTGAAGCTTGTGCATTGTTCAAGTTGAATGATTTCTTTGATATATGTTGTATGCCTTTCCCTGGCTGTTTCTGTTCAGATGACCAGAATCCAAATCTATAAAGTTATTAACTCTATTTCTTTTCTCTTTTTTCATTTTAATACTTTTTAGGAGCTAAAGAGAGAGAGAGCAAAAGCAGCCCTTGCTATCAAGTCATTTCAAGAAAAGATGGAAGAGAAACTGAAGACAGAACTTGAACAAAAGGTGCACATTTAGTTTTTTGTTGATTTTACAGGGACTGTTTTCCCACTTTCTCTGCATGTCTGCTGTTACTGCTATCAGTTACCATATAATATTTGTTAAATGAAATGTATCTTTGGTAATTGCAGGAAATTGAAGCAGAATTGAAGTTGAAACAAGTTCAGGAATTAGCAAAGGCAGAGTTAAATGCAGCCATAGCAAATGAGAAGGCAGCCCAAATTGAAAAAATGGCTGAAGCTAATGTTAATGTGAGATTTCTGCTCAAATCAAGGATGGGTTGATACACACCCACTTTAAATTATTCGTAGCTTGATTTCAATTAATTTATGAAAAGGGATATAATTTTGGTAGGTGGCTGCTAGAAGAATAAAATAGCCAGAATAGTTTTATGAGTATACAAAATTTCTGGAGCAATGTATACGAAGACTAGCTTTGTCATGAAGGTCTAAGAAAATAACTCATGGTGTACAAAACAATGACCAATTAGGGCTTTAGTTATTTCTTGCAATTTTTATCAGATTGTAGCCAATTAGAACTCTGCTTAGTAGGCAAATGTATTCTCAGTCATCTGTGAGTTCCTGAACATAGAAAAATTTGTTTAACAGAGTAGATTTTTTGGTATAGTATTTATTCTACTTTCCATCATTCTTAGCATAGGAATGCTGCTTGTTCATTACACGGTAGGTTTGGCATAGAGGTATTTTTGTAAGAGTTCAATGTTAGGATCCAAATGCAAGTGCAGAGAGCAAAGAAATGGTGTTCCATGTATTAGTATCAGTGATACCAGGGAACTGCCTTAAATTATCCCTGCTGAGAACCCAACTAACATCAAACCTACTATTTGTTTGAGTCTTCTCTAATTTGTTTCTGTACATCCAAAGCAAAATATTGTATAAATTGTTTACCGATAACTTTCAGTTCAGCTGCATATTGTCCTGAATAGAAATGTGTAATTAAATTAGTGAGTTTCCTCCCTTAAGATACTTTTTCTATGGATGTGTGTTGCCTCATCAGAGGATGAATCATGCCACTACAAGTTTACATTTGATTATGCTGTATATTTATTTTATCATTACCAGTGGAAACCACTATTTTCTTTTCATCAATGCGATATTAGACTAGTGCAACATGGTTGTCTTGAAATTATTGGGAAACTCGTGTGGTTATGCAAACTTAATCTTCAAGAGTTGGTCAAGGGAACAATCATGTTGAAAATGACAAAACACTGGGTAGACTTTTGATAGTTGTAAATGGACATCATATTTTAGCTAGCAAGGCTTGATTTGGAATTTTTATTGACATACTCGTTGACTTTATTTTAGCCAAACTTGAAATTTGACTTGATTAAGAAGTATCTTTCCTTCCATTTCTGTAGATAAATGCCTTGTGCATGGCATTTTATGCTCGATCTGAAGAAGCTCGCCAAAGTCATGCTACACAAAATTTTGCTTTGGTAATATTTTTTCCTTCACCTGTTTCTTTATGCTGTTTTTATCTGTCTTTCATCAATGGAGGAGCTTAATGACAGAATATTAGTTTAGTATTTTATTGATGTTTCCAATCCTGTTTACTAGTTTCTTTTCTGTGCATGACTCCTGCAGAGAGCTCTTGCATTGGAAGATGCATTATCTAAAGGATTGCCAATTGAGACAGAAATAGCGTCTTTGCAGTCTTATCTTGGAGGCATAGATAAAGATTCAGTTTTGGATTTGGTGCTAGCATCCCTTCCTGAAGAAACACGAAGTAATGGCACAGACACCCAACTGCAGTTAAAGCAGAAGGCAAGCTGTGTTCTTGCCTGTTATGCATGGAGTTTTGGATTACTTGCTCTATACAAAATTGCTAAACTTCTGCAAATTTTTAATACTTTGTGGCCTTGTAAAACTTTTTATTTGAAGACTGCTATAGGTTATACACTGTGGATGCTTCTAGCATGAACATGGGTATCTTTAAATTGATTTCTTTACTTTCCATCAGTGATCAATAACCATTGGTTATTTTTTGACATTCAGTAATGTTCATATCTTGTGAAGCAGCCATAATGATAAGTTTATATAAATTACTTAACAATTAGAATTTTGATCTAATGAAGCCATTTCTGGAATTATAAAACATAGCAATTCCCTGAAATGCACTTTTCTGTCACTGCATCAATTCTATAGTGAATAATTTACCTTTGGATTTCAATCATAAAAGTTTCGAATTCATTCATATTCTGTTGCAGTTTGATGGCTTAAAAGGTAGTGTACGACACTTCAGCTTTTTTCCACCAGGAGGGGGAGGTATATTGGCACATTCTTTGGCACACGTAGCATCTTGGTTGAAGGTATGTGAACAAATGACCGACATGCTGCTTCATGTAAAAATAGAAATTATGGGGACATTGCTAATCGGTGACTATTTAGGCTTAATACATGTATGGATACAATAATTCTTTAACTATGTTTATTTCTTCCCCGTTGCCCAAACACTTCCCATTTTCACTTCTATTGAGCTCATCCTAAGTCCAAGATGTATGTTTGACTTTGGCATGTACTCAGGTAAGCGAAGACGATCAATCGTGTGATGGGATCGAATCTGTCATCAATAAAGTTGAGAGTTATTTGGCTGAAGGAAAACTTGCTGAAGCCGCAGATTGTCTTGAAGAAAGTGTGAGAGGTACACAAGCTGCTGAAATTGTTGCAGGTTGGGTGAGACACGCAAGAAACAGGGCTATTTCTGAGCAAGCTGTGCTTCTCCTTCAATCCTATGCCAATTCCCTTAGTCTTACATGATTCTCAAATTTTGAATATTTACAAAACCATGTTGACTCAATACCTAAGATTGCAGAGATTATCATTGGTGGATTATGCCAACGGGAATTATTGATCTACGAGGAAAACAATTATCGTTTTCTTTCGTAGCAGCTCCAATGGCTTTGGTGTTTTGACTGAAGAGATATCAGGATCTGTATAATTGTCTCTTGTTTTTACCCTAAATAACAACAATGTTGCGTTGCAACCTTTTGAAATTTCAATAATATACCCCAGGCGATCAGAACTTGGACGACATATGTACATCTGGCTTTCAGTTAAATGATTTTTTTTTTTGAGGGGCTTGAAAATTAATTATAAGTATATTGATGGTAAAAAAATTAGTTGAAGATTTTTCTGGTTATAGAAAAATACATAACTTGGACTATGGTTATAATATTTAAGAAATTATAGTTACAATTATAATTTATATGTTAATAAATAGTGTAATAATAATATAAAATGTAACTCTAAACAAGTTTCTGTTCAAACCCAATATGCCTTTACAACTGGAGTGTTAAAATAGGTTTTGTACTCTAACATGATTTTACTTTGGATAAAGAATGTTTGAGGTTTTTAATCCTTTTCAGAAAAATAAAAAAGGTAAAGTAGTCCTCAAATATTTTGTTGTCTTATCAAAATTTTTCTTTTTCTTTTTGTTAATATTCTTAGTGACTCTTGTTTTAAATGGTTATGTATTTTATGATATCCAAATCTTGTACATACGCTATGTAAATTAATAAGTTGATAAGATATTAGTTTGATAAGGTGGTAGCTAATAAATTTATTAATTTTATTTAAGTATTTTAAAATAATAAATAAAAGCTATTAAAATTAGGATTCTCATTTACAAACACAACTTTTTGTGTTTGTTCTCAAAGTGTGTCATCTTCGTTTAAAGAGATGTAATGCAATTACAAATTATGAATAGCTAAGTGTGGTTCGTGCTTAAAAGACACATGTTACAAAATACTTACTTAATAACTATTTAAATGAGACAGACTAATAATACTAATGAAAAAAAAGAAGACCTTAGTGGACTAAAAAATATTTAGTAACCAGAAATAGTTAAGCACCTATTAGGGACTAGAAACATACTTTAACCCTTTTTGCTTTTACGTTCGCAAAATATTAAACGCATGTTTTGGAGGCAATATGTTCTTGCTCCCCTGAACATTACCCTAATCGCATCTCATGTGATTCGAAAGTTATTGCAATTTTCACGATCAATCAGAAGCTAAATGTTTGTCTAAAAATCCGTTTACAATATTTGATGCGCGTAAAGTTGAAGTAAATTATTTATCATTCTATCACTTTTGACGTGAATGTACTTTTAAAAATACATGTTAGATTTTTATTTTTTTATAAGCAACATACATGTTAGATGTGATGAGAAAATGTTTGGTTTCGTTATTAAATCTGTTGCAAACATTAAGAAATTGAAATGTTATTTGTTATGTTAAGTGTTTGGTTGGCAAAAGATTTATAAAATTTTTTCAGTATTTTAATATTTAAAAACTAAAAAATTCGTTTAAGTAGTATTTTTTGAAAATAATTTTTCAAAATAGTTCTGATTTTAATATTTAAAAACTAAAAAACTCGTTTGGTTTGGTTTTATTTTTTAGTTTTTGAAAAAAGTTTTCAAAAACTGTTTTCAGGAAGAAAAGAAAACAAAAAATTGGTTGGTTTGTGATATTTTAAAATTATTTTGAAGATGTAAAAATGGGAAAACTTATTCATGTTTATTAGAATTTCATCAATGAAAAGGAAAAAATAACGTATTTTGATTATATTTTGAGTTTTCAAAACAAAAACAGAAAACTGAAAATATTGTTTTCAGAAAACACTACCCAAGTAAGTTTTTTAGTTTTTAAAAACTAAAATACTGAAAACAGTTTTATAAAACTATTACCAAACTGGAAGAGCATAAGACTGTTTTCAGTATTTTAGTTTTTAAAAACTAAAAAACTTGTTTGGGTAGTATTTTCTGAAAACTTTTCTGATTTTTTAGTTTTTAAAAACTAAAAAGATAGAACAACTAAAAGTAGTTTTGCTTTTCAATTTTCTATTTTTGTTTTGAAAACTCAAAATACAATCAGAATATGCTGTTTTATGCTCTTCATTCATGAAATTTTAATAAGTATGAACAAATTTTTCCATTTTTATATCTTCAAAACAGTTTCCAAATAACACTTGCCAAATAAGTTTCTTTTTTCTTTTCTTCCCTAAAATAGTTTTTGAAAACTATTCTTAAAAACTCTTCTCAAAAACTAAAAAACAAAATCAAATCAATGAAACCCTAACCTCCTGTTTAGAATGGAAGCAACAATTTAAGACCGATTTATAAGTGGTTATCATATCTATTAAAATTGATTGGATTAACATTTATATTCAATTTTTTTAGAAAATAGGATTGGATTAAAATTTAAATCCATTTTTATTATGAACTGACTTAAAATCCTTATCATTATATTCTTTTAGAAAAAAACTGTTTGAATTTTTTAAAACCCGGTTCATTGTTAAAATCGATTTTAAATAAAAATGTGATAAAAAACATATTTTTTAGACTATTTTAAATCTTAACTAGTTTTTAAATTAAATGATTAAATTTTAGAATTATGTTAAATGTTCAAACTATTTTAGACATACATTTAAAATTTTATTAAAAATTCAAAGTAATGATAAAATAACAATAGGATTTTCTGTAAACTAGTGTGTTTCAACTAGTATTTTAAAATTCCATTGCATAAAAATTTCTATTTCATTTAACTAAAATTGATTGAATCAAATTGAATATGATTTTTTTTAAACCAGTTTTAAATCATCTTTTTTTATTAAAAACTAAACAATTTGATTTTAAAAATAATTTACTTTTTTCTCCTAAATTCTTGAGGCATTTTTGACTTGATATCAGGCATTTACATGATAGTTGATACATATCGTTCAATGCACTTTTGACTCAACAATAATAAGACATCTTTGATTTGATTTAATCTTAATTAAGGCATATTTAACTTGACCACGAAATCTTAGACATGGTTGCAACACCTTTAGACAAGCCTCTAATGGGAGACTTACCACAAGATATTGTATGGTACTTTACTAAAAAGAATTATTACTTTTTGTAGAGAAAGAAATAATTAATAATGACAAGAAAAATTCTTAATATTTGTAAAAAGAAAGAGAAGAAATTCTCAGTAGAATTATTTTTATATATTTATTTCCTTAATTTTTAAAAAAATTGAAAATAATTTATTGTTTTGTTAAGTATTCCTTGCATTGCAAATTGTTTTATTCCTTTGAGAGGTTTATTGTGTTAAAAAAATTACGTTAAAAAAATATTTATTATTTTTTATAAAAATATAATTTATTATAAATTCATAATTAATTTATTAATTTTTTTGGGAAATGAGATTAATTAACAATAATTGCATCCATAAGAAATATTAAATTATATAATATCTTTAATTATTCGAATTTTATAAAAATAATTTTATAATAATTATCATAAGAATTAAAGTAATAGAGTAAATTTTAAGAAAAATATATTCCCCTTCACTTACAAATTAATATTTTGAGAATTTTTATTTACATTACTTTAAATTGCTAAACATGATAAATTATCAAAATGATTAATAAATTGATATCTTACGTTTAGATAAATTCTATTAAATAATAAATAAATTTAAAATGACAAAATCAGTTAAAAGTATTGCATATAATAAAATATATTATATATTTATTTATATTCTTATAATTATAATTATTAAAATATCATAAAATTGATAAAATTGTTATTTAAAGAAACCAAAAATAGTTTAAAAATATTTATGGTAAAAATAAAAATATGAAATACTTTTCAAAACTTTAAATCAATTTCTAAATGCCCAATATGACAAGATAAACTAAATTCGTGAATTTTAGTTTTTTCTCACGAAAGAAACTAGTTTTGCAACTTTAATAGTGGGCCAAAATAGTTTTTAGTTTCTAGATAAGTCTTTTGTTGCATACAAGATGAACTCCATTTTAATTAGAACCTATAAAATAATTGGATTTAGATATTACAACTAATCTATTAAAACAGATATTAAACATCTAGGAAGGGTGATTATGGAGCTGTTTGTAGCAATCAGATTATTTTGCACTGACTTAGTTTATACATGGTCACAAAACCATATATGTATGAGATTAGTTTTAAGTCAAATTGTTTGGGCACCTGGAGAGGAGTGTGTTTGAAAAAATTATAATATATTTTTTAAATTACAAGTTATTTTAAAAATAAGTTAAATGTTTGGAAATCTATATTAAGTTTAGAAAAAATCTTTTCTCTCACATTGTTTTTAATAAGTTGAAAATGTGTAACTTATTATTATTTCTCAACATTTCTTTTGGTTGTTTTTACATTTTTTTATTCTATAAAGACTGATTTTTGTTATTGTGTCTAAATAAAGTTAATTATTTTTAAATCACTTCTCTATAAATTTATCCAAAAAAATTGAATTATAATTATAATTAATTATAAAACAATAAGTTATGATTGATTATAAATAACTAATTACACATATAGTTTGAAATAATATAATTTTCAAGTTTGCTAAACACATTCCAAATCTCAAGATTTCAGCTGTTTTTTTTTTCTCTCCAAAAAACTTTTCAGAAACATGTTTGGGATTTTCATTTTAAATTTTGATTTTTTTAAAAAATATTTTTTATAATATGAAAATGTATAACTTAGCATTATTTTTTAATAACCTAATTTTCTTTTTACTATTTTTATAGTCTTTTAACTATATAAAAACTAGTTTTTTGCATTCAAAAGAAATTAGTTATTTTAAAATCACTTTTAAAAATATCTTCAAACAAAAATTAATTATAATTATAATCATTTATAAGAATAATCAATTACAAATATAATTATTCATTGAAATAATATAATTTTTCAACTATTCCAAACACACTCTAACACCATGTTTGGTACAGTGAAAATTATTATTGATACAGTGAAATGAAGAAAAAATAAATTATTTCTTTAGTTTGGTATAAAAAAATAGTAAAAAATGTCAATAATTGAGGGTGTAACCCATTTATCTTTTCACTAAACAGACATAAAAAAAAAACTGAAAAATAAAGAAGAAATTTTTTCTTTGAAAATGAGCCTTATTTCATGAGAGTTATGCGGTTTGCCTTACATAGAAATAAAAAATTTTAGATATCATTTTAAAAAAAATTATCTTTCTTTTCATATCAATTTTTTTTTTCAATTAAACTCTTCTATTTCATCTTTTTGTTTTCTCTTTATTCGTCACATTTTTTTTCCATGCAATCCAAATGTAACACATTGTAACTAATTAAACCGTGAGTTTCGTTGGAGCATAAAGACTATGATATTAAACAACACATTCAGTTAGAGATAAAACCAATGCTTACATGTCAAACAAGCTAATATGTTTTTAATTACACAATTTTCCTTACTTAAAGGACTTAAGTTTGAATTTTAAGCCTATTGTAAGTGGCTTAATTACTTAAATGCACCATGTGGTTGGGAGGGGTGCATCATTGATGCGAAGGACTTTATGATATTCTTGTCACAAAACTTTTAAAATATGTCACAAAAATGGAAGTGCTCCTCACACTTTTTTACACAAGAGAAATTAGTAAATGTAGAATTTAAGCTATCACATCTCATATTAAATTAAAGGAGATACAATTTCTTTTAGTTTTTTTTTAAATGTATAAAAGTTTTAATGATATAACAATTTCAATATATAACTCTTTGTGGTTTTAATTGAACTCTTTCTGGTTTAATTGTACTATTTAATTATATAAAATTTCTTTACAATTTTTTTTTTATCTTTTTCTCCATTGCAACAGTAATATTATTTTCACATTTTCTCTATTTTCTTTTCTTAATTATCTTCTTATTGTATAAGCTTTGACATGAAAAATCAACACCAAATTTTTTTACAAGAAAATATTACTATAAATAATATTTCTCTCCGTAATTTGCCTTTATCATAAGAAAATGTGTTATTGAATACTCTTTCTCTACAAGTTTAAGATGACAACTGGTATGAGCAAACTCCAATAATCCTATCAATTCTCATAGTGATAGAAAGTAGACATATGAATGATGTTATCTTTTTTTTCATTCAACAGATTTTTCACAAACTTACTTTGTACATAAAGTATTAAGTAAAAAAAATTCTTATTTTAAAAGAATTTAGAATTAGAGAAAAAAATGTTGTTAAGAAATTAAAAATAGAAAATATGAAAAAAAACTATTATGATACCCTCTCACCTTAACATCCGAACATATAATTTTTAATAAAATATTTTTATTTATTATCAAGGTTTTATATATATATATATATATATAAAATACATTGTATAACCGAATATACTTACCAAGATATTGCCTATCCTGATTTCAGTAAGTAATAAATTTTAAAAAATAAGATAAAGACAAAAGTGGTACAACTAGTCCTAGTGGTGATCAATATTGATTTGGTCTCTATAAGTGACAGGGAAGTTAGGGTGGGTTTTACCTCCTCACCCCACCCATAACACCCTAAACCATTTTTGCTCCCCACCCTTAGATTGTTGTAGGGGTAAAATAATTTGACTTACCCCTACCCCCAACTAGGGATTAAGTTTCCCCATCCCGCCTCTGCCTCGCCCCTGCATTTATATAGGATAAAATTTGTAAAATCACATATTTCACAGGATTGTGGTATTTTACACAAAGTTGTGGTCTTTGTTCTGACCTCATCATTATTCATAATGCATCTTTCATAACAATGGTCCTTGCATAGTCATGTAGGATTATAAATATATGTATGAAATTTTGTTTAACATAAAAATAGGGCAAAGCGAAGATCAACAAATCCACCCCCGCCCGTGATTTTTTTAGATGGGAAAAGCTTGAACCCGACCTCTATCAACATGATTTTTTTTGTCAAAGTCAGGGTGGAGACGGGTTGGTACTCACGGGGCAAGTGTGTTTGTCATTACTATCTATGACATTACAAATCTCGACCTGAAGCCATGACCTACAATTGATGACCCTACAATTGATGAGGTTGGTCAGTGGAGTAAATGAAATAAGGAATGTTTGGTCCTTTATGTGGTTTGTGAGCTTTTGGTATATTTAGAAGACATCAAGCATCTCAATTTTTAAGGGCAAAACTCCTGTCCTTGCTGCCCAATTGAGTTCTTGAAAATGTTGGAGAACAATAAAATTATCAACACAAAGTTTTGTACAATAGATGATGAATATGTATATTTGTGTATGACGGGGTGAATTTTGACCCATTTTTGTTTTGTTACGAGACTCAAAGTGCAAATGAGGTCATTATCTATAAAGACGTATCTTATGCTTTGTGTTTTACTTATAAAAAAAGTGGTCATATAATTTTTCATATTATTATTTAAATTGCCTTTCTAATTTTGATTATTTGATAAATAAACTTATGCAATTAACATACTTAACCATTTTAAATTTTAATATATGAAAAATTTTAATATTTTCTAATAGTTTCATATGATTACTCGTTAAGCCAAAATCATAAAAGATATTTTGGTTGCGTGAGAAAATATCCATATTATTAAAGTTAAAATTAGAGTTGGGTATTTGCCACATATAAAAAGTGTAAATAATTTAATTGTTAAAATTAAAATAATGCAACAATTAATGGTTATTAAGTGATATTAAAAAGTTAACAAATAACATAAATGTCTCCTAGTATACACTATTTACATTCTTATTGCATTATAACATTCTATTATGTTAAAAATTGATATATTTTAACAATTTGTTTTATTTTATTTTAATTTTGTGTGCATTTTAAGACAAAATGTATATATTTTTTTTCTTCTTTTGATTGAGTGTGCAGTTACTTTTAAAGACTTGTTTTTATATTTATTTTTACATATAAACTTAAATTAAAAGTTATACAAAGATAATATTAATATTAATAAATGTAAAGAGGTAATTTCCATATAAAGAATAGATACATGTGATTGAATTGGATAAAAACAATTAAGCAAAGATGGGAAGGAAGAAAGAAGACAATTGGAAATTCAATTCATAAATTTTTTTAATATAAAAAGACATTGAACATGAGAAAACTTACCATTCAACTAACCATGCTGATTGCTTGCTTCGTTTTTTTAAATATAAAATAGAAACTATGTTTTGAATCATGTTGTCACTAAACAAACCCTCCAAAATGTTGAATTTCTTATTATTATGTTTATCTCCAATTCCAGAAAGAGTAACGAGTCCACTGTCTCAATCACTGCCACTGCAGCCCATCGGTGACATTTCAACTTCCATGTTCATAAATTGTACAATTAAGATAAAAATGACCAAATGTACGACTCCGCTTATTTAGGCCTTATATATTACTGTGTTTGCCTAACTAACTCCCTTCAGTTTTGTTTTTTGTTCAACTCATTCAAAATTTTAATTATACTATTAATTTCATAAAACCCAATTAATAATATATGAAATAATATCGAATAAATTTGTTTTGTTATCATAATTTATTAATTTTAGCATTATATATAACCTAATCATGAAATTACAAATTATAATAATATATATTTCAAAATAAGTAATATTAATATTATTTTAAGATGAATTAAAGGGTAAATGATCCTGCGACTCTTGTGATGAGACTATTGTATGAGCGCATCTAAAACTTAATTTGAAAAAATTTATTTATAATTTATTTGAATTTATCTTATCATATAAACATTTATACAAATATTTGTATAAATTTATAAAAACACTTATATAAGGTCCATAAACTGTTTTAAACTTATCTGAATAAGCTATTTAGAGTAAATTTTTGAAAAAAATTATTTTTAGAGTAAATTTTTGAAAAAAATTATTTTAAACTTACTTCCTTCAATTATTACCTGTTATTATTATCTCTCTCATGATTAAAACACTAATCTCTCTCTTTTGCTTCCTCTTTCTTTTTCCCTCTCTCCCCCTTTCCCTCTTCCTCCCTCTCTCCCTTTACCTCCCTCTCTCTCTCAATCTCTATCTCTCTCTATATTTATATATTTAAACACTTTATTTTTATAAAACAACTTTTAAATTTGTATATTCAAATTACAAATAATTTAGTGAATTTTAGAATTTAAACTATAAGCTCTTAGGTAAGAAACTCTTATAGTATAAGTTTTTTTAAAAGGGGTCTAATTATATATACCTATTTTTTTTTATGTTTTATTAATTTATTCTTCATTAGAATTTGTACTTGTAAAAACTATAGTACTCAAATTAGAGTTTAGTAAAGTAACGATACTATGATTACACTGCAAATGTATTTTAAGTGGTAAGAGATGTTATTTATATGTTGTTCTTCCTACGTTCATAGCTCTTAGGTGATTATGAATTTATCCTTTCAACAAGGAGTGAGTTTCCACAATGTAATGTTATTTCGATTGTACGCATAACTTTGTGATGACAATAACTATTTACAAGATATCTGATTTTTCTATCAAATATGTTTTAATTCACAATGAATTTATTCATCATGTTAATAGGAAAACTACCTTGTCAGGCTTTAAAAAATTCATGTTAAGTTGTACAAATTCTAGATCAAACACTAAATGAAACATTCACTTAATATAACAACAATAGAAAGATGAGTGATGTGATTGATAAGTGATAATAATAGATAATTGAATTAGAGTAGCGTTTAAGATGAAATCAAGTGGTAAAAAGAATGCTGTAGAATTATCATGTTAACGGTTAAACTAGATATTTAGTGTTGTTAATTTTTTAGAATAAATATAATATAAAATATTATTTATTAAATCAATAGATTTATTATTAACATGTAATTTAAAATAGAAGAGTAAAACTAATTACGTTTAGAGTTTAATTGATATATATAGTTACTGTAAAAGATTTTTTTTACATTTCATGACTTCTTTTCATTTATATGACTTTTAAAGTAGTAATGAGTATTATGAACGAAGGAGAATTGTGATTGACTGTCAGCGTAAAACTGACCGTGTATACCAATTAAACTCTTAAGTTTATATAGAATTGATTTTAGATTAAAGCAATTTAAAGAAACTTTTGTGTTGAATAAAAAATTTTATACACTGACTTTTGTTTATACAATTTTATTACTAACTTACCTTTATAATAAAACATCCAAACATAAGATATATTATTTTAAAATCAATTTTATAAAACTAAAATCAATTTTACAAACATTCATTTTTCTTTGAGTTTATTTGGTATACACTGTTAGTCTAAAGACTTTTAGACTCACATTCAATCATAACCCTTTATTTATTGTAAATTTGTTGACTTTAATTCATAATTGAATGTTAGTGTAAAATTACACTTACAGTATATACCAATTAAACTTTTTTTCTTTTTACTATACATACTAACACTCATTCAAACAGAAACTTAAACAATTTAGTATAAGTGAATCCAGCTACAAAAGTAATGTATTAAATTGAGAATAATTTAAGAAAATATGAAAACAAGTAAAATGGGGATATGGTAGGGGTCCCAATCAAAAGAGGGATATTAACAGCAAATGCTTAGCATGGCTCCTACTTGCCACTAGATACTCCAGCTTGTGCAAACCGCACTTTCAGCCTCTTTTAATTTGCTTATGGCTTTAGCGTCTACCTCAACCCTCCCAACATACTGTCATTGTAATTTGTTTTTTTTTATTAAAGACACTTATCAACAAAAAACGTGCACACTGAAAAAGAGAATAAATAAACAATAATAGACTGCAAATTTCAGACAATTCCTTTCTTTAGTGATTGGTTAGACTTTTTTTTTAATAAATAAATATTAATTATTAATGGATTAGTAAAATATTTACATCCGTGTCTCTCTTTTATATCTCTTGCAAAATCAAATAAAATTAGTTAATGATAGGTTAGATTTGGCTACGTAATGCCTTTGTTTTGGCTATTCTAACTTTAGTTTTTTTATTAAAATTTTTTTAACTTTAGGTTAAACTTTGTTCACAATTAAAATATTAAAATCATTAATTCCTAAATATCCATTATGCATACAAAGTAATTATTTATGATACGAGGGATTTAAATTTTGAGCCAGCTGAGTTGACAATTATTTAAATCAACATATTAATGTGTCGAGATCCCAAAAAATATTAAAAAATTGACTGTAACATTTCGTGATAAATCGATTTATGATGCATATAGTTTGGTCGAATAAAAACACAATCTACACGTAAAATAAATAATGAATTTTATATTTCTATGATTGTACCGACAGAATTCATTGTTGTTTATTTGTTATTTATAAAATTCATTTGGTTATGATTGCACAACAAATGTTGTTTTTTTAATTATTATTAATAAAAGAATGAAATTACGAAGTGATTATTGAGTTGAATGATCAAGTCACTTAATCCAATTTAATTTGATAGAATTGAGTTTTTTTAGTTGGTGAAACCTTACTTAATTTAATCAAATTCAATTTCCTACGAGATAGGTGACAATTTCAATAAATCAAATTCAGACTCAATTCAATCCAATAATAATATTATATTATAAATTATTATTTTAAATTATAACATATCTTTAATTAATTATTTATGACTCTAATGACTTTTTGCAGTGTCAAAATCTGCTATTGGAACTTTTAGACAACTAGTTTATTGGTCACAGTAATAATAAGGATTATAAAAATATTTTAATCTAAAAAATATAATAATTTAATTATTGATTAAAAATTTAATATGTTAATTTTAATTTATTTTAATTTTTACATGTAATTTGTAATTATAATTTATTTTTTATTTTTATATTATAATAATGATATATTTTATTTTTAAAAAAATATCTTTAAAAATTATAAAAAAATTCTAAATATTAAATTTATTTTTTAAAGAAATATTTTTTAAAATATAACCCAATCTAACCCACCTAATCAATAACGAGTTGAATTTACTTGAGTTTGATAAAAAAAGAAAAAATCCACCCCAACCCCACTATGATTAGTTGTATTTTAAATTTACTTAAATCTAGCCCCACGAAAATTAAGCATCTGATAGGACGTGGAGTGTGAAGCTGAAGCTGAAGCCGAAGCTGAAGCCGAGTGTCAGCTAATAAGCTTGGAGGCTGAACTTGGAACTGTCGGTGCTCCGGTGACGGAGAGATGGTCAAAAACATCCATCTTCCCCTCAAAAACAGAATGAAAAGAAGTTGAAAACGTAAGACACAATCAAAAGTTAAAAAAAAAAAAAATAATAAAAAAAGGTACAACCAACTACATTTGTTGCTCTTCCTTGTGTGGTCTTATCTTTTACGAAAGCCATACATAGATGCATGCCATCTTCATTCGATTCTTCAGCATTGACTCCTACTTTGGTGTTTTGGATCTGAGTGAATGAATAATGCTCTGAGTCTTCCAGATCTGAACTTGTTCAACTCATACTGAAGCCCAGATGGCCACTACAGTCGCTTGGAGACTCTCTTCCAACAATGGCACCACCCTTGCCGCAAATGATTTGGTACCTTCTTCACACCATTTCATCTTTCTTCCATTACTCATACCTTCGCTATTTAATTACTTCAGCTCTATAGTGTTGTTGTCACTTCTTGCACCTGCTGGACTTTATGGATCTTCTTCCCATTGCTTTTTTCAGCCAATGTTTTACACTCTTTTTGTACTCCCTGTTAGGCAATTCTATAAGTATCATTCAGGATCACTCATGTTGGGTCATGAAATGTTATGAATTTGGTGGGTGATGGTTATTGTAGCATGATTAACTGTACAACAGATCTTGTGGGATGCAGGGCAATGGTCTAACATAGAAAGAAAGTATGTGGTTTTTTATAAAATAGTTCTGGCCTGTTTGGGTATTTTACTTAAATGTTCATGGGTTTGTTAAGATATGTAGTTCTTTGCTGACATCTTACATTGCTGTACGATCGTCACTGCCTACCAGGTCCCTATACTTTGCTCATTGAGATGCAGGACTAAAGGCTCAAAGATCAACTGTAGTGAGAGCAAAAGCAACAAATCTATTTGTTTGTACTTTGAAAATTTTCATTTTCTTGATAAGGAATGCATTCAAACTGTGATATATGTTGGTTCACCTATCTTCCGTTTGAACTTGATGTCCCATTTCATCTCCCCTTTCTTTTTAGAATCTATTACTTATCCATTCATCACTGGCTTTATGCTATCCCTCTGTTTCTGTTTATTTTTGTTGTTTCTGATATTTTGATTGAAGTTTCCAGAGATATACAACATGCCTTGCCATATAACATTCTCCACTGTCACTCTTTTCATTGCAGGAAAGAAATGGCGACGGGAGGACTCAAGATTCAGAGCCCCCAACTCCACATTCTGTTCTGAAGATGGGATTGAGGTTGGTTTACAACTTAAAACTCACCTAACAGTGTTACCACACTACAGGAACAGTGTGCAGCGTGATAAAATTATTGATTAATTGCTTGCAATGCTGCTAGACTCAGTGATCTTAATATCTCTTTGTTTAATACATTGTGTGTGTTAGTTTTGGCTTATCTAAAAAAAATACATTGTGTGTTAGTATCTGTTCTGCCTACAGCCAAGTAAGCTAACAATATAACCTGTAAGAATGAACTAAGAGCCATGTGAATTGATGCTTTGACTTATGGATTATGAACATTCAAATTTGAAATTTATGTGTAAAATTTTGGCTTCTTACATGTTTAACTGGTGCTTGCAGAGAGCGTAACAGCAGCATGGAGGATCCAGATGGGACATTAGCTAGTGTTGCCCAATGCATTGAGCAGCTGCGTCAGAGCTCATCTTCTGTACAGGAGAAAGAGTATTCCTTAAGGCAGTTATTGGAGCTTATAGATATGCGTGAAAATGTTTTTAGTGCTGTTGGATCTCATTCTCAGGCAGTTCCAGTACTTGTTTCACTTCTCCGGTCTGGTTCATTGAATGTGAAGATACAGGCAGCAACTGTCTTGGGCTCCCTGTGTAAAGAAAATGAGCTAAGGGTGAAGGTCTTGCTTGGAGGATGCATTCCTCCATTGCTTGGTCTGCTAAAGTCCAGTTCTACTGAAGGGCAAATTGCTTCTGCAAAGACTATTTATGCTGTCTCTCAAGGTGGTGTAAAAGATCATGTTGGTTCAAAAATTTTTTCAACTGAAGGAGTTGTACCAGTGCTCTGGGAGCAGCTGAAAACTGGTCTCAAGGCGGGAAGTGTAGTTGAAGGTCTATTGACTGGTGCATTGAAAAATCTCTCCAGCAATACCGAGGGATTCTGGAATGCAACGATTCGAGCTGGAGGAGTGGACATATTGGTGAAGTTACTGGCAACAGGACATCCTAGCACTTTAGCTAATGTGTGCAATTTACTTGCATCTGTAATGATGGAGGATGCATCTGTTTGTTCAAAGGTGTTGACAGCAGAGGTGACAAAACAACTTCTTAAACTATTAGGCCCTGGTAATGAGGACTCTGTTAGAGCTGAAGCAGCTGGTGCTCTTAAATCTCTTTCTGCCCAGTGCAAAGAGGCTAGGCGAGAGATAGCCAATGCTAATGGTATTCCTGCTTTGATCAATGCTACCATAGCTCCTTCCAAAGAATTCATGCAGGGTGAGTGTGCTCAAGCGTTACAGGAGAATGCTATGTGTGCTCTAGCAAATATCTCTGGGGGTTTGGCTTATGTAATATCTAGCCTTGGTCAAAGTCTTGAATCATGCACCTCACCTACTCAAATTGCTGACACATTAGGTGCTTTGGCATCAGCTCTCATGATATATGATGACAAGGCAGAATCTACCAGAGCATCAGATCCTTTGATTGTTGAGCAGACATTACTCAAACAATTTAAACCTCGCCTTCCCTTCCTTGTACAGGAACGAACCATTGAAGCTCTTGCTAGTTTGTATGGAAATTCCATACTTTCAAATAAACTCACAAATTCTGATGCAAAGCATCTGCTTGTTGGTTTGATAACAATGGCCACCAATGAAGTGCAAGATGAGCTTATAAAAGCTCTGTTGACACTGTGCAAAAGTGAAGGCAGTGTATGGCGTGCACTTCAGGGCCGTGAAGGAGTTCAGCTATTGATATCTCTTTTGGGGCTTTCATCAGAACAGCAGCAAGAGTGTGCAGTTGCTCTGCTTTGCCTTCTATCGAATGAAAATGATGAAAGTAAATGGGCAATTACTGCAGCTGGTGGCATACCTCCCCTTGTTCAAATTTTGGAGACAGGATCTGCAAAAGCAAAGGAAGATTCAGCAACAATCCTTAAGAACCTGTGCAATCATAGTGAAGATATACGAGCTTGCGTTGAAAGTGCTGATGCTGTTCCTGCATTGTTGTGGCTATTGAAAAATGGAAGCTCAAATGGGAAGGATATTGCTGCAAAGACTTTAAATCATTTAATTCATAAATCTGATACTACAACCATTAGTCAGCTCACAGCCTTATTGACTAGTGATCTTCCTGACTCCAAGGTTTATGTTTTGGATGCTTTGAGAAGTATGCTTTCTGTTGCTCCCCTTAGTGACATTTTACGTGAAGGTAGTGCCGCCAGTGATGCATTTGATACCATGATAATATTATTGAGCTCTACCAAAGAGGACACTCAGGCAAAGTCTGCATCAGCTCTGGCGGGAATTTTTGAAACAAGGAATGATGTGCGTGAAAGTAGCATTGCTGTTAAAACACTTTTGTCAGTTGTTAAATTGCTTAAAGCTGAATCTGAAAGTATCCTGATTGAGTCCTCACACTGCCTGGCTGCTATATTTCTTTCCATCAAAGAGAACAGGGATGTGGCTGCCATTGCTAGAGACACATTATCCCCCCTAGTTGCACTAGCAAACTCTTCAGTTTTGGAAGTTGCAGAGATGGCCACGTGTGCTCTGGCAAACCTTATTTTGGACAGTGAGGTTGCAGAGAAGGCTATTACTGAAGAAGTTATCTTACCTGCTACTAGAATATTATGTGAAGGCTCAATTTCTGGAAAAACCCATGCTGCAGCAGCAATTTCTCGCCTTCTACATTCTCGGGATGTTGATTATGCTGTAACTGATTGTGTTAATCGTGCTGGAACTGTTCTTGCATTAGTTTCTTTCTTAGATTCTACTGTTAATGGATCTGTAGCCACATCAGAGGCTCTAGAAGCACTTGCCATCCTGTCCAGGTCGGAAGAGAGCAGTGCAAATATTAAATCTGCTTGTGCAGTGTTGGCTGACTTCCCTAAAAGCATAAGCCCAATAGTCTTGTGTATTGTTGATTCAGAGCCAATGTTACAGGATAAAACTATTGAGATTTTATCTCGATTATGTAAGGATCAGCCTGTTGTTTTAGGAGATACTATTGTGTCAGCACCTGGATGTATATGTTCAATATCTAAGAGGATAATTAGTTCCACAAATGTAATGGTCAAAATTGGGGGAGCAGCAGTTCTTATTTGTACTGCAAAAGCAAATTATCAAAGACTGGTGGAGGATCTCAATTCATCGAACTTGTGTGTTGATCTTATTCGGTCTCTTGTTGATATGCTTACTTCTGCACAGCCTTCTTCAGGTTACCTGGATGATGACAACAAGGAATTCATTAGCATATGCAGAAACACAACAGAAAAAGGCAATGGTTATGAATCCAACACTAGCACCAGCATTATATGTGGTGCTGACTTGGCAATATGGTTACTGTCTATTCTTGCTTGTCATGATGAAAAAAATAAAATTGCAATAATGGAGGCTGGAGCAATTGATATTCTCATTGATAGGATCTCAAATTGTTTCCCACAATACTCTCAGGTATTTAAGTGTCTTTTTCACTCAATCCAAAGATGTAGATAGTCCATCCGGTTTAGATAATAGGTAATATTTAACATGGAAAATCTTGATTTAACCCCTCCACCTCCCACCCTTTGAAGTTTTGTCCAAAAGCAACTTTAGTGCACCAATTTAAAATCCTAAATTCAAGCAAAGTTTCTAAAGCTACCAACCACTTTATCCCCTTTCTAGAAACATTGCAAGTGATCACTTTCTCAATTCTCTCATGTACAAAGTTTAACAAGTATTACCTCTGTCCCCCCTAAATATAAGACTTTTTTTAACTTATTGACTCTCTTTTAAAAAGCTAGTTAATTCCATTAGTAACGTTAAGTTTGTTAACAATTTACCTTAAGGATGGACGTACTAGTATTTGATATTTATCTCTGAAACATAATGGTTGTTGGAGAGACTGAAATCTGTAGATAATGAAAACTGTTAAAGACAAAATGAAGTTTTGATGTGAAAAGTAGAAAACAAAGTGTTGGATAAGGCTACATACTCTTTTTAGTGAATCTTTGTCAAAGAAAATGATCACGAGTTTGGCCAATGACTTATCTGTTGTCTGTTTTAACTAGATCATTATCCACTATGACATTTTTTTTTTATGTTTCTTCTAGGATGTCAGGGGAGGGGGTGGGGTTGCAAGGTTTTATGTTTCAGAAACATAAGGGAGGTTAATTTTTTAAACTTGATTTAGATATAAATTTCATGAGGTAAACTGTAATTTTCCTTGTAAATGTATACTTCTTTGCTCATTAAGGCATCCTCAGCTGTAAAACTGAAATAATGTTAGAATATAACAATTTTTTATGTATATAAACCCTGTTAGCTCCCTTATGGTGAACATGCAGATGGACTACAAAGAAGATAGCAGCATGTGGACTCATGCTTTGTTGTTGGCAATATTATTTCAAAATAGAGATATCATACGGGCACATCCAGCCATGAAATCTGTGCCAGCACTTACTAGTTTATTGAAGTCAGAGGAATCAGCAAACAAATATTTTGCTGCACAATCAATAGCTAGCCTTGTCTGTAATGGTAGCAGGGGAACACTTTTGTCTGTCGCAAATTCTGGGGCAGCAGGTGGACTCATCTCTTTGCTTGGCTGTGCCGATACTGATATACAGGATCTTCTAGAATTGTCAGCGGAATTTTCTTTGGTGCGTTATCCTGATCAAGTGGCTCTTGAGAGGTTGTTTAGAGTTGATGATATAAGAGTGGGAGCCACTTCTCGGAAGGCAATACCTGCCTTAGTTGATCTGCTCAAACCAATTCCAGATCGTCCAGGGGCTCCATTTTTGGCACTTGGGCTTTTGACTCAGCTTGGTAAAGATTGTCCTTCGAATATGAGTGTCATGGTGGAGTCTGGGGGCTTAGAGGCACTTACAAAGTATCTTTCACTGAGTCCACAAGATGCAACTGAAGAAGCCACTACTGATCTGCTAGGAATTTTGTTTAGCAGTGCTGAAATACGAAAACATGAATCAGCATTTGGTGCTGTTGCTCAACTTGTTGCTGTTCTACGTTTAGGAGGAAGAGGTGCAAGGTATAGCGCTGCAAAAGCCTTGGAAAGTTTGTTTTCTTCTGATCACATTAGAAATGCAGAGATTGCTCGGCAGGCTGTTCAACCATTGGTGGAGATTCTCAGTACTGGTTCAGAAAAGGAGCAGCATGCTGCTATTGCTGCATTGGTTGGGTTATTGAGTGAAAACCCATCAAGAGCACTTGCTGTTGCAGATGTTGAGATGAATGCAGTGGAAGTGCTTTGTAGGATCCTTTCATCAAATTGTTCACTGGACTTGAAAGGTGATGCTGCCGAATTATGTTGTGCTCTTTTTGGAAATACAAGGATTCGATCCACAGCAGCTGCCACACGCTGTGTTGAACCACTTGTCTCTCTCCTTGTAACTGAGTTCAGTCCTGCTCAGCTTTCAGTTGTCCGGGCAATGGATAGGCTTGTTGATGATGAGCAATTAGCTGAATTAGTTGCTGCACACGGTGCAGTTGTTCCTCTTGTTGGCCTACTGTCTGGTAGGAACTATATACTTCATGAGGCCATTTCCAGAGCTCTGGTCAAGTTAGGAAAAGACAGACCTGCTTGTAAAATGGAAATGGTGAAAGCTGGAGTTATTGAAAGCATACTTGACGTCTTATATGAAGCACCGGATTATCTATGTGCAGCTTTTGCTGAATTGTTGCGTATATTGACCAATAATGCTAGCATAGCAAAAGGACCATCTGCTGCTAAAGTGGTTGAACCCTTGTTTTTGTTGTTGACAAGACAAGAATTTGGGCCTGATGGACAGCACAGTGCATTGCAGGTTTTGGTTAATATGTTAGAACATCCACAGTGTCGTTCTGATCACTCATTGACTTCTCGCCAAGTTATTGAACCGCTTATCCCTTTACTTGATTGTCCAATTTCAGCGGTGCAACAATTGGCTGCTGAGCTTCTTTCACATCTACTTTTAGAAGAAAGCCTGCAGAAGGATCCAGTGACACAGCAAGCAATTGGCCCTCTCATTCGAGTTCTTAGTTCTGGTATACACATATTGCAGCAAAGAGCTGTAAAAGCCCTAGTTAGTATTGCATTAACATGGCCAAATGAGATTGCTAAAGAGGGTGGTGTTATTGAAATTTCCAAAGTGATATTACAAGCTGACCCTTCCCTTCCTCATGCTTTATGGGAGTCTGCTGCCTCAGTTTTGTCAAGTATTCTGCAATTTAGCTCAGAATTCTACTTGGAAGTGCCTATTGCTGTATTGGTAAGGTTGCTTCGGTCTGGCTCAGAGAGCACAGTTGTTGGTGCTTTAAATGCTCTCCTGGTGTTGGAAAATGATGATGGAACTAGTGCAGAAGCTATGGCTGAAAGTGGTGCTATAGAGGCTCTCTTGGAGCTCCTACGATCTCATCAGTGTGAGGAAACTGCCGCAAGACTTTTAGAAGTATTGCTGAACAATGTAAAGATTCGAGAAACCAAAGTAACAAAATCAGCTATTGTACCATTATCCCAGTACCTTTTAGATCCACAAACTCAAGCACAGCAGGCAAGGTTATTGGCAACTTTGGCTCTTGGGGATCTGTTTCAGAATGAGGGTCTTGCTCGAACAAGTGATGCAGTTTCAGCTTGTCGTGCTTTAGTGAATGTGCTTGAAGAGCAACCAACAGAAGAAATGAAAGTTGTAGCAATATGTGCTTTGCAGAATCTTGTGATGTACAGTCGATCAAATAGAAGAGCAGTTGCAGAAGCCGGCGGTGTTCAGGTTGTATTGGATCTGATAGGTTCAAGCGAACCAGAAACATCAATTCAGGCTGCAATGTTTGTTAAACTTCTCTTCTCAAATAATACTATTCAAGAGTATGCTTCTAGTGAAACTGTCAGAGCTATTACTGGTGAGTTTTTAATTGCTTATCTTGCATTTTTTACTGCTCAGCTGATGGAGCACAGTAAAATTTGTTTCTTTTCAAAATTCCTAAAAAAAAGCTGCATAATAGCATGTAACTTGAACAATTACAAATTTCACTTAAAGGCCTAACTTACACATATAAGTTGCAGTTTTTCCACAGAATTGATTGATGAACAATGGTGATTTATTTAAGCAGAAAGATATCTCCTCCTTCCCACTTTATATTTCTGTCTTGTTTTGATGCGTGTAAGCATGGGTGATTGATGATTGAAGAAACGCGTACCCCTTCACAGTTTATATTACTAACAAAAGTTTTTTGTTCATATAGCTGCTATTGAAAAAGATTTATGGGCTTCTGGAACTGTGAATGATGAGTATCTGAAAGCCTTAAATTCTCTATTTAGCAACTTCCCAAGACTAAGAGCAACTGAACCAGCTACACTTAGCATTCCCCATCTGGTTACAGCCTTAAAGACAGGTTCAGAGGCATGTCAGGAAGCTGCATTAGATGCGCTTTTCCTGCTCAGACAAGCTTGGTCAGCATGCCCAGCTGAAGTTTCTCGAGCTCAGTCTATTGCAGCTGCGGATGCTATTCCATTACTGCAGTACTTAATCCAGTCTGGGCCGCCTCGGTTTCAGGAGAAAGCAGAATTTTTATTGCAATGTTTGCCAGGGACATTGGTGGTGATCATTAAGCGTGGTAACAATATGAAGCAGTCTGTTGGAAACCCAAGTGTTTACTGCAAGCTTACACTTGGCAACACTCCACAAAGGCAAACCCAGGTCATTTTTTTATTAGTTTTGAATCTTGTGTGTTGTTAACGGGAAGAGGGGGCTACTTGCTTTCAACTGTGTATGCAATAGGATCCTGTGACATGGTGTAAAATTAAGTTTAGGTTTTGTCCCTCCATGTCAATCATATACAAATTTAACTACGAATGTTGTTACTTGAATGGCATCTGCCTTTTCTCAATGAAAATCATGCGAATACCAATTATAATCAATTAAGATACATATTTTTAGAACTGTTTCCTCGTAATAATTTCAGTTGATCATCCACTTATTATGCTGAGGTTTTGCTACAGAGGCATTGGCAGAAAAATCGATTCACCTAACTAAAATCAATTTTTTTCTGCCCCTTTACGATGTGTTTGTCTTAATTGTTACTGTTCCGTTGCTCTTGGGCATCCTATCTAATGTCACTTCCAAGTTGTGGCTATTTTGACCTTGAGTTTCAAGATGTACATGCAATAGTTTGAAACTCGTTGAATATCTTAAAGGCAGAAGTTCGTGTTTCTATTGAATGTATATAAAAGTTGGTTTTTATGGAACTTTATTTTTAATCATTACATGTATGCTGTATACTCTTTTCCTGAAACAGTGAATATACTAAGTTACTGACATCATTGGTGATGATGTGCTGATCAGGTGGTTTCAACTGGCCCTAATCCAGAGTGGGATGAGAGCTTTTCATGGACCTTTGAGAGCCCTCCAAAAGGCCAGAAACTTCATATTTCTTGCAAAAATAAGAGCAAAGTGGGAAAGGTAAATGCACAAAAACATGAACCTGTGTGTTAAGAGCATTAAAGAAATATTTAATCAGTTCTATTAAATACTTTAATTACTTTAAAAATAATGTTAACCAGTTTTTGTATTTTGAACATAATATTTGTTATTGAATACCTTTTACTTTTGTTTCCTTAACCAGTGTCTTGAGACTTACTGTTTTTGTTTCTACACATCCACTTAACCCCTATACTGTGATTTGCTGCCAGAGTAAATTTGGGAAAGTAACGATCCAGATTGATCGAGTGGTAATGCTTGGATCAGTAGCTGGAGAGTACGCTTTGTTGCCTCAAAGTAAAAGTGGACCCCCACGGAATCTAGAAATAGAATTTCAGTGGTCTAACAAGTGATACCATGCAGCCAGCTTTCAAATTGAAAACTTGCAACTTTAAAGATTAAGCTGGAAAGAAATTTTTGGATTTTTTGCATCACGTGTATATAGGTGTTGTTTATTTTGCTCAAAACGGATTCTTTTGTTATAATATTCTTTTGTAACTTGATCTTTCATTCCTGGGATAAACAGGGGCATCAAAGATCAGGCCAGCTACGGGTTTGTTGTATAATTCTTTGCGTGTTGTCAATTTAAAGAGAAATAGCGAGCGAGTCTGTTTTATCATCTTTGCTTTGGGGCTTGTATAAGTACCACTTAGTATAATTATTTGACACTGTAAAATAACAATTACACTTGGAGTGTGGTATAGAGCTTGACTGCTTCATCTTTTAGTTTTTCTTTATTTTGCTTTAATTATATATGTTTAGCCAGGAGTAAAAAGAAAGTCTATCTTGGGTATCTAATTACTTTTATTTTGGCGTAGACACTTGTATGCTATCTAGTATTTTTTGTAATTATTAGAATAAGAATGTTGATGGATTATTACGATTTGTTGTTCAACTTTTAATATCAATAGCTAGCCTACCATGGATTGAACTGCTAAGTTGAGGGATTCCTGATATTCTATCACGTAATAAATTACTTTCCTACTAGGTGATTTATAAAGAGATGCATTATTGATAAGTGATAACTACTAGGCAGCAAACATAGTAAGCATATTCCTTTTGCATCTGTCAGATTTATAACACACACCACCCATATGTATACACGTTATTCTTTGTCATATATATTTGGGAGAGAAAAACCCTGCTAGAATGATTTTATTTTTTAACTTTTTATAGTAATATATATATGATATGATGCATCAACTGAATCCTGATGTGGGTGTGGACTGTGGAGTGGAGGTATGTATGTAACAGTAGGCTTAGCCATCTTGTGGTTTTTGACAAAAGCATGAAATGTGACAATGCATTATGCATTATGCATAATGGAGAGCAAAGCTAAATGGTCCCATCCCAGCATTGTGAGGGTATGTCATGTGGATCCATGAATATTGCATTGCATTATACTCTCACCTAATTCTATTTAATATTGCATGCCAGCTATGTATTTTATTTTGTTTCATCACTAACAAAATTATTATTCATTGGAGAAATCGTTCACAACATATAAGAGGGAAAATAAATAACCATTTAGATTTAACCAACTTGAATGCGTTGCGCAATGTGACGATGACCTGAGATTGAGGACACCTTACATTTACACATGTTTCAGATATATGTGACGTTGACTTTTATTATTCCATTTTCACCGAAGATGCTATTGCTAACTGCTACGCTCTTGCTCATTCTCTGTTCTGACCTTTAAAAGACAGAAAGAATGGAATAAATTACGGTTCTATGATTTTAAAATCAAATCATATTGCATATAATTATTTTATTTATAATTTTATAATTTTATAATTTTATATACATATGTTTAAGAATTTCAGTTTGATAATATTTTTACACTGTCTATTAATTGTCATTTTATAATATTAGTTATTACAAATAAAAAAAAGAAAAAGAGAAACCTTTACGTTGTTTAATTAGAAAAAAAAAATGAAAGAAAGGAAAATGAAAGGAGGAAAAAGTGAAATTATTTTAGATTATATGGTAGGAAAGAAAAAAAATACTAAAGAGATTATTATATGGTTAAATAATTTTAGAAAAAAATAAAAAAATAGAATTATTAATTTTAAGCAAAAAAAAAAAAAGTATGAAAAAGAGGCCTGAGTCTAATGGAAAGATGATATTTTAGATAAGACAGGACAGAAGGGAAGAATAAAGTAGAATATAATGAAGAAGAAAAACGTAGTTTTCAATAGTTTTTCCTAATTTAAGTATTTAGCACACATGATAATGATATATTAAGATAAGTATATGGAAAAAGTTTTATAAAGAATGAATTGTATAAGCGATGGGAATGGGAAGAGAAAACCCAGAAAGGTAGATGCAGGCTTTAGGTGCACCTTCCATCCCCATTTCCTAAAGTAGTTCCTTTTTCTTATAACAAGAATATAGAATCCAAAAAGAGGAAAAGAAAACACAGAAAGCTTCACCACTCATCCTTCCTTCAAACATGAACATCCAAGAGGTAACAACTCCGTGACTCATGATCGATAAGAACATATAACTGGTGACATTATTGTTTTGGTTTAGATTAATTTGAAGGGTTGATGGTCCCACCTTGAGCCTCGAGGGACGTCAATATATGTTTATTATTATGATTTGAAAATGAGACTTATATTTATATAGTTGATGCTAAATGCTATAGTGTATGTCACGGGTCACCCCACGATCCATTGTTTTACATTTAAGCATTACCATATTATATTATATTATAATAATTGCAAAAGTGGCAGCTTTCTCCTTTCTGTGGTGTTGCTTTGAAGTGAAAAGGCTCAGATATGGTTCAAAAAGCATTAATTGACGAATCAAAGCTCCAAGGAGTTGAAAGTCGATGGATTTTCTTTTTCTTTCTTTCAAAAACACAGATTATCTATCTTGTCTAGCGCCAAAACCTCCATTGCCTTCGCCTTGGCCCTTAAAAACAAATGATAACGTTACTTCACTACTTCCCATTATAAATCCACCTTAATTTCATGCTATTCATATCACTTCTTTTTTTTTATTCATACCAGTCAAGCATGTGTCAAGAATTTGCAACAATTTACCCCCTGTTCAACCAAATAGGTTACCTATAATTTTTAAAATAGTACTTATTATAATATGAGTTTAATTAATATATATATATTTATAATGTAAAAGACTTTTACTTTAACGTTCAATCATATTTTTTTCTTTATATAATTTTTAAAATATTTATTAGTAAATTTAACTAATTTGCTATAAATTAAGAATAGATCCTAGTGTAAAATTTTTTACACTATCACTATACCAATTAAACTCTTATAATAATTAATAAATTTGTTATATATTGTAATTTATGATTAAATAATAATATAAAATTATTTTAGTTCATAACTTATTTTCTCTTGTAAATATTGGTTAATTTAATTTTTTTTTAAATTGTAAAATATTATTTTAGTTCATGAAAGTATTAAATATCCACAAATTTTCTTTTTTATTTAATTTTTGATATTAAAATAATTATTTTTTAGCATTTTAAGGATTACAATAATATTTATTTAGCTTTAAAGATTAAATTAATTGGTGCTAACAATTTTAAGAATAATTTGTATATTACTCAAAGAAAAAACAATATCTAAGAAATGAATTTTTTTATCATTCAAAATAAATTAACTCAATGTAGTAATTCATCTTAGCTATTATTTGTGTGTGTGGCTGCATGTGTGGGTGTGAGTGTGAGTGTGGTGTGGGGATGAGGGTGTATGTGTGTGTAGCAATGGATCCAGAAATTTTATGTAGTGAGCACGTTTAAATTTTTAAAATAAAATTATAAAAAAGAATTATGTATGTACATCTAAAAATTAGTAAAAATGAGACAAAAAATTTGAAATTTAAGAAGAAGTAAATTTCCACAAAAAATATATTATATTTTTTTTTATAAGTCAACCAATTTTTGATACTGCAAAAATTACAAGTAAGCACTAGACGTGCCATCTTGAAAAATAACAAAGTTACATAAATACAACATAAAAAATACGAAAGTATTTAAAAAATATATTATATTGTTTAATACTTAAATTAGAAAATGCACATGTAATTTAATTCATCTAAGAGAAAAAAGTCATTAAGTGATAAAGATATAAAAGAAGCAATAAAGGAATATAAAAGAAAGAGGTGAACAAATATTTTGTTTAGAATGAAAGAACATAATTAAAGCAATAGTGAGTTCAAAGTTAAAAATAATAATTTAATTAGTAGAAATTTGTCTAACAAATTTAAAATATTAAATAATTTACATAAAAATAAAATATTGGTTTATCTTTTAATTATTTTTAAATAAAAATTGCAATGACTAAAATAAAAAAATATTATCTTATCTCTTTAATTGATATTAAATAAAAATTGTAAATAAAAAAAATAATATAAAATAGTAACTTATCTTTTCAATTTAACTAAATATCTTTGTAAATATTAAAAAATATTTTTAATTATTATTACTAAAAGGTTAAATTTACCTGTCAATAATATATATCATGTGAATATTTAAATTAATTATTTTGACAAATTTTTCAGAAAAATGAATATTTTTTTATTAATAACTATTTGAAAAAAATTCTTAAATAAAAGTTATATGTACTAATTTTTTTTTAAAATTATAACTACCAAAATTTACTTTGCTAATTTTTTAAAATAATAAATATGTGACAATGGAACTACCACCATTATGGAAAAAATTGTAACTACCTTACGGAATTTGTTTCAGAAATTATCTATAACATAAGGGCGATAAAGCCTATGGAAAGTGAGTTCAAAATTTAAAATTTGTTACAAAAAATTAAGCAGTCACAATAACAACATATTATTATAAAATTAGTTTATAAAGTTAGTGAGTGGAAATGCTCCCACAAGGCTAAAGATGCATTTGTCCCTGTGTGGGGGTGGGGGTGGATGCGTGTGAGCGCATGTTGATGCGTGCATGTGTTTGTGACACACCCACACACACACAGACCCATGTCCACACAAGGGCATACCCACATACCCACATTCATAGTCACCCACCCATACACATACATCCACACACCTGTATCCTTGCACACACCCACCCATCCACACCCACCGTGCACGTGTGCGCGCGCGCGTGTGCATGTGTGTGTGTTTTTTTTTCTTTTTCTAGAGACAGAATATTATATGAAAGTAGTGAGAAGAGTAAATTTCAGCTATTGAAATAAAAATTAATGGTTGAAATCAAATCGTACACATTCACTCATTCTCTCTCTTCTAATATTTATTATCTATCACTTTTTTTTTCTCTCCTCTCTCAATGACTAGATTTTTTAGATATTCTTGTCTCTCATCTCTCAATGTTTGAGATTTGCTCCTATCTATGTATGTGTGTGTGTCTATATATATATAATATATAATATATACATACACACATATATATATATATATAAACATAAAGAAAGATCTACTTACTCCAAGAATAACTTTAAGACATACTCTTTTTCTTAATCATTCACTCTCTTGACATCTAATAGTTAAAATGAGTAACTAATGCTTTTTTTATAGGCCAAATGTTAGTGTTGTTAGTAAAGTTAGTTTTTGTTAATGGTAAGATCGAACTCATAACCTTTCCTTACCTTCCTCCTTTCTTAACCAACTGATCTACCTTACATCTCCAATGAGTAACTAATTTTAACTATTAGATTTCAATAAAATGAATTGTTAGGATGAAGAGTAAGATGAACCATATATATATATGAGAGGAAATCTACTTACTTCAAGAGTAAGTATATGAGAATCACTTTTAATGGTTACCGTTCATTTTCTTAAAATCCAATAGGTGTAATAAGCAATTAATTTTTAACTATTAGATGGCCAAAAATGAATAGTAAAGATAAAAAGTAAGTCTCTTATTCTTATTAATAGAGTGAGTGAATCTCTATCCCGTAAAAATGAGATGATTTAGTAATATCCATAATATTAAACTTAACGTGGTGATTAAGATTACCTCCTATCAAAGTAATAAGATTATATTTAGTAATAACTGTAAAATTAAATTTAAAGGTGTTAATTATATTATTTATTAAAATAATAAAATTAAATATTTTATTACTTTTAATAAAGAATGTAATTACCACTTGATTACATTTTCACAACTTAACCTACAACATTGATAAATTCAATCTTCACCTAATATCCATTTAATTTGGAGAGGAAAAAAAAAGATGACGCATGATCCTACTTACCTATATATTGTTGGAAAAGTTTGAGCATAATACCTACAATTTGTTTTAAACAAAGCTAGAATCAAAACTCACCGTTAATTAGATATTTCATTGGCACCGTTGATTATTCTAAACAGCAAAGAGGAGAAATTGATGGCTTTAATTTGTCTATGCATAATCCATTATCTATATACTGATAATCTTTTAAGTGGAGGCAACAGTTATATAAATGCATATATACTTTTGAAGAGATGGTTATTTTAGGTAGATTGATTCATCAAATAATAGACTAGGTGACCCGTGCTAGAGTGTATCACTGCAGTAATAATATATGCATGGGAGTGTATGATTCAATGCTGATGGGGTTGGTGAAAAGATGGGGCATTGTTAAATCACACATGCATTCAAATGGATACTATAGTCTATATAGAGGCCATAATAGCTGTAAGAGGACAAAACCAAACACAGAAAACGACATCCTGTATTTATTATATCAGTTCGAAAGTTTTAAGAGACAGGCATCAGGACTTGCTATGAGTCCAGCGACATGATTAATAAATAATAAACTTAATTAATTACACTTTATGTCTTTTTTCCATATGTTAAATTCCAACTGTTGATGATTAAAAGTTAATGCTCACTGTGACATGTTATGTGATTAATGTAAACTAAACATACATTAGTTTTCTATAAAAATTATTGAATTTAAAAAAATGTTGCATATATATAAAAAAGAAATTATCTACTTAATTCAAAAATAAATTTTAAAAATATTATTATTCATCTTATCATTTATTTTTATTAAAATCTAATTGTTATAATAATAAACTAATTTAAATCATTAGATTTTAAGAAAATAAATGAATTTTAAAAGTTTTTGGTGTTGTGTTGTGATGCAAATAAGGAAAATTTGTGGTTTTGTAGGGAATAAGTAAGGAAACCTCTATATTGATAAATGTTTCACTGTGATAGGTATTATCTCATTAATTTCAAAATCTAAAAATTCTAATAATTCTACGCAAGCACGGGTTACTAGGTAAGCAGAAGATGAAACCTCTTTAGTTTTTTGAACATGATGTGTATGAGAAGTAGCACAAGCAGAAGTTTCCAAAGACACTGCACACTACCAAGCCCATATTGGATGGCATCTATTTTAATTAGTGGGGGACTGTGAGAGTTCCATAACTACGAGGAGCTAGGTGTTTCCTTTCTACCATTGATGACTATTCAAGGATGATGTGTGCACTCATGATGAAGTAAAAATATGAAACCTTCATGTGTTTCAAGCATTAGACGACACTTATGTCAAACCAGACAGGAAAGAAGGGTAAGAAGTTAATGACATGCAATGGCTTAATTTTGTTACGAAGGATTTATTAAATTTTTCAAAGAAGGCATTGCTAGACAACACATAGTTCGTAACACTCCACGACAAAATGACACTCCACGACAAAATGAATTAGCTAAAAGAATGAACAATACCTTATTAGAAAAGGCTAGTGTTATGTTGTCTAACTTTAGACCAGATAGAAGCTTTTGGGCTAAGACAATTAGTACTGTGTACAAGAAAAAAGGAAGGTATGCGAGGATCTAATGATGACAAAACGAGGATTTTCGGAGGTTATGTGGGTATTGGGTGGAGACTTTAATGCGGTGCTGGATAGGAGTGAGTTTAAAGGGAGGTCAAATTATCATTCTTCAACTGAGATGTCAGACTTCAAATTCTTTATCCAATCAATTTGGTGGATATTCCAGTCATCAGAAAAGGAGCAACGTGGATAAGTCTGAATGGAGCGTCATCTAGCAGGTTGGACCGGTTTTTATTTTCACCGGATCTGATGGAGGAGTGGGGAGTTATAGCTCAAAGAGTGAGCACTAGAGAGTTCTCCGATCATAGCTGGATACTAACAGAAGTGAATACTCGGAACTAGGGCCCTAAACCTTTCAAGTTTTTTGATCATTGGCTGCAGGAGCCAGGTTTTATGGACCTAGTGAAAGAGTTCTGAACATCAACTCACGGGCAATGATGGAGGATGTATCAGCTGGCAAGTAAGTTAAAAGGTTTGAAGAAGAAGACTAAAAAGTGGAAAGAAGAAAACTAGAGTAAAGATGAGAACTTCCTGGCAGAGAAAGTATTAGATTTGGAGAGGGTGGACCATCAGCTAGGTCAAGGGGTCAATGAGAGTGCTCAACAGAGACAAGATATTTTATCAAAGTATTAGGGGAAGGCAAGGAGAATGGAACAGTTCATGTTACAAAAATCTCGGGTAAAATGGGCTCTAAATGGTGATAGGAATACAAAGTATTTTCATAAATGTTTTAAGGAGAGGTGTTATGCAAATTCCTTACTGGCAGTTAAATCAGATGCTGGTTGGCTGGAGGGAGTCCAGAATATTCGGGATCATGTGTTAAATCATTTCACAAGGTTCTTTACCGATGGACAAGAGACGAGAACAAAGATGGATGGAGTGTCTTTCAATCAGTTGAATGATCAGCAGAGACAAAGCCTAGAAGAGCCTTTCTCAGAGGAGGAAATAAAGGAGGCGGTTTGGGCGTGTGATGAAGGGAAAAGCCCGGGCCCCGATGGTTTTGGCTTTAATTTCTATAGAGCATGTTGGGAAATAATAAGGGAAGATGTCGTAAAGGCAGTTCAAGAATTCCATCAGTCAGGAGTTCTACCAAAAGCAGTGACATCATATTTTCTGTCACTAATCCCCAAGGTGGCAAGGCCGGACAGGTTAGCGCAGTATAGATCAATCTCTTTAATTTCCAGCATTTAAAAGATTGTTTCCAAACCGCTGTCATTGAGAATGAAGAAAGTTATAGGGCAATTAATCTCCAAGTGTCAGTCAATATTTCTGCCAGGTAGATCGATCCTGGACGGGGTACTGGTTGCGAATGAAATAGTTGACTGGGTTAAGAGGAAAAAGAAACCATGTTTTATGTTTAAGGTGGACTTCCAGAAGGCGTATGATTTAGTAAATTGGGATTTTCTGGATTATATATTGGATAAGCTGGGGTTTGGGAACACATGGAGAAAGTGGATGTATAGTATTGTCAGAAACAGCCACGTCTCAATTCTAGTCAATGGGAGTCCGACGGATAAGTTTCGGCCGGGGAGAGGATTGAAGCAGGGAGACCCACTCTCTCCTTTTTTGTTTCTAGTGGTAGCTAAAGCATTAACAGGATTGTTCAGGTCAGCCGTTGGGAAAGGCATGTTTAAAGAGCTTGAATTTGGTGCTGAGGAAAAATTCTCAATTCTGCAATATGCAGATGATGTTATTACGATGGGGAAGCTGACATGCAATCAGTATGGTATTTGAAGGTTATTCTTCGTGGATTTGAGCTGACATCGGCGCTAAAGGTGAATTACAGCAAAAGCCAATTTTTTGGTTTAAATGTAGATGCCTCATTTACAAGATATGTAAAAAATCTCTTGAATTGTGCTGTTTCATCACCGCCTTTTAAATTTTTGGGGATTCCGGTGGGAGAGAATCCAAGGAAGGTAGAAATGTGGGCACCAATCATTGAGCAATTCCAGAGGAAATTGGCAGCATGGAGGGCAAAACACATGTCATTCGCAGGAAGGTTAGTTATGATAAATTCAGTATTGTCTAGCCTCCCACTGTACCTCTTCTCATTTTACAAAGTGCCTAAGAAAGTTTTAAAAGCCATTACCGGTTTACAGCGGTCCTTTTTGTGGGGAGAGAATGACCAGGAGAATAAAATTGCGTGGGTCAGTTGGGAAGATGTGTGTAGGCCCAAGGAAGAAAGGGGCTTGGGGTAAAGTGTTTATGGAGCTTTAATCTGAGTCTGCTGGCAAAGTGGAGGTGGAGGATGTTATCAGACCAAAATGCAATTTGGCCGAGTTTGCTGGAGAGTAGATATGGCCAGACATACAAATTCAATCAAAGACAGCAGAGTCTATCTACAGCGTAACAGTGGTGAAGGGATTTATGGGATATTGATGGGCCGAAAGCGGTGACACCAGATTGGTTTGGGAATAATGTCATTAAAAAAGTAGGGAACGGAAAGGATACCTTTTTCTGGGAACAGAATTGGACAGGAGATGGACCTCTTAGCTTAAAGTTTCCCAGGATATACGGGATAACAGCAGATAAGGGCATCTCTATTAATCAGAAAAAGGAAGTGTCAGAGGGGTGAAGATGGGTATGGAGGCGGGAACTTTTTGTATGGGAAGAAGATCAGCTCTGCTTCTATAATCCGCGCTACAACCAGTAGTAATTGTGGATTACAGGTCGGATATATGGAGTTGGAGGCCCAGTAGGGATGGAGGTTTCTCAGTGGCTGAGGCTTATGTGGCATTACGCACGCAACAGACCTCAATGAGACTAACCGAGGTGGAACCCAAGGATTTGAGACGAATGTGGAAAGATAGACTACCCTCCAAAGTAATTGCTTTCTCATGGAAATTATTGTTAGATAGATTACCAACCACGGATAATCTATTGAAGAGAGGTGTCGAGATTCCAAGAGATGATGCTATATCTATTTTTTGTAAAAGTGCTATGGAAGGGAGGAACCATTTGTTCTTAACGTGTACCAACGCCTAATCTGTGTGGAACAACATCATCAGCTGGCTGGGAGTCCAAGGATCTATTCTGAGGGATTTGAAGCAACTTTTTCTTTCATCGTCAGCATGGGTCGTCGGAAAGAGAAAGAGGAGGTGCAAATATGTTTTCTGGCTGGCTGGATGTTGGGGTATCTGGATTACTAGAAATCAGATTGTTTTTTAGAACACGCCGCCAGATTCAGTAGACATTATGATGGCTATAAAGGTAATCTCGTGGAAATGGTTATCATATTCCATCGGGTTTAATAGGGTATGTGTGTTCTCGGATTGGTACGCTAATCCTAGAATGTGTTTATTAGATATGGCATAGGTGGATACGTTTTAACATGCTCCACTATGGAGGAGTATGTAATTGTGTTTGTATTCCAAGAAACGCTTTGTTTCTCTATTGAATATATATCCTTTGCCTTTCAAAAAATAAAAATAAAAATTAGTACTGTGTACTTCTTAGTGAATCATTTTCCATCTACTGCCAACATTCAAGACCCTTGCTTATATGTCCATCCTACTATCATGTGAATGAAGGAAAGTTAGAACCCGATGCCAAAAAGGGTATTTTTGTGGGATATGGAAGGGTCTTGAATTGTAAAGATGTTAATATAAGATGTTACCTAAATCCTAAACCATAAACCCTAAATCTTCGTAAGGGAAAGTTATTCTAAGTAAATGTTACTTTTGATGAGGCTGTGGTTATCAAAATTGTGTTGTGACTTGTAAAATTGTACAATTTTATGAGTTTACTAATCTCTTTCGAGTCTAATTATATACAAACTCACTTTTGGAGTGAAATTAGGTAAAATCGTGTAAACTTGTTAAAAATCACAAGTTTAGTTTGATTTTGAGTTTAGCAAGAGGTGAAAATGACGTTATTTTTTGGGCAATTTCTTTAGCATCACACAGTTGCTATTCGCACCCTAAAACAAAAAATACCATAAATACCCTTATATTCTGGATCAATTAATCTAGAACATATAAAAAGATAAATTTTGGATCAATAATCAAGAATTGAGTATTAATTTTTTTTCGGATCAATTGGTCAGGGATTTCTAAAAATATATCAACACTATGGGCTATGAATAAAATTGTGGGGGATATTAAAAGAAAATGCTTATTTTTGCTCTAATTTAGGATTTTTTCTCTTGCGCTGCATGAGACCTAAACTTAGTCACGTACCCTTGATTTCGTTTTTTTCTTTCTCTTTATCAAGGCTCTTATTGTGATTCCAATAACCTTGAACTTTAAGTGTCCTTAATTCCCAAGTCCCTTAGGCCTTTTTAGTTATTTAAATATTATTTTAAAGACTTATGTTTAGAACTTAGTGTATTTTGTTTTCAAATTGGTGTAGTTTGACTGTGAACATATTTATGATATTCATTATGTTATTATTTGCTTTATTATATTATTAAGATGTTAAATGGGTCATTATATATGTTATTTATAGATATTTAATGAATAATTTTTTATATGAAGTAAACTCTTACGAGTTTACAAAGCTCATAAGTTTATTTAAAATCTCGATTTTGATGATCTTGGGTATCTCTATCGTGTTCCAAGTCAGAAGATGGTTCAAGTAAGTCTCAAGAGGTTATTAAACAAGTGGAGTTTGAAAGCTCCACAATCATAAATCAGTAGCAACCTCATTTTCAAGCGTCTAGTGAGGTTGAATAAGATCATAAAAATTATGTCCAACAATAATTAGAGTATGGTTCAGGAGTAAACTAGATAAGCCAAAATTGTCCAAGAAAACCCAATAACTTTGTAATTTGAGACTTGAAAGGAGAAGTCAAGCACTCATGAGATATGAGTTTGGGGATATGTTGACTTATGCCTTGTAAGTGGTTGAAGAACTTGACACATTCAAGCTAAACACGTTTTGTGAAACAATCATTTGTGCTAAATCCAATAAATGGATTGTGGCTTTGAATGAGGAAATCAAATCCCTACAAAAGAATCAAAATTAGGATTTGGTTAAATTAGCTTAAGGTAGAAGGGTTGTTAGATTCAAATTGATCTTCAAGAAGTTTAGACCTATTAGGTCTTCCCATGCAAGGTCATTCACTATTGATGCATCCGATATTGGATTGTCAAATCTTGATGATCTTATTAGAATTGAAGTAGTCAAGTATAAAGCTCGCCTAGCTAAAGGTTACATTCACAAGGAAGGGGTGAACCACAATGAGACATCCTCTCTAGTGGTAAGACACACTTTTTGTTTGAGTCTTGCTCTTGTAGCTATGTTGGATGTCGTAACTGGGGATCACGACAGATGTTACACAAATATATTTTATGGAGTCACCACCAATATTTTATTTTAAGGGAAAAAATATTGAAAAACCCTTTATTAACTAATATTTAAATTTAAAGTTGGGTTGAAAAGTCAATTACGCGTAAGAAAGATACTAACATCCTACAACACCTATTAAAAAAATAGTACCTTTAATTTAATTACACAAAACTATATAACTTTATGAATATTTATTTTAACCCTAAGAAATATATATATATATATATATATATATATATATTATCTTTTATTTTAATTTTATACAAATGAAAAAGACACTTTTTTATTTAAAGAAAAAAAACTTGTGTAAGGATCTAAGCTAACAAATAATTAATCATTAAACCCTTACAATAAGGTTAAAGATAGAAATGTTATTCAATTAACGCTATCAATTGTAGTATATTTATTTTTAATATTTTATTAAAAGATGACAACCTTCATTTTTATGAAAAAAGAAAAATCTTGCACAAAAATTTAAACTAGCAAATGACTAGTCACTAAATTCTTACAATCAAATAACATTAAAGATAAAATTTTTAAGATAAAATACAACTCAACTAACAACTAACATAAAATAAAAATTATATTTAACACTCCTCTTTAAATTGGAGCATATATATCAAATGTTCCAAGCTTGAATATCAAGTATTGAATCTAAGGACCGTTCAAAGGTTTGGTTAATATGAGCTAACAAACTTGGTCCTAATTTTCTTGGACAACACTTTTTCTCTTACAAAGTGACAATCAATTCTAACGTGCTTAGTCCTCCCATGAAACACTAGATTGGAGGCAATACAGAGAGCTGCCTGATTATCACAATAAAGTTGCATTGAAGAAATTTCACAGAACTTCAATTCATGTATGAGTTGTTTTAACTCACACAACTCATATGTAGCTAAGAACATAGATTTATATTCAGCTTCTGCATTAGATAGAGAAACAATATTCTATTTCTTTCTCTTCCATGAGATAAGGTTACTACCAAGGTACACACAATAGCCAGTAGTAGAGCGTCAGTCTATACCAAATTCCGCCCAATCAATATCATAGTATCCAACAAAATTTAACTATTTCCTTTATCCTTATACAAAAGACCTTGACCTAGAGCCTTCTTTATCTACCCAAGAATATGAATTACTCCATTTCAATGATCAATACAAGGTGAATTCATGAATCGACTCACAACTCCAACTGTAAAGGAAATATTTGGCCTAGTAATAATAAGATATATGAGTTTCTCAACCAACCTCTTATACCTTTTTGGATCTGAGCATAAGTCTCCCATATCATGCATTAACTTCTTATAAGGGTCTATAGGACGGTTAACGGACTTGCAATTAGACATTTTAGTTTTCTTCAGAAGATCTAAGGCATACTTCTTCTGGGAAACAACAATGCCTCTTTTGGATTGAACTACTTCTATTCCAAGAAAATATTTTAGATGATCAAGATCTTTTGTTTGAAATTGATTTTCATAAATGTTGCTCTAATTGAAATATTATGACTTCATCATTCCCTGTAATGACACTATCATCAACATAAACAACCAAATAGACATATTTTTCAAAAGATTTATGATAGTAGAAGACGGAGTGATCAACTTCACTCTCTTTCATTCTAAAATCTTGGACAACATTGCTGAATTTTCCAAACCAAACCTTTGAAGACTGTTTAAGACCATAGAGAAATCGCTGAAGTTTAGACACTAGACCAGACTCCACTTGAGCAACAAAACTAGGAGGTTGTTCTATATAAATCTCCTCATCTAACTCACCATGAAGGAATGAATTTTTAACGTCCATCTAATACAAGGGCTAATGGCGAATAACTGCTATGGCAAAAAGATGAATGGTAGTGATCTTGGCCACCGGTGAGAAAGTATCTCCATAATAAAGTTAATAGATTTGAGTGTAACCTTTAACTACAAGACGATCTTTAAGAAGTTCAATTTCACCATTAGGACCAAATTTAATAGCAATTTCACCATTAGTAGCAATTCATTAATGTTATCAATTGTTGCATATTGAAACAATTTTTAAGGAAAGAAATTTCCATTTACTAAAATTTTACTTTAATTTATATGCAAAATTTATAAAGAGTAATTCCTTTATTTCTTTTTCTCTCTCCTTTCTCTTTTTGCTTCTTTTTCTCTTTCTCTACGTAGCTTTTTATCTACCCCTTTCTCTTTCTTACTTTTTCCTTTCTCTCCTTTGTGCTCTTTTTTTAACCTCCCCTTGTTACTCATATTCTTTCTCCTTTTATATTGATAAGATGAGTTTGTAACTTATCTACAATCTTATCTCTTTTTATTTGATAACTACTTAACCTTTTCTCCCAATAGATTAAACTATGTCTCCCTTTATTTTCTCCCACAACTTTTTTCCTATTTAGTTATTTAATTTATTTTTTTTTAAATCTAAAACAAAATTTGTTATTCGGTTAACATTTTCTCACAATAGATTATACCAGGTTAACCTTTATTTTCTCTCATAAATTCTCTGAAATTTTGTTAAAATAATTTTTTTTAGATAAAATTTGTTATTCACGTTGGACATGAAGTTCGAGTAACTTGTTGTGAAGACAACCTTTCTCCATGAGTATTTGGTGGAAGAAATTATGATGAAACAACCCAAATATTTTGAGGTGTAAGGAAATGAGGACTAGATATGCAAGATGAAAATGTCTCTTTAAGGACATATGCATAACAATCCCTGAGACAATGGTACAAGAGATTCGATCAATTCATTGTCTCTCAAGAGTACAATAGAAGCCCTTCTAATTCATGAGTATAACATAAGAAAATGGAGAATGGTTCTTAGATCTATCTAGTATTGTATATGGACTACATGCTTATAACATCTTAAAACAACTCTTAAATAAAAAATTTGAAGTCACTACTTAGTAGGCATGGCAACCGGGTGGGCGAGGATGTGTATGACATTCTCATCCCCATCCTCACTTCTCAAATTCATCTCCTTTCCCGTCCCCATACTTGGCGGGTATGAGGTTTATGTCTTCATCCCCATTCCTGTCGAGTATCGGGTATACCCGTACTTGTTCCATACCTGCAAAAAAAATTATAATAATATTTTAGTAGAAAATAATTTATTTAAAAAAATGATATTAATTCAAAAGTATATAATAAATGAAAAGTTTGTAATTTATTAATTAAATATCAAACCTTTCTTTTTTTTTATGATAAATGAATAGTTTAGTCATTAAAATAAGAGCAGAGTGAGACAAGTACGGGGACGAGTACGGGTACAGGATGGGTATGTATATCCCCATCCCTGTCCCCATCCCTGACCTAATAAATCGGGTATTCCCCATACCCGTACCCGTACCTGGTCAAACCGGGGATTCCCCGTCAACTTCGGGGCGGATTCGGGGATTACCCACAGCCACAGGTATGGGTTTATTTGTCATCTCTATTACTTAGTAGTGAAATTGAGATGAAGGATACATGGCAACTGAGAAGATATTGGGCATGGAAATCACGGGGACTATTCTCCGAATAAATTGAGATAAATCAATTTGGAATTGCAATTGCCAAATGTGTGTGTACTCCTTTTATGTCGTCCATTCATCTATCAGACCTCAATACTACTTATTCGCATGTCTTGTGTTCTTTGTACTAGTACATTAGGTAGTCTTATGTATGCAATTATATGTATGAGGCCAGACCTAGCTAAGCTGCTAGTGTTGTGAATAAATATATGGGCAATTCTAGGAAGGAACATTGGCAAGTGGTGAAATATATATTTAGATACCTTAAAGGCATAACTCATATATAGAGTGAAATTTCATGTGTTTTTACTAGATATTTAGATTTAGACTATGCTGCAAATTTGTACGTGATGAGGTCATTAATTAGGTATACTTTTACAATTGGAAATTCTTTGGATAGTTGGAAGACTACCCTTCAACCTACAATTGCTTTGCTGACAACTTAAACAAAGTACATGACTTTGACTAAAGTAGCAAAGGAGGGAATTTGACTAAAGGGTCTTATTAATGACCTTAGGTTCCACAAAATAAAGCTATAATCTTCTATGACAATTTAAGTGAAATCTGTTTGGCCAAGGATTCATGAGTGTACCAAACATATTGACGTTCAGTTCCGCTTCATTTGTACTAAGAAGGTGATTGAAGTGCAGGATACAAAGGAAAACCCAACAGATATGTTTAAGAAGCTCATTCCTAGAAGCAAATTCATGTATCGTTTGAATTTACTTAATGTTGATTGTTGGAAATAACATTGTGTTTAAAGGATTCATGTCAAGGTGAAGGATTATTGAAAGTGATATAAATTCGTTTTTGTTTGAGCATTTGTTTGATTGAGTTAACTAACATTGAACTCTTCTAATGTGATCACCAAAATTAGAAGAGATTTTCATTTCACACCTACCCCTTTCTCATTTAACACCTAACCACCTAAATAACTTTTAAAAAACTAAAAAATACCCTTAAACCTAATTATCTATCCTAACACCGAACATAATAAATTAATCTTATCTCTCTGAACACCTACTCTAATAAATTAACCATACCCGCTCACATTTCAAAATAAAATAACTTATTCTATGAAATAAGATTTTCAAATAAAAAAAAATAATTAAACTATTTACATTATCTTTATAAAATTTCATATTTTAATAATATAATTTATTTATAACATAATTTTTTAAAATTTTATTAAAATTTTATATTTTAAAATATAATATTTATTATGAAACATTCTCTTAAATTCTTTGCTTCTTCGACAATACATTGTCGGAGAAGTAAAAAATTTGCAAATTACTCAGGTTACTTTGAATCTAATTATTTTAATTACTTTAAGTCTGATTAAGTGATGTTAAAATGATGTTAATTACTCAAATTACTTTGAGTCTAATTACCCTAATTACAATGACGTTAATTACTATTATTATTATAATTACACTGATATTAATTACTCTAATTATTATTATTATTTATGTTATAATTAAATTAAGACTAAAAATATTTATGAGTAGTTTAATTTAGACTAATAACATTTATGAGTAATAATTTTTTTTTGGTCTTTTTCCTCTCAGGCTGTGCAAAAAAATTTGCAAATTTTATAAATATTCTAATATATTATATGAGTAATATTATTTTTATTTGAAAATTTTATAAATATTTGCAGATTTTATAAAAATTGTAATATATTATCATTTTTGGTTATTTATAATATAAATTTTCAACATTTATGAGTAATTTAATTTTTTGTTATAATTAGATTGAGATTAATAACATTTATGAGTTGCAAATTTTTTTTTCAGGTATTTTTTTTCTCTGGCAGGAGAAGAAACAAAATTTGTAAATTTTTTTACTCTCCAATGTTGTAACGTCTGAGAATAAAAAATAAGACATAATAGTACCGTGGGAAATAAAAAATAAGTAAGTGTTAAATAAAAAACATCATTAAAATTTTCGTTCAGTACTTCAGTAAAAGTCACGTTTATCCTAACCCAATGTTATCCAATATTGAACAACTATAATTAATTTGTTAGTACTTTTAGTAGCCATTTGGTTATTCCCTTTTATATGAAATATTATATAACTAACAACTGTTAAAACATGTTCTATTTGTAATTATCATTGTAACTTTCTATTTGAGTACAATATGTTCGTTCCTCAACATCTTTTTTCCTTGTTTCTATAATTTTTTTCCTTGTTTCTATTTATTCTTTTCAACAATTTATTATTTTAATTATTATAAAACCACAAGTACTCTCATCTTCTTCCTTCATATGACAATGATTATCGATATATTAAAAGGAAACAATTCTATCAAAAGCATGCACAAATTCTCTCCTTTAATTTCTCTAATTAAAGACATATTTTTAGGTGGTAAGGGATGAAAGAAGGTTCCAAAGCAGTATAATTTGTTCAGATTGTTGGATTAAAATAATTTGTTCATGATTGTGCACCAACTTCTCCCAACACAGCGGCTGTGCTGTGTGAATGTTCTAAGTTCTAATAAAACGCGTCCGTGGGTTATGGCTTATGTCACTTTGACCAATTTGTTACATAAACAAATTTCTAACGCCTACTATTTCTAAGCTGTAACGAATGAATAATTTGAAATTATCACAAAATTAATTAAAAACTCTCGCCCTCATCGCTAATTTAACTAAATCGTAACAGAACAAACCTGTAATTCAGAAAAAGGAAAAAAAGAGGAACGGAGCAAAGCAGAACAGCAGTGGTGGTATTCAATTGATATACGTTTCAGTACGTCAGTGTACGCTGAAAGTAATAAGTAATGATAATACATCAAGTATTTCGTCAACGATGGAATTCACGAGAAAAACGCAAATAAATGTGCTCCAACATTTGCATCAAGGTGTGCAGGCTATCAAAGTGTGTATTCATATGTCAACTTCATTGGATTTGACTTGGTCTCAATTTCAGTGGTGGAGATAAAACAAATTATAAAGGATAATTATGTTTTAGTCCTTAAATATTTTATAATTTTATTTTTAGTCTGTAAATAAAATTTTTAATTCTTATATTCTTTTTAACAGTTATAGTCGCTATTATCAAGTAATAGCATGTTTTATAACATTTCGGTTACATTATCATATCAATAATTTGTTACATTATATTATAAGGAGTTGAGTTTAATTATCATTAGTTTCATTCCTTGGTAACTTTTATTATAAATAAAATATTGTAATTAAATGTAAATATAAATTTTTTTATTTTGACATATTATAGATATTATTCTCCAAGAAGTTTAATAATTGACAGAAACAATTAGATTATTTTCTTATAAAATATAATTTTAATTCATGGCTAATTGAACTAATTTTATTTACTATTTTAAAATGTAAAGGATTAAAAACATTGTTTACACTAGAAAAAATTACATGTATATGTTTTCATCATCTCATTATAACATGTTAAGTTAACATGATTGATACCTCATAAATATGCAATTAATTTTAACCATGAATAAATGATAAAAATATCAACTGTGTTTATTCTGTTGCTTTATATGCAACAATTTTCTATATACATGTATAAAAAGTGATATCAACTACTATCAATATTTTGGTTTATGTTGTTCTAAATTAATGAATCTCAAGCTTTGCAATGTAATATAAGTCTGACATAGACATGTAATATATTTAAAATTTAAACTTGCAAGTACCTAATGACTAATAACCCATTTAGTAATAATTGAGTGTTTCTTCTCATAAATTAAAAAAATATGATTTCTCCAATAAGAATCCAGCACCATCTTTTTTATGTTGTGAATCAAGAGAATTAGAATTAATAAATGTCAAGTATGGATGGAATGGGAACAAGGTAGGGACGTAATGAGGGTAAGGTAGGTTTGACCCTCTCTATCCTTGCCTTCCAGGGAAGTGCAGGTAAAAGTGAATATAAAAGAGTCAGATATGAAATTTTAACCTTGTTTCCATATCTGTCTGGTATTTTTGGATTTGGATATATATATAGGTACCTCGTTATATTATTTTTTATAATTTAAATTTAAATTTACTTATAATTGATTAAATAAATGATATGTTAAATTATTAATTATATTTAATTTATTAATTATTTAAATAAATTATATGTTAAGTGATTAATTATATTTTAGTTTTGATGCTCTCCAAGGGTGTAGATTTGTATATACGTGAATTTTTATTTAATATATAATTATATGTTCCACATAGAAATGAGACAGTGACATTGAAGAGACCAACAAATACCTATTCTCGAGGATGGGGATGGTATGAAAACTAGATTTTTTTTTATTAAAATCGGAACAGAGATAAGATGGTACTTGTGATAACAGACATGATTGTCATCGTGATATAAATCAACAATGTTTAACATATCTAGTACGCAGTTGAATCTAAAAAATTCAATTAATTAAGGTAGAGTCCCTAATTGTTTGAAAAAGACTTAGTTCTTTCAAAAACAAAAGAAGAAAAAGATTTAGTTGTGAGAGACAAACTCTATTTTAGTAATGTTTATTACCTTTCAGAAAAGATTAGTCTCCAATTATGAAGAAGTGTATGTGCAAGGCAAAATCCGGGGGTACGAAAGAGGGTTTTGTTTTCCGGTGTTGTGGGGGCCACGACCTTTCCTCTGTTTGAATCTGATTAAACGTCTCTATAAGTAGGTTGTAGGTCTGTGACCCTCTGTATTGTAAGTAAAAGATCTCAAACGTAGTATACAAGTTCTTCACAACGCAGAGCAGACCAGCATAATTTTTTATGGTAGGGAAGGAATCCATTCTTTTTAAAAATAGTAAGAAGAAAGTTCCTTGCAACTACTTCTTTTTGTTTCAGAGCTGGCTTCCCTCTGTTTTTCAATATTAATAACTAATCACTTTTTTATGCATTCAAACAAGAGAAATTCTAGTCTATTCTATTCTATTCTATTAATATAAAGCTATGTATAAAATGTTATGAACAGACTGGATGAGGAAAGGAAAGAGTCTGCCATAAGATAATTAAAGTCACAGAAATAGAAAAAAGATAATGCTGTAAGAAACATAGTACCACTGTAAGAAACATAGTACCAAGTTGTAGCGGTGTCTCTAGAAAATGATAAACTTATCTGCTATATATAGGCTTCCCCTGCTTCACTCTCATGAAACATCCCCTTCACTCTTCCCAACTTCCCTCCTAATCTAAGATCTTCTGTAACACACTCCAGAAATTTTGTTCCTATATTCATATTCATATTCATTGGCAAGCTTTCTTCACTTTCTGTGAACTTCTCAACATACAGAAATGGGAGTTGGAGGCACACTGGAGTACTTGTCTGATCTAATGGGCAGTGGCTACCACCACAAGAAGAAGAAGAAGCAGTTTCAGACCGTGGAGCTAAAGGTTAGAATGGATTGTGATGGTTGTGAGCTTAAGGTCAAGAACGCCCTGTCTTCACTAAGTGGTGAGTTGCATTCTTGTCATAATGATTGCTATCATGTATTTATCAGTCTTTATTCAACTTTCACATGAACCTGATGAAATGAAATGGTTACTGCAGGAGTGAAATCTGTGGAGATAAACCGAAAGCAGCAGAAGGTGACAGTAACTGGGTATGTTGAACCAAACAAGGTGCTGAAGAAGGCTAAATCAACAGGGAAGAAAGCTGAGATTTGGCCTTATGTGCCTTACAACTTGGTGGCACATCCGTATGCAGTTCCAGCTTATGACAAGAAAGCTCCTCCTGGTTATGTGAGGAGAGTGGAGGTTCCTGCTAACACTGGAACCCTCACAAGATATGAAGACCCTTACATCACCATGTTCAGTGATGACAACCCAAATGCCTGCTCTATCATGTAGACTAAAAAAAAAAATGCTTTTTCGCACAGCATTGTAAATTTTCAAATTTTAATGCAGTGTTTTTTTCTTTTATATTTTTCTTCTTTCTTTTCTTTGTTTGGTCCATTTTCATGTTCTTGCTTTTCTGGAGTGTTGACTTTTTCTTCATTTTTTTTACATAAAAAGATGAGATGAGACGTTGCTCTGATACCGCCTTTAAGGGGCGTCTGCAGGTTACTTCCTCGGAGGATGCTCTCTAGAGCGGACGTTTTTTCTATTTTTTGCTTCGGTTTTCCAGATTGTACACTCTACTTGCCTGCTTGTAGCTTTGCAGTAGGTAGTGTCGGTGGGCCTTAACCTTTACCTTGAGATATGATATTGTTTTAGTTTCAATGTCCTTCTTTCTACCATATCACGTGAATTAAGCCGGCAAGGGTGAAGCGAAATGCTGAAGGAAAAAAATGCCTGCTTTTAAGTTTTTGCATTTCTGTTTGCATGCTTGGAGTTATTAGTAGAGGGTGGGAAAAAAAAAAATACTACAAATGAAGTCACAGAAAGGAAGAATATTTTAACTGTCAAAAGACTCCAAATTGCTTGCAGCTAGGCATTGATAATTTTCCTGTAGTATAGATTCACAGTGGCATTGCATTTTTCCTACCCCGGACCGTTGCTAGTTCCGGAGCACATGGTTCCCAGAAGAAGCTAGAGCAAACAGGATTCAGGAACAACGATGTTCAAGGAAGGCATATCCTTTTCCTCTCAATCAACGTGAGGCAGGAATCAGCTTTACTTTTTCTGCTTTGCCTTTTTCTGTTTCCCTCTCCCTTTACCATATCCTCACAAAGTGTAAAGGCACATGCAACCTCGGGATAGTATAGAGGATTCAACAGAATTACGAGGATGATTATTCTCATTATCATCACCACACCCAACGTCATCATATTGTAAGAAGATATTCAATGGTGCATTTAGGCAAATGCAAAATACGAATACGGATATAAACAACTGTTAAGGTTGAGGAATGCATATACACTTTCCAATCTCCAAACTAGTCAATCATTATCAACTGTAACATATATATTTGCTTGTCTCTTCCAAATTGGAGAGACATAAATTTTAGATATAAAATTTGCTCTGCTTGTACAAACATGTAAAGGTCTAGTTAATTACGTCAAAATCTATTCACATTTCACAATGAACCATTATCGTTCAAAAAGATAAAAAAAACAAAGAAGCAAGAAATTTTAGTTCGGTCATGCTTGTGACCCGATGAAACACTAAGGTCAAGCTACAGTGACTGAATTAGCCAGCTTGTGCCCGTCTAATTTTCCAAACAAATTGAACCAGACACAGAAGCACAATTTGCATTTGAGAAGATTCCGGTTCAGGATATCTTTATGAACATATTTATGTTTTAGATGAATTATCCCCAAACACATTATTAGTCAACACAGCACTGAAATCATCTTTGAACATTTTTAACTACTAATCCCGTTATTCTTCTAACTTACGATCATCCCTTTGCATTTCACTGCTCTAAGCATATAGAGCCATGCCTAAATAAGACGGGATGATCGAAAGGGTAAAGCATATCATGTATTAGAGGTGACGTTTATCATATGAAGAATTAATAAATTTTTATCATTCTGAGAACAGTATTGAAAATTACATTTATACTAAACATATATACTAGCTACATGTCACGAGCAGCGATACACATGAATTATCCAATATATATCACCAGAGAGGCGAGATTACTCATTACTCTCAAAAGGGATATCCAGGTCAATCATGTACAACTCCACTAACAACGAACAGAAACTTAGGTAGCTGGAATCAGAAAGAGATTCTGCCGAACAAGTTGATCCACATTTTCTAGCAAAATGTCCATTTCATTGCTCTAACTAAAAGAAATCAGAATTGTGCCTATTTTAGATTACCCCGCCAGAGATGAAAAGAATGCATACCAGTAAGTGTCACCATTATAATTTAACTTTAGTTAAAGATTTCCCCCTTATACTTTAGGAAGATGAGTGATGTTATTTGTCACAAAATTCAATCATATCACGAAATTTTAAAATAAATGGTAGTGATTGATTTAAACAAATATTAATTAAAAATTTTAACAGTATAAAAGCCGCAATTTAATTGAATTTACCTGTTTAAACATTTCACTTCGTGACAAATAGCATTTTTCTAGGAAGATATGCTAAATTTATAAATACGCTAGTCTACTTCTACCTTCTATTAAACATTATATAATCTTAAATATTACTCCGTCATTAAACAACATGTTGTAAATTTCACAAAGAACCCTGTGTTTACAAAAGAGTCGAAAAATTAAGCAGCCTATTTTTTAACTATGATCACTTGTATCATAAAATTTTAATGATACTTATTACATGTAATCAATACCAACTTCTTAAACTACAAAAGTAGGTGATCAATGTTTTATCATGCAGTTGCTACACACAGTACGAATGCATAAAAACCTTCTGTTACGTGGCCAATGTTAGGTGCCAAGCATAGAGTGTATCTACATACGACAATCATGTGTGCTTGGCTACCATTTCAATGATCTGTTTTAAGAACATAAATATTCTAAGGAGATACGGGAACTCACCCCATGCATGTGCGGTTCATATGCTTATATGTATCAGATCAGTTTTAACTTCCTTCACCTTGATCTGTTCCCGGAATAAATCTCAACAAAATTTATATCATAGAGAAGTGTGGAATTGCCGGGTATATTGCAGTCACCTATTGAATCAGTAACAAACATGTGAAAACTAACCAAGTTAAAAACTTAAGGTATCTTCCGATAATAATCATACACTTAATATGTACAGCTTTTTTCTAAAACAATGAACTAGAAAATCCATGTACCCTGTAATTAAAAACATCAAAATAGGCCTGGAATTTGTTAAATTATCTTACATTTCCTTTTATAGAGCTCGTCCCACGCAGTAGAGGGAGTGCATGTGATTAAATACATGAGCAATCAAATTAGGGTCTTGCCCCTAAGAAACTGATTAAAAAAATTAAAAGAAAAAAGTTTTATTTAGAACAGAACACAATTAATTTTTTACATTAAGGATGTAATGATGTTGGTTAACATTTTTTCATAAAATTAAGCAATGAATAGTAATTTCTCCCTTACTAGTCTTTTGGTGTTGCATATTGGTTAAAAGGGGTTATCTCCATGTTTATGACTAATATAAACAATAGTAATTTCCGAATGCGAAGAAACGTAACCTGAGAAGCATCCCACAGGTTCAGGGCCATATGCTAAGTGGGGAGGAATCTGTAGTTTGCGTTTCCCACCTGGGTACAACTGGTAAATTAGTAAGTCCTCAAAGACACGTGGAAGTGACACGTGTCAGGAGCTAAGAAAATCCTAAAATGCTCCAATTAAATTGGATACCTATCCGCATTGGAGGTACCCCTTCACCGCCTAAAATTCCCTGATCCAGTCCTTTAATGACCTGAACTGAACTCGTAAGTTACAATTACAACATAGCAAATCTATTTTCTTTGGGATAAAAATGAAAATTGTATACCTTGCCAACACCAATGCGCATGGTGAGAGGTCTAGCGCGTTTATAGCTGCTATCAAACACTATTCCATCAGCGAATCTAGCAGTATAGTGAATCTGTAATATGCCACTCATTAATTCTGAATTCATAACTAACATATTTGTTTGCGAGCAGAAAAGTAAGTGAGTGAGTAACTAACATTGATAAGCTCACCGAGTGGAGCTTCGTCACCCAAGCCCTCAGCAATATCGCAGTAACCCAACCCAGACTTAACATACTTGTATTCACATAAAGGCTCTCCAACCGTAGCGTAGTATTCTATTCTGGTGGCGTCCGCGTCCAACGCGGTTAAACCCATAACCCAAGCCGTTACCAACCCAATACCCATTCCAACCAATGGATTCTTATTATCATTCTCACCTCCACATGACGCCTTAGCAAACCTACGCGCTTTGCAACTCTTCTCCTGTCGTTTCCAAATACATGATATCGATTGAGAACGATAAGGAACACCTACACCTACACCTCCACCTACACCGCACCACAATGACACTGCCATTTTTCCTTTCTTTTTCACGTTATCTATTCTCTATTCAACTCTCTTTCTATGCCTCACTCAACATATTATTCTTTTTTTTTTTCTGAAAGGAAAAAACTAAAATATCTTTCGTCCAGATTTTTATAAAATAAATAACCAAAATCAACTCTGTATTTTACATTTGGGCTACAAACATGGTTGGGCCAGGATAACTAAAGGCCCGACCGAATACAAATAATGAATAAAAAAAGTTTCAAGAACGTTTTGATATCTAACAACCACCTAACGTAACTAACAAGCACGCTTCCCAAAGATTCCCTTAACGAACTTTTCAAAACCGTTGCATTCCCGCCCTCACCTATAAATACCTCTGCTTTTCTCAATGGCTTTGTCTCCCACTGCATTCACTCCCAAAATCGAACGATCAGTTCTTCAATTCCCTCTCCACCATGGAAAACTCCTCTTTCTCTATGAGATTCGCGCTCCTATGCGCCATCTCGTTCGCCGCCATACTCTGCGGCCCCAAGGTCACTGCCATCGAAGGATTCGAACCTCCCTTCGCAACCTCAACGCCACCGCCACCACCTACTCCGCACGATAATATCCAAGAACACTCGTTCTTCTCCCACACCGCGCTCCTCCCTCCTATCTTGTCTCACCTCGGATTCCACGAGCTCGCAACGGCGGCTCCATTGCTCTCCGACGCCTCAACCACCGCTTCCGTAGCCTGGACCGGTCCTTCCACCGTCTTCGCTCCCTCCGACGCCTCTCTCCGCACCTGCATTTCTTGTTCCGTTCCGAACCTCCTCCGCGAACACATCGTTCCTGGTCTCTTCACCATAGATTATCTACGGAAACTCGCTTTCGGCACCAAGATCGAAACATTGAGTCCAGGCCGTTGCATCACCGTCACCTCTGACACACTCCGTCTGGACATCAACAGAAACAACACCGCCGCCGTAACAACTGCTGCGAAGGTCTTCTCCATGTTTTAACTTATACATCTTTCGGTTAGAATTAGTTTTGTTTTCTGACGAGTTTAATTACGGAAGTTTGATATTTTCTTTCGTCTTCTTTTGCGAAGGTTTACATCGGAGGCGTGGAGATCACGCAACCGGATCTCTTCAACAACGGCATGGTCGTGGTTCACGGTCTTCAAGGTTTCGTCTCTCCGTTATCTCCGTTCTCGTGCGACGTGGAGAGGATGACCTCGCTCTCCTTTCCGTACCATCCAGATCACCGTTCTGGTCACGGTCACGGTCACGGTCATGGTCACGGTCATGGTCACGGCCACGGTCAGGGTCACGGCCACGGTCAGCATCATCTCCACTCTAACAGCGCCATGGCGCAGCCTACTATGATGCGCCTAATGCTCCGAGACGCGATGCTCAGGCTCCGCAACAACGGCTTCAGCATCCTCGCCCTCGCGATGAAGGTCAAGTACGCGGACCTCGTGACGCTCCACAACATGACCGTGTTCGCCGTCGATGACCTCTCCATCTTCTCCGGTTCGCACGCGTACATCAGCAACATCAGATTCCACATCGTGCCGAACCATTACCTCTCGATTGCGGATCTCGACAAGCTTCCAGTCGGGACTGCTCTGCCGACGCTGGAACCAGGCCAGCCGCTGCTCATCACGACCTCCGGCGGAGGAGACACCTCGGCGCCGATGAGGATTAACTACGTCAGAGTTAAGGTTGCAGATGTGATCCGGAACGTGAAAATCGTGGTGCATAGTGTGTACTTGCCGTTTCCGCATATTAATCCCGTGGCTGCGGCTTATGACAGTGTTTTAGGCGGTGAAGGAGCATCGGAAGGAGCGGGTAGTATTCCAGATTCTGCAGAACAGACGACTACGCAAGGAACGTGTTCTATTCTTGATGAACGTGGAAGTTGCGTCCTGCCTCCTATGACTCAGGTTCAGGTGAAACCAACAGTGGAGATCGAAGACCACCATGGCCTCTGAATAGTGTCATATCCATGATCTCTCCTGACGTGAAACTTGTAATAGTTCACTGACTCTGTTATCGATCGATGCTAGTTCTCTTTTGTTTGAGCACTTGTTGGTATATACTGTTGATTGTTCTTCTTCAATAGAAATTTGTTGCTTCACACTTCACTTAGAGTTTTTTATTTTATAACTGTGAAGCATGCATGTGTCAGCTAATAGATTTTCTCCTGTGGTAGAGTATCTTTTGCTCTCAACTCACTCATATATAGCATGATAAGAGTACGCTAAGACTTCCAGATATATCTGTCCTGAAAGTCCGTTTGGTTAAATCGATCTGTTGACCATGTATTTCATAATTTTCATTACTTGAAACGAGTAAAAGGATAAAATCTGTTCATACATTGAAATAGCCAATAGATGTATGTATTCTCATTCTGATCTCTCCTTCTCTTCCTATATGCCGGGAACTATAGGACATTCAATTTGTCAAACAAGTCTCAATAGCTTTTTAAAATACCTTATCATAACTTATTTTTTCTTTTCTTTTGATATATTTTAGTTATAGAAAAATAATCCATGTAAACCTATGCTTATTTAACACCTATTGAAAGAAAAAAGAGAAATAAGTATATAGATATAATAATAAAATTTATGAAATGATAAAAGAGAAATAAGTATATAGATATAATAATAAGATTTATGAAATGATAAGATAAAAAATATAAAAAATAAGAAGTGTTGAGGAGATATTTAATTTAAATTAAATGATATAAGAAAAATTATATATGTACATTTTATGTGTTAGTACACACTTAGTAAGAAGAAGAAAAAAGATATATAAGTAGGATAAGATTTGTAATCTGATAGCATGAGAGAGATAGAGAGAAATAAAAAGTGTTGATGAAGTGTATAAATTAGAGAGGTATATGTATATAATTATTTATGATATATAAATGTATGATCCTATTAATTATATTATTTCTTATTTTGTAACTTTTTTTCTCTTTCTACTTTTTTTTTGTAAAAATATATTATATAACTAATAATAATTTGAACACTAGAATCCACTTAGTGTAGTAAGAATTGAGATAATATGCGCACCCATTCTTTAGGCGCAACCCCCACGTGAACGTGAACTTGAATGCACTCCATTCATGTCCGAACTTTTCACTATACACTGATTTGTCTTATGCCCATACCTCCCACACAGCCGTGCAAAACGTCTCCGGGAATGGATGGAAGTTAAACTATCGAACTACCTTCCCACTAACGATCACGCCCTTCTTAAGAAGGAATCATATTACAACTCAATAGGGAGGCGCATACGCCATCTTTAAACTATAATGTAATGGTTTGCAAACTTTCAAGTACTTTCAAAGAGTGCATGATTATAATTTTTTTTTGCCATGAACTGCACAAGAAAAAAAAAACCATTCAGCATATGACAATTTTAATACACTTGGACTCAATAAGTTTGGGTCCCACTTTCCTTCCCCAAGCTCAACCAACTTCCCCTTCCAAGGTGCACATGCACCACTTATAAACTCCCCAATACATACGCTTCATTACAATTTACTTTAGCCTAATAATGTTCAAAAGCTTAAAAAAAGTTGTGCTTTGCATTTTAAATTCTTGTCAATGTATTTTTGTCTATTGATATGATTATATTGAATCACGATTTTTTTAGGGAGATTATTGCTATTCTATAAGCAAAGTTGTTAATTAAACTTCAGGTTCCTGATATTTATTTGTTATATGATATAAATAATTATACATAACTTTTATGCTAACTAATTATAAAAAACATATTTTTTATTTTGATACACTAGAATTTAGAAGAGTGATAATTTTTAATTTCTCTTTTTACTTCAAGATCAGTTATATTTGTATTTGATTTCTTTTTTCCCTACACTAAAGATAATATGTTCTTAATTATTATTTATTTACATTTTATCCTTTGATTCAATGGTATACAGAAAATATATAAGTAAATTAAGGTAACATCTTTGAACTTTTACAAGACTACACATAACCCGATTTTTTATTTTCACATACTAACACCCCTTTAATTAAACTATTACATACCATCTCCTTGAATCTTAAATTTGCATACTTGCCCATCTTCAAATCAATGAAAGAATTTGAGTTCTTTCTCTAATAAATTCACTCGGGCATCCACAACAATGCTCTAATGATTATAGGAGTATGTTGTTTCTAGCATCACCTTATTGCTTTGAACATTCCCAATTAGATCGTTAGAAACATGTTTTCCAACATTTTAAGCAAAAATTCTTTTTATTACCCCAAATCCAACATGTCAATTGAAAACTCACATGGGAGGTAAGTGTGTCTCATCATAACCACACTAATTTTCTTTATATGCATAGCTCCAAGAATCTATCAGATGCAATAAAATTATATAGGTGCAAAGACCAGACAATAATTGTAATTGTTAGTGTGGTAATACTTGAGTGAATGAGTTGTGATTCAACGATTTTGTCAATGGAAAAAGGCACTAAAACGGCCTTTGTGATTATAGTGATAAAAGAGTTGGTTGTGATGAGGAGCAATGATGACAATGTTGCAAGAAGAATTGGATCATAAAGGGCAAATGGGGTTAATGCAAGAAGAGAAAGTACATGATGACATTTAATTCAAAGTGGAATGTTCATCAAACCCTTCATAGAAGATCAGGTTCGAGTGACGGTGCAATCCAGTGGGAGATGCTACCAATTTTAGCTTCCTTGCATGCATCTTGCCACTCGAATACATATAAGGCTCACTGGCCCGTGTTTCGAGATGGATCGAATTGGGTACCTAAAGATTGCGTCCAGAGTGTGCACATTTTGAAGCGTGCCTGAGGGCATGTATTGCCATTCATAATCGCGATGATGGCATCTCCATAAGCATTTTGAGAGCTTGAGCTTGAACACTGCCACAATTTGTGTCAATCAGTGAACTGACTCTTCCATTCCACGTCCGACTGACACACATCATCATTATTATACTCTTAATTAAGTGGATCTTAACTAAACCATTAGTATCACACTTAGATTTTTATTGGAGAATTCTTACTCATTTTTTATTTCATACATGTTAACTTGTAAAAAAATAATATGTCATCACTTATTTAATTAAAAAATATATAAACCTTTTCTACAGAATAAACTTTCTGTGGAAGAAACTTTTTACAATTTATTTTATATTTATATTTTTAAAATTTTATATTTTGATAATATAATATATTTTTAAAAATTTTACCAAAAAATTATATTATAAATATGAAATTTAATAAAATATAAAAGTTTATTTAGGGGACACTTTGTCTGTAATAAAGTTCTTGTCATAACTCACGCTAAGTTGTAATCGGCGCTTCTTTATAGTCTGCCTAGCTTGAGATTTAAACTTTACTAAATACATCATTAGACCAAACTTTTTATAAAAAAAAAGACAGAGTTTTTCCTAAAAATGAGACATAATATAATTCAGATAACCTGTAAAAGAAAACATTTTATTTAACTATAGATTAACTGTCAGATGATACGATCTCCTATCATAGCATAAATATCATTCATAAATTCTCAAAATATAAAAATTTACAACATGTACAAACTATAAACTAATATTCACTATATATATATATATATATATATATATATATATCAAAATATAGAGATTTCATCGTTTATCCTGATCACTGACTTTGACTTTACTTTTAATACTACTATAGCTACATAACTGAAGTTATCAAAATACACTCTCCAATGGAGGCCTACCAAAATGATGTACAAATTTCTAGGTAAGATGGAAAATCCTAGGAAATATGTTACTTAAACACTTCTGTATTTGAGGGGAAGAGAGAAAGGAGAGATAAGTCACAAGGACTTAGTGAGAGTATAATACAAAGTGGACATGAAGAAAAAACACATATAACACGAATATTTTTCATTAAAAAAGGATTACAATGATAATAAATAGAAAAAAAATACATAACACATCTCACTTTACAAAAACTAAAATATACTCTCTTGAAGTCTAAAAATATAATAAATATAAAAATAACTTTAAATTTCAAATAACTAATAATGTCACATTATCTCTTCGTTGTAATGAACGAATTTATACCACATCATCTCTTCGTTGTAGTGAACAGAATTATACTACATTATCTTTTTGTTGTGGCGAATGGAAATATATTACATTATCTCTTTGTTGTGGTGAATGTAAAAATTATATATAATTATTAAAGTTACTAAAGTATTCATCAAATCACCAAAAGTAACAAATACTAAGTCAAATTACATAAATTTAAATATTACTCATCATTCTTGGCTATTACTAGAAACCAAATCATCAAAATAACTTATTTAGTAATTACTTGCTTCTCCAAAAAAAATAATTCAAAAGATACCATGGGTAAAATAGCCACTCACTCAAACAGAGAACTTAATCAAGCCTTCCAACACTGTCAGTGGGAGCAACCATAGTATTTTCCAAGGAATCTAAACATTAAAAGCAAGTCATGGATGAGTTAGATAAAATCCCAAATTAAAATGTCTAGGGTTTGTGAGAGAAGCACCATAATCGCAACAATAATTGAATTTCCTACTTCTAATACCTATGTTTTTAAAACAGATCAGTGATCAAACCGATGAAAACACTGGTTTACGGTTCATTGGTTCAACCGTTATTGAATCAGTGGTTGAACCAGTTTTAATAAAATAATATTTTTATTTTTAATGTACTATAACAATTAAGATTCTATAAGAAAAAATGTATTAAGAATGTAATTATAAAAGGATAAAAATAATTTTACTAAATACACCTTCATATTGCTAAGTTTTCTTAATTTTTTAATTAAAAATTGGTTGATTTAGGAAAATGAAGGGTGGATTTAACAAAATAAAAAAAATTAAAAAAAAAAACAAACCGGTTGAACCATTGATTCTTGACCGGTTTTCCAGTTTCAATACTGATTTTTTGTTTCACTGATTTTCGAGGTTGACCGAACCGGTTACTAGACCGGTTCATTAGTTTTCCGGTCGAACCGGCTGGTCCAGTCTGGTTTTGATAACATAGTCTAGTACATAGCTCATGACTATTCTATAGTGTAAAATTACTTGCTTATCTCAAAAGATTAAAGATTTACCTTAAAGAGATCAAATAGAGAATTCTAAAAGAGATGAGAATAATTTTATCCACCTCCAATCCTTTTCCCATGATTATAGAGTTCCAAATATGTAGAAATTTTATGATTTTGTGTTTAATTAAGAAAAACAATAAAAAAAAAATTGAGTCACAGAGAGAAAAAGGATGCTAAATGAAGAGGAGATGATGAGGATGAGAAGAGAAAGTATGAAAAACAACCCAGGGGGAGAAGAAATAGATAAAGAAGGCTTCTCTTTTTTTTAAATAATATTAAAATAATGTTGTTTTTCCTTTTTGAAACCACTGTTTAATGAACAGTGTGTTTCAGTTTTGTATTTATTAATTTTATATTTTTAAAATTTTATTTTAATTACCAAATTTTGTTTATAATATTTTATACTTTTAAAATATTTATATTTATATATAATATAAATCTTATTAAATTTTTATATTAGGAAAATATAAAATTAATAAAATATAAAACAGCCATTGTGTTCTGTAAGTAAAGTTTTATATTTTATTAATTTTATATTTTAAACTTTTATTTTAATTATAAAATTTTTTATAATATTTTATATTTATATTTTAAAACATTATATTTTAATAATGTAATTTATTTATAATATATTTTTTAATATTTTATTAAAACTTTATATTATAAATATCAAATTAATAAAATATAAAACTTTACTTATGGATAAACTGATTCGTAAATAAAGTTTTATATTTTATTCATTTTATATTTTTAAATTTAATTTGATTAAAAAATTTATTTATAATATTTTTATATTTATATTTTGAAAATTTTATATTTTAATAATATATTTTATTTATAATAAAATTTTATATTATAAAATTATAACATATAAAATTTTTTAAAATTTCCTTCTACGAAAAAAATCATAGAAGGAAAAAAAAAATTCTTCTATAAATGACCTATTCCGTTAAACAATTATTTTTAACTAGATAAGTGAAAACATATTTATCTTTTTAACATATTAATAAGGTGAGAAACAAAAAATGGATACATAGAAAATAAAATTTTCTTTCGTTGACATTAACTAATTATTAGTTACCTAATATATATTTTTTCAATTATTAACATTATATTGGGTTTTATTAGACCATAATCAAACACAAATGTATATTAAAGTATTATATTACTATATTTTTAATTTATATTTAAGGCTAAATATTTTTAGTTCATTCTTTTACTATTTTTATTTTGGTAAATTAAGTTTTAAAATTTTTATTTTGGTTATTTTTGTTGAAATCCTTTATGTTTTGGAACATTAAGTTTTGGTTTTTTATGTTTTTGAAGGAATTAAGCAAAAAAATACCAAAATGAAATTATGTAAAAATATAAAAGATGAAAATGAAACTAATTATTAAAACATAACGGACTAAAATTAATATTTATTTCTTTATAAAATAATTTTTTTTATTTTATGTGCACTTTAGCTTTTAAAAATTGGTTTTCAAAATTAAATCAACCATTTAAATCTATAGTTATTAGTCAAATCAATCCAATTAACCAATCTAATCTCATGTTAATAATATAATTAAAGAAGAATGGTGATATTTTGGCACCTATAATTTTCAAATATTTTACTAATACCTCTTATTTTCTCTATCTTTTTTTCTATCACACTTCTTTTCTCTGTTTCAATTTTTTGGAAGTGTATAGATCTTAAAAAACATATAATTCATTGTTCCAATTCCCAATACAAAAGTATTACTTCCTCACATCCTTATTTATAAGACGCCATATCCTAATTCATAAATATTAAAAAAAAAATGGTTTAGCTTATACAAATAAGTATGTATTAAATATATATTTCTTTAAAAAATAGTCTTTTGTTTAATACTTTTTTGTCTCTCCTAAGTATTTGTTATTATAAACTTTCATTTTATAAAAGTATTTAAATAAAAAATAATTATTACATAAAATATTATAAATTAAATCTTATAAAAAACATCAAACATTAATTTTATCGTAACATCAAATGTATATATATATATATATATATGTGTGTGTGTGGGGATTATTATATATACATATATATATATGTGGTTTTTTAAATTACTTTTTAGCTCTTATTAAGTTTTGACAAGTGGATTATTTTATGCTTTTTTGTTTTTTAAGTTTTACTTTTTTTTTTAATTTCTTTTTGTTTTTTATTTATTTTTCTATTTTAATTGTTTTAATTACCTTTGTTTTTTATTTTTTATGGTTTATATTTTAATTTTTCTATATTATTAATTCTTAATTTATTATATTTATTATTTTCATATTATTCTTTTATATTTTTATATTTTTATTTTTTTATCTTATTCTATTTTTTGTCATTTAATTTTTTATATGAAAATTACTCCTTTTCCTATTTTAATTTTTTGAAAATATTTATTTTTATCCTTTTTTGTCTTTTTGGGTAAAGACTATGAAAATTACTTCTTTTTCCATTTTAATTTTATATTTTATTTATTATCTTTTATTATTTTATTTCTTTCGGATTATATTATTTTATGTTATTTTATTATTTTTATATTTATATATTTAATATATTAAAAATTAATTATTAAATATTTGATTATATGAAAAAATAATTTTAGTGTATGTTAAAAAAAATTAATTTTTTTTCTTCTATCTTTTCTTTATATGTTATTTTATTTTTCCATTTTAATTATCTATGTTATTTTTTATTATATTTTATTGTTTTATTTCTTTAGGATTTTGCTATATTTTATTATTTTGTTATTTATATGTTAATATATTTAATATATTAAAAAATTATTATTAAATATTTGATTATATGACAAAATAATTTTAGTGTATGTTAAAAAATATTTTTTAAATATATTTTAATATATTAAAAAATAATTTGAAATTAATTTAATAAAAATATGTTAAATATATTTAATTTTTTTTCAAAAAAAATCTTATGAGATATATTTAATGTAGAAATAATTTTAAATTACAGTAAAAAAGATAGTATCATTCATGGGAATGGAAAATTATTTTTTATTAATATTTATAGATTTTCATCCATGTGCAAATTTTATTTGGCAAAAAAACAAACTTGCATTGTAAGTGAGATTAGTATAAAAATTGACAGGTTGTGAGACATTACTTTTAGTGTCTTAATCAAGACAAAAAAAATATAGGATATAGAGTAATTAATGAAATATAAATTTTATACTTATTTTTATATTTATATATTTAATATATTAAAAATTAATATTAAACATTTGATTATCTAACAAAATAATTTTTTAACAAGTGTTTCCTTTTATCTTTTTATAATATTAGTGAAAACGCAGGTGCTGACACGCCAGTGTATTCAAATTTCTATTTTGATATTTTATAAAAACATTTAAGGGTTTAATTCAATATGCTTGTAATAACATTATAGAATATAAACAATTTACTGTGTCATTTTGTATATAATATGATAGAATATATTTTGTTAATTTGCATATTTTTTTGTTTATGATAACATGATAGAAAAATGTCAGATCATCAATTATTATGATAGATTTGCAATGGAGTTTAAAAAAATAAGGAGAGTAAAGGATTTGAATATATATATATATATATATATATATATATATATATATATATATATATATATATATATAGATATAGATATAGATATAGATATATAGATAGATAGATAGTAGGGTAATAAAGTATGTTGGACATAAATGTTTTAAAATAATTTTGTTATAAGGTTATAAGGTTGGCAAGGGAGAGATTGTGTGTTTGAATCTCTCCTTAATTAACCTAGTAGTTTATTTTTTAATTTTCAAATAGGTATGAGGGTAAAATAAGTATTTTAAAAAGTGAACAATTGGGAATCCCCTTTATTAATAGTATAAATATTATATATATGTATATTATCTATGTTGGATATAAATGTTTTAAAGTAATTTTTTTCTTAAGGTTATAAGTTGATCTAGTTACAAAATTTACATTTGGGGAGGGAGAGATTGCGGGTTTGAGTTTCTCTTATGACAAACTAGTTTATTTTTTAATTTTCAAATAGGTATAAGGATAGAATATATATTTTGAAAAGTGGATATCAAAAGGGGTATTCTTTTTATTAATAGTATAAATATATCTTTTTGTTATAAATATCTTATATAATATATCTATAAGAAAAGAATAGTAGGTGAAAGCACAAATTTATCCTTTCACATGTCTTTTTGTTATATTTTTTGTCTTTCAATTGTTTTTATCTTTCTTAATTTTTTTATATGTTATTTTACTTTTTTATTTTTATTATTTATGTTATTTTATTTATTATCTTTTATTATTTTATTTCTTTTGGATTATGTTATTTTTATATTTTTATATTTAATATATTAAAAAATAATTATTAAATATTTGAGTATATGATAAAATAATTTTAGTGTATGTTAAAAAAATATTTTTAAAATATATTTTAATATATTAGAAAGTAATTTTGAATTACTTTAATACAAATATGTCTAATATTTTTAATTTTTAAAAAATTATCTTATTAAACATATTTAATATAAAAAATAAATTTAAATTACTTTAACAAAAGTGACTTGAATTTAAGCGTTTTAATTTATTTATAGTATAAAAGATAATATCATTCATGGGATAAAAAACTTTATTTGATTAATATTTATAGATTTTCATTTATGTGTAATTTTTTTTAGATTTTAATTGGTATACACTATGAGTGTAAAGATTTTTACACTAACATGCAATCACAATTCTTCATTCATGGTAAATTTGTTGACTTTACTTATTACTACTTTAAAAGTCACATAAATGAAAAGTCATGATTAAATAAATATCAGTGTACAAATCTTTTACTCTCACAGTGTATATCAATTAATTTTTTGAGATATTAGTAAGTGAGCTTAGTATACGACTTGATAGGTTTTGAGACATTACTTTTAGTTTCTGATTTAAGAAAAAAACATATAATATATATATGTTAATTAACAAATATAAATTATATTTAATATATTAAATTTTTCATTATATGAAAAAATAATTTTAGTGTATTTTAAAAATGTTTTTAAATATATTTTAATATATTACAAAATAAGTTTAAATTACTTTAATAAAATATGTTAAATATTTTTAATTTTTCAAAAAAATATCTTATTAAATATATTAAATATAAAAATAAATTTAAATTACCTTAACACAAGTATCTTGAATTAATGCTTTTAATTTATTTACAGTACAAAAGATAATATCATTTATAGTATTGAAAAATTGTGTTTGATTGACATTTATAGATTTACATGTATGTGCAAATTTTATTTGACAGAAAAAAATCATGTGTCATAAGTGAGATTAATATTTGACTCAATATCTTGGGAGTTATTAGTTTTAGTCTCTGACTCAAAACAAAAAAAAATAGCATATAGATGCTGATTAATAAAATATAAATTTTATACTTAATACAATTACATTTTAAAGATTCAAAATTTTTTAATATATTTTTAACATATAGATGTTAATTAATAAAATAATTTTCAAATAAATTTTAATATATTATAAAGTAATTTTAAATTACTAGAATAAAATATGTTAAATATTTTTAATTTTTTACAAAAAATTATCTTATTAAAAATATTTAATATAAAAATAACTTTAAATTAATTTAACAAAAATATCTTGAATTAATTTTTTTTAATTTATCTACGGTAAAAAAAAATAATATCACTAACTGGATTGAGAAATTAAATTTTATTAATATTGTTGGACAAGTGACCTCAATTTACTTAAGAGGGGGAGATGGGTAAATTAAGTAGATCAAATTTTAAACTTAGTTTTATTTTTATTTGATTTTATAATAGAATATTTAAAAATGAATGTGAAGTGTTTAAATATGCAAACAGAATAAATAAATAAATAAACAAGAGTATAGGGAAGAGAAATATGCAAACTCTTTTTATACTGGTTCAGCCAATCCACTTGCCTATGTCTAGTCCTTAAGTATCCCCACTTGAGCTTTTACTACTTTTGTAAATCACTTTACAAATGGATGAATCCTTAATCACCTTGAGAGCCCTTTCCCTGTGTTTGATATTCCTTTATCATACAACTAGTAATCAGAAGAAGAAGTCTCTCCTAAAGAGTAGATGGTAAAACTTGAAAATCCTATAAGAACTTTTCTGGAATTTGCAAGTGTTTGACCAAAATTTTTGTTTGAAAAATGATTGGAAGAATTCGTGTTTTAAAATAAAAGAAAAGTCACTTATTTATAGTGTCAAAACCAAAGTGATGTGCTTTTTCATGAAAGGTTGTAACTTTTCAAACTTTTGATAACAGGTTACTGGTAATCGATTACATGATATAAAATATTGTGCCATTTTATGAAAAGGTTGTGACTTTTCAAACTTGTAATAATAGCTTTCTGATGATTTAAAATATTGTATCATTGTCACTTTTGAATTCAAAGATTCAATAAGCAAGATCTTTGATAATAGATTGCACAACTTGGTAATCAATTACCAGTTCATAATTTGAACTGATATAAAACATATCTTGCCAAACCAATGTTATGCAAATTCGTAAAGATTCTTTTATACAATAACTAAGTTAATTTATTTATCTAACTTAACAGTAATACTTGAATATCTGTCAATGTTATTTGTTCTTTTACTTTCTTGCTTTTGTTTCAACATTTCTTGTTACTTTTTGCCATAAGCAAAACCTTTAATATCTTGGCAATTACAAATATTTATAAATTTTCATCTATATACAAATTTCATTTGACAAAAAAATCATGTATCATGAGTGAGATTAGTATACGACTCAATAGGTTGTGAGACATTATTTGTAATCTTCGATTCAAGACAAAAAAAATATAACATATAGTTGTAAATTAATAAATATAAATTACATTTAATATATTAAAAAATAATTATTTTTTTATTATATGACAAAATAATTTTAGTGTATGTTTAAAAATATTTTTAAATATATTAAAAAATAATTTTAAATTACTTTAATAAAAATATGTTAAATGTTTTTATTTTTTCTGAAAATTATCTTATTAAATAATTTAATATAAAATAAATTTAAATTACTTTAACAAAAGTATCTTTAATTAAATTTTTTAATTTATTTACAGTATAAAAGATAATATAATTCAAGGGATCGAGAAATTGTGTTTCACTAATATTTATTGATCTCCATCTATGTGCAAATTTTAGTCTCTCAATTATCAAAAAAATCTTGCATTGTAAGTAAAATTAGTAGACGACTCGTTAGACTCAATAGGTTAATAGATATTACTTTTAGTCTTTGATTCAAGACAAAAAATATAACATATATATGTTAATTAAAATATAAATTTTATACTTAATACAATTACATTTTAAAAATTTTTATTTCTAGTTTGATGTCTATAAAATCATTTTAATTTTTTATGAAAAAATTACATAGAAACATATGAAATATCTTTATAGATAGATATTTTATTAAAAAATATTCAATTATGTGATTTTTATATGAATCATTTTACTGCATTTATTTTTCTAGAAAATATAATTTTAGTCTCTCAATTATTTTAATTTTTAATTTGAAATATATTAATTTTAATCCTACAAATAATTTTTTATATATACAAGAGTTTTATGCTAGTTAGATACTAAAAGGATTATCCACAACCTCTCTGGTCAAACAAGGCAACATTTCTATTGGGCGAAGAAATGCATAAACACCTATATGTATATAGGAAAAGAGTAAAACATATAAACATAAGAGTTGAATTTTCATGAATTTTACATTGATATTCAATTATTTATAACTCTTGATTTGTATGACTTTTAAAGTATTAAGTGCTAAAGTCAACAAACTTACTATACATGAAAAGTTATTATTAAATGTCAGTGTAAAATTTTTTACACTGATAATTCATAATTCAATTTTTATCTAAGACTACAAAAAAATATGTATATTGCGATCGTTAAAACCCCTATTTGTGACAGTGCAACGTGAGACAGTGGTGGGTGAGAGTGAGAAGTTGAGTGACAGTGTTGTCCCAATGAGAGTGAAAAGTTGAGTGGTAGGTGACGGTGAGTAGGTTACAATGTTATCAGACTCGGTTCAGTCTCTGACTCGGTTAAGGCAAGGAGCCATGGGGTTAGGGATCAACTCGGGGGGTCGATAATTGACCCATACGACTTGAATTATATTAAAAAATATAGATATTTTATAACCTATATAATTTTATATTATAAAAAATCATAAAACAATTAAATTATACCAAAAATCAAGAACACAAATTAAAGAAGTTAGTGTCAAAACCAAATTTCTAGCTTATTTGATGCTAATTTTCATTGCAGAATGGAAATGCAGCAAAGATTAAAGCAAAACGCAAACACAATGAGCCGCAGAGAGTGAAGATTGAAGGTAGAGAAGACTATTAGGGTTTTTTTCCCGATTCAAAATGACGTCGTTTCACCTATTAAGAAATTTTTTTTAAAAGAAAACCTTGACCCCTCGAGTCACTGGATTATCGATTCTCAGTTGAGTCTGACCGAGTCGGTCTAGGTCAATTTGATTCTGATGCATTTCCTATCTGAAGGGCGGCTCAAACCGATTATATGGTCGGTTCTCGGTCAAACTGGCTGATCCGAGTTGAGTCTTAAAACATTGGTGAGTTAGGGTGCGAGAGATAAAGAAAAGAACAGAGAGCGTTCTCAGTTAGATAAGATGCGGGAGTAAGGGTAAGATCAATATACTTTGTGTTTTTTAAATAATTTTTAATTTTATACATCGTGACGGTTCATATCAACTGTCACAATATTTAAATAAAAATTAACTTATATCAACATCGCAATGGTTGATGATGATACTTGTCGCATTTTTAAATAAAATTGCAATAGTTTAACAGAACTACCTCATTAATTGTCACAATTTAGAAGTAATGACGATTTTAGTAGAACTATAGTAATTTTTGGATTGCAATTTTGTTATTTTTGGTAGTGTAAATATAATATATTAGATAAAAAATAGAGATTCTTGATATTCACAATGCATAAATATTAGGCTTAATTGACATTTTGACTTTAATTTTTGTAATTTTAATTTTTTTTTAAAAACAAATGTTAATTGTTAATGTATTAATTATGTTAATAAAAGAATTTGAATTCATGACCTTCTCTTCCTCCCTATTTTCTCACATATAAATTTTCACACCAAACTAACTTGATAAATTTAAAAGAACTTTTAAAAGAACATCTATCTATTGATATATTTAAAGTATGCATAGACTAAGTATGAATGTTAAAGTGTTGACTTCAGTATCCATTATTATAAATAAATAATTAATTATCAAATATTGAATATGTATGTTTGCAGAAATGATAAATCATTACAAGTACTGATTATTTTGTTTCAACATTAAGATGACTATGTCATAATTAATCTTTCATTAAGTTTGATTATTAATTAAAAATTTTAAATTTGAAAGTTACAATATTTTAAATTAAAAATTGGGATTAAAATTTTAAAATTATAAAAGTTAATTTTCAAAATTTACAATTAGACCAAAATATTATTATTCTTTTTGTATTCCAAATTTAAGTTCTCTTTCTTCGATTCTCTCTCATCTCCTCCTCGTACTTTTCTTGATACCGGTTGGCTAGAGAAAATTCAAGTGGAGAGAGGACCATATCTAGGTCAAATTTTATCTCTCTCTAACGCACCTATTTTAAGAGTAATTCTGACTAACAATTACAAACTAAACTCATTCGTATTTTGACGAAGCAATTTTTAAAACTGTTTTAGAAGAATATAGAACTATTTTACAAAACAATTTTAATTATGTGTCAACCAAACAATCTTAACCCTATTCAAGAAAAAAAATTAACTTTGCTGTCTAAAAGAAAAAAAAAGAAAAAGAAAAAAATAACTTAACCTAAGTGATTTTGATAACCACAACTTTTGAGTTGACAATTTTTTTATTATAATGAATTAAACTTATATTATGTATCTATCTCAATTCCCTGACGGATTCTAGCGAGTGAAATGCTTATAGCAACATTAATTTTATTTATATACAGCATGACAACCTTAATTAACTACCAAGGCCTGACAACATCAATTTTTATTTTATATTCAGCTTAACAACCTTAATTAACTACCAAGGCTTAGCAACATTAATTTTATTTTATATAGATAGGCATACAGCTTAACAACCTTAATTAACTACGAACACAACAAAAGATAAAAATAATAATATACAAAAAAAACCTCCTTCAAATTTTCTTTCTTCTTTATCTCCTCTATTCTCTCTCTCTAAATTATGAGACATTAGAAAATTTAAAAACAAAATTTTCAGTTCTTCCATCCTGCGCTTCATTCATGCAACTTAGCTTTTAAAGCAAACTATATTGATCATTAAATTTGGGTTGTAGGAGTTGTAAAACCGACCTGGCCTGGCCCTTACGAAGATAAGCGCCTAACCCAAAGGAAGGAAGAACTGGAAGAGGCTAGATCTTGAGAGGGATAGAGGAACGAAAGCCACCTACTCTTCTATACAACAAAATTAAATTCTTAAATACACACTTATCTTCAGTATTATTCAAAATTGAGTACGTCGCCCTCAAGGACATCACAATTCATGCGCATATATATAAACTATTAAATTTTCCCTTTCGGCACCAACGCGCTTTCCAGTTTCCATAATACATTTCACATTATTACAATACGCCTCATGATTAGCTTATCACGTATGTTAAAAGTGAATATAGGTGTGAAAACCTACCCAAAAAAAAAAATAATCCAACAAAAATGGAAAAGCAAATAACTGTACACTATATTTACCCCCAAAATAAACATGAAGACAAAGTTCAAAGCCAGGTAGGCTCATAAAATTAGTTAAACCGTGTTTTCTGTCCAAAAAAAAAAAAAGAAAAAGAAGAAGTTAAACCGTGTTTATTTTTATATGTTTGACTCAAAATTACGGTTCACCCGTTTAATTTAAAATTTAAACTGTAATCGAATACAAAGATCATAATAATTAAAACCAGATTTTTGTGTGGATTTGCTTGGTCTGAATTAGTTTCTCTTAGTGTGCTAACTGTTTTTCTAAAAGGATAATACTTCTTAGCAACTAGTGTACACCGGTCAATCTTATTATATTTAGTTGGGTCCTATCATTAGTGAATAAAATATTGTTTTATCTAAAAAAAAATAAGACCAGATTAATTTAATTAAAAAGTATAATATATCAATCATGCAATTAAAGAAATATTAATTAAACTAAAGTTAGAACATATTTTACAATATATAGAACTAATGTCAAGAAGCCTAGTTAAAACATATGTGAAAAATGATAATATTTATTGAAAATTAAACTCGCATCACCCACCTCAATTTTTAGAATGTAATTTGTACACATGTTAAGTAAAAGTGACTTAATTGAATTGGCTTTGAAAAAAAAGTGACTTAATTGAATTTGGATCGGTTTTAATATGAAATTTAATCAAAAAACTTTTTAAAATATGTGAAAATTGATGTTTTCTTTTTTAATAAGATATATAATTAATACGGTAATTAAAGTAACTGGTTAAATATACGTGGTTTATCTTCTTTAGGATACGTGATGCTATATAAGTTTTAAACTGTGTCAATCACATTCTTTTTTAACTCCGTAGTTGACTATTAGCTCCGTGATGGATCAAAAGGCAAAAGCTGTGTAGAATGTAAAGTGTGGACCGGTGACGATGATATTTACACGAAAATTACGATACGTATTGATGAAAATGATATATACAACTACAAGATAAGATCACATTAAATTGGCTTCTCAGTCAAACAAATACGAAGAGGATCTATCCAGTGTGTATAGTTAAATCGATGGAAATAAGTTTTGCCTACAGATGGCAACTCATAACCAGAAGGAATCGTTTGTTTCAATTTTCCCCTATACATTTGAAAATTTAATTAATTTCTGCTCTTTTTTTAATTAATTGAATATGTTTTCACACCCTTATTTAAACGGAATATTCTTTGCATGGTTATCAAGATAAATTATCGATGATAATTTTTTATCTTCAATTTGTGTTATTTTTTCTTTTTTTCACTTATTAAAAAATATCATGTTATTTAATGAGTTATATAAGAGACAAAATATTATATAAAAAATTTATTAAATGACATAGTTTTTTTTAATTGGTGAGACAAAAATGAGGCACAAATTGGGGACAAAAAAATTTCATCTCGTTAATTACATCCTCAATTCTTTGCAATTTCGAAAATTGTAGCCCCTAATTTTTAGTTTAAGACATTATAACCCCATTGTTTAAAATATTTAATATTTTATAAACAAATATGAATTATTAATGTGTTGATTTTGCTTGTGAAAATATTCAAACCATGACTTTTCTCTTCCCACATATAGAAATTGACACTAATTTTTTTAAAGGCAAAAATGGTATGTATATTATATATAAGAAAAGGGAGAAACAAAATGTTTCAACTACCCTATACATCCAAAACATAGAAACACTTATGAGAGACTACTATGTATCGTACAACTCCGTATAGTGGTGCAAACCCCACTGCAAACTCCCTTGGATAATTATTTCATATTCAAAAGACACAATCTTAGCTGTTTTCACAATGTGTAACCAAACTTTCATTTATTATGTTGTTAAGATGTTTAATTGTTAGAGTTTAATTAGTATGAACTTTCAATGTAACAAATTTTACACGGACATTCCATTACAATCTTTTATTTATGGTAAATTTTGTCAACTTTACCAATTAACACTTTAAAACTTATATAAATAAAGAATTGCGATTAAATGTTAGTATAAAACTCTTTTACATCGTCAATGCACACTAATTAAAATTTAATTGTTTTGCTATTTATAGATATTTTGTTATTATTTTTATTTAAAGTAAACTCTTACAAATTGAGACTATGAAACTACAACAGATGTGACCATGCCTAACCAAGGACACCTTGAGAGGATATTAGCATGAATTTCATCTTTGGACTCTCAAGAACCCAACGAGGTGCAGACTCCATATTTGTGGGAATGAATCGATTTTCAAAAATGACCCATTTTATTCCCTGCCACAAAGTGGATGATACAAGCAACATTGCAAGAATTTTCTTTAAAGAGGTTGTCCGATTGCATGGTATACCCTCTTCAATGGTGTCAGATAGGGATGTGAAGTTCCTTAGCCATTTTTGGAAAACTGTTTGGGCTAAGTTGGGAACTAAACTTCTTTTTTCCACTAATTGTCACCCTCAAACTGATGGGCAAACAAAAGTGGTGAATAGATCTTTAAGCTCGTGGGCAAGTGATCATCAATGATCACCTCAAGAAGTCTATCTAGGAATGCTCGTGGTTAGGTTATAATAACCAATTATATGTAAGTGGTTATAATAACCATAACTATAATAATTTATCATAACTGGTAACCATTAATATATTTTTAGCTCGTTACATAATTTGATAGATAACCTATTATTTAACTAGTTATTTTTCCATGACTAGTTAAATAATCAATTTTAAAAAATAAAATCATTCTTAAAATTGATTTTTCTACTTAACATGTTTTCCACAAGGATGTGACCAGTGTCACAGAGGTGTGTGAGATACATGAGCAAAAGTTCTTTCTACTCTACATTGTGACCTTTGTCACAAAGTTGTGCAAGATTTGTGGGTAGTTTTTTCTACTTAGTGTATTATTCACATGATCATGGGCACTTCCACAAATATGTGAGAGATGTTAGAAAACATTTTCCTTCGCAAAGTTTTTTCATAGGGAAGTGACTATTGTCACATAGGTGTGGACGGTGCTAGATAGAATTTTTCTACTGAGTGCAATATTCGCAAGGATGTGATGACCTATGTGACAGACTTGTGAATATCATTTTTTTGTAGTTAGTGCTTTTTTGACAAGTCGTCACCAGCCTCACATGGGTGTGAGTAATGTCAAAAAAAGTTTTTCTATCAAACACATTTTCCACAGGGATGTAGTCATTGACATAGAGATGAGACTATGTCATAAAAGGTTATTTGATATATTTAAAAGAAAATTAGTCTTGTAAAAATATTTTGCATTGGCTATTATTACCAACATGTTTTATTGAAAACAAAAATTAAAATATTTTGATAATAATTAAAAATAAGAAATTTAACTATAAGCATTTCTTTAAGAAAATTAAGTTAATTGTATTAATAATGTATATTAAATAAGTCATAATTTTATATTAATATTAAAATAATCAATTATTATATAACTAGTTACTGTTACCTTAATATCAACAATCAAATTATTTTTTTAAAGTTATAAAAATAACTAAAGTAGATTTTACCATCTTTTGTTTAAAACTATATGTATCTTCTCTATAAAGACTTTTGCCTTTGGATTTAATAAAACTATGTGTATCTTCTCTATAAATGACAAAATCTTCTTTTACAAATACTGAAGACCCAATTATTTTGTCAACTGCACCTAGAATTTATTGATATTTTTAATTAGAAGCCTATAATCATTAATCAAGGAACTTCAGCGGAAAAAAAGAAGAAGCCTACAACCAAGGAACATAGCACAAGTACAATTTACAACGTATAACAATGAAGGCACAATTTGTACAATACTTACACATTTTTTTGGTATAAAAAGATACATGTGATAGTATTAAGTTTGGGAAATTGTAAAAAGAATTGAATTAAACCGAGAGCAAACGAATTTGGGGCCAAAAATTGAAAAGAAAGCATGCTGGATTATGGCGTATGAAAAGGTTTGGTGTGACTACAACCCATGATGGATGAAGGGAGGTTCCCAACCCTTTGTATTCCTTCTTCAAAAACCACTCCCATTCCCATATAGAAGTGAGACTCGATATGGCAATGGAAAGCCCACACGCCAGGATTGTCTGTCCTAAACCTTAACGCGGTCCAACCAAAAGGGTGCACCGGAACCGTGTTCTTCATTATGGGGTTCTCCAAATTATACTTTTTCGTGTCATTCTTCACGTCCCACTTTCCCTTTCCATATCCAAGTACCCAAAAATCGTGCCCATGAAGGTGCCACGGGTGTGTCTCACTGTTGTTTACGTTCATAGTGTTTGCATTTTGAAGTATAATATCCACCGTTGTGTTGAACTTGAGCCTATAAATGCCATTGCCAGAAGTGGCATTGGCGTTACCTGACACATTAAAAATGTCATACTCGGTAAAGTCATAACCATCAGGGGGAGAGATGCGGTCAAATGCACCGGTTATGTTCTCTTTGAGGGCAATGAGATAAGGGGTGTGAGGCTGTGTCAAAGAGACATTGTTAACAGACCAATGGCGGTAACCGCTTATGTTGTTCTGCGTGTTGAGGAGTACTATGACTCTATCCGAGGTTGTTGGGGGTTTGTGAATGTACTTTTGGTGTGCCTTGATGGCGAGGCTTTGAGCCAGCCTTGGCTCAACGTCGTCCCAAGCTGGAGGAGAAGGTGGAACCGTTGGAGGTGACCGTTTTGGGTGGTTGGGGTAGTAGTTGAAAATGCCCAACCCTGCTGGGGTGGTTCTGTTTCTGCTTACCACGTTTGAGGTGATCCAATAGTTCCTTGATGGCTCTTCGTCAGTTTTCACTATAACTGAGTAGGTCTCACCGGAATATATGAAGAGGTTCTTAACCACAAATGGTTCAACATAGTGACCATCTGCTTCAACCACTGTCATATTATGCCCCTGCATTCACACCTCAAAACTTATTATCAACGGGCAACAATCAAGTAATAAGCTAAAGAACAACATTTTTAAAAACTTTTTAGCACTATTAATTATTCATAACAATCTATAGAAGAAGAAAAAAAAAAGTTTAGAGTAAATTAAATTTTTGTTATAACTTAAAATTAAGTCATATAGGTTGCTTTTTGAAGAAGTTATTCGGCAGAACTTAAAAGTTAAAAAGTGTAAGTTGACCTAACCTATAGAAAAAGTTTAATTTATTTCACTTTTTAATTTTCTTGTACCTTAAAAGTTTACAAAGAAGTTTATCTAAACAGGGCATCTGGTTACCTCTATTTGGAAGCTAAGTGCTGATAAAGCAGTTAAGCTTGCAATTCTGAGGCGGTATGTTTTTCCTGGAATCACAGTTTGTACGAAGGGAGAGCATTCGGGGTTTGATGTGTCACAAACAGCAGTGCTCAAGCTTGGAGATTCAGAGCAGTTGAATCTTCCTTTTCCATGAATCAGAAGAGACTGGAGAACCAAACACACACAAAGAATAAAACCAACATTAAACAATTGAAGAAAGAAAGAAATGGATGGCAAAATTTGGAATGGCCTCATTAATTTACCTGAGGTTCTCCCACCCATTGAAATGGAATTGCAGACAATCCAGCAACTTGCTCATAAGTGCTCTTGTGGTACCAATCGTTGAGAATAATGCTTCTGTCAAGGTCATAAGCAAAGGGTTCAGGCTCAAGGGGTGCCACGCGAATTAGTCCATATAGCCCCGATTCCCTTTGCATCCCATAGTGAGCGTGGTAAAGATATGTACCAGGCTGTGACATAAAAGATGTAATCAAAATATATATTTGCAACAGTTTCAATGTTATATGATTCATGAAATCGATTGAATATAGCTTACTAGTGCTGGAAAGCGATGTATGAAAAAACAAGGAATTAAATTTTTGCAACTTACCCTGTCTACAACAAACTGATAAGTAAATGTTTCCCCAGGCAATATGGGACACTGAGTTACACCTTCTGTTCCATCAAACCAAGGAGTTCCAATCTGCCACATACACGTGAGTAATCAACTAATCATCAGCACAACAAAAAAAAAATAAAAAAAATCTAAAATGTATTTTTTTAATATATTATTTTGGAGCAGAAACCTGTCTGATCCCATGCCAATGGATGGCAAGGTTTTCTGTCACCAAACTATTGTTAACTTGAACAATAACGGTATCACCCTCCTGTGCCTGGATGGTGGGTCCTGGAGTTTTGCCGTTGATGGTCATAACAAGCTTCTTAAAGCAATCGGGGGACCTAAACTCATACTTAACATTCCATTTGTAATGTCTAATTCTGGCCTCAGCTCTATGGAAATTCCCGAAACTGAGGAACAAACACAGAATTAAGCTTAGCTGAATATGAACCATGCCTAGCTAGCTAGTCTGAAACTGTGAGAGGGCTAATAGACTTATAGTTTAGAGATGTTAGCTTAGGTTATTGAGGTGTGTACATTTTTTGGGGGCAGGAATACCTTTATATAATATAATGGATGACCAGTTGTGTCCGCGGACTTTTCAAACTAAGTTGTTAATAGAAATGTCATACAGTGATATTTTGATCTTTTCGAACCGTGTTGACCATCAGCTAGGTAGCTCCCCCGAACTTTCCACCGTTCCTATGTAAGATTAGAAAACTATAAGTTGAAAATATATCCGGCTTCCCGTTGGTTTCCATGTTTAGAATATTGTTTTTATTTACATTTTTACAATATTTTTTTCTTTTATTTACATCACTTATTTTATCTCTTTTTTATTGTAAACACTTTCATCACTCTTAGGCTTAGCAAAGACACATGTGCAGCCTGTATATTTCTATTTCTATCTTATTACATTATAAACAATTCATTGTGTCATTTTACATATAATAATTTTAATTTATTATATTTTGAAATATATTTTGTTAGTTTTTATATTTCTTTGTTTATGTTAACATGATGAAAAAATGTTAGATTATTAACAAATATGTCATATATGTAGAAAAGGAAGAGAGAAGAGATGTTGAATAAAACTCAAAATGTGAAATTAATTATGGAGAATTACATTTTTTTAAAGTTGGAAAAGTTACATTTTTAAAAAGGTAAAACAGTCATAAAAAATAGACATCAAATAATTCTATTCCATTTATATATAATGTATAGATTTCGTAATATTTATTTTCTCCTTATATATGCATATTGACTTACTCTGTGTTAACATAATTATTATTTTGAATATATTTAAATTTATAAAATTGTTTTTGTTAATTTTTATATTTATTTATTTATGCTAACATGATGAAAACATGTTATATTATTAACAAATATATAGATTTAAAGAAAATAAAAAGAAAAAGATATTAAATAGAATTCAAAATGTGGAATTAATGATGCAATAGTTACATTTTTTTAAGTTGGAAAAGTTACAATTTTTAAAGTGGGAGAAATTTCATTTTTTAAAAGTGAGAGAAATTACATATTTAGAAGGGTAAAAAGTTATAAAAAATAGACATCAAATAATTCTATTCCATTTATATAATATATAGATTTTGTAATATTTATTTTTTCCTTTTAATATCTAACCTTTACTTATGCAGATTGACTTACTCTGTGTTAACAAAATTATTATTTAGAATATAGTTAAATTTATAAAATTGATTTTAGTTAAATTAGTTTTAAGATAATGTAATTTTTATTTGAATATTTTATTATAAATGTGAGTGAAAAGTAAAATTATGTGAAAAATTATTTATTTAATGTAAAAAATATTTTATTTTAACCAAAAATTAATTATGGATCAAAAATAATTTTATATTATTTTTTAATATAAAACAATTCATATCAAATATATATGAAAAATGCTAGAAAACACACTCTGTCACACACTCTTTTGAACTTTGTTCATATGATTGTTTGAAATTTATTAAAAAAATAAGAAATTTTGTGAGTCACTCATATCATTAAATGAGTCTCTCTTTTAATTTTATAAATTTCAATTAATCATAAAAAAAAAAAAAGTTAATATCACTTTGTTTTTGAATTTGCTAGGAGTCATCAATATATATTCAATCAAATTCGAAATTTAAAATAAATTCTGTAACTTACGAAAAATCAGTTTAGAAATAAGGGAGAGGTAGCTGTTGCATCTTGTCGAGCTAATTGAAATCAATCACGATCTAAAATACAGCAGAAGTGCTCCAAAACGTAAAAACCAACTAAACAAAAGCAAATCCGAGCCGGAAAAAAAAAAAAAAAAAACAAAGGCCAAAAGCAAATTACTTTACAATATGGGAGTATTTACCAAAAACGACATTATTTTAGGAAAGGGTAAAAGAAAACATAAAAAGACCACGATTTTTTTTACTTTTTGCATATATTTTGATATTTCTTCTTTCTATTTACATATCATGATATTTTTATAAAATATATAAATATTTATTATTAAAAATCTAAATTCTGCTAAATTTTTATAATATAATTAGTTAGATAGTATCGTAGATTGAGTTGTTAATTGAATAAATTTTATTGTTTAATATAAAATAAATTATAGATTAAATATTAGTTGTTAATATAAAATTATTAAATATGTAATTTGATTAAATTTGATATTAAATCTCAACACTCCAAATTTAAAATTAAAACTATTAATTTTTATTATTTTAATATATATATATATATATATATATATATATATATTAAAAGACATCAAATTTAAATATATTTATAAATTACTTAAAAAATAAAAATTTTCAAATTTTCAAAACCGTAGGAGCAATAACATGATGAAGGACGAAAAGCTAAACACCAACCCCACAACTTGCTTTTTCATTTTGATTTGACAGAAAAGAGATGAAACAAGCATTTTTATATGATTACAAAACTATCATTATTTTTATTATAATTTATTTTGGTTAAAATATTTAAATAATTTTATAATTTGATTTTTTAAGCAACCAAAGAAAAGGAAAAAAATTATCTTTATTTCCTTTCATTTTTCTTTATTTAAATAATCTTAAAAATAAATTTACTTTCCATTTTTGTTTCTTTTTCTTCTTATAAATTCTTTCACTTTTTTTCCTATTGTTTTCTCTCCTAAACTAAACACACCCTAAACTGCTATAAGAAAAATACACCCTAATATTCTCTTAATTTCTATTCGCAGCTTAATATTTTTGTAAATTTTAATTACTTAACCCTTGCCCCTTGGTTAGTAACTTAGTACGACAGAGATAACTAGTCTAGAATAGATGGAAATAACATTGATTGTTTGAGAATAAAGAAGATAAAAATAATTTTAAAATAAATATATATAGAATTTACGGTATTATTCGACATTCATCCTTATATGTACTTTTTTCATAAGAAAAGAATGTTTTATCTTATTATTTGTACGTTGATAGATTCTATATATTTATTTTGTAATAAAGATGATACAATTGATATATACTCTAAGTTTAAGATTTTTATACTCACAGTGACTTATAAAATAGTAATTCTAACATAAAAATATCAATTAAACTCATTAACAAGAATAAAATGAAAGCTAATGTGCTAAAAAACATATGGCTGAAATTGTTCTTAATCAGTGATTCTTGGTAAGGTGCCTTTTCCCTTATATATATATGAAAAAAGAAGTGATGAGTGATCATGGTTTTGGAGAGGAAGGTATTATGATGGCAAAGGCAGGCATAAAAGCCCACATTGCTGTACTCCCTAGTCCAGGCATAGGGCACGTGACACCCCTCCTAGAGCTGTCAAAGCTTCTGGCGAGCCAGCATGAGTGCGACGTGAGCTTCCTGAACGTCACCACGGAATGTTCCGCAGCCCAAAAGCAGCTCCTTCAGTCCCCAAACCTTCCTTCTAATATCCAAGTCATCGATATACCAGCCGTTGACCTTTCAAGCATAGTCAACGATGAAACCCCAGTCCTAACCCGTCTGTGTCTCAACCTACGAGAAAGTCTGCGTCCCCTAAACGCAATCCTAAGCCAACTACCCCACAAACCACAAGCCATGATCATCGACATGTTCGGAACTCAGGTATTTGACTCCATCCCCGACAACATTCCCGTCTTCACATTTTTCACTGCCTCCGCACACTTGCTCGCTTTTTCCCTCTTTCTCCCACAGCTTGACCGCGACGTCCAAGGAGAATTCGTCGACCTTCCCAATCCGGTTCAGGTTCCCGGTTGCAAACCCATCCCAACCCAAGATTTGTTAGACCAAGTCAGAAATCGGAAGATGGACGAGTACAAATGGTACCTCCATCACGTCAGTCGCGTCCCCATGTCAACAGCCATTTTACTCAACACGTGGCAAGATCTGGAACCCCTCACAAAGCACTCGCCGAGCACCCTTTCTACCGCAGCATAAATACTCCACCTCTTTACCTAGTTGGACCGCTCATTAAGGAAAGCGAACCGGTAAAGGAAAACGAACAGGAGGAGTGTCTGGCATGGTTGGATAAACAACCCGCCGGTTCGGTCCTCTTCGTAACGTTCGGGAGCGGAGGCGTTCTGAGCTGGGAGCAACAAATAGAGCTTGCATGGGGCCTGGAACTAAGTGGCGTGAGGTTCTTGTGGGTGGTTCGGGCCCCCAACGAGGCAAATGCAAGTGCGGCGTTTTTTAAGACGGGTGGGGATGATGCCAAGGAGACCTGGTATTTGCCGGAAGGGTTTGTTTGGAGGACTAAAGAGAGGGGGCTGGTGGTGAGCGGGTGGGCCCCGCAAGTGGCGATTCTGCAGCACGCTTCCACGGGTGCCTTTTTGTCGCATTGTGGGTGGAACTCAACGTTGGAGAGCGTGGCGCACGGGTTCCGGTGCTCGCGTGGCCGTTGTACGCGGAGCAGAGGATGAATGGGGCGACTGTGGAGGAGGAACTTGGAGTGGGTGTGAGAGTTAGAGTGAACCGTGGTGGAGGTTTGCTTCCGAGGGATGATATTGAGAGGGTGGTGAGAATGGTCATGGATGGAGAAGAAGGGAAGCAAATGAAGCTAGAGCCACAGAGTTGAAACAAAGTGCCGCCAAGGCCTCAGCCCTCGGAGGATCCTCCTACCGCACTCGAGCTGCCCTGCCTCATCTTTTTGCTTCTTTTCAACAAAATGTTATTAATTGCACCCAAAATAAATACTCACTTATTAGTCAGGATATTCATCCCGTGCTGAGAGATAATAATTTCTCCTAAACCTTTCTAATAATGCTTCAAAAACCTGTATTCCCACTCTTAATTTCGTTCCTATATATAAAAATAAACAAATAAATGTATAATTATAAAGTCAATATATAATGAAGAAAGGTTTACCTAAGAAGTGAAAGACTATCTGTTCAAATCTTTTTAATTAACATTAATAATTAAATTTTGTTGATAATAAAAGTTAATATATAATAAAAATTTTAAGAATGTATTACGCCTATGAAAACTAAATTAACAATGCTTACATGTAAAAAGGAACAAATTGTGAGAATGCATAAAATACAATATACACGTCTTTTTTTACTGTTTACGTTATACATGTTAAGAACTAATAAAGTGAGAATTATAACACCTATGCGTGCGTACTAAATTATAAGTTTAATTTGTTCTACTACAAGAAAAAAACATATTAGCGAGGATTATTACCGACGGATTTAAATCCGTCTGTAATACTATTTTACCGACAATTATTTATTGACGGATATCTATTTGTCAATAATATAACTTTTCTGTCGGATTTTTTTGACTGATATGTGTAAGTATGTAATTAATTGATTTACCAGATTTGTCGACGATCTTAGTCCGTCTGTAGTCACAGAAAGATTTGCTGGATAAAAATTGTTGATATTTAGCGACGAAATATACAGACGGATATTAATGATAAATATTCAGTGACGGATTATACCGATAGATATTTCCGTCGGTAAAATTTGTCAATTAATTATAAGTTATAAAGTTATTTTATGAGTTAGGATTATGTCCAAAACAATTATAAATATATTATGAGATTAGTTTATGTCCAAAAGTTAACATATTTTTTTTTTAAAAAAAAATATTTTTAGTTATTTATTGGAGTTAATATTATTGAAAAAAATTGACTTATTACAAAATCATCCATTATTCTTTAATTTTTAAAATTTTATTAATAATAATTTATTATTTCTTATTTTTACTAGAGAAAAAGTAAAATATATAATAATAAATATTTAAATTAAATAAAAAAATTATATATTATGTAAAATTGAAATAAATAATAATTTTAAACTTTGAAATTATTTTAATAACATATAGTACTGCATTTTACAAAAAAATGTAGTTTATATAATTAAATTTGAAATATTATAAATTTTTTTCAAAAAGAGTTTGAATTTTTTTATAGTTATTAATTTTAAATTTTTATTATAATTTTAATTGTAAAATAACTTTTTTATTTAAATCACATTCAGTCCCCGACAACTCCATAAGAAAGTGAAGGATTTTACACATGAATAAGCAAAAATCATTTATCATTTATAATAAATATTAATTTATATAAAGTTTTTATTTTTACTTATTTTAAACTAATTAATTAATTAATTAATTCCAAATTTTCATGCTTAGTTATTAATAATATATATTAATATCAATTTTCATAATTAGTCATTTTTTAAAATTAATTCATATCACATGTAAGTTTCAACAACAAAAATTCTAATGTACGTCAACCATGCAATAAGCATAAGTCTCTTCTATATCAATCACGTATAGGTTCTAATAAGCAAAAACCTCTTTTACGCTAATCATGCGTAGATTTCAACATACATAAGCCTCTTTTACATCAATTACGTGTAGATTCCACACAACTTAAAAAGAACTGGTCTAGAATACCGTACAATGGGTAGATCTTACAAAACCCCCTAAGACGCCACCATACAATATGATCATTCATGCTCATGTCACAATCACAACAACACTTTCTTTGAGTGGTACTAAATTTCATTCTCAACTGCAACTGAAATAACTCCCTAATACACACCGTTGACTCAGACTATCAATCAATTACATTATTTCAAATCATGTTCATGTTCATCAATACATGACACATATTTACAAATCATACACCACACACCTAATTTATTATCTCTCATTTTAGTCATTATTTTGTGGATCTAACTGTTGAAAACAAAAATAAATATTTTAAGAACCTATTATCCAAAAATAAATCAAATCCAACGGTTAACTAATGTGTAGACATGCAAAACGAAATCTACTACAGTTATAATTAAGATCCTAAAAATACAGTTCTTACTCTAAGTTTATTATCTCTTACTCCAGATATTATTTAGATCATCTTATTTTTGAAAATAAATATTAATATCTTAAGAACCTACTATAAAAAAATAAATCAAATTCAACAGTTAAACTATTCTATAGACACTCAAAACAAAATATGATATTGTATAAGATATTAAAAGTATAATTTTTATTCTAACTCCATTATGTCACTCCGAACGTTATTTTGACGATCCCACCATTGAAAATAAATATTAATATATTAAGAACCTGCTATAAAAAAAATAAATCAAATCTAACAGTTGAACAATGGTATAATTTTATTAGTATTAAAAAATGCAGTTTTGATTTTAATGTCTAATTTTTTATATGGTTTTATTACCTAATATTTTTTTAATATTTTAAAAAGATTAAGTGTCATTTTAAGTTGTTATATAGACATTCATGATATTTCATAACAAATGCAAAAAATTTTAGATATCAAAATCAAAATATAATAGAATTAGGTAAAAAAAATATTTGTAGGTATAAAAAAGTTATTAAGTCTAGAAGAAAGATAATTATCATTATCATTACTTTATACATTCCTTGATATACAATACACACCTCAACAAATCATCTTATTTTAAAAAAAAATTCATTAATTATAGGTGAATATAATGCCAACAATTACGTCATTAGAGAAAGTTTTGTAATATAATGTAATGACTTTTTCTAAATTTTTTAATTGACTAAACGAGATAGCTTTATTTTTTAACGAACTAAATTGAAACTATAAATTAAAAAAACATAAATAAATTTGGCATTCTTAATATATTAAATGAATTTTGATATATTAATGAATCTTAGGTTCAATCCTTATAAATTTGTCTTTTTGTTGGAATTTCAATATTTTTTATTTTGTTTTAGGTCTTTAAAGTGTTTTAGATTGCGTTTCAATTTTTTTAAGTGCTCTAAAAAGTGGTTCAGTGATCCGAAATAAAATAAAAAAAAAATTATTAAGACTTAAGGCAAAACAAAAGTTTTATAAGGACTCACAAGAAATTCACTAATATACTAGGAGTAAAAAACATATTTAAGTCTTAAAATAATTTGTGAATCTATATATTATTAATAAAGGAAATACTCCCTTTTGATGTCTACTTTGAAAAATACCTATTCTACCCTCACACTTATTTTAAAATTAAAAAATAAACTAATTTCTCATAAGAGGGACTTGAACATATAATCTCTTATTTTCTAAACATAAATTTTACCACTAGGTCAATCTTATAACTTTAAACAAAAATTTACTTTAAAATATTGATATCCAACATACATAATTGTCCAATTATATCTATAATGTATAATATATGATATTATATTATATACTATATATTATATTATATAATGGGAATATGAATTTTTGGTGTCCACATTTTATGATTATTTTACCTTCTAAACATTTTATGACTGTTTCCACTTTCAAAGTATAACTTCTTCCTATTAATAGATGCGTATATTTCATGATAAATATTTTTAATAAATATGCAAATACACTAGTACAACAATATTTTCATTTCTATTCAAACTTTCCTCTTTCCAGTTTTTCATATTCATTTCATATTTGACATATCTATTGATGATCTGTCATGTTTTTATCATGTTATCATAAACAAAAATTATAAAATTAACAAAATATATTTCAAAAAATGTTACATAACAATTTATATTTCAAAATATAAAAATTTACGATATTAAATTAAAACCCTACAATTATTATAACATATTAAAATAGAAATGCGAATAAATAGGCTCGACAGCGCCTGTGTTTTTACTAGTTATTAATAAAGGGAATACCTCCTTTTGAGGTTCACTTTTCAAAATACTTATTCTACCCTTATACTTATTTTAAAATTAAAAAATAAATTACTTTGTTATATAAGAAGAACTTGAACCTAGAACCTCTTACTTCCCAAACATAAACTTTACCACTAGACCAACCTTATAACTTTAAGAAAAAAATTACTTTAAAATATTGATATTCAGCATACATAATTGTCTAACTATATCGATAATTTATAATATATGATATTATATTGTATACTATATATTATATAGTGGGAATATGACCTTTTGGTATCCATATTTTATGACTATTTTACCTTCTAAACATTTTATGATTGTTCTCACTTTCACAAATATAACTTCTCCCCATTAATATATGCACACTTTCACAATTTCTACCTTATAACAAATCAATCTTCCTTAAACATGATTAATATATGTAACATTTCATGATAAATATTCTTAAATAAACATGCAAGTAAATAGGTACGACAATATTTTGAGTTCTATTCAAACTCTCTCCTTTTTCCATTTTTTTCATATTCATTGCATAGTTGACATATCCATTGATGATGTGACATTTTTTGTCATGTTATCATAAGCAAAAAAATATAAAATTAACAAAATATATTTCAAAATATGTCACATAATAATTTATACTTCAAAATATAAAAATATACAAAGATATTGAATTAAAACCCCAAAATTGTCATAACATATTAAAATAGAAATGTGAATACACATATACGGTAGTGCCTGTGTTTTCGTTAGTCAATGATAATGATAATTAACTTTTTTATAGGCTTAAATAATTTTTATATCTATAAAATAAAATTATTTTGATTTTCATACCTAGCATTTATTTATATTTTAAATTTGGTATCTATCATTTTTTATTTTTGAAAAAAATATCTATCATAAAAATAACATTGATATTATAACTCAATACTAAGCAATTATGATTTTGTCTGCTTTGTAGCTCATTGGTTCCATCACGATTTTGTGCTGAAAAGGCGACTCGGTGGGTTAAGGAGGAGGATATAAACAACCATTAGCCTAAATAATGTGAAACTTTTGGTGTAACGAAATAGAAATTGTTCTTACCTAAAAGTACCTAAGTACAAATCGCTATCAACCTTCCAAGATGTCTTTGATGAGCTTTGTTGAGCACTCTAGCTCCTTCTAGAACAAAAAGGGGGAGAACCTACAAGAGATGACTCTGACGCTTAAGTCAGTAAATGAGTAAGGTAGAGAAGGTGAAAAGAGGTTGAAGTGTAATAAATTTTCCTGAATGAGTAAATGACACGTACCTCCTACCTTGTATTTATAGTAAGAAATGTAGTTGTTACCTGGCGGTCATTACCTGCTCTCTTTGGTGTATTCCTTTTGCCCAGTGCATTTGGCTTTTATCTAACAGGTACTTTGTAGATCCTGCTCAGCTTTATTGGAAATAACGCTAATAAGTGGTTATATTAATTTATCTTCTTGGTTAATTTAGCTAATTGATTGATTATTTGCAGGAGCTCGGATTTCAGTGGGGCCGAAATCTTTTGTGGTTCATTTCCTCTCTTTGGGAAGGGTTATGTTATATTTCGGATTTCAGCTGTGCCAAAATCTGAAGTCTCTTTATTTGGTGCTTTTATTCTTATCTGAAATCTTTATGTTCTTTTGTTTATGTGTTTTTCAGTTTTCAGCTATGCCGAAATCTGAAGTCCCTTGATGATTATACACTTGCCCCCAAGCGTCAGCCGAAGTGTGAAGCACAAGGGTGGAGTCTTTCTTAAAAGGGGACACCTAAGTCTTTGATTTTCGACCTGAGGCCGAAATCCCTAAGTATAAATGGATGGATTTTTAGGGTTACCAGTTTCGTTTCCCGCCAAGTGATACCGAGGGCGAGAAAATGAATTATCTTCTCTCGGGTACTGTAGTGGAAGTGGAAACAAATAATCGTGTATGGTGGAGCGTTGATCTGGATTAGATCAACGGTGGAGATGAATGTGGGAGTTTCAAAGTCGTATTGCTATTTAAGGGAGGAAGGGGTGACAAGTTCAGTTACACTTTACCATTTGTGTTGTCTTCTTGTGCCGAAATCTCTCTTAAGCTATCTTTCGTCAGTCCTCTTTCTTCCAAGTCAAGTATGCCTCAACTCTTCTATATTTCGGTAAAAAATGTCTTCTCCTTCTAATTTTGAAATCCCTTCCGTAGGAGGGGTTCCGTTTGAGTTTGCCGAAGTCTCTGCTTCTGCTTCAGGCAGCAGCAACAAGTTTGCAACGTACCCAAAAGTACAACCAGATGACACTGGGCCTTCGGGATCGAAATTATTGCCTCATTGGAAGGCTAGTGTTTTAGCCAAAGTGACTAGGAAACGCAAGTTCAAGGGTAATCCTAAAAAGGAGTACCCCCTATTCTGATTCCTTCCTACCATTGGGTAGATGGAGAAGTAGGGGCTTTCTCGTCTCGGTACTATAATAGGCAGATTCTAAGTGATTTGTAAATAAAGTTCAAGTTTGCTATTTTGAAAATTGTGAAGAGTTTCCCTTTCTTGTTCAGCGTTGTAAGGATTTTTCTATACCAAACCCAGATTTTATCTTCCTAGGTTGGACTCTTGAGGATAAGAGTAATTTTTTCTATGTATATGATTGTATGTTTTTTATTTTCCATGTGAGGCTCCTCTTTGATGACTATATTATGGGGATACTTAGAGTGTTGAACTGTGCCCCCATTCCATTGCATCCAAATGCTTACAGCTATATCCAAGCATTCTAAGCTTTGTACTTGTTTACTCATACCCAGGCTACTCCTAGCCTGTTCCTTTGTCATTTCTCTACTCGGCCTCATGAGAAATGCAAATGGGCTTCTCTCTTTGACAAGACCGATAACTCTCTGTTTGTGTCATACACAACTTCTTTTAAGGGTTTTAAGTCCGAGTACTTTGAAGTCATGATAAATCCCGAGGTTGGCTAAAACCATTTTTATGATCAACAAGGAGTTCGACTATTCCCTTTCTACTGGGAGCCTCTGTGTCGAGAAGGTACACAAATTTTCCTGACGACCTCCTTACAGATGAGGATAAGGCTGATGCCGAATTCCTTGACTCTCTCGTGGCTAATGGGAAAGGTTCGAGACTATCCATTCTCCAGGTGCAAAAGGGCCATGAGATTGTGATTATCTTTAACTCATCTATTGGGGCATGAATTAGGTTTGCGTGCTTTTGACATTGAATGCATTTTTTAACAAATGTGACACAGTCTTCTTTTAGTGTTGCCAATAGTATCCAACTCTTAGCACTCTGTTTGCCATTGACCTTGCCCCAAAATGAAAACCACAAATACCCTGATGGATTTCTCTAAACACATAGTTGGCTTCGTCGTCATTTAGGCATTTTAGGAGGGAGGCCAAAAAACTCCTTTTGTAGAGTTCTCTTGAGATAAGGGAGAATCTTGAGGCTTTTGTTCTTAATTGCTTAGCTTTTGTTGGCTCTGACGGTGTCGTCCCATTTCGCAGAAAGTTTATGATTTTGGTATGCCAATTTGTGTCTTTTGTGGATATCGAACATACTGAGATATTAGGGAGGGGTAACTCCAATTGTTAAAAAATGCGCAATTGCCCCGACTTGCAAGAACTGGCGAGCTTTACTAACTGGTCGACCCGCGAGTTTTGTTCCCTTAGTATGTGGAGGACCTCTATCTCTTCGAACTTGGTTTTTTCTTGAGAGAATGCATGATAGTAATGTAACAGTTTTTATCATTAACTTGAAAAGAGCCATTTACTTGCTCTGCCACAATTTTGGAGTCAGTTAGGCACTTGACTCTTGATGCCTTCATGTCCTCCACCAGTTTGAGTCCTGCTAATAATGCTTCATACTCGGCTTGACTGTTTGATGCCTTAAAGCCGAATCTCAGGGACTACTCAATGGTGATGTCATTGGGCCCTTCCAATATGATACATGCTCTACTGCCCCCATTATTGGAGGACCCATCCATGTGCAATGTCCAATGGAAGGCATGTTCCGTAGGCACTAGGTGCAACTCATTTAAGAAATCTGCCAAACATTATGCTTTTATAGGTTTCCTAGGTTCATATCTGATGTCGAATTCGGACAATTCAATGGACCAACCAACCATTTGTCCTGCAAATTTTGGTTTTCGCAATACTTTGGCAATTGGGCAATTTGTTTTGACTATTATGGCGTGGCTCTGAAAATAAGATTGAAGTCATCATGTCGAACTAACTACAGCTAAAACTTCTTTTTCTACCATCTAGTCTCGACATCTTGGAGTATTCGGCTCATATAATAAACTGACTATTGGCCGTTAGGAGTGTCTTATATTACTACAACACTAATTGCTTCTCAGGAGATCGAAAGGTAAAGGATTAATGGTTTTCCTGGATTTGGCTTTATTAACACAAGTGGGAACACAATGGATTCTTTCAGCATGGTAAAGGCTTTTTCGCATTCATTTGTCCAGAGGAAGCTCTTGCTTTTCTTGAAGAGTGTAACTATTGGTTTTTCTATTTCGGTTGTGCGTGAAAGGAATTGAGCCAAAGATGTTAACCTGCCCATCAACCTTTGTACTTCTTTTAGGTTTTTTGGGCTTCTCATGTCTATGATTGCTTGACACTTATCTAGGTTGGCTTTTATTCTTCTGTTGGTTAACATAAAGTTGAGGAATTTTCTGCCTTGCACACCGAACACACATTTTTTTTGGATTAAGCCTCATTGAATGTTTGCGAATGGTGGAAAAAATGTCTTGCAGGTCATGGATATGATGATTTGGCTTTTTTGTTTTGACTACCATGTCATCGATGTATACCTCTAGGTTTTTTCCTATCTGCTCATGGTAGACTTTGTCCATTAGCCTTTGGTACGTGGACCCTGTATTCTTAAGGCCAAAAGGAATCACTTTGTAACAGTAGTTGACAAATTCCATAATGAATGTTGTTTTAGCTTCGTCGTCGGGGTGCATTCGGATCTGATTATAGCCCGAATACGCATCCAAGAAGCTTAACAGATGATGGCCCGTGACTTCATCTACTAATTTGTGTATGCTAGGGAGGGGATAGACATCCTTTGGGCAAGCTTTGTTCAGGTCCATGTAATCAGTGAACATTCTCCACTTACCATTCTACTTTCGCGCCATAACCACATTGGCCAACCATGTGGTGTAATAGACTTCTCATATGAAGTTGGCAGGGAGGAGTTTCGTAACTTCCTATTTAGTTGGTTGTACTCTTTCTTCTCCTATTTTCCTCCTTTTCTGGCTACTGATCACACCCCTTTGTATACATTGAGGCGATGATAGAGAAATTCTAGATCAATGCCAGACATGTCTGCCGCTGACAAAGCAAATAAATTGGCATTGTTTCTGACAACTTCAATTATTTGTTTTTTCTCCTTTTTTGGGGTCGAAGAGCCTACATATGTCATCTGTCCAGGCTTATTTCTAAGTTGAAAAGGTTCCACCTTCTCGGTGGGTTTAGCTTTTTCATTCTCCTCTCCACGAGGATCTAGGTCCATATGAGATTCTTATGAAGTTGTCGGCACATTGTTAACATTATTGAAGGTTAGTTGTTTCTAATATGTTTGTGATCGCAAGCTAGCCAGGTAACACTCCCTGGCTGTTGGCTGATCTGCGTGGATGGTGATTATTTTGTCTCCTTCTGAAGGAAATTTCATAGCTAGGTGGGGGATAGATACGATGGCCCCTAATTTGTTGAGCGAGGGTGTCCTTAAAAAGATATTATATGAGGTGGTAACATGGATGACGATGTACCGAATTTGGATGCTACGAGATTCTCTATCATTGCCGAATTTGGTGTAAAAATCAATACATCATTTCGTAGGCACCCGTTCCCCTGAGAATCCTATGAGGGGATCATTGTAGGGGAGCAGTTGGCCTTCAGATAGTCCTAGCTCTTTGAAAGTTTGTCAATACAACACATCCGCCAAACTCCCTTGATCCACTAGTGTCTTTCAAACGATGCAATTAGGAATCTCAATGCCGATTACCATAGGGTCGTCTTGTTCAGGGTTGACGGCTTGAAAATCTTCATCTGTGAAGGTGATGTTCGATATTATTTGTCGTGCATATTGGGCAACCGAATTGATGGATCTAACTGTTCAGACATGTCTCTTTCTGGCCGAGAGGTGGATCCTCCTCCCGCGAAGCCATCAACAATTGTGTTGATGATCTTTTTATCTTTGTTCTGACTATTCTCTCTTCTTTCTCTTGACCTGTTTCGAATTTGGCTTCTACGTCTGTCGGTTCGTGATCGATAATCACTATGTTCACTTTGCCGAGAATAGTTCTTTTGGTAGTGACTTTGTCTAGATGGTGGTATGTGACTATTGGTCTTGTGGACAAAGTATTTTAGGTGGCCCTGTGATAGAGATTTAACTGCTTGATTAGGTCTTCTATCTTATCTCGTAAGGTTGTACAATCTTCGATTGAATGGCCTTTGTTCCTGTGATACTTGCAGTGTTTAGTAGGATTAACTCTTTTAGGCTATGTGTTTTTTCGGCATGGTTAACAATTCAACTGCCAACACTTGCTCTAATACTCTAGTCCTGGTGGTGTTAAGTGGAGTGTACTGTGTGTACCTCGGCCCTTTGGACAGTCTGTCTGAATACTGATCTTTCTTGTTGTTGGAGTTGCCTTTTTCTTTATCTTTTTGTGAGCTAGTTTGGGCTTCAGCCTGAGCTTTTTGCTGAAAAGCAGTGAGTTCTTCTACCTCAATGAAAGCAGAGGCTCTTCTTCAAAGTTCGTACATGTCCACAAGGGGGAAGTGGATTAGGCTGGTAGCAAATTCTCCTGGTTGTAGATTAACCAAGAATGTATAAAGTGCTACATCAGGGGGTAAGTTCTTTATAGTTAGTGAGGCTTGGCCAAACCGATCTATGAAATCTCGAAGGGGCTCGTTTCTTTCTTGACGAATTGTGGCTAAGGTTGCTGACGTGCACCTATGTGGCTAAGATGTGGCGAATTGGGTTCTGAATCTCATGGACAACGTTTAGAAGTTATTGATGGAATTTGGCAGGAGCTGGATGAACCGATTTAAGGCCTGACCTTTGAGTGACATGGGGAAGATCTTACACAAAGTTGCTTGATTCTTTCTGTACATCCCTACCTGCGTCATGAAAGTAGCTAGATAAACATCTGGGTTTGTGGTTCCATCATATTTTTCTAAGGCAACATGTTTCCAACTTTCTGGTAGAGGAAGATCAATAATTTCTATCGTAAAAGGGTGATGTGGTCAAACTTCTAATATCCCGCTCATGCCCAGGGCATAAGGGGGCATAACTTGGACTAGGGTAGGGATAGGGTGTGCTGAAGGAGGTGTGAAGGGTGGGATTGTTTGAAATGGTGTGGGAACTTCTTTCAGAATTGATAGGGGATTTGGTTGGGTTGGTTGGCTATGGGATGGTTCCGTGGAGTGTCCCATAGATGGGCCGCTGTAGGATGGGACAAAAAATTCATCCTTATGGGACTCCCCTTGCTTTTTCTTCCTACTGACTTCATCTTTTTGAAAGCTTTGATTTCGGAATTCAGCATTCTCACGCCAAAGATCAGCAATCTCCTCCCTAAGTAACCTAAGGACTTCGGTTAAGTTATTCGAATCTATGACATCGGGTTGCCCCGAGATGTGTCTTCATTGTTCTGGTGGTTGATTGTGGGGTGCAACTCCATAACTCCTAGTGATGGCCATTTCTTCGTAGTCTTGCTTGTGGGTTTGAGCCCCATGGTGGGCGCCAAAATGTTCTTACCGAAAAGTACCTAAGTACAAATCACTATGAATCTTTCGAGATGTCTTTGATGAACCTTGTTGAGCACTCTAGCTCCTTCTGGAACAGGAAAAAAGGGGAGAACCTGAAAGAAAGGACTCTGACACTCAAGTTAGTAAATGAGCAAGGTAAAGAAGGTGAAAATAGGTTGAAAAGTGTAATAAATTTTCCTGAATAAGTAAATTGCGCATATCTCCTACCTTGTATTTATAGTAAGAAATGTAATTGTTACCTGACAATCATTACCTGCCCTCTTTGGTGTATTCCTTTTGCACAATGCGTTTGACTTTTATCCAGCAGGTACTTTGTAGATTCTGCTCAACTTTATTGGGAATAACGCTAATAGTGATTATGTTAATTTATCTTCTTGGTTAATTTAGCTAATTGATTGATTATTTGCAGGAGCTCGGATTTCGGTGGGGCCGAAATCTTGTGAGGTTTATTTCCTCTCTTTGGGAGGGGTTATATTATATTTCGGATTTTAGCTGTGCCCAAATCCGAATTCTCTTTATTTGGTGCTTTTATTCTTATCTGAAATCCTTATGTTCTTTTGTTTACGTGTATTTTTCGGTTTTCGACTATGCAGAAATCCGAATTCTCTAGGATGGTATTTTAGGTTTTGGTAATGTGGTGATTTATATACTTCGATTTTCAGCTATGCCAAATCCGAAGTCCTTTGATGGCTTTTTAGATCTTTCTCCTCTTAGTGATTATACAGAAATGATATAGCAATTATGAAAATTATAAATAAAAGACGACGTGTGATTTATAATAAAAATAAGAAAAGAAAGATTAAAAAGAAGTTAAGACATCTCTAATCTAAGTTTTTTATAGGTTGTGTTTAATCTAAGTTAATTTTTAAAAAATGTTATTAGAGATTAATTTACATAACAACGTGAATTTCTTATAGATGTTTTATATATTTTGTGCTAAAAACGATTTTTTATAATTTAAAAATATTTTTTAGCAATAATCAATTAATTATATCAATAATTTTTATTTTAAATTTAATTAATTGAAAATAAAAAATAAAATCATAAATTTATTACATTTTTAATGCAAAATTATACATAAATATTTTAAAATTAAATTGATATGATAATATAGAAGTCACAAAAAATTATTTAATATATTCTTAAACCTTTCCCATATCCGTTTAGTTATTTATATTGCAGATTCTTTAAAGTGAGGTTAATAGTTTTTAGAGTTTAAATTAAAAAACTAAAATTTTTTAAATGAGTATCTTAAACTTTATATTAGAGATTCTTTAAATGATAAATATAATATGATTCTTTTTCTTTCTTTTCTTTCTTTTATGTTTTCTTAAACTAAACATATATTAATTTTTACTCTAAATTACACTTATTTTATTTTTCATTTTTTCTTCTTTATTTTTATTTGTCTATGTTTTTATTCCTTATTAAAAATATTTTTCAATTCTATCTAAATTACATTACACCATCAGTGTCCACCTCAACTACCTGAACTTTATTTTTTCAGTACGTATGAATGAAACTAGTTGAATATTAAATCTAGCTTTTCTTGTATTTTGCTTGCTGGTATCTCAACCACCTGTCAGTTGTTGTTGTTCTAAGTTCCAACTTCCAATATCGGTCAATTGTAGAGCACTCTTAACCTTTGAAATTTATTATTAGACTTTAATGTATTTCTCTCTCATAAATTTCATGCATTTTTATCTCTTAAATTTAAATTAAATTTTATTTTATTATTTTTAGAAATAATATTATAGGCTCTTCAAATAAAAAATCGCTACAAATCATGCGTCCAAACCGTAAAATAACGTAAACAAATAAAAAGAAAAAAATATAAGGTTAAATATAAAAAATAAATTTAAACTTTAGGGACAAGATAAAAATGGCCTAAATTTAAAGAATTAAAAATATATTTGTACCCTCCCGACGTCCTTCAAGACCCGACAACTATCTCGGAAGACTCAGGCAACTTGGGGCCCAACACCTCGACCTCTACACCAGCTCGGTCCTCGACCTCAACACCAACTCAGTCCTCGGCAAGGGCCCAAACCAAAAGCCCATCCCCGTAAAAAAGGTAACTTGGAACTTCCTAAATAAGTTAACTTGGAACCAGACCTTGAGACTTCCTTAAAAGGGGGGCACTAGACTCCCCCCAGATATCTAATTCTCATACTCTTCTTTCTATCGTCTCACTTCCTCATTGACTTGGGCGTCAGAGTGTCTTTTGCAGGTACACACCTGTCTCTTGAAGCCCCGAAGTTTGAGGGTCGAGAGGATACTAGTTCTGCCAAACTCCGATAAAAACAATATCTAAAATTAAGTTATTGATATTGGAATCTTCATATCGTGCAAGTTCACCTTCTTATAGTTTGTGAGCAAGAGTGTATTTGATGATTTTTTTTGTAATAGCATCTGGTAGAAATAAGTTGGTGGGAGTTTTTGTAATGGGTCATATGATGCTTGCATTTGTTGATCATCAATTATGTGCTCTTATTAGAGCTTCTATTATAACCTTAATAGTTTCTAACATTTAGCATATGTTTTTTTGCATGTAAGAGTGTGTGAGTTAGTTACATCATGTGACATTTTGAAAGTCTTTTATATATATATATATATATCTTTGTAAACAGTTTTTATTTACACGATGTATTTACTCTTATTTGGCTAGAGACATTGTTTCTATTTTCTCACGTTCTTACTCTTGATTTTAGCTTTTGTTCTTGCATTGGCGAATCACTTGACTTTCTTATTGTTCTTGTGTGTATCTCTAAGCTAAGAAATCTAACAAGTGGAGCTATTTGTGGGGGTGGCAAAACAATCAAGAAATATTAATGATAATGGCAATGGAGTTCGACATCAAGAAGTTTTCTAAAGGCAACAATTAATTTTGGGTTGTGGAATATCAAGATAAAGGTGATCTTGATCCAATATAGGTGCAAAGAAGTGTTGAAAGAAGAGGTGAACGTGGTGTCACCATCTTTGATGCCGATGAAGAAGAGAAAAATGATCAACAAAATAAAGAGTGTGATTGTGTTATACCTTGAGGACAAGGCATTGAGAGAGGCCCCTAAGGAGAAAAAAATTAATGTTAGCATGTTTGACATTGTGGCTATTCCACCAAGGTAGAGTGTCGAATGATAAAGGTGCCCATGAAGTGTTTGTGGTTGTTGGAGGCGAGAAGCAATGACTTGTACATTCTTAAAGATTTACTATCATTGTGTATGTGTCTATAGTTAGAGCTGTAAAAAAGGGTCAGCTCGACTTGTTTAACTTGACCCACCTCAACCCACTTAATAAATGGGTCAGCCTAACCTGACTCACCTGTTGGTGAATCCTAAAAAAAACTATCCCCACTCGGCTCACCACATGTTGGTGGGTTAAAGGGTTAGCTCACTTAAAATTAAATAAATAAAAAAATAAAAAAAATAAATTTTTTAAAGAAAAATTCCAGATTCAATATAACGATTATTCTGGCAACACTAAACACCTTTTCAAGTGTGTCACATGGAGGAACCCTGACAACGGCAAATGGTGCATCACAGTTCTAAGTCTGATGTGATGATGTGTAGTAGTGCAACTATAAGTGGGTCGCAAGTTGCAACCTCGCGTGGTCAAAGGCAGATTACGACGCAACCTCGTGGTAGTCAGTGGCAGAGTGCTTGCAGACTCACGATTATGAGTGAAAAAGTGCTCACAAACTCAGCGATGAGTCGTTGAGTTGAGGGTGTGCGACACTTGTGTAGCAGAGGGAGTTGCGGACCAATAGTGGTAAGCAATAGTTGTGTGACTATGCAAGGGTAGAGGGTTTCTTTACGAGGGTTTCAGCTTTGCCACTTTTGTGATTTCACTGATTTGGGAATGAGAGTGAATACGTTATGTTTATGAGTTATTTTTTGAGCTTACGGGTTACTAACTCTGGGAATGACTAAGAGTGAAAAAGTGATTTTTTTGTGAATGCATTTACATTGGATTGGACTCGCCAGATTGCGCTATAAAATGTTTTTAAGTTTTATGATATGAACTCATGGGCCAACCCAGATTGAACTCGTGGTGAGTCAGGTCAAAAGTGAGCTGGGTCCAATTTCTTGTATTATTAGCTCATTTTGAAAAAAATTAGCCAACCCAGACTCGTGGTGGGTCGAGCTGACTTGTGAGCCAGAACCCATTTTTTACGACTCTATATATAGCTTGTCAGATAATAGTAAGCAATGCTAAGTTATGGCATTTGAGGTTAGACCATATTAGTGAGAGAGACTTAGTCGAGCTTGAGAAGCAACAGTTGCTGATAGAGAACAAGTTGCAGAAGCTGGAATTTTGTAATCAATGTGTGTTAGGAAAGTCTCATAAAGTGCGGTTTGGGACTGAAATCACACATCTAGCAGACCCTTTGAACATTTGGCACTAAATCACACATCCAGAAGACCTTTGAACATTTGGCATATCACATAAACATTTTTACTTACATTATGCATTTACACTCATTGGGTTAAAGATATTATTTTTGTTTTCTCTCATTTTCACTCTCAATTCTCACTTTTGCTCTTACATTCATGAATCACTTGACTTTCTTATTGTTATTGCGTGTGTCTCTAAGCTAAGAAATGAAACCTAAGTTGTTGTTGTTGTTATTATTATTATTATTATTATTATTATTATTATTATTATTATTATTATTAGTATTATTATTATTATTAGTATTATTATTATTATTAATAAAGCATAAAGTGAAAGTAGTATAATATCTATAATTTTTTTTAAAGTAAAAAAAAAAAGAATTCGTAGATGTAAAATGAGTTTTTTTTAGGCATATAAATGAGTTAAAGTATAAATAATGTAAAATATTTGTATACTTTATATTAATTACAATAACTCAGAATTTTGTATTATTTTTATGGTTTTTAGAATCGAACCGAATCGGTCAGATGAACTAGTTGAACCAGGAATCAGGCCATTATCTGCTCCAAAATTTTCACATAATCGAAGGAGGAATAAATCGGCTTGAAACTGGATGAACCAGAACCAGGAGAACCATATGATTCAAGGGTCAAACCCTTTTTTATTTTTTTTTTTAAAAAAGCAAGAAACAAAACACAAAATTTGAAAATATATGGGTTTTTTAAATTCTAAGTAAAGGAGAAATGTTTATGAAGTTTAAAGTCATGTATGTGAAACTTTTCACACTTACAAGTCTCTTTACCAAACCTTTATCATAATTTAAAATATAAATATATCTCAAAGAATCATTTTATATAGTGTGAGACTTTACTTCTTTGTAATAGTATAAAGACAACAAAATTTAAACTTGATATTGTAAATCATATACTTAACTTATTTTTTCCTTAGTATATTATTATATTAGTAAAAAAATAACATTTTATTGAATCAGATCCACCTCAGTTCAATTGTTATTCGAATGATAATGTGAAATATTTTATAAATTTAATACATCACTTAAAAAAAAATTACATTATATTTTATCGTAAAAAATTAAAAGTGAAATTTTTGCTCTTTTAACTAGTTTATCTATTTTATTATTTTGTAATCTATGTTTTTTATTTTTAAAAATCAAATCGTGACTTTTAAGTTTTAACATGTGATTTCATTTTTAAAATCTCATCCATAATAACGAGTTTCTTTATTTTGATAATTTATTTAAATTGTACAAATTTTAAAATAAATATATTTTTTGGTGTAAAAAATATAATTTATTTTTTATATATATTAAAAATAAATTAGATTGAATAGATATAAAAAGTTCACAAAAAAATCTAAAAATAAAATAAAATAAACCGAATAGAACATCACATCACATAAAGTAGTGTTCTTCCAAATAAAAAATAAAGTAATGTTCTTTACTCTCATCATCTTTGTCAAAAACAAAATATGCTCCATTATCTTTGAAACACACAAGTGGATTGGGCATAGGATCACGCGTTTTCAGTTATTGTTATTTAACTTTTAAATAATTCTATATATTTTTAGAGTTTAATTAATATAGTTAAATAATAAAATTTAAAATATTAATTAATAAAATTAATAAATTTATCATAAATTAAAGATTATGATTAAAGATTAATGTAAATTTTTTTATACGTTAATACATGATAATTAAATTAATATTTTTATTTGAACGAAAATATTAATCTGTATTGTTTTAAAAATAAACAGGTATAAACAATATAGGCAATATTTTTTTTACCTCTATAATAAGGACATTCAAGCAAATTTATAATAATATTATTTGCTTCGAATTAGATTATTCTAATTTGGAATACTTTTAAGTTCGTGTCGAATTTTTTTAAAATATGCTTTTAGTTTTCTTTATATCTTATCACTTTTCAGTTTTCACATTAAAAGAATATACGTAATAATATATATTTTTTACCTTTAAATATTAGCTTGATTTATTTTTTAAGCTGGGCTTTATTTTGTAATATTAATATATTTCATCAATGTGTTATTTTATTTTTAAAATAAAGTTATTCTTTCATTATTATTCTTGTTTCTTATTATTTGTTTAATTATTATATTATCTTTACCCTCTTTTCTATTGTATATTCTTAAGTATATAACATCAAACGTTTGAATCAATTGTTAAGATATTTTCAATTTAATTAAAGGTCTTAAATTGAGTTTAAATTTTGGATATATAGTTACATTAAATGCTTGAAGGGAAAGTCCACTTACAATGATCCTACAAGGTTTGAAAAAAAATTTATAATTATATTTAAATATTATTGAGTTTAATTGGCATATACACGGACAATCAACCATGACCCATTTATGTGACTTTAAAATAGTAATGAGTAAAGTTAACAAATTTATCATAAGATTATGATTAAATGTCAGGATAAAATAACAGTGTATATTATTATTATTATTATATATTTAAATGTTTATCTATTTATTATATATAAAATAGAAAGTAATAAATCTTTTAATATATTTTTCTAGACAAATTTTAATAGAATACATTTAATGCAAACATTATGCATAATAGGGAATCAAGTCATCAATAAACTCTTCATTTGATTGAAAGTATGGATGAAAACAGGTATGTCACGTCAGATAGCTCAACAAGAGTCTAGGGGCTATGGAATGACCTATTTAAAAACTGACTTGGTTTCCTTCTTTGATAAAAAGACTAAACTAAGTTTTAAAAACGTATGTTTAATTAAATAAGTTAGGTTTAAGCTTACAAAAAAATTTTATTAGAGCTAGGAGGTCAACTTATTTATTTATTTAAATATAATAAATATTAATTATATATCTAAATTTTATTAAATTAATTATGTTATATTATAAATGAAATAGAAAATATTTTGAATTTTTATTTGCTATTTTAAAATATGCATAATGCTATTGACCTGTTTAAAATTTAGCTTATTGGGTTGTTTAAAATTTGATCCATTAGTCCATTTACATTTCTAAATATCAAATAGGCTAAGAGAACATAATAGACTTTTTAGAAAGGTGGAGTTCTATCTAAAAAGAAATTTTTTTATTCATAACAGGTTAGACTTATGTCTGAATTAGCCTATTCACACCTCTAATTGGAAGTTCCTAAAATTTGAAAGAAGGAATTGAACAAGGTTGAGTGATTGAGTCTGGTGACTTTTTCTTATTCTAGATCATTTTATTTATCTAATGGTCCATAATCTTTAATTACTTGAAAAGTTTCCCTATAATTTAATTATTAATTTAGTTTTTATATTTTATATTCAAAATCCTAAATTATTGAAGGGGAAGATTAATTGATATAAAATTATTTTAAAATTAGGAAATATAATATATGATAGTTCTTAATCTGTAAGATTTTTTCCCAGTAAAAAATTATGACAATTTAATATTTGTAAAAAAATTCTAGGTCAATAATTTTTTCACAAACTTATGATAATTTAATATCACTAGTTTAAAGTGAAATAACTGTGGTCTACATTATTAACTAAATTTTTATAATTTTAAAATGTAAAAAGATATTTAAAAAAAGAAAATTTGAATATAAAAATATAGACATTAAATTATTCTAACGTTTCAAAATCAATAAAAGTTATCAAGTTACTAGGTCACAGTTTAAAAAAATGTTTTCTATTTTTATTTTCTGAAAACTGTTTTTATTTTTAAATTTTTAACATTTAAAAAATATGTTTGTTTTCGTTTAATATTTTTTATTTTCAAAAAATCATATTGTTAAATTTAATCAATTTTATAAAAAATAATATAAATTATTTATATATATAGTTTAAAATATATTTATATATTATTTTTTTTATAATTACAGTATTATTATTAAGTTTTAACATAGTATTAACTTTTGAAAATACTTAAAACAATTTTTTTTCTGTTTTCAGTTGTTTTTTAAAAATGTTTTCAATGAAAAATGTTTCCTAAATTACAATCAAATATATTTTCGCTACTTCTTTCTATTTTCTCTAAAAATAAAAACAAAAAAATTTAACACAAACGTCACTTAAGTTACTAGATCTAAATTCAATTTAAAAGTGTTTTGTCCAATTTAGATGGAAAAAAGAAGGACAAGTTTGTATTGGTAAAAAACTAAAAATAGTAATTTTATATAAGTTTTTATTTAAATTATTTTTATCATTTCAAATATAATTTATTTTATAAAAGAGTTACATTTTATTTTCTTAAAATCTTATCGTTATACTATGCAATAACTCAAGATAAAATTTAAATAAAATGGATGACTATTAACTGTCTTAGAGTTACACTGTTACACTTAAAGTGAGTAAATATTTCCTAGTATAAATTCTACCTTTATATATTCCCTTGATTTTAAATTTTAAGCTAGATTTTTTTATGTTTCAGGTTGTTATAATGTTATGTCTCGGTACAGCATTTTACTTTTCTAAAAAAAATATTCTTCCATTATTATTTGTTAGAATCAAATACCCTTATTTTTCTTCAATTTTTTGTTTTGTCTTATCTATTTTTGGGGCAATTTCTTTTAGCACCCCCTCATTTTCTATTCACACCTCTTTAATGTTTATAATTTTTTGCAAAACTCCAAAATACCTTCATCTCTTTTATCCTAATTTTTTTTACAAAACATCACCTAACTTCACCGACACCTTTATCCACATTTTTGAAAGAGCACTCTCATCTTCTTTGAACATACATGACAGAGGAAGTTTCTAAAAATAGAGATGAAAAAATATATATGTTCGAAGAATGTGAGGTTGCAAAATGGAGAAGGTAAAGTAATTTTTCAAAAAGGTTGGTAGAGGTGTGCGTGTAGTCATAAAGTTGGGTGATGCTTTATAAAAAACTTAAGATAAAAAAGGTAGATGGTGTTTTAAGATTTTGCAGAAAATTATAAACATTAAAGGGTGTTAATAGGAAATGAGGGGGTGCTAAAAGAAACTGTCTATTTTCTGTTTCTATTCTCATGCTTATCTATATATTCTAGGGTATTGCTTTATGCACTCATTGCATTCTCTACACTTGTTGTAATATATGAATATTTTAAAATAGCCTACACCCTTTCCTTCACCCTCACTTGCAACCCATACCCTTCCCCTGCTTATCCTCCCTTCTACCACTTAGACCCCATTACATAAATAGGTCTAAATGATAGGTTCCAAGTTAAACAACAACCATTTACATAAGAAAAAATCTTTAAAAAAAATATATCTCCTTTAAACTTAAATATAAAGAAAAAATATGATTGCATTTAAATATAAATAAATGTTAACTACTTTATCTTATTTAATAATACTATTAAAACAATATCTATTAATTAATTAGTATTCTATTTTTAATTATTTTTTTATTCATAATATTAAGTTTCAATAAAGATATTTTAGAAATAACTTTAGTTTTTCATCAATGTTAATAAAATTTAATAATGGTAGTTAAGAGCATCTCCAATAAAATATCAAACTTTGTAATCTTGACTTATTTTTTATGGACCCTTCAATGTCACATCACTTTCAAGATTTATCTCATTTTTTACTCCAATAGAATATCAAACTTTGTGATCTTAAAATATTTTTTATATATAGGTCTCACATCTAAGAAAATACAGAATGAAAATGATTGTTTCTTGGTTTATGTTAATCTTTATTCTTGAGCAATCTTGTACAAAAATTAACTCTCGAGATCAAGCCTTCAACTTCAATAACTCATCTTGTGGAAAATTGTAAAGTTTGGAGCTGTAAATACAAGAAAACTCATGATAATGTTTTGTTTTCTTAGTTTAGAGAAAAAAATTAAACTAGATCAACAAATTTTGAGACAAAGTACAATTCAAATTAACTAACAAGTTAATAGTACAAAGTATGAGATCTAGTCTATTTAAATAAAGTCTTGAATTTGAGTATTAAAAATTTAAAAAAATATAATTAAAAGGAGAGACCAACTAGAGAAATGGTGAGTCGGTTTTCCTATGAAAATTAAAGCGTCTATAATGCCAAAGTAACTTTTTTTTAGTCTCACAATTTAACAATTACTTTTTTTTAACTTTGTCCATTTTTAAAATTAATAACAATAACTCATTATTATTTTAAATTATAATCAATTTATTTTAAATTAATAATTATTGAAAGGTGTGCTAATCTCGAATGGATATTCTGCAAGATTAAGTGAAAATTTTCTCCTTTCCTTCTATGATGGATCTTGGGAAGATTATTGTCACAACTCACAACCCACCCAAGTCGTGACTGACACACATACTATTTCTCTATAGTTTGACTATCCTAAGATTTAAACTTTGCTAAATAAATCAATAAACCAAACTTTGAATTACTAAAAACAATAGACAAAGTCTCAACTAAAAATATGACATACCAAAATTCAGGTAACCTGTAAAAAGAAAACACTATATTTATTTACATATTCAGTTCATAAAGCTCTCAAAATATCAAAATTTACATAGTTGTCATTTATACACTCTTACAATATCAAAATTTATAGGTGCAAAATTCAAACCAATATTTACTATATATCAAAATATAGAGATTATCATCTATCTTTATCCCTATCATTAGCTTTGACATTACATCTATTACCATTGTAGTTGCATAACTAGACTTACCAAAATACACTCTTCATTATGTCAATGGAGACTACCAAGAGGATGTACAAATCCCTAGATAAATATAGCAAATCCTAGGAAGTATGCTTCTCAAGCACCTCTATATCTAAAGGAAAGGAAAGAAGAAGGGGTAAGTCACAAGGAATTTGATGCAAACCAAGTTGCACTCCCTTAGATCTTTCTCTGTGAGGCTCCAACTCACCAAGAAAATGATGGATGGAAGAAAGGAGAATGGAGGTGGTGGCGCCACTCTTAGAGAGATATGCCAAAATTCTTGAAGCTTGCTACAAGGGAAGGTACCCTTGATAAAAGCCAATAGGAAGAATCCTCTTTAGAGGGAGAAAACTCAAGACACTACTAGATTGAAAGCTCTCTTAATTGAGTCTTATGTGATTCATTCAAGTGTGAGTACAATGAGAGAAAATAAGAGTGATAGGGGAGAGTGGCGTGTGGATCTTGGAGGAATGGGCCTTGATTAATTAGCTTGATTAAGTTAATTAATCAAGGATTAAACTCACTCTAGATCTAATTACCCACTAAACAAGGGGGTTTGTCTCCTTCTCTTCTACTAGGTGCCACATAGGGGGCATAAGAGGAGTTCACATGTTGGTCATACTTTTTGAGTGTAAAGGGAGATACAAAAACAAGCCAAGGGATATAGTTATCAAACTGTACGTCTAAATGAGTTCATTCTTCATCTATACTCACTCCACATACTAACTAATGACACCTATTGTTAAAAAATTAAAAGGTGGTAAAAAATACATGCCCAAAAATACAAAGAAATTGCTAAAAATATTTACAAGAGAACATAAGAGACTATGACCTATGGTCTTCACTTCAAGTAGGAGTTAAGGTCTTGCATACTCCCTTTTTGCTATGTATTCCTCTATTCTCTTAACAATGGCCTTAGTGATAAGACCTTTGTTAGGTAGGATTGCATCGGACTTAGTGAGAGCATAAAATACAAAGTTGATAGGAAGGAGAAACAAAGAAACAAATATAGCACAAATATTTTTCATTCAAGAGAATTACAATGATATAAAAAAATTCATCCCACTTTCCAAAAAACTAAAATGGGTGGGGCGGACAGACCTACCATATTAACGATGAACTAAACTTTTTGACCCGTCCTGCCTATAGGTGGACTGATGAGCTAGCCCACTAATTTTTTAATTTCAATTTTTTTTGTTTTTTATGTTTTTCCAAACCGATTTTTTTACCCAAATATTAAAATAAAAATATCTTAACCAAATTAGTCTAAAATTATAAAGTAAAGTAGTAATACTAGAGTAAATTTCTAATTTTTATTTCTAATCTAAACTAAATTTTAATATAATTTGATTAAATTATAAAGTAAAGTAGTAAATAGTAAAGTTTGATTGTTTAATTTATTAATTCTCACTCTTTTAATTTTTAATTTTAATTGATTAATTATATTTTATATTTATAATATAATTAATATAAAGAAATAAGGTGGTAGGCTGGTAGGCCAGACCACCCTGCCCCACCTCTAACCTGGTGGGTTGTCGGCTAGGCGGGGCTGGCCAAAATGAGCCAGCAGACCAACCCTACCTCGCCCCACCAAAATTGTAGCAGGTCAGCTCGTCGGGCTTTACCCACTTTGACATCCCTAAATTATACTACATCATCTTTTTGTTATGATAAATAAAATATTATATATAATTATCAAAACTGTTAAAATATTTAAAAAATCACCTAGAGTAACAAATAATCAAGTCAAACAACATAAATTTAAATGTCATTCATGATCCTTAGCTACTAATAGAAATCAAAATAACTTATTTAATAATTACTTGTTTCTCCACAAAAAAGAATTCAACTATACTACTAGGTAGAGTAGCTACTCACTCAAAAAGGAAACTCGGTCAAGCCTTTCTATACTTTCAAACATTATCAGTGGAAGCAACTATGGTATTTTTTAAGGAATTTAAGCATTAAAAGCAAAATACTGATAAGTTAGATAAAATCTCCTAAATTGAAATGTCTAAGATTTTTTAGAAAAACACCATAATATTAATAATTAAATTATTTTCATCTAATAGTCATAAATAAGCTATGATATAAAATTACTTATTTACCTCAAAAGATTAAATATCTACCTCAAATAAATCAAATAGAAAACTCTAAAAGAGATGAGAATGATTTTTCTCCACTCAAAACACTTTTCCTTATTATTGTAGAACCCAAGGATATAGAAATATGATGTTTTGCGAATAATTAAGAGAAATAAGAAAAAAAAATGCAGTAATAAGAGAGAAAAAGATGAAGCTAAACGAAGTGGAAAACACCAGGACAAGGAAAGTGTAAAGAGTGGGTATAGGGTGTTGGAAAAAAAGAATAGGAAAGATTCTTTTTTAAGTATTATAATTTTAAAATGAAACAATTCGTTTCACTGTATCTTAAAGTTAATATGCTGTTAGCCACTGAAAAAAGTGACAACATGAAAAAATCAAATAAAAAAAATCAAGGTAGAATCAAAGAAAAATATTTATATAATATGTAGAATTAAATGTATAGTTAGTAATTTAAAAAAAATCGTAATATTTTTAAAAAACAAAATATAAAATTATAAAAATAATGTGTAAATTAAAAAATAAATTTAAAATTTTATCTATTTAAAATAAAATAAATAATTATTTAAAAGAAATTCATAATAATTTTAAATGATAATAACGATAACAATAATTAAACTATGATAAAGGAGATAGTGTTGCTAATAGTCATTTATAATATGCAATTTTTAACAAACTAAAAAGAACCTGAAAAGCTAATTACAAAGAATAATTTTAATTATTATTATTATTTATTAAATAACTTTCAAATACTACAAATTATGTGTGCTGCATGGGTTAAGACACTAGTGTTCTACATTTTGCTACTACCGCAATACTTTTCTTTTCTTTAACGAGGTCCCAGTTTTACAACTTTAATTAACTTTAAATGTTTTATTTAAGGTGACAATTTCTTCAAGAATTATCAACACTAATTAAATATATAATTTGATAAATAACATCAAACTTTTAATTTTTTTTATCACAATTTGCATTGATATATCTAAAACTAACACACCCCACCTCTTATTTTCTAAATTAGGCCAATTTATTAATGTTTTGAAAATCAAATTGGATCAACTAGAATATTAATGAACTGGTTGGATAATCAGTTTGATTAATATTGAAAATTGGTCAAATAAATAATTGATATTAAAATTAAAAAAATGTCATGATCAGGTAAAATTAGTGGTTCAACCAATTCAACTGGTTCACAATTATTTTTAAAAAAAAAATGGATGTTGCTAAATATACTCCTCATTTTCCTAAGTCAACTCTTTTAAATTAAAAAATTAATGGAAATGGAGATTAACTTAACAATATGAAAGTGTATTTAGTAAAATTGTTTTTTTACTTTTATAATACATCTTTAATAAATTTTTTTCTTTTATAATCTTAATTATCATAGTACATTAATAATAAAAAATACCATTTTATTAAAAATAGTTTAACCACTAGTATAACAATAAATCATAAACTAGTATTTTCCGTGATTCGATTATCTGTCTAGTTTTAAAAATATATACCAATTTACTTTGTAGTGTTAAGTCGAGCATAGTAATTATTATTTTAAATTTTAATTCATATTAATAAATATTTATTTAAAATATAATTATTATATTTTATATTTAAAAATAGTTTTTAAAATTTTAAAAACTAATAATATAATTTTAATAATAATATTTTTTAAATTTTAATTATGAATATGTAATAAATATATTATAATATTAATTATTTAAATTAAATTATGTAAATTTAAATTTTAATTAATATTAATAATATAATTTCAGAATTTATTTTAATATAATTATTATATTTTTATTTTCTGTTTTAGAAATTTCTTGTTTTAGACATATTTCTAAAAAGTTAAAGATTTACATTATTAATATTAATTTTTAAATTTTAAATATAATAATATAAAATTATTTTATTTCAAATTTTTAAATGTATTTTTATTATATTTTGTAAATAAAATATTATAATCCAAAAACAATAATATTATGTAAAAAATTACAAAATAATAATAAATATATGTGTTATGATTATTGGTAAGTAAGTGATTATTAAATTAATAAAGAATGTTTGTTTACAAATATAAGATTGACCCAAATGTTGTTGTTGATACAATGGTGCAACGACAAAGTGCATGGTTTGCATGTACTCCTGAGTTGATGTTGGCGTATCACAATCAATGTCAAATAATTGACTCGTGAAGTCTTGTTTAGAACATGCAACTAAGTGTCGACTATTGCTGATAGGCATGAGTAGTTGTTGTTTGATTGAAGGGTTGTTTTGATGAAGTTTAACGAATACACCTGTTGAAGGGGTTGCATGCTTCTAGAATGGTGTGTGAGGTTTATGGATTTTGGTCACTTTGGGATCAGTTTACATGATTAGATGAGACGACTTGATATATATACCTCTTGTTTTAAGTAATGGATTTACCTTGTTATTGGTTATAAATAATAAAACAAAGTAAAAGAAAAAAATAGGAATGAAGAAACAAACTCAGAGCTATGTTTAAGAAGTTGGTAAAATTGTTTCAAAAGGTTTGAAAATAATTTACGGTGGGATTTTGCCACAAGGAAGTGTTCTTTAATAAAAGCTTGAGGGAGAAGCTTCCACTACAAGAACAAAGCTTGTTACCGAGTATTATTACAAACAAATTTAAATTCGTTGGTAGCATTGTATTATCAACAGAAATAAGTTTGTCCATATTTAGTTTTTCCGACGGATATATATTAGTATGTAATATATTAATTTGCCGGCGACAATGATTTGTTGGTAATTACCGGCAAATATAAATCGTAGATATCTAGCGACATAAGCTACGAATAGATATCAATGTTAGATATTTAGCAACGGGTTAGACTTATAAGTTAGGATACAATGATGAGAAATATATTATTGGATTACTTTATGTCTAAAAGTTAACATAAAAAGTTTTCATAAGTGTTTTATTCTTAAAGTTTTACAAAAAATTACTTTTAATTCTTAAAGTTTAAAAATATTTTTTTAATTTATAATTCACTTTTAGTCTTTTTTTTCCAGTTTACATTATTAAAAAATTGTTGATGCAGAACATGTTTTTGTATTCGTGAATCACTTTACTTGTCAACTAACCTCCTCAATTTTCAATTTCACATCTAGTATAACCAAATACACTAAAACTTATAAACGAACAACATTAATACAAAAAAAAAAAATTTTAGGGACTAAAAAAATATTTTGAATTTCAAGGATCAAAAGTAATTTTTTGTGAAACTTTAGGGACAAAAAAATTACTTAAGCCAGATAAAATTACTTTTATATAAACTTTCCTTTATGTCATATTTTTAATTATTTATTAGAATTAATATTATGGAAAAATATTAGAGTTATTATAAAGCCATCCATTATTCTCTGATTTAATTTTATTAATAATAATTCACTATTTCTCACTCTTACAAGAAAATAATAAATATTTTAAAATAATTAAATTATATACTATGTAAATTGAAATAAATAATAATCTTAAACTTTTAAATCATTTTAATAAAATATTATCTGCATTGCACAAAATAAATATATAGTTTATTTAATTAAATTTGAACTATTATAATTTTGTTTCAAAAAAGTTTGAAATTTTATATAGTTATTAATTTTAAATTTTATTATAATTTTAATTGTAAAATAACTTTTTCATTTAAAACTCAACAAGTTCACCTTACTCCATGAGAAAGCATATGATTTTATATCTGAATATACAAAAACAATTTATCATTTACGATAATTATTAATTTATATAAGTTTCTATTTTTACTAATTTATTAATATTAATTTATTAGTTCCAAACTTTCATGCTTAGTTATTAATAATATATATTAATATCAATTTTCATCATAATTTTTTAAAATTAATTCATATCATGCGTAGGTTTAATACGGAAAAAGACATTCATCTATGCAAGCCACACATAGGTAGCATGTTACTATATAATACATTTGAAAATTTTGTATCTAATGAAAGTAGTTATGCATGTGAAAAACTTAAATAAAATAAGTTAATTTTAATATATAAATATTCTTACTAAAATTTGAAAAATTATCTTTTTCTTTTGAAATTCACTCAGCGAATTCATCTTATAAATAAAACACAAATTTTAAGAAGGCCATAACTCTGAATTAGGATATTCTAAGAAGGATAGTTGTCACAATAAATGTATTTTATATTTCAAATATTTTATATAATCAAGTGTTATAGTGACTACATTTGGTTCACAAAGTTTAACAAGATTATGGTTCTTTATGTAAGATTAAAATTTTAAAATTTTTTTTGCATTTTCATGAATACTTTTGGTTAAGGAATTTGGGGCTTTGCACCTTATAGAACACCCTAAACTACCACTATGCAATTTGTTCATTCATGTTTTTATCACAGTTATAACAACAATATCTCATAATGGTACTACATTTCATTCTCAATCAGTATTGGAATGACTCCCTATCACTTTTGACTCATACCATCAATCACACTATCTCAAATCATACTTATGTTCATGAATACATCACACACAATAAATCCTACACCATACAACCTTATAAATCACACATATTATCTTAACATCATGCTCACACCCTCAACACATCACGTGTATTTATAGATTAAATAAAACACTTCTTGTTATACTTATTCGCAAAACACAAATTCACCACAGTACCAAACATTCTCAATATATTTATCCATAAAAGAATTTTTAACATATATTATGACTAATAACAAAATTCAACATTAATACTCACAACCTAAGTCACCATGATATTATTCTAGATCAAGACAACCATTCATTTAAAATAGATAAGTAACATAAGATCCTAAAATAGTTAATTACTCGCATTTTATTATCTCTTACTCTAGACGTTATTTTCATGATCCAACCATTGAAAATGAATATTGGTACCTTAAGAACTCATTGCTGAAACATAAAGCAAATCAAACGGTTAACGAGTTCTATAAACACTCCAGATGAGGTTTGCCACAAGTGTAATATCCAAAAATACAGTTCTTAGTCTGACTCTATTATCTCCCACTATATAGATTATTTTGATACCGTTGAAAATAAAGATTAATATATTAAGAACATACTATAAAAAAATACACCAAATCCAACAGTTGAACTATTCTATGACATTGAAGACAAAATATGCTACTAGTATAAGATCCTAGAAATACAATTTTTACTTTGACTCCATTATCTCTTACTCACGACATTATTTCAATGATTCCATCGTTGAAAATAAATATTAATATATTAAGAACTCACTATCCAAAAATAAACCAAATCCAATGGTTTAACAATTCTATATATTTTCAAGAAGAAATCTTTTACTGATATAAGATCTTAAAAATATAATTCTTACTCTAACTCCATTATCTCTCACTCTGGAAATTATTCTCATGATCTCACCATTTAAAATAAAGATTAACATCTTAAGAACTCATTATAGAAAAATAAACTGAATACAACAATTGAACAATTCTATAACGTTTAAGACAAAATATGCTACTGAGTATAAGATCCTAAAAATACAATTCTTACTATGACTCCATTATCTTTTACTCTGAACATTATTTCAATTATCCCACTATTGAAAGTAAAAATTAATATCTTAAGGATTTACTATCCAAATATAAACTAAATCCAATGGTTGAACAATTCTATATATTCTCAAAACAAAATCTGTTACTGGTATAAGATTCTAAAAATACAATTCCTACTATAGCTCTATTATCTCTCACTTCAGACATTATTTTGATGATCTCATCGTTAAAAGTAAATATTAATATCCTCAAAAGCTATAATCCAAAAATACACCAAATTGAACGATTGAACAATTCTATAAATGCTCAAGACAAAATTTGCTATTGCGTATAACATCCTAAAAATACAATTATTACTCTGACTTTATTATCTTTTACTCCCGATATTATTTTTATGATCCCACAATTGAAAATAAATCTTAATATATTAATAACTTAATATCCAAAAATAAATCAAATCTAGCGGTTGAACAATTCTATAGATGCTCAAGACGAAATCTGTTATCGATATAAGATCCTAAAAATACAATTCTTACTCTAACTCCATTATCTCTCACTCCGAAAATTATTTTCATGATCCCACCATTAAAAATAAATATTAAAATCTTAAGAACTTACTATCAAAAAATAAAATGAGTCTAATAGTTGAGCAATTTTACCAACGCTCAAGACAAAATCTATTACTGGTTAAAAGATCCTAAAAATACAATTCTTACTTTAACTCTATTATGTCTCACACCGTACATCATTTCAATTATCCCACTGTTGAAAGTAATTAATATCTTAAGAACCTATTATACAAATATAAAGCAAATCCAATGGTTGAACAATTCTATAGATTCTCAAGACAAAATTTACTACTAGTATAAGATCCTAAAAATACAATTCCTACTTCAACTCCATTATCTTTCAATTCGGACATTATTTTGATGGTCCCATCATTAAAAGTAAAGATTAATATCCTAAGAAGCTACTGTACAAAAATAAACCAACTTGAATGGTTGAACAATAATCGTATTAAAGTTTTGTCACCTATAGGCAGTCATCCATCCCTTCAGTTGTTGTACCCACATCTTCTCCATTTGTTTCACTTAGACCATCCTGAAATGTACTCACACCTTCCCAATATGTACACATACCTTCCCCACCAGTTGTTGCACTCACACCTTCTCCACCAGTTGCACCCATGCCTTTCCCACCAGTTGCACCTACACTTTCTCTAGATGTAGTCTCACTTTCCCCACTTGCACATACTCCATCTTTAACTACTGAGGTTAATAATATCCATATACTTAATGAAGATGAACTTCTACCTAATGATCATGATACCATTCAATCTATTGTTGAAGGGTAAAAATTAATTATAAATTAGATTATTTATATACTTATAAATCAATGCATTATCTTTTAAGTTTTCTTTAACTAATTTTCTTTTTAGATTGGTTCCATCAAAGGTAGCATAAAAGACTATCACCTAGACAATTAAACAACAATTTCATTAGCCTTAGGCTACATAAGGAGTGACTCCTAAGAGAGAGCGAGATATTTTCTTCTAACGCTTTAAGTAACAACAATATTTTTTAGGAAAATCACATAGACAATCAACATTGAAATTATCAATAAAATTTTTCTTTATTCTATTTTAGGGTGGTTACAAAATTTTAATTTGATATGTTGATTATATTTTGTATATACTATTAACCATTATTTTTTCTCATTATATGCAGAGGAGGGTAATTTAGAGACTCGAACATGAGGAAAAAGTTAAAAGGATTTTTCATTCAAAAGCCTCACATAGACTTTCAGAGATGTTTAGGGAAGCTCGAAGAGATGAAAAAAGGCCATATTGGATTGGAGATACATATGGAATATATTGTTAGAATAGTGGAGGGTATTTACACATGTGGCTTCCTTAGTGTGCAAGATCATGCCATGCAAATGGTACGAACATTAAATACTACATACTTTTATAATGTGTAAATTAAATACTTATATAATAATCTATTAATTTATACTATTTTTGTTTATAGATAGAAGAGTTGGGTCAGTCTTCACATATTGATGAGGTATTTCAACAAACCCACTTATGGAGGATACAAGTTAGTTTATAGATGAAAGATCTCGAAAAAGACATATGGATCGTTTTATCTTTAATTTTCTATTTTTTAATTACATTAATTTTTACTATATTTAAAATTTTCCTATGTGTTTTAGAATGAATTTAAGACTCAATTATCTTGGACTAAATCCAAGTCTGCCTCTTGTGTGGGTGACTCTGGAACCACCCCCTTACACCCTAGTAAGGAGGAGAAACATAGAGTCTGATGTTGGTTAGCAACCATTAGTGGACATAATAAGGGATGAGTCTATGATACTAGGAGCGTTGGTAATAATGGATTTGCAAATGAGAACAACACTTTTTTGAGGCATCTTTTGGCCAACCACATAATTCAGAAGACTATATCCAATTGAAGCAATAGGTTATCGAAATTGCAAATGAAATGCAATCGTTTAGTGACATGAAAATTGAAGTGTAGACTATTTCTAATGTTGTTTTCTATTTATCTCAATCAATGGGTCAAAATAATGTTCAACAAGAATCAACTGGAAACTAGCAAAAACTCAATATTTGTAATCAACAGCAGAATGATGAACAATAACCTCAACATGACAATCGACTGTATAAAGATGGTAACCAAGAGCATCAAGATAGTCTTAGACATGATGATTATTAAGTTATGTAGGAGTTGGATATTTCCTTAGTGTTGTTTAAGAATATTTTATAATGGTTTAATTTTTAGAACTTCTTTTGTGTTAATTTTAAGAATGCTTTGATTAATATTTTGAAATAGCTAATGATAACTCATTGGGATAAATATTTAGTTATATAATATTTTATAAGAAATTTATAAGATTGTATTGGATTTTATACAGAAAACACCAAAAACCAAATAAAATAAAATTAATAATTATTTAATTACCGATGGGTTTATCCATTGGTAAAACCCATATAAATAAAGTGTCATAATCCATGGAAAATCTGTCAGTGTTAGATATTGATTTTAATTATGGATTTTTCGATGAGAATTACTTATTGATAATATGTTAATAACATATACAGAAGCTACCTTCGAAATTTTTTTGATAGTAATGCAAACAAACTTTATGTAGGGAAATGAGGTCAAAAATTTCCGACGAATACTAACATCCATCAATAACTATTAGCTATAACGCTTTTACTAACGAAAATTTTTGCTCGTTGAAAATCTGTCGGTAAAGTTATGTTACCAAGGGCTTTTTAGCTTAGCGATGGATTTCATCCATAGGTAATGGACATTTTTCTCATAGTGTTCTCTCCAAGGATGAGGTCGTGTAAAAGGAGATTCAACTCTCACTAAAGATCAAATTTCATTAATGAACAAATATGTTACATGTTGTGAGGTAAATACTATTGATAGAATTAGGAAACTTGGGGTGAAATATTCCCTAACCAAGGTTAGGTTGATCAAACCAAAGTTAAGGTAACTTAAACATGGTTTAGTTTCCTTGGATTGCTAAACAATCCAATACATATAATGTGTGAATTACATGTGAAGAGGTGTGTATAGTAGAAAGAAGGTGTAAATAGCAATTATGTTTTAATGTGACCAATGGGGTGTGAATAATAAGGAGAGAGTAGAATTTGAAAAGGAGGGTCTTTTGTAAGGTTTTGTTTTACTTGTTATTTTAAAAGTGCATGAAATAATTAAAAAGGGAAATTAAATTCAATGAAGTATAATGAATTAATTAATTAATTATGGAATATTTGGTTGTGATGTTTATATATATGTTTTTATTTTGTTAAATTGTGTTTATTTATTTATGAATGTGTTTGGATTAAGTGAGTTACAAGTAATGGAATAGAGGTGGGTGAGTTTAGTAAGTTAGGAGGTGAGTGAAATAGATATTTTTTTATTGAGGTATTTGGGTTGGTGTTACAAAAATCTAGTTAGAAGAGGGTGCAATTAGCAAAAATTAGAAATTCTAAATACACCCGTCGACCTTTATACATCTTATTCTTTCTTCTTCTATCTTCTTTTTCCTTCTCAGATTCTTTCTCTCTTTCTTTGCCCTTTTTCCTTTTCTTTTTTGCACACCAAAGCTCCTTCATGGCTAGCTAAAAGGATTTGTTCCATTTGCCATCATCTTGATTGTGGATTCTAGTGGGTAAGTAATTGTTCTACTTCTTTAGACCATTTTACTTCTCTTTTATGTGCATGCACATCCATTCTAGGACGATCAACCTTGAAATCCCAATGTCTTAAATTTTCTTTGGTTTTTATGGTTTTTTGTTTGGTTTTGAGTGATTTCTTTAATTGAGAAACTAATTATCTTAAGGTGTGATTTTGGGTTTTTCTTCCTCTACAATTCAGCTAAAAGGAGAACATAGGTAAGATAAGCTCAATCTTGGTTTTAATTTAGGAATTTTTTATTTAAAGTTGAATTGATATCATTAATTGTGAATGATTGATGTTTTGATCTTGATTTTTGAGTGTTGAATAAATTTGTGTTATTTGCAATTAATATGATGTATATTTGGATTTGTTGAGATAATGGATTGTTGATTATAGGTTGTTACAAGGAGGTAACTTAGTCTTGTTTGTAGGGACGACAATTGATAAGGTTTAGCTAGATACTATGATATTCGTTCTTATACCTATGTTTAAAAAATATACTCATACTCGGCCTTATACTCGCGTGGGTAACAATTTTGATTCTCATCCTCATACCCATTAGGTACCTATATACCAATACGCACACCCCACACCCGCAACCCATACTTTGCTTAATTATAGAGACAATAAATCAATATCTTTTACTTTTACGCATAAGTAAACATAATATGAAAAACGAGTCAACATAACATAATACATAGAACAAATTATAAAATATTTACTTAAGTTTTATATGATTACACATAAACATAAACTTATATTTTTTACCATAACATTCAATAATCTTAAAAGTTTATTAAGGGTTTTATAAATAAATTAATTTTTTATAAAATTTGTTTTTATTTATTAAATTTTTTACGTAAAATATATTATGTCTCTTTCATTGTATAATTATATTACTTATCACAGATTATAATATAAATAATATTTTCAGCAATATTTATCACATAGAATTATAATTTTCTTATATAATATAATTATATTAAATAATATTATATATAGTGCAGGGCAGTGCTAGTTGGTTACTATAATACCTATACTTGCCCTTATATCCACATAATTTTTGCGAGTTCGAACCCACCTTTGTACCATACCCATTTTTGCAGGTGCCTATAGGGTTTGAGTCCATTTTTTCATCCCGATTTTTTTGAGGTGCATTGAATTAGGGATACATATAAGATCATTATGATCCTTGTGCTAAGGTCGAGCAGACAAAAAAGTACCTGAGGGATATACTCATATAGTAATTGGATCGGTAAATGCCAGACAACAGTTGGGTATCAAATGAGTATACTTAGACTTTAATTAGTTGTAAAAAATATGTCAAGTAGACGTCAAACACCACTTGAGAGAATTCATCAATTAGGCCCCTAGTATTCGAATTCAATGAGTTTTCCAGAAGGCATTGTGTCACATTATCATGTTGTAATGATTACTTTTGTTCAAGGAAAATATTAGTATGTTTGACTATTTTATCATGATGTTGATTTGATATTGATAATTGAATTATGATATAATTATCTTATGTTTATTTTAAAGAACTTACCTTTGTTTGTGTGCGTTTGTGTATGACTGTTATAATTATGTTTTTTTTAACATAGGAACAAATGACATTGCTGGTACAGAGAGTTAGGATGTGCAAGAATAAATAAGAAGTTGACCATTTTGGAAGTTTTATTCTGTTTTGTAATTTTATGGTTGTTAATATATATATACATACATATGTACATACATACATATACATATATATATATATATATATATATATATGTGTGTGTATATATATATATATATATATATGTGTGTGTGTGTGGAAAGTATATCATAGTATTTTCTATTTGGGTATGTAAATGTATAATTATGATAGAACCTTACAATGTATATTTGAATTGTGAATTCTACTTGTTAGTGTCTTAGCATAAAGATTGAAGATTGGTGCATTAGTGTATTATGATGGTTTGGATTTTATACAGCAGGTGATTTGTGGAATCTATAGTCTCGCTGAGCGAGTACTTTCGCTTAACATAAAGTTTCTTCTGTCAAGAAATTTAATGGCTTTGCGTTCAGTGACAATTTCTTGCTTGGCGCAAAGTTTTCTCTACCAATTTTTCTATTCTTTTTGCACTTAGTGAAAGTATCTTGCTGAACGACATTCCTTCGTTAGAACTCTATAACTTTTAGACATCTAACAAGATTGCTTGCGGAACAAGGTGTCCATTAAATTTTATTTTCCTTTGATTTGTTGAAATTTTAATAATTAATATATTTTGATGTAAGAGGAATTCTTAGTATAATACTTTGTATGTGTTATATAAAGATTTTAGGTTCGTTACAACTCTCTCTTGAACTTAACAAACCAACTTAAGTATAATTAAAGCAAATAACTTATTTAGCCTTCAATCTAAGGTCTATTACCCTAAAAACAAAAGGACCCTACAAATTAAGGTTAACTACAAAAAGTCAATTATTATAATATAATAAAGGAAAGACTATCTAATATTCTATGCTCACATAAGCTTGCGCCTTCTAATTTGGCTCTAACTCTTTCTTCTTAGGTTCTTCTAAATATGACTCATGTAGTATGTCCACATGATTTATTCCTCTTGAAATCTTCTTTGGGTAGATTGCATCAATACTTATTGGTATGACACGATAAGGAAATGTACTAAGTGTTCTTAATACCATTCTGTATATTGTTATGTGTGCTCTAAAGCACCAAAATTTGGATTGCCCAATGGCCATGTAGCACCATTTCTTGTTTGTTCCTCCAAAATCCAATCCATTTAGCATATGTTTCTTCCTAACATCTAGAACTATGCCTTGGCATATCAACCTTGTGTGATTTATCTAAGTTGAGGTGGACAAAGAACATCTTGACACAAGCTGAACTCCACCATTCATAACTTATCATTCACAATTTAATCATACCAATGAATTCTCTCACAACTAATATAATAACACTTGATTGAACATAACTCTCTTAATTGGAAAAATTAGAACAATTTAAATCATAAAATGATAATTTCTTAGTGAAAAAATAATGACATATCGACACGTAGGTCTCGACAGGATGACAAAAGATAATTTAAAAATCAGGGGAGTTGTCACCAATGTTTATAGAGGAAAACATAAAAAAACTTACAAAAGAAAAGATGGCTTGTGAAACCAAATTTTGAATTCGGGAGTCAATTACGTGTAAGGAATGCATTAACACCCTATGACGTTCGTCATAATGAGGGATTACCTCTAATTAATTAAGCAAATTATTTATCTTTTAAAATATTCATCTCAAAGTAAATAAAAAAGGGCTTTATTGTGACCATTATTATTGTTGTTATATTATTATTATTATTATTATTATTATTATTATCATCATCATTGTTGTTGTTGTTGTTATTATTATTATTATTATTATTATTATTATTATTATTATACGTAACCATGTTTTGATATTTTTAAACAAAATAAAAAGGTTAATATTATTTATTTATTAGCTCGACGACAAGAGTGATCTCCTGCTCCTACGTATCTACAGATATAGTTCTTCTTAAGTACATATGTTTTGACCTATTTTATTTCTAGTTAAGCTTAGAGTCTCTGAACTATCACAACTTATATGTCCCAAAATTTAAAAATTGAGAGAGGTGTATACCTAAGCCAATTATTGGAATATTTTTATATTTTTAAATATTTTTTCCTTTTAGAAATATAATTTAACTAACAACTTTACTTTTTAGAGACAAGATTTAAGACAAAAGATTGTCACAACTTATGCCTCAAAATTTCAAGATTAAAAAGATGTCTCATCTAGTTAATCCTTTAATTTTTATTTGGAAAAAAAACCATGAAATTATTTTAATCTTTCTTTCATTTCTATATATATTTGTTATTATTAATTTTACTTATTTGGTCAAAATTTTGCATCAAACCTCTCCAATATAAAAATTAATATTAAACGTTAATCTAAATTAACATACATGAGATAGGATTAAGGGACATATAAGGAACTAAATAAACTTGAGTAATTAAAATATATTTAGAAATAAAAAAGAAAAGGTTGAGAAAACATCTAAGATTTTGCAACTTCCATTAATCAACTGTTATATCTAATCAAGACTTAAAACAAGCATGATGGATGATAAAAAAATTTTATGTGCTAATATAAAAGGAAAATGACATGTTTGAAGGTTTCAAAGTTATTAAATGAACAAACAACAATAAAAGGCAAAGCCTCGTCATAATATTTCAAGATAATGAAACATTATTCACATTCATAATAATAAAATGACAAGGATTAACAACAATAAGATGATCTCACACTCAACAGAGAGTGTGCACAATCAGTACTAAGGGAACAACCTGTATTTGGTGCAGTAGTGAGTGTTGGCTTTTAAGTATGTGAATGCCTTGTTGTGTTGTGGTGAAAGTGAGGAAAGAGTGTGTTGTTTATGGATAGAGAAAAGAAGAATCAAAAGAAAGAAGGATTTCTCCCCTTTAGTGAACTTGGATCCCTTATTTATAGCCAAAATTTGGGCACAGTCGCTGAGCGAATGTTCCTTCACTGAGCAAACAAAGTCGCCTCTAAAGGTTCCATCTCTTAGCAAATGTGGTGTTTCACTTGAGTGTTTGCTCAGCGGTGGCTCTTTCATTTAGCAAATGTGATGTTTCGCTCAGCGAAGGTTCCATCACCTAGCAAATGGTAAGTGTATTTCAACTTCTTTTCTGCCATTTGCTCAGTGAAAGAAGCTTTGCTAAGCGAATTTCTGAGTCTAGATAGGTTCACTAAGCAAAATGTCCTTTGCTTAGCGAAACATCCCTCGCTGTGTGAAACATCCTTCGCTTAGCAAATTCTAAATAACTCTCCTTACAGTTTTCTTCTTCTTATTTTCCTTTTTTGGGTTAAAAAACCCTATTTTAAGCATAATAACAAAATTCAGATAAAATTGGGTGTCTAAAACATAAATAAAGTTTGTTAATAGTAGATTTTATAATTAAACACAACAATATTGAAAATGTGATTTTTAAGCAACTCACTTAATTGCTTTGTGTTAGGATTTGCTAGATAAAAAAAAGCAACCCCATTTTTTGACATCATATTTAATTACAAAGTATAAGAATGACAACAATAGATGCACCTTACTGCAAGTCGTGATTCAACTTTACAACAATAAAACCCCAAGAGTGGGAATCTTTAACCCTATTTCTATGAAAAAATGGAAAAATTCCTTTACTCTCCCCTTATCCAAAGATTTTCCAAAAAATTTTAATAACCTCCAAGTCGTCATCCTTTTGTGCCTATTACCTTCACTCAAATACCTTATTGGCATAAATTACATTATGACTAATGAATGACCGCTAAACATTGTCGATTCAAGAGCCCTAAAGTAAAAGGAAAAAAACAATTAGGAATTTGAATTTAGGGTTTAGGGTTTAATGGTCAAAATTAGGTTAAGAGACTTAATCTTTATTCTAATCATTCATTTTCTTAAAATCTAGTGATTAAGATTAATTATTTATTATAACCATTAGATTTTAAGAAAATTGATGGTTAGGGTGAAAAATAACTCTCTTAAACTTACTTTTTGAATAAGTGAATATCTCTCACTCAAAAAAGTAACTCTATATAGATAAAAAATAAACAAAATAAATAATAGAGATTGTTATTATATCTATAGAAGTATTATAATTTATAGATGAAAATTCTTTGTTCTCATCAATTAAAAAACATCATGTCATTTAATGAGTCACCTTTTCTTTTTTATAAATTTTTTTATGTCTTATGTAGCTCATAAATGACATGATATTTGAGGACATGAAATGGGCAAAGAAATTTTTCATTAATAGTTTAATTGCGATAAACTAGGAAATAAAAGTGAAATTTATCTTTTATTGAGATTGTACAAAAATTTCAACATAATTATTTTAAAACCTGAACAATTTTAAGAAATATAAATTGTGTTGTTTAGCTTGCTATTTGACTCTAAATGAAATGCAAATAACTCGTGTCATGGGCACTGGTGATTATAAAACACTAATTATAGGTAATAGTCACTGGGACACGACTATCTTATGCTCACAAACAATATATTAATATATATATATATATATATATATATATATATATATATATATATATATATATAGTGAAATAGTAAGCGAATTCCTGAAAGACTAAAGCGCCAACACCTGAATTTTAGAGGCATTCACGCCTTTGATTCTTTTTTTCTGTTTGCATGTTAGTTCTTACGTTACTAATGTTGTTTAATAAGTGTTCAGTCAACTGTTAATTGTCACATTGGCAAGTCCATCTCTCATATGTGACATTTCAAGTCATTGAAAGATTAAAGTGAAAACATCATTTTGGTACATCTCTCATATGTGCCCATGTCACAGAGATCCAAGTCAAAGTGAAAACATCATTTTGATCCTCAAAATATTAAAGTGATAGTATCTTGGTCCTTGAAAGATTTTTAGAAACATTTAAGTCCTTGAAAGATTTTTTAGATGCATCTAGGTCCTTGAAAGATTTTAGAGGCATCTAGATCCTTGAATTTTTCTACCATTTGTACTTATCTCTCTCAGTTACTAATGACATTAAGCAATTTCATAATCAGTAGTTAACTGCTATGTTGACAGTCTCTCTCATATATGACAACCAACTACTTACATGACACTCCTTTTTTCTCTTATTTATTTTTAAAATTAAAAAAAACATTTTGCAAAGGTTTTTGACCTCTAGAAAATAAAAAAAAAATCTATCATCTATTTCCCTCCTTCTATAGTCCCTTTCCCATTAAAAAGAAGGAAGAAAAAATATTAATACCAAGTAAATCTACAAGTAGTTTTTAATATCAAATTAAAGTTTCAAACTAATATGAAGGGGAAACTTCATTATATTATAATGCTTGACTATTTAAAGTTTTCATGTCTCTGGCAAAATATCAAACTAATATATGGAACCTAGTTTTCAAAATCATTTAACAACTTTCACTGCAAGGAAAATGACATTACCTATAGTCAATAGCAATTACTATAAGTCCAAAATTCATAGGTAAATGTGCAATGAACTTTGACCTTTAGATGTTTTTCCTGTCAATTTTAAGAGGTCATATAACAACAATTAATAGTCTATCACAACAAATTTTACCTACAGATATATTCTAACTACAATTATATTTAATTGTCACTGTAAGATATACCTATAATTTGAAAAGTATATATAGGTAAAAGTCATTAACATATACCAATAGTCATTCATTGTAGGTAAAAACCTTTATCCTTTACCTACACCCTCCAACTATAGGTAAAAGCCAATAATGTATAAAAAAGATATTCTAATAACGTTTTCCACTTGTTATAATTTTTTAATAAAAAATGTCCTTGAACACACCAAATAATTTACAACTTTAATTTCATAAGTCAATGAGTAAAGACAATAATCAATAAATTACTTGAATTTCATAAGTGGATGAGTAAAGACAATTTACAACAATTTAGAAATCATTTAACTACCATTAAATAAATTGAGAATGTTAGTGTATTTTCACGCCTTCTTCGTCATCTAAACCATGTTCCTAAAAAATATTTTAATAAGAAAACATTTAAGTTCTTAATTCTAGCCGTTATTGTATTGCACAAGTCTTCACACCTGACATGGAAATAAGAATAATATTATGGCGTTGACAATATATAGGAAAGAAAAATAAAGTGTGTGGTGGTGAGAGGGACTTTACCATATAAGGTCATTACTAGTAAGGATGACAAAAAAGTCTGCGTTTGCGGATACCTATGAATAAAATCCGCAAAAATATCTGCACGGATAATATAAATAGGCATCCGTCACTTGCGGGTAAAGGTTTTTTTCTACCCGCTCCTTAATGGGCACAGGTACGGGTAATATAGTACCCGTACCCGCGGGTACCTGCTACCCGCTAAACTAAAATAATATATATATATATATATAATTTTAAAAAAATATTTTTTGAAATAAATCAAATTAAAATATTAATTATCAAAATTTATTAATATCAATCTTATTTTTTTATGAAAACTTCATAGTTAATAAAATTATTTATTATAAAAATGTCGATACTATAGAATAAGGATTTTATTTGTATTAAATATTTTCTTATAATATATTATATTAATCTACTTTTAGATCTAATTAATCTTATAGAAACTAGTATAATTTTATTTCTAGATTTTCCAAAAAATAAATTATTTATTTGATAAAACTTTTTATAAAAAATATTTAATTTAAAAAAAAATATGTTTTTTAAATATCCATGGGTACCTACGAGTAATAAAAAAATCCGCGGGTATTTCTATAGCGGGTACCTAACGAGTTTTTAGTAGGTAACGGGTGACGGGTTTTTATAACGGGTCGGGTAACGGGTAATCACTATCTGTATCCGCCTACCATATTGTCATTCCTAGCCACTGACCCTGCTAGTATATGTATATATTATTGAACTACCAACAGCCATATTCAACCTTAATCAAAAGAAAACTAAAAAATAAACTAAGGCAAATTTGTAAAATTGTTCCAAGGTTATAAGAATCAAATTTCATGTTAAAAAGGTAATAGAAAATTAAAAGATTCTAGATACATAAATGGCGCTTGTAGCGTAGGAACAACCTGCAATACCTTCTCATTAAAAACAACACAAAAAAGGAATAAAAATGAGGGTCAAATTTTCTTTTTCAACTCAGTTTTTATTCCTTGGTTTCACTCTAGAGACTTACAATGATATACTTAAATCTAAAATTATGATAAGTAGGAATGACAAATTATTTTCCCCATCTATTCCAAGAAAGCTAGTAAATGCATAGAATTAATAATCAATAATGATAGGTAAAAACTACTTACATCTTTTCCATCATTTAATTTAGAAATAAAACTTTGATATCAATATGGATGTATGGGACATTTCTTCCCATCGGCATTGGCTATTGGCTTTCAATTTAGAAATAAAATAATTTTTTTAGTGTGATGAGCAATAAAAAGTCAATTGAGCTATCTATAGCTGATAAATTTTTCAACGTGAGTTTTTACACATAATGCATACATGAAATAAAGAAAGTTTTTTACTATTACATCAGATAAAAGCAATCCCTAGCTTACCTTCCCCTAGACAAAAAATAAAAACAAATGCAAAGAAAGACCTTCCAAAATGGTGAGTCAGAAGTCATAATATCTTCTTCAAAATTATACATGTAATAGAGAAGCATTGTACTTCCTCCATATGTGAGGTCAATTGCCAATTGAGAATATCACAAGAGTTGGCGAAATTGTTGACCAAACTTGAGAAGAAAAATTCTCAACTTAAAAGAAAATTTATAAGTAACATGATGGTAAGATAATCACAACTAACAACAAATGCTGAAGAATATAATACAATCTAATATATTTGAAGAAGAATTTTTTCACTCCATATGGCAATAACATGTGTGTATGTTAATAATTATTATAGATTACCATGTTAATATGGCATACAATGAAAAAGTTTCATATTTAATAATTTAAATATGACAATTTAAAATACTAGAATCAATTTTAAATTGGCATTTCAAAATCATAATTTTTAAATATAATGATTTTATTACTCACAAATTTCATATTAACTAAATTTATTTAATAATTAAACTTCTTTTAAAATATAAATACCACTTTAATTTTCAATATATATATATATATATATATATATATATAACACTTTAAAAAGTAAACTAAGAAATCATTCAAAATTTAATTTCATATTAAAAGTTAGCCATATATGTAGTAAAAAAAATCTTCAAATTAGATTGAGGTAAGGTCATCATCTAACAAATCCTAAACTAATCATACGCATAACTAGGGTATTTGAATCCCCTAATTAATAGAAGCACCAAATATGGTAATAGTCACGAGTAACCCTTGATTGCAATATAATTAAATCATATTCAATTAACTCACATATGATAGGAAGTGTATGCATGAAATTCTTGTTTCATAATTATAAAAACAGAGTAGTAGCATGCACACTAATAGTAGCATTAATGATCATTGTCAAATTATGACATTTAAGAGTTTTTAAAACATATAAAAGTGAATTAGTTATATTTTCACATAAAAAATATTACTAAATCAAGTTTTGTATCCTAAAAACAAAAGGTTAAAAAATAGTTTCCTCTACGATCTCTAATACACATAGCCTCCCCGGCTGCTAAGGCATCACTCTGTTTTTATCATATTCAGTTTTTGTTCTCAAGAGCTATAAATGGAGAGCTTAAATAATAGTAAAAAGGATTATATGACATCACCTCAACAAACCCAGGAATAAAAAGCGGAAGAAAATTCCTAGTCTAGAGAGGATCAAACATCAAGCATAATTATCAATGTCTAAATAAAACATAGAGAGGTCAAATAGAATATAAGAAAGATAACCACCACGTATGCTAATAATAGTAGTTAATAGTGTGCGATAACACCGTTATCGTGGTGGAGAGCAGCGTTGTGACCATCTGCGGTTACATGGTTACACCGCGTTTCGTGGCTATTCAGTAACAAATCGCAAGCTTTTACAACGCACCTAACTTGCAAATAGGGCTTAAGCTTTTCGGGACAACAAGACGCATAAAACGGCATCGTTTTTACTTTTTTATTTTTTTTTTTATTTAAAAAGTTAAGTTATGTTATGCGTAGGTTATTTTCTTGCTTTTTCCTTTGGCTTTCTTCCTTTTATATTATATGGTTCAACTTCTTCCACAAAGCAGTTGTCACTGTCGCCGGTGACCAACCTTTTCTGGTAACTCTTCTAACGTGTCTTTATCCTTCAAGTAACCCTCTATACACTATTAACTATTATGATGCTAACTTAAAAAATATATCACCTAAAGATATCAAATAAAAATTAATGGAAAACAAGCATAATCCAGACTAATAATGAACTAAAAGAAATAAAAAGAAAATAAGTAAATAAGTTAACATCATGTGGACACATGTCTTATTACAAGTTTGGCTATAAGTAACTAATTCTAACGAAAAACACCTTGCATTACTGCCTTTAGTCATAGCTTCGATGGACGGTTGAACTTCAAATCTTCCATATGCAAGCTTATGTATAGTTTCTAGATATATCTGTAATAAAGTAAAATTGTCACATACATGAGCGAAATAAATTTAATGCAAATTTTCTAGATACTACGAAGGAAAAAAGTTAGAATTTAACCATGATTAAATTAAGATATTGAAAAGGAAAAAAGTCATCAAGTATTTGGAGAATTAAATATCTTACCAGAAAATATGAAAAATATTAAGAGTTTTAGACATTTAAACGACTAGAAGTATAAGGTTCAATAATATATTTTACATCACAGGATCTTTGTTACATGGAAATATTACATCTATATAGTTTACTAAATTTTGTTTGGGATAGTATATGCAAAATAGATTTTAATATTAGTTGACCATTTAGAGATATTAATATGATTACTATGTATCACCTTAAACACAATGTAACAACTAAATACCTACTCAGAAGCGAAGATTGTTGAAATATTTAGGCCTTGAGACAAAATTATCAAATGCATATTTTTTGTAAAATTCATTTCGTGATAAAGATAAATATTTTAAAAAACAATAAATTATGACTCTAAAAACTAAACAAATTTATATTTATTTGATGAACTTTTAAAATATCAAGATGAATGCGTGTGAATTCTTTTTTTTCAAATTGGTTTTAAATAGTGAAACTCCAAATCATGAAATGTTAATTTAAGAGCCTTGAGTTTTGATGAAAACATGATTTTGTTCATTTAAATGTAGATTTAAGAAAAGTACACTCAAACAGGAGGTAACTCAATATTGTCCACGAAAGATCGTTTGAAAAGCAACTAAATGTGCAATAAAGTAAATGAAATGTGTTGTAAACCTTAAAAAAAAAACCTCAAAGTTTCTACTCTAATGAAAAAGCAATAAAGTGCATGAAATATAAAGGAAGAACAATAAAAGAAATTTGTAAAATGAATTGTCCTTAAAGTGGTAAGATACATGTGAATCTCTTCACTTCATGTTGTATACGAAGCATATTAAGTTTAGTAAGATTATACGTGGATGTTCTGACTCTCTTTTTTGGCAAGGATGAAGAGTATTAATAGAGATTTTTGTAACGGACATTTGTCCCTAAATATTTTTTTTTTCTAACAGACATAAACTACCTATGACTTCTGAAAACCTCTAACAACTATCCTTAATGGATAGTAACTTCCACGCTTAACTTTTGATAAGTGTGTTCGATCTTTTAATCTCGATCCCCCTTTTAATTGCAACTCAAACCTATTGGTTTTATCGTCCCTCTCTCAAGTATTGTCTTGGTTAGAGCATACTCGAGCCTTACTTTAGCACTTGACTTCCTCTTCTCAAGTAGTATAATGTATTAATCTCGAAACTTTTCTTGTTTCTTCGTCTTATAAGTAGTGTTCTTCTACATCTCCTCGATCTTGATTCTTGAAGGCAGATGACTCTCCCATCTTGGTTTTGAGACTTTTTCTTTCGACCCAATACTATAATGCTTTGAGGTCCAATAAATATGGATAGAATATCTTTATTTTCTTCACCCTAACAGTGCATGACCTAAGTATTTTTTATTATCTCTTTGTTGACTAATCATATGTTCCTTCAACAGAAAAAATAATTAGTAAGTCAAACAAACACAAAAGATAGGAAACATCCACTACAAGAAAAACCTATTTACCTACAAACATACCCAAGAGTAGGTCCTTTTTGAAGCAGTGTATATGTCAAAGAAATTGAAGATCCACCTAAAAACATATGATAAATGTAAAAGACTAAAATATAATTTTTTAATTAGTAAGAAATTATATAAGGAAGCCCAATAAGATAAGAGACATGTCTGGGTTCAGGGTTGGAAGAGGAAGCCCAATAAGATAAGAGACATGTCTGGGTTCAGGGTTGGAAGAATGCTTGAGTAAATAACCATAGGAGTATCCATTTTGTGAGATGTCTCCAACAATGGAGTAAATAAACAAAGCCATAACCTTACATATTCACTAAGTATTTTTCTACATAATTTAATTTACAGCTTATCAATTCTAGTTTGGCACACCTAGATGTCCTAGCATCAAAATTTAACTGTATAAGCATTCCCGAAATTAAAATAAAATAATATTATTATTTTGCATTCACATTTAAATTCTTTACGCTGACTTCAAATTTGAATTTTTTTTATTCTGCATAACCCTGGCAAAATACAGAGATAATTAATAGAAGTAATGGTAATAAAGTTTAATAGAAAATAAGATAGAGAGAAAATTAACTTTATCTTACAATTAAGCATATAAAGCATTTTTTTTAGAAAAATCTGACAATAATTAGCGAGGTAGGTAGGGGATAACATGCTAAGAAAAATCAAATTTGTTAAGCTTAAGTGTGCAGAAAAATAGAGTGACAAGAGAAGATACAAAACGAAGAAAGAGAAGTGAAGTCGCTAAACTAGCCTTACCACTAATGAACTTGGATTCTCAATCTGCATCCTCGTTAACTTGATTGTTATCAAGTTGGATGCAAGGGAAACAAGTCAATATAAAATCAGATATTGTATCTAAAATAGGATATCGATAGTCTGGTTGAATTTGACATGGGTTGTGAAGTGTCGAAGTTAAAAAATTTGTAAAATTCCAAACCCAAATACTGTCAAACAAAACAAGTAGCCATGTGCTTCCCATGCCATAAATCAATCATGATTCTAGAACAAGAACTAAGGAGAAAAAACAGTTAAAAACATTGGGCCCATTGCCCCAATCATCTCAACCCTAATTAAAAAAATTTTCTGCAATGATGAGGGGAAATGCGAGTCACGCAACAACATAAATTGCATCGCTACGAGAGCTGCAGGGGCAATGTTGCTCCGAATAGGAAAAATGGTATTAATTAATAGCTTAGCTCTTTCAAATTTGAATAGAAAATGAGAATCGAAAGAACAGGGAGAAGAAGAAAACTGAGAATAATGGCAAGCATTGTTGTATCAATTTAGTTGCTACATGAGAGTTGGGAGAAACAAAACCAAAACCACTTATTGTGCCAAGACAGAATTGCATTGATCATGGATAGAAAGCATGTGATAACAAATCTATTTCAAAGAAAAAGTGAAAAAGATTTTGAAAGCATTTGAGGCAATTATAAAATATGATTCTATTTCTCTGAATCAAAATTTTGAAATAATGCAATACCAGCTATTTCCTAATTTTTTAAATTGAATTTTCTTTGTAAAACAAAGTGACGCTTTAACTCTTTTCATAGATTAGAATGACTTTCCTATTTATAAAATATTCATTATAATGTCTTTAATTAATTTTTTACAGGAAAAATATGCAATTATAGTCAAAAGTTTTCATTTATTTTGCAAATCTCCACCCAAAAAAAAATATTTTATTTCAAATTTTATTATATATTTTAATGAATTCATTGTATTCAATAAAAATATTTTTTAAAGAAAATTTATTTTCTAAATAAATGACATCAAGGGTCTATAGCTAGAAAGTCCATGATTTTACCTACACTACACATTTGAGGTAGAAATTTCAAAATATTTTACCTACACTGAACAATTATAGTTAAAATTTTACAAACTTTTTACCAACACCAAGATTTTTGGGTAGAAATCTTTTTTAATTTTATTTACACTTAACCATGTCTATCATAATATTATAAAAGGTTTACCTACACTAAACATGCATAAGTACATGATTTTTTAAGTTTTACCTACACTTAACCATGTATATAGGTAGAAGTATGTGTATGTATATGTCTTTTTTTTAGTTCACTTCCTTCCCCCACTAGAACCTCCTTGCGCCAGCGTAACTGAGTTCCAACCGCTACCCTTGTAGCCCAACACAACATCATACCTAACAACACCCTTCATGAAAACATAGGGTACCTTTAGGATGCAAATCTCATAGTGGAGTCATTCCAAGATTTAAAAAACGAACAACTAGAACGAGGAACAAAAAAAAATAATAAAAGAAGAAACACTTACAAAAAATGAGAAAGAAATCCAAAATATTGACGATGATGTATTTCAGAATTGTGTGATGACCAAAGGCGAGCGAGAGAATGAGTATGTGTTGCCATAGCATGTTGTCGATTTGCCGCAAGTGATGTATTGCATTTTTAACTATTTTTAGATTTTAGTTTAATTAATTAGGATTTTATTTATTTTTATGTCATTTAGGCTTAGTATTTGTATTTTAGGTATCTTTTTATTATATTTTAGAATTTGTTACATTTTTAGTATTTTTGGTGTTTTAGAATATGATTTCCTAATATTTGAGGTGCTCTTGGACTGATTTGGAGTATTGGAGTGAAGTTTGAAGCTTTGGAGACAATTTGAAAGGAAAAGGAATTACTTAATGAAATTTTGAAGATTGTACTTACATGCAAAATATGTATTACTTTGTCTAATCAGTTTAAGGGTTTTTTTTTTTTTACTGAGACATTAGGAAGCTCATTATTTTAAATAGAACATCCGTGTTCTAAACTAGGACTCTTAAACTTTTGTTCATGCACAACATAGAGAACAAGACTTGAAATTCCTCCTTTTCCCTTTTCATATTTTATTTCTGGGTTTGATGTTCTTAATTTTCTTGTTTTCAATACTCATGACCATGATTTCTTTTCTATTGCTTTTACCGGTATAATATATTTTATTACTGTTTTTGTAGTCATAGATAATTAGGTAAGAATCAAAAGATGAACTTAATTATTGGAACCCTAGGGAAGAAAGTTAGGAATTAAATCGTGAAAGTAAGTTTAACTCTTTGAGGAATCAATAAATTAACAAAGAATTTGATGAGTTTAATTAAACATAGCACCATGAAAGTAGAAGTTAATTCAATTAGATTCACATTCATACCTTGAAATAGGACAAATGTTACATTCGGTTAATTCACCTTCATAAACCACTAAGTGCGTAAATGTAATAAAAATTGAATCAATAGCCAGTCATATTGTGAAACCTCCGATTGTGAAATTTTTCTAAATTTGAACTACCTATATCTTGAGTTATCTTTTCTGATTTAGTTTGATCTTTCTTGTATTTTCTAATTAAGAAAAAATTATTTTAGTCAAGATTTCATGTTTACTCCTAAATCAATTTTTAAGATTTATCTTTAATTTGAATTTGTGGTTTTGAAATAAGAAACTTTAATATATTTCTATTTTAATTTTAATATTTTTTACTTAATTATAATTAAATAGCAATTAACTATTTCCCAAACACATTGCAAAAGAACGATAAATACTATTACTTGAATCCCAAACTTATACCTATTTGAAAATTAAAAAATAAACTATTTTGTCAAACGAGGGTGTTCAAACTCACGACTTTTGTCTCTCCAAACCTAAACTTTGTAATAATAATATTAACAACAACAATAATAATAAACACTTAATTTTTTATGGACAAGTAATGAATCAAACATGTATTAAATAAACACATTCAATTGAATCAATTATCATAGCATAATAATTTCTACATTAGTAGCTTAAAACCTTAAAGTAGGGTGGGTAAATGCACTTATCAAGTCTGTTTAGGCCTGACATGCCAATGTCTTGTTTTAAACTGTTTGGATAAGTCTAATATCTCAAAATAAAGAGACTTTTTGTATTCGGTCGTAAAGCCTGCAAAGTTAACGGATCGATATGTGGACCCGCATATATTAATAGTTTTTTAAAAATCTAAGATTTTTTTATACAAACTAAACTTTATTTATATCATACTAAAAATTATATTATCATTTATAATAATTCAAAATACTAAATATTTTCAATAGTAAAAGATTAAAATATCACAATTCACAACAAACAAGTTACAACATTAACACAAATTAAAAATCCAAATAACAAATTTGTCCCTTTACATGGGTTATAGGTCAAGCCAATGAACCCACAAAGTATGCAAGCTTCGTGGACTGGACTCAAATTTTCCTTTTCATTATGTTTCTTTTAAAAAAGGGGTCTGAAACTTGCACGAATTTGGGAGATTTATGGACCTAAGTCCATATACCTACCTCTAGTTGAAAGCAAGATGCTATAATTAACATAATCTAATGTGACATGTATTAAACAAATAATCTAATGTCATGTCGCAATAAAAATTTAGCTATGGAAAGAGGTTGAATAGAGGTATAAAGCTATAGAAAGCTTTTGAAAAACTCTTTGAAAACACCTTATTAGAAAGCTTATAAGGACCTTATATGAGAATGACCTTTTGATAGGCAGACACAATATATATACTTAATGAAAAAATGTTTTCATGAAACATAGACTCAACTTAAAATAGATTTATAGAAGATCTTGTTCTGTACTTTCAATCGTAGTTATAAAACAACTTTTATAAAATAATCTTCTTAAAAACTATTAAAAATAAAACTAGTTTTAGTAAGTATAAATGTTGCAAAAGAAAATGAGAAACTCGATTTTTATACTAGTTCACTCAAGCTGAGCTACATTCAGTCTCTTCCAAACACCTCTCAGAAGGTTCCTTTATTTCAAATTGAAATAATACAAGTATTTTTACTATTAATTTTAGGTTACAACGAGTATTAATAAACCACTCCTAGTTATACTTTTGAACTCTCCCTGAGAACAAGAATGAATACACCAAGTTACTCCTAGCTATCACCAAGTATTCTTTGCTACAAAGTCACGCTTGACTTACCCAATTATACTTTGCCACAAAGCCACTCCTGGCTTACCCCAAGTATTCTTTGAACAAAATGTCACTCCTAGCTTTTGATATGTGAAAATCATGCATGTGTATAGCATCATTAGGTAATGATATAAAATCGTTCTCTAAAGGATTGTGTTTGACAAAGAGATAATTGTTAATAACTGATAATTAAGTCAAAGTAAAATATAAGTTTCGAAAAAAAATCAAATTCTATAATTTCAAATATTGAAATTTAAAAATAAAGATAAAATATTTACTAAAATAAAAGACAAATTTTTTTTGTGATTTTCAACTTGAAAATATAGGAAAGATCAAATTAAATAAGAAAAGATAATTCAAGATATTGAAATTCAAATTTAGAAAAACATCTAGGAATGAATATTGATTCAATTTTAAGTACCTTTATCCTCTTATTAATTCTCTACGAAGGTGAATTAACCTAAGATAACTTTAATCCTCTTTCAGGGCATGAAAGGTGTATCTAATTCAATATATCCATATTTTCATGGTAACTATTGTATGTTGGTTCAAATTTTTCTTTGTGTTTGGTTATGTGTCTCAGCTAACTAACTCAATCAACTTCAAGTTAGTTAAGTTAGTTAAGACATCTATTAATAGCTGCCTATGTGATAACCCTGAGTCAGTTTTTTTTTTTTTTTGCAAGAGTGTCATTATCTAATTCAATTGATCTTACTAATCAATTGGGTTCAGATTGAGATTTATTCAATTTTTTTTCTCTCTGTCTGTTGTCATTCTCTTCTTGTTCTTGTTGTTTTTCTAGATTGAGTTGCAGCAGGTTGCAACTCTGTTCTGTTGTGTTTTCATACTTCATACCATACTTCATGAAGTTGAAACATTTATAGGAGAAAATGATTTTGTTCTTCGGAGTATCAAGATGCAGGCTCTCCTAGTCCAACAAAGTATGATTGATGCTCTTGTTAGTGATATAAAGGCTGAAGCAAGTATGGCTACGGAAAAGAGGAGAATCTCGGCACAAAAGGCACATAGTGCTATCATCTTGAGTCTAGGGGATAGAGTCTTAAGGCAAGTTTCCAGGGAGAAAACTGTTGCAGTCGTATAGTTAAAGCTTCAAAGCTTGTACATGACCAAGTCCCTTGTGAAAAGGCTTTATCTCAAACAATCCCTGTATTCTTTTAGGATGAGTGAAGATAGACCTGTGAGAGATCAGCTAGATCAATTTAACAAATTGATTTGTGGATCTTGAAAACGTGGATGTGACTGTAGATGATGAAAACTAGACACTACTTATGCTGAGTGCTTTGCCCAAGAGTTACTCACACTTCAAAGAAACCATGTTATACGAGAGAGATTCGGTTTCTATAGAAGAGGTGCAAGCAGCATTGCATGCCAAGGAACTCACTGAAAAGAAAGATAGAAGACAACCTAAGAATGGAGATGAGTTATTGGTGAAAGGGAAGTTGGCCTAGCAAGAATACCAAGAAAGACAAGAAGTTTGCCAAGAAAAAAGGGATACCTGATAGAAAGAATGAGGCTGTAGGATCAAAACCATTCAAATGCTATCATTGTGACAACGAAGGACACACAAGGAAGTACTATCCTGAGAGAAAGTCTAATTCAAGCAACAAGGAAGTTGAAAGGCAACCTGGAAATGTTGTTCCATTTCAAAATGAAGGCTATGAGACTGCTGAAGCCTTGACTGTATCAAATGCTCACTTAGATAGTGAATGGATAATGGATTCTGGCTATTCTTGGCACATGACACCTCACAAGTCTTGGTTTGAGACTTTCATTGAAATTGTTGAAGGCCTTGTACTCTTGGGAGACAACAAACCTTGTAAAATAAAAGGTGTTGGTTCAGTGAGATTAAAACTTCATGATGGAGTAGAAAGGGTGCTCATTGAAGTGAGATACGTTCCTAAGCTGAAAAGGAACCTTATATCCCTTGGTGAATTTGATAAAAAGGGCTATGTTTTCAAAGGACAGGAAGGAGTACTCAATGTTGTCCAAGGCACAAAAGTTGTGATGAGAGGGATCATGAAGAATGTTCCATACTTTGTGGATGGTGGAGTATGTGTAGGCTCAGCTGCTGCAGGCACTGAAAACACAAATGCCAAGTCTGAATTGTGGCATAGGAGGCTTGTTCATGTGAGTGAAAATGGGCTACAAGAACTTAGAAAACAAGGTTTGTTAGAAGGGGACAAGGGGGAGAATGATGCATGCCTCCCTTGATCTTTTTCTAGAGGTTTTCTTCTTTGGTGAAATGGTTTGTGGAGAGGTAAGAAGTGAGGTGGTTTTAGGCGCCACTTAAGGTAAGATAAGCCTAAGAGGGAAAGTTTGCCACAAGGGATGGAACCCTTGATAAAAACCTAAGGAATTCTCAAAGAGAGAAGGGTGGACACTAAGAGAATTTTGGCCAACTCAAAGTTTTTCCATTCAATCAAGTGTAAAAAATACAAGAGTGTGAAGGAGCACCTTTTTATAGAGGGAGCTAACCTCTTGGACAAGTCATGAAGGAAATGAAGGGCTAGGATTAAAAGGAGTCATCCAAGGGAGGAGGATTGAAGCCCAAAGTCCAATCAATACCCTCCTTTAGATGAGAATTGGTGCCCAAGCTACCTCATCCAAGGGCCAAGATTACTCCTTTATTAGTTTTGGGTTTTATTTAGCAAAAGAGGGTGTAGTTATCAAACTACCCCCTTATTTCCTAAATAAAGGCCCAAAAGCTAATCTTACCCCTTCTTATTACTAAGATACCTCCTAGAAAATTAAATAGACTAATACATGTCCAAAATAAAATCCTAGGTTCCTAAAATAAAAATTACAAGTAAATAAGTCATGGCTTGCATAACTTGATGGTCATATGGAGGTGAGATCTTCCTCCCTCTACTCTAGCCATGTCTTCTTCTATTCTTCTAGCCATGGCCCTAGTGATAGGGCCCTTGCTTGGGGAGAATGCATCATCCCCTCCCCCTTGGGAAGGATTTGACCTCAAATCTGATAGGTTCTCCTCTTCTTCATCAGTACCTCGTTGGGTTCGAGGCAGACCAAGGATGAAATCCATACTAATATCCAGCCAAGGTGTAGAAGGAGCAGGTAAGGGTGTGTACAATCCATGAGCCATTGTCTTAGACTTAGCTTGCAAGCAAGCAATGCATCTACGACAATGTCTATAGACGTCTTTCTTCATATGGGGCCAAAAGAATTTTTCTTGTAAAAGCAGAAGAGTTTTGTTAATTCCAAAATGCCCCATGAGCCTACCCTCATAGCTCTCTTTTGTCAACAGATTTCTCATAGATCCTTGGGGTACACAAAGTCTACTACCTTTGAAAAGGTACCCCTCACTCACAAAGAACCCATTTTGGGTTTTACATGCAAATGTAGAGGCAGCATAAATGGATCCAAAATCCTTATCAGAAAGATACATTTCTCTAATATTATCAAATCCAAGAATCTTTGCACTTAAGGTGGTGTAAAGGGTATGTCTACGAGACAAAGCATCAACCACCACATTATGTTTTCCTTTCTTGTATTTGATGATATAAGGGAAAGTCTCAAGAAATTCTACCCATTTAGCATGCCTTTTATTAAGCTTGCCTTGACCCTTCAAATACTTAAGTGACTCATGGTCACTATAAATGATGAACTCCTTGGGTACAAGATAATGTTCCCAAGTTTGAAGGGCCCTTATCAAAGAGTAAAACTCTTTATCATAGGTGGGTTAGTTTAAGGCAGTTCCATTTAGTTTTTCACTAAAATAAGCCACGGGATGACCACCTTGTAACAACACAGCTCCCACACCCACTCCTGATGCATCACACTCTAGCTCAAAAGTTTTAGAAAAGTCAGGAAGAGCTAAAACTGGTGCATGGGTCAGTTTCTCTTTGATAAGTTCAAAGGCTTTTTGTTGTTTTTCACCCCAAAGGAAAAGAGTATCCTTCTTCACCAAATCATTGATTGGTGAGAAAAGTGTGGAGAAGTTAGGCACAAAGCGCCTGTAAAAGCTCGCGAGACCATGAAAACTCTTGATCTCAGTCACACTTTTTGGGGTGGGCCATTCTTGGATGGCTTTGATTTTGTCGGGGTCTACTTGAACCCCATTTTTATTAACTATAAAACCTAAGAACACCACACTCTTCACACAAAAATTAAATTTTTCAAGATTTCCATAGAGTTGGTGTGACCTAAGAATGCAAAAGACGCTCCTAAGATGGCCTACATGTTCATCTAGGCTCTTGCTATACACTAAGATATCATCAAAATAAACAACACAAAATTTTCCTAAGCAATCCCTAAGGACATGATTCATAAGCCTCATGAAGGTGCTTGGGGCATTGGTAAGCCCAAAGGGCATTACCAACCACTCATACAGCCCAAACTTGGTCTTAAAAGCGGTTTTCCACTCATCACCTTCCTTGATGCGGATTTGGTGATAACCACTCTTAAGATCAATTTTTGAAAATAATTGGGCCCCATGCAATTCATCAAGCATGTCATCAAGCCTAGGGATAGGGTGCCTATATTTGATGGTGATGTTACTGATTGCTCGACAATCAATGCACATCCTCCATTCGCCATTCTTCTTAGGCACCAACAAAACTGGCACAGCACAAGGGCTTAGGCTCTCTTGAACCCAACCCTTCTCCAATAGTTCTTGGACTTGAGATTCAATCTCCTTGGTCTCCATGGGATTAGTCCTATAAGCAGGCCTATTAGGCAGGCTAGCCCCAGGTACCAAGTCTATTTGGTGTTCTATACCCCTAATTGGAGGAAGTCCTTTGGGAACTTCATTAGGGAATATATCACCAAACTCCTTTAAAAGCTCTTGAACCTCTTGAGGTAGGTTCTCAGGTCCAAATTCTATGGCAGTGCTAGAACTAGAAGGGAAAAAAGTGGAGGGGGAAGAAATGGGGGATGCCTCTTTGCAAAGGAGGAGATAGAAAGGTCTGTTAGTTAAGGGGGCTTCCTTTAATTCCAATTTTGTCGCAAATAAACTCCCTTTACTAATGACTTTCTTGGAAGGGGCACCAATTTCCAACTCAACCTCTTTACCCCTTTCAAGCTTTAGGGGTAAAGCTTTGCTTTTTTTTTTCTCCTCATCTCTCTTATGTTTTATGATGAGTTGGTCCTCCGCCACTTGTGAAGGTGTTAGAGGACACAACTTAATGCGCTTATCCTTATGAGTGAGGATGATGTTATTGGAATGACCATGGTGTATGGCTTTCTTATCAAATTGCCATGGTCTTCCTAGCAAGATATGGCCAGCTTCCATTGGGACTATGTCACACAGGATCTCATCTTTATAAGACCCAATGGAAATTGGAACCTTGACTTGCTCATTGACCTCCATTTCCCCTTGCTCATTGAGCCTTTGAAGCTTGTAAGGCTTAGGGTGGGGAAGTGGGGTCAAGGCTAGCTTTTCCACCAACCTTGAGCTACAACAATTGCAGCATGACCCACTATCCACAATGAGAGAACATATTTTGTCATTCACCTTACAGCGAGTGTGGAATATGTTCTCCCTTTGAGATGAGGACACTTTCAAAGGTTGGCTTCCAAGAAGTCTTCTTATCATTAAGAGGTCTCCCTCACATGCATAAGCGGTTTCATCACAATCAGATTAGTATGCATAAACCCCTTCTCCTTCGCTCTCACTAGAGGAGTGTGAGCCAGACTCACTACTATAAACATCTTGGGCCCTCATGATGATGTTTCTCTTAGTAGGGCATTGAGAGGCAATGTGGCCTCTCCCAAGACATTTAAAGCATTTGATACTACTAACTTTCTCGTGAGAGTTAGTAGTAGGGGTTTTTCTCTCTATATGTGATGTTTTATGCTCTTTGAAGTGCTTGGGATGTTCCTCTTTGGGGTAACTCTTGAAAGAGTTTCCCGTAGGTTGGTCCCTCTTTACATAAGGTGGGTTATCCTTTTTAAAAGTTTTCCTTCTAAGTTGATTTTCCACCTTGATGCAAAGTTGAACTAACTCATCAAGGGAATTGTATGAGAAGAGCTCCACCTTATCACGAATTTCGGGGCTCAACCCACACAAAAACCTTGCCATAGTGGCCTTGGGTTCCTCAATGATACCCGCCCTCAAGATAAGAAGTTCCATCTTTTGTCTATACTCTTCTATACTAAGGTTGGTTTGCCTTAGCCTTTGGAGTCTATCCAAAAGATCTCTTTCATACCAAGAGGGAATATGCCTTCTTCTTAGAGCACTTCTAAGATCATTCCAATATCTTATGAAGGCATATTGGTGCGGATTCTCTCATTGGTTAACCCAACCCACCAATGCATGGCATGCCCTTGGAAGCTAAGGGTTGCCATTGGAACCTTTCTTTCTTCTCTTACCTCATGGCAAGTGAAGAGTTGTTCTACCTTGATTTCCCAGTCAAGGTAGACTTCCACATCTTCCCTCCCATGAAATGGGGGGAGATCAATTTTGGGCTCCCTTGGAGGGGCCCCATTATTATGAATGGATGAATGGGAGTTTCTCCTAGGATGATTGTAGTATTCTTCCTCACTTTCACTTCTATGGGTATGTCTAGATGGGGAACCTAAGACTATCCCTTTCATTTTGTAATTCTCACCATTCCCATGCTTTCTTTTTTCTTCTTCTTTCTCTTTTCTTCTTTCTCTTTCTTTTCTTTCTCTCCTTTCTTCATCTTCTCTCCTTTCTCTTATTCTTCTCTCTTCCTTCCCTCTTTTTTCTCTCTTTTCTTCCTCTCTTTCTGTTATTTTTCTTTTCTCCTTGGACTCTTTTTCTCTCCTTTTTTCTTCTCTTCTCTCTTGTTCTTTTGTCATCCACTCCCTAAAGTCCATGTTTAAGTTTTCTAGAGTGTAATCTTTAGAAATATTTCTTTGGTTTACACTCTTGTTTGATGAATAACTATGAGCACTAGAGTGGGTGTGTGATGTCATTGTGCTTGAATTTCTAAGAGGAAAAAGGTAGCTAAAAAATTTTCACAAACAAACATTCCTCTCTTTTTGTGTTTTCTTGCCTAAAATGGCTTGATGAGTCTTTGGAACTCTTTAGCCTTCTAAGCGCTTTGAATAAGAAAAATAAAGCAAGAATTTTAAAGCAAAAATTCAAAAGATAAGGGATCTAAAGCGAGCTCCTAAGGTGTTGAAGGAAGTGTACCACTTCTTCCTTCTTCACCTAATTTTCGAGAAACTAAAAAATTGATTAAATTTTATTACAACCAAAGGGAGGGCCTTAAAGGCACTCAAACTCCCAACTAAAAAATTAATACACCCAAATTAAAGAAAAAGTAAAGTCTTCAAAAAATGATTCTCCAAATGCTCCCTCAAATCAAAGTCTTCACGGCTAGGTGTATTTCCTTTTGAGGTGATCCCTTAGGCTCTTAGTCCAACCTTCCAAAATATGCTACCCTTGTGGTAAGCTCCTTTTTCAAGCTTTCTCCCAAAAGTGACACTAACACACAAACCAAAGAAACCAAAAGTAGCAACGGGAGGTGCGAATAGAAACTCAAAAAACAATAAAAGATAACACAATCAAAAGGACACTTAACCAAATGGTAAGAGTATATAAGACAAACTAGAAAGATGATTTAAAAGACAAGCAACAACTAAAAGGTAAACAAAAGAAAGAGAGCACACAATGGAATACCTAAGAATGGCACTAGATTAAAGAGTAGAAGAACACAAATATCAAGTTCTAGTGTACCAAAAGTAATAAAATTTCTTTTAAGGTTCCAAGTTCAAAGTTGAAGCACTTGCTAATTTTAGGTTAGGTACATCAAATGAATTTTTTTCAAACTTTCTTTTCTTTTGTTTGTTCTCTTTTTTTTTTTTTTTTGAATCCTTCGTTGTTTTTTTTTTTTGTATTTTATTTTAAACTTTGTTTTCTTGTTTTTTTTTTTAATATTTACTAGATGCACCTAAATTGATTGTGAATTTAGTGCTTGATAAAAAAGAGTTATGTGCTTGGAACAATAAAGAAAATTAAAAGCAACAATTTAGGTACTACTAGAAATGACTTCAAAATGCAAAGTAGCTATAGATGTGTTAATGGTTTAGTAGTTTGGTGTGCCACTGGACTCAAGCTTTGTTAAGATTTTAGTAATTTGTTGAACACAAATACCAAACTTATAGCTTAAGTGAAAGCACCCACAAACAAGAACTACCTTTACCACACAAATGAGCTACAAATTATACGTATAAGGAAAATAAAGACAAAGGAAATTGAGCAACTATTTTTGAATTTTTTTTTTAAGAATATGCTTGAAACTAAAAGCACATGAACTTCTAAAGGGACTTAGACATGAGGTATAACCCTCTATGTTGCTCAATTTAAGAAGTTTCAAATTTTTTTTTGTAAAAACAAAAGAGGCTAAACTTAAAAGGAATTAATAGACAAAATGGGAAACTATAAACATGACTTATAGACAACTACACAAGAGTATAAAAGTGAAAAATAAAAGCTAAAAATAAAGCAAAAACAAGGCAATTAGGTGCAAGGAAACACAAGAATTTGGTCTAAATTTCTTGACCACAAGGTTGTGGAATTCACCACAACGGCATGGATTTTTAGCAAGAAATTCTCAAAACCAAAATTTAAGCAAGAAAGCACCCAACTCAAAGCTTAAGCGAAAATTAATGAATATGGGAGAGACGTAGATGCAAAGAAAAGAATAATATAAATTGCATCAAGCAAAAAATAAATGGTACAAATAAACTATAACTCAAAACAATAAACTCAAGACATAAATGGAAATGATAAACAATAATGGAAAGCTAGAAAAAATTGTGGAAATTAAAGATAAAATAAAATAGGAAAACGGAAAAGAAAAAATAAATGAGATAGGAAAAGAGTTTAGACCTCTAGAACCAATGCTCTAGATACCAAATGATGCATGCCTCCCTTGATCTTTTTCTAGAGGTTTTCTTCTTTGGTGAAATGGTTTGTGGAGAGGTAAGAAGTGAGGTGGTTTTAGGCGCCACTTAAGGTAAGATAAGCCTAAGAGGGAAAGTTTGCCACAAGGGATGGAACCCTTGATAAAAACCTAAGGAATTCTCAAAGAGAGAAGGGTGGACACTAAGAGAATTTTGGCCAACTCAAAGTTTTTCCATTCAATCAAGTGTAAAAAATACAAGAGTGTGAAGGAGCACCTTTTTATAGAGGGAGCTAACCTCTTGGACAAGTCATGAAGGAAATGAAGGGCTAGGATTAAAAGGAGTCATCCAAGGGAGGAGGATTGAAGCCCAAAGTCCAATCAATACCCTCCTTTAGATGAGAATTGGTGCCCAAGCTACCTCATCCAAGGGCCAAGATTACTCCTTTATTAGTTTTGGGTTTTATTTAGCAAAAGAGGGTGTAGTTATCAAACTACCCCCTTATTTCCTAAATAAAGGCCCAAAAGCTAATCTTACCCCTTCTTATTACTAAGACACCTCCTAGAAAATTAAATGGACTAATACAAGTCCAAAATAAAATCCTAGGTTCCTAAAATAAAACTTACAAGTAAATAAGTCATGGCTTGCATAACTTGATGGTCATATGGAGGTGAGATCTTCCTCCCTCTACTCTAGCCATGTCTTCTTCTATTCTTCTAGCCATGGCCCTAGTGATAGGGCCCTTGCTTGGGGAGAATGCATCAGAGAAGCTGTAGGTTTGTGAACACTGTGTTTTTGGGAAATCTAGCTGAGCAAAATTCAGCACAGAACAACTCAAGACTAATGAGATACTTGCGTATGTACATGTTCATTTATGGGGGCCTACAAAGGCTATATCTCACTTAGGTGCAAGGTACTTCCCAAGCATAGTTGATGATTATTATAGGAAGCTTTGGAACTTCATCCAAAAGTCTAAAGATGAAGCTTTGGAAAACTTCAAAGAATGGAAGACAGCTATGGAGAATCTAATAGGGAAGAAAATAAAGAAGTTGAGGACAAATAATGGCCTAGAATTTTGCTCTGAAAGCTTCAACCAATTTTGCTCTCTTCATGGCAATACTAGGAACAAAACTGTGGCTGGTACACCTCAGCAAAATGGCCTTGCTGAAAGGTTCAATTGAACTATACTTGAGAGGGTGAGGTGTATGCTAATCATTGTTGGTCTTCCTAAATCCTTCTAGGCAGAAGATGTTATGACAGCAGCATACCTCATAAATAGGTCACCCTCAACAACACTAGATTTTAAAACACCTGAGCAAGCTTGGTCAGGTCACCCTCCCAATTTGAAACACATGAGGGTATTTGGGTGTGTTTCTTATACACATGTTAGGCAAGAAGAGTTGGAACCAAGAGCACTTAAGTGCATTTTTTTTGGCTATCTTGCTGGAGTGAAGGGCTACAAACTATGGTGCTTGGAGAATGGTTTCAGAAAGTGCATAGTAAGCAGAGATGTCACTTTTAATGAAGCAAGAATGGGTTATAGAGCTTCCACCAGCTCAACTACAACAGAAAAAGTAACTCATCCAAGGCTTGAATTTCAATCTGAACATAACAGCAAGGATGTTGCTCTACAAGAAGAAGAATCAACAAATGAGGAAGAGGAATCAGCTGACTCTAAAGAAGCTAAGTATTTGTTGCCAAGGGACAGGACCAGGAGACAGATCAGACTTCCCTACAGGTATAACTATGCTAAATTAAGTGCTTTTGCATTGATTTCATCTATGGAAGTCTTTGGGCTGATTGACCTAAGTAAGTTCATTTTTTTAAAAAATTACCTAGGTGGGTCTGTTTCTAAAAATATTACCGAGATAGGTTTATTTTAATATTTGCCTTGGTCAAACCGCAACTTGCAATTGTGGGTTACGTGCCACGTCAACTATGTGTTTACGTGGCATCCAGCATGGAAAAAAATTATAGTAAAACCGCAACTGGGAATTGTGGTTTGACTGGTCTTTGACCAACACCATCCCTCTGTCCAATGGGTAAACATGGTGCAAATAACTAGATCACTAAAACCGCAAGTCGGACTTGCGGTTTGACTAGTGTCTCGTTTTACCCAGCAATTGCAAAAAAACACAGATTTCTAGACCCACAAAACCGCAATTCACACTTGCGATTTGTGTGGTCTTTGACCAGCCCCTCTTTTTACCCAATAGTTGCAAAAACACGCAAATTTCTAGACGCACAAAACTGCAATTCACACTTGCGGTTTTGTGTGGTCTTTGACCAGCCCCTCTTTTTACCCGACAGTTGCAAAAAAACATAGATTTCTAGACACACAAAACCGCAATTCACACTTGCGGTTTGCATTAAATATCCACTTTTTTCCGTTATCCATCAGTTTCTTTTAACCCATGAATACGAATGGGCGCAGCTTTTAGGACGTGAAAACCGCAATTCACACTTGCGATTTGCATTAAATATTCATCTCATTGTTTTACATAGTAGTTAATATCCACATAAACCGCAAATGTGACTTGCGGTTTAGACAGAATTTTCCTTCTATTTATTCAACCCACTTGCCCCGCAGAATCACACAATCAAAATTGAAAAGTTTTAATTTTGAGGCTTGTTTCCAAATATTGAGGTTTGTTTCCTTATATAATATTGTTACTTTTTTTTCTTGTATGTTATTTTTTTGTTTTGTTATATATTATTTTGGGTATTATTTTAACATAATTTTTTGTTTTAAATTTTAGCATAATTGTTATCATGGCATCTTCTTCTTCTTGTCCTTCTATCGATAGTCTTCACTCTGCACCTGTGGAGAATAACATGTTTCTCAACATATATGGAATGGAGAGGACGATAGAAAACTCTTAATCAGACATGCAGTTCCCACTTATAATGGAGAAGAACTGCTTAGGGTTGAACTATATCAAGAACTGCTTAGGGTTTCACCCAATGAGGATGAAATCGATGGTAGTTCTATTCGAGTTAGTTGGCTAACTCATAATTTTGATGACATTGCTAATTTTGAAAATAATGAACAAAACCTACAGAGATTTACTAGGGCATGGATTTTACAACTCATTGGTGGTGTCCTGTTTGTTGACAAGTCAAGTAGTAAAGTCTCTTTAAGGTATTTATTATTGTTGCGAGACTTTGGTGAGTGCAGTGCATACACATGAGGTGCTACTGTACTTAGTTTTTTATATAGAGAACTATGTGTCGTAACAAATTACAAAATAAGATCCATGAGTGGTTTATGCCTATTAACACAAATATGGGCATGGGAGAGATTCCCAAAAGTTGCACCAACTATATCACCCCCATACAAACCAAACAAACTCATTGGGTCAAGGTAATTTTTTTATTGAGTATAATATAAGTTATATTTTACAACATTATTCATAAATTAGTTATCTAATATTTAATACTAATTATATAATTTTGGTAAGTGGCTACCACAGGGAAACCGACACATTGGGACTACTGATGATTTAAAACATCATTATCGACTACTAGATACAATGAAGCAAAATGATGTAAGAAAATGTATGTCATTAATTTTTAATTTGTTTACCTATTAACTACTTCTTATGTTATATAGGTGGTTTGCATGTCATATCCAAATGAAGTTTTGGCACAATTACCCCTGATCTATGTAGAAAGGGTCAATGTGTGAAAATGCATTGTGTCATTACTTTGCTTCAATATTTGTGAATGACATCAATCAGATAGAGTAATGTGACAGTTTGGGATGCGGAAACCCATACCCCATCCTCCTTTGTAGCCCAAAAAATTATATGGGTTAACTATGTGAGGAAAAGGTGCAGAAAATTGGCTTATGTTGTTACAACCTTCCATTGCAATGTGGAACAACCTAGACCAATTTAGGGTCGAAGAAATTGGAACTCAGGTTGGAGACCTGACATTCAACTCTGAGTACATGGTTTGGTATCGTGCCAAAACAAAATTGTTTATCGACCCAAAAAATGCACGAACATCATTGTTGGTAAAATCTTTTATACTACTTATTCAATTTGTTTTTTAATTTTTGCAGTAACATTTTAATGTTTTTTATTCTACCTATGTTTTTTTATTGTAGGGTGAAGTTGGAGAGACATTATCATATATGGTCTCTCCGGAGGGAAGAAACAAGTGGTCAGTGGACGATTTAGTTCCATATGTTGATAAAATAATGGTCTTATTGGAAGATGAAGATCGAATCACGAGAGCAGCAGTGCCAGCACTTGAAAGTATGCCTCAGGTAAATGTTCTAGATTTTGAAGAAATATATGGATCACTACGCACACCGGAGATGCCACTAGAGAAACAACCAGCAACGACAAAAGGTATGGGCAGACCGCAGTTCGATATATCTTGGGATTCTCTCTACGCCGACGCTAGTCTAGGATTAGATGGATCATATGATCCACACTCATTTCAAAATGTAAACGATGATGACAATGAAGAATGAAATATTATTTTATTTTGAATAAATTTTTTATTTTATGTTTAATTTGTAAATTACTTATTTAATATTTAATATTATTTTATTTTCAATAAAATTTTTATTTTATGTTTAAAAAAACATAATAAATTTTGTTATAAAATATTAAAAAACATAAACAAATTCAAAACTGTAAAATAAAATTTTAAAAAATATTTAAAAATGTAAAAAGATAATGAAAGTTTAAAATATAACAAATATTGAAAACTCTAATGTAAAAATTTAAAAATTCTATAATTTTTTTTAAAAAAATAAAGAGTTTAATTGGTATACACTATCAGTGTAAATCATGATCCTTCGTTCATGGTAAACTTGTTAACTTTATTAGTTACTACTTTAAAAGCCTTGTAAATGAAAAGTTATTGTTGACTATCAGTGTAAAATGACAGTATATACTAATTAAACTAAAAAATAAAAGATGTAAAAATATAATAAAAGTTTAAAATATAACAAATATTGGAAACTCTAATGTAAAAGTTTAAAATTCTAACATTTTTAAAAATATAAAGAGATTATAAAATTTTTAAAAAAGATTTAAAAATATAAAAAAAAGTTGAAAACTGTAACATAGTTAAAAAATTAAAAACAAAATTTTAAAAAAGATTTAAAATACATAATTGAAAATTTGAAAAGTTAACTTTAAAAAACATAATAAATTTTTTTATAAAATATTAAAAAATATAAAAAAATTCAAAACTGTAACATAAAACTTTAAAAAAAATATAAAAATGTAAAAAGATAATTAAAGTTTAAAATATAGAAAATATTGAAAAGTGCAACGTAAAAATTTAAAAATTCTAAATCTTTTAAAAATATAAAGAGATTATAACCTTTTTAAAAAAGATTTAAAAATATAAAAAAGTTGAAAATTGTAACGTAATTAAAAAATTAAAAACAAAATTTAAAAATATTTTACAATATATTGAAAAGTTGAAAAGTTAAACTAAAAAATATTATAAAAAGATAATAAAAGTTTAAAATATAGCAAATATTGAAAAGTGTAACGTAAAGATTTAAAATTTCTAAAATCTTTAAAAATATAAACAGGTTATAACCTTTTTTAAAAAATTTAAAAATATAAAAAAATGAAAACTGTAACGTAATTAAAAACAAAATTTAAAAATATTTTAACAGTTATTGGAAAGTTGAAAGGTTAAATTAAAAAAACATGATAAAAAGATAATAAAAATTCTAAAATATAACAAATATTGAAAAATATATTTAAAAATTTATTTTTAAGCCACATCAACATTTAGTTAGTTGCCTAATTTTTTGAAACAGACACATTAACATTTAAGGTAACTACAGATAGCATCAATTGTTTGAGAACATCCTACATGAGTGTGCAAAGGACAATTTCTCTGATTATGACCTTCTTCTCCACATTGACGACATTTATTTTTTCTGTGTGTTTGTGACTTAGTAAAATCCATTTCATTTCTTATCCTGATTGACTTCAATCGTCCTTTTCCACGGAAAGCAAAATAGTTTGGGATAAGAGTCCAACTTTCTTCATTATGAGGGATCAAGTCGTCATTCCCAAGAGGAAATCATTGACCAAAGTATGCACGCATGATGAAGTCATTGGTGTATATTTTAACAACAAATTGATAATAGTTTAAAGTAACTGCACCGCACACAACTATTACATGTGAACAAGGGTAATAAAAAGCTTGAAATCGCCCACATTGGCAGTATTTTTCGTTCAAGTTAACTACCTATCCTCCACGTTGAGTCATTGGATTAAAAACATCTTCGACTTCAAATCTAGTGGTTTCGATATTGTATTGACGGATTATATGGGAACGAGTGTCTTGTTGGTTTTTATGCAATGTTTGAATTAACTTATCACAATACACCTTTCCAGCTTCCAATTGGGACTACCTTGGGATCCTCTTTCGACAAAATATGCAACACATTTACTATACGTTGACCTTACCAATACATTTACCAATACTATTTTTTACCATGTACAACAATGGTATATATATATATATATATATATGATGAAATATAAACTACAATTTGTATCGTCGGTTTATACACCATTAACATTTTGTTGGGGCAACAATAAATAACTGCTGCATAAATGGTTGTAATGGAAAAAATAGATATTCAATGCAAACCGTAAGTGTGAATTGCAGTTTTGTGTGTCTAGAAATCTGTTGCATAAATGGTTGTAATGGAAAAAATAGATATTCAATGCAAACCGCAAGTGTGAATTGCGGTTTTGTGTGTCTAGAAATCTGTGTTTTTTGCATAAATGGTTGTAGTGGAAAAAATAGATATTCAATGCAAACCGCAAGTGTGAATTACGGTTTTGTGTGTCTAGAAATCTGTGTTTTTTGCAACTGTTGGGTAAAAAGAGGGGCTGGTAAAAGACCACACAAATTGCAAGTGTGAATTGCGGTTTTGTACGTCTAGAAATTTGCATTTTTTTGCAACTGTTGGGTAAAAAGAGACACATGAATAATTAACAATAATTATTATTTAGAAATCTGCGTTTTTTTGCAACTACTGGGTAAAATGAGGCACTAGTCAAAGACCAGTCAAACCGCAATTCCCAATTGCGGTTTTACTATAATTTTTTCCACGTTGGACGCCACATAAGCACACAGTTGACATGGCAGGTAACCTGCAATTGTGAGTTGTGGTTTGACCAAGTCAAATATTAAAACAGACCCATCTCGGTAATATTTTTAAAAACAGACCCACTTAGTTAATTTTTTTAAAAATGAACCCACTTAGGTCAATTAGCTGAAGTCTTTGAGGAAGACCCTACAGATTTTAAATTAGCTCTGGCCAGCAAAGAAAAAACGAAATGGTTAGTAGCCATGGAAGAGGAAATGAAATCCTTGCATAACAACAAGACATGGATGTTGGTCAAGAAGCCCCAGACCACAAGATAGTAAGCTATAAATGGCTATTCAAAAGGAAGGAGGGCATCGATGGAGTTGAACCAGTTAGGTTCAAAGCCAGGTTGGTGGCCCGAGGCTTTACACAGAAGGAAGGATTGAACTTCAATGAGGTTTTCTCACCAATTGTGAAGCATAGGTCCATTAGAATATTAATATCCATAGTTGCTGATCATGATTTGGAACTTGAGCAAATGGACGTTAAAACAACCTTCCTTTATGGAAAATTAGATAAAGGAAAATTAGATGAAACAATCTTGATGCAACAACCTAAAGGATTTATTGAAGAAGGAAAGGAGGGCTATGTGTGCAAGCTCAACAAGTCCTTGTATGGGTTGAAGCAGTCCCCTAGACAATGGAATAAATGGTTTGATGAATTCATGGCAAAATTAGAATTCAGCTGAAGCAATTATGATAGCTATGTTTATTTCAGGTTCAGTAATTCTGAGTTTGTCATCCTCATGTTATATGTTGATGATATACTGATAGCTAGCAACAACATGAAGAAAGTTACTCGGGTAAAGGCTAAGTTGAACAAGGAATTTGAAATGAAGGACCTTGGACCTGCCAAAAGGATACTGGGAATTGACATTCAAAGGCAAAGAGGAAAGAATTTGTTGCACCTATCTCAAGAGGTCTATCTCAAGAAAATGCTTAGCAAATTTGGAATGACAAATTCAAAACCTGTGATTACTCCTTTATCACAACAATTCAAGTTAAGCTTGAATCAAGCTCCCAAGTATCAAGATGAGGTTGATTACATGGATAAAATCCCCTATGCTAGTGTGGTTGGGTCTCTCATGTATGTCATGGTCTATACAAAGCCTGACATAGCTTATTCTGTCAGCCTTGTAAGCAGATTTATATGTCTGACCCAGGAAGAGTTCATTGACAGGCTGTGAAATGGATATTAAGGTATCTAAGAGGGTTAATTGGAAGGGGTTTATCCTATGGTGGAGCTAGAAGGGCAACAAATTCAGAAGTGCTAGAAGGCTATAGTGATTCAAACTATACAAGGTGTCTTGGCACAAGGAAGTCCTTAACTGGCTTTGTCTTCATAGCTCATGCCACAGTAGTATGTTGGAAAGCCAACCTCCAAAAGGTAGTGGCCTTCTCAATCACTAAAGCAGAATACATGGCACTGACTGAAGCTGTTAAAGAAGCTATGTGGCTGGAAGGAATAGCTAGAGAATTAAAAGTGCAGGATAATGTAATCACAGTTTTCAGTGACAGTTAAAAGTGCAGGATAGTATGTTGGAAAGTTAACCTCCAAAAGGTAGTGGCCTTCTCAATCACTAAAGCAGAATACATGGCACTAACTAAAGCTGTTAAAGAAGCTATGTGGCTAGAAGGAATAGTTAGAGAATTAAAAGTGAGGATAGTGTAATCACAGTTTTCAGTGACAGCCAGAGTGCCATTCAGCTAGCTCAAAATTCAGCCCATCATGAAAGGACAAAGCACATTGACATCAAGTTGCATTTCATTAGGGAAGTGATCAACAAAGGTTCAGTAAAAGTGAGGAAGATTCACATGGATCATAATCCTACTGATATGATCACAAAACCAGTCCAAAGCACAAAGTTTTACCACTGTTTGAGTTTGCTGATAATACATGGAGATTAAGAGTTGTAATTGTTGCTTCTCTTTCTTTTGTGGTGTGTTGAAATTTGAACCATGGTGGAGATTTTTGTATTTTGGTTCAAATTTTGCTTTGTGTTTGGTTATGTGTCTCAGCTAACTAACTCAATTAACTTCAAGTTAGTTAGGGTTCAGTCTTTTTTTTTTTTTGCAAGAGTGTCATTATCTAATTCAATTGATCTTACTAATCAATTGGGTTCAGATTGAGATTTATCAATTTTCTTTCTCTCTGTCAGTTGTCATTCTCTTCTTGTTCTTGCTGTTTTTCTAGATTGAGTTGCAGCAAGTTGCTACTTTGTTCTGTTGCATTTTCATACTTCATACCACTAAAAGTAACTATGTTCAATTAAACCATTAAATTCTTTATTAATTTATTGAGTCATCGAAAGGTTAAACCTACTTTCGTGATTTAATTCCTAAATTCCTTTTCTAGTGTTCCAATAATTGAGTTCACCTTTTCAATACTTCCCTAATATTTATGGCTACAAAACCAGTTATCAAGTGTATTGCCTCAGTAAAATTACTAGAAAAAATTATAAGAAACCTAATAAAACATAAAAATACTTAATTTATTATTAATAGAGTCCAGGGCTAAGCCCCAAATATAGAATAAAAAGGTTTACTCACATATAGTCATGAATATAAAACACAAAAAATAAATAACTTCAAACCAGGAAATAAAAGAGTGAAAAGGGAAAGGAAGAGCTAGAAGCCTTGCTTTTTATGCCGAGATCGTAGCCCCCAAGGTTTCATAAAAAAAAATTTCTATTTAAAGTAACAGGTTTCTTATCACTCAAGGTGATTGTATGACCCCTTAAACATTTCTTATCACTCAAGGTGAATATTTACAATGTTATTCACTTCTTCTTTTTCTCTTCAAGACATGTAACTTGTAGTAAATTCAATTTGAGAGGGAGTTATAAGGTTGATCTAATTGCAAAGTACACATATGGGGAGAAGGGAGGAGGAAGAAGTCATGGGTTCGAATCTCTCCACTAACACATTAAGAACTAACATTTGTGCTATAAAAAAAATACAATCTTAGAGGTTATCTAGCTTGTCACATTTTCTATGATATTGAGCACCACTAATCAACATTACGTATCAACTTATTATGATTAGTTGTTTTGCAGAATGTTAAAGACTTTCTTTTCAAGGTGGATCACAACTTTTCAATTTTGTTCATGACTATTGCTCAACTCAATTTGCACAATTTGAATTTTTGTTATTGCACCACTAATAAAAATAATTCTGGTAGAAGTCAACTTATAGAAAATCTAAGATGATATGATCATATACTAAGTGTCTAATCATTCTTTGTCTTGCTTTATTTTTCATGTCTTTTCGAGCTTAAAACATAGTCTCCAACTTGGAGCTTGAATTGGCATTATAGTTCACAATCTTTTTTTCGTTTCTTGCTTATGATCTTTTGCTCCACTTGTTTAAAGAAAACTTCTATTTGAAATAGTGTTCAAGATTATAAGAAATACTTTTGAAATCATATCAAACAAATATATGCAGATTATAAATTCAACTTGAGCTTTTTTTGCAATTGTGTCTCATCATTAGAAACTTTAGTTAACATAAGCTTTTGCATCTTAGGATAAAAAATTGCTATACTTGCTCTAGAGAAGCTTGTACAATAGTAAAAACTTATGCATTTGATCAAACAAAGCTCTTGCCCTACAAAATCTTCTATGTTTAAGGATAAGATGGTCTAAAACAAGCTTGAAACCTTCTAATGTCTCAACACTCAATGTAGGACATAGACCTTCTTAGGCAGATCTCTTGATGCTTGTTTTGATCTTCTAATAGGTGTCTTCATCTCTTAATGCATGTCTTCATTTTTTTATGGTTCAACGAATATGATTAGCTTCTTATATTGACTTAACTTCACCTTCTTATGCTCCGATCTTCTACTTGACTACTTCAATCTTTTAGCCTTCATAAACATCAAAGTATCTGCTGATTACATCAATAGCTTTGATCTTCTAGTCTATAACGAGTAGTCTTTAGAAGCTTGGGTCTTCTTGTCTATTCCACCTTCTGGTCTATGTTAGACGACTTCTTAAGCTTCTGACACCTTATCACAAGAAGATTTGTTGACATCTTTTGCCCTTCTAATGACTTTTAAGTGCACCTTTTAATATGCAAACCTTTTTATCACCTAAATTTATCTCACAAAATAGACATTATATAATCAAGCTTAATATTATTTGTTATAATCAAAACCACAAGATTATATACAAGTGAGCATTTGGTCTTTCAAACCTTTTGAACCTAACACATAACTAGTTTAGGGTTATAATCAAAACCAATGTCACCCATTTTATAAAAGGTAGTTTCTTCTAACATCCCTTATTTGCTATTCGCAGCTCACATTTAAAATAATTTAAAAACCCCAACTTACATTCACCCATTTTAACCTATTGAATCAATTGATTCAGAATATACATTTTAAGGTGCTCCAGATGATCCAAAATACCTTAAAATATATATTCTGGAATAATTGATCTGCAATACATTATGTTAATTTTAAATTACGTGATCTAGAATGCAACAGGAGGACATGACCAATTGTATTCTAGATCTACCAATCTAGAACACAAAATAATTTATATTCTGAATCAATTGATATAGAACATAAATATGATATTACACTTCTGGACAAGCTAATTCGAAATACAATTAGTTAAAATCTATATTTTAGATTAATTGATTATACACGTTAAATATTAGTTAAAATAGGGTGAATGTATGTTGAATTTTTTAAATTATTTTAAATACCAAGGGCGTGAATATGCCTTTAATTGAAGGTCTAATGACATGTATTTTACAATAAAAATAATATATTATTTATTACAAAACCAATTTTTTTATTTTAATATGAATTGAAGGTAGTGTCAAGAGTTTGTAATAACTAATTGAGCTAAATTACCTGGATACAAAACCAATTTTTAAATTCTTAGAATCTAAATTTATTAAGATGAAAATTATAAAATCTTAGTATTGAAGTCTTTAATAAAAAGATAAATCATAACATTCTTATATGATAATAATAATAATAATGTTTTAAAATTGACATACTGTTTGGAGACAGTGAAAGTGAAAGATGGGGAAGAAAGAGAAGGTTGAATTGAAGAAGATTTGAATGTGAAGGTGGGAGAGCATGAGCATTCACCAACTCCCCCGTCCCCACTTTCCATCTCACCAAACTCCCTCTAACCACCTACCGCCGTTCCGTCTTCTCCCTTGAAAACTGTGTTTATCAAGATCAACAGCCCTTCTCTCCCAAAGGGTGTTTTTGAGTTTGCAATGGCGGCGAACACAGTACATAACGGTGCCACGTGCCAAATCTCTTTAGGGGACCAATCTCTGCACTTCACTCGCCGAGTTTCCAGATCCATCTCTTGCCTTCCCAAGTGAGTCATCTCTTTTCCCTTCCAACTTCCAACCTCCAATTTCACTCCTCTCACCGTTTTACGATGCCAGAGCACGTGCACAAAGAAAACAACCCACGCTCAAGGCCTCCCACTCTGACTTCCACCTTGACCTTTCGCTCAGTCCACGTGTCAATGCCGTCAAGCCTTCCAAAACCGTCGCCATCAGCGACCTCGCCACCTCTCTTGTCCAATCCGGCGTCCCCGTCATTCGCCTCGCCGCCGGCGAGCCCGATTTCGACACTCCCGCTCCCATAGCCGAGGTTCCTTTTCTTTCCCCCTTTTCCTTCATAACCACCTCTTCTTTCTCTCACTCTCATGCCTTAAGTAATTGTCTGACTAGGCTGGAATTAACGCTATTCGCGAAGGTTACACCAGGTACACTCCCAATGCCGGAACCATGGAACTGCGCCATGCCATTTGTCGCAAACTCAAAGGTTGGTTTTAATTTCATTATGCTCTATATGCTTCGTTTGGAACCCGAGGGTTTTGACTTTTTCGTTGCTGTTCATTGCAGAGGAGAATGGGATTACTTATACTCCTGATCAGGTTGTCGTTAGTAATGGAGCCAAACAGAGTCTTGCTCAGGCAGTGCTTGCAGTTTGCTCCCCCGGCGATGAAGTGAGTAAAGCCTCTAAGAATAAGTACTATAGGAAATTACTAATTATGCTGCAGAGGCCTTAATTGGATAAATTTCTCCCTAAGTAATCACTTGTTGAAGAACAAAAAGAAACTAAAATGAATTACGCTTCTCACATAAGTTCATTTTAGCTTGTGGACAAGCTCCATGCATTGTATCTTCTTATGTTTTTCTCCTGGAAAAGTTGAGCTAGGCCATAGTCATTTGGCTTCTGTGAATGGATGACTAATTTGAACATAATTGTTTGAATTATTCAAATTCCTTTATCTTTTGCCTTTGCAAAAGCTGAACAAAATCTTTGATGATTTGAAATTACTGGCAGGATGACAACAGTGACGGACTTGTGTTATCATTCTGCAATCTTTCTCAACTCTGAAATTATAGACATGCATTTGTTTGTTCAAAACATTCTGCAACTGGCCTTTCATCTTCTAAAGCTTTTACTCTGTTTTATGTTGCTGGTAGTTATAATTACATTTGTTGAAACTAGAGAATGATGTTTTTTATTCTGTGATAACTCTACCATATTGATACATTTGGCTGATAGAATCAAACTCGTGATTAAAAAGTCAAGCCACATATACTTATAATAATAGAAAGAGCAGATTTTCCCTATTTACATAGATAGACAATATTTCTCCCACTTATCAAAATGTGGTTATGGTAGTGCAATATTAGTGTTATAATGCTATGGCGCTGGCTGCCGCAATCCGTTATGGGTGCTTTGGGGTTCTATATGGCGGTCACTATGGTCATTATGCCATGGTAGGTTATGCCGGCTGTGGCAGTCAAGGTTGGTTGTTGGAGTTTTTTGAACAACAAAATTGGGCTTGGGTTGACCCGAAACTACTCAAATCCACCTCAGGATCTCTTTAATAGTGTAGATTTGTAGTGCAGAGCAGCCGACAGTCGCCTCTTTGCATTTTGTCGCCTCTTTGCATTTTGTCGCATGTACCTTGCTGTTGTAGCCATTTTTGTGGAGTGAAACTCAAGGTGTTTGGATGAAGGTAGAAGACGACCATTTTGTCATTGTACTGCCTAGGTTAGGTTTTTTTTTTTAAAAAAGTCCCTTGAATAAAACACTTCGTTTCATTGAAGGATTTTATTCTTTTTAATAAAAACAAATAGGGGTGAAAAAGTGCAATGATGTTTTCTTAAAAAAACTCATAAGTAAAATAGTGCGTTTTACTTATGAGTTTATCTCTTTCATAAATGAGAATGAGAAGGCAAAAGTTAGAATACTAGAAACCACTCCTAAGCACAATGACAATCATTCTTGCCTTTATTGCTTACTCCCCTCCTCTCAAGCCCAACAATGGTGCTTCCTGCACTGATTCTGATGGTGCTTTAGACACTGTTTAGGGGACACTTGCAAACCTTTCATTCTTCTTTTTCTTCCAACCTTTTGGTTTCTTTCAATCATGACTTCACCCACTTGTTAGCCATTCCTCAGACCATTCAGTCATCACCAACCACCTCTAATCCATTTTGGGAAACTTTATTTTGAATCTTAGCGCGCGTGCATACACACACAGATATTTATTATTTTCCTATTTTTTATCAATATTTATGTATATAAATAATATTTATGTATATAAATATATATTGTTTTTGTCAGCCATGATGTTTGCCATAGACCTTTGTGGCGGCTGCCATGGCGGTATTGCGCATAAAGATGCTCACTGCCATCTACCATATAACCTCATTGACAACCTTGATTTCTCCTAATTATATAAAACATCTCAATAGTGCTTCCCACAATTTCTCAACAACTTTATCTTTTATTCAGGTTCCCGTAGTCTGGTTGCTGTTATAACTTGTAAAAGTAAAACAAATAAGAGACACTCCTTACTTTGCACATATTTGACTTTTACACAACACAAAAAGATCTGATATTTCCATCCATAAAATTATGTCTGATTTGTTTATTAATAGCTTATCACATACTCCACATGCTATTTTTCCTTTTGCTCTCTATAGTGGCTTTCATTTATGGCGTGAATATTTCAGGTCATTATTCCAGCTCCATTCTGGGTTAGTTACCCAGAAATGGCAAGGTTGGCTGATGCAACACCTGTGATTCTTCCAACCTCAATATCTGATAATTTCCTTTTGGATCCTAAACTCCTTGAATCCAAAATTACTGAAAGATCAAGATTGCTTATTCTTTGTTCACCATCTAACCCAACGGGATCTGTCTACCCTAAGGAATTACTTGAAGAGATAGCCAGGATTGTTGCAAAACACCCAAGGCTTCTGGTATAGTCGTTCATCCACAAGTGCTTCAATGTGTTCAACCTAAATATCAATTCTTTCGAGATCTTAATAGTTTTTTATGCAGGTTCTCTCTGATGAAATCTATGAACACATAATTTATGCACCAGCAGTTCACACAAGCTTTGCATCTTTACCGGGAATGTGGGACAGAACTCTGACTGTGAATGGATTTTCTAAGGTTAGTCTGTCTTGTTGTATTCTGTTAGAGTAGCGTGATGTGTTGTGGATCCCTAATTCTTATTTTATACTCAATTACCTATGCTCTATTTCGTAGTAAGGTTGTAATTTATGACATGGAGGCCTCTGAATGTGATTATGATGATTTTGAGCTGTTTTCCTATAGGCCTTTGCAATGACTGGTTGGCGTCTTGGATATATTGCTGGTCCTAAGCATTTTATTGCAGCATGCGGAAAGATCCAAAGTCAGGTATTCTACAATTTTTATTGGCCACTTGTCGGCCATGTCCTATACATCATATTTGTCTTGATTTCCTTTTGCTGCAGCCTACATGACATCTTACAGATTCCTAGGTTTAACAGATTCTGGATGAGAGGAAACTTTCAAGAAATTTTCTAGCATTCATTTGGAATTAGTTGGACTGCTGTTGCTATTTAATATTATATGCATTATATACTGGCTGATGCATCTTATTGAATTTAGTTCACTTCAGGGGCTAGTAGTATAGCTCAGAAAGCTGCAGTTGCTGCATTAGGACTAGGTTATGCTGGTGGGGAGGCAGTTTCTACCATGGTGAAAGCATTTAGGGAGCGAAGGGATTTCTTGGTAAAAAGTTTTAGAGAAATAGATGGTGTCAAGATATCAGAACCCCAGGTCCAAATTCTCTAATTTTATTTTCTTGTTCCTTAAATAATTTTTCTCTTTTAATTCCGTTTCTTTTCTTTTTCCTGTCAGCTTTTCTACTCAAACATAGTCTCATTTTCGCTTGCAGGGAGCATTTTATCTATTCATGGATTTCAGCTTCTATTATGGAAGAGAAGCTGAAGGATTCGGTAAAATTGAGGATTCTGAGTCCCTCTGTCGATATCTGCTAGATGTAGGCCAGGTATACTAATTTAATGGCTTTAAAGACTTTAGATATGTTTTGTGAGCAGAAAATTTTCAAATGGTCTTTCATTTTTCCGTATTCTCTAATGAAGTAGTGGAGAAAGAACTAAAAGAATAACTGTTACTAGCAAAAGGCCAAAAGTATGTTTTCGATTTTGAAGAATGACACCTAATGAAAGAGTGAAAGTCATCAGGAAGGTGTAAACCATGGTCTTTTACAGTAAAAACTTAAATTATGAATGTATGTATACAAAGTCTGAAAAGGGGGGAAACATCTTAGAGTTTAATTAGTACATCTGTCGGTGTAAAACGTTTTAGATTAATACTCTAAAACTCAACATCTTATTCTTGAATTTTTAATGTATGTCATGTGTTTTGCCATTTTGGCTTATAGGTAGCCCTGGTGCCTGGGTGTGCATTTGGAGATGACACTTGCATCCGCATCTCATATGCTGAATCCCTTACTACACTACAGGCAGCTGTGGAAAGAATTAAGAAAGCTCTTATCTCTCTTAGCTCCGCAGCACTCGTTTAATATTTTGATGTTTTTGTAAAGGGCGTACTTTATTTTAACTTTAATGTTGGCAATCTGTTTATTTTGAAAATAATAGGCTATGGCTATTTTTCCACGAATTAACTGATGTAACTGGCTTATTAATGACCTAGAATTATAATAATGTCAATTGTCAATCAAGGTTAGGGTGCTTCATAATCTGAGCTGTTAGATTAATCTCATTTCATGTCATACTCTATCGACCAATATTTGGGGCCATCAACAGCAATTTTCAGCAACGACGTTTCGGTAAACAACAATAGTTCTCATATCATTTCGTTTTCATCATCGCAAGGGAAGATGAACGTTCTAATCTCCTGGTCTTTCGTGTTTAGTTTTTAAATTTTAAAATTCCAAATTGCTTTCATTTGTGCCTACACTCTCCAAGGGCCCTTTTATTGAAGCCCTTTGTTTTACTCCATGCTGAAACAGGTATTGGTTGTGTTGTTTGCGTCCACTCTTTTACTTATGTGACAATGTCTGTTGGCGACATGACTAAAGTCGTTTCTCAAGGAACATATTTGTACCATGAGAAAGATGGGCTTGTCACGCGGCTAAGCTCAAGAAGGGGGATTGTTAAAATGTGTTTGCTTTCAGCATGAATAAATCTGGTTTCGAGGAGTCTCACACAGGGAGAACTGGAAAGTCTCGGACCACTAGTGGATACTATGGGTTTTGATTTGATTTGTTTTTTACTTTTTGAAAACAGTACTTAAGAATAGTTTTCAATTTTTTTTTTTGGAAAAAAAGAAAAAAATACTTATTTGTAAAGTACTATTTAAAAATTGTTTTAAAGATGAAAAAACAGAAAAAATTTGTATATATTTACTAAAATTTTATTAATAAAAAGTAAAAAATAATATATTCTTGTTGTATTGTTAAGTTTATAAAGTCATAACAGAAAATTGAATCAAAATTACTTATAGTTGTTCTTATTTTTTAGTTTTTAAAAACTAAAATCAGAACTATTTTTGGAAACTGTTTTAAGAAAACAGTAAGGGCTTGATTGGTTTAGTTTGTTTTTTAGTTTTTTAAGAGTTTTCAAAAATAGTTTTCAAATCTGTTTTTGGGAAGAAAAAAAAAATTTGTTTGACAAGTGATATTTGAAAACTATTTTGAAGATGTAAAAATGGAAAAACTTGTTAATATTTTAGAATTTTGTTAATGAAAAACAAAAAATAACATATTCTGCTTGTATTTTGAGTTTTAAAAAAAAATTGAAAACTGAAAAGTAAAACTACTTTCAGCTGTTCTAGTTTTTTAGTTTTTAAAAACTAAAAAATCAAAACTGTTTTCGAAAACTGTTTTAAGAAAAACACTACTCAAGTAAGTTTTTTAGTTTTTAGAAACTAAAATACTGAAAATAGTTTTATAAAACTGTTGTCAAACAAACACTAAGTAAACGAGTTTTTTAGTTTTTAAATACTAAAATATTGAAAACAATTTTATAAAACTGTTTTCAGTATTTTAGTTTTTAAAAACTAAACTAAACTTGTTTAGTTATTTTTTCCTTAAAACAATTCTGATTTTTTAGTTTTTAAAAACTAAAAGATATGAATAACTTTAAGTAGTTTTGCTTTTCAATTTTTTATTTTTGTTTTGAAAACTCAAAATACAATGAGAATATCTTTTCCTTTTCTTTTCACTAATGACATTTCAATAAATATAAATAATTTTTTTATTTTTATATTTTAAAAACAGTTTTTAAATAACACTTACTAAATAGTTTTGTTTCTCTTCTTCTAAAAAACTCTTTTCAAAACTAAAAAATAAAGCAAACAAATCAAACCTGAACAATTCTTCTCTAGCACATTCAAGTTTTTCAATTTATAAAAAACGAATCAATAATACCTAATTAAATGTCATAAAAAGATCAGTTGGGAAAATAATAGTTTTACACTAATAATTTGTCATCTCATGGAATTATACTGATCTCCTGTATCTTGCAAGCGATGCAGAACACGCCATAAGCAGGGCCTCGAATACAAAATTGGTATAAAAGCCCAACTTTTTGTGTGGTCATTAAGGGGAGCAGCCATTTTCTTTTTGCACCACTATTTTACTATTTGTACCTTTAAAATTTAAAATATCCAAATTACCCCTAGCGTTTTAAACTTTTTGGTTTGCCAGTCTGCCTTGAAAACCTAATTTGTCGATAGCTGTCTCCCTCTTGTCAGGTTACTCGGTGGACTCCTCTACCCAACCAAGGTAGATAATGATACTATTGTTTAACATTGCAAATCTCATGATTTGCAATAAACATGTATATAATGGATAATGAAATTTGTAATATGAATATGTTTTTTCATATTACATGGGGGATTCCAATATATAAATTTAAAAGTAAAAACAAAACATAAATTTTTTTGCAATCTCTTATCATATTTAAAAGTAAAACCAAAACATGAAATTTTTACAACAATATTTTCCAGATTCAATCCATTTTGACAGCTTTAACTAGATATATAAATAAATGAAAAAAGGTTATGTTACAAGGTTAATTCTTAAAAAATAGTTAAATAAATTTTATGTTGTTTAGTATTATGAAAAAGAGTTTAATTATCTTATATTATCAATAAGTTTTATACCATTAACTAATAAAAAATAATTAAGATGAATTTTAAAAATAATTTTTATTATAAGAGTTTAGTAATCATATTATATAAAAAATATTAATTAATAAAAATTATTGTTTATGTAATTTTTAATGTAATTATTATACAAATTAATAAATTTATCGTATAAATGATGCAAAACTTTAGTCACATAATCATGTTAAACAACATCAAATGATTTTTAAAGCAATATCAAACGTACAAAGACTATATTAAAACAAAAAAAAAAAGACATATTAAATGGTTTTTGGCATAGGATGAATTCCAAGGAGACTGCTTGAGCTGCCCCACAACCGCAAGTTTTCCAATAGGTAACAAGGACGTAAGGTTAAGGTCTGATTAGAAGTTTCCTATTGGAAAGGAAAGGCAATGCAAAATGCAAGAATAAGAGAATAAGAGCGTGGGAGTGAAGGAAAGGGAATCTTAACTCTCCTTCTTAAATATATATTCCCTAAGGACCTCCTTCCCCTTCATGCAATGTTCCATGTTGACTTCAACTTGGAGACAATCAACCTTCACACACAAGAATTGGGTTTCCTCTCCATCCACTTTTCTTTCTTAAAATGGACAACCTTCCTACCTTAACTTCATCTATATATAGTTAACACATGAAACCAACTTGGAGAGGAAGAAAAAAAACAAAAGCCTTTTCATCATGGATGCCTCTTCTTCATGCAACCAGCATGCACCCGAGCTTGTTTTCTTTGATTTGGAAACTACAGTGCCCAAAAGAGGCGGAGATCGTTTCTGGGTGCTGGAGTTTGGTGCTATTGTAGTTAATCCCCACAAACTCACAGAGATTGAGAGTTACACCACGCTGATAAGACCCAAAGACTTATCCCTCGTCTCAGTAAAATCTAGCAGAAGTGATGGAATAACTCGTAAAGCTGTGGAAAATGCACCATCTTTTGAAGATGTTGCAGAAAAAATATTCAGTATCTTAAATGGAAGGGTGTGGGCGGGGCATAACATCCGGAGATTTGACTGTGTTCGAATCAAAGAAGCCTTTGATGACATCAATAAGGCAGCACCTGTACCAGTTGGAATCATTGATTCTTTGGGGATCCTAACTGAGAAGTTTGGAAGAAGAGCTGGTAATATGAAGGTACGTAAGAAATAGCAGCAGCACAGCAAGTGATTAATTCTTCACACAACAAATAAATTCTTCATGATTATTTCTAGTTCTAAATTACAATTATGTATGGTTAGATGGCAACACTGGCGTCTTATTTTGGCCTGGGCCAACAAAAACACAGGTACACATTTCTGACTTTAGTGTTGACGCATGGTACGTAAGATTGTATTGATTTGAGTATTATATGAATGACTATCTTGAAGCAGGAGCCTAGATGATGTTCGCATGAACTTGGAGGTACTTAAGCACTGCGCAACGGTGTTGTTTCTGGTGTGCAATTAACTCATCTCTATGTTCAATTGTATTTGGTTACCTTTGAAAACAAATATTCCAGATAGCAGCATGATTCTCACACGTTTGTTATGGCTATTTGACTTGTGGGTGATGTTAGGAATCTAGCCTACCAAACATGTTGCATAGCCAATGGTATGGATCTCCCAGCGTTATTATGACGCGAAGCAGAAGCAATGGCAAATCACCCTGCAAGGAAGAGACTAGCAGAAAATCTCCCCCAACTTCATTTGGATATCAGAGGACAGTCCCCTATGCTAGGGGAAGTTTGGGAAAGGTTTTATTTTGTAGATTGGCACAATATTTGATTTTCAAGTGCATGCTGTACATTATTTTTGAAAAGTAGCCTCAATAAATATACTAATACTATACATCACAATGATAATGGAACTCCTTTAAACGTAGGTGACCGAAAAAGTGAAGGGATTGTTGTGTAAAGCACAAGGGCAACCACCACTTCAACAACTACTCAAACATTCTCATTCAATTCTGAGGTGAAGAAGCATGGATGCCACATTCAGAAAAAAAGGAAAGGCTTCACGTTTTGGTTTTATTGAGTTGGCAGATTGAAAGGAAGATTTGCGTTCAATGTTTTCACAACGCACCACCACATGTTTCAACATTCTAAAGAAACTGATCCAGCGGCACCCCAAATTCATTTGTGTATACTTCAATTAACTGATTCGTATATCATCCAGATTCATTTGTGTATAACTATACTTCTTCAATTAATGAAAGATGCTAATTAATAACACAAGTATTTGTAAACGAAACACAGATTAATATTAACCTCAATATTTTTCCGATAAATAGTTTCGATACAAACTTAGATTTACGAGGAAAAAATCCCACTCCACATCGTCTGCTAGAGCCTAAAAAAAAAATATAGGCTTAGTTACACTTTTTCCTTTCTTTTTTTTTTAATTTTTTATATTTTCCTCTTATTTTTATATCATAACATTATTTTTTTCAGTTTTTAAAATTGTTAAATTTGTTTCTAACTATTGATAAACGATAATGATGGTTAAATAATAAGAGAAAAATGATAGTGTACTACACTCATATTCACTAACAACTTTTTATTTATGATAAATTTATTAATAAATTAATACTTTAAAAGTCATATATATATATATATATATATATATATATATATATATATGTATGTATGTGATATTAAAGTATAAAATTCTCTTACATTATCAGTATATATTAATTAAACTCAAATAATAATATTAAAAACAGTAATTATTTATTTAATAATGTATCTGGTCCTAGATGTGGATTTAAATAATGAGAAAATAATTGTAATTAATAGTTCATTTAATAATTTTAAATTTTGGAAACATTATGTCATGATTTAAAAAATAGAAGAACAAAATAAAAAAATTTAAAAAATAGGAGAATGTGTAAATAAGCCATATATAGAGAGAGAGTTAAGAGATCTACTCTTTATTCTTAACATTAATTTTGAAAAATCTAATGGCTGTAATTAAGAAGCAACTTATTTTATTGGTTAAATTTACAAAAAATGAACAATCTAAATAAAAAGTAAGTCTTTTATACTTACCAGAGGATCTTTTACCATGTATAAGGAGGAGATTTACAAGTGAATATAAGAGACTTGATACTTGTTTCATAATAGTTTTATAAAATTGTTTTTAGTATTTTAATGTTTAAAAACTAAAAAATAGGAGCAACTATAAGGGCTTGATTGGTTTGGTCTTGTTTTTTAATTTTTGAAAAGAGTTTTCAAAAATAGTTTTCAAAAACTGTTTTCGGAAAGAAAAAAAAAACTTGTTTAGCAAGTGATATTTAAAAACTATTTTCAAGATGTAAAAATGGAAAAATTTGTTCATGTTTATTAGAATTTCATTAATGAAAAGCAAAACATAACATATTCTTATTATATTTTGAGTTTTCAAAACAAAAACAGAAAACTGAAAAGCAAAACTACTTTCAGCTGTTCCAGTTTTTTAGTTTTTAAAAACTAAAAGACTAGAACTGTTTTCGAAAACTCTTTTAAGAAAATACTATCCAAGCAAGTTTTTTAGTTTTTAAAAACTAAGTACTTGTTTGACAACAGTTTTATAAAACTGTTTTCAGTATTTTAGTTTTTAAAAACTAAAAAACTTGTTTGGGTAGTGTTTTCTGAAAACATTTTTCAAAAACAGTTATGGTTTTTTAGTTTTTAAAAACTTAAAAATAGGAACAACTAAAAGTAGTTTTGCTTTTTAGTTTTCTATTTTTTTTTAAAACTCAAAATACAATCAAATATGTTGTTTTTGCTTTTCATTAATGAAATTCTAATAAATATGAACAAATTTTCCCATTTTTTACATCTTTAAAACAGTTTTCAAATAAAACTTATCAAACAAGTTTTTTTTTCTTTTCTTCCCGAAAACAGTTTTTGAAAACTATTCTTGAAAACTGTTTTAAAAAACTAAAAACCAAAATCAAACCCATCAAGCTCTAAAATACTGAAAATAGTTTTATAAAATTGTTGCTAAACAAGCACTACATATTTTTGCTTTTCAGTTTTCTATTTTTATTTTGAAAACTCAAAATACAATGAGAATATTTTATTTTTTTTTGCTTTTTATTAATGACATTTTCATAAATATGAAACCATATTTTTTCATTTCACCTCTTCAAAATAATTTACCAAATTTTTTTCTCTTCTTTTAGAAAAAAATTTTTGAAAACTCTTTTTAATTTTTTTTTAAAAGTTAAAAAATAAAACTAAACCAATCAAACCATTATTGATTGTTTGGCAATAATTTTATAAAACTGTTTTTAGTATTTAAATTAAAACTAAAAAAATCGTTTGATTACTGTTTTCTTAAAATAGTTTTCAAAAATAATTATAATTTTTTAGTTTTTAAAAACTAAAAAATAGGAACAACTCTAAATAGTTTTGTTTTTGAGTTTTATCTTTTGTTTTGAAAACTCAAAAATACAATAAGCATATGATGATTTTTCTTTTCATTAATGACATTTCCATAAATATGAATGATTTTTTTATTTTTATGTCTTCAAATAATACTCTTGCAAAACAATTTTTTTCTCTTTTCCAGAAAAAAAAATTTAAAATTTTTTTCGAAAACTGAAAATTAAAACCAAACCAATCAAACCCTACTTTTTATCTTCACAATTTATTTTCTTAAAATTTAAAGGTTGTAATAAGTAACTTATTTTAACCATTAAATTTTAAGAAAACAAATGATAAGAACATAGAGTAAGTCTCTTATAGTTACTCTTAGAGTAAATAGATCCATTTTCACGTGTGTGTGCATGTGTGTATATATATATATAATGTGAGATAAGTGGAATGAATAATAAGTATAAGATTAAAAATAATAGGTCAAATTAAAATAATTCACTTAAAAATACTATGTACCTCTTATACCGTAACTAATTACCCCCACCCTTAACATCACTACTACCCCCACCATCATTGGTGCTGCCACCACGTCGCAATCACCACCACAATTGTCATCGCCGAAGGCAACAAAGGTGGTGGCAACAACAATGACAGTTTGGAGGGTAGGGGTTATGTTAAGGGTGGGGGTGTGAGTAAGGTATATGATATCTTTAAGTGAATTATTTTAATTTGAATCATTATTTTTAATCTTACGCACTTATTATCTATTTCTCTCATCTCTCATAATATAATATATATATATATATATATATATATATATATATAAAAGAATTGTTCCTTATTTATATATATGTTCTTGAAACTAAGTTGTGTCCACAATATAGGTTGACCTAACTAGGAGCCTTCCGAATGCATAGTGAATGTGTCTAGAATAGCCTAGGGTGCTTGTTTCGAGTGGTTACACTTGATAATCACACACCCACGATATTTGGAATCATTTTGAGAGTGTGTATCCGAAGTTTCCACAACATAAAGGTAAGATAGTTAGACTATTACATACTATCTCGTTCAAAGATGGTAGCTAAGTTTAGTGGGAGATGAAAAAAATTGAGCTAAAGATTACACAGTCTTTTCATCATCAAAGATGATAGGTTTAGTAATAGATTCTATAAAAGGGGTACACAATCCTTCAATGTCGAGTGTGATAATTTAAAGAAGAAACTTGAGTTGAAAGGTTAGTCCCACTAGAAGTTACACAACCAATCAACGTTGAGTGTGATAATTAGAAAAGACTTGAGTAAAAGGCTCGGTCCCCAAAAGATTAAACACATAAAAAAAGTAATAATGGTATAATAAAAAGAGAATTGAAATTGAAATAGAAATAAAACATAGAATAAAAACGTAATAAAATATGTGATAAAATCATACTTCATTGTGAACCAATTGTTTTTTCAATTGATTGGAAAGCAATAATATGTAGAAAAGTAGTGGTACACTTACGGCAACTAGCAAACCAATTTCAACAGAGGCAAATAGGAGAAGAAAGAAGGCTCCAATGCAAGCAAGAAAATAAAGCTTATCAACTTTCCATATTTTGTAAGCTTGGTTGATGTGTATGAGTCCCGGCAGAGCTGAAAGGATTATTGAAGCCAGAATAGCAGTTGGGGTAAAGTACAATAGTTTCGTCAAACATTCTAGTGATGTCAACACCAATGGCCATCATAATGTTTGACGCTAATGTTTCAACACCCGCACTGAAATTAACCACCGTGCGAGAGAAAGAACCTGCAAATATATAATTAAGTACAATATATTATATATACTACATGTTCATTCTTGCATTGTAGGTAACACAATAAGAAGAAATTATGTAATGCTTAAAAAAAATACAAAACAATGTTCAATTCATACTGATTGAATAATTTTTATAATATTTTTAACTACGAATTTAGCTAGTCAAATTAAATTTGTTTTTCATTTCTATTAATTAATATTGTTAAATTGTGTATGCTTCACAAAGAAGAAAATTGTTAAATTGTATATTATAACATAATAAAATAGTAGATATGGATTTGTTCTCAAATTCAAGTAAACTTTAATGATAGGATACCTAGACAAATACTTTGAGGGTGTGTGTAAGTATTTATAAATATATTAAGGTGTGGGTATTTTATAGATTTCAGAATACGAATATTTGAAAATAATTAGGCAGAGGGTGATACATATATGAAGAATCTAGATAAGATACATGGAGAGATGGTTATGAGAGTTCGTTAGCTTTGGTGGTAATGTTTCGAAGTATGATTGTTAGAGTAATCCTTTAGATATGAGGAGAGGGGTCCGTCAGCAGATCACTAGGAGTACACAACGGTTTTTTCATTTTACACAATCTATTTAGCGGGAAAAAAATGTGTTTGGCTATTTTTTTGGATGCAAATTTTTTTTGAATTAACAAATTAATCTCTAATTCATGAACGTTAAAAAAATTTGTCATAAACTCTTTTATTTGGAACTCTTTTTATTATTGATTGAAATTTATAAGAAATGATTAATTTTAAAAAAGAGACTCTTTAATAATAAGTGAAAACCCACCAAAATTAATGATTTTTAATAAATTCTAACATATTATGGAAAGAGTTTATTTAACTTTCCTTTTTATACTGGGAGACTAGTCTACTCCTCTTCATATATTGGGAGCTAGTCTCTAACTTAGGACAAAAAATTAGCAGCATTTTGTTTCATGGCATAAAATTGTATTATGAAAAATCACATTCAGTAGCATGAAAATATTATTCTCATGAACATGTTAATTTGTTTGACAACGGTGATTTCAGAAAAAAATGAAAAATAAAAGTGAAATAAAAATGTGAACTAATAATTAATTGGAATTGGATAGTTATTGTTAAAACTAATTTTTTTCCCATGAGAATTCATCAAACTCATCATTCTCCAGGGAATAGAAAGTGGGATATTTGTGAGTCTTTTCTATTCTAAGGTATCAATTATTCCAAGAAATATTCCTATAAATACCTATTAACAAACGTTTGAATGTAATATTAATTTTCTAAACCCACATTTCCATGAATCTTAGTTGAAATCTTGAAACACACATACATTTTCATTTCTGTTAATTAATGTAATGCATGCACCAAGAAACAATTTGCTTCGGAGTTTAATAAACAATAGTTTTCATTACGGTTACATTTGGTGCAATTTATTTTCGTATTAAAAATAATTTTTAAGTTAAACTAAGAAAAAATAATTTTTAAAAAATAAATATAAAATAAAAATTTTGCTACAAGTATAATTTACATAAAATAATCTATACTATATTAACATCGTAAAATAAATTCCTTAAAAATTTACACACACACAATTAAGTGCTAAATAATTTTTATATAAATACTTTTATAATTTATTTATTTTGTTTCTTTAACTATTTTTTCTTGCACACATGTACTTCCTCTTCCACTAAACATTCCACTACTTCTCGATCCCCTCCGAACAATCCTGGTGGTACCAAATATATGAAGGAATCTCCTTTAACTTGTACCCATGACCTACTATTTATAATGCCCTTCACTGGTTAGGCTTGGGCCTAAAACACTCTGATGCTCAAGTCAGAGACGGTTGGACTAAAATGCAAGTTAAAGTGTGATATCAGCTAAAAAGTAATTATGAAGGAATCTGCTATAACCTGTACCAAAGACCTACTATTTATAGTGTCCTTTATTGGTTGGATTTGGGCTTGTTAACCTCCCAAGGGTGATCTAGTCTTTTTCCATATCTGTTGAATATTGAGGATAATTTGGCCTCGAGGATGTCTGGTACCGGGTCTCCCCAGCGATATTCGGTGATAGGGCTATTTCCGGGACACTATTATTTTGAAATATATTATTTTTCATTTTTTAATGTTAAATTTATCTATAACTATTATAGTGGGAATAACTCATTTTAGTGTATACATTTAATTAGATTTTTTTTTCTTAAGTAACAACTAAAAAATTAACTATCAATCTTTAAAACTAAAGTGTGGTGCAATGCTAAAAACCAACTCACATTTATTCTGTTTGCGCTCACGGTCAGCTAGAGTGCGGATAAAGCTATGTGCGTGTTGGAGCATCTTTACTGCCTTGGATAACACCAGTAACCGTATACATGATATTCAATTCTTGGGATTGGTCAATGGAACAAAGAAGCTCAACAAACCTGATTTTTTGTGTGGTTTGCAAGTATTTAACATATGTGAAATAATGTAACACTGCAATATTCAAGATAAAATCTCCAATGATTCAGACTATTGTCTTAGCAGTTCAGTTGAGTTTTTTAGAATATTAACCACTCATAGTTTTTTCAGAGTGGGTAATGACCCATCTTTCTATGTTTTGACGGATGCGTAATCATTTAGATTTGTTCTTTGGAGTGAGACTCGAGTGCCTATTTTTTGGTAAGTAGTTTTATCTCCATTGTTTTTTGTGTATCTCATTCTATGGGATGATATTTCTTGTACTGTCCAAATTGTTTTAATTAATAGAAACTCAATTGGCTTATAAAAAAACTATCAATCTTATGTTCTAGTTAATTTTTTCTTCTCTTTCCAGTTTTAATAATTTACTTAATTTATTTTTTCTTTAAAGATGTAAAGAGAGGCACGGAGAATGCAAATATATGTCTGTGCTAGATGCATTAATAGAAGAAATATACACCTATCCTATATAAAAAAAAAATCCTCTCCAATTACTGAAAATTTTAAAAGAAAAGATAAAGATACAATAGATGTATAGAACCCACAAGAATACCTATGCATTTGCATAATTTTACCATTCTTATAAATACATAATAATTATTTATCCATTCTTATATAATATATCATAATTAAATAATTATTTATTTATTTATTTTGTGATTAAAGATTAAATATTTTGGCTATGGCTGTAACAAATCACCTTAAGCTTCCCCAATAAAAAGTCAACACACACATACTATACTATGTAGTACATGCACTTCCACTTGCTAATTTTCTACTTTGTTAAACGTGTACACAACTTTGGATTATGCATGTTCTTTCTCTCCCCACTAACTGCTGGAATCACGGTTTTATCGGTAGTAATCCAATATCTGATCAACTAACTAGACTACCCTTATTTACGAAATTTACTCTAAACCAAACAACTTAGTAGAGAATTATTCTTGTAAATTAGGTGTGGAATAAACTCTAAGCTATAAACCAAACAAATTTTGAAAAAAAAAATAAATAAAAAAGAAAGTAAGGTTAAAGACTAAAATATGTACCTAACACTTTTCATAGGTTAACACGTGATGTCGAATATGTTGATGAATGAAATTACACCAATGATTTATATTGTGCCATAAAATATCCCCAAATATCATGATCGACGTTTTAATGAGAATTAAGATATATTTAATAAGTTACCTAGATTCTCCATTGAGTTATGTTAGTTTTTTTTTTTTGTCAGCATCTGAGTTATAAGAATTGTTGTTTTAGAAACTTGGATCTTTTATAGTAAAACTCCAAATTTATAGTAGAAGTATAGAATTGTTGTTTTTATATCCAAGTTCAAGGAAATGTCACTAATATTATGATTGCAAAATTAAACCCTATAAAATGAAAAAATTGTTGGTTTAGAAACTTAATTACCAGTTGCAACATAGGAAGAGGTGAAGCATCCTATGATGTTCATGAATCCTAATGACACCATTTCCTTGTTTCCATCAAGGTGGTATCCTTTCATGGATGCAAAAGATCGTCCAAAAGCAACTGATTCCTATATATAATTAACAAGACGAGAAAAATTTAAAAAGTCATCTAACATTAAATTTTAACCATTTATACATATATAGTTGTATGGTTCAAATTTAGTTTTTTTTTTTTTTTTAATTTAGTCTCATAAAGTGTCTTCCCACTAGCTAGATAAAGGTCATATATGTATTGTTAAAGTGTAAATTAAATTTGGTACTCACAGTGAGTGCAACAGCAGCAGCAACTAGTCCAATTTTGGACAGTTCTCCAATATGGGGACTGTTCAACTCTATCTGATTGACAGAGATTGGATTTAGTTCTCCTTTTATATGTCTCACAATATTAACTCCATTTTTGTAAGCTCGGAGAGTAAGCAAAACAATGAGAGTTGATAACATAACTGATACAAGAGGAATATTGCTGGCAGCCATGACAGTTTCCTATTCCTTTTACCCTGCCATGGTCAGTTTGACCAGCTTAATTAATAAATTTTACAGTTAAGAAAAAAAAACAAGATAATTACTTTCTTTGTATACTTTACAGTTATGATAATTAATGAAGAATGAGAATCCCAGGACAAAATTGCGAGGATTCCACTGCAGTTGTTGAACAATTACAAGGATTCATGTGATAATATATAACTCTTTTGTTTTTTGTTTAAAATTCTATGGCGACACTTTATCGCAACATCGAACTGTTGGGAAGAAGACATATATGATCTTGCATGTCTTTTATATTTCTTATTAATCTTAATTAATAGACATATATACAACTTGTTAGTATACAACTTTGGTAGAATTTAATAAGCAAACTAAGGTGTGTTACTGTGTTAGCTGTATTATGATTATGATTAAGAGTACATTTTGATAAACTTAAAAAAAGTAATTATGGAATAAATATTTTTAATAAATAAATGAGATTTACTTCTTTTTTTTTTAAATCTCCTAATAAGAGTTGAATACAGTAAGTACAATATCTCACTTATCATGATCAGCTAACTGAGTTAGATCCTTTACATAAATAAGATTTACTTGTTTTTAGCAAAAATATAAAAATAAAAATTTACTTATTTAATTAAAATAAATGTTTTTTAATTTTTAAAAAAATTATACAAATATAAATGTTTATTCTTTAATTTTAAAGCACTTATTTTAATTTTAAAAACATTATACAAATATTAATTCTTATTTTTTAATTTAAAAAGACACTCAAATGTACTTATCCTTAAACAATGGTTTTTTAATCACATACAAAAGTTGCATAAAAATAAGTATGGAAACGTTAAATTTTCCAACAAGTCAGCCTGGGCCGGTTGATCGAGAACTAGGAACAACATAAATTTATCAGTAAAAAAACATATGTTCGAATATAAAAATAGCAAACCTACGTAGTACAAATCACAATGTTACCAAATTCATGAAATTCAAATTAATGTTACGTCAACATTATTTTAAAAGTAATTATCAGTTAAAATAAAAATATAAAATAAACTTTTAAAGAAAATAATATATTCGTATTACTGTACAATGAATTTGTACCAAATAGCTTTTTCCATATGAAAAAAAATGAAAATTTTAATTTTGATTAAAAATGATTTTATTAGTAGAATATTATTTTAATTATTATTTATAAATATCTATTATACTTCTTAATGTTAATTGAATAAATTTGAATATTTGGATACGAAACAAATTGTCAATCTTGAATGTAATTTTATATCTTACAATCAAGTATGGTTTTAGAGGATATCTTTCATCCATATTTTATATATATATATATATATATATATATATATATATATATATATATATATATATATATAAATTAGTATACAATTATATATTTGATTGTTAGAATAAAAGTGTAAGTTGAAGTTTCAATATATAAAAATTTGTTTGGAACCTGAGAAAATATTCATCTAACCGGTGTTTATCCCCTCTCAATAGTTATACCTAAGAGATTCCTAATTTACAATTGAAGATGATTATATATTTTTCTTTTTCAATTTTCTAGCATATATATTTGGGACAAAAAAATATAATGTAATAATTTTAGTAACTAATTTTTAAATTTGAACGTGATAAACTTGGCATACGTGTGTCTTTTGTAATAAAAAAAATTGTAACTTGGTTCATTCGGCTTAATTAAATCTCAAACTTTTAACTATTTTTATTATCTCACTGAAGACACTGATAGCTAGTCAGTTCTAAATGCACAAAAATATATTGTATACATAAATAATAGTTATATCTTTTGAAGTTTTATCTAATCACATGTAATATTTTTATTTTTTAATCAATATTTTGATATTTTTGTATAAATATACGTTTAAATCTTAAGATCATGTATGTATGTATGTGTGTAAAATATTCGTCTAATATTTTTTAAAAAATTAGAAAAAGTTTGTACGTATATGAATAAAAAATAAAAGCATCATAAATAATTAAACAAAAGTACAGAAAGTGTGAGTTTAATTTACTTTAAAAAATTGTCTAAAGTTCTACATATAATTGGAAAAATTTTAAAAGATATCAGTGTAATTTACCTGAAGAATATATGTCCATTTGTTAAACCTTAAATGCTACACTAGAAAATTTTCAATATGTTATCTATAATCTGTCTATAACATATATAAAAAGGTAATTCATGTTTTATGTACATCTTTAGTTTCAATTTTACTTTCAATTATTTTTTCAATAATATCTATTTAAAAATTAAAAATAAAATAATCAGTCTATAAGTGTTTAATATCTCAAAAAATTTCAATTATTTATTAAAAATCTGGCTTATTTTCGATTATCTCTCTCCATTGAACGCGCGCACGCATATAACCACCTTTAGATGTTACGTGAGATTCCCACTACCTTCACAAATATAACCATATGTATGCTTGTGGAGAAATTTTCCAACCCCATCACACAAAAATTTCCTATTATCACTTTTGAAATTATAATATGTAATAGTTTTTTTATCAGTAGAATATTTAATAGTTTAAGATAAGTACTGCAAAATATTGGATAATATTTATTTAGACTTCAGAGACCACATGTATTATTTTATGAAAAAAAAAACTTTTCTCGACATCTGTTGAATTATTTGTGGCAACGAAATATCAATTATTCATATTACATTCAAATATTTTAATTAAAATGCATTTATAAATAAATATTTTAATTAGTTAAAAATCATATTTAGAATTGTTAATAACAATATATGGAAACTAACCTAAATATATCATGGCATAATTTGTTAGGAATTAAGATTGTAAATGCACTGATGCAGAGAAAATTGACTCACTTATTACGTAGCTTTAAATAGTCAAATGACAGTTTTTAAACAATTAAAAAACCACCCACCGAAAATAAAGCTAGTAGTGGTTACAGGAATGAGAAAAATTAGCAAATATCCCTAAAGACTTGGTAAACCAAGATATTATTCAAAACAGAAATAAAACTGCTGCAAACTTCTTCATTTCCTCCCTTAAACTAAATGCTATAAAATAATTAGTTTATATCAGAAATTATATGAGACATATCACACACTCCCAGCAACCTCCGAAGCTTCTGAAAAACTTCTATCTTCAATGGCTTGGTCATTATATCAGCCAATTGATCTTGACTCTTGCAATGAAATAATTCAATTGCACCTTCCTTAGTAAGACTTCTCAAGAAATGGAACCTTACATCAATGTGCTTGCTGCGGCCGTGCATAACAGGATTCTTTGACAATTTAATGGTTAAGTTGTTATCACACATCATAGTTATACAATTTTCATAATAATGACCCAACTCCTTTAAGATTCTTCTCAACCAAACTCCTTGACAAGCACAAACAGCAGCAGCTACAAATTCTGCTTCCGTGGTTGATAAAGTTACAATAGGTTGTTTTTTGGAACACCATGAGACAGCACCTGACCCCATTAAAAATACATACCCAGATGTACTCTTCCTATCTTCCATATCCTTTGCATACTCACTATCTGTGAAAGCTAATAGCTCACAACTTTCTGCTGTCTTATAAAAAATTCCATAATTTACAGTTCCTTTCAAGTATCGTAAGGCTCTTTTAGCTGCTTGCAGGTGAATATCCAGTGGTTTTGCCATATATCTACTTATGAGACATGTAACAAACATCATATCAGGTCTTGTGGCAGTGAGATACAACAAACTTCCAACCAACTGCTTATAATAAGTTTCATCAACAAAATTTATGGTTCCATCTTTGCTCATTTTGAAACCTGGGACAATTGGCGTGCCTACATGATTACTTTCCAACATACCAAACTTGCTCAAAACTTCTAATGCATATTTTCTTTGACATATATAAATACCATCAGGTCTTTGTAGCACCTCAATCCCAAGGAAAAATCTCATCTTTCCCAAGTCAGACATATCAAATTCTCTTAACATAGAGCTTTTAAACTCAGACATCATGACTTCATCATTACCAGTAAAAATTAAATCATCAACATAAATACTTACAATGATAATTTTTCCTTCTTTGTTTCTCTTGGTGAATAATGTCTGTTTGCTGTCACACCGCTGAAATCCTTCACTAATGAAATGAGCTTCAATTCGACTGAACCAATCCCGCGGGGCTTGTTTTAAGCTATACAAAGCTTTATGCAACTTATAAACCAAATGCTCACTACCCTTTATTTCATACCCTTTTGGTTGCTCCAAATAAACATCCTCATTAAGGTCACCATGAAGTAAAGTCGACTTAACATCTAGCTGGAAAATTTGCCAATTTTTATGTGCAGCTAGAGCAATAATCATTCTTACTGTATCCATCCTTGCCACTGGTGCATAAACTTCTGTGTAGTCAATTCCATGTTTTTGAGAATACCCCTTGGCCACTAATCTAGCCTTATACTTATCAATCTTGCCATGTTCATTGTATTTGATTTTGTAGACCCATTTCACTCCAATTATTTTAGCTCCAATAGGTAGTGTAGTGAGTGTCCATGTTTGATTCCTTTTTATGGATTTGATTTCTTCATCCATAGCCCATCGCCAATTTGGATTTTTCACCGCTTCCTCAAAACATGTGGGGTCATTTGACACCATTAATGCCATATGGATCTCATCCTCTGACAGACCTTCTCCAGGAACATAATCATCCATCCATGTACGAGGTTGCCTATTTCTTGATACTCATACTCGATCTTCTTCTTCATTGGAAGATCTTCGCCTTTGTTGGAATTCTTCTCTAACATCAGTTTTGTTTTCTGCATTTATTTCTGCAACATCATTTCTTTCATTCTCACCTACATCTAATTCTGCATCATCTATTTCTGCATCATCTATTTCTGCATCACCATTCCATTCTAAATCTGGTACAGGTTGTGTTCCATCCCAATCCCATTGTTTGTCTTCCTCAAAAATCACATCTTTACTTATGAGAATTCTTTTAGCTATGGGATCAAATAACCTATAGCCTTTAGATTCCTCACTGATTCCCAACAGTACATAAGTGATGCTTCTATTATCGAGTTTCGTTCTTCTTGCTTCTGGAACGTGCATATGGGCTACACATCCAAAAACCCGAAAGTGAGCAACCAAGGGTTTCATTCCACTCCATGATTCTTGCGGTGTAACATCTTTCACAGCTAATGTAGGAGATCTGTTTAGGACATAAATGGTCCAGTTCACTGCCTCTGGCTAAAAAGACTTGGGAATATTTTTATCAGATAGCATGGAACGAACCATGTTCATCACTGTTCTGTTTTTCCTTTCGACAACTCCGTTCTGTTGTGGAGTATAAGCAGTGGTCAATTGCCTTTTGATCCCATTTTGTTTGCAAAAATCATGGAACTCTGTTGAATGAAATTCTCCCCCTCTGTCTGTGCGTAAACACTTAATAGACATGTCAATCTCTTTCTCAACCATAATCTTAAAACATTTGAAGGAATGTTAAGCTTTTGATTTTTCTGCCAAAAAATATGCCCATGCTTTTCTACTATAATCATCAATGAATAGTAGAAGATACCTTTTATTACTATTAGATGTTGGAGAGATGGGACCACATATATCTGCATGGATAAGTTCTAGCTTTTGACTTGCTCTCCAATTACTTTGTTTTGGAATGGAGTCACGGTGTTGCTTTCCATTAAGACAGTCACTGCAGATTACTGTTGACATAGAGAGTTGAGGAAGTCCTTGTACCATGTTCTTGTTCAATAATGTCCGTAAGCCACTATAGCTTAAATGCCCATACCTTCGGTGCCAAAGATGAGATAGATTTTGAGTGTGTGTATGAAGGCACTGGTCAGATTTTGTTTGATGGAAAGTACAAGATTGGGGCAGCAAGAAAAACATGCTGTTGGCACTCATATTGGTCTGAATTATCAAGCCTTTCTCTGGATGAAATATTTTGCACATTCCTCCCTTGATCAAAATGGTCAAGCCTTTCTCTTGTAATTGCCCTATGCTTAAAAGATTATTTCGCAATTCTGGAATATAGTAAACTTCACTGACAACAAAGTTTACTCCATCTACCAGTAACTTGATGCTTCCTTTTCCCATTACTGTCATCTTCGTGTTGTTTCCCAATTTTACTGAGTGTCGAAAGTTTGCATCAAACTCATGGAACATAGCAGAATCACCACACATGTGATTAGAATATCTAGAATCAAGAAACCAAACATCTTTTCCTTAAGTCTCAGGAAACTCCACATAAGACATCAAAAGTAGCTCTTCTTCTTCATCATAAACCTCCGCATAATTTGCTTCTTTGTTCCGAGGACATTCATAACGAAAATGTCCAAGTTGATGGCATTGGTAGCACTCTACAGCTGCCTTGTTGAAGGTTGTTCTACCTCTTCCTCTTCCCCGTCCTCTTCTTCTTCCTCTGTAGCCACCTCGACTATGACTTCTTTCTTCTTCAAAGGTCACTTTTAAGGCTTGTTCCTCATTTTTGTGTCTACGAAACTTCTGTTCATGTACTATTAGTGAGCTTTGTAACTCATCAACAGAAAGATTATCTATGTCTTTGGACTCCTCAATGGAACATACAATGTAATCAAACTTCTCAGTTAAAGAACGAAGAATTTTTTCAGCCACTTTAACGTCTGACATAACTTCACCATAAGTTCTCATTTTGTTGGCCACTGTCATGACCCTAGAGAAATACTCTGTCACTACTTCACCAGATTTCATCTCAAGAACTTCAAATTCTCTGCGGAGACCTTGAAGATGAGATCTTTTTACCCTCGCATTGCCTTCAAACTTTTTCTTCATAGCATCCCATATCTCTTTAGAAGTGTCTTTCTTGAGTATGGTGTCGAGAACAGTTCGATCAATCGCTTGAAAGAGATAGTTTTTGACTTTCAAATCTTTCATTCGCATCTCATCTTGCTTCTTTTGTTGTGCTTCAGTTTGTACGGTTTTGCTTGCTGGGATTACATAACCAGGTTCGATGAGATCCCAATACTCTTTAGATCGAAGGAAATTTTCCATTAACATGCTCCAATGGTCATAATGACCATCAAAACATGGGATGGCTGGTTGGACAAAGCTCCTTTCGATAGTCATTTTTTTGTGCTAGTGCAAAACTTCAAAGACTGCTGCTTTGATGTATCAGGCCCAGTGGGGGCTCTGATACCAGATGTTAGGAATTAAGATTGTAAATGCACTGATGCAGAGAAAATTGACTCACTTATTATTAATGGTAAACGTAGCTTTAAATAGCCAAATGACAGTTTCTAAACAATTAAAAAACCACCCACCGAAAATAAAGCTAGTAGTGGTTACAGGAATGAGAAAAATTAGCAAATATCCCTAAAGACTTGGTAAACCAAGATATATTTTGTATAAATATTGGGAAGACTAGATGACAGGACAGTAGTGCAACATGGACATAGGTGGTAATTAATAGATTCTGTTTTGACACTAGACCTGGATTCTATCCAACAAAAGGTACTAAGCAAACCAACAAGGTAAAAAGCACACAACTAAACGGATAAGTGTAACATACTGGATGATCAACCGATTCCCAAACATATTTGATGAGAGATTATGTCTGTTTTTCTTGTAAAATGATTGTGAAGGAAATAAAAAGAAAACCTTCAATTAATAGATACAAAATTATAGTATGTATAGAGAATTAAATATAAAAAGATAGAAGAAAGAGAATTTGTGTACCTAAAATATATTGAGTTGAAGTTCTTGATCTTCATGAACAAAAACTCTATGAATGATTATTATAGAGATATGAGTTTAATAAGAACTCTTGAGGGTTTTAGTAATTACTTTTAGGGGATTATTTTAGAGAATGTGTGTTATAATTTGCTTATGTGATGAAAAATTTATAATCCCCTAGAGTAGGCAGAGAACCCTCAAATGGAATTTTTATGATTGACTGAACTCATCACATAGTCAATTTTACTATAATCTCATTCAAATAACCATAAAGATATTATAAGATATGATTATCACCCAATCTTAAATTGTTAATGATAAAAGATACTTGATTAATACCAATCCACTATTATTTCCAACATTCTCCCACTTGGATGGTATTAATCAATAATACAAATACAAATCATTAAGTTACAATGACAATTATGGACAAATCTTATATTAAACAACAATATAAGAAATTTGAGCTAGAAAATAATATCTCACAGGGATATATATCATGCACGTTAACAAATATTTCTCATAAATATATAGAATAATGTAGTTCAATAAAATGATACTACATGGCCCCCAAGCATAAAAAAATGCTAAGAGATATGTTAATAAAATTATATTACTTCACATATATCTCATAAGAGAGTTTTCAGACTTCCACTTATCTAAGACATCAAAACTTAACCAAACCATATGAGTTATAAAACTCCAAAGTTAAGTATTTGATCAGTGAATAAAAAACGTTCTATTAATATCATTTTTACTTGAGTCTGAAAAATTATAAATGCGAGAAAACAATTCACATGCATCTAAGTACTCATCAAAGCCCAAAAACAAATGTAATTACATATAGGCTACATAAATACTCTATAATATTTAACATTTAACTAATCCGAGTTTCAGAAAATGAGTGACTATCTAATAATCTAAAGATAAGTAGGAAATCCATAAATTCTCTACTTGGACATAGACACCTAGTTTCTATAAAATGAAACTCAGATTATTGTGGCCACAAAATGTCAATTAGATAATTGGTCTAAACAAAAAAATTCATAAGTACTTCAATAGTGCAAAATTGTACTCAATAGGAGTACTATCATAATAAGCACTTTTACAAAGTAGAAAATCATACTTGATAGAAGTATTGTATCTACAATATACTTATAGAATTTTGACCAAACAAAATGTGAAGTTTTGGGTAAAAGAAATGCACAATACTTAATTGCATACCAAAAGGATTAATGTGCAATTCCTAACACAATACTCTTAACATTCATTGAAGATGTTTATTAAGATACAATGAATTTTATGTATCTCAATTAACATAGGACAAAAATAAATAGTCAAATCTTATAGAGTATGTCATATCATAATTAAATATGCACAAGAATATATGACAACACAGATAGATAAGTCTCGAGACATAATACAAAATTATATATTTATAAAATTTTAATCAACATAAAATTTGGATAAAAGAGATACACAATGCATAATTGTATGCCAAAAAGATTAATGTACAGTACCCAATAGAATGACATTAACATATGTTAAAGATGTCTACAAAGATACAATGGATTTTATGTATCTAAAAAAATAGGAAAAAAATAAATAGAGAAGTCCTATAAAATATGTCATATCATAATTAAATATGCACACAAATATACGACAACAAAAGTATATAAGTCTTGAGAGATAATACAAGATTATATATACTCCCACTAATCCTTAATATTCCAAAAAATATTAGGATTATCGTTCAGGTACATTAGTATTAAAAGTTCTAGTGATAGTGGGATGATGATTTTATAAGATAATAATAAAAGTGAATTACAATTCAGTATTTTTCTACTTAAGGAATTAGAAAATAGTAGAATAACAAATGATTAATGAGAGAAGTGGTTAAAAAAACAAGAATATGAAACCTACAAATTCATCCATAAGAATAAATAATTCTCCTAAATGGTTTCATAATCAATCACATATTAATCAATCCTTTAAAAAATATTGACCCTTATGAGGATCTTGAAAAAATAATTACATGAGTGAGAAAAGGGATCTCTTGATAATTTTACGTAGAATATGAGATCATAAACAAGTTCTCAAGTGATCATAAAAAAATCAAGTGCCACAATAAACAATATTCACACACACTTGAGAATATGATTACACGGAGTTGAAGAATATGAGACCTATTAATATTATTACAAATATTAATGATATAATAATAAATAATTTCTAACTCTCATCACAGTTTATAATAACATATATTTATTTATATATCTCAAAATAAAGCATATAGCTTTTACAAGAATACCATCAACAATATGGAGAAATAATCTCTTCAAATTTGGGATTCCTATATTGTCTTTCAAGAATTGCATACTAATTTTGCATATCAATAGAAAGTTTGTTATAAAAGAAAATATTCTACAAGAGACCAATAAAAAATTCTTAATATAAATTTCAACAACGTGATCACAAATAATCTTATAAGAAAAAAATAATTTTATCAAGAAAATTTGTTTGCGCACGTGTATGATTAATTGGACATTTAAGGTGAAATTCTTATACCAAGATAATTTATTTTATAAAATATTAATTAAAATTCTAATATACAAAATTCTTCCACTTGACAAAGAAAAAAATGGTTGACATAAAAAAAATACCCAAAGGATTAAATGAAATTCAATTATTTCTTTATTACACCAGAATTAGTTACATGTTAAGTAATGTCATACCAATAGAGTAAGTCCACTATCTACATAATAGAATATATATATATATATATATATATAGAAAATTTGCACCACAAAAAAATGCAACATATTTTTTGTTTGAAGGAAAAATGTCCAATTAAAGGTTATATAAGTCATTATGGAACAAAAGAAAAATGATAGTATTTAAATTTTGGTTCCATATAAATATAACTAGACATGATAAAAATAGGAAAATAAATTGAATATTACAATAATAGCGAAACATTATGTAATTCTAAAAGTTTAGTTAAAAGAGAATCCCTAAAGAAATTACAATACACTATAACTTATATCAATAAAATCCTAATACAATAGGTATCAAAAAATCATTAACATAAGCAACGAAAAGTACATTGTACAACACCAAATTACATTAATAATAATACACTGATAGAGTATAATTATCATCAATACAATAAAAAATAATTATATCACAAAATTTACATAAATGCATCCACAATAGGTGAAATTACAATTATGTACATGAAAAAAGAAATTATGCATATTGTCCAATAAATTTGCATAATTTTAATCATATATATTATATGACAAAAATAAAAAATTCACATTACTATACCTATGTAGACGAGTAATAATAATGCAAATTAATAAAGAAAATTATGCGCATAAGAGAAGGACAATTAAGATTGTACATAATTAATAAAATGACCTAAAATTAATTTATAAATGATAATTCAATATTAAAGAGAGTATATAATTGGAGAATATAAATACTGTAAAGAATTATCACAATGAATATAGGTACAAATTCAATATTACAATAGTAAAAAAATTTTAATTTAATCTTGAATTAATCAAATATTTTTTATACTAAAAAATAACAATAATATTAAAATATTAAATAAATATGGTATTTTTGAAAAAATAAGAATACCAAAAATGAGTAACCCCAGTAACCCCACTCAATGCTTCTGAGAGTGAATTTATCATATCAAACGACAAAATTCTCATTTGACCAAACAATCACAAAAATATGGGTATAAAAATGAGTTCATGCAACTCCTTTAACACTTCCCAAAGTAAAGTTAACACTAATCATATGTTGCCTACACAAATGACTTATATTGGTCAAACATAAAAACATACAAAGGAAAATCCTTAAGTAATTTTGAAAATAACTTACCCAGTAATTGAATTCAAAATAAAACTAGGTTTTAATGGGGTAGCATATACAATTTACTCATGTAAGAGTGAGTGAATGAAACTTTAATATGTTATTTTAACAATAACAAATAGTATAAACCCTCAATATTTTTTTTTGTGCAAAAGATAATAGTGAACTATATTATATAGTTTCACTAAAAACACAAAAAAACTTCAATTCAAATTTAATTCTGATAGGAAATAATATGTATCTAATTTGGCTTTGATGCCAATTGAAGGAAATAAAAATAAAACCTTGAATCAATAGATACAAGATTATAGTATGTATAGAAAATTAAATATAAAAAGATAGAGGAAAGAAAATTTGTGTACCTAAAATATATTGAATTGGAGTTCTTGATCTTCATGAACAAAAACTCTATGACTGATTATTGTAGAGATATGAGTTCAATAAGAACTCTTAAAGGTTTTACTACCTACGTTTAGAGGATTATTTTAGAGAATGTGTGTTATAATTTGCTTAATGTAATGACAAATTTATAATCCCCTAGGGTAGATAGAGACCCATCAAATGGGTTTTTTATAATTGACTCAACCCATCACAACAGAGTCAATCTTACTATAATCCCATTCAAATAACCATAAAGATATGATTATCAACCTATCTTAAATTGTCAGATAATGATAAAAGATAATTGATTAATATCAATCCACTATTATTTCTAATAGATTGATGCCAACCGGTCCCTTCATTGATTAAAGACCAATTATAATAGCCGCTCCCGCCATGAATCCAACAATAGCAGCATGAGACAGAAAAATAAAACCCATAAGGAACCCCAACCTATTAATTGGCAAAGTTAATTAATTACTACATGATATGCATGTCAATTATTATAATTATAATTGAGATACCCACCTAAAAAGTCTAAGAGCAACTTGAAATATGCCAGTAAACAAAGTGGCAGTGAAAACCAGACTTCTATAACCATTTGGGTCAATGGCAGGGTCTATTAATTTCTGAACCATTGATGACAAAAGAAGCCATACCACGGCCATGGATCCAATTACTATCTCTCTTGATGTTCCTATTAAAGCATACATCAGAGGTGGCACCACACTCATATCTAATTTGTTCGTCAGAAAGCGAGGGGAAATGAAATTACCGAGTCCATATTCAGGATCAAGCTTTTCTACGTAACATATAGTCTCATTCTTTAAAAGAGGGTTGTTTGCGAAAATAATAACCAAAATGGGACAAACACAGTATTTTTCAAAATATTGTAATTTAAATTTTCAAAGGATCAAAACGTCAATTGAAATGACGTTTTTGTCAAGATGAGGTTAGGAAAGATCAAAACATTAATTGAAATGACATTTTTTAGTCATGTGAACTAAGAGTGGCAAGAGATTCTTGTATTTTCTGGTGGAAAATCCCAAAACATCATTTCAATTAGTGTTTTCCATGTAGTCTGCAAGCTGGAGGAAAAAGGTGTTGACACATAACAAGTATATGGCCAAAACGCCAAAACAAATGGCATTTTGGATGAACTATGTTTGTTGCCAAAACGCCAAAGTAATGGACATTTTGTATATCCATGTAATTTTGGCTAATAGCATTTGCTTTTTTTTTCTTTTTTTTCACAACTTTCTTTGGTTTTGGTCCATGTAATTTGTAATAAGAATCAACCAGCACAATGTTTTCCCCTTGAACAAAATCTCATCAACAATCGTAGGGCATTCTAGAAGAACCATGATTAGCACATCAACCTCTTACCTCACACTCCAACCATCCCTTTATCAGTCTTTCACTTAGTTGTTTTAAAACAAGCACAAGTGAAACCAACGGGATCATACGGGCTATGTTTCAACTCCAAATATAAGATCAAGACATATCCTAGCGTGGAACTTGCGATGGATAGGTCCAATGGTCCAGTTTAGAGAATCGTTGGCGAGGACTTGATGGTGCAGGCACAATCTGAGATCACATGTTTGGGCATTATGAATGGAGGAATGCAACCCAGAAAAAAGAAGAAGAAAAAAAAATAGATGTTATTGGACCAAAATTAGATGAATATGCAAAACACTCATTACTTTAGTGTTTTGGCAACATGGATAGGCCATCCAAAACGTCATTTGTTTTGACATTTTGGCAACAGGGATGGGTCATCCAAAATGCCATTTGTTTTGGCCAGACACGTGCCTTGTGTCAACACCTCCTTCCTCCAGCTTGCAGACAGAAAACATCAATTGAAATAGTGTTTTGGGATTCTTATTGGCAAAGGCACGAATCCCCTACCATTGCAAGTCCACATGGCCCAAAAACATAATTTCAATTAACGTTTTGGTCTATCTTCACTTGATTCTGGCAAAAACGTCATTTTAATTGATGTTTTAGAAATTTGAAAATTTAGACAACATAATTTTAAAAAAATATTGTGTTGGCTATTTCATTTTGATTATTATTTTCACAAACAACCTTCTTTTAGTGAATGAGGCCCATATATTTTATTGAAGTATTTGGAAGAACTCTGTCACGAGATCTCTCCACAAAACACTAAACCAGTCTCTCACTTTTTCTATACCATCAACAACCTCACTTAAAGCGAGCTGTTTCCAAGGATGCTATGCCTTGAGTAATAAGAATCAAACACCTTTTTAAAGGATTTTTTTGTTCCACATCCACGTTATTTTTTAATAATTAGAAAATGTGTGAAATAATAGTGATAAAGAGAAATAAGAATTTTAATAATTAACAAAAAATTAAAAAGGACGCTTTGGTATCAGATTAATTATGTCTCCGATTGGAAGTGGAAGCTGTCAGGTGATTATTAGCCAAGTGGCGCTTTGTAATTTTGCTAAAAAACAACTAAACAAAAAGAGCTAAAGGTTGAAATAGATCAATAACCAGATGTATGGCAGCGGATTACGGTGAGAAGAAGGTTATACTTGTGTCGACAAAATTTGCAATTTGCAAACATAACATAATCTTACGGCTTAGTTTTGATACATGACAACTCCACTGCACACTTGGTGGACTTTCTAGAAACATTTTATATTATATTTTCACTGAATAATTTTAACTAGAAAAATATTTAACTAAAAGCAGGTAAAAAATGTATATTGTCATTCGTTCATAATGTTGTTCTTGATGTCTATAATTATCACCGATTACAATCCTTAGTCAAACAAATCTCTCAAAATTTAACATACTCATTTGATTGACGCAACAGAATTAATTTTTTTGTGAAAATAAATCATAAAAAAGACGAAAAGACGTCAGACAAGTCAGAATGATCTAAAATCTATCCTATAATATAAATATATATATATATATATATATATATAAATTTTATATAAAAATTTAATAACAAATTTTAATTTATATAAATTTTAAAATATTAATTAATAAATTTAACAAACTTACCATAAAAAAAATTATAATTAAATGAAAATGTTAATCCTTTTCCACTACTCTCTAATATAAAATATAAGATTTTCAAAATCACCTTAACCAAATCAAATATAAGATTTGGTCTAACTAATTAACCAAGTCAATAAGTTTTTTTTTTTTTAATGTCGGTAAGGTTAAGTCAGAGTGAACTAGTGTGATAACTCACTAAATTAAATAGATAGGTTAATCTTTTGAAATATACCACAACCCCGCCGCTTAAGTTTTTTAAATTTTAGAATTATCATTATTATTATGTGAGAATGAAGTCAGGGAAAAAAGACTCAAAATAAAGAGTGAAGGAAATCGTTTAGTGACTCTAGTATTAATTTTGAGAAAAGTGTTACAAAAAATCGTGAGATCTTTATACTGGATTCTGTTTGCTGTGAAAAAAAAAAACTTAGGTTCTGGTTGAAAGGATAAAAGAGGAGGCAAGACGAAGAAGAGATGAAAAAGTGTAATAATTATCAATTTTTTATGATATAATAGATAAAAGTAGAAAGAATTAAAAGGAAATTAAGAAAACAAAAATCAGATTTCATTGTTGGTATCATTTGTGCAACCTACTTAATGTAAGTCATATGTTGTTCTGAAAATAAAGAGATTCTGTTTATCTACTCGATGTATTCCTTGTACTTTGTATTACCTTTAACAACACTAAAAAGCCGCTCATACTTTTTGATTTGATAACTTTTCAGGGACGACTACTCTGCAAATTGGCTATCATTTTTCTTCTTTTAGATGTCTGCGTCCATTTTTATTATCGTTTTAATACTTTAGGAGAAAGCATAAAGATTTTATATTATAGTTTTAGATTAGAAAACTGTATGTCCTTACAGTGTTTTGAAGACAAGTGTTTTGATATTGGAAAGCACCAAGGGCTGATTAACTATATCAAAATGAGCTTCTCTTCACCGGTATCAATGTTTTACTTGCAAAACTAACTTCATATTCTTGTTTTTCTTTGTTTCTATATGCCAGACTCTCGTTTCCAGAAATCATTCTAAACACGTGCAGAACCTGTAAAACACATACTCTGACGCTCAAGGCAGATAGGATTTGGTTCAGAGTAATGAACAGTATTAATGTTGTACCTGTAGAACTAACTTTGATCACTTGCTTTTCTTTGTTCCTATATGTTGGACTTTGGTTCTGAGAATTCACTCTGAACAGGTGAAGAATCTATATAAAAAACACTACGACGCTCAAGTCAAATAGAGTTTGGTTCAGAGTAATGAATCGTAATTTCAGAAAAGATATTTTACTTTACCTTGATATCTATTACTTATTTATAGGGATGGATTGGGTTTTTACCTAGTGGATCTTGCTTAATCAGTCTAAGGCTAGGTAATACAGCCTTAAGATTGGTTTTCAACTACTAATCAAGGTTTAAGCTGATTAATCTTTTAATCATCGCCAACTGTTTTCGTTGTTGAAATTGAGCTATATTCGAGTTGATAATCGAACACTTTAGACTAAATATCTTACGTTTTGGTCGAATACTCTTCATCCTATGCAAATGTGTTAAGAAGTTTCATTTATCATTCAATCAACCTCGTACTTGAATCACTTGGTCTCGAATTTCTTTTCAATCATAATGATTATTATGCGGTTTTCATTGGTATATAGACGTTTGTGCATGTCTTTTTTGGAAACATTATTATTCTTTTAGCTTTCACCATCTTTTAGGCATTTCTAATTCAATCAACAATTCAAACATAGGTATTTACTTCTTATTTACCTGTCATACAACCTGGTTAACAATTTAAAATATTTCTTCTTGATTTTTAGAAAATTATAAATTGATTTACTAGTAAATTTTACATTAAGATTAAAAAGATATTAACTTTGAATTTGAACTTTTTTACTAATAAAACTAATATTATTTTTTTTGAAAAGTAAAGATTTTATTCCAAAGGAAGAAACAAATTGTTTCTACATAACAAAAGATGGGGTGCACACTATTGCACATTCTAATAGTACATATCACATCCTAGATCCTCTATCTCATATTTAACATACAGATTCTAAGATTAACATACCAATCCGAGAACACACACCCCCTATTAGAGCCAAAAGAATACATTAACCAATTCCACGACATTACTTTAATGGACATCATAATATCAACAGAGTCTGTCGGTATCCTGTCAAAAACAATCTGGTTTCTGGCAGTCCAGATACCTCAACATCCAGCAAGGCAGAATACATACCTACACATCTTCTTTCGCTTTCCTACGGCCCATGCTGACGATGATAGAAAAAGTTGAGTCATATTCCCCAGAATTGGTCCTTGGATTCCCAGCCAGTTTATCATTTTATTCCACACTGATTGAGCCTGGATGCACGTTAAAAAGAGGTGATTTCTACTTTCCATATTGTTCCTATAAAACACGCACTGTGCACCCGCTATTGGAATGTAGACTCCTCTTTTCAATAGATTATCCATGATTGGTAATCTATTTAACAATACCTTCCATGACAAAGCAATTACCTTGGATGGTAGTGTGTCCTTCCACATTCATGTTAGTTCTTTTGGCTCAACCTCAATTAATATTACCGAAGTCTGTTGTGAATGCAGAACCCTGTATACTTCCGCCACTGAAAACCCTCCGTCCATACTTGACCCCCATCTCCATACATCCGGCACCTGATCTGAAAAGACAAGTGATTGCAACAGACTTTGTAAGTGGCGTAGTTGATCTTCTTCCCAAACAAATAACTCCCTCCGTCATACCCATTTCCACCCGCATGATAACAATGACACGTCCCTTTTATCGTTAATAGTGATGAGTTTATCTTCCGATATCCCATACAGCCTAGGGAATTTTATGCTTATAGCTCCAGATCCTAACCAGTTATGTTCCCAGAAGCAAATGTCCATCCCATTCCCTACTCTTTTAGTCACATTGGTCTCAAACCACTTTGGTACCATAGCTTTCAGTCCATCAATAGCACATATATCCCTCCACCACTGAGAAGTTCGAGAGAAATTAGCAGGTCTTTTATTAAATTTGTGTGACTTGCTATACCTAACTTCCAGCAACTGCCCCCATATTGCATTTTCCTCTGTTAATAACCGGCACCTCCACTTTGCTAGCAGACTCAAGTTAAACTTTTGTAAACACTTTACCCCCAAACCCCCTTCTTCCTTAGGACGACACACATTTTCCCAGCTAACCCACGTAATCTTGGTTTCCTGATCTTTTCCCCCCCACAGAAAGGAATGTTGTAATCCCATCATAACTTCCAATACTTTCTTAGGTGCCTTGTAGAAAGAGAAGAAGTACAGGAAGACTTGACAATACGAAATTGATGAGAACTAACCTTCCTGCAAACGACAAGTGTTTTGCCTTCCACCCTAACAGTTTCCTTTGAAATTGTTCAATGATAGGCGTCCACACTTCTACCTTCCTTGGATTAACCCCCACCGGTATCCCCAAAAAATTAAAAGGCGGTGTAGATACCTCACCATTCAGGAGATTGTTGACAGCACTCCTGAATGTATCATCCACATTTAAACCAAAAAATTTACTTTTGCTGTAATTCACCTTTAGCCCCGAAGTCATCTCAAAACCACGAAGGATTACCTTCAAGTACCATACTGATTGCAAATCTGCTTCCCCTATCATAATAACATCATCAACATATTGCAATATTGAAAACTTTGTCTCATCACCAATAGAGAGCTCTTTAAATACCCCTTTAACAACTACTGACTTAAATAGTCTAGACAGCGCTTCAGCCACCACTAGGAACAAAAAAGGTGAAAGTGGGTCTCCTTGCTTCAAACCCCGCCTTGGCCTAAATTCAGCCGTTGGGCTCCCATTTACCAGGATTGACACATGGTTGTTCCTAACAATACTATTGATCCACTTTCTCCATTTACTCCCAAACCCCATCCTGAGTAGCAGATAATCCAAAAAATTCCAATTAACTGAATCGTAAGCCTTTTGAAAATCCACCTTAAGCAGAAAGCAGGATTTCCTTTACCGTTTGGCCCAATCAACTATCTCATTTGCTACTACCACCCCATCCAGGATGGATCTTCCTGACAAAAATGCTGACTGACACTTAGAAATTAACTCCCCCATGACTCTCTTCATTCTTAAGGACAACAATTTAGAAATAACCTTTTGAATGCTTGAAATTAACGAGATTGGTCTATACTAAGCTAACCTGTCAGGCTTTGCCACCTTCGGTATCAAGGTAAGGAAGGATGATGTGACCTCTCGCGGTAATATTCCTGTTTGATGAAATTCTTGTACCGCCTTCATGACGTCCTCCCCTACGATTTCCCAACAAGATTTATAAAAGTTAAATCCAAATCCATCTGGACCTGGACTTTTCCCTCCCTCGCATGCCCAGACCGCTTCTTTTATCTCAACTGCTCCAAAAGGCTCCTCCAGCATTTCCCTCTGTTGATTATTTAGTTGATTAAAGTGTACCTCATCCATGATTAGTTTACCATCTTCTTTCTCAGTGAAGAACTCTGAAAAGTGATCAAACACATGACTGCGAATTTGTTGAGCTTCCTCCAGCCATCCCATTCCTGATTTGATCGCCAATACGGAATTTGCATAGCATCTCTCTTTGAAGCATTTGTGAAAATACTTAGTATTATTATCACCATTTAGCGCCCATTTAACCCTAGATTTTTGTAACATGGATTGTTCCATCCTCCTTGCCTTTCCCCAATACTCTGCCAAAATGTCATGTCTGCCCTTACGACTTCCTTGGACCCCTTCATCTAACTGTTGATCCACTATTTCCAGCTCAACCACCTTCTCTGCTAAGAATTCCTCATCCTTTCCCCAAATTTCTCCTTTCCACTTTTTAATCTTCATCTTCAAACCTTTTAGTTTGGTAACCAACTTTGCATGTTCCACCCTTGAACCTATGCTGAGACCCAAAATTCTCTCACCAACTCCACAAAATCTGGTTCCTGCATCCAGTGATCAAAAAACTTGAATGGTTTGGGCCCCTAATTCTGTTTATTATCTTCAGTTAAAATCCAACTATGATCTGAGAACTCTCTAGTGCCCACCCTTTGAGCTATGACTCCCCACTCCTCCATCAAATCCGGCGAAAAAAGAAATCGATCCAACCTGCTTGATGATTCTCCATTCGGAGCTATCCACGTCACTCCTTTCCTAATAACCGGAATGTCCAGAAGTCCCATTCTTTGGATAAAGAATTTAAATTCAGACATCTCAGTACGAGAGTGATAATTAGACCTCCCTCTAAACTCATGCCTATCCACCACGGCATTAAAATCTCCCCCAATTACCCAATTTATCCCCGGGTATCCACGTTTTGTCATCATCAAATCATCCCACACCTTCCTTTTCCCTTCTAGCGAACATGGTGCATACACATTTACCACGCAATTAAATTCATTTGGTCGCTTTCCTCTGAATCCTATTCCAAGGAAACCCTCCCCCTGTATAAACCAGGCCTCTTCCAACAAATATTTCTTCCAGATTGTCAGACACCCTCCACTAAACCCTGTTGAAGGAAGTATTCTCCATTCACACGCTGACATCCCCCATACCTCCCTAATTTCCCAGTCCTTCACCATCCCGAATTTTGTTTCCTGAAATAAGCAGATATCAATGTCGTTGTTATTCAAAATTCTCCTGATTCTTCTTCTCTTGGCCCGATCCCGAAACCCCCTCACATTTAGTAAAAAGATCTTCATTTAAGTATTCAGGGCTATCCTCCTATCCCTTTTTTCTTTCTCCACCTTATCCCTCGTTCCCATCTCTCGTAATTCCTGCATATACTCCTCATCGGGTTTGCTACCAGAGATTCCGATTTCATTCATTGCCTTCCATATTTTACCCATTTCATCCACCTCTTTTCCTTTCCCCTTCTTGCCATCCAGTGAGTCTCCCTGTTTCCTTTGACTTATTAGTTCACACCCATCGACACTATTTCTTCTTATTTGCTTCCATATAGCTACCTGCCTTCTTTACCCGTCCTCTCCTCCAGATACCTCTTCACCTCCAACCAATACCCATCTCTTATAATCGTATGGTTTTGTGGCACTGGATTCATTATTTTCATATTCTGTATTCACCCTCCTTTCCGATTTCCGAAAAATCCCATTTTCACTCCCATATTTACTTACACTTGAGCCCGAATTTGAGCCCATCCGTTCCTTCGAATTTGAGCCCATCCATTCCTTTGAATCCTTCACTCCTAATTGGGCCCATTCTCCTCTTCCGGCCTTCGTGACTTGCCGCTGATCCTGTTCGTCGACAAAGTGGCCCGAATTGAGTGTGGATCGTCTGGGCTTATTACTCCACTTGGCCCGTTCCGCGTCAACGTGGCCCAAATTTATTGGGATCCAACCGGGCTGGTCACTTAGATTAGATGACCTATCCCATCCCTCAACCACCCTCTGAACCCCTTTCATCCTTGAGCCCCGAGCCTCATGCCTTGGTCCATGATATTTGTTTCCTGTTTCAGCTTTCTCCACCCGTTCCTCTTTACTTTCGCTGCCGAAATCCATAGAATCCGGCTTTCCCCCTTCCTTCGTTGACATTCGGTCGTTGTCTGTTGCTTTCCCCTCTGCTACCTTCTTCGTAACGTCTTCCTCTAGCTGCACAGACTGAGCCTCCGCCACCTTGTTTGACCTTTGGTCGAGTAGTTCCTGTTCCCCTACCTGCCCCTCCTGACATTCCTTCACAATAGCCTTTCTTCTGTAGCTTTCTCCTATACCTAACTCCGGCAGCCGTACATCTGGTTCCTTCAGCCCGGAGTTATACCCGTTTGTTTTGTTTACCACCGTCTCACCTTCCCACAGGAGTACTCGATTCCCAGGTTGACGCTACCTCCGTCATCCTCTCCGTTCACTTTCCAGTTCCCTTTCCCAAACATCTCCTCTTTCAGCTCCGCCAGTCTTTTCTCTGCCTCCACCGATTCGTCAAAATATTCCTCCCCCTGACAAAAACTCATTTCAGAGCCATAACTCGTTTTGTACTGTCGATCTGGCTTTGGTTCATTCCCGTCTCCCACCTCCACCATTCAGATGTGGAACATCCGGTCATCTATTTTCACTCGAATGACCGCATTTAGCATTTTCATCTCCTTCCTAGATATCACCATTTGTGCGACATCGAACCGCTCCTTTCGTGCTGTAATTGTCTCCACATAACATATCTCCCCGAACGGTGCTACTATATTACGGAAAAAATTTTCCCCCCAAACGTGTAAAGGAATACTGTAGCAGTTCACCTTGACCATCCTTTCTATGTCCACGACTCTTGGCTCCCACATCTGGATCCTGGCAAACCATTGTTCTAACCACTGTTGTTTTCCTTTTACAATCTCCTGGAGAGTCTCTCTGTGTTCCGTTTCCAATAGTACTTTATTTGCCCCTATTGGAGTTGCTCGAACCCTGTATATTCCGTGAGTCATTAGGAAGAGTTGAGTCCTAAAAGCACTCCCTTTGCTTCTAACTTCACCCACATATGTTCGTTGGAGTCGGCTTAACTCCTCCTTCGAAGCTTTGAACTCCATCTGCACATCTACTGCTTCCTCCTTTCTATCACTCCAGATCTTGATTCCCCCAGTATTGCGAACAACTGATGCATAAGATTTCCTTGTACTTTCATTTTTTGCTAATTTGTGAGTCTTCCTCCTATCTTCCAAACGGTGATTCTCGTTTACTTGTTGCCAATTCCACTTGTGTTTCTTCCTGGTCTGTTACTCGTGCCGCTGTTCATAACGTGGGATATTAACCCACAACTTCTCTTTCCCATAAAAATATTATCCAGTCTCACCACTAACATTTTCATATCTTGTACGTCGCAAAATCTAGCAAAACCAAATCTCTACCCTCTGTTGTTTCTTTTGTTTGGTATTACGACATCCTGTATCCTAGCGTAATTCTCAAAAATCTCCCACAATTCCTTTGCCGAGTATTCCTCCGGGAAATGGGTGAAAAAAACTGTTGTAATCTTCCCTTTTCCTATCCCTGCGCCGAGAGGTGATTGATTGCCTCCGTTACCACTCCTCCGTTTAACATCCTTTCTTCTCCCTACCACCTTCCACCCTCCATCATTACTCATTTGGCTTCCTTCAACTTGAGATTCCTTCAGAAGTTAATGGAGCTCATTTCTCTACTACTAATAAAACTAATATACTATACTGAAAAAGAAAAATTAGTATTTTGTAGAGCGCATAAATTGTCCATAAATCTTTGATCGGTAACATGACAAAATGCGGCAACCAGAAAAAGAGAAGAGAAATTCACTGAAATGTACAATCTTCGACCGGTTAGTATGCGGAGTTCTTAAAAAAATGTATAAGTCAGAGGCAAAGAAAAACCCAAGAACATCGCTCTGTTAAGACCATATAATCAATTAATTGTGTTTTGTAAAACATGACTTAGCTTTGCATTATCATTCTAATATAGTAGCATAATATTGTGGTAGTAGCATTTCTGAGTGTATTTAGGTTATAAGTTAGTCAAGTGACAAAGTATATATATAAAAAAGAAAAAGAAAAATAAATTATGAGTTTAAATCTTTTTATTAACATTTTAATAATTAAAATTTGTTTAAAAAAACAGTTTTTGTGTATATGTAGACAATCTTTCATGTTATATGAAAATTATCTCCTAAAAAATATGCAAGCTATAATTTCTACCTTTAGATCATAATTATCATGTGTAATCAAATTAAAAGATAGTCAATTAGTATATAACCACATAAAAATATTATATATTTTTAATTTTGATCATTTAAATATATTCTAATAATCTATATTTTTTAATTTCTCAAATGTGATGTCACCTTATACGTTCCTTTTAGGGGCGCATATGAAAGTTTTTATATGGTTGATAGAGCATTTCTTCTGGAGCTGGAGTGAATGAATGGTTTGATTTGAACGGACTAGATTATTCTAATTTGAATTAGCGCTTACAAAATTTAAATTTTTATTTATTGGTGTGTAGAATATTAATATATTTTTAATTATTTTATTCTTTGACAATGCATCTGACAGATAGTAAAAAAAATCTCTGACATTTTGAAGAAGTAAAAAAATTTGAAAATTTTTTAAAATTTGTTTACTTTTCTGGCGATGCACGCTCGAAGAAGTAAAAAGAGATGCAAATGTTTTTACTCTCTGGTCATGCATAAAAAAGAGAGTAAAAAAAACTCAATTAGTACTCAATTAGAAATTATGAAATTTAAAAGGAAAATTAGTGATAAATTAAAAATTAGTCTTCAATTAAAAAAAGCTCAATTTAGTGCAATGTCTTTTATTGTTTATTTAAAAAGAAAATTAAAAAGTGTTCAATTAATGTGAGATGGTCTCCATTTGATTATTCATTTTGAGATTCAATTTTAAATACAGGGTTATTTAGTTTTAAATACACAAGAGTTTAAAATAAATACTATTATAACTCCTAAAAAATATAAAATACAAGTTTAAAGAAAAACTTAATGAGTAGTTAATAGATTTTTCATCTTTATAATTTATTAATATATAAATATATTGAAATTTATTTTAAAATTTGAAATAATTATTGTTGTAAATTTGAAATTTAAAAATTGAAATTTGAAATATTTTTTTAATTATTATTTTAAATTTGAAATTTGAAACAAATATTTTTTAAAATATTATAATTAAAGTTATTTAAAATTTTAATTATTTTAATTTATAATTTACAAAACATGTTCTAACATTTTTTTTTAAAATGGAAGTGTGGAAGTGGCGGCTAAAAAAGAAAAAAGAAATACAAAAATAAATTTTCATTTGTTTATCTTCTTTTTTCTCAGTTCAAATAAATGTGTTTGAAATTTTTTTTATATTCTTTTTTTTAATATTAACTTTTTTTTTTAATACTATATTTGAAAATTTTCAGTTTAAATATATCATTATAGGTAATTAATTATTCAATAATCATATTAACTTTTTATTTTAATTTATAATTTTTTTTATTCTTAGTAATGGTTTGCTAGAAAGTCCCGCAATTGTTTTCTTTAGATTAAAAATATTTACAAATCTTTTTTACTATTCGACAAACGATGGCCAGAGAAATAAAAAAAATAATAATTATATTAAAAATTTAATTCATTAAAAAATTAAATAATTATATTACATTATACTAATCAAATATTTAATTTAATAATGATACTAAATACGTAATTCATTAAGTAAATTAATATAATAAACATATAATTATTATAATAAAAAATAATAAATTAAATAAATATAATAAATTAAGTGCACTAAAAATTAATTAAATTACTATACTAAAAAAATAAGAAGTTAAATAACTATGTTACATGTAATTAACTACACTAATTAAATATTTAATTAAATAACTATATTAAACAGGTAATTTATTAAGTAAATTAATATAATAAATATATATTTATTATAATAAATTAAACAACTATACTAAATATAATAAATTAAGTATATTAAAAATTAATTAAATTATTATACTAAAAAATAAAAAATTAAATTATTATACTAAAAATAAAAAATAAAATAATTATACTACATATATAGACTAACAAAGAGGTGAAAAAAGGAGAAATAGAGAACAGGACAAAAAATAAGATAAAGAGAAAGTAAAAAGAGAGAAAATGATGTAAAAGAGAAAGGGGAAAAAATAGAGATAAAATAAAAATTTAAAAAATAGGTATTACTTTAATTAAAGTAAGTGTTAATTTAAATTCACCTAGATTATTCTTGGAGTATAAGAATCATTTGCTGTGACATAAAAATAAAAATATTTTTTAAGCCAGTGCTCTACCCTCTTAAAAAAGTCATGCTCTATCCTATTTAATGTATATTTGGTTTATAATAGTAGTTATTTTGGTTACATACTTGGTTTGCAGATTAAAAGCAAAACAGCGGGAAAATAGGCCTTCTAAAATAAATAAGAAAAACAAAAAGCTGTGAGTGTAACTTAATTATTTTTGAAAGTGAATTGCAACTGGTTTGAAACATGCCTTTACTATATCAGAGAATATATCTGGAGTTCCAGACTAACTCTTTATATATAAATACTAAATATATTTTATGAATTAAAATTTATTAAAAAAGAAAAATCTAGTAGATATTAAATCCTGTTTAATAGACATATTTTTAGTGTTTATGATTTTACTTTATACAAGATACATATTTTATTTATGAGAGGCTAATACTTATGATAGGCAGCAGGCAGCAGGTTGGTAGGAATTAAAAAGTGAAAAGAAATGAATGACACAGCAAGAAGCCGTGATTAATAGTGTGCCTACAAATTCCTGGGCATATAGATTCACATGACGACATCATCTCCTAGCACTAGTCTGTTTGGGAGATTTGATGAGAGGGATGCATTTGTCTTTCATCCCTACCCTCTTCTCTTGCCCTTCTTCTTCTTCTTCTTCTTCCTCCATGACCTTTGGCTTGACCTCCTCCAACCCTAGCTTACTTCTCCTGCAAATAAATAAAAAAATAAAAATAAAAAAGAAGGAAGAAATGAAAGTAAATAAGATGCAGAAGAAATGAAAGAGGGACCTTTGTTCGTTATAGGAATTGGACTTTTTGAGCAGTGGCTCCCCAACACGGTTGGCATTGATGGAGTCGACCAAACTCCCACTGAAGTACTCCTTCTCCTCTGGCTGGGGATTGACCATCTGAGTCTCAGCCTCTTCCCAAAAGAGAGCCTTCTTCTCCCTCTCTTTCTCTTTGGTCCCCGCATCGCTTAGTCGCGGACCCTTCAACTCCGTCCCCGTGCTCCCACATGCTATCAGCTGCAGCAGAAGCGAGTAACGACTCCCATCGCCATCCCTTCGCTTCACTTTCTCACCACACTGCTTTTTGCTTCTCCCACCACCCACTCCATTGCTTTGCCCTTCATCGTAAGCCACTTCTTCCGTCGATATCCCTACCCCTCTCGAGCAACCAGACCGCTCCTCCTCACGCTCTTTCTCTTTCTCTTTCTCTTTCTCTTTCTGCTGCTTGTATTTGTAACTGTAATTGTAATTGTAATTTGCCTCCGCCTGTTGATGAATTCCTTGCTTGGTACCACCGCATCCTTCCACGAGTTCAGAACCTTTCAGCACATATTCGCCTCCTTCTGCCGGATGTATTACATCCTTCAGACCCAAGTCGTACCACACATAACCGCTCTTATAGTTCCTGAAACGTAACCTTTTTATTCCAATGTGTCTTCCTAGAAGATGAATGATTGATTTAATAAAAAAGTATACCTTTTACTGGACCATGAATACTGCAAAGGCATGCCACTCCCACGGAGAGCCATGAGGCGATCCAACACATCTTTTCAAATTTCAATTATCAAGTGTAAGAAAACAAAATGACTAATAAATTAAGATTCAGATTCAGATGGAGGTACCTTTCAAACGGAGAGGTTGATTGGGCAAAAGGGAGACCTCCATGAAATGGGGATGCTCCAAAAGCCCGTTGCGGGAGAGATAGTAAACGACTTGAACTTTTCTAGGGGGCTTTACTTTGTGGTTGAACCTGCATATTTTGGCACGGTCTGGGCTGGTGTCTCTACTACTTCTTTGTGAACCAACATGAACATGAACATCCATGCTCCAATACTACTTCTTCTCACCCACTATACTTCTTTATGCTCACTCACGCCACCGTACTGCCAAAAGAGACACCACTCCCCCCGTGTAATTAATGTCTGCATTCATAAAAAACTACCAATTTTTAAACATTAATCATTTAATTACTATAATATTTTTACTTCTTTTTAACATAATTCAATTTCCGTAAAAAAAAATATCAACTTAATCTTTTAAAATGTGAAACATTTTTTTTATTTTTTTTCTATTCACCACATATTATTTTTATCTCTTAATTTAACTTTGAAGATTAATTTTTTTTAGTTTCTCAATTTTTTAAAAATTTTGAAAACTAAAAGTATTCTAAATTTAAAAGATTAAAAATATATTTAAATAAATATATAAGTAAATTGTATAAAAAATAAGTAAAGCGACAATGCTTTTTATTATTATTGTGATGATTTAACAAGACATTTAATTTTGGAAACTGATATGGGTGATAAACATACATTTCCCGCTGTTCGTTCTTATTTTTCTTATCATATATAATATATATTTATATTTTGCATTTATTTTATTTTAGTTAATCTCACTATTTTAGAGCTTCTTTGAGAAACAACATTTCAACTGTTATTCAATATTATGTTTATGTCTGAAAAGAATAAGTTGTTTTTAAAAATTAAAAATTTGTATTTTAAATAATTTGAGAGTAATTTGGAAACTATGTTTATGTCTGAAAAGAATAAGTTATTTTTAAAAAATTAAAAAATTGTATTTTATTGTTATTTTTAATTGCTTATTTATTTTTAACTATTATACATATATATTCCTATAAAAGCTGCTTTTTTATATTTAAATAAGATTAATTATTTTAAACCTTTTTTTAATAAATCTGCCCAAACAAAAGATTATTTTTTATTATAATCAATTATTGCAAAAAGATAATTTTTTTCAATATTTGTAAACAAACTCATGATTAGTACATGGTTATTTTCTTAATGTCTTGTTTCTTTACCAGTGTATGAGTGAAAATTAACCATGCATCTAACAAGAGGAGTGATATATGAAAAACCTTAAATACATAAAAAAAAAATGTGTGAAAAGATAATTGATAATGGTTTGAAATAAATGATGCAGGAGCAGGAGCAGGAGCAGGAGCAGGAGGCGCAGTGCAGAGTGAATAGAGCTTAAGAAAAGCGTGAAATCAGGATGGTACATGTCAATGCAGAGAAAGATTCCGTTTAAAAAGGACCGTTAATAGAAAGGAAGACAGAATGGGAGAAGTGAGAAGGAAAGCAAACTGGAAAAGTAGGGAAAGGGAGAAGGACAAGGTCATGGTCTCAACTCTCAATCACCATACCATAAATCAATTTAATTTTGACTTTACTCTCAATCTGTTCCTCATTTGAGACAACAGTGACCTTTGCCAGAGATTGCTTCGTACGGAGAGCTTTTTCCCATCGTTGACACAATTTTACTTTTATCACTTTCTCTCTTGTTTTTATCTACCACTTTCTTTTGTTCCTTCCTCGCACTCTGCCTCCATCATTTGTTAACCACAAAAACATAAATATTACTATTTAACGTGTAAAAAAACTTGAATTATATTTAATTTAATAAAAGTTAAGGCAGTTTGCTCAATAAATAAATAGTGACATTAAATTTTTTATATTGGTTACAAGAATAAATTTAGTTTTAACAAGTTTTTTCAAGGTAAAATAAATTTTGATTCAAATACTTTTATCTCAAATTCACGTATTTTTATTTTTGTCTCTAAATTTATTCTTTTGATCTTTCAATCTCAATACATATTTTTAGTATCACATGATAAAAAAATGTTGCAAATTTTACATTCAAATCGTCAAAAATCAATTAAAAGATACTTAAAAAACGTTTTATGAATTTCATAACTAAATAGTATAAAGTTTTATTTGAATAACTAAAATATTGGTTTATTGCAATATTTGAATGACTAAAATATTTTTTTTTTTAGGAATTAAAAACATATTAAGCTGTAATTTTTTATTTCTCGGTTATTTCAAAATTTGATTTTTAATTTGTCGTAAAATATTGTTTATTTCTCAACTGAAAAAAAGATGCACTAATGTTTGAGTATAATAAGTAGATTGGATGATGTCACTTAGCGTAGCTATATAAAAGATAAAAGAAAATATTACAATACCTTTTGAGATCTTATTTTATTGTAATTAGTAATTTTTATTTATTATTTTATGAGAAATTGATGAGGAGTAAGTTTGTTCTATAGTATATGAATTTTCTTTATTTTTTTACATTATTTCTAATATTTTAAAAGGAGATGATATTTTGTGTTTAAGAAAATGTTAGTGTAATAAAATTAAAAATTCAGAGAGTTTTTGTAGGGTTTAAAATGAAAGGTGTACTAGATGTACTAAAGAAAATGTCAAGAAGAATAAGTATAATTTAGTTAAAATAAAGAAAAATTCCTGTTTGATGTGATTTTTTATTTTTAATTTTAAAACTTATAAAAATAAAAACGAGTTTTGATTTTTTAATTTACAAAAAATTTAAAATAACATGTTTTTGGTTTTTAAATTTAAAATAAGTTATCAAATCTTAACTCCACTAGAATATTTCCTCCTTAGATACCAAAGATCGATGGTCGATGATTGACCTAAGGTGATGGCTGCTAATCGACAATCGAAGGAGATAATCAATAAACAACAATCGAAGGTGGTGACCAATAACTGACAATCAAATATGGCGGTTAGTGATCGCTAATTAGAGGTGGTGATCAGTGACTATCAGTTAGAAATGGTGGTCAATAACCATTGATCAACAAGCAGTAATTGGAGGTAGTGGCTAGTTGGATATGGCAACCAATAATTGTTGATCTAAGATGGTGGTCAGTGATCGCTAATCGAAAATGATGGCATTGAGCTTGAATAAATTGGATAAAAACTTTTGAAAATATCTACAAAAACAAATTAGAACCATTTTTCCTAAACAAATTTATGTTTTCAAAATATATTTCAAAACAAAAAATCAAAAACTTAAAATTACGCTAAATAGGACCAAAGATAAATTTAATTTGGAATCTTATTTTTCCATTCCTAACACTTTAATAATAAATTTTTTATTTGCAAACATCAAATAAAGATGTAAAAGATTTGCAGTCATATATGCAATTTTTTTTAAACAATTTGGTTAGACTGTTGACATGGTATAACACCCTATTTTTTCATAACAAAGTTATTATATGATAATTTGAAATTTTGTATATGATGATAGTAATTATGCATGTGAAAAACTTAAATAAAATAAGTTATATATAAGCATTTTTAAAATTTGAAAATTTTTTATTTCTCTGAAATTTGTTAAGCGGAAATATTTCGTTCAGTAGTAGACCCTCGTGACCCAAACGGTCCCTTAGCGAAACTTTCATCATTAAGCGAAGTGAGACAAAAGTTACTGAATACATAGACTTTTGCTAAGCAAAATAGCTTTCGCTCAACAAGCCTCGAAGCACCGCTTGATTCGCTCTGCAAGCATAACTTCGCTTAGTGACTGAGTGTAAATTTTGGCTAGCTATAAATAGGGAAGTCCATATCTAAAATGGAAGAGGAAAAATAGAGTTTTGGAGCGTTGACACTAGGATTCAAATGCTGTTCACCACTCTTCATCAAACTCTTACTAAGATAAGGGGAGTGAGATTTATTAGCCTTGGTGGTGTTAATCTTGTTAAACTTGTGTGTGTTTACTATTATTATTACTTTTGATGTTTTGTTGATTATTCTTATTTCTAGATATCTCTTTTGTCATTTCTTTATTATTTTCAAATATTCCTCTGATCTTTTCTCTATTATTATTCCAAGGATTATGTGTAAGAAATTTTAATGATAAATATGATATTTCTCAAAATCATATTCTAATTTTATACAAGATAATTTGAGTATGCTTTATGGTTACAGTCTAACCTAATTTTCTACATAAAAAAAGTGTCTTTTAAATATTAAAAATCAATCAATTTTATATCAATAATTATTACCTTCATTTATCAATTTTGGGATAGAAAGTTTGAGTTGAGGAATTAAATTATAACTTTACAATTTTCAGCAAATGATGATTGGAACATAAATATCATGAACTCTTGTGATTAAGTTTGATAATTTTGAAACTATACTGAGATGTTACGTGATAAAACTAGCAAAGTCTTACATTTCCTTGTGAAGATACTATAAAGTTACAATAGTGCTTGTTAATATTATTTATTTTTTTACTGAAAAAGTATTACTTAGATTTATTTTTTATTGAAAAAGTGTCAATATTTTGGTTGAAAGAGTGTCGTTTATATTTATTTTTGACTAAAGGAGAGTCATTTATATTTATTTATGGGCTAAAAAGATTGTCTAGCTTCTCAAAAAAATTTATGATATCAATTTAGAAAAAGATACGTGGCTATTCATGATTTTCCTAATTAAAGCTTGATAATTAGGGTAAATTATAACAAAATGGTTATAAACCCAACATTGAATTAAGTAAGATTAAGTTTGAATATTAAGGTGAAAAAGATTAACATTGAGTGGTATATTAAACATTAAGTCCTTGAGATTGAAGTTTATTAAGATTAGCTTTAATGGCTTATAAAAATCTCAGTCCTTTCATGTGTTTTTCTTATATATGTTCATGGTACAAATAGAAGATTGATCTGATCAGTAGGATATAGTGAAGGATTAGAAAGATTTCTTCTTAACATTACGAATTCATAGACGAGATACTTTTGATATTAAAGTAATTTTATGTTGATAAAAAGTTCACTTCTCTTAATTAGAAGCGTTTAGGAAGGGTAGTGGTAATGATCAATGTATTTTATATTTCAAGTATTTTATACAATGAAGTGTTATAATGACTATATTTGGCTCAGAATATTTATAAGAAGGTTATCATTGTTTATGTATGATTAGATTTAAAAAATCTCACAGTTTTTTATGAATACTTTTAGTTAAGGAATTTGGGATGTTACACCTTATATTTGAATAACTATGAAGGTAGATTTTACCATGCATAAGTGACATAGCTAGGCACCAATGATGCACAAGTTTGTAAGGTTGTTGGATGAAGTCATCTAATAATTGGTGGTTGTGAATGTCTATTGTGTTCTAACCTACATTTTAGCAAGAATACATAATATGCTTAGATCTATTAAAATTAAAACAAAAACAAAAACAAAACTCATCACCACACTCAACCTCCAACCATCTTGCTTGCATCGCCTCCTTTTCCACAGTATGTATACCACCCATTATGGTTTTCTCCATGTTCCATATTAAAAAATCTTTTTTAATTCTCCCACCATTATTTTTTCCACCTCCTTTCCTCTCATTCTTTTGTTATCATCTCATTGAATCCCTCTCATCCTCAAAGTATAAGGTAAATTTCTCATTCTTTGCTTCATTAATGTCAAGAATGTCATTATTAACTTAGTTGAAATTGGAACGCACATTGTCAAGACAACAGGGTTAGACTCATCTTAAATCAAGTCATTAGGTGGTGGAAGTAATTTAGAGGTGTAGATTTAGATCTCTAAAAGCATACTCCATCCATAAATTGTTGAGGAGGTGATCACAAATTAACGGGTTGTGATTGTTATCTGACACAGTAAGTTGAGATTCAATGGTCAAAATAACTTGTGGTTGGTTAAAGCATGAGGGATATTAGAATACCCATACCAATGGTGGAATATGAGGTGATCGCTTTAGCTAGGATGCACATTACCACATGGGTATTAGCATATCCTATTTTTGCTAACACATGTGGGTTAGAGTATGATAGAATTCACAAATCATCACTACTTGTTATTAGGTGATTTCATTCAATGATTTGAATGAACTTGTATGTAGTGTGTGACTTATGTCACTTGTGCATGGTGATGCGTACAAAATACATCTATAGGATACTCATACTCTATGTAGTAGTTATAGTGTACTTTAAATTTGGATATCTTACTCTAAACACTAGGATATGTGATATCAAGAATTAAATATTCTTGTGCTTTCTTTGGAGTAATTCAGATAACATTTGAATTGCATAAAAAATTAAAATAAATGAAGAAAATAATGAACAATCTTGAACTTGAAATTTCAATGTCATTTTGTTCCTACGTTAATACTGTCATGTTTAATTCCAATTAATTAACATATTAGCAATTATCTACTTTAAAATAACTAGTCCTTGTAATCAAATAAGACTAATTAATCTTCCTAAAAAGATCTCTATTTGATCATGTAGAAATCTAATAATGTTAAGAGCAAAGAGGTTAAGAGTTTGATAATACACTCACATTGGAAGCTAAGAAACGTAGTTTTGTCATACAACAAATCTTAAACCTAAGGGGTTATAAAGTTGGTGTAATTGCAAAGTCCACATGTAGGAGGAAGGAAGAGATCGTGACTCTGAATTCCCACTAACAAAACTAATACATTAATAATTAATATTTTCCTTATAAAAAACAAATCTTAAACATATAATTTACAATGTGGAATAAGCATGACTATGCTAAAATTAACATGTCAATGCTTATTTTTTATAAGTACAAAATTCCGCTTTTTTTACTTGTTTTTTACATCATTTCAATCTAAATACCTTAACATGTAATAATATAAAAAAATAGATGATTCTAATATTAAAATGTCCTAAAGAAATAACTCATTTTAGTTCATCATACTGCAAAATTCATCTGATTATAATTTTATTTCAACCTTTCAAAATTATAGTAAAATTTTTGAAAAGGTAAAAATAACTATCAGTTGTTTTGATTTTTAACTTGAATTTTTATTTTATCAAGGAAAATTTTCAATCTAATCTAAACATGTGACAATTTCAAACGTTTTTTTAGCAAAGTCTTGGCCATGAAATGAACTAAGAGATAATGATGAAATTATTGGCTATGCACAAGTGTAACTTCCTTTTTAAAATCACAAACTTGATGTTTAAAATCCCAGGATAAATTCGATCAAAGTACTACCTTAAGTCGAATTAAGTTATAGTGTTTCACGTGTTTCTTAAAAAAGAAATTATAATTAATATTGTTTTAATTTTAATTTAGAATCCAAAATTCAGTTTGACAAATTAGGATTAGTAAGATTTATATTTTAAACCCATTTTATTTTTCAGATGATAAACTGTGTAATTAAATCTCTTGAGTAACAAAAAGTATAAATATTTCAAACAATTAAGAACAACTATTGTATAAATTAAAAAGAAATAAATATTTTTTAGAGGCTCATACATATCATAGGATATATATAATTTTCTCTATAATCACTATATTATTCTTAAAATGTTTTCATATTAGTTTTATTTATGTCTCCAACATTAGTTTTATAAAATATTTTTCATATTCTTATTATTCTCCTTTAAGGAATATTATATAATTATAATTCCCGTCTCACAATATTAAGCCAAAAAATTGAAAACATGTGAAAAAATAGTTTTTATCACCAATAAAATATAACTAAAATATTAAAAGGAGTAATAAGGTTTGACCCGGTTGAAATAACTTATTTACAACTTATTTAAGCATATTTTTATCATATAAACATTTATACAAGGAATAAATTTATAAAAACACGTATATAAAGTTTATAAATTGTTTTAAGCTTATAATAATAAGTTATTTATAGTAACTTTATTTTTTAAAAAAATTATTTTAAACTTATTAAAAATTCGTACTACTTTTGATTCTCACATCTCATATTTTTGTCTCTTTTATAATTAAAATTTGCTACTGAATCTCTCTTTTTCTCTCTCTCCATCTCCCTCTCTCCCCCTCTCTCTTTCTCTCACTCTCTCTCCCTCCCTTTCTCTTTCTCACTCTCTCTTCCTCCTTCTCTCAGTCTCACTCTCTCTCCATCCCTCTCTCTCTCTCTCTCTATATATATATATTTAAATACTTTATTTCTATATAAGTGTTTTAATAAATTTGAATATTCAAACACAAATAACTTATTGAATTTAAGAACTTATAGTTTAAACTATTATGTAAGAAACTCTTAGTGAATAACTTTTTATACTATAAGTTATTTTAAACGGGGTCTTGGTGTGGCAACTTGGTAAGGTGAGAAGAGAGAGACTATGAGTTTGAATTCCTTCTCTAACAAAAACTAATACATTAACAATTAATATTTGTCTATAACAAAACTAAAATATTAAAATTTGCACACTGAAATTTTTAATTTTGAAAATTCTTAAAATAATGGATAATATTTTAATAATGATTTATATATATGTAACCAATGTACATTATATCAATAAAACAGCAAGTATTATTAACTAGTAAAAAAATAATTTATTTGATTGGATAGTCATTTGAAAATGATTTTTTTAGCCAGAATGATACATAATATCCCCAAATTTTACTAATAACTATTATCTATTAAACAACTTGAGTACCCTCTTTGAGTAGAATCATTAATCTCAATTATGTTTTTTCTATTCACTAACTTAAACATATAGAAGATTTCACTTAAAAAAAATGAATTTAGTACTGCTACTAATTTGAGAGAATGTAATTAAATTGATGGAGTGAGGTGGAATATGTATATATTTTTTAAACAAATAGTAAAATATTATAATTATAAGAATGAAGTAGTTGGGCCCGGGGGTGGTATAAAAAGTAGTGGTAGGCGCGTGGTAGAGAATAGAGAATAGAGAAGAGAGAATGTGGTATGAGTCGGGTTGATGAGTTGGGAGATGAGATGGAGCCTAAGAGCGCATTAATGAAAAGGGAAACAAAAGAGAGAGAGAGTTTCAGAGGTGGTCGTGTAGAGCTGGAAATTTTAATTGCATGATGGATCTTGGAAGCTCTTCCTCTTCCTGCTGTGACTGCAAAGTGGAAACATAAGATACTGTAAGTTTCAGCTACAGAGCAACACCTGTCAGACCAAACCCTTTTCTGCCACTTTGCTTCTTACTTCACCTACCTCTTCTTACGGTTTCTTTTTTTATATAAAAAAAATTCTCAAATCACCTACTCTTTAAATTATTTACTTAAATAATTTTTTTAATAACACATATTAAGAAATTTATTGTTTGGATCATGTAGAAAATGTATAAAAAATTAGTAATTGACAATCAATTTTTTATATATGTTTTTTTGAGATTTACTTTTTAATTTTTAAAATTTATTTATTATTTATGTATATTATTGTAAATAATGAATTTTAAAATTTATATTTTTAAAGACTTTGTAATTTATTTTTTAGTTTATATTTATTAATTTAAAATTTTTGAACGTTTTTTACCAAAATAATTTAAAATATTAGGTTCAAGAATTATAATTTAAAAAATTAAAACTGAAAAAAAAATTACAAAGTATTTTAAAAGAAAATTATAATAACGGAAAAGATATACAATATAAAAATAAAACACAAAAAAATGAAATAAATATTAACTTAAATGATTTTTTAAATTAAAAATTTTTAAAATTAATTTGCATTTCATTTTGTTTTGATGTTGTGCTCTTTTATGTTATTTTAACTTTCTAAAATTATATTTTTTCAAAGTTAACGTGCATACAAATTATACTTTCAAAATAAAATGATTTAAAATCTTTTTAAGTTAATTTGTATTTCATTTTATTTTTATATATTTTATTTTTTTTTATCATTTTTTTATTTCAATTTTTTAAATACTTTGTAATTTACTTTTTGAGTTTAAAGTTCTTAAATTAAGATTTTTAAACCTAATATTTTAAATTATTTTGGTAAAAAAAGAGTTTAAAAAATAAACATAAAAACATAAACTAAAAAATAAATTACAAAGCATTTAAAAAAATAAAACAATGAAACATACACAACATAAAAATAAAATGAATAATAAAATAAAAAATATATAAATTAAATTAAAAATTTTAAAAATTTTAATTTCAAAATTTATGATTTAAAACAATATGATAAATGAAAAAAATAAAAAATAAAAAATTTAATTTTTTTTCATATTTATTTTTTTAAATTATTTTTAATTTGTTTTTAATGTATGTATGTTTCTCTAAAGTATGATTTTAAAAATTTTTTAAGTTAATTTTTATTTTATTTTTTTATGTATTTTATTTTTAAATTGTAATTTTTAAATTCATGATTTATAAAAATATAAATAAATATTAAAAAATTAAAAAAATTGACTAGTTTTTTCAAGATTTGTTTTTTTAAATTTATTTTAATTTTTTTTATATATGTATGTTTTTATAAAATATAATTATAAAAAAATGTTAAGTTAATTTGTATTTCATTTTGTTTTTTATATTTTTTATTTTTATGTTGTGTATCTTTTCCGTTATTTTAAATTTTTTTAAAAATAATTTATTTTTCTGTTTAATGTTTTTAAATTAAGATTTATAAACCTAATATTTCAAATTATTTTGGAAAAAAATTTTAAACATTTAACTTAAAAAATATTAACTGAAAAATAAATTATAAAACATTTAAAAAAATTAGAAGAATGAAAAAAGATATATAACGTAAAAATAAAAACATAGTAAAATAAAATATAAATTAACTAAAAAATTAGTTTTAAAATCTATTATTTAAAACAATATACATAAATAAAAAATAAATTTAAAAAATTGATGCAAGACAAAATATGAAAAAACATGCCCTATAAGAAATTGGCTGCTCGACAACCAATGTCTTATAGGCTTTTTACCTAAAAAAAATCACTATTGGTTTTTTAGTAATCAATTTCTTAATATAAATAGTAAAAGAAGTTATTTAAATTAATAATATAGGTAAGTTATTTGGATTTTTTTTATATAAAATAAAAAAAAGTCTCTCCTTACTCCTTACTTACCAATTCTCATGTGTGTTTGGTATATCCTTCAAGCATAGTAAAACTCTCATTTAATTCTGGATTACAAATTTTTACTTTTTATAAAATTTGTCCATCGAAATATGTTAATTTAAAAATCTTAAATAAAAAAATAAGTATTAAGTTTAATATACTTTAATTTATGTTTAAATATTTTTATCATAAAAGTATTTTATGAAATAGACTGTGGAAGATAACAATAAAGAATATATTAAATAGTATATTTTTGGGTGATCCAATATAAAAATTATGGTATTCTTATTTGTATTTGTTCAGTTTTTTGTTTATTTGATTTTTTATTCATTTATTTATTTAATTAAATTGGATCTATTAAATATGTTATATATAGTTTTTGAATTTACACGTACTTTAATTTCATTTAACACCTACTATTTTCAAATTTTTTTTCAAATACCTATTTTGCCCCTTTATTCTTAACTTAAATTCTCTTTTATATTCTTTCTTCTCATTCTTCATACATTCTTATCTCTTTACCATCCTCTCTCTCTCTTTCTTGTTTTTCATTCTCCTTTCTTTTGTCTCTCTCCATCGCTCCCTTGTTGTTCTTTTGCTGCCGCTCCTTCATAGCATTCTTTTCCTTCTCGACATCCCTATTTAAGTATATGTATTGTCTTATACTTTCGATGTTTAAAATTCTGACAAATCTTGTCGGAAAAGTAAAAACAAAAAAAAAAGACTTTCTAGTTAAATAAGGGCTATGTTAGTGTCATTTAATTTTTTGCTTCTCGATTTAAGTTTTTTACATACATTTGTCAATGGGTTTACTACAATCATGTTTGATTTGTTTATAATTTTACATGAATCTTGTTATCTTTGAAAAATTGAAGCTAGCTCACCTTAAAGTTCTTCCATTATAAGGCACAGTCCTGCAAGTGGACTTCGTCAATATCATTTGCAATTATTACTAAGCTATTGGCTACTTCAAAAGTATCGAGTATAATCTATATCAATTAAAATTTGAGAGAAATATACATGAAGATGTTCTCCTACATCAAAATTCTCGATAAGTCTTTCTATCTTAAAATGATATCATGAAACTAGAAGGTGATGTACTATTGAGTATTGACATAATTGCGTTTATAGGAGTAAAATAAATTGTGTCTGGTTTGAATAGTTATAGTATGTGTAGCTGACTACTAATTCGTTGTTCTGTTATTTGATATGACAGTTAGTCTCAGCTAGCACAATTCATGGCTTGCCATCCAGAATGCAACCACATTGGTTCCTCCTCCTTCAACAGCTCGGTCTATATCAATGAGAGATATGGGTACTGAAATGACCCCAATTGCTAGCCAAGAGCCATCAAGAACAAGTACCCCAGTGAGAGCAACAACACCAATGCGTAGCCCTAATTCTTCCCGGCCTTCTACTCTCCCCAGAACCTCCCTGCATCCACTTTAACTGATCTACATAGTGACAATCTGAATGAGTTGTCCGAAAAGGAGCTACGAATAAAAACCAGGCGAGAAATAATGGTCCTCGGGACACAACTAGGTAAAGTGAACATTGCTGCCTGGGCTAGCAAAGAGAAGAGGATAAGAATGCATCCACTTCTCTCCAAACAAAAGCAGAACCACCTAAGAGTGTTGTGCAGCAAGGTCTGAGAAGGCCAAGTGTATGGCCAGGTCAGTTTATGCTAATTATTAGAGTAAACAACTTCACATTTTCAATTCAAATTTTGCTTTCTATCCTGTAACTTCCATTGCTTTAGGTACAAAATTCTAAAATTTATGAATATTTTGAATGTTTATTTGTCAATAGTTTTATAAAATTATTTTTAGTATTTTAATTTTTAAAAATTAAAAAACTTATTTGTATAGTGTTTTCTGAAAACAGTTTTTAAAAATAGTTTTGGTTTTTTTTTTTTAAAAAAACTAAAAAATAGAAATAGCTAAAAGTAATTTTGTTTTTTAATTTTTTATTTTTTTTTTAAAACTCAAAATACAATTAGAATATGTTGTTTTTTGCTTTTTATTAATAAAATTCTAATAATTATGAACAAGTTTTTCCATTTTTACATCTTCAAAACAGTTTTCAAATAAAACTTGTCAAACAATTTTTTTTTCTTCCCGAAAATAGTTTTTGAAAACTATTCTTAAAAACTTTTTTCAAAAACTAAAAATCAAAGCCAAACTAATCAAGCTCTAAATGTTTTTATTCTCAGTCAACAGTTTGTTCGAAGTTGATGTATTCTTATCCTCTTTTTCTTTAATTGTTCAAACTTAAGTGATAATGTGATTAACTTTTTATTACATTTTTGTTTCACATAAGCTTAAATAATAATATAACAATGACATATATTTTTTAAAAAATAAAAAATTATTAATAATAAATTTAATCAATTTTTTTTCTTTGAAAAATATTCATATTTTATTTTAGTTCTTTAAAATTTTATTTATTTTATTTTAGTCTTCTATAATATGTTTTTATTTTAAATAGTCTCTATCTTCAAATATTCAATATTAAGCGATGACGTTATCAATATTTTGTTATATTAGTCATTTCACATTATTAAAAATAATAATATAATAGTGACTTGTGATTTTTTAAATAAAAATATTATTGTTAATAAATAAAAAATAATGAAATATTTTTTGTATCATGACAGTGTAAAGTATCTACTAACTTTACTAATGACTAATCTTCATTTAGATGGATAACCTTTAATGGTGTTTACTCAAATCACCAACTTGTTGGTAAAATAATGACATATTAGGATAGGTTAAATTAACTCATTTTTTCTTTTCATGTCTAAATCTATATAAACTTTTTTTTAAAAGAATAAACAAAAACTTCTAATAATATTGGATCCAAATAGACTTGGTTCTATATTACTTTAGGTTTCTTGAGTTAGATTTGGCCATATAAGCCCATTGAGTTGACCCTTTGCTTAATTTTGTACGGTGAAATTTCAATTAGCATTACTCCTTGTTCGAATTAACACTTACTCTTTTAAAATTTTTTTCTAAATTCTTATTTTATCCTTGATTCCCCCTCTCTTCTCTCTCCATTACATAATTTTCTCCATCTACACTCTCTCTCCTCTCTCTCTCTTGATCTTATTTTTTGCCCCACTTTTTCTCTCTCTTCTCTCATCACCTTTTAGTTAGTGTATACATGTAATATAGTTATTTAATTTTTTATTTTTTTAGTATAGTAATTTAATTTCTTATTTTTTAACTATAGCAATTTAATTAATTTTTAGTGTACTTAATTTATCATTTTTAGTATAGTTATTTAATTTTTTTTATTATAATAATTACATATTTATTATATTAATTTACTTAATAAATTATATATTTAGTATAGTTATTTAATTAAATATTTAGTTAGTGTAGTTAATTACATGTAGTATAGTATTTAATTTCTTATTTTTTTAGCATAGTAATTTAATTAATTTTTACTGTACTTAATTTATTATTTTTAGTATAGTTATTTAATTTATTATTTTTTATATGTTTATTATATTACTTTACTTAATAAATTACGTGTTTAGTATAGTTATTTAATTAAATATTTGGTTAGTGTTGTTAATTACATGTAGTATAGTTACTTAATTTTTTAATTTTTTAGATAGTAATTTAATTATTTTTAGTTACTTAATTTATTATTTTTAGTATAATTATTTAATTTATTATTTTTTATTATAATACTTATATTTTTATCATATTAATTTAATTAATGAATTATGTATTTAGTAAAATTATTTAATTAAATATTTAGTTAGTGTAGCATAATATAGTTATTTAACTTTTTCTTTTTTTAGTAGAGTAATTTAATTTCTTATTTTTTTGTATAGTAATTTAATTTCTTAATGAATTATGTTTTTAGTATAATTATTATTTTCTTATTTCTCCTATTACTCTCCAGTAACTATTTGTCAAAGAGTAAAAAAAAAATTGTTTTTTACTATAGGAGTAGGTGTTACTTCAATTTGAGGGAGATGTTAATTCAAATTTTCTTTTATATGATGCCTAGATTTGTAAACCATCAATTGTTACATTCTACCCTATCGTAAATTCCTAATCATTCTTATAAGTCTTTAGGGTATTATTCATTTATTTAAGCGCTCTTTGAAAAGGAAAACATAATTTTATTGGGGTTTGATTTTCTTGATTTAAAGTTTACGTTTTAGGATTTATGATTTAGGGTTTGTTTGCGTTTTTTATTTATACTAACGTTGATTCACGAGTGTTATGGTGTTTTGGATCAGTTGATCTGGAATTCACAATAATAATATGCATTTGATCCACTTTCAAATTAGTTGATCCAGAATGTACATAATGCATTCCGGATCAGTTGATCCAGAATGCATTATGTATACTCTGGATCATGTTTTCTAGAACATACTTGTTGAATTTTATTTTCCTTTCAAATCATGTGGTCCAGAACATACTAGCTAAATCTCATTTGCCTTTTTGATCATGTTGTCCGGAACGTACTTATTGAATCTCATTTGCCTTTCGGATCATATTGTCCGGAACATACTTGCTAAATCCCATTTGCCTTCTGGATCATGTTGTCAGGAACATACTTGCTGAGACTCAAAGAGGTGACCAGAAAGGTGCTCAAAGTGGTGACCAGAGAGGTGCTCGAAGCGGTGACTAAAAAGGTGCTTGAAGTAGTGACCGGAGAAGTGGTTGAAGCAGCAATTGGAGAGGTGCGGTGGTAATGCACGCAACTACTGTGATGTGCTTCATCAGCAAGTAGGGTAAGAAAAGGAGGGTATTTTTGGGTTTTGAAAAAAATTGTAAGGCTTAGGGGGTGCGAATAAAAGATAGGGGGTATTAAAAGCAGTTGACTCAATCCATTTGACAACTTAAACTAGATAAATAAATAAGTAAATAACAATATATGTACAATGTTAAGTCTTAAAAATAAAAAAATAATATAAAATTAAATAAATTTTATGTTGTTTAATATTAAGAAAAAGAGTTTACTGGTGCTATATTAAGAAAAATATTAAAAAAAATTAAAATAATTATTATAAGAATTTAATAATTATATATATTATCAATTAAAAAATTATTATTAATATATTTTGAATGTAATTATGAAAATTAATTATTTATTATTATTTCAGTGAGGTGGAATGACTAATCTAACAATTATTACTTAACTTAGACGTCCAACCATAAATATTATTTTAAAATAAAATATATTTTAAAGACTAAAAAAATTTTAAAAACTAAAAAAACAAGGCCTTTTCAATAAGGCTTGTGTATGGCAGTGACGTTTTTTACCTTACCTAAAATCTTTAATTTTTAAGTTGGTAAAGACTCACCTTTATTTAAGTTAGAATGAGTTTTCAAGATCCCAAGTAAGGTTGTTCAAAATATCCAATTTAAAAAAAAATAACCATAATTAGTAATAACTGGTTATGTAATAACCAATTATTTTAATATGATTATAAAACTAACTTGTTTTATGGATATGATTAATGCGATTAACTTAACTTTATTAAAGAAATAGTTATGGTTGAACTTGGTTTCATAACCAGTTATTTTTAATTATTGTCAAATTCTTTTAGTTTTTGCATTCAATAAAAAAGTGTTGGTTAAATTTGGTTTCATAACTCATTATTTATAGTTATGACACGGTCCACATCACTCTTCCAATGATCATATCTTTATGGAAAATGCACTGAAAAAGAAAAACTTTATGATCTCATCCACAACTATATGAAAATGGTCACAACTTGTAAAAATATGCACTAATTAGAAAAAACAATACCTACACATCTGTGACTTAGGTCACATCCTTGTGGATAATTCGGTGAGTAGACAAATCTTATCTGACATCACTCACACCCTTGCGACAATAGTAACATTTATGTTGGGAAAACATTGAGAAGGAAAAAAAATATTTTACATCTCCTACACCTTTGTGGAGGTGTTCACAATCCTATGGATAATGCACTAACAAAAAAATAAATTTTAAGAATGATTTTATTTTTTAAAAATAATTATTTAATCAGTTGTGAAAAAATAACTAGTTAAATAACTAATTATCTATATATTTGATTATATAACTAGTTATAAATATAATAAGTTATTTATAATAATAATTTATTATAATAAATGATATCTGGTTATAAAAAAATGGTTATGATTATGTTTATTATAACTAATTTTTTTATTTATATATATATATAATTATTTATTGTTATGGTTAGGTTATTAAAATGTTGATTAAGAAAAAAGAATTAATAATGACAGATTGGTTAGTTAATTTTTCCCGCTTCAATCGTCTTCATGTTTTGGATTCTCCACCTAATGTTATTGGGTGTGTAGTAAACTCTTGTAAGCCATAATGACATTCGTTTGAGTGGCAGAGAAAGTGATTAACAAGTATCATTTGTTCAAATTCTACATCAGCCTCTTGTTGACTATTTGATTACCTTTTAACAGCTTTGTATGACGTATATTGTCGGTGACAAAGATTCAAAATGATACCACAATAATTTTATGCGAGTGAAGGGGAAATAGCTATCAACATAAGGATAAAACAGAGTGGCAATAAAAGTGGTGGATAGTTGAAGGGGAAGTTGCCAAAAATATATATTAAAGACTGGGGCCTAAACACAAACATTAAGCTTTGAAACGATTAATCAAGATAATGAAATCAATAATTTTTATTTAGGGCTTCTAGTATCTTTACAAAACATATAATATTAAACAGTGTTTTTTTTTTATATATATAGATATAAGATTCTAATTCAAGTTACTTAAAAAAATAGTAAGTGTCATATTAACAAACCACTCTTTTATGGGAGGTGTATGCTTCTATTTTAATTTTTGATATGATTAAACCAACAACACTGACGTTATGTGACGCATCACTTGAAATGTGGGAGGAGTTGAGAGCTACTTTAAAAGAAAATTCGTTGGTACGTAGAATGAATGCCTCTGCTCTATAGGAATTGCAGGTTGTAGGCCAAGCACACTCACATTAATATTCGACTTTTCAATTTCCATGCCGCTTCGTCATTGAACTTTTTGACCGATAGATATTTTATGCCTACCAGTTCAATGTATACTTATTACCATCTATTTATAGATTATTATCTTTTCAAATTTAAACTTAAGTTATTAGAGTTTAAATTTATTTAAAATTAATAATTTGAACATTTTACTTTAGAATAATAGGTCTACCGAACTAGGATACCTAATCACACTAACTATGTGGATAAATGGATAAATTCGATCCCCTCTAAACCCTAATATATATATATATATATATATATATATATATATATATTAATATATATTTTTTATTATTAAATTATGTTGCTTATTATATCTTTATTTTATTTTTTTCTCTTTTTAATATCAACTATTATTTATTATATATAATTTATTTTATCTTAAATATTAGAGGGAACTAGTTGTGCAATTTTTTAAATAAATTTATAAATTTGAGGGGACCATGAACCCTGTCAGTCCCCCCTTCCCTGCCCTTGAAAACAAATACAACAGAAACTTATACTATACAACATTTAAAAAAATAGATTCATGGAGATATACTAGTTTATACCAAAAGAGAGAAATTAAGAGGGATATAATCATATAATAAATAAAATAAAGTGATAAGAGACTGTTAGATAAAAAATTACATATTAAAATCATATTATTCTTTTAAACATGTTAATAATATATTGTACAATATTCATATACTTCCTCTATTTTATAATGAGTGTTGTATTTGAAAGAAATGGAATTAATTGTTTTTTCACTTATCTACCTTATAATATCACTTTAATTTATTTTTCAATGCAATATTAAAGTTAATTTAGTCATAACACTACATTTTATTATATATTTATTAAATTTTTGTTGTATATATAAAACAAAATAGGATGAAAAACAGTATTTTTTTTTATTAATATGGAAGAACATCTCTAATGGTAGGATCTTACATAAGGTGCTTAGCATTAAAATTATTATTTTAATATGGATTCAACAAGTCGTCATGGTTAAAAATTGAACAAAATTGTTTATAGGTCCCATAAAATGAATGCTTAAGTACTTCTATTCAATTTTTAAGTAACACAATATCCACGTTAAAATTATAATTTTATTCTTAAGAATCCTATGGAAAATTTATGAATTTATTTTTAATTAAAAATGATACTTTAACAAAAAAACAACTTAAGAGAAAAGTATTAGCACAAAAAATATTATTTTGTTAAAGTGTCATTTTTAATTAAAGAAATAAAAAATAACAAGAAAGAAAAAAGATGATTGAGATCCAGAAATAACATAAGATGATATTGTGAAGCTAGTTGTATATGGCACTGGTGACAGGTGAGCTTGCATGTAAAAGCTTCCGTGACAACATACTACTTGTCATATATTATCTTTAAAGGCATATGATTGAACCATTTTGTTCTACATACTTTTTGGCTAAATGTAAACCTTTGGGGTCCTCTCTTCAGACGGAACCAGAAATGATATTTGGTGATGAGCAATTTTCAGTATACTCCCATGTCCGTATAATAAAGCAGGTTAATCAACGTGACACTATAACATCCAACACAACATTTACTAGTTACTACTTAATGTCTAAGTAAAATCTTGGCAAAGATATTTGTAGAGACTGTGAAATCTATATATTATTATAGACACACTCCTCTTGAGTAGCCCTCACTCCACACACCAAAAGTGTAGTAAGATGAGCAATCAATTATTGTACGCGAACTTTATGCTTGCGTTCTACCTCTTATGTCACTATGCTCTTCCTCAGACTGATAATTTCTCTTTGCCACTCAAAGCTGTGAATCTTGGAAATTGGCTCGTTATTGAAGGATGGATGAAACCTTCTCTCTTTGATGGAATAACCAACAAAGATCTTTTGGTATGTTGATCATCTCTGTCACTTATTATTCATTAGTAATTTTCTATCCTATTTTGATCTTTATGCAATGCACTTTGGAGCTAAATTATTTGCTTATGCTCGAACTGCCTAGTCCCTTATGTGCTGTAACATTTCAGGATGGAACCCAAGTTCAGTTCATGTCTACCAAGTTACAAAAGTATCTCTGTGCAGAGCATGGGGGAGGAAGTGTTGTTGTTGCCAACCGCACTAGACCTTCTGGTTGGGAAACATTCAGGGTTGATTCCTCAACATATATATGCTTTAAGGACTTTTGCTTATTTAATTTCTGGTACACATTTATAATCTTATGCATTTAATAGCATTTTATCAACAACGCAGTTGTGGAGGGTCAATGAAACGGCCTTCAATTTTAGAGTTTCTAGCAAGCAATTTGTGAGATTGGAAAATCAAGTCGAAGGGAACAATTTATTCGCTGATTCAGATTCACCCAGCGACATGGAAACGTTTGAGATTCTGAGGAATGATGACGACCCAAACAGGGTTCGCATCAGAGCGCCAAATGGACAATTTTTACAGGTACTTTGGTCTTATTTGTGTTATTAATCTTTATCTAATATTTACCCAACTCTTATGACCACTATACATTATGGAGCTAATAATGTTTGCATAATGTATACTCTTAATATTGTTTATCAGACTATATCAGAGACTGTGGTGCTTGCAAATTATGAAGGATCCGGTTGGGATGACAGTGACCCTTCAGTCTTCAAAATGAATGTTTTGACTAGCAACACTATAAGAGGCGAATTCCAAATTACAAATGGTTATGGCCCAGATAAAGCTCCCAAAATAATGCGGGTAAATATAAGTTTTAAAGGGAACAAGGAGCAGCAATTTATATCAGACTTTAATTGATTAATGATAAAGCTATACGGGGCATACACATGCAGGATCACTGGAATACGTATATCACTGAAGATGATTTCAAGTTCATGTCAGAAAATGGCTTAAATGCAGTCAGAATTCCTGTGGGGTGGTGGACAGCCCAAGACCCAACACCGCCAAAGCCATTTGTTGGGGGATCTTTGGAAGTCCTAGATAATGCCTTCACATGGGCAGAGTAAGACCAATAGGGCTGGTGCCCTGTCAATTTCGTTACCATGAAAATTTATAAAGCCACTTTGTTTATCACTTGTCACTCTTTAATGTCATTGCAGAAAGTATGGAATTAAGGTAATTGTGGACCTTCACGCTGCTCCAGGCTCACAAAATGGAAGGCCTCACAGTGCCTCAAGAGATGGATATCTAGAATGGGGTGATTCATACATATCTGACACCGTGGCAGCCATAGACTTCCTAGCTGAAAGGTTTAATTTATAGTTAATGTCCCTTTTACTTTTCTAAAATTATGTTACCGTCCTGTCCTCTAGGATGTTTGGAAATGCGTTCCAGAACAATGTTGTAGTTGATTGGACTTGGAAATTGCAAATAGTAGCATAGGAATGAATTGAAATGGAATGGACATGATACCAAACATGCATTTCGTTGTCTTCTATTTATAAATAATATTATACTATTTGTTTTGAATGTTTATTTATGCGTTATGGGGTGCTCCCAATACGGTTAACTTATATGTGTGTGGTTCCAAAATTGGTTTTCAGATATGCCAACAGAGCAGGTCTAGTTGCAATAGAGCTAATGAATGAGCCTCAAGGCGTAAATTTGCAAAGCCTTAAAAGCTATTATCAAGCAGGTTATAATGCGGTACGTAAACACACGCCGAGTGCCTATGTCATCATGTCTAACCCTCTGGATAGAGACTCAAAAGTGCTTCTGTCCTGGGCTCAAGCTTTCAGTGGAGTGGTCGTTGATGTTCACTACTACAATCTCTTTTCGGATAGGTTCTCCAACATGAATGTGCAACAAAACATCGATTATATTAAAAACCAAAGAGCCTCAGATATTAGCTCTCTCACCACATCTGATGGACCCCTCATTTTTGTTGGTAAGTTTTCTACTTTTACATACACAAACACAAGAAAGTAGCATCATTGCATTATCATATTCTTGGATTCTATTATGGGACTTTATCTTCTATTCTAAGAAAAGTATAGCATATCATAACATGGTGGTGGAATCTGGCAGGGGAGTGGAGTGGTGATTGGAAAGTTCAGAAAGCATCAAAGGAAGATCACCAAAAATTTATGCAAGCCCAAGTGGAGGTGTACTCTCGTGCCAAATTTGGATGGGCTTATTGGGCTTACAAATGTGACTCCAACTTCTGGAGCATCAAGTGGATGATTGAAAACAATTATATTAAGCTTTAATTAGTGTGCTCTTGTACTCTAAAGAGTGACGAACATTTTATTTTAGATGTCTATTCAGATTGCAAGTGTAATTTATCAAAATAATAATAGCCTATCAGTGACAGATTTAGAAAAAATATATCATAAGAACAATACCTATTATATACATAAATCAATGGAAACAATGTTTATATTATGCATTAATTTTTATATTATATTTCACACTATATAGAAACAATTGATAATTATATATACAAATATTATTAAAAAATTTAAAAATTACCTACTACAGTACTACTGTTAAACAACAACATATAAAGTTCCTTGTACACTGCTTTCCAAGATGCGCTGTCCCTGTTGGTCATTAATTCTATGAAAGATGCTGCATTGCTGCAACTTTCGGTTCTTTGCATCAGTCTTTATAGATTAGTAAAAGATGGTCCCAAATATGAAATAAATATTAAAAAGCCTAAGTTTTTCCTAAAGTTAACTTATGAAATACTCTTCCTATTATTAAGCCACCTAACGTAGTTAACAGACAAAAGAAGATAACCACTTAATTTTAAGTTATAATCTTTTTAACTACTACTTGCTTACAACATTGTATTTTCTTTTTAACTAATGTATGTCTCTTAAACTTGTTTGCTGACACAATCATGGTCATGATTAGCCTATCAGGTTTGTTTATTTGTGTGTATTGATAAGATTGGATTGAATTAAATATAAAATGAAATTTGATTCAACTAAATTTAATCAGATTGGAACAGGTTGAATTTATAAAAAAAAAATTAGCAACCAATCTGATTAAGAATAGAATAGACTAGATTAAATCCACATATTATAAAGAAAATTTTTAAAATTTATTTTATTTTCTATAAAACATAGAAAATAAAATAATAAATATAAAAATTTGTAAACAAAATATTAAAATATACATTATTTCTTCAAAATAATATAAAAAAATTACATATAAAAATAGTCTATGAATAATAAAATATAAATCCTAAAAAGTTAAAACAATAAAATTTAATAACTTGTAATATTTATCACCACATTTCTAAATTCATTTATTTTCTAATTTATCTTCAATCTGTAAATGATATTTAAATTTTAAATTTATTATTAAATTTAAATTGTAAATAATATATATATATATATATATATATATATATATATAATAAAAACATTAAACTTTAAATTGGATGCATCAATTTACAAATTTATGAATTTTTAAATCCGTGACCTAGTCTGTCGGTTGAGATTTAATGGATTAGATTGAATTTAATTCAACTAGATCTAGATGGGTTAACGGATTTAATTGTATTCCTTTCGATATCTTATTATCCTTTTAACCTTTAAGCACCAATTGAGAATAGGTATGATGGACCAGTTTGAAGTTTGAACTAAATCCCCATTGATGTAGCGTGCTAGTAAAGAAAAATATTCAATAATCTCGGTGAATTCTCGTACCTCAACGGATTCAACAGTTTTAACCCCTTCAAATTTTGTATCCATTAAGCCTCACCATATCATGCAGCTACAGTTATAAATACAGTAATATTATTTTTCCTCTACATTTTAATCTCTTTATTCTGTACATTACTTCATATATTCTTTTCTTTCTCTCTTTCATCCTTAATTAAAGCATAGAAAATGAGGCATTGGAATAACAAATTTGTTACTATCAATCATCCAATTCATTATGCAAATTGAAAATTGAAATCCGTCCAAAATTCTGCACAAATCGGTCTTTCTGTTTTCAGTAAAAAAATAAATAGCAATATAATTCGCAATTGCTATCGAAAGATTTTGGTTGATTGTAAGAGCTCATCGGAGACCATAGGTGCTATGTTGGTGAGAGACTTTGACATTCTGACAGATTTTGCAACTTTACATACAACTAGCTACCATTAGGGGCTTTTTTCTGGACACGCCATTTTTTTAACTAAAAAAAATATGTTTTTATTTTTAAAATTTTTAAGAAAAAATATTTATTTATATAAAATAAATTCATTTAGAAGATGAAAAAAATCCATTTTATATAATAAAAGAAGTTGAAAAATTATTATTGCATTTTAATTTTAACTTTTATGTATGACAAAAATAATTATAATTTAAAATCTTATTTTGATACTCGAACAACCCAATCACTAATTAAAGATAATCACTTATACCAATGTACTGGTCTCTTGTTTTAAAAATTTAATTCTTTTTATTAATGTATTAAAGTTGTATTTGATATTTTTTGAAAGCTTGATATTAATTTTTTTGAGGACTCATATTTAGTAGAAATTATATTCATTAAATTAGTTTTGAAATATTTAGTTTTTAAAAACAACTTAATAACATTTTATATTTTTAATTGCTTTGATGTATTGAGATAAGAATATTTACTAATGTTATTTTTAAATGATTTGAAGATGTAAAAGTGAAATAACAAGAGTAGAATATTTATTGACATATGGTGGTTGTGTAGTATTATTATTGATTGGCAATGGAACATAAATAGGAAAATGATTTCATATTTCTTGTCTATAAAGAGGTTAAGGGATTTTGAATTCACACCCCTTATTATTTGAATTAACACATACTTTTATAAATATTTTTCCAATTCTCATTTTATCCCTAAACCTAATTCCTCATCTCTCCTTAAATATCCTACCTGATCTGATCCACATATCCTCCGTTGCGCCTTCCTGTTATCTTCTCCTTCTTCATTTCCTTCTTCATGCCCTTCATGCAACCTTCTTCTTCTTCATTTGTTCTTCTTCTTGAACTAACTCCCCTTTCCCCCTTTTTTACAGCCACTAATCTTTGTGTTTTTGTTTACTGTAGGTCCTCCTTCCTTCTTCTTTCTATTTTCGTGAAGCTCTTAAATCCTTTTCGACGAGCTCTTACCAGAGAGTTAAAAAAGTTTAAAATTTTTTGCAAGCTCTTGTCGGAGAGTCCAAAAAGTTTCAAATTTGGGGCTTTGAAAACTTCGCATGTAAAATCATATCTAATGATGAGCAATAAGTGCACCAATTATGTCTTCAAAATTATTACTTCCACCTTACCCATATGTAAGAGCTAGCAAAGTCTCCACCATGGGACAGATATCCAAACTCTTATACTCTCAACAGTTTTTATTTAGCACACTTGGAAAACATTAAATATATAAAACAACAATTTGTTGGAAATATATAAAGCATACTTGGAAACCATTAAAGATATCCAAAATTATTACACCCATTATTAGATTATGATTTAACTTTCACGGGTAACAGTTTTCCGGAAAGTAAAAAACTTGTAAATTTTTTTACTCTTCAACAACATTTTTTCGGAAAGTAATAAGAGAGATAAAGTGAAGGACATATAAGTCTTTTTACAAAGGAGTATGTGGGACTACAGATTATGGGGCTATTAATTCAAATTCCCAAAGGTTAACCAACATTGCCTAAGCGTTTTCATACATCATTAGTGGCTTTTACAAGGGAGTATGTGTGACTACAGATTATGGGGCTATTAATTCAAATTCCAAAAGGTTAACCAACATTGCCCAAGTGTTTTCATACCTCATTTAGTGGCTTCTTATTCTTAGACTATGCATATTTGGGCCTACCCTACCTGTAGGATCGATTAAATGGCTTATTGATTTCAAGTTTAGCATTATCTTTCACACCTCCCATTTTTGCTGGTAGCACTCCAAATATGACTCTTTTAAAGTATCCTTATCTCCCTCATCTTTTTCCTAAGCACGCCACTGCCCTCCATACACCAAAGCCCTTTCTCCCTACCCTATAGCGCTCATAATCCCTCCCTTTCACCCCAAGCATCTAAGTTACAAGGTTTTGGATCACATAATCTGCAACCATCATCCTAGATTGCGAATGTGTAGATCCCCAAGATAAAAATGCATAAAAAAATACATTATGGATCACATAATTCACAACAATTGTCAATCATGTTCCATAATGGTGAAAAGTTCATAAAAAATTAATTATAGATCACATGATCCACACTTGTGTAGAGCATATTGAAGATTATAAGATCTGCAATTAAGTAATTATATAATTACGGATCATGTAATCTGCAATGCATTTTTCTTTTCTACACATGTTCACCTTTGAGGATCTATACATATGCATATCAAATTTATTGTTGCGGATCTATAATCTACAAGTAAGGAAATTAAAGTAAGATTTACAAGTAGGGAAATTACAAGTTGTAGTATAAGTTGTTCAAAGGGGAGATATTAGTTATAGGTTGGAAGGGTGGGGACTATAGGAAGGTGGACTGTGAGAGTTGGAAGATGAAGAGCACTAAGCACACGTAGACAAGCAAACCATACAGGAAGGGACAAGGGGAGGAGACAAGGACACTTTTAGAGATTCATATATTGGGGTGCAGATGCAAAAATAAGAGGTGCTAAAAGAAATGTCCTTGAGGTTGTTTTATTTTTTGTGTTCCCCATAAAGTTCAAGAGTCACCCCTTTTTCATTTTGAAAAGGGTAATTTAGAATTTTGTTTTATTCTTTCCAGAATTAAAAAGAATGAGTTTTGAAATTTTTTGGGTGTCAAAAGTTTAGGAATTTATTTAAATATCAATTTGGTGGGATTTTGCACCATTTTTTAATTTACTTAGAAATTTAACTTCCATTGCACAATATTTAGCTTTAGGATGTGTTTAAAAAAGCTATAAAAAGCTAGATGAAGAGTATATTTTGTTTGTCATTTTAGCTAACTCAAATGATTTTAGTTCCGTTTTGGATAACAAAAACCTAAGAGTTTCTTAAGACCTACTAGCTTTTTCAAAAAATTACTCTAAGTAGTTTTTTCCAAAAAGATATCCTATTTTCAGTTACTAGTTGGTTTTATTTTTACATGTTTACCCTTCATTAATTAATGCATTGTCCCCCATTATATAACCTTTCTCCTTTATTTCTCTCTCCTTTATTAATGTAATTATAGTAATTTATAATATAAATATATAATTATAGAAAATTATAATTTAAATATGTAATTTAAAATTTATATATTTAAGTATAGAAATTATAATTTAAATATTAATTATAGTAATTTATTATTTAAATATGTAATTACATAAATTTATAATTTAAATATGTTATTATAGAAATTTATAATTTAAATATATATTATAATAATTAATAATTTAATATATATAATTAATTTATATTATTAAAATAAGTTATAATTATTTTAAATACCTTATTGTCGATCTTTGATTAATTATGTCTTTATTTATCATTTTACAACTTTCAGCTACTTGATTAGCTAGTTTTATCAAACACTGATTACTAGTTTTTCAGTTTTCAGCTACCTTTGCAAATTTCAACTAGCTTTTCATTTACTTTTGCCAAAAACACCCGAAAATTAAACAGACCTTTCCCATTGCCTTTCGCTCTTTCCTTTTCATCAACCATACCTTCTTCCATTACTCTAACTTCATATAAATTGTCATCAATTTTAACTTTAAGAATGTCATTAATAATTTCCTTTCCATTTTAATGCAATTCGAGACACATCTAGCCTTTCGCTCCTCATTGTAGCTTTGTCTAAGAAGAAATACTCACCATAAAAGGATGCTATCACTTTAAAAAAAATCTTCATTCCAAACATGTATCGGAACCCCAGTACACTTCAACCACAACAGCCTCTCAGAGTCCAAAGTCGAAGGTTGCCATTGCACAATTTCAGAAAACCAATTTGAGACCCATTCATAATTCCTATTAATATAATCCTTCACATCTTTTTTATCTTTTGTCTCCAACAACACCATATTCATCCCCAATGGTGTCACTCTAATTCCGTATAAATCTTCCTCATGAAGTTTTCGCTGCGTAACGAATGAACTCCCCCTTGTAACGACTTTCCCAACATATGCCTTTGACAGCTTTTCCACCACCTTAGCGTCTGACTTGAAGCAGAAGTTGAAAGATGGTACAATTGGACCCCTTACTCCCTTAGCAATGTTAATCATACTATCGCCTTTGGTATGTCTCACTACATTCGCATATGATTGTTTCCCCAACTGCTCACATTTCGTAGCCTCTATTAGGGCCTCTTTGTTGATTCTCAAATTTTCCTATTCCACCGCATAGCTCCACGCCATCTCCTTAGGTTGGTTCTGTTTTCTAAATCTTTCCTTCTTCACCCATAACTTCTCCTCCCTTATAAATATCTTATCCGATCTAAGAACCATCCCCCTTTCATCATCTACCCCCTTAAATTGAACAAAGTCAAATCTTTTACCCCTTTTATTTCTCTTCGTTGGAATAAAGACTTCTGTAACCTTACCATACCTATTAAACATCTCCCACATATCTCTTGCTTTGTACTCTTCTAGAAAGTGTGTGAAAAAGAATGATGATACTTCCTTCATTCTCCCATGTTTCCCACTCTGCTGTACCAGCCTACCACCACCACTAGATACCTCCTACTCTTTCTCTACTCAGCCATCCCTTCGCACCTCATTCCACTCTCCTATCTCTCTAAACCTTTCTCTCTCTTCATATAGTTCAAGTTGATACCCATGTAACATTTCATGTCGTAAGATGTGGGCTATTTGCATCAATAATCAATAATGTAGTGATAGTTCCTGTAGCTTAGAACAATAATCTCATATCTATGACAAAGAGATGCAATTGATGCACGGAAATATATCAATTGAGCTTGTTAATTTGGAATTCACTTTTCAGAGTTTGTTAACTCATTACTAAAACTTGGCCTATTTTAATGGTTTTAAAAAAAAATTATTAGTTTACTAATATTTTTTAAATATCTTTTTATCTTAAAAAAAAATTAAATAATACTCTGGTCTTCTAATTAAAAAAACTTATATTTTTTATTATTTAAGGGTTATTTTATGGACCATAAATGGAGTATTTATTAATTAAAGAATTCAATTTGAAAGAAAAAAACTTCATTACCAACCATAAATGGAGTATTACTTTGGTCAAAAAATTAAAAATTTTAATCCAACCATGCACATAAGGATTCAAGACTACCATAATTTTCCAACTTAAAAATAATTACTATAGTTCCAAACCAAAATAACACTACTATTAGAAATAATAATTTAAAGTTTATGAATTAGAAAATGTTAATTTTAATTATATTATATTTTCATAAAATTAAGCGTTATAAGTATAATTTTAACTTTAAAAGGATTTCCAAATGACGTAAATACAATTTTAAAATTCAACTTAATTAAAGTCCAAATTTCATACTCAACTTCATTACCAATCCAAACAAGCACTATTTTTTCTTCTATGTAAACATTTATTTTGTATATCCGGGAATTCCTACTGAATTAACTGTAAAATAAAAAAGCTTTAATTTGCATGACTTTACAAACATTCAGTTTTATACTTTGATATTACTTCCAATAATTCTGAATTCTTATTGAATAAACCAGCGAGTTTTAATTTGCACAATATAAAATATATTAAAAACAAAAACAATTTTTGGTAAGTTAGCTGAGTTGGTTAAAAATTAAAATAAAATGTGGATGAATTCCATGTTTAAATCCACACCATATAATATGTTCAAATAATATATACTTGAATGTGGTGACTCTCACGATATCAACAAATTAAGAATGTATTTGGTTTGCATTATTTCAACTGGTTGAAAATTGAAGAGTTAATTGAAATGATAAATAAAATGATTTCAGATTTATTTGAATAATAAAAATATAGAAGCATGTTTATGAACAATTTTTTTTTTCGAAAAAGTTACTCTAAGTAGCTTTTTCAAGAAATATTTTGTTTTTAACTAATAATTAGGTTTATTTTTATGTATTTATACTTTATTAATTAATGCATTATATTTCACTAATTCTATCTTATCACATTATATAACTTCTCTCCCTTTTATGAATGTAATTATAATAATTTATAAATAAATATATAATTATAAAAAATTATAATTTAAATATCAAATTATAATTTATATTTTATTATTGAAATTTATCAGTTAAATACTGTTAGTATAAAGACTTTACTCGTTACTACTTTAAAAGTCTGTTTTAAATACTTTATTGAACTTGTAATTAATAATGTATTTATTTATTATTTTACAATTTTATAAAATACTTAAACTAGCTTTTTAATTCCTTTATTATTATTGTTTGCGCAGTTTTATGACGGTCCAGCGAATAACTGATTTACCAAAAACAATAAAAAAGCGCAAACATTGGAGATGCGGGGTATCGATCCCCGTACCTCTCGCATGCTAAGCGAGCGCTCTACCATCTGAGCTACATCCCCTTACCTCTCTTTTACCTAAGTTTATTTTAAGAAATAATTGAGACATTAAAATCTGGCTGAAATATTTGTTTTTTTACAAGGGGCTTAAAGCCCAAAAGAAACTAACAGCATCCAAGACAAATTCTCCATGCACCTTCATATGACATCTACGGAAAAATTGAATTCTGAGAAAAAAATAAACATCTTAATTATCACCAATTTGATTTTGTTTAGGGTTTGTTATCATGTGATATGTTTTGGGTGTGTTTGTTTCAAGTTATAATATTATATTTGCAGAAATCTTATTTCTAGTAATAATAAAAGTGAAAATATTATGTTTGGATAAATTTAAAATTATATTTAATTATTTTTTATATTCTATAAATAAAATTTCAAAACTTTTAATAAACATGAGAATGCTATATTTCCATGTCTATATTCTCAAGAATTGTACATGAAACAAACTCTCCTTTTGATTTTGTTTTATTAGGTTTTTTTGGGGTTGCGGCAATGGAGGGAGAGGACAGTGAGAATTGGGTATTTTGAATAACAAAATGGGTGGTGGAAAAAGAAAAACTCTCTTCATTGTGTCGTTCTTTTTTGTTCACACGCAAGAAAATAAAATGACAACCTAATGCGACTGGTATCAATTTCATGGCGAGATATGATGCAGGCTCTTCGAGTTTTATTTGAATGGTGGCAACCTTGAGGGCACAAAATATCAGGGTGATGTCATTTCTTAGATAAAAGACTGATACATTAAAAAAAGCTAAATAATTTTTTTTTACTGAGTTTGTTTAGCCTTTTCGACTTTTTGAGTTTGTTTAGCTTGAGGAGTGTTCTCCTCAAGTTTGTTTCTCTATAGTTTTGGACAAGAGGACTTGTTTTGCCCCTTTCTCTGGTTCTTGAATGAATGATCTTATTTAAAAAAAAAAAAAACTTTTTGGTTTTCTAAAAACACTTTTTTTTAATCATTTAAAGTTTTTTTTTTTTAATTTTATTTCTCAAAATATTTTTTGTTTTAAATTAGTTTTAGCCATTAGATATCTTAGATAGTCTGTGATGCCAATCATTTGATGTTATAAATAATACTTAATAATAAAATGTGACATTTTTGGTAAAATAAAAATATTATTAATAAATAAAAAATAATTACACATCAAACCGAGTTAAATTAGTTTTTTTTAATTTTTTTTTGTCTAAATATATATAATTTTTTTAAAAAAAACTTTAAATAATGTCGAATTTAGATTTACTCAATTTTATATGGGCTTATCTTTATTATGTCTGAGTCCAGCCCTACCAGCTGACATATGCCTAAATTTTTTTAGATTTTCATTTTATGTTTATCCTTTTTCATTTAACACCTATTTATCTAAATATTTTTTGAAAAACTCAAAAGTACTCTTTAACCTAATTATCTCTCCCAACACTTATCATAATAAATTAACCTTACTCACTCACCTTTAAAATAAAATAACTTATTCTACGAAATAAGTTTTTCGAATAAGGAAAAAAATTAATTAGAAAATTTATTTAACTATTTATATTATTTTTATAAAATTTTATATTTTAATATAATTTATTTATAACATAATTTTTTAAAATTTTATTAAAATTTTATATTTTAAAATATAAAATAAATAAAATATAAAAATTTATTACGGAAAACCTTTTCCTACTAAACTTTCATATTTAAAAATTTTATATTTTATTATTTTAATTAGAAAATTTACATATAATATTATATTATATTTATAAAAATTCATATTTTAATAATATAATTTATTTATAATATAATTTTTTAATATTTTATTGAAATTTTATATGATAAAATATAAAAATTTATTGCGAAATCTTCTCTTAAATTTTTTTCTTCTCCGCAATGCAGTGTCAGAGAAGTAAAAAATTTCAAATTACTCCAACAATTAATTACTTTGAGTCTAATTACATGATGTTAATTACTTTAATTACTTTGAGTCTAATTTCTCTAATTACAGTTCTTACCGTCCCTAATTATTCTAATTACATGATGTTAATTACTTTAAGTCTAATAATTACACTCCTTGTTATGCCTATTTAGTCTAATTACACTGACGTTAATTACACAAATGTATATTATATATATTAATTTTGAGGGGAGAATAAAGTTAGAATTAATCTTTATATTAACTTTAAACCATAAAAATAAACTATTACGTATTGTTTAGTACAATTTTAGTATTGTGCTACTATGAAAAATAATTTATGTGAAAATAAATAAATAAAGTCATTTTTAAATTTGTTTTTTTCCGGCAGTGCAGTGTCGAAGAAGTAAAAAAAATTACAATTTTTTTTTACTCATTGCCGGATAAGTAAAAAAATTTGTAATTTTTTTTACTCTCTGACAATGCATTGCTAGAGAGTAAAAAAGGAAGGGTATATTTGTATTTTTTTCACCAATAGATAGGAATTGAAGTTTGAGTAGGTGCGAAATGAAAAACCCAAATTTTTTTAGTCTAACCTCACTTATTTCATGAGCAAACCCATATATCAAGTTTGAAAATTATGACAACTCTAACTACATACATGAATAAACGGGGGAAATGTGTAAATAAGTGATAAAAAATTAAATAGATTTTATGTTTTTTAGTATCAGAAAAAATAATTTAGTTATCTTGTATTATTAGTAAGTTTATAAGAGTTTAGTAATTATGTCAACTATCATAAAAAATATATATTACCAATTAGTAAAAATTTTTTTTAATGTAATTGTTATGAAAACAAAATCATATATAATATTTATAGTCAGCGAAAATCATAGGTAACTATTTTATTATAAAAATATATAAATAAAAACTTTAAAAGACAAATAAAAAATAGGTAAGTTACAAGAATCAAAAGTTGATTAAACCAATTAATAATAATATTTTTTATTTTTTAAAAAATCACGTGTTATTATTATATTATTCTTGTTAATGACATAGAATGATTGATGTTGTAAAATCTTAGTCATGTCATCATTTAACCTTGAACATTTAATGATAAAAACTAATTTTAAATAAAATATATATTTTAAAATAAAATGAAAATTTTAAAAAGAATAAAATAAAAAGGGTATTTTTTAGGACAAAAGTTAATAACTAATGACGCCTTAAAAAATAACTTTTGGACAATTAATATTAGAGGGTAGATATCCTATTAAAGAGAAAGAAACAAAAAATGATGATGAACGAGGGCTTTGATAAAAATAGACAAAAGGAAAAAATTTAAAACAAAAAATATATTAGAATTGTTTAAATTTAGCTCTGTTTTGGTAAGTTTATGAAGTAGAACTTATAAAAATAAACATTTTAAAAAAATCTAATATAAAAAATACTTTTAAAAAAAGTTTAATTAGCCCTAATTTAAATTATACACATATATAAGAGTTAAGAATTTATAGAAAAAATTATTTTTGATTGAGAAGAAAATGAGATAGTTCCATGCTTTAACTTCAGTGATTTTATAATTGAAAATACTATAATTGTTCTCGGCATAAAACACTGGTGGGAGTAGACGAGGATCCTCAAGTTTAAAACTTGTGTTTACATTCTCATTTGCAAAGACCATGTAATAAAAAGAAATTTTATATATTAGAATTACTGTGTAGTAGCTATAAAAGTAACTTTGCTTCCTTATCTTGATTATATAAATTCAAATTTAAATAGTTAGAGAAACAGAGAAAGAATTCATGTGAAGAATGAGGTTTGTTGAATTAAAAAAAAATGTTTGATTATAATTTATGTCTCCTAATTTTATCAATTGCTTATATTTTATCTTCTTATTTTTAGTTGCTGATATTTTGTTTCCTTGTTTTTAAAAATATTCAATTTTTGTTTAACTGTTAGCCATCAACTGTTAACTGTTTATTTGAGAAAGTTGACTGCTAACATGGAAAACTATTAATAACATGACAATCATATTAGATGATTGAATTACAATTTGTATTCCTCAATTTTATCAATCGTTTGAATTTTGTCTTTTAATCTTTAGTTGCTGACATTTTGACTCCCATTTTTAAAAAAATTCAATTTTTGTCAACTGCTACTTATTAACCATCCACCATTTATATGACGCGAGAGTGAGACTAGATGATTGTATTTTAAATGGTTTATTTTAATCTGAAACTAGTTTGAGAGAAGATACACAATCACAAAACAACAACAAAAGCGAAGTCGGATGGAAGAAAGTATCGTCTCCAACAATTCTAAATCTCAACCTCATCAGTTAAGGGATGATGAAATTATGTTAGGGATACTTACATAAAAAGATTTATGTTGTCATTATTAATAATGTTTAACTAAAGAGACAATAGCAAAGTTGTTGTCATAATGTTTTAGTATAATGTTTTGTAATTTTAAAATGTACCAACATTGTCATCAATTATATATGAATGTCAAGTTTATGTAATCACGGTTAATCTTTAGTTGGTTGAACATCTTTATTATTAATATTTCATTAGATGATTGAATTTTTTAAAAATTGAAAATAAAAATGTAAGCAATTGATAAAATATGGAGATACAAATTATAATTCAATAATCTAATAGACTTATATGTCATTAACAGTTTTTTATGTCACCAGTTAATATCACCAACTAAACGTTCAAAATTTAATAAATAACACTTGGACAAAAAATGATTTTTTTTAAAATAAGAAAATAAAATATTATCCGCTTGCTGGTAAGTCAATCTTATTATCATTCGTGACTTATGATACTGAGTCCAGACTAACAAAACGTTATTAAGAAAAGTAATAATTAAAAATAAAATAACAAAATATTAATAATTGGTAAAAATTAAAGAACATAAATTTTAATTAAGTCAAACAAAAAAAAAATCTTATCAAAGGGATCTTGTTGTACCCTTAAATATCTGAAATATTGTCCGTAAGTTGACTTATGAGTATGAATGGACATATGATTGAAGGAATATCAATGTGTGATACCTTGCATTGGGCCGAATGGTCCAATTGTGGACAGTGGACTAGTACAATAATGGTAACATGTTATCGATCATCTATCATCCATGTGTTTCTGCTTTTAGGATAGTGATGTTGATTCAAACCAAGGAATCTATTATTGTTTGGTGGGACTACTCTTGTTTATTTATTCGCCTCCTAATAATATTAAAACAAAACCATATTCTTCAATTTTTAGAACAAATAATATAATATATATATATATATATATTTTATTTGCTCTAAAAATTGAGGAATATGGTTTTCTTTTATATATATATATATATATATATATATATATATATATATATATATATATATATATATATATATATATATATACCATGTGTGTATGTATTCTATTTGAAAGATATTTTCATGTGAGAGTGAAATGATTTAGCTTTAGCTATTAAATCAAAATATATGATCACATAATTTTACTTAAAAAATATCATGTATATTTTTCACATTATTTATCACCACCATCTAATCACCATCATTGCCATGACTATAGTCCTGTCGCCACCAATATAATCACTATTGATTTTAGGTGATAAGAGTTTGGGAAGAAGGATGTAAATTGAAAAGAAGAGTCACATAACTTATTTTAAAAAATATTTTTAAGTTGGATTCTAATTTAACGACTAAAATTAAACTCTCTCATTCTCAGGTAAAAATACATTTCCTACAAAATCATATTATCTATATATATATATATAAACTAATTGAAAGCATGGCTATAGAAGCAATATAAATCAAACAAAACCGGTAAAAAACTAAATCAAGCAAAGTTAAATAACATGTATACATATAGACAAAAGATAAAATAGAGATTGCTTTTGTCACTTGTACATAAAGAAGTAAACTTTATTAACCTAAACTATTATCTATATACTAGAGAATACAATAGTGATGTTGACAGTAGCACATTCCTAAATATAACATGGTTATGATGCTCCTGTATCATCCATGTTTCGGCCAACCACACGACCATCTACATTTGTCTCAGCCCTTTGGTTCATCAAACCAACATGTTGTAGGTGGGCTTCTGCTTGCTTAATTACGTAATACATCTTGGATCCCTAACCATGCATAACAAGCATGTTCACAGAACAGTTAGATTGCTATGTTGATATCGTTTATAATATTCCTTTTAATATTCGCTCGTTTGTAGGTCTTGATGCAACACTCTCCAACCAAGCACTTGAACTTTGACGGTGCTTTATGGTCCCACACCAAGTTGAATGGTTTTTTATTATGACTATCCTGTTGATTGTCTAGTGTAAGCTAGGCATCCTTTACAGTATAGATTCCACTTATAGTATCCCTCCAAGTCCAATTATCATGCTTACCTTGTTTAAGAGTTCGTATTGTCACATGTGAGAGTAACTTGTTGATATCCAATTTCTCTCCCCCTCGGTCCCATCTCCACATAACATTCCAGACCCATGCTAGCTAGACGCCTAGACCTTTCCATGGTCCTACTTATGAGACATATTTAGATATATCGATTGCAAGGCTTGATCTTTATTTCCAACAACCTTTGCAACCTTATTCTCAAACCTTTGGGTATCCGAATGACAAAATAATAACTTACAACTGAAATAAAATGTGGAAAAATAAGAATTAACACAATAATTTTACATGAAAAATCTTCATAGGGTGAAATTTTCATCCCTCTATTTTTTACTTTTACCACAAAAGTGGCTTTACCATTTATTATTACATGTTTTCACATTTTCCTACTTAAAGCTACTTTTGTGTGCTTTCAATATTTCTCCCTTGTCAGTTCTTGTTGCATACATTTTTTATAGGCCAGATGAGGATCGACTCTATGCAAACTTGTTTGCATTGATTGATTTCGTCATAACATCTGCTAGGTTGTCATTAGTGTGAATCTTATGTATGTCTACACTTCTTTCCTCTATTACTTCTCTGACAAAGTGATATTGAACTCCTATGTGCTTTGTTATGAAATGAAATGATGAATTCCTTGCAATGTGCAAGACACTTTAACTATCACAATACACAATAATCTTATGTTGCTTGTGCTCGAGTTCCTCCATCAACCTTCAAATCCAAATAAATTCCTTGCATGCTTGGGTAACTGCCATGTACTTAGCTTCTGTAGTAGACAAAGCTACAATATCCTGTAACTTAGACAACCAACTTTCTGCTTATCCCGCAAGTGTAAACACAAAGCCAATATCATATCTTCTTTTATCAAGATCACCTGCATAATCTTAACCAACATAGCCATTAACATTAAATTCCAATCCTTCAAAACATAATGCAACACTTGAGGTTCCTTTAATGTATCCAAGGATCCTCTTTACAACATTCCAGTGCTCCTTGCCAAGATTTTCCATGAACTTACTAACTGCTCCCATTGCTTGTGCAATTCCTGGTCTTGTACAAATCATGGCGTACATAAGGCTTCCCAACGATGATGCATATGGTACTTAAGACATTTCCATCCTCTTTACTTCAATGCAAGGAATCATTCTTGAGGATAATTTATAACTCACATGAAGTGTGATAGAAATTAGCTTACATTTTTGCATGTTGAAGCACCACAAGACTTTCAGTAAATAATTCTTCTAAGAAAACTAAATCTTTGTATTTTTCCTATCTCGGTGAATTTGCATCCCTAAAATCTTGTTTGTAGGTCCCAAGCCCTTCATATCAAACTCTCTAGCCAATTTTGCCTTCAATTCTTAGATTTGAGCTTTGTTGGGGCTACCACTAACATGTCATCCATATACAACAACAAAATGATAATATCATTATCATGAAACCTATTGTAGTACATACAATGGCTTGAACTCAATATGTTGTAACTAAGGCAAACCTATTGTAGCACATGTCAAGCCACTTTCAAAGACATAAATGCCACATTACTACACGTGTTATTTGGTGTTAATTTTCTAGAAAAGAAAGATAATCTTAAAAATTGACTCTTTAAGCCTTGAAGGTTAACATATAGATTGCAAACCACTATGCCAATTCAAATGTTTTGTTTATGTTAGACAAATATATATATATATATATATATATATATCCTCAAAGCAGACTTCTTCTTCGAAGATGTTATTTTTGGGAGGTATTTCCTCAACCGATTGATTTTGCTCAGTGAGCAAATTGGTGGTAGAAGGAGAAGAGGATGAAGAAGATTTAACAGAAAAGCGGCGTGAGAGAGAGCGAAGAAGAGAACTCATGTTTATAAATCTTCCAGTATCATTACCTTCACTTGGTTCTATAAGAAACTATTAATCTGGATCTAAATCTAGGTTTAACACAAAATTATCATTCAAAGGTATTCAGAAATCCAGGTTGCAGACAAAACTTTTTTTTTTTTTTTTTTTTACAACACGAACAGAATCACAAGATTTACAAAACATCATCTCTTTCAGAATTACTTTATCAATGAAATAATTATTCATGGTAGAGACAGCCGGCAAAGGCACATAGGCAACATGGACTTACCGCCTCCCCTTGGGCCTTACTGCCAATCCAGCCCCAGGCCATATACCAGATACTCACCATGAATCATTACTTAAAGAAGCCATAATAACAAAAGAGATAGACAAAAACTTATAACAAAAAATATAAATATTAACAAAGAAGAAAACAGAAACGAGAAAGTCAGAAAAGAGCTGGGTTTACAAGGCGGTAATCCGCGCAGTACCAGTTATCTGCGTCACACCTCATGAGTTTTTCAACCCGACAAGGCTTACAAAACCGCAGTTTTCGAAAATCAAGGGCAAGTACCCAGGTTTTCAGAAGAAAAAACAACAGATAAACAATCTGCATCCCCAGAACAGAATAACATTAAATCATAATTTGAATGATAAATATAAACTTAGATCCAGAAGAATAAACTCCTATTTCCCCATCAGGCTCTGATACCAGAAACCCACAGATCTACAAACTAGGAGAGAATAGGAGAGATGCAATGCATGCAACAGATATGGTCCGGGTGTTACACGGCGGTAGTTCGCTCAAGACCGGATGTTATGCAATAAAATGCATGCAGCAGTTAAATCAGAGCACAAGGCTGAATTATGCTATGCAGAGATGCAGCAGAAATAATACAATAAAGTTGTATTGATTGAGAAGAATTACAAGAAATAAGAAGGAGGAGAGAGACAGAGAGACTCTAGGTTCCCGTTCGAGCTCCCTTACAACTGAACCGTCGATTACAATTTATAGAAATTTGAAAGTTACTATTACAATAGTAAATTTAACTATTACAACAGTAACTCGATTTACCGCTACAGTGAACAGTGTACAGTGACTGGCGGCTCCGCAATAGTGAACAGTGATGAACAGTGCTTTCACATAATGCATGCAAGATTGGAGTCAGTCTTCATCAGACTCTTCTATCTGGTAAAATGAACCGGAGGAAGAGGATGCAGACAAACTGTCTTCTTTCTTTGACTTTCCTTTGGATGAGCTGGCTTCTGAGTCAGTAGAAAGGAGAGTCAAAATCTGATGAAGATTCTTTGCCAAGGCTTCATCATCTGTTAAGGCTGCAAGGGCAGCTGCAATCTTGGCCTTGCGATTGAGGAATTGGCAGGTCTCTGGGTCTGCCGATTTGAGACTTTTTGGATTCTTTTTGAACCATAAAGCCACTCCTTGGGTGTTGGCGTGGGAGGCATTGAATTGATCCCACCATTTGATGGATGCTTGTTTCCCTAATATTGGCAACATCTTCGGATTTGTTGCATTCTTCTGGTACTCATGGCGCCAGGCAAAAATCCATGCTAAGGAAAAGCTTGAAAAGAATCGAAGGGAAGGATGAAACGAACTGTTTCCTTCTTCAATTCTTGATTTAAACTGATTGAATCCTGCCTTGATTTCTTCAGGAAGGATGGATTGAATTGGTTCAAAAAAGTCCCACCACTCAGCAAACCACTGAGGAAAGAAATATCGGACATTTTTCTTGAAATAAATCAGCCACGAGTGCCGATAATTTTCATTTTGAAACCAAAATACATTGGTCCAAGCATGAATATAATCCCAGTAGGTATAACCAATCGGGTCGAAAGGCTGGATAAATTTCCTTACTTGGTTTGGTTTAGTTTCAAAATCTTTAAAAGTTAAAACTTTTAAAATTTGCAGTGTAGAATGAGTGATAACATTGTTATCATTTTTGTCAAAATTATGTTTTATTGAAACAGATTTGGAATCCACCAGAATAAATTCGTAAAATTTCCTAGTCTTATTGAGACTAAGAGGTTTAAATAAAAACGTTGGTGGAAAGATTTTTTCGCAAACTTTATTTGGGTTGGAATCCCAGAATTCGGGTTCCATTTGAATAGTTTGATAAAATCTTCCTTCTTTTGGCAGATAGTAAGAAGGTTGTTTTTGGGAAATTGGTTGAGGCTGCTCCACCAATTCTTTTGCATGTAAGGTTAGCTTAGATTGGGCTATTTCTGAAATAATTGATTTCAGGTTTTGATTCCAGAAGAGGTCATCTGATTCTTCTGAAAAGATTTGTTTCCAGGATTTGGATGGAAGGTTGGTCAGCCCACAGTCTTGAAGGGCTTGAAGGGTTGGAAGGGTCATCGCATAGTCGGATGGTTTGGTTACTAGGGTAGAAGACCCTTTTGCTATTTGCGGGGTAGACGACCCCGTTTTGGTGATGGCCTGCTAAGTTGATGACTCAGACTTAATGGTAGCCTGCTGGGTTGATGACCCAGTCTGGGTAGATGACCCTTGATTTGCAGTCTGTAAGGCGACTTGAATAGTTTGGGCATCCTCGATGGAGGAAGATGACTTGTCTGTCCGGGATGATTCCCGAACTGCTTTTCCACAGCCTCTGGAGGAGGCGACCTTCATTTTTAATTTTGGAGGCATCTTACATATGTCCGACCCTGAAGAAATTCACGAGTCAGATAGTCAGGAAGAGTGTTTGAAGTACCTTTGATGTATTCTATCTCGAAATAAAAAATACTTACGATTGCTTGCCAACGGGCAAAAATTTGTTTTGATGCAAGATTTTTTACATCTTTTTGTAAAATTTCTTTGGCTGACTTACAATCAACCCGAACTAGAAATTTTTTATTTAGTAAATCAGATTGGAATTTTGATATGCAAAGAACAATAGCCAAAACCTCCTTTTTGATAGTGGAATAATTTTGTTGGGCTTTGTTCCAATGTTTTGAAGTGAATGCAATGCAATGCTCAGTATGATGCATGCGTTGTTTGAGGATACCACCATAACCTAGGTCAGAGGCATCGGTTTCAACAATCTTAAGGATTGGGATTAGGTAGATACAGACAGGGTAACACTTTGACCTGCTGTTTGATTTATTTTACAAGATTGGTGTGGATATCAGTCCATGGAGGGGGAGACTTTTTGAGTCTGTCATGAAGAGGTTTTGAAATGATGCTAAGCTGAGGAAAGAAATCAGCGACATAATTTAGACAACCCAAAAATCTTTGAAGTTGTGATTTTTCTAAAATTTGATTGGGAAATTTGTCAGCGAACTCGATGACACGACAAATTGGTTTAATGGTTCCTTGAAAGATATAATGGCCAAGGAACTTCATTTTTGTCTGAAAAAGACAGATCTTAGTTTTGGAAACAACAAGACCATTTCGTTTGATAACTTTGAAAAAGATTTCAAGATGTTTGAAATGTTGATCAAGAGATTGGGAAAATATAAGAACATCATCTATATAGACAATGCAGAAATTGGAGTAGGGATTGAAGATATCATTCATGATATTTTGAAACTCCGAAGGAGAATTTTTGAGACCAAAGGGCATTACGTTCCATTCGTATTGCCCAAAGGGAACAGTGAAAGCTGTCTTGTAGCGATCACTGGGATTGATTTGGATTTGCCAAAATCCGGATTTCATATCGAATTTTGAAAAGATTTTTGCCAAATGCAATCGGGAAAGTAAATCTTTTTTGTTTGGAATAGGATATCTAATCCATTGAAGAGCTTGATTAAGCGGTTTGTAATTGATAACCATTCTTGGGGCGCCTCGCTCAATTTCGGAGGCTTTGTTAACATAGAAAGCTGCGCAAGACCAAGGGCTTTTGCTCTTTCTGATTAATCCTTTGGACAAAAGGTCCTTGATTTCATTTAGACAATGAGTGACAAGATCATGACTCATTTGGATTGGCCGAGCTTTAGTCGGGATTTGTCTATCAGTAAAATCCTTTTCATAAGGAAGATTGACGATATGTTTCTTCCTATCCCAGAAAGCATTAGGAAGGTCAGAACAGATGGTATATTGGAAACGATCAGAAAGATTCTTGATGCGTTGTTTGACATGAGGAAGAGAGAGTTGACTCTCGATTTGTTTGAAGGAAATTTCTTCTTTTAGAAAATTGATTTGATTAAGTTTAAGATCAACTTGGTTGATGTTCCTATAGACAGGTTTGTCAAGGAATTTAAATACGATTGTCTTCCCTAAGTATTGGGTGGATATACCTATACTGGAAATATTAATTGGGAAGATAGATTTGATGAATGGTGTTCCTAAGATTACATCATTCTTAAGATTTTTTATAAGAAGAAACGGAATTTCTACCTGGAGATTGTCTTTTTTTATGATTGCCGAAGGAAGCTTATACTGGATTTCTAGTTTAGATCCACTAGCAGTCCTAAGCCGTTCGGAAGTTTTATGGAAGTATTTGGTTGGAATAAGTCCTTCCAAAATACAGTTTGAGTCAGCTCCGGTATCAAATAGAGCGATAGTTTTGAGAACAAAGTCGTCGATAAGAATAGTAACATCAATATAGAATTTTTGGATGCTACACTGATTGATTAGGTTGTTAAAGAGAGTATCTTCGTTTGATGAATTATGATCAGTCTCATAATCTTGATTACAGTTTTCATGGTCATTTGGAACCATTTTATCAGATAGAGCTATAGTTATTTGAGATATGATAGTCTCGTGCAACTGTGATTGAGTTTTGAGTTCTCGGACCTCAGATTTGAGAGAACGAATTTCAGCCTGGAGATCCTGAATAGTGACTGGCTTGGCTGAATATTTTTCAAGTTGTTTGAGAGTTTGAGTAAGATCAAACTTATTATTAACAAACCTATTATCTGAACGCGTAGGTTTGGGTTTAGAAAGGATTACCTTTAATTTTTCAAGATACTCTTTCCTATCCTGAGGGTCTTGGATGGATTCTAAAGCGTCAAGCAATAGATTTTGCTCATCATTGTGAATGACATTGATGAGTGGAGATTCTGAACTTTCGCTACTAGAGGAGGAAAGATCATCGTTAGCTTGAATGGCGTCAGAAGATATCTTGACATTTTCATCTTCTTCTTCTGAGGAACTATCAGAAGAATGTATCAAAAAATTATTAAGTTGATCCTGGACAATAGGATCAAGATTGAGTTCACGAATCTTAGAAGAGACTCGACAAAATCTAGCTAAGTGACCTTTGCGACCACACTTATAGCAAGTTCTAGTTTCTCTAGAAAGATTGGCATCCTTTTGAGGATGATTAGTACTTCGTCGAGGAAGATTATGATCTGGAGGCCTACTGGGCTTGGAATTAAGATGACGAGTCTTGAACCTAGAGACTCTGCGATGAGGTCTACTCAGTTGGTGCTGAGAGGGTTTTTTATGTGTAGTCTCTCCCGAATTTTTAGAACACTGAAGGCCGAATTATTGGCAGAAATTTCCCAAATCTCTGCGATTCTGAGCCTTCTCTCTGGCTAATTGTTTTTGAATGTTGTCGTCCTGACAGATTTTAAGAGCGACTTTTTGAACGTAAGCTATGATATTACCATAACTTAACTGATCATAAGGAATTTCTTCGTTAAACTGGGAACGGATTTTTTCCCTAACTTTGTCTCCTAAGGATTTTGGGAGTCCAGTTAGGAAGGTTTCTTTCCAAAAAGGTTGGTGACAATCATCTCTAGTGTAGACGCGAGTAAGGAAACCTTTGTAGATAGAAGATCGATAATTGGGAAATCCCTAAAATCCCTCAGGATGAACTCTATATTCCTGACGAATCCAAACATGTTCGTAGTTCTGACTACATTATTAGGACTGCAGAAAACAATATCCCTTTGGATCCCCAAGCCGGTGAGGAATTCCATCTTCTTACCAAACAATCGATAGCTGAGCATTCTAGGAAGTACAAATACCTCCATATAGGATGTGTTCAAGTAGTTGTCAAACCCCTTGTTAGGGAAAGGCTTAACGCCTCAATCCTCATGTGCCTTCGCGATATTAGGCACAATGACTTTCACGATTCCCTCATAGGAACCGTAGAAACCAGTCTAGGACATGGTCCTGTTTATTTCAATTATTTTCCAAACAAAACGGTGAGTCTTTTAGATCGAAATGTCTTAGACTCATTGTTTCTAAACATTCGTCTGCATGGGTTAAACATGAAAGAAGGTTCTATCCCTGCAGTTCTCCTCTATCGAATCCAATACAAGGTCATGAACACTTGTAACTCAAGGGTTCTTCTTAAAACAAATGATCGGGAAACAACTTTGTTTGTCACAGATACGACCAAAGCAAATGTTGCCATTCCCAAACTTATCAAGTGGGATGAGGTAGAGTTACCAACCTCTTGGAAACTCGAAAAAGCTACACCAACCCTTCCTCGTCAAACCCCTGAATTCCAGGAAATTAGACAATCCGAGGCTAGTAAGGTAGAAATTATCTTTGATCGGAGAAATTCTTTCTCTTCTAGATCCAAAGCTTCTAGATCGGCCTATACTAGTGCCAGAATATCTTTTTCTATAGCTTCTCAATCAAATCGGAGTTCAATTCCCAGAATTATTACTCCAGAAATCAATCTTCAAGGGTTAGATAACTTGTCTTCTATCCCTAGAAATATCTACAGTAGGACTGAGGAAGAAGTCTCTTCAGAAATTCATTCTTTTTTATATATATATATATATATATATAATATAATAATATAATATAATATAATGTAATGTAATGTAATATTTAAATTAAAAATAATTTAAATCATTTAATAGATCATATAAGTGGATATGAATAAATATATATTTTAATCATAACAATGATGGCAAGGAAATAAGATAATTTATTTTATTAATTTTTAGATTTTTTTGTGATTATTTGTTATGAATTTATATAAATTATCTTATATTTTTTAATGTTGACTGAGTCATGCGAGTCAACTCTTGACTCCCCAAGTTGATCCTTAACTTGGTTGAGTCAATGACCGAGCCAAATCTGATAACATTGATATATATATATATATATATATATATATATATATATATATATATATATATATATTTTATATCCTCTTCAAGTTCTCCATGGAAAAAAGTTGTCTTTACATCCAACTGTTGAAGATATAAATCAAATGCAGCACACATAACTAAACCAACCCTAATTGTGGTCAACCGGACAACTAGTAAGAATATCTTGTTGAAGTCAATACCTTCTTTTTTAGCATATCCTTTGACCACTAATCTAGCATCGTTTCCATCTCATTTGATCTTATAAACCCATTTGTTTCTAATGGCTTTCCGACCCTTTGGAAGTTCAACAAGTTCACATGTCTTCTTTCTATGCAAGGCTTCCATTTCTTCATGCATTGTTATCATCCATAGAGAAACATCTGAACCACTCATAGCTTCTTTAAAGGTTGGTGGTTCCCTAATTGGCTTGCTATGACAAAGTTTGAGTGCCAACATGGTTTAAATTTTTTTCGCATTAATTGTGGAACATGTTCTTCATCACTACCTCATGTGCTTCTTATTCTTCGTACTCATGTTACTTCAGAAGAGTCACCTTGTTTAAACTTCTCTATTTGCACTATAGTAGTGTCTTCAACAATGTTGTCATTTTTCTACTTGCATTGCAATTAATTTTCTCCAAAAACTACATCCCTACTAATAACAACCTTGTGGGCAGTGGGATTCCACAAACGATACCCCTTAACATTGTCAACATATTCCAAGAATATATATTTCCTAGATTTTAGATCCAATTTCATTCTTTCTTGGGAGTTGTACATAACGTACACAGGACATCCAAACAAATATAAAGAAGAATATTCAACTGATTTTCCTTTCGATATCTCCATTGGAGTCTTCAAACCAATCGTTGTTGATGGTGAATGATTTATCAAGTAACTGGTAGTTTTAATTACTTCTGTCTAAAAAGAATTTGCCACTCACACTGTTTTTAGTATAAACTCTTGTTCTTTTTAGGAGAGTCCTATTCAGTCGCTTTGGCACACCATCTTGGTGAGGTGTATGTGGAATTAAGAATTGTATCACAATACCTTCTTGCTTGTAGAAAGACAAAAAATCACCATTGATATATTCTCCTCCATTATTTGTCTTCAAGCCCTTAATCCTTTTACCAGTTTCAAGCTCTACTTGTGTCTTAAATTCCTTGAACACTGGGAACACATCTGACTTCTTCTTGATTGGGTACACCCACAACCTGCTAGAGTAATCCTCAATGAATGATACAAAATATTTTGCTCTTCCTAGGGATACTTCCGGTGATTCCTAAACATTAGAATGAATCAAGTCCAATATATACTTACTTCTGGTAGTTGCTCTAGCAAACTTCAATCAATGTTGTTTGCTTATCACGCAAATGCTTGCAATAAGATAGATTTACTTCCTTAAGCTCAGGTACGAGATTGTGTTCTGCAGGATTTTCAAGCCTCACTCAAACATATGACCTGCAGTGCCACATCATTGCCGCTTCTTCTTGATTTTTTATTGCAATTGATGCATCTGCTTCTTGCAACATATCTCCCAAAAACATGTATAGATTGATTGCAACCTTTTTTGCTTTCATCACTACCAGATTTCCTGTCACCACTTTTAGGATCCCACCTTCAATATGGATCTTGCACCCGTGGTAAGCCAATTGCCAATGGAAAATAAGTTCTTCTTTAATCCCTTTGCATGTCGTACCCCTTGAACTGTGTGAACAATACCATCATACATTTTTAATTTGACAGTACAAACTCTAACAATTTCAATGGCATTACTGTTTACCATAAACACGGATCCTCTCGAGACAGGTTCGTAAGTGCAAAACCAGTCTTTATATGGAGTCATGTGTCAGGTTGCACCTGAATCCAATATCCAACAATCATGGAGTTGTCTTCCACCTTTAGAACTAATCCATGCTTCACTATACAACACTTGTGCATCATCTAAGGTACTTGCAACACAACCTTGAGAGGTTGATGTTTTTTAGTTCTTTCGTTCACTCTTCTTAATTTTCCAACAATCTTTTTTAATGTGCCCTCTAATACCACACTTATAGCATTTTGAAGTTCTTCCTTCTTCAATACTTTGATCTACCATTATTTTGACTCCCATTGGTGTCACATTCTGTTGATCTACCTTTCATCATTGTCAAAGCCTCTGCTTGCTTTGAACTTTTGAGCTTGTCTTCCTTATTTTTTCGCCTAGATTCTTCTTCAAGAATTGCTCTAGCAACATCATCAAAAGTGAGACAACCAATAATATTGTTATTTGTTATATTGATGACAAGTTGATCATATGAATCAGGTAAACTTTGAAGTAAAAGCTCTGCACGTTCATTCTCTACTATATTGAAATCAAAAGTTGAGATTTGTGAGAATAAGGTATTCAAATTGTTGATGTGGTCTGTTACTGAAATGGATTCACTCATTCGAAGATTGTACAATTTTCTCTTTAAAAATATTCTATTATTAAGTGATTTGACATCGTACAATTTCATAAGAGTATCCCATATTTCAATTGCAGTTTGCTTTTATGCAATGTAGGACAAAATCAAATCTGCAATTGCAAGATGCAAATTGGCAACAACGTTCTCATCCATATCTTGCCACTTTTCATTAGTGATATCTATAGGTCTACCTTCAATTGCATGTAGACAATTGTCCTTTCATAAAATTTCTCATATCTTCAATTTCCATAGGGAAAAATACTCCCCTTGAACTTCTCTATCTCATACTTTGCTGCCATAATTTTACACAACCTTCACTGTAAATAGTACCACCTATTGGAATAATTACTGTAGACCATGACTAGTGCACCAGATAGGTTCCATGAAAGAAAGGTGGGTCACCAATGGACATGCTTAAATACCAAGTCTTTCCTTTGCCAAAACTTTCCTAGACATGCACTTTCACACTACCTCACTATATATCCAGTAACAAGAATAATTTTTTCTATTGTGGAAGATTAGACTAATTGCAACCACAAAGCATACTAATAATTTTTTTTGGCATTATACAGTGTACCAACTTGTATCGCAGTAGAATAATATCAGAACTTATTGACTCTAATACCACTATTGAGTACCAAAGTGACAAAATAATAACTAATAGCTAAAATAAGATATGAGAAAAATAAGAATTAACACAATAATTTTATTGAAAAACCTTCAACTGATAAGGAAGAAACCACAGGCAAGATTGGAGAAATATTTTCATTAAGTGGAAGAAATATTACAACCACTCTCTAAATATAAGGAAAGAATAATGTCACACTCTCTCTTATACTAGGAGAATACTCTCACTTAGAATTCTCTTGCTAGCTCTCTAAATGAGAAACTACTAGTAATGACTACACCTTTTATTGGTGGGATACAAAATGAGCAAATAGATTGACTATTTTTAGCCAAGGATGAGAGCCATTGCATTTAATGGCAAGATGAAAATTTTATACCACCCAACCAATTCTAGGCTAGGCACATAGGGTGAAATTTTCATCCCTCCATTTTTTACTTTTACCACAAAAGTGGCTTTACCATTTATACATGGTTTCACATTCACCACATGCAATAATATTCATGGTTTGATCATTTATCAACAATGGACCCATTGATATTACCAAGGTTTTTGAAATTCGAGGGTTTACGCAAACTTGTGGGAGATATGTAAACTACATTTAACTTATGCTAAAATATTATTAAAAAATTATTTTTCTCCATACCACAATACAAAAATAAGAAAATGTTATCCTATTTATCAACAAATTTCATCAAAATCCATAAATAGTCAATTTAAAATGGAATTAGTCCATAATAAAGCTACATAGAATATCATCAACAAATTTCATTAAAAAAATTAACTAAATTTACACCAAAGTTCATAATAAAGACATACAAAATATCATTTTATTAAAAAATAAAAATAATGTACTAACAAAATAATAACAGTATAAGAATCAACTGCAGATGTATTAATTTAGAATAGAAAAAAACTAATTAAATAATGTCAAAGATTGAGTTCATCTGAGTTCACCCGAGTTTACCTCTATACGAGTTTACATGCTAGTTGACACGTTTTGTTCACCTAAACTCATAAAATCATACGATTTTATGAGTTAACTCGCGAGTTTTAAAATTATGGATATTACCATATTTTGTAATAATAATCCTTGCCCACAATACTTACTTATCCACTAAAAGTCTTCATTGTCATTTACAAATAAGTGCTTTGTTAAAGGATGCAATGTGTTTTATTTCCATCCTCATTGCTCTTTTGTGGATATATCTTATTCTAACTAATCCAGGTTGTCTTCCTCTCCCCACAAGGTGATTCATAATGGTGGATTTAAGTGGTATTTGGTTTTAGAAAATTTTTTCTATTTTTATTTTTTATTTTTATTTTTTAAAAATTATTTACATTTTCAAGTTTTCAACGAATATGCTTGTTTTCATTTGATATTTTCTATTTTTAAAAAATAATATTGTTAAATTTAATCAATTTTAGTAAAAATATTATAAAATATTTATATATAGTTTAAAATATATTTATATATTGTTTTTTATATATTACAATATTGTTATTAAGTTTGCATATAGTGTTAACTTTTCAAAACACTAAAAACAATTTTTTTCTGTTTTCAATTGTTTTTTAAAAATATTTTCAGTAAAAATATTTTCTAAATTGTAACCAAACATATTTTTACTACTATTTCTTATTAAAATAGACATAATATTTTCCATTTACTAATAATCTCCTCTTCATATTAAGAAAATACATATTATTTAAGTACTACCTACCTTTGCATCTTTTATCAATTCAATAAGAAAATATTTTTTAATGACTATTTTGAATTATATGATGTATAGGTGTGACTTGTATTCTTCCTTAATGTCATCAATCTCATATTTATGATAAAAGCAACTGAATCTTATTTCCTGAATAAATTCAATGTGACATTGTACCGATAGAACCTATGCCTTAATTAATGGGAGTGCTGACATAAACCGCGTAGGGTCATCCCTCAACTGAAACCATACTGAAACCATGGTATGCAAGGGGCGTTACTAAAAGGGGATGGCGAGTGAAGAAGGGTGGAGAGAGGTAAGGGGGAGGAGATGGCATGGTGGGAGCGATGGAATCAGTCAGGCAAAGAGGTTAACGGAAAAAGAGGCGAACTGGACAGACAGAGGAGGACTAATCTCGTTTTTTTTCACACATTTCCCTGATGAATACAAGGCGGGTGAGATGTGGAAAATTTTTAGAAGGTACGGGGATGTTAAGGAGGTTTACATCCCAAACAAAATGGACAGAAATGGAAGGAGGTTTGGCTTTGTGAGATTTAAAGGGGTGGAGGATGCGCACCTGTTAGGGATAAAACTGGACAACATATTCATTGGAAATGAGAAGATATGGGTCAATCAGCCCAGGTTTGAAAAAAGAATGAATCAAATCATGCCTGGGGAAAAGATGGAGTATACGGGAAGGATGAGTATAGTTCCAAGGAAACCAAAACCTAATGACAAAATCATAGGAAATCAGAATGTAAGCAATAGAATGTCCTATGCAAAGGTGGTAGGCTCCTTTGTAGAGCGGCCGAATAAGGGGAAGGAGGGGATCAGACAGGGTAACCAACAGAGTAGAGGGGGAAGCCGAACGGACAAAACGAGTGGGGTTTTGGTGTTCAAATCTGAGGAGGAGGCAGTGACGAGGCTGAAGACAGCATATGTGGGTGAGGTGCTAGGCCAAGGAACAGCGTTTAGGACACAACAGTTTCTGGCTGAACAGGGAATATATGATGTCAAAGCCACTCCGATGGGAGGGAGTAAGGTGCTTCTAGAAGAAGGCGACACGTAGAGGTTGAAACAGGCGGCAGAGAGTGGTCAGGAATGGATAAAAGTTTGGTTTCATCTGATACACAGGTGGGAACCAGGGAGTGTAGATATGGAGAGAAGGGTATGGGTGGGTTGTTATGGAATCCCGCTTCATGTGTGGGGTGAAAAGTTCTTTTGGACCCTCATGGCCCCTTTTGGTGAGCTGGTGCGAACCGATGCCGGGACGGTCAGGAAGGAGAGGTTCGATGTGGCGCGGCTGCTTATATCCCGGAAGGCTTTTGAGCCTATACAAGAGGTGGTGAAAGTTGTTGTAGATGACCATCTTTTTCATATAAAGGTGGCGGAGGAAGGTGATGAATGGCACAAGGTGATGAGTAATGACTGCTATTCGGAGTCTGGTTCTGAAATGAGTTCGTGTATGGGTGAAGGGGAGTTCGATGAGTCTTTTGTGGTGGAGCAGCGGCTGGCGGAGATAAAAGAGAAGCTATTTGGCCGGCGGTGGGGTTTGGGCCAAGAAGAGGAAATCGGAGGGCAGAACAAGGATTTTTGCGATGAACAATCACATAATCGTACCTGTGGTGCTGGTAGCCGCCGCACCGGAGTAAGGGTAGGAGAAGACAGGCGCGATGAGGAAGGAGACGCCTTGCCGGAAGGGGAAATGAGGGACAGCAAGGAAGGGGGCGGACAAACGATTGCAACACCGAAAAAGGAAAAATGGCGTGTAAATGGAGAAGTAGGCCGGAAAACAGGTGAGAAAGCGGACCTCGGAGAAGGTGTACCTGACACCGACAAAAGTGACTGGCGACGTGACGGGGGGACAGGCGGCGTGTCGCATCAGTGGGCAGACAGCTCGGCCAATCACAGCGCGACACGTGGCCTCGATGAAGGCAGTCAACGGCAACGGCTGACGCAGCACGCGAATCGAGGAACGGACGCTGACGCGGTGGGGACCGATGGTCGAAACGCACCCAATCAGAACGCGACACGTGGCCACGGGGACCGAGGTCAAATGCAACGGCTATTTCAGCACGATTTTTGAGGTACCGCCACTGACGATGTAGGCCCCGCTGGTCGCTGCTCATCCACTCAGATTGCGCCACGTGGCTTCTGACACAGCACACTGCCCGAGCGGTCCCATCAACGTGAAACACTAGCCTGCACGTCTGCGGCTATGGGTCCCGTGCATCACTGCGCGCAGATAGCACACGCGGACCGAGACGCGCGTCGTGTCGCCGTGGACACGCGTCACGCGGAATCGGACGATCTGGGCCGGTCCGGACAGGCATGCTGGGCTGAAAATAACACTGTTCACGGGCCCAGTCGCTCGTAGGAGGGGTGCAAATAGAAACAGCGAGGTGAAAATGTTTCGGAATCGGATTCGGAGGAAATTTCGACACGGTTTGAAGGAATTAAAATATTTTCGGGCAATGGACTGGCAGGATATGATCGTCACATAAGCAGCTCCAATGTTCAACAAACTCATCCTGATCCGGAGCTAAGAAGATTACAGGTGAACGATGAAAGTATCAGGAAAAAAGATAGTGCCAAAGACGAGTCACAGTTCAAAAACGGTACAGTTGATAGTCACAAGGCAGAGTCAAGTGCTACAAAGATTTACAATTGCAAGCAATGGGAGTGGGTGGGGGAGAAAGAAATGTCATGGGGAGGGAAGGGGAACATGCAGATGATTAGTACTTGGAGGCAGGTTCGAAGGCATAGTATAGATGGGAGCGACCTCCAATTGTGTAATTGGGAGGGAGACGAGGAGCAATCAAGCCAAAAGCAAGGAGGAGAAGGTAGTGAAATGGGAAAAATGTGGGCAGCAATGAAAGTAATAGGTATTACTGGGGAGCAATCTGATGCGGTACATATAGCAGAATTACGAAAAATGGAAGACAGAAATAAGGCCGAAAAGGAAAAGAGGGGGAGGAGGGAACAAGGGGTAGTCTAAATGAAGCTTCTATCACTGAATGTGAGGGGTTTTAGGGAGCGGGTGAAAAGGAGGCGAATCAAGAGGATGGTAGTAGAGAATCAAATCGACATATGTTTGTTTCAGGAAACAAAATGCTCTAATTTGATGGACTGGGAGATAAAGGAGGTTTGGGGGACAGATGAATGCGATTGGAGAATACTCCCATCAATGGGGCTGAGTGGGGGTTGTGTCACAATTTGGAGGAAAGAGCTGCTAGAGGTGGGGTGGCAAATCCAAGGGGAGGGTTTTTTAGGTGTAGCCTTTAAAGGGAAGACTTCAGACGCAGTCAACTGTGTGGTCAACGTTTATGCTCCATGCATATTGGAAGGAAAGAGAAAGATATGGACTGACTTAATGATGACTACAAAAGGGGTCCCAAATGTAAGATGGGTGGTTGGAGGCGATTTTAATGCGGTCACCGGAAGGAGTGAAGTGATAGGAAGATCGGCCTACCATTCGAGGAGGGAGATGGAGGAATTTGAATTCTTCATTCATCAGATGGGACTGGTAGACATTCCAGTCATTGGAAAAAGAGTCACATAGATTTCACCAGATGGGCAGTCAGCAAGCAGATTAGACAGGTTCCTTTTCTCACCCGTGCTGATGGACGAGTGGGGAATTACTGCACAGAGGGGAGTTCTCTGACCATTGATGGATCAGCACCATTGATAATAAGCAGAATTGGGGACCTAAGCCATTCAAGTATTTTGATTATTGGTTGGAACAAGCATCCTTTGGAGAGTTGATAGCAGAAAGGTGGAATATGATTCAGGTTTCAGGATGGCAGATGTATCAGTTGGCAAGAAAGTTAAAGGCCATTAAAGTAGACATAAAAAAGTGGTCTGAAGACGTGTGGAAAAAAGATATCAACTTTCTGGCCGAACGGGTTCGGGGGATGGAAGAGGTTGACCAACAGTTACTGGCAGGTGTACAGGTGGATAATAGAGCCAGACAGGACCTCCTGACAGAATACTGGTCCAAAGCAAGGGTCATGGAACATGCATTGGCACAGAAATCAAGGGTGAAATGGGCTATCAATGGAGACAATAATTCCAGGTACTTCCATAATTGTTTTAAGTCGAGATGTCAGTCAAAATCCTTGTTGGCAGTCCAATCGGATTTGGGGTGGTTGGAGAGTGTGTCTGATATAAGAGCCAAAGTATTAGAACACTTTTCAGGGAATTTCCAGGAGAGATGGCAGGATCGACCAACCATAGACGGAGTGCCTATTGCTCAGATATCAGAACAGCAAAGGCAGGAGTTGGAGGAGCTTTTTCTAGAAGAGGAGATTAAGGCAGCGGTGTGGGCATGTGAAGGAGGGAAAAGCCCCAGGCCCGATGGTTTTGGAATGAATTTTTATAGATCATGTTGGGAAGTCATTGGGGAAGATGTGGTTAAGGCAGTACAGGAGTTTCATGGGTCTGGGATTTTACCGAGAGGGGTAAGCTCTTCTTTTATTGCTCTCATTCCAAAGGTGGCCCGACCAACAGGTTTAAGCCAGTACCAGCCTATCTCTCTAATATCGAGTGTGCAAAAGATTATCTCGAAGATACTTTCTGAGAGGTTGAAAAAAGTAGTGGTGGGTTTAATATCGACCTCTCAGACGGCTTTTCTGTCTGGTAGATCAATCTTGGATGGAGTAGTCGTGGCAAATGAGCTTCTGGACTGGGCAAAAAGGAGACGACATCTGTGCTTCTTGTTCAAGGTGGATTTTGAGAAGGCTTACGACTCGGTCAACTGGAATTTTCTGGATTATATGCTGGGTAGAATGGGGTTTGGAAGGAGCTGGAGATTGTGGATGAGTGTTATAGTCCGAAATAGCTATGTGTCAATTCTAGTAAACGGATGTCCGACTCCAGAGTTTAAACCAGCGAGAGGGTTGAAGCAGGGAGACCCGCTATCGCCTTTCCTGTTTTTGATAGTGGCCGAAGCACTACCAGCACTGTATACAACAACAATCCAAAAAGGTCTGTACAAAGAACTAATGGTGCAAGAGGATGTTAAGTATTCAGTGCTACAGTATGCGGATGATGTCATAATGATGGGTGAAGCTGACTTGCAATCGGTATGACAATTGAAGGTAATTCTAAGGGGGTTTGAAATGGTGTCAGGATTAAAGGTAAATTTTAGTAAGAGCAGTTTCTATGGTCTAAATGTGTCGGAATCCTTCACATTGGCGGCCTCTGGAGTGCTAAACTGTAATGGTGGATCATTACCGTTCAAATTCTTAGGGATACCGGTGGGAGTCAACCCTAAGAGGGAACAACTTTGGAAGACAGTTATTGATCAGTTCAATAGGCGGTTGTCAGGGTGGAAGGCAAGGAACATGACTTTTGCTGGGAGGTTGGTATTATTGAACTCTGTGTTAACTTCACTTCCTCTGTACTTGTTATCATTTTATAAGGCCCCCAAGTCAGTGCTGAAGACACTCAAGAGGATGCAACGTACTTTCTTATGGGGCGGTAATGATAGTCAGTCAAAAATTGCATGGGTGAAATGGGAAAAAGTATGTAGACCAAAAGATAAGGGTGGGCTAGAAGTGAAGTGTTTGGAGAAATTCAATTTGAGCTTGCTGGCAAAATGGAGGTGGCGAATATTAATAGATGAGGTGGCTATTTGGGGACCTTTGTTGAGAAGTCGGTACAGGAAGGTAGAGGGGTTTGTGGTGAGGCCCACGTCTTTTGGCCAAACATCGCAGTGGTGGAAAGACATATGGGCCATTGATGGACCAAATGCGACCTTGCCTGGATGGTTCAATATGCGAGTTAACAGGTTAGTCAGGTCTGGAGGGGGGACGTTATTCTGGGAGCAGAGGTGGTTGGGAGCGACAGCTTTCAGTGAACTTTTCCCTAGATTGTATGCTTTGCCAGAGGATAAGTTTACTACTATTAAAGACAAGCGAGATACGGGAGGCCATCTTTCATCATGGAAATGGGTCTGGCGGAGGGAGTTGTTCGTCTGGGAGGATCAATTGCTTCTGGCTTTACAGGAGGCGGTAAGCGAAGTTGTATTGGTCTAGTGGGATTTAGATGTGTGGGGATGGAATTCAGGAGAGAGGGGGAATATTCAGTGGCCGAAGGATATAAGGTGTTGAATCAAGAAGTATCTGATATAGGAATCAATTTTGTCGACTCCCAGGATCCACGTAGGCTGTGGAAGCAAAAGCTGCCGTCAAAGGTACTGTTGTTCTCCTGGAGACTGCTAAGGGACAGATTACCCACTGTTGAAAACCTGCTAAGGAGGGGGATTCAGGAACCGGTGCTCGATTCTGTCTGTGTGTTTTGTAATAATGGGATAGAGACTAAGGATCATTTATTTTTACAATGCCCGATTATTCAAAGGTTGTGGTATAAAGTTCTCAGCTGGGTAGGGGTACAGACACCACTGCTGGAGGATCTGAATCAATTGTTCCTATTATCCTCTGCCTGGGTGGTGGGAACGAGGAAGGAAAAGTACAGGTATGTCTTCTGGACTTCAGTATGTTGGATTATTTGGCTATCAAGGAATGAAGTTATTTTTCAAAGGACCAATCCCGAATCCCTTGATATGTTAATGTCCATAAAAATGTTTTCTTGAAAATGGTTGTTGTACTCTTTTGGTTTTAAGGCAGGGGGGGTATTTTCTGACTGGTGCTTCCAACCGAGATTATCTATGTTGAATATAAAATAGATTTATAGGTTGTGTGGGTATTGTAATACTATACTATTTGTACATCATGTTGAAACGTTGCGTTTCAACTTCCTATAATAGAATATAATTTTACTGTTAAAAAAAAAAAAATATCAGGGACCATTGAATCCTATTATCCTATATAGACGTTTTATAAATACAGAAACTTCTTGTTCAATAAACTTACTACTCCTTTAAAAACTATGGGTGAATAGCTAAATTAAGCCTTGCCCTCATTTATGTATCATTATTATTTATAATTTTTATTTCAATGTCATACGACGGTGCAATAAATGAGAAAAGCTGCACCAAGTTTGCATGTCCAATTGGATTTCAGATCATAAAAGGTTAATTATACTTTGGGAGTGTTTGAGTTGTTTTGGTTTACATATTTTTAATTCCTTGTTTTTATTTTTATCTTTACATTATGTAATTTTAATTTATTTATCAATTAACTTGACATTTATTATTTGATAAAAATGTTGATATGATTGTAGGTGCTGGATTAGGCAAGCTGATTTGGAAAACAGTGTTACTTCACATTGACAAAGATTCAAAATTTTAATTACTCAATTTTGATTCCTATTTGTCAAATTATGTTTTTTTTAATCGTCATATTTAGAGGGAAAAAAATATGCACTCAAAGACAATATAAATAGTTTTATATTATTATTTAAATTCAATCATAATTTATTATGTAAATTAAATTTGTTAATTTTATTAATAAATATTTTTAAAAAACTATACCAACAAGAGATTTATATTAAATTACAATGTATAATTGTTTTAAAATTATCAATGTATAATTTCAATACTCTTAACCTAATATCAACATTTAAAAAATAAAAAATTATCAATCCTTAAGTTAATTTGAATTCATGATCAATTTAAAAAAAAAATCTAACTTGGTAAAGCATATTATTATTATAAATTTCCAACAATTAAATTTTCATATGGAGAAAAAAAAACTATCCAATTTAAAAGATATAATTATAAAATAATCTAAAATGGTAATATTTTAAACAATTAATTTCTTGAATCGAGTGATATCAAACTTCTAAAACTACTAAGCATATCTTGACGGTCGTTAATTCAAATATCAATATAATATAAAGTATGACCTATATTATTCATCTCTTCTGACCACTCGTTTGCAAGAATGAGCCCATCTTCGTGTGTGTTTAAAAACAATTATTACACGATCCAAAATTGAAATTATGTGATCACAGCATTTTTTCATCTGGCATTTAATTATTTTTTAATTTATAAAAAACACTTAATATCATATCATGTAAAAACTAAGGGGTTATAAATTAATTAATTTAACGTATTGCGTGAATTATTATGAGACGACGTTCTAATGAATATAGTTAGCAGAACATAGCACTTAGAGGGTTTTTTTTTTATTCAATATACAATAACGACACTAAGTTTTAATCTAAAATATTATACATTTTTTTTATAAGTAAAGACGTTATTAAATAAAACTGAAAGTACAATGTATGCCTTCCAATAGTTTACAGAAAATGGCCATAGTGTTAAAAAGGCAAAAGTGAAAGTAAATAAGTTATGATCTGTCTATGCAAAATGTGAGATTTATAAGTTATTCTGTAAAAGAGTGTGTCTTAAGTTGTGCTACACAAAACCACTCCCATGTGGATAGTTGTGGAGCTTTGCTATTGCATGCTTTGTGACCTCCCTTGTAGTAAAGATCGTTGCATTTCTTACCTTTCTATATTTTCTAGATTTTTGCAAAACACAAAAACATTCATGCCTTCTGTTGCTTTCAGTTACCAAAGATCAGACCCAAAAATTAGTAGTAGTGGGATTCTATGTCACTAGCTAGCACTATGAAAAGGCCCCACCAGCAACAATGTCGTAACCACACCTTGTAGAATGATAATTGTCGAATTTATAATTATTTCAGTGATAAAAATTCGTCAATTATGTTTATTTCCTTAAATTTTCCTTAATTTTGGACTCATTTTAGTTGTAAATATATAAAATACAATATATCATGCATACTTATAGTTTATTTTAATTAAAATATATGTAGTTTTGGAATTTTGACAGGTTTACACCAGATTTTGGAAAAATCAAGAAGTAAAGAGAAGAACATTCAAAGTCTCCTTGCCTAGCGAAGCTAGTCACCTACTGAGGAGCTCTAGCACCAGCTCAACAAAGAGAAGGTCGCCTAGCGTGCCATTATCGCTGGGCAAAAAACAGAGAAATTGCTTAAAGAAAGTTAATTGCATTGGACAAGCCTTGTCGTCCAGCACAAATCCAACAGAAGTCCTGGTAGAGACTTTTATGCCCAATGAAGAAACAAGGCATGCACTTCATTGGCACCAACGAGCCTCATCGCCTAGCGAGCAATGCAAGGTCTGAAAGTAGAGTTTCGAGGTCGTCTCCAAGTGAAATAGTGTCGCCCAGTGAGCTTCACCTCAAGATCATGAATTTAAGCATTCTCGCTAGGCAAGAGACATCGTTAGGCAAAAAGATCTTAAGTGAGCCAAATGGAATTAAAAGAAAACGCAAAAGGGAATGCTCAAAACAAATACAGAGGAGAGAGAAACTTAGAGAGAAACAAAGAATACGTCAAAGTGGAAGCGGAGACAAATCTCAAATCCTTCATTTTCTTCTCAAATCTTCTTATATTTTCTTGCTTTGGTGAGCTGCCTTTGGCAATGAGTAGCTAAATCTTCCGTAGTTGGGAGATGGTGTACTGTTAACCATTGTGTAACTATTGAATCATTTAATTAGAGGTTATATTTCTCATTTCGTTTTTTTCTCTATTCTTAATGTTTTTTTTTCTCTAATTAGTTGTTTTAATCTACTTGAAAGAATTGAAAAAGGATTTCGAGTAAATAATTTTGAATAAAACACCGTATAACCATTAGATATAGGAATAAAACAACATTGATGTGTCTTTTGTCTTTAGTTTGGTTAATGATCTAACTATTTTAATTTTTTAATCGAGGAATCGGTGATCTGATTATTATAGTTGAGGTTCTCTCATTGAGGAATCAATGTTTAAACACTTTTGTTCAAAAAGAGTTATGAGATTAATAGGCGATAATGATTTCATAGTTTATAAGTAGGTGAACAGGAAATCAAGCTCTCAACATTTATTTATATTGATTTTATCAATTGAAATCTATTGGGATATCTTTACTATTATCATACATTTCCTTTTATTTATATTACAACCATTGATTCAAATGACTTTTGCTCATATCAAGTTTGATTTAAAATATTGAGTTTCTAAAATATCACTCAAATCTCTTAGGAGACTATCTAATTAATTCAGATACTAGTAGTGAGGTGGCGTCTTTTATTATGGGGAAAATAAATATGTATCAATGACAGGTCGTGTGGTTCTCTTAAAAGTTGTTTTATTTTCTATACCAATCTATTTTCTTTCTTTCTTTAAGGCTCCAAAAGCTATCATCTCTCATCTTCATTCTATTTTAAAACTTTTTTTGGGTGGTCGTGAAAGGAGTGGGAAAGTAAATTTGGTGTCATGGGAAAAAGTGTGTAGGACAAAGGAAGAGGGAGTCTAGGTCTAATAGATTTGGGCATTTTTAATTTAGTGCTTGTAAGAAAATGAAAATGGCGACTGAGGATGCATTGTAACACCCCTATTTTCATAATCAAATTAGTATATAATTACATTTTAATTTAGGTATTAAAGTTAGAAACTTAGTTATTGTAGATACCTAATTTTGCAGAATAAGACTTTTAGCCAAGAGAGGATGAACAATAAAAGGATTCAACGAACCAAAGGTGGACAGTGATCCATGTGAATTGTAGGACCACAACTATAACCTCAACCAAAGGATTCAATGAACCAAAAGTGGATGATAATGATGCACTCCTCTGATCTTCTCCACTAAGGTCTTCCTCAAGAAGATAGAGGATGGAAAAGCTAGGGATGTGATGCATGCCTCCCTTGATCTTTTTCTAGAGGTTTTCTTCTTTGGTGAAATGGTTTGTGGAGAGGTAAGAAGTGAGGTGGTTTTAGGCGCCACTTAAGGTAAGATAAGCCTAAGAGGGAAAGTTTGCCACAAGGGATGGAACCCTTGATAAAAACCTAAGGCTTTCTCAAAGAGAGAAGGGTGGACACTAAGAGAATTTTGGCCAACTCAAGGTTTTTCCATTCAATAAAGTGTGAAAAAAACAAGAGTGTAAAGAAGCACCTTTTTATAGAGGGAGCTAACCTCTTGGACAAGTCATGAAGGAAATGAAGGGCTAGGATTAAAAGGAGTCATCCAAGGGAGGAGGATTGAAGCCCAAAGTCCAATCAATACCCTCCTTTAGATGAGAATTGATGCCCAAGCTACCTCATCCAAGGGCCAAGATTACTCCTTTATTAGTTTTGGGTTTTTATTTAGCAAAAGAGGGTGTACTTATCAAACTACCCCCTTATTTCCTAAATAAAGGCCCAAAAGCTAATCTTACCCCTTCTTATTACTAAGACACCTCCTAGAAAATTAAATGGACTAATACATGTCCAAAATAAAATCCTAGGTTCCTAAAATAAAAATTACAAGTAAATAAGTCATGGCTTACATAACTTGATGGTCATATGGAGTGAGATCTTCCTCCCTCTACTCTAGCCATGTCTTCTTCTATTCTCCTAGTCATGACCCTAGTGATAGGGCCCTTGCTTGGGGAGAATGCATCAGGATGGAAGAGGGGTTTTGAAGCCACTTCTCTTAGGAGAAGATAAGTCAAAAATTAACTTTGATACTTGCCACAAGGGAGATGACCCTTGATAAAAGCTTTTAAGGAAGACACTCCTCAAGAAAGAGGGTTCTAAAGACACTCCACTAAGAAAGAAATGCTCAAAAAGAGTTTTCTATTCAATCATTTAAGTGTGAGCAATACAAGAAAGGGATGAGTATAAATAGCCCAATATGAGAGCTTAGGCACACATTTCAAGGAAATATAAGACTTGAGCTTAATTAGGATTAAGACTAATTAACCCAAGTCTTAGGCTGTAAAAGTGGCGCCTAACACTAACCCAAGGGGGTGCAAATAGCTCATCCAAACAAGTGAGAAAAGTGAGCCCAACACGCCTAAAAATGATTTCACTCTAAGCCTACTACTCTAAAATAACTAAAGACACCTCTACATCCTATTTTAAAAGGAAATACCGAAATACATGGCCCAAATGAAAATACAAGCTAATTAGTATTTATCAGTGATAAAGCTAACGATGCTGGCCTAAGATCTTCACTTCAATCAAGAGTTGAGGTCTTGTGAAATCTTTCTAGGCCATGTCCCCCTCTATGCTCCTAGCCATAACCCTAGTAATAGACCCTTGGTAAGCAGGATTGCATCATCTCCTCCCTCTTTGGAAGGATTTGACCTTAAATTCAAAATCTCATCCTCTTCCTCGTCAATACCTAGAAACTAAGTTAGATCACAAACATTAAAAAATTCGTGCTAACACCATAATCCTCGGGAAGGTCTAACTTATATACATTATTGTTTACCCTCACAAGGATTTGGAAGGGACCATCTCCTCTAGGGCTAAGTTTGAACTTCCTCTTAAAAGGAAAATGATCCTTTCTAAGGTGAATCCAAACCCAATCTCCCTTTTCGAAGATGACTTCCTTCCTCCCCTTGTTACTAGCATATGTATACCCCTTAGATTGGTTTTTAATATTGGTTTTCACCCTCTCATGTAATTTTTTAATGAACCTTGCCTTAGCTTCCCCTTATTTATGAAAAAGTCAGGAATTAGGGAGCAACAACAAATCCAAAGGGGTGAGAGGATTAAAACCATAGACAACCTCAAAAGGGGAGTGCTTAGTGATCCGATGAACCACTCTATTGTATGAAAACTCTATGTGGGGGAGATATTCATCCCAAGACTTATGGTTGCCTTTTAAGATTACCCTCAACATAGTGGATAGGGATTTGTTCACCACTTCACTTTGTCCATCTATTTGAGGATGACACGTGGTAGAAAATAGGAGCTTACTTTCTAGCCTTGACCAAAGAGTTTTCAAAAAATGGCTAAGGAACTTAGCATCCCTATTAGAGACTATCGAGGGTATACCATGCAAACGGATAACCTCGCAAAATAAAAGTCTTGCAATGTGGCTTGCATCATCCACTTTTTGGAAGGGAATAAAATGGACCATTTTGCTAAAGGGATCCACTACCACAAAGATAGAGTTTATACCTCATTGGGTTCTTGGGAGCCCAATGACAAAGTTCATGTTGATGTCTACCCAAGGTGTAGAAGGAACGGGTAAAGGTGTGTAGAGTTTGTTGACACATGAAGTCTCGATGGGACGGAAAAAAAAAGTATTTAAAAATTAGAGGGAGTCGCCACCAATATTTATTAAGGAAAATATCGAAAAACCTTTAAGCATAAAAATGGTCTGTGAAACCAAATTTTAAATCCGGGAGTCATTTACGTGTAGGGAAGGTATTAGCATCCCACACGTCCGTCATAAGATGATTGCCTCTAATTAAACGTAAAAAATTAGATAACTTAAAAAATATTTATCTCATCCCATAAGACAAAAAAATTTTATTTTATTGAGTTTTAATATTTTTTAACAAGGATTTTTATTATTGAAATATTTTTTAGAAGATTATTAAATTTTTTTTGGGGTTTTGGACTCGACAGGAAAGGGCTTCTGCTCCTCCCCAAGTGTTTTGGAGAACCAGAGTTTACGTAGTTCTTGCTTAAATTTGGGTATTAGAGTTTTTTTATTAAAATATAGGATTTCCGAACTGTCATAGTTCATACGTCCTGAAACTTTAAAATTGACAAGGTTGTACACCCGAATCAATTTATTAGAAAAGTCTTTTATATATATATATATATATATATATATATATATATATATATATATATGTGTGTGTGTGTGTATATATTCAGAGTAAAAATAAAATCTTTTTTATTATTATTTATCATATATTTTAGAGATGAAATTTTAAAATAAAAGTTGTCACAACTTATATCCCAAAATCTCGAGAGTAAAAGGATGTCACATATAATTACTCCTTTGATCTCTATGAAAAAATGTCACGAATAAAAATGGTAAAAAGAAAACTTAGATGTCATTTTATATATTATATGTTATTTATAAAGTAACAATTATGATTATGATAAGAATATTTGAGTAAACTAAACTTTCACAATATATGTCCTCAAATTTCACAAGGTCAAAAGATATCACATTTAATAAACCTTATTTTTCTTTTAGTATGAAATTATTAAAATTCAAATCTTGATCTAATGAATGATTTTAAATCTTGGAAATAAAAAAGATATCACATTTAATTGATCATTTAATTTTTATTAAAAATATTGCAATTAAAAATGGTAAAGAAAAGGAAAGTTTAGATGTCATGTGTATATTATATATTATTCATGAGAAGATATTAACAATTATGATGAGAATTAAATAATATTAATAATATTTGAGCATACCAAACTGTCATGGTATATGTCCTCAAATTTCATAAGGTTAAAAAATGTCACATTTAATAAACCTTATTTTTTCTCTTAATGCAAAATTATTCAAATCGAACTCTTAATTTAATATATAAAAAAGATATCACATTTAATTGACAATTTGATTTCTATTAAAATATTACAAATAAAAATAGTAGAAAAAAGAAAGTTTAGATGCCATTGTATATATTATTATATATCATTTAAAAGAAGATATTAACAATTATGAGAATTAAATATATGTGAGCACACCAAAGTGTCACACTATATGTCCTCAAATTGAATAAGTTAAAAAAATGTCACATTTAATAACCTCTATTTTTTTCTCTTAACATGAAATTATTCGAATCCAACTCTTAAATTAATTATTTATTATTATTATTATTATTTTTTATTTATTCATTTAGAATGAAAAAGTTTACTTGATTTTATTAGACATAATTGATACATGTTTTAACCCAAAGATGATAAAATGAATTTTACAGTCGAGTAGAAGTGATTTTGTTTGTTGATTTTCTTAATTTTTTTCCTCTTTTTTAGAAAAAAAAAGTAGTTTCTCAACCCAATTTTGCACAAGGTGATCCCTAAAAATGTGAGTCTCATATGTCATTTCTACAAACTTCCAGAATCATCGAATGTGAAGTGAGCACTTTCAAAACCAATTAGTGATAAAATACAATGGAAAAAAAAACATTGAAACGTTTGTGCAGCGAGATGCAATTTTTGATGAAAAGAGATTTCGTGACCAAAGGAAATGACAGTGCGGCGATATTGGAGGTTAAGTAAAGAAATACATCACTGTTTGGGTATTTTGTGATTTCAGGTTTGCATTTTCAAGTTTGGGGTTTAGGTTTATGGTATTTGAGTGACAGATGGTGATACAGGATTATATGCATTAGGAATTATGTGTGTTTGTTGTGTGATCGTGATTCTATAACATGGAGTATTGAATTTCGTCATACAATTAGGAACCTATTAAAACTGATGATCAAATTTATCAAGTAAATTTTAATTTCATTACTTATTTCTATATGATGACGATAGACATAAAGTGTAGATAAAATAAAGCATGATTGCACACTTGAAAGCTTTTCCTTTAGATTTTCACCTCCTTCATTCTTCTTTAACGTGACTTCTTCCTATCATTTTCTTTCTCCTGTCAACTTCCCGATTGATTTTTCACAGTTCCTTTTCCTTTTCCTTTTTTGTCTTGAATGATCCTCTCTGAATTCCTTTTTCTTTCCTTTTTTCACTGTGTATGTTCCTTATTTATAGGAGTTTGTTTCTTTCATGCTGAAGGAAGGGTAATGATAGCTAAAAATGAAAATTGGTTGATGGCAAGGCATGGAGGAACAGTAGGCGGCTAAAATAGGATAAAAGTTGGTGGCAGAGAAAGGGGGGTGATGGGCAGTAGGGTGGCGGTAGAGCCATTTGCTTTGTTTCTGCCTCCCTTCTTTTTATAATAATTTTTTTTAGTTTTATTTTCATTCCTCTTTTTTTTTGTTTTTATTATTATAAATTGGGCTAAAAATAAGTAACAAAAATGCAAACAAAATTTGGTGTCTACAGAGTCCATAAGGGATTACTCAAGACTTAGTTTGCAAGCAAGTTATGCAACTCAAGCAATGTCTTTGAACATCCTTTTTTATATGGGGCCAAAAGAATTTTTCTTTTAAAAGCAACAAGGTTTTGCCAATTCCAAAATGTCCTATGAGCCCACCTTCATGGCTATCTTTTTTCAGCAATTTCCTAATTGATCCTTGGGCTACACAAAATTTTCAATCTTATGTAGTACCTCTCACAAAGGTAGAAGCCATCTTTGGCTTTGGAAGAAGAGACAACATAAATGGTTCCAAAATCTTGGTTAGAAGGGTATGATTCCCTGATGTCTCAAACCCCAAAATTTGAACACTTAGGGTGGCAAGGAGAGAATGTCTCTTAGACAGAGCATCGACCACCACATTTGTAGTTCCTTTTTTGTATTTGATGACATATGGGAATGTTTCAAGAAACTTGACCCATTTTGTATGCCTCTTGTTCAAATTTTTTGCCCCCTCAAATACTTAAGTGACTCATGGTCACTATGAATGACAAACTCTTTGGAAAAAAAATAATGTTCCCAAGTTTGGAGGGAACAAATCAAAGCATAAAACTCATTGTCGTAAGTGGGGTACTTCAGGTGGGCACCATGAATTTTTTCACTAAAACAAGCATTTGGGTGCCCCCCTTGGAACAAAACAGCTCTTACACCCACTCCGAAAGCCTCACATTCTAGCTCAAATGTTTTTGAAAAGTTAGGAAAGCTAGAATAAGTGCATGTGTGAGTTTATCCTTGAGCATTTGAAAAGCTTGCTCTTGTTTTTCACCCCACAGGAAAGGAGCATCATTCTTCACCAACTCATTAAGGGGTGAAGCTAGTGTGGATAAATTAGGCACAAAGCATTATAAAAACTCACGAGACCATCAAAGCTCTTGATCTCAGTCACACTAGTAAGGGTAGGCCATTCTTGGATGGCCTTGATTTTTTTGTGATCCACTCGGACCCCTTAAAAAGACTACACTAGGAACACAAAAAAAGTGCATTTTTTTTAAGTTTGCATAGAGTTTTTTTTAAGAACAAACAAGACTTCCCTAAGATGTCTTAAATGATCATCTAGGTACCTACTATAAACTAAAATATCATCAAAATAAATAACTACAAATCTACGTGATTCATGAGGCACATGAAAGTGCTTGGAGCATTGGTGAGCCAAAAAGGCATCACCAACCATTCATAAAGGCCAAATTTGGTCTTGAAAATGGTTTCTATTCATCACCCTCTTTGATTCTTATTTGATGGTAGTCATTTCTAAGATCAATTTTAGAAAATATTTGTGTCTCATGCAAGTCATCAAGCATATCATCTAGCCTAGATATTAGATGCCTATATTTAATGGTGATGTTGTTGATGGCACGACAATCCATACACATCCGCCATTTTCTATCATTCTTGGGCACCAACAACACTAACACAACATAAGGGCTAAGGCTCTTTTGAACTCAACTCTTCTCCAACAAGTCTTGAACTTGAGACTCAATCTCTTTGGTCTCAATTGGGTTTGTCCTATACACAGATCTATTGGGTAGACTTATGCCCATAAGAAGATCGATTTGGTGTTTAATTCCCCATAGAGGAGGTAATCCTTTGGGAACCTCTTATGGAAAAATATTATCAAATTCTTTTAAAAGATTTTGAACCCCTTTTGGAAGAGACTCAATTTCAAAACTTGTGGCAGTGCTAGAAGGTACCTCTTTTCAATGAAGGATATAGAAAGATTTATCAAGTAAGAGAGCATTCTTTATGTCTATTTTTGTTGCAAAATAGCTTTCCTTCTTAACAACCTCCTTGGAAAGGGTACCTCCTTCCAAATTTCCTTCCTTACCCTTTTCAAGCTTTAGGGGTGGAAGTTTTTCTTTTTTTTTTTTGCTTTTGATTTTTTACCTCACGTCTTTTATGCTTCATGATGATTTGTTCCTCAACCACTTGGGAAGGTGTCAGAGGGATCAACTTAATCTTTTTTCCTTGTGAGTGGGGGTTATCTCATTAGTGTGACCATGGTGAACGGCTTACTTGTCGAATTGCCATGGTCTCCCTAACAAGATATGGACAACCTCTATTGGGACTATATCATAAATGATTTCATCTTGATATTTCCCAATTGAGAATCACACTTTTACTTGTTGGTTTACAACCATTTCCCCTTCCTCATTAAGCCATTTGAAGTTTGTGAGGTTTGGAATGAGGAATTGGTTGTAAGGCTAGCTTTTCCACCAACCTTGAGCTATAGTAGTTGCAACATGATCCACTATCCATAATGAGAGAACAAATTTTAACAAAAACTTTGCACCTTGTTTGAAAAATTTTCTTTCTTTGTGAATGATCAAGCTCAAGTGGTTGGATTCCAAGAAGTTGCCTAACCATTAAGAGGTCACCATCACAAGAAATTGCCTCTATATCATGTTCATGCTCATGCTCATAACCCCCTTCTTCATCACTTTCATTAGAGGAGGAAGATGAGTTACTCTCACTATAAATATTTTGGCCCCTCATGATCATGGTTTTCTTGTTGGGGAATTAAGAGGTAATATGGCCTCTCCCAATACACTTAATGCATTTTATGCTACTAGTCATATTGCTAGAACTAGCAGGGGGGTTTTCTCTAGTATGCAAAGGCTTATGATCTTTATGCATGCTTTTTGATGGCTCTTATTTGGGAAAACTCTTGGAAGAGTCTCCCTTGACTTGATCCCTCATAAGTGTAAGGTGTCTATTCTTTTTTTTGAAACTCTTTTTCTTTTCAATTGATTTTCTACTTTGAAGCAAAGTTGGACTAAGTCATCTAGGTCTCTATATGGCAAGAGCTTAACTTTATCTCTTATGTTTGTGCTCAAGCCACTTAGAAACCTAGCTATGATGGCATTAGGCTCCTCAGTAATGCCCGTCCTTATCATGAAAAACTCCATTGTTTGTTTATACTCCTCAACACTTGAGTTGTACTGTTTGAACCTTTGTAATTTATCTACAAGATCTTTTTCATAATAAGAGGGAACATGCCTCTGCCTTATTACCCTTAAGATCATTCCAATGGTCCATAGGAGGGTTATGAAGGTGGCGCCTCTCATTAATTAGGGAAGACTACCAATACATGGCATGCCCTTGGAAGCTAAAGTTTGTCAAAGAGACTTTCCTATCTTCACTTATATTGAAACAAGTAAAGATTTGTTCGCTTTTCTCTTTCCTATCTTCTTTCTCTTTCCTTTCTCTTTTCTCTTGTCTCTCTTTTTCGTTTTTTCTCTTCTTCTTTCTTTTTTTGCATCTCTTTCTTTTCTTTCTTTCTCTTTTTCCTCACGCCTTTTATCTTCTCGTTCTTCCCTCTCTTTTCTTTCCTTTCTTTCTTCTACTCTCCACTCCCTAAACTCACTTACAAACTTGTCCATGTGGGTTAATTTAGGAGAACCTTCTTGATTAACACTCTTAGTACTAGTGTGTGAACTTATTTTGAAAGTGTTTTAGGGGAAAGAACCTAAGGCTTACACTCCTCACTCTTTTTTATGTTTTATCCCTAAGGGGATTCTTAAGAGTCTTTGGAACTCAAAAACACTTCAAACTAAAATATGAAAACAAATAAAGAAAATTAAAGCAAAGGTTTAGGGAACCAAGCACGTGCACCTAAGGTGGAAGGATGGGGTACAAATTCCTTCCTCCACCTAAGCAAGAAACTAAACTATTACAATCAAAAGAGGTGACCCTTATGGGCTACCAACACCTATATTAAAATGGCCTTTAACAAATACACACAATTAAACAACACAACTAAGTAAAAGAAAGCTTTATGAAGAATCGATTCCCTCCAAGTATTTGTCTCTCTAAAAGGTATTTCCCTCAAATTTGGTGCTACTCCCTTGAATGAAACTCTTTGTTAGCTTTGTTTCAACACTCCTCAAGATGTCACCCTTGTGGAAAGCTTGATTTTGACCTCCCTTTTTCCTAAAAAGTGACGCACCAAACAAATAGCTAAGAGAGTGTGATATACAAACAACAAAGCAAGAAAAGCTCAAAAAAGGAAAGGAAACATCCAAAATGGATTGATTATATTTTGACAAACTCTGGGAATTTATAAACAAAACAAGAAGCAATTAAAGGCTACACAAGTAAGGCTAGGACTCAAAATGAAAGTTAGCATGACATTAGATTAGAAGGACCAAAACAAGAAAAGACTCAAAGACTTCAAGAATTTCAAGTTAAATGATCATGGTCATGGTATTTAATCAAGAGAAACAAGCATTTACAAGCAATTTTAAACACTTCCTCAAAATGAGTTTAAGTGCACAATTTTTTGTACACTTTTTACTCTTTTAGTTCTCTTACCAAATACTTTTGTATACTTGTTTTTCTTTTCTCTTTTTTTTATATACTAATATTGATGCACCCTTTTTTTTCTTTTCGAATTTAAATTTATTGAGGAAAGCAATGAAACTATACGCTTGCTCAAATATGAAAGAGGAAGCCACAAAAAAAAATTGGTTAAGAAGCAATTCAAGAAGACACAAAAAAAATTGGCTAGCACTTAGGTGATTTAACTAAGGCACCAAGAATTTGGATTAGTGTGTTATGGCAAGCTTGTTTGCACAAGGAGTTGGCCAATGTTACATGCCCAAAGCCAAGGTTAAGCATAAATCACCCAAAACTTTAGCAAATAAAGTAAGCTACTTCTAAAAGACAACAAGAAAGACTTAGGAAGAAATTGAGCAATATTTTGGAAAAAAGGTTTTTAGAACATGCTAGATATAATAGCACGTGAGACTCTTAGACAAAGGATCAAGAGGATATCTCCTCTTTTGATGCTCAACTTCACATGAATCAACACACTCTTTTTATGGTGAAAATGAAAAAAGCTAGACAAGGAGATTATATGACAAATGAAGGACTAAACATGTCAATCTAATAAGATAACTTGAAAGATTAAAAGGCTGAAAAATAAAGTGCATAAATTTAAATAAACTCACACCCCAAAGATAAGGATAAAACGGTCAACAAGAAAAATAAATTAAGAACAAGGTAAAACAAAGTTGTGAATCCAAGAGTCTAGACCACCTTAGGTGGCTTCTTTCACAAAGATTGTGAAATTGTTACAAAGACCCTCTTACTATATTCACAATAATACAAGCAAATAAAGGAACTTAAAGCATACTACGGTTCAATGAAAAGGAACTAAATAATTGAACCATAAAGAAGAAAAATGCAAGGAATTTAAATGACAAGAAATAAAACTATAAGACTATACTAACAAGACATAAAAAGGAAATTAAAATGACAATAAAGGGGCAAGAAAATGAAATAAAAAAACTGCAAAAAAAAAAAAAAGCTAAAAATGATGCCTAAACTAGGAAGAATAGGAAGAGAAATGAACCTTCATAGAGATGACTCTGATACCAAATGATGCACTTCCTTGATCTTCTCCACCAAGGTCCTTCCTCAAGAAGATGGAGGATGGAAGGATAGGGATGGGAGAGGGGTTTTTATGTCACTTCTCTAAGGATAAGATAAGTCAAAAATTAACTTTGATGTTTACCACAAGGGAGAGGACCATTGATAAAAGCTTTTAAGGAAGACACTCCTCAAGAAAGAGGATTCTCAAGACACTCTACTAAGAAAGAAATGCTTAAAAAGAGTTTTCTATTCAATCATTTAAGTGTGAGCAATACAAGATAAGGGATGAGTATAAATAGCCCAATGGGAGAGCTTGGGTACACATTTCAAGGCAATGTGGGACTTGGACTTAATTAGGATTAAGACTAATTAACTCAAGTCTTAGGCCCTAAAAGTGGCACCTAACGCTAACCCCCAAAGGGGTGAAAATAGCTCATCCAAACAAGTGAGAAAAATGAGCCCAACACGCCTAAAAAGGATCTCACTCTAAGTCTACTCCTCTAAAATAACGAAAGACACCTCTACGTCTTATTTTAAAAGGAAATGATCGAAATACATGGCCCAAATGAAAATATAAGCTAATTAATATTTACAAGTGATAAAGATAGAGATTATGGTCTAAGATCTTCACTTCAATCAAGAGTTGAGGTCTTGTGAAATCTTTCTGGGTCATGTCTTCCTTTATCCTCCTAGCCATGAACCATTGGTATCAGATAGTCTATGTGAATCATAGGAAACAATGCAAGTTGTAACCAAACGTTTCAATGAATCAATAGAGGACATTGATTCATTTAAACGGTAGGATAATGGCCCAAGCTTTAACCAAGGATATCAATGGACCAAGGAGGCATGTTAGTTCATGTAATTGCAAAACCATAGGTCAAACATCAACCTACAACTCCATTAAACCAAAAAGAGTCATTGATTCAAGCCTATTTTCACTAAGCCATGTGAGACAAGTATTTGGAATAATTTAACTGTCATTAAGCAAACCTCTTGTTGCTTAGCGAAAATGCCTCAGACCATTTAGCGAAATGAATTTGGCTTAGTGAAATTTGGCTAGCCCAAGGCTGTAAATAGATGTCATTGGTGTTGGTTCCAAGGGGGAATCTAGAAGCGGAGTTGAATAGATTCACCAAATTATTTTTCAAAGATTTCTATTCAACAGTATTAGAGTATTTTAAAAAAAAATAGCCCCTTTTTGAAATTTTCAAAATCTACCTTCTTTTACAAAAATAGGTTTTCAAGAATTGAACCCTTAAGACAAAACACCAATTAATTTAATTCCTCCAATGATGATTTCAAATAAAATAGAAGAGAAACTTAACAAGAATTATATTTCAAGTGATTCAAAATCAAAAGGAAAGGATAGGAAGAATAAAAATCAAACCCATAAATATATGGGTCAAAATACAAATTAAAACACAAGCAAATGATGAACAAGAATTTGATCCGTAGCAAAAAAAATTAACAAATCAAATATAGCTGCAAAAACTCAGTTGTTAGTGCTCTAAAAATTCAATAAAGACAAAAATTAAAAGTATAAGGAAGAAAGAATTTGCACACTTATTTATACTAGTTTGGTCCAACTGGCCTACATCTAGTTTACAGTCTTAGCCTTCCGCTAATATGCTTTCCACTAAAATGTCAGTACATGCACACCACACATACAAGTTTTACTCCAGAAAGATTTAAACAACAAAAGAAAAAGCTTCATCTTGCACCCCATAAGAGTTTGCTACCGGTGACACCCTGTCACACCCCGCTGCAAAATTTTCCCACAATCTCAAGAACACCTCAAGAGGTTGGTAACCTTGTGCAAAAACACAAATAAGGGTACAGACCAATATCACCTGATGTGAAGAATACCCAAACAGAAATATTAAAACTCAATAGAGTCTCTTCCTTGAATCTTGAAATTGAAGCATTTTCAAAGCATAAAAAATGGGTATGAATCTTGGAGAGAATTCTTAGAAATCGTATAAGAGAAGCAAACACTTGATTGGACTAATCAAAAGTTGTAAAATCTGTTTTTACAATGCTTTTATATCAGTTTTGATGTGGCGTAATCGACTACCCACTTGATTACCTGATATCCTGCACAAAACTGGTCCAAATTACTTGTTCTCGGGAGTAATCAATTACTAAAATCAGGTAATCGATTACCATAGAGAGCATCAATTCCTATTCTAAAAAAGTCTCATAGGGTAATCGATTATCATTTTTAATTAATCGACTACCTTACTTAAAAATCCATTTTTGAAGCTTTTCCAGCATAACCCAGCCTATGTAATCTTTCCAAAACCATCCCTATAAACGTGTTTGGTACCATAAAATTCATTTAAGAGCAAAAATAAAGAGAGAAAAGAAAAACCAAAACTTCACCAAACTTCAATTTAGTTCCTTTGGTTCCAACACTTGGTGTACGTTGGAGATACACATTTTTCAGTGGAAGTTAGAGAGAGAAAGAGCTAAGAGGTGAAAGAGAGTCTAGTGAGAAAAGGAGAGGTTCTAAAGGAAGGAAGTTAGGAGGAAAAACTTCCAAGGAAGATTAAGGCTTCTAAGGTTCTGCACCACTCTTAATCAACATCTTATTAAGGTAAGGGAGGAGTGGGATTCATAAACTGTAGGAGGTGCTAGTCTTAATAAATTATATGTGTTTATCATTTTTGCTCAATTATTACTTTATTGATTGATTGATGTTTATTAATTTGATTGTTATTGCTTTCCCAATTTGGTTACTGTTGATGTCTATGAGTTAACGAGGAGTGTATTTTGAAAGAATGTTTATGAATAAATTTCATGTTTTCAAAATGGTAGAAAGGCAAGCTGAGTATGCTATGTGGTTGCAATTTAATCCAACCTTCCACATTAGAAAGGATGTCTTATAGTAATATTGTACTAATATTTTTGGTTAATATCAAATCTTTACAAGGTCAATTAATTAGTATAAATTCCTATTTGATGCTAATAGGAAGCTTTATTATTCTATGAATTATGATGTATGCACAAAGTTGTGATACTTGAATTATGGTTAAGAGTGTTTTGATTCAATATGAATATTATATAATCGGTGGTTGTTAAACTAGAATTCCTTGGAGAATGTGTTGAGAAGTTGAGAGGAGCACTTAGAAAAAAGTCTAGGTTTCCTAGTAGAGGTACTATGCAAATGCATGAGTATGATGTTTGGAAAGTCACAGTTAGGTACATTGTAAGATGAAAGGTGGGATTGGATATCCTTGGAATTTTTTTAAGTAAATGAGTATTCGAATGATTATTGTGTATACTTAGACTGAGAATGTTTCATTAGATGGATGACATTTTGGAAAGTCCATGTAGGTGTTGATTGGGATATTCATTTATTGAAAATTATTGACAATGCTTAGCATCTCATGATTGGTTGAGTATATCTTGCCTAGCCTTGACCGTGTGTGAAGAGCAGATAGTCGGTTGGCAATAAGCCGAATAATTATGATGGGCAAATAGCCCCGTTGGCAATAAGTTAAATAAGTATAGTGGGCAAATAGCCAGGGCAAATTGCCCAAACTCTCAAGTTGATTATCATACCAACTAGGATAAGATATACAATTATCAATCACTTCCTAAAACAAAATCCTCAATGGTTGGGATGAATCACCTTGGATTGGTCATGAATCTATACATAGAGTCAAGTAAGGTTGAGTTTAGTGTTGAGAAGAGTAAGATTATGATATATGATGAGATCATGTGGAACTGAGTCCTAGAATGAATCTTATGCCCTATGTGTTTAGTTTACTAAGATTAACATTTATGGTTTATAATTATCTCACTCCTCTGTGTATTTGTTCTATGTGTTTCCTTCCATATATGTTTTGGATATGAATAGAAGATGTGCTAGATCAACCTACTGTGATGGGGACTATCGAAGATTTCTTGTATGCATGATGTATTATGAAGGATGTTTCATATTAAGTTATTTTCGTTAGCTTTTTGTCAAAGGTCCATTACTATATCTTAGGTCTAATCGAGATAATGGTGATGAGTAACATACAATGAGAAACATTTTGTAAAAGAAAAGTTTTTGTAATATTGTTCTATCCTTACTTTAAGAAGATTATGGTTCTTTATATAAAAAATAAATTTTGAAAATTTCTCTTAATTGAGTAAAAGCCTTTGACAAATCTTCGTATTATCAAACCTAGTATTTGTGGCGCCTCACCCTATTCCTTTCCTCTCCATAAATCCATTGCCCTTCCAAGTGACCTTAGAAAGGATCCTTTGGGCAAGTGATCATCAAAGACCATATCAAGTGGTATCAGAGCCACTTTCTAAAGGTCATGTTCTTTCTCAAAAAATTTTACTTGTTTTTTTGTTTTTCTCTTTGCTCTCTTTATTTAAAGTCCTTCATTTTTTTTGTCATATTTATTTCCTTTATTTTCTAGTAGTATAGATTTTTATTCTTGCTATTAATGCGCTTTTGTTTCCTATCTATGCGCCTATGTTCCATTTAATTTGATGTAATTTTATTTGTCCCTTTCTTTGCATCTTATTTCCATGTTCAAGTTGCTTAGTTTTCCCTTGGTTTTTTATGTTAAAGTGTGCCTAAGAAGTTGTGACCATTAAACCCACATGATTGAGGATCTTTCTACATCATTGTGGTGATCAACTTTGGTCACTTTGTTGCATCTTTTTTTTTAGTCTCTTGCTGGAATTTTTGCTCTATTTTTAGGTGTGTTATTTTTTTCTTATTCTTGTGTTTTGTCAAATACTAGTCATGTTAGTTTCCTATTTTGTCTCATTTAAATTCCTTAGGTTTTAGCCTCTTAAAATTTTTAAAAAAAGCCTTCAAAAATATTTTGAATTGAGCTCCTAAGAGGTGAATCTCTTGTTGAGTCTCTTAAAACTTTTATGCTTTTAGTTCTAGTATAGTAATCTCTTTGTTGTTCTTAAATATTTGTTCAATTCAATCTTTATATACTTCTTGTTTTATGTTGAATTATTAGTAGCTTTCCACTTGGTTTACCTTCACTATTGGTGCCTCTTTATGGAATTTTAGCTTGGGTGAATTGTGTTAGTAATTTGAGCATTAAATTTACTTCAAAATTAGCTCTAAATCATTCCTTAAGCACCATTAGTTCAGTGGTATTTGGAACTACTAAGTTGTTTTACCTTTAGTTGCATGCATTGCTTGAAAATTGTGTGACCTTACTTTGTGTTTATTCACTCAAGCGTTATTATTTCAAGTATCCTCATTAAAATTTCAATTCAACAAGCTATTAGGTGCAGTAAAATGATTAGAAAAAGTAAAAAAAAAATATTAGAAACAGTTCAAGCTAAAAAAAAAAAGAAGATAAAGAACTCAAAAGAAAGACAATTTTGAAGTTGTGTACCTAATAGTAGAAACATTTGATATGAGGAACCAATTGTGATTCAAAAAAAAATTACTTGAGTAAGCTTTTTAGCTTTTGGTCACTTAAATTTTATTAAGTGTGCAACTATTGGTTTCATTTTTTTGTTTGAGTCTTCTTTCATCTCCACTCTTAGAGCTAATCTAGGAAAGTTATTTGTGTGCTACCTTCCTTTGTAAGCCCTATGTTTTCTTGCTTGTCTTATTTACTTCTTTGAGTTTGTCATTGTTTAATCTATCCACTTGGATTTGTGAACCTTGTTTTGTTATTCACCTTTGTTTTTTTTGTCTTATGTTGTATTCGGCCTTGGTAAGAAAAGCTTGGGAAAGGTGCCATACACAAGATTTTGGCAAGTCCAAACAAGAGGAAACAAGGGTAGCTTTCTTGGGGTGGGTTGATGCAACTCAAAAAGGCTTGATCAAAAGGAGCCAAACACCAACAAGCTTGGAGTGAAGACTTTGTTTTATTTTTTGTATTGTGTAAACTTAATTTTAGATTGGGAGTTTGAGTGCCCTTAAAACCCTTCCTTGGTTTGTAATAATTTTGGTTAATTTTAACTTAGTTCCTCGTTAATTAGGTAAAGAAGGGAGAAGTGATACACTTCCTTCAACACCTTAGGAGCACGATTAGAACTCTTTCTCTCTTACATTCTTGCACTTTTATTTTATTTTATTTTATTTTGAAAAAATGTGTAGAGGCTAAGAGTTCCAAAGACTCATCAAGCCACCTTAGGTGAGAAAATAAAAAAAAAAGAGAGGAGTGTTGCTTGAAAACAAAAGTTTTTGGCCTACCTTTTAGTTTTTAGCATCCAAGCACCATGACTTCCCACACACATTCTAGTGCATATAGTTGTTCATCAAGTAAGAGTGTCAACCAAAGAAAACTTTCTAAGGGAGACACTCTTGAAAACCTTAACTTAGAATTTAAGGAATGGATGGCTAAAGAATAAGAAAAGAGAGAAGAAAAAGAGAGAAAAAAAGAAGTAAAAGAAAAGGAAAAACAAAAAGAGAATGAAGAGTTAAAAAAAGAGATGTTGGAAATGAGAAAAGAGAAAAAAGAGTGAGAAGAGAGAAGGAAAAGAGAGATAAGAGAGGATGAAGAAAGGAGAAAAAGGAAAGAACTAGAAAGAAAAAGAGAAGAAGAGGCGAGATGGGAAGGAGAGTGATAGAAAAAAGAAAGGAATTCTTATAAGATCCCCATCTAGGCATTTTAGCTCTAGTGAATAAGAATACTATAGAAATCAACATAAGCATCACTCACATTCATCATACAATCATCATTCTCCTCAAGAGAACACAAATCATGCTAGGGAACCAAAGGTAGACCTACCCCATTTTCATGGTAGGGAAGATGTTAAAACTTACCTAGATTGGAAAGTCAAAGTGGAACAACTCTTCCAATGCTATGAAATAAGGGAAGAAAGGAAAGTACCTTTTGCCTCCCTTAGTTTTCAAGGTCCTGCTTTGCATTGGTGGGATGGATTAGTCAAGGATAAAGCCCGTAAACAAATTCCTGACATTCGCTACTGGAATGATTTAAAAACTTGTTTGCGAAGACGGCACATTCCTTCATTTTATGAGAGGGATCTTTTGGATAGACTTCAAAGACTTAGGCAACATAACCTAAGTATTGAAGAGTATAGACAAAAGATGGAGCTTCTCATACTAAGGTCTAATATCATTGAGGAACCCAATGCCACCCTTGCGAGGTTTTTGTGTGGATTAAGCTCTGACATTAGAGATAAGATAGAGCTTATTTCATACTCAAACCTTAATGAGTTGGTAGAACTTTGTGTAAGAGCTGAGAATCAACTCAAGAGAAAAAGATTTAAAAAAGATTCTCCCTTTTATCCGAAGAGAGACCAACTTAAGGGGAACTCTTTCAAGGGTTTTCTCAAAGAGGAAGCCAAGCACTTTCAAGATACAAAAGCACCTCATGTAGAGAGAAAATCCCCTAATACTAAGCCTACTAAGAGGCAAAGTAGTATCAAATGCTTCAAATGTCTTGGGAGAGGCCATATTTCCTCTCAATACCCTAACAAGAAAACCATGATCATGAGGGGACAAGACATTTGTAGTGAGAATAGCTCATCTTCCTCCTCTAGTGAGAGTGAGGAAGAAGGGGGACATACTTTTGAACAAGAATGTGAGGAAGCTTTTCCTTATGAGGGAGACCTCCTTATGGTTCAAAGGCTTCTTGGAAGCCAACTTTTAGAGCTTGGTTAGTCACAAAGAGAGAACATCTTCTATACAAGATGTAAAGTAAATGACAAAGTATGTTCTCTCCTTGTTGATAGTGGCTCCTGTTGTAACTGTTGTAGCTCTAGGTTGGTTGAAAAGCTAGCCTTGACTACCATGCCCCATCCCAAACCTTACAACTTGCAATGGCTCAATAAGCAAGGGGAGATGGTAGTCAATGAACAATTTATGGTTCCAATTTCCATAGGATCTTATAATGATGAGATTCTTTGTGACATAGTTCCTATGGAGGCTGGCCATATCCTGTTGGGGAGACCATGGTAATTGACAAGAAAGTCATTCACCATGGTCACTCCAACCAAATAATCCTCACCCATAATGAAAAGCGCTTCAAATTGTATCCTTTGTCACCTTCTCAAGTGGCTGAGGATCAACTTCTGATGAAAAAGAAAAAAGTTAAGGGAAAAAAAAACACAACAAGCTTCACCCTTAAAGCTTGAAAAGGGTAAAGAGAGAGAGTCGGAAGGTGATGCCCCTTCCAAAGGGAATATTAGTAAAAGAAACCTATTTGCTACTAAACGTGATTTAAAAGAAACTCTTTTGACTAACAAGCCCTTTTATCTCCTCTTTTGCAAAGAGGCATCATATCCTTCTCCCATTCTGGATTCTTCTGCTGAGAGCACTGCAACAACCCATGCACATGAGCACCTTCTTCAAGGGGTTCAAGATATTTTAAAGGAATTTGATGATATATTCCCTAATGATGTTCCAAAGGACTTCCCCCCATTAGGGGTATAGAACATCAAATTGATTTGGTGTTTGCCGCAAGTCTACCTAATAGACCTGCCTATAGGACAACCCCATGGAGACCCAAGAGATTGAGTCTCAAGTGAATGAACTGTGGGAGAAGGATTGGGTTCAAAAGAGCCTAAGCCCTTGTGTTGTGCCAGTCTTGTTGGTGCCCAAGAAGAATGGCCAATGGAGGATGTGTGTTGATTGTCGTGTAATCAACAACATCACCATCAAATATAGGCACCCAATCCCCTGTCTTGATGACATGTTGGATGAATTGCATGGGGAAAAATATTTTTAAAAATAGATCTTAGAAGTGGTTACCACCAAATAAGGATCAAAGAGGGTGATGAGTGGAAAACTGTTTTTAAGACTAAATTTGGTTTTTATGAGTGGTTGGTTATGCCCTTTGGGCTAACCAATGCCCCAAGCACATTCATGCGCTTAATGAATCATGTACTGAGGGATTGCCTTGGTAAATTTTGTGTAGTTTACTTTGATGACATTTTAGTTTACTCTAGGAACCTAGATGATCATTTATGACATCTAAGGCATGTTTTTTCTCTTCTTAGGAGTAATCATCTTTTTGGTAACTTAGAAAAATGCACCTTTTGTGTAGATAGTGTAGTTTTCCTAGGTTTTGTAGTTAGCACAAAAGGGGTCCATGTTGACCCCGAAAAGATAAAAGCTATTCAAGAATGGTCCACCCCAAAGATTGTGACAGAGATCAAAAGCTTTCATGGTCTCGCTGGATTTTATAGGCGCTTTGTGCCTAACTTCTCCACGCTCTTCGCATCAATAAATGATTTGGTGAAAAAGGAAGTTCCTTTCCTTTGGGGTGAGAAACAAGAAAAAGTCTTCCAACTAATTAAGCATAAACTGACCCAGGCACCAGTCTTGGCATTACCTGACTTTTCTAAAACATTTAAACTTGAATGTGATGCCTCTAGTGTAGGTATGGGAGTTGTCTTGTTGCAAGGAGGGCACCCCATTGTGTATTTTAGTGAAAAACTCAATGGTGCCCCCCTCAACTACCCCACCTATGATAAGGAGTTTTATGCTCTAATTAGGGCCCTTCAAACTTAGGAGCATTACCTTGCTCCTAAGGAGTTTTTCATTCATAGTGACCATGAGTCACTAAAATATTTGAGGGCTCAAGGTAAATTGAACAAAAGGCATGCAACGTGGGTGGAATATCTTGAATCTTTCCCTTATGTCATCAAGTATAAGAAAGGAAAACAAAATGTGGTGGCTTATGCTCTTTCTAGGCGCCATACCCTTTATTCATCCTTGAGTGCAAAAATCTTGGGATTTGATGACATTCGGGCTATGTATCCTTCTGACAAGGATTTCGGTCCCATCTTTGCTACCTCTGCATCTGCATTCTCATTAAAGGCCCATGATGGGTACTTTATCAGTGAGGGGCATCTCTACAAAGGGAGTAAGCTTTGTATACCCCAAGGATCAATTAGGAATTTACTCACAAAAGAGAGGCATGGGTGGGCTCATAGGGCATTTTGGGATTTCAAAAACCCTCCTGCTTTTACAAGAGAAATTCTTTTGGCCCCATATCGTAGAGATATCCATAGATATTGCTCTAGATGTATAGCTTGCTTGCAAGCAAAGCCTAAAACAATGTCTCATGGACTATACACACCTTTACCTGCTCCCTCTGCACCTTTAGAGGATATTAGCATGGATTTCATCTTTGGGCTCCCAAGAACCCAACGAGGTACAAACTCCAGATTTGTGGTGGTGGACCGATTTTAAAAAATGGCCCATTTTATTCCCTGCCACAAAGTGGATGATGCGAGAAACATCGCAAGACTTTTCTTTAAAGAGGTTGTCCGATTACATGGCATACCCTCTTCAATAGTGTCAAATAGGGATGTGAAGTTCCTTAGCCATTTTTGGAAAACTCTTTGGGCTAAGCTGGGAACTAAACTTCTTTTTTCCACTACCTGTCACCCTCAAACAGATGGGCAAACAGAAGTGGTGAATAGATCTTTATCCACTATGCTGAAGACTCTCCTTAAAGGCAACCATAAGTCTTGGGATGAGTACCTTCCCCACATTGAATTTGCTTATAACCGGGTGGTTCATAGAACCACCAAGCATTCTCCATTTGAGGTGGTCTATGGCTTTAATCCTCGTACTCCTCTAGATCTTTTACCTCTTCCTCTTTCTGTTGTTGTGCATAAAGAAGGAGAGGCAAAATCCATTTTTGTAAAACAATTATATGAGAAGGTTAAAGCTAACATAGAGCGCCAATCCTTGAAAGATGCTACTTTCGCCAATAGGGGGAGGAAAGAGGTCATCTTTGAAAAGGGCAACTGGGTATGGCTTCACTTGAGAAAGGATAGATTTCCTTCTCAAAGGAATTCCAAACTTAGCCCTAGAGGAGATGGACCTTTCCAAATCCTTGAGCGGATCGGTAATAATGCCTATGTTTTAGATCTGTCAGAGGATTATGGGGTAAGCACTAGTTTTAATGTTTCTTATTTGTCTCCATTTGTAGGTTCTGAAAATGATGAAGACCCCATGAATTTGAGGCCAAATCCTTTCCAAGGGGGAAAAGATGATGTGACCATGGCTAGCCAAGGACCTATCACTAGGGCCATGCCTAGAAGGATTGAAGAAAATCTAGCCCTTGCAGACAAAGGAAGACATCACCTCCTGTAGAGAGTGAAGATATTAGGCTAGGGACTTTAGTTAATAAAATGTAATTTTCCTTTATTTTAATTTTGAGGAGCATTAGGAATAATTTAGAGGGTGGATTTAGCTTTTTGGGTCTTTATGAAGGAAATAAGGGGTAGCCTTGATATCTACACCCCTCTTTTCCTACATAAACCCTCTAAGCTAATAAGAAGGAATCTTGACCCTTGGTTTGAGAAACTTGGGCACCAAGTTTGATGATTTAAGAAGGGAATTGTTTCTCAATCCTTCTCCCTTAGATCTCTCCTTTTAATTCTAGCCCTTCTTTTTTAGGTTATCTTGTTCAAGAGGTTAGCTACCTCTATAAATAGGAGCTCCTCCCCTCACTTGTATTTCTTACACTTGAATTTAATCCTAGAGACCATATTGGTTGTAAGGTTCTTACCTTTGAGTGTCCTACTTTCTCCTTTGTGAAAGCTTTTAAGAGTTATCAAGGGACCTCTCCTTTGTGGCCTCTTCCCTTTGGCTTATCAAACTTAGTATTTGTGGCGCCTCACCCCATTTCTTTCCTCTCCATAAATCTATTTCCCTTCCAAGTGACCTTAGAAAAGATCCTTTGGGCAAGTGATCATCAAAGACCACATCACTATGAGTGTTCACGGTGCAGTTTTGAGTCTAAAACTAGTCCGAAGCAAACTAAAAAAATAAGTGTAGTGTGGTTTGGGTCGGTTTTGATTAATTATAAAATCTGAATCAAACCAATATTTTGTTATTTGGTTTAGTTCAGTTTTTTGGTTTAAAATTTCTATTATTAAGTATTAAAAAAATATTGAAAAATATTATTTTCAAAATTGTATAAAAGTTTACTTTACTCACTCTCAAAAAATTTATATAGAAGTAATAGCCATTAAAGTATAAGCAATCAATTCATTTAAACATTATATTTTAGTGGTTGTCGTCAAATTGTATCCAATGAAATTAAATCAAATAGTTATTCTAAAATATTTATCCATTGACTAGTATATACTAATTAAAAATATTAATTAAAGATTAAGTCAAAATCTTATAAACTTAGAAAATAATGTATATCTCTTCTTGAGAATTTGCTAAAATAAATAAGATAAGCAGTTTGATTTTTCAACATCTTAAACTGCAAATCGAACAAAACTGTGTGGTTTGGAAATTACAAAAACCAAACCACCCCAAACTAAAGCGATTTTTTTGTTGTTTTCAATTTTTACAATTTGGTTTTCGGTTTGGTTCACTTTTGAACAGCCCTACAACCCGCAACGAAATACTTGTGTATCTACCTGCTTAAAACCATATGGCTATCCATGGGTATGCATAAATATTTTTTAAAAAAAATGAATTTTTTTACATTAAGTTTTATCAAATTAATAATTTATTTGTTAAAAAATATAGAAATAAAATTATACTAGTTTGTAGAAGATCAATTGGATCTAAAAATAGATTAATATAATATATACAAAATATTTAATATAAATACAATGTTCGTTTTACATTACCAACATTTTTATAAAAAATAATTTTATGAATTATGTACTTTTCATAAAAAAAAATAACATTGATAACAATAAAATTTGACAATTAATATTTTAAGTTGATTTATTTCACAAAAATATAATCATCTTCATATTAAATTTGTGTAGTGTCTTAATTTAACAGGTACATGTAGGTATGGGTACTATGATATCTATATCCATGCCCGTTAAGAAATGGATAGAAAAAACTTATACCCACAGGTGACGGGTACACATTTAATTTATTTGTGTGGGTATTCTTGTTACTTTTATCTGTAGGTATTTGCTGGACAAATCTTTTGTCATCCCTAGTTTGAGAGCTTAGTTTTCAGGATGAGTTCCCTAGGTTGTATGAGATTACTTTAGATAAGCAAATCTCGTTCGTAGACAAAAGGTAGGAGAGTCAAGTTGGAAATGGATCTGGAGAAGACAGTTATTCTTTTAGGAAGAAGAGATGTTAGAGGAGTTAGAGAAGAGGGTGAAGGATATATCAACAACATAAAAGGTACCTCATGGGTAGGTGTGGACCCTCAAGAGGTGAGACTTGTACTCTATTTATTTGGCTTACAAGTTTCTGTTGTTGGATTCGAGAGAAGACAAAAATGTGTGCTACAAGCATTTGTGGGTGAAAGGTGTACCTCCAAATTTTCAATTATTGGCTTTACAATTTGAGGCAAACATACTGTTAATGAGGAACAACCTATTCAAACGCAAAATTTTATCAAAAGGAAACGATGTCTGTGGGTTATGCAGTGGGTAAAAGGAAACATGTGTTCATCTATTCTTAACATATGTTGTGTCCTATGTTGGGAAGTTTTCTACACTACTCCTAGCATGTGTATCAGTCGTACATAGGATATAAATTAATCAGGTCATCTCCTTGACAATTTCAGAAACTCAATATTCTAAACTGAACTTGATATGAGAAAAAGTCAGTTTAATCAAGGATTGTAATATAAACAAAAGAAAATGTATTATAATAGTAAAGATATCGAGAGATTGCAATGGATAATATGAATAGATGTTGGGAGCTTGGTTTCCTGTTCAATTACTTGTAAACTACAAAATTGTTGTCTCCAGTTAATCTCAAAATTCTTTTTTCCACAAAAATTGATTCCTTAATGAGAGAACTTTAACTATAATAATCGTATTACTCATGCCTTGATTCAAAGATTAAAATAGTTAGATCATCAATTAAGGGAAAGAAGAAAGATGCATAAACACCATTTTATTCCTATATCCAATGTTTATATAGTGTTTTTCTCAAAATCCTTTACTCAAAATCATTTTCCAATTTTTTCAAGTAGATTAAACAAGTTAAAGGTTCATCAGACAAAAAACAAGCATTAAGAATAAAGAAGAACTCGAAATGAGCAATATGACATTTAATTAAATGATTCAATAGTTACACAATAGTTGATAGTACATCAATCTTCCAACTAAGGAAGATTTAGCTACTCATTGTCATGAGCAGCTCACGAAAGTAAGAAAATACAAGAAGATTTGAGAAGAAAATGAAGGATTTGAGCTTCATCTCTATTTTTGCTTCAACATATTCTTTGTTTCTCTACAAGTTTCTCTTTCCTTTATATTTGTTATAAGCCTTCTCTCTTTCATTTTCTTTTAATTTCATTGGCCACTTAAGATCTTCTTGCCCAATGACGTCTCTCACTTAACCGGAGTTCTTAAATTCATAATCCCGAGGTGAAGTTCGTTGGGCAACACTATCTCACTCAGTGACAACCTCAAAACTCTACTTCCAAACCTTGCACTACTTGTTGGACGTCTATGAGGTGCATGCCCGACTTCTTTGTTGGGTGCAAAGGACTCTTTGCTAAGACTTCTCTTGGATTTTTTATTTTCTATCAACAATTTTTCTATTTTTTTTCTCAGTGACAATGCCTCGTTGGGCGACCTTTTCTTTACTAGGCTGGTCCTAGAGCTCTTCGTTGGATGAGAAGGCTCTAAATGTTCTTCTCTTGACTTTTTTACGTTTCCAAAATCTAGTGTAAACCTGTCAAAATTCTAAAATTAGATATATTTTAATCCAAGATCAACTATAAGTATGCATGATATATTGTATTTTATATATTTACAACTAAAATGCATCCAAAACTAATGAAAAGTTAAGGAAATAAATAATTGGCAGATTTTTATCATTGAAACAATCATCAATCCGACAATTATCAACTACCTCAATAATTGGTTTCCACATCGCCAATGTCATAGATACACCGCCAATGGCCAACCCCAGATATTTGAAAGAGACCACCCCTACCTTAAAATTCAAAAAGCGTTCGATTCTCTCCAATCAGGTCTGCTTCACATTCACACCAAAGAGCTGACTTTTATGAAAATTTATTCCTCAATAGCGCTACAATTTACGAGTATTGAAATCCTTGTCAAACTCACATATTCCTTAATCCATTTTCGACCAAAACTCATTAGGTCCAAAATGTACCACAAAAGTTACCAATTAAAAGTCATAAGCTTTTTAAAATTTATACATACTCTTTTAAATTAAAGATCTTGGACAGAGTTAATTATTACTACAATAATGATTAATTTATACCATTATAATAGTTAAACAATATATATTATTTCAAACCCATTATTATACTTAGACCATATCTATGCAAGTGTTTGAGATCCACCTCTATTGTAAAATGATGTCAAAATTAACAAAAAAATAATTATTAGAATATACAATATTCCTTTTGTCAAAAAATAGTGTATTATTTAAAAAATATTTGTTTTAAAATAAATATTATATTTTTAACGAAATAATGATTATTTTTTATTAATATCTCTAATAATATTATTTTGATTTTTAATATAATATTAATATTAAAGTTAATTCTGTAAAATCATTACTCTAGCTTTTTTTATCATTTATTATTTTTTTTAGTCAAGTAGAATTTAAGGTCATGAAAGAATTATTTTAGTCAAAGTAATTTTTGAAGGTTGTATTTTTATACAATTTAGCCCATTAAGCAAGTGTTTTATATAACAATTTAATATAGTTTAAAATATAATTTAAATTGCGCTTTAAAGATTATCAAATTGTACAACAATAAAAATATTTAGAAAAAAAAAAATCAGATTTATCACTTTACAAACCTAGAATGATATTTCACTATTTTTTATACATATAAATCAAGGACCCTCAGTATATTAGAATTTAATATGTCGCCCTTAGCATTAATTAATTTTTTAAGAACATTAATTAAAGTTAATTAGAACTTTGTGTTTTTTTTTTTTAATCCGATCCTAATAGAAATTGAAAACTGTGTCAGAAAATTTACACAGTTTAGACATACTATATTCAAACGATTGATCTAGACTCCTTACACTCTCTATTATTATTATCAGTTCCAACAGGTGCCTTGCTTTAAAATTTAAATAGAAAAAATAAAAAGGGAAAAAAGAGAAACGTGAATTAAGCTCAAAATAGTGGGTATTATATTATTATATATTTTACATGCATAGATACCCTGCTCTCAAATAAGTCGGCAGGAACAAAGACAAACAGATCGCACAATCTTTAATTTTCACATTTGATAGCAATATATAACAGAAAAGAGGGGAATGGGATGTGACTAGTAAGTTAATTTTGGCCACGTTCAACTACAGTATCCAAAGCCGTTTATCGTAAGACCCCCCTACTTCACTTATATTCCAGGATCATGTTGTTCTCCGGAGCTAAACCAACACAAGCTCTCAGGATGTTTTCCAGCATAGCTCGCTGCTTTGACAGTGCATTCACCACCGGTGTACTCGGTGGAACCTGTAATTATACATTGTTGCCTTGTCATGGAATCTTTGAGAAATTTATATTTATACAAGATTTAATAAACTTACAAGAGGGGCCTTGGTCAGGTAACTGAGGATGGTCGCAACCGGGTGGAATGAATGAAACTTTCCCTGTTAACAACTCATTCAGTCTTAGAAAGCTGAACATAACAGATAGAATTTAGAATGACTAAGAAAGCAAATTAAACATATAACAGACCTCATGTTCAGCTTTAAACTGGATTCGAGTGCTAAGTTCAGCGAGAAGGACCAAGTCCAAGATAATAGGAGCAGCTAACAGGGAATCCTCACATGTGTTGTGCAGAACGATTGTGTTCTTTCCACCCATGAATATCTCTGAAGTGTACTCATCCATAGCCCTCTTGCTGTCCCCAACATAAGGTACATACTTGAAAACCAAAAAAGTTCCCCAAAGAGTCACATAAATAATCAAGTGAGAAATTGAAAGCTGGTGAAACGAAACTTACCTTAATAACAACAACATGGTCCGGATGCTCGCCGGGCTCATAGAGGATGGCATTGCTGTTGACCATATCATCAACTACATTGCTCTTGGAGATTTCCTTGGAGCGGAAGGTCTGAGGGGCAGAAAGATTCATTCCATCATTGTTTCCCAGATGGTTGTAACTCACTATAGATGTTGGCTGCCAATCATCATCCACACCAACACAATTAAAACATCAACTCTTCTTCATTTTTAGTCAATATATATAATACATTATTTTAATCCATGTTTAAGCATATAAACAACTTAACAAATCATACTTTTTCCTTTAACCTATAAAAATAGCACACGTGATACCACACTAGTGAGGAAAAAAACAAAGATATGATGTACCTTGATACCGGCCCCCACAAGGAAATCCACCAACACAGATTTCATTTTGGTCTGACCACTCTTGAAGTCATCTCCTCCAATCAAACTGTTCCTCTTGATGGCCAAATCAATCAGCCCTGATCATAACACAAACAAAGTTTACCAATTTATTTTTAAATTTAATAATCCACAGAAAAATAATTAATAATGAACCTGGAACAAAAGTGTTCTGAGGGCTTCCATTGATGAAAGGAACATTTTCCATAACACAAGCAATGGCATACAAGGTGGAAGGGGAAATCTCAGCTTCGTTCCTGTCCAAGGAAGCCAAGAGGTTTTCCATGGTGTCGTTTAATCCCACAACTACGTTGCTGTACCTCTCTGTGTTGGCTGTCCACAGGACAACCACCTTGTCAACCCTAGTGGTTTCCTTAAACTCCCTAAATTTTTATAACACATATAAGGGAACAGATTCTGAGTTTCAAACTGAGTAAGGTACTAGCTAATTAATAATATATTGTTAGATTAAGATTGGACCAACTTAATGTCTTTGATGATTTGCTGAACTTGTTCTTTCTTTGTGCCCTTGATAACGTTGTTGGCACGGTCTTCTTGGTTTGCCGCAATGAAATCAGGGTCATAGATTCCGGGGAGTGGAATCATGGATTCCATATAAGGCCTCAACTGTTTTTGCAGGTCTATATCAAACACCTTGGCCCTCACCATTGCGTCAGCCAAGTTAATGTTACTGATATCCCATCCCCCAAACACAACATCGTCAGGGTTTACCTACATAAATTAACAATCGTGTTTATTATGTAATTTAGAGAAAATAAGTATAACTAATTTAAGTTTTTTCTTGTTTTCGACTCGTTAGTAACCACGAGTTCATGTCCCTAATGTTCCACCCTGTGTGAATCCCACATCACATATTAGATGTGGGGCACCACACCGGCCATATATGTTTCACTAGTAGTTTCTAGTATACTTGCATGATTAAAACTTAAAAGTTTAATATTCGAGAAAAACCCACCCACCAGCAACTAATTCTTCATTCGTAATCATAACATATTTGGGTGTTTATTCTAAAAGTTAATTAGTATACATTATCATCCTCGTAAAAATCTTTCATCAAAGATAACTTTTTATTTATATAATTTTTAAAATATTAATTAGTAAAATTAATAAATTTATCATGAATAAAGAGTTTTGATTAAACATCAGTATAAATCTTAAATTTTAAAAATTTTTATACTTATAATATATACCAATTAAATTTTTATTTAATTATTGGAATATATTGATGACACCTTATGTTATATATGGTGATCTAATCGGCCGATCCTAATAATTATAACATATTTAGTATAATATTTAATCATAAGTTCTTCATTTAAAAATAATTGTATATTCTCTTCATTATTATGCTTCCTAAGTTAAGAGTTAATTATTTCAGTATTAACATATTAAAATAATTTTAGATAGTAATTTTAAAGTATTATTAAATTAATAATTATAAAATTCAACACTTTTAAGATACATGACAATATAAAAAATTACATCAAATCCAAAAAAATTAAACTCACGGGGATAAAAAAAATATATCATATGTGGGCCTTGTGTTTCACTTTCTTTTTTCCCTCAGAAAAAACATTGTACAATTGAACTCACGGGATAAAAAAAATAATTCACATGTGGGGCTAGATAAAAAGAAGAGATTCAAATATAATTTTCCATGCTTCTATTTTTCAATTGACCAATAATAATTTAATAATTAATAATATTTGTAGATCGAAATTTAAGTGTAATATCATAATTATTTTAATTTTTAATTTTTATGATAATTTAATAGTTATTTTTGAGAATAAATAAACATAATTAAAAATATAATTTTTTATATTATCATCCAACCATAAATTAGTATGTATTATAATTTGTGAACTTTTAAGATAATTGTCTTAAAAATATATATAAAAAAATAAGGATATTGACAATTTAAAAAGTTTTATATTGGCAATACATGTCTATTGAACTTTGTTTTTAATATTTTTTTTACCATTCAAAATATAATTACATCTCAAGTACCACTTTTTTTGACCTATAAAATTTTTTGAATGAAGAAATATGAAATTAAAAACAAAAAAAAGAGAAAATAAATGAAAGATATATAACGCCAATTTGATTCGGCAAAGAGATGGTAGTGTACCATTGGAAGCAGGCTCTTGAAGGGGGCATATATTTCCTCCCCTTGGAAAGACCCCACTCTGATAGCTGATGCCTGAGTCAGTGAGCCAAAGTAATTGGCTTGTTGAATCTTGTCCTTTGTTGCCCATGAGATACCCCTGACAAGTGAGAACCATATATAACATCAACATCATTACCATAGCCACAAATAATAATAATTAAACAGAAATCAAAATATGTAATCAGAATGAAACTAACTCTCTGTTAGCAATAACACCACCAGTGAGGGTTGAGCCATTGTTTCCACCCCATCCCACAAGCATTACCCTAACAAAGAAACCATATCAACAAAAGAGTAGAAGGAAAATACAAAAATAATTGCATTTAATATACAATAAAAGAAACTGGGAAATGATAACTAACCCTAGTTTAGGAACATGGGTGCTGGTTTTAAATTCATATTTCACAGTTTTGGGCTTAACGACCCACTGATAAGTGCCATTGTTGTTCTCGTGAACAAGTTCAGTGGTCTCATAGTTGTACACGGACTGAATCTCAGTCTCTGTGTACTTCACGTTAGGACTCTCAACCTTGAAACTCTCAATGAACATTTTTCTTGCTTGGAAGTTGAAACAAGAAAAAAAGAGAAGCGTTTAGAGGAGAAGAAGTAGGGTGGATGTGTGCACTTTAACGTACCCAAGCACACTCAATATATAGACGAACCGCCATTATGTGCTACTTCACGTGTCGGAAAATGAGTGGCTCTGATTCCCAGCCTCCTACAATAATTGTAAAAAAATTAATTATATATTCTCCATTTCAAAAAAAAAAAAAACGTCAATGTTATATTCTTCCAAATTTCAAAAAAAAAGAAGTGAAAAACTTATTCTCCCACGACGTATTATTAAGTTTTTTTTTAATACGTATTATTAAGATAGAGAAAATTTAATAATCTAGTATTTTACAAGTTTACACTATCTTGTGTGGAATTTATTTTACTTATAATATAATATTATTGAAACTGTAAAAAAAAATTATGTTGTCATGCGATCATATATGTACGTGTATGATAAATTTTTTTAATTTTATAATAATTAATTTAAATTTATATCTAATGTAAAGATCTTTTCATCTTTATACTAGCTAGTTTACTACTAATAAAAATAATATTACTCGTTAAAGATCGATACTAAATATAGGAAAAATAAAACTTTGGTTTTGATTAATACTTAATTCTTGTCTTTTTAGTAAATTTTTAAATATTTTATAAGCAAGATAAAATAATAAAATTTAATATTATTTTACATATTGAAATATTATTTTTACTCGATTTCAATAAAGCAATGATTAAGAACTTAAAAATATTTGGTTACAAGAATAACTTTAAAATATAATTTTTATTAAAAGTAAAATATTTAGAGTTTTTAATATTTTTTGTTGGAATATGTTAGTATTTATGCATTGTAATTTCTCACAAGTTTTTTTTGTTACTAAGTTTTAATCATGATATGTGAGCAATGGCTAATGAGGTCGTTTATATTTATATAAAAAAGTAAATAAAAAAATTATTTGATTTTATAATGTAAAATTTAAATATAGAAAACACTATTTCCTGAAACATACTATTTTCTTTATTTTTAAAATTTTTTATATTGATATATAGATCTTATTGTTTCAATTTAATAAACATCGAACATATAATTTAATTAACAATAAAATATATTTTCTTGCTTATGCGTTTAGTTTATTGTTTTTACTTTTCTTGTTTTGTTACTGTGATTCTTGTATTAATAGTTGTTAAGTAGCCACACCTTCTACTATTTGCTTTAAGTTCCCTTTTATAATAATACATTTTTGACTTATGAAAAAAATAATAAAATACATTTTTAACAATATTAAAAATTATCAATATTTTTTTTAAATATAATTATATATAATTCGTTTGATGATTTTAAAAAAACGTAGCATAAGGATGTCAGATACAATTTAATAAAAATATTTCACATTCTCATTAAATAATTTAATCTAATTTTGTAATAAATAAGTATAAAACATTATATATAGAATTGTTAATTGGTTTATGCACGAACTTAGTATTTATAAATTTTTTCTTAATTTCATAAGTTTTTATTTATTTTTAATTCCTTTAAGTTTACACATTCTTAATATTATTATTTTTATTCAATTTAGTTCTTATAAGTTTAATTTTTTTTTATTTTAGTCCATTTAAGATTTCAATTAGGTTATCTTTAGTAACAAAGTGTTTATTAATTACAATATTCTTCAGTTTCGTTCAACCCTCATAGAACTATTATGTGCAACAAATTCTCCCTTAAAGTGTTTAATATATTTGCATTATAGACTTAGAATGTATTTGATGGTTTAGCAAAGTTTTAATTAGAAAGATATAAACTTACATAAATTAAAAATAAAAAATAATTAAAAGACTCAAATTTAAAAAAAAATAAAAATTTATAAGAATTAAAATAAACATAAAAATCTTACAGAGACTAAAATTATAGAAAAAATTAAAATTAATAAGATTAAATTCATATTTAAGCCAATATAGTTTTTATTTAGAGTTTGATTTTGATACAAGATATATTATTTTTATAATTAATTTAAATATAAAAAATAATTTTAAAGTAAGTATTATAAATTACATTTTTATATGTCGATATCCATCATTACATGAGTGTAACAGTATCATTATTCAATTAAATTATTGTATATACCATCTTACTATAATAATTAATTAGTATCTTAAAATCCATAATTACCAACCATAAAAGTGCTTTTGAGATGATAATGGATGCACGTCTCAAGTTTAATGTAATTATATATATATTTTTTTTCTTCTTTTTTATAGATGTATCATCTCCTTCTAAAATCGTGAAATATTATACATAAATTTATTATACATGTACCCCTAAGTTTTATATAATATTACATATATACTTCTTTTTTTTGCATGCTATTATACATCAATCCTCTATATTTCTCAAACTTTACAACTGACACCTCTCTTACCTCCATTTTCGCATTGTTATGAAGCTTGAAAAAGAAATAATGCATTACACATTCACACGAAATAAAATGTAATAACGTAAAAATAAACAACAGTTTTTGTAGTTTGAAAAAGAGGAAGTACAATTATAATGAGTACGTAAAATAAAAAAAGTGTTTGTAGTTTAAAAAAAAGGTTTATATATAATTAAACTAAACTTGAGAGGTGCATCCGTAATTGCCTCATTTTTTTACTCAACTAGAATCCAATAATAAATTGAAATTATCATTTAATCACAAAATCCATAATACTTAGCCAGGACCAGCCATGATTAAGCCCGTGATAACACTATATTAATGTTCTAAGAGCACTTCTTAGATAAAGGATTATAATTTTCATTATGGGAAGGGTCGGGTTAACATGCAAGGCTAGCCAGAGTTTTTAAATAAATAAAACAATTGTAATTATATATACTAGTGAAAACATAAGCGTAGTTTGTTATCTCTGCGTATTTGCATTTCTATTTTGATATGATATAATAATTTTTGAAATTTTATTTTATATGTTTTATAATAACATATAGAATATAAATAATTTATTATGTCATTTTAGGTATAATATGATAAAATATATTTTGTTAATTTGTATATTTCTTTGTTTATGATAACATGATAGAAACATGTCATATCATTCACAATTATGACAGCATTGCAATGAATTTGGGGAAATAGGGAGAGGGAAGAATTTGAATAAAATTCAAAATGTTGTTTTGTCTATTTATTTTCTTTTTTATTAAAAATATTAATGATCGATCAAAGGTATAAATGTATTCACAAAACATATTTGTGAAAGTAAAATAAGTCATAAAATATTTAGATGAGTAAAACAGTCATAAAATATGGATACTAAAAGACTCTATTACCATTATATAATACTAGCAAAAACACAGGTGATGTCACGCCTATGTATTCGTATTTCTATTTTAATATGTTATAACAATTTTAGGGTTTTAATTTAATATATTTTGTAAATTTTATATTTTGAAATATATTTTTGTTAATTTTATATTTTTTTGTTTATGATAACATGATAAAAATATGTCAGATCATCACTAGATATATCAAATATGCAATGAATATGAAAAAATGGAAAGAAGAGAAAGTTTGAATAGAACTCAAAATATTGTCGCAACTGTGCATTTGCATGTTTATTAAGAATAATTATCATAAAATGTATACATATATTAATCATGTTTAAGAAAGATTGATAATCATGTTTAAGAAAGATTGATTTGTGATAAGATAGACATTGTAAAAATGTGCATATATTAATAGGGAGAAGTTATATTTGCGAAAGTGGGAACAGTCATAAAATATTTAGAAGATAAAACAGTCATAAAATGTGGACACCAAAAAATCATGTTCTCATTATATAATATATAGTAATATTTAGTATATAATATCATATATTATAAATTATAGATATAGTTGGATAATTATATATGCTAGATATAGTCGTCAAGTTTATGTTTGGGGGGTGAGAGGTTGTGAGTTCAAGTTCCTCTTATGCCAAAATAATTTATTTTTTAATTTTAAAATAGGTTTAAGGCTATAATAGATATTTTGAAAAGTAGACGTCAAAAGGGAGTATTCTTTTTACTAATAGTATGGATAATATAAAATATAATATCATAGATTATTGATTATATATATATATATATTATACAAAGTAGGTCAATTAAGTATGTTGGATATAATGTTTTAAAGTAATTTTGTTCTTAAAGTTATAAGGTTGATTTAATGGTAAAGTTTACATTTGGTGGGGGAGAGATTGTGAGTTTGAATCCCTCCTACTAAAATAGTTCATTTTTTAATTTTCAAATGGGAATAAGGATAAAATACGTATTTTGAAAAGTGGATATCAAAGAGGAAATTTCTTTATTAATAGTATAGATATATAATATATAATATAAAATATGAGTTTAATTGGTATACACTGTCAGTGTAAAAAATTTTATACTGACGTTTAATCACAACCTTCATTCATGATAAGTTTGTTGACTTTGTTACTTAGTATTTTAAAAGTCACATAAATGAAAAGTTATGATTGAACGTTAGTGTAAAAGTTTTTCACACACTAACAGTGTATACCAATTAAACTCATATAATATTATAGTTTATTAATTATACATATAGATTATAAATAGTAGGGCAATTAAGTATGTTGGATATAAATATTTTAAAGTAATAATTTTCCTAAAGTTATAAGGTTGATCTAGTGGCAAATTTTACATTTGGTGAGGGAGAAATTATGAGTTTGAATCCCTCCTATGACAAAATAATTTATTTTTTAATTTTCAAATAGGTATAAAAGAAAAATAAATATTTTGAAAATTGGACATCAAAAGGGGAAATTCCCTTTATTGATAGCATAAATATATATAAATCAATGAAGATATATGTTTTTTACATTTTTTATTGTTATAAATATTGGAGACAATAAAAGAGATGGAAGTTAAATTCTTCATTTTTATTAGCAAAAACACAGGCACAACACGCATTTCTATTTTGATATGTTATAATAAATTTAGAATTTTAATTTAATATATTTTGTAATAACATGATAGAATATAAATAATTCACAATACCATTTTTGCGTATAACATGATAGAATATATTTTATTCATTTTTATATTTATTTGTTTATGATAATATGATAGAAGCATGTCAAACCATCAACGAATATGACAGACTTGCAATGAATTTAAGAAAACGGGGAGAGAAAAGAATTTTAATAAAATTAAAAATATTATTTTTCTTGTGTATTTGCATTTTTATTAAAAATATTAATGATCAAAAGTATATATCTATTAAAAACTTATATTTGTGAAAGTGAGAGAAGTCATAAAATGTAAACACTAAAATGTCATATTTTCATTATATAATATAATATAATAATATATAATATAAAATATAATGTTATAGATTATTGATTATACATATAAATTATATATAGTAGGAAAATTAAGTAGGACATAAATGTTTTAAAGTAATTTTTTTCTTAAGGTCATAAGGTTGATCTAGTGGCAAAGTTCATATTTGGTGAGAGAGAGTGTGTGGTTTTGAATCTCTCATATTACAAAATAGTTTATTTTTTAATTTTCAAATATGTATAAGGGTAGAATAGGTATTTTGAAATGTTGACATCAAAAGGGAGAATTTCCTTTATTAATAGTATAGATAATATAAAATATAATATTATCGATTATTGATTATACATATAGATTATAGATAGTATGACAATTAAGTGTCTTGGATATAAATGTTTTAAAGTAATTTTGTTGTTAAGGTTATAAGGTTCCTCTAGTGGCAAAATTTACATTTGGCGAGGGAAAGTTTGTGAGTTTCAATCCCTCATATGACAAAATAGTTTATTTTTTAATTTTCAAATAAGTATAAGGGTAAAATAAATATTTTGAAAAGTGAACATTAAAAAGGGAATTCTCTTTATTAATAGTATAGATAATATAAAATATAATATTATAAATTATTAATAATAGGGTAATTAAGTATATTTGATATAAATATTTTAAAATAATTTTGTTGCTAAAGTTATAAGGTTTATCTTATGGCAAACATATAATAATGGAGAGTTTGTAGGTTTGAAAATCTCTCTGATAACGAAATAATCTATTTTTTAATTTTTAAATAGGCATGAGAGTAGAATATATATTTTAAAAAATATAAATTTATAAGAGATCCCTTTATTAATAATATACATAACTAAAAAATTCAAATTATCTTTTTATTTTAAAAATTGAGGGTTTTTAAAACATGAGTTAGAAATCAATTTTATTCTACTTTAACCAAATATCTTTCCGCTTTAAAAATCCTAATAAAAACCAAACAACCAACAGCTCACAAACCAATCCCAAGACTTCTTAAATATTTGAATAAACTTAAAATTACTTCTTCTTCTTTTTTTACATTAAATACAACGTCAGTCTCCCAAGTTCCAACCTATTAATTTCGCTCGCAGAGTTGCGACGCATGCTGCTCCTAGCTCAATGGAAATTTTGCATGCATAATAAATTAACAAAGATCTCCTACTAAATAATATAGCATTTTCTCATATGAGAACATAGCGTAGTAAGACTACATCAACCTATTAGTTAAAGATAAAATTATTTACAACTTCAACTCAAAAAAGTAATTGTTTACGATAAAAGCATATTTAATATAAACTTTACAGATATGTGAAAAGAAAAAAAATGTCTATGTTTACGGAATTTATATTAATGAACAACATAATAATCTATTATTTTTATGTTTTAAGTTTTTAAAATAAAAATACAAAATTACTTAAAGTTGTTTTCTCTTTTTAATTTTTAAAAACTATAAAATCAAAATCATTTTTGAAAAAAAAATGAAAAATACTAAAAAACAGTTTTATAAACCTTCAATAAAATAATTGGTTACTCTTTGAGTAGTCGATATCTTCTCTTTTTAAGTTTATAAAAATATACAGAGAGTTAATTATGGTGAAAATTAGTTGCTTATTACAAGTGTATATATAGTGAATAAGATTAAAATAAAATAAAAATGTGATTTTAATTTATTAATTTTTTTTCATGTTTATGTATGAGTCTGCATTTAAAGTTTATTTTTTATTATTAATTTCTTTCTAAAAGAAGATATTAAACTATTAATTACATATTTAAGAGATAATTTTAAAGTATTTGTCAATCATATTATTAATAAGTTTTCTTTTCTTATTTACATATAAAAGTACTTTCTGTATCTCTTTCTATGTATTCATGAATTTATTCATCTATCTATAATTTTATATATAGAGATAATTATGAATGCACCCCTCAGGTTTAGTGAAATTATAGATACACCTCTCTTTTTTTTTTACATTACACATAACTCCCTTATTTTTATGTATTCATTATAGATGTATCCTTTGTACATTTAAAAGTCTTATACTAACACCTCTCTCAAACCTTACACTAACACTCCTTAGAGGATACAAAAGTAATATTTAAAAAAGCAGAGCATGCATATGTAATTACATTAAACCTTAGATGCATTCGTAATTATCTTATATATATATATATTAAAGACAATTCAGGTGAGAAAAAAGAGTTACGGTGAGAAATGAAAAAACATGATAATAATCATAGGATTTCAATAAATAGTTTAGATTGAATTGTTCATTAAACAAGTTCATGTGATTTTCTCACACACGTAGAGATACCTCCCCCAAAAACGCTTAATGTGTCACTTTCTTGTCACCCTCATGGAATCCTCTAAAAGAGGTCACCACCACTTGAGTCGTCAAAACATATTCAAACTCATAGGCCAACCTAACCCACCATGAATACAGGGCAGACCCCAAAAAAAAAAAAAAGGAAAATGAGTCGGGTTAGTCTGTATTTAACCCATTAAACATTTATTATTGTAATATTTTACTATTTTACTAAACATTTATTGTTCAATCCACCAAACATTTATTATTTAAATTATATTATATAATCAAATAGAAAATATTTTTCTTAATTTAAAATAAAGACTTAACTAAATAATCAATTTTAAAATTTTAAATAATCTTAATTTTAAAAATAAATTTGTGGTGGGTTGGTAAGTTGGCTCATGTAACCCAACAACCCATAGTAGGTGGGTCGGGCTAACAAGTTGAATAAGAAAGTTTAAACGAGGCAGGTTGGATTAACTCGTTTTTCTGGTAGGCTGACCCATATGAGCGGGGCCAATCCGTTTTGATAGCTCTAGCCACAACCCTCATTCCACCATCGCCACCACCACCGTTCATATTACTACCACCATCACCGTCAATACTACTACCACCATCACTGTCGGTATTGCTACCACCACCACTGTTGAGAACGGTGATGACAGTGATAACAGCGGTGACAGTGGGGTGATAGAGACCTTGTAGAGGATTCCATGGGTGACAAGAGAGTAGTCGCCACCACCGTCATCCCCCATCGTCGGTATCATCACCACTAGCACCATTATCAATGGTGTTAATAATTGAATTAATTAGCTTTTAATAATTTAATTTAATAACAAAGGTTGCTTATATCGTAGAAATTCCAACAAATCTACTATTTGATGAAGTAATAAAGCCTATTTAAGGTGAGTAAAATAAATGATCCATTTATTCACTGTCGAATTATATTTGGGTGGTATCGACAATGATGGTGGTGGAGTAAGGGTGATGACGACCTTTTAGAGGATTTTGCAATGGTGATAAGAGAGCGACACGTTAAGCATTTGTAGGGGGTCTCTATGTGTGTATGACAACCACAAAAAATTGTTTAATTAACAACTCAATCTAAATCATTTATTGAAATCTGACTTTTATTATTATGTTTTCTCATTCTCACCGTAACATTTTTTTCCATGTGAGCACCCTTTATCTCATCTAAACCCCTATATATATATATATATATATAAATAAAGGAGCAATTCACTTACTACAAGAGTAATTAAGTTTAAGGAATTTACTCTTCATCCTAAGCATTCATTTTCTAAAAATCTAATTATTGAAATGAGTAACTCATTTTAACCATTTGATTTCAAGAAAATAATTTGCTAGCATGAAAAGTAGAGTTGTTAAACTTATTCTTTGAATAAGTAGATTCATTCTTTCTCTCTTTTTTTCTCTATCTCTTTATCTATCTATCTATCTATATATATATATATATATATATATATATATATATATATATATATATATATATATATATTTTTTTTTTTGTAGTTTTTAATAAATTTTCACATTATTTTAAATAGTGTAAAAAACTAATCTATATGTGCATTGTCCTACAATAAGGATGTTTACTTGTTTTGATCTATCTAATAAGCTTGATAATCCAAACCAAACAAATTAAACGGTTCATTTTTTTCTTTTTAAGCCATAATTGAAATTACCAATTAAGACTTAGTTTTGTTCGGTTCGCTTTATAAATTTGGGATTTCAAAATCTAAACCAAAACAAGAAAAACCAATCAAATATATTTATATATTTTTCAATTGTTACTTACTAGTTGTTGAACTATCAAAATGTTATTTTGTACACATATTAATAAACTATTAAATGTATCATTTTATTTAGTTGAATATTTAAGTGCTTATGTTTATGGATTTTGTTAATTTAGTATATGTTATACACTTTAGTGTTTTGAGATAAAATTATTAATTTGGTCAATTTGACTTAGTTTTGTATATATTAAACACTTGTGTTCTTTAATTTATTTTTAGGAAGGATAAAATTATTATTTTTTAAATATATTTTTATTAAATTTTTTGTGAAATAAAACGGAATTAACCCCATAACTATTGATTTTGGATAATAAGAAAAGAAATAAATTTAAACTAAATACAATAATGTTTTAATTCAATTAAATATTTTTAATTTATACGTAATAACTTTTTAAATATGAAAAGACATAGCAATGAAAGATCAAGTTGGACTCTTTGACAAAAACTTAAACAATATATCATAATTATTTTTTTTTCATTTAATAGATTTAAGTTTAGATTATCTCAAACCACTTTTAAGGTTTTGTTTAATGTGGGCTAAGAAAATGGATGTCATATTTTGAGACAATTTACATTTCTCAAAGTCTATCACATTCAACTGAATCACATCCAAAAATGATAAGTCCCAAAAACAATAAGTTCTATTTTAAGAATATTTATGTGAAAAATAATTTACTATCTAATTCTCAACCAACTTTTTAAAAATAATGTTATATTAAATAGAATAATAAACTATTATATTAAATAAAAATTTAATAAATGATTTTTTTGGTTTTTCATCACCAAACAAATTTAATTTAATTTTTTTAACTTTATATGACGTAAAATAAAATAATTAAAAACTTGTACTCATTATTTATTTAATTTTTTTTATACGTATTCCTAGGGTTATTTCCGGAAAGAAGAGAAGGAACAGTGGAACTTGGTGGAGGTCCAAAAGTGTCATCTTCCAAGTTCCTTTCACTCACGCCCATATTAAGGTTCAACCACGTGTCCCTAGGACACTTGTCAGACGCGGACCCACCAACACTATGCGAGCGTGTACACACGCAACTCTAATGGAGCGTGGACTAGAGTAGTCCAAAATACATGTTAGTATGTTACTCATTCCCCTCACCAGTCGCGCTCACGCTTTTGTCTCCCTCTATCTAACCTTCCACATTCTTCCTTTTACTCCGCGACACTTGGCCACTCCATTCTGCTGCCACCACTACATACACTTTTCTTTCATTTCAACAATTATTTTTTCAAAAAACGGATTATCTCCACAATATTTTTTATAAAAAAAAATAACTCACTATTTCGTACACAAATTTTCCTTTTTTTCTTTCTTTACTCATTAATTAACTCATTGTCAACTATTTTCTTTCTTAAAACTTCTTTTTCGTGATGGATGAAAAGCACGTTACTTCTTTCCAAACGTTTGTTATCACTTATATGATTTTATCTTACAAGTTTTTAGGTTTATTTTAAATAAATTTTATGTTTTCTTTATGAAAAAAATTATGTTTGTGATAACACCAAATTATATTAACCTCAAAGGGCACAAAGAATAAGGGATGAAAGAAAATTGCATAATTTTTATTCAGCCTTTTAGGAAAACAAACAAAATCTTATCTAGAATATGCAAATGTGGGTACAATTACAAGAAAATACATAGATTATTTCATTTTCCATCTACCCTAGTCTTATTTAACACCTACTTTTTTTTTAAATACCTATTTTACACCTCTAACTCTAAAATTTTCTTTAAATTCTATTTTTCTCACTCTTCTCTCCGCCACCTCTCTCTTTACCACTTACTCTCTTCTTCCCCTTCCTACTTTCTCACCCTCTCCCACCATTCACACCTCCTCCCTAGCATTCATGTCTCCTCCCACCATTCTCGCCTCCTCCCCACCACTGATGACGTCGCTACACCGCCACCCAACACTACCACCCAGCCACCGTAGTAAGGGTTGACTTTAATTTTTTTTTATTTCTCCAATGCTATCTCAACAAAGAAGTAAACAAATTTTGAAATTTTTTACTTCTCTAACAAGATACTGCCAAAGAAGCTTCTAGTTTATTTGTTTTTAGTTTAGGATTTACATTTTGTTGCTTCTGTTTTTTATTACATTTTTAGTTTAGGTGTACACTTTTTTATTTTACATTATATATTTTTTATATTATATACTAATATAAAAATGGCTATTTTTATTTTACATTATATTATATACTAAATTACTGTTTTTTATTTGACATTGTTATATTATATACATTAATTAGTAGTGCAATAAATAAATAATGAGTGTTGATGAAATTTGAACTTTTATCCCAATTATAAGTGAAATAAAAAATTACTAAAGTCAAACTTTAAATTTGATTAAAAAAGTATCTAAGATTGTTTAATGTATTATTCTTAGAAATTATAAATTGATAATAAATATTTAAAATTGAAACATGAAATTTTAAATTTGAAATTTTAACTTTTAGAAATTAGAAATGGAGAGAAATATGTTATAATAATATTTAAAATTAAAACATGAAATTTTAACTCTTATAAATTGATAGAAATATGTTATAATAAATATTTAAAATTGAAATATTTAAAATTTTGAAACTTGAAAATTTAAATTTGAAATTTTAACGTTGAAACTTTAAATTTGAAATTTATACCAATAATTAAAACAATATTTATTTTAGTGTTTAAATTAAAACTTTCAAATTAAAACAATATTTTTAAATTTCAAAATTAAAATTTGAAATAAATATTATTTTAAGCAACAGAAAAAATGTCATGTCAATTGATGTCACTTCGTCCATTCCATCCTAGTGAAGATACATATGACGATCTAGCCAATTCATTAAATGTTAAATTTGTGTTCGAGGACCTCTTTGATGTTTACGAACTTGCAGCGTACACTTTTTGATTAATAGTTGTAACATATTTTCATTATGGTCTTTCAAGGTAAGAAGAATGTTCTACGTTTTGACCATGTTTTTTTGTCAAATCATGAAGTAATATTTTCTTCTCATCTACCAAACAATCGACATATGGATGACCAACTAATATTTCCACCAATGGATGATTGTGAAACCTATATACTACCTTCAACCTTCACTCATGTTGATTCTTTAGAGGTCATCCTCTTAATCTGAATGAACAATTGTGATCCTCATTGTTTTACGAGCATAGTCATCATAGTCTTTGTACAGTTTATATTGCCACTTTGCCACACCCTAAATCTAGAAATATCTTATCGTTGATTGTCTCACATAAAAAAAACCAGTTCAATGAATAATAGTTTTCAAATATTTTACTTGATGATTAAATAAAATTAAAGTAACACAAATATTGATTCGATTTGTACTCCTGTGTTGCTGGATGCATTCGTAAAATCAATAGCATTCTGAAAAATTTGTTGTCCTTGATCAATGTATAGTTGTTGAACATCATTTAAATTTAAATCGTTGTCTTCCATATTTACTTCATTGGAATTATTTCTAAAAAAATCCATCAAAATCTGCAACAATAATTTAAAATTGAATTCAACTTAAAATATTTAAAATTTATGTACAAAATTTAATGAAAATTTAATTTTGATTTATGTACAAAATAACATTTAATAAAAATTTATGTACACAATCTAATAAAAAAGTTAATTTAAATATTTTTAACAATAAATAATTCAATTAATTCAAAAAACTATATTAACCAAAAAAATTTGAACATAAAAATTATTTTGGATATATAATAATAGTCATGCTGGTTAGAATACAATATTTTTTATGAAGTAAAAAAATTTTACAAATATAAATTAATTTTACATAATTTATATTAGTACTACAATGTTAAAATACAATTTATATGAATTAATTTTATATAATTTAATACAATTTTTAAATATAGATAATGTAAGTTAAAATACAATATTTTTTATCAAGGAAAAAATTTATAAATATGAATTAATTTTATATGATTTATATTATTAATGTAATATTAAAATAAAACTTATATGAATTAATTTTATATAAATTATATTATTAACGTAAGTTATAATACAATTTTAAAATACAGATGTTGTATTATTAATGTCACATAGATATTGTAAGTTACAATACAATATTTTTTATCAAGTAAAAAGTTTTTTTTGTAAATATGAATTACTTCATATGATTTATATTATTATTGAAATATTAAAATACAATTTATATGAATTAATTTTATATAACTTATATTCTTAATGTAAGTTATAATGAATTTTTAAAATACAGATATTATATTATTAATACTATATATATATAGATATGATAAGTTACAATACAATATTTTTTATCAAGTAAAAAAAAAATTTGTAAATATGAATTAATTTTATTTAATTTATATCATTAACTAAATTTTTAAAAAGGTATATATATTATTATCTCGATTTGTATTTATAATATTCATAACAAACTGATATTTATATAATTTATTTTATTAACTAAATTTTTAGAAAGGTATATATATATATATGCTTTGTAACAAGAAAAATCACATATAAATCATTAACATAACATAAAATATTAGCCGTTTAAAATTATATTTTTATTATACTTAAATACATCATGAAAAGATAAACTTACTTGAAAAAGAGATGCTAAATAAATCTTTGAGAAACAAAGTAAGTACATATAATAATAGAGAAGAATAAAACAAGAAGGGGAATAACCAACCATGAACAAATATAATATAAAATGTTTGCTTTTATAGACATAAAGTAAGGGTATATTAGTAATTTTTAAAATTTTATTTTATGATATTTAAAATTTGAGTAATAAATTATTTTCAATAAATTAAATCAATTTAATATACTTTAAAAGATAATAATTAATTTTAATAATCCTATATATTCAATAATTCAATAAAATTTATTATATATTCAATAATTCAATATAATTTTATACATTAAATAAATTTAATATACTTTAACAGATAATAACTAGTTTTAATAATTCTATATATTCAATAATAAATTTATTATAAAAATTTATTAAATAACTTCAATTATTTAAATAGATATATAATTTATATAAATTTAATATTGAATAACTTATTTAATAATCAAGTTTAAAATTTAAAATTATAAAACCAATTAAAACATGCAACCAATTAAAAAATTATAAAACCTAACATGCAAATTTTAACATGCATGCAAATTTTAACCCTAACGTTATCAAATACATTAAACTTTGCATTTTTTTTCTACCTTACATGCAACAAATAAGAACAATGAAACTTTTCATTACATTTTAATTTGTGCATTCAATATGAACCAACTCCCATGCAAGCAACCCAAATGAGTCAATTGACCGCAGTCAACACCTCCCATGCAACCAATGGGCCGCCAATCAACAACCTCTCGTGCATCATCCAATGGAGGTGGTGGGTTTTTGCTTCTCCAGTTGTGCACTGTCGAAGAAGCAAAAGAATTGCAATTTTTTTACTCTCCGGCAGTGCATCGCCGGAGAGTAAAAAAACAAATGGTATAGTGGTATTTTCCCCACCAATAGGTGAAAAATGAAAAAGGAGTAGGTGTTAAATCAAAAACTTAAATACAACACACGAACTGAGCCCAAAGCTCCCTTTAAACAAACAACATAAGAGAGAAATGACTAACAACACCCCTCTTTAGATGAAACCTTGTCCTTAAGGTGTTGCGCTATGTGGTTGACTAGGAGAAGGTCATCAACAGAGGCACAAATTGTACTTGTTGGTAACGACTAAAATTCGTTCCTGTGCATACCCAACGACTGAGGGGCGTTTCGTGTTTTATACGTGTTACTAGTTGTAGCATTGCGTGAGTGACTTCCCAAAGGAGCGTCTAGGAAGAGCGGTTTTTTCGCTACCAAAGGACTTGTGTTAGGCACATCATTAGCTGTATCAGGAGCAGCAATGGCTTTTGAATTCAATGGCATAGATAGTGAGATAGGGGGACACTTGGACGACTGAGAAGAACCGTGCGAAAAAAAAGGGAATAAGTGTGTAGTTGTTGGTTTTTAGAGGTTAGATACATTATTTTCAGTTGGGGAAGAAATACAGTTCATGTTCAATGTTGGGGTTGTGTCCGAGAGTTTGTGAAGTAGCAATGCTTGGTTCTAGGGTGGTTTTGGGCCATTGTAATGATGGAAGAGGCACACATGCAACACAGGGTGGATGTCAGTGGTGGCAAGGAGAGCCAGTTCATAAGCAACCTTGCCCACATGTTACATTATCTCATATGGTCCAAAATATTGTTTCACTAGTTTCGGTGAGGAACGGTACGCGATGGAACATTGGCAGTAGTGCGTCAGTTAGAGCTAGACAAAGTCACCAACTTGAAAGGTAAAATGTAAATGCTTCTTATTAGCTTGGGTGACCATACTTTGGCGAGTGACTTTGAGGTTTTTCTTTAAACTTCATAAAATGATGTGTCTCTATTATAGGGTAGTGGCAATACTCTCAGAAGAGGAGGAACCCGAGACGTAGTCTGAGAGTGTCGACGGTGGGTAACCATAGAGGGCTTGAAAAGAGGTCATCTTGATGGCTGAGTGGTAAGATGTGTTGAACCATAGCTCAGCAAGATGGAGATGTTTAAACCATTGATGTGGTGCTCACTATAAAAATAGTACAAATAGGCTTTAAGGCTCTAGTTCACGACCTTTTTTTAGCCGTCAATTTCAGGATGGTAAGTAGTGTCATACTGAAGTTTAGTGCCTTGTAGTTTAGAAGTTCTTTCCAAAATGTGCTCATGAATACTATACCTCTATCTAAGGTGATAGTTTTGTGGGTGCCATGAAAGCGAAAAATCTCAACTGCAAAGTGGTTAACGAGCTCGAGGGTGGTGAAATGCTTCAAGAGGGCTACAAAATACATGAACTTGTTGAGGTGATCACATACAACCCAGATGACAGTGTGGCCGAACGAGACCGACAAGTTTATAACAAAATCAATAGTAATGTTCTCCCGTACTTTCTTTGGAATAGGAAATGGTTGTAGAAAGCCATTTTTCTTTGTTGGATCTGATTTGTTTTGCTGAAAAACTAAGCATGCCTTAACAAATGCTTTTGTTTCTTTGTACAAGTCAGGCCACTAGAATGAAGCAATAAGCGGACTAGAGTAGGTTTAAACCCTGAGTGTCTAGCCAACGACGTGGTATGGAATTCTTGGATTAAAGAAGATCGCCACCTAGCAATTGGAGGAATAAAAATGCGGCATTAATCAATAAGAGGACATCTTGGATCATGGCATCTGAAGAGGTAGCGCCAGCTCTAGTGTACTCCTGCAAAGTGTTTTGGCCTTCTAGGGTAGTGATGTATCTGTGTAAGGATTGCAGCAAAGAATGAACAACAACGAATATCAAAGTGAACAAAAAAGAATGGTCTTCCTCTCTGCAAGACAAAGCATCCTTAACTTTGTTATTTTTCCAGGTTTTTAACGAATGTCAAAGCTATAACCTTGCATCTTGTATGTTAATTTTTGCTATTTTGGGGTTTGAATGGACTGGGAGAGTAAACTTTTTAAGCTCTGTTGATCTGTAAAAATGAAAAATTTTCTCCCTATAAGATATTAATACCATTTCTTTATAGATTTTGTGACAACAAAGAGTTCCCGAACATAAGTGGAAGTTTCCTGTTTTCGGGGGCCATGCGTTTGCTAAAGTAGGCTACGTGATGACTATTTTGCATAAGCATTGCACCTATAGTTGTGACCCAAGCATCTGTTTCAATACAGAAGTCCTCCTGGAAGTTGGGAAGAGACAAAATGCATAAATAGAATCAACCACCGTTTGATGAATTGTGGTGTATTGTTTGATGAATTTACGATAGAATTTGGCAAGTCCTAAGAACCTTCTGAATTGCGTGAGTGAGCGTGCCTCTGGCTAATGTAGGACAACTTGCAATTTATCAGAATTAGGGGAAACAATGCTAATGGAAATAATGTGGCCCAAATAGTTAATAGAATCAGCCAAAAATACATATTTAGTTAATTTAGCAGGTTAGGAATTAGATTTAATTAAATCTAATACAATGCGTAAAAAAACTAAATGGGTAGTGTAAGAGTTGTTATAAATAAGAATATCATCAAAGAAAACTAAAACAAATTTACGTAAGTAAGGGCGGAGAAGGTCATTCATAGATGATTGGAAGGTAGAAGGGGCATTTGTGAGACCTAATGACATTACAAGAAATTCGTAATGACCATCTGTAGTCCAGAAGGTTGTCTTATGAGTGTCCTCAAGGCAAAGCCTAATATGGTGATATCCTAACCTTAAATTCAATTTAGAAAATATAGTAGTAGACCTTAATTCATCCAATAACTCATCAATAGTGGGTATAGAAAATTTATCCTTAACAGTCATTGAGTTTAGTGCTCTATAATCAACCCAAAACCTCCATGTCTTGTTTTTTTTTTCTTAACTAGCAACACTAGTGAGGAAAAAGGTCTATGACTCACTTGAATGATGCCTTCAAACAACATATCTTAAATAACAGCAGAATAGTGTCCTTTTTTGAGTGTGAGTAATGGTAAGGTTTCACATTGATAGGAAGTGTATTGGGCAGGAGTGGAGTTTGATGGTCATGAGTTCGAGTAGGGGGAAGGTCATGGGGTTTTGAGAAAATTATTTGGTAAGATTGGATAAGGGTTTGTATGCCTTTGGGTAGGTTGGGAAGGGATTGAGTTGAGGTGAGATGGTCTGAGTTGGTTAAGGGTGAGGTTGAAGGATCACTTAGCGTTATGAGGAAAAAAGTGACAATAAAGTTGATGTGTAGGGATTGGCAAATTTGATAATAAGTGGAGGGTGAGATACTGTGGGAGCCAATGATTGTAACCCATTTGTCTTGATTGATGAACTAGAAAAAAGGGATAACAAAATCAATTGATACCTTACCTAAAGTGGCTAACCAATCAATTCCCAAAACAATGTTAACTCCTTCAATGGGAAACAAATATGTGGGAATGAAGAGATAAACATCCTCAATTTCCAATGGACTATAGAACAGAACCCTGCACAATTAAAATGGGCATCATTGCCGACCATGACTGAAAAACTTGGTATAGGTTGAACGGGTAGATTAAGATGGATGCTAGCCTAGGTTGTAAAATATTATGAGTATTGCTTATGTCAAGTAGTATCATAACATCCAAACCGTGGGTTTTCCCTTTGAATTTAAGCACCTTGGGAGATGGTGGCCAGAAACATCTTAGAAGGATGAATGGAAATGGATATTGTCTATTAGCAATGCTGGGTCAAGTTAGGTAAATTCAGGTGGGTCATCCTTACAAGGATCATCTTATATCAAGAGCAGAAATCATCCTTTGGCACATTTGTGACCTATGATGAATTTTTCATCACAATAGTAACATAAGCCCTATGCGTTCCTTTCTTGCATAAAGGCTTAATAGAGTCTTTTAATGGTAATGAAGGTGGTAGGCTAGGAATAAGGTTATAAATTTGGGGTTGTGGTGGGTGGTGAAGGTCTAGGTAAGTACTGAGTAGTTGTTTGGCGAGTTGGGTGTGGGCGAGCATCTGGTAACTTTTCCTCCACTAATTTAGCCATGCCAATGGCTTGAGTAATGGAATATGGGTTCATAAGAGTAAGTTCACGTCAAATATCTAGGTGTAGGCCAAATAAAAAGCAATTCAAAGTAGACTCAAAGGTCATCCCAACCACATAATTACAATGCCTCTCAAAGGCAGTCTGGTATTCATTGACAGTCCGTGTCTTCTTTAGTTTGAATAGCTCAGCTTGATGATTGGTGAAAGCTAAAGGGTCAAATCGTGTTTCAAGAGCTCTAGAGAATGAATGTCATTCAATTAACTGATGCGTTTAAGTCATCCATTTGTACTAGCTCAAAGCATCACCACACATATAAAAATTAGCCAAGGAAATACGTTGATCCATAGGGACTTGTACAAAGTAAAATAGTGTTTTTCTTGAAATAACCAGTCCAGTGAAACACTACCATCAAATGGACTGATATGTAATTTAAAGGGAGTGTGGTGAGGGTTTAGAGACGACGGTGGGGGATAAAATGGCATAGGCATATTTAGAGATGTGGTAAATGGGTTTGTGTGGGAGTGGGGTGATGAGACGACGACTCAGGGGTTGGCGTGAGGGGAAACGTGTGGTGTGGTAAAATATAGGGATGAGATTAGGGAAGTTATGCAATGTAGGGAAAATTAGGGTGAATCTAGAATGAGGCTATGATTAAATGGAGGTACCTAAGCATTAAGTTGATCTTGGATGTTGGCAATGACAACTTTTAAGGCATCTTAGCGTACATCAATAGAATGTTGGAGTTGTACATGGCAGGACTCTTAGACCTCTTGATGTGCATCTAATTTTGCCTATAGTTGACCAAGTTTCTCAGTGAAGGAACAAAGAGTTTCTAAAAGCTCCTTCTCAGATTTAGATGGAGGCATGAGGAGAATGAAAGCACCAGTTGATAACACCAAATTAGGTTAACCTCAAGAGGGCACACAAAATACAACTATCTTAAAGCTAGGTCTACAACAAAAAAGGAATGAAAGGAAATTGCATAATTTTCATTGAGCCCTTTAGGAAACAAACACAGTCCTATATAGGACATGCAAACATTAGGCACAATTACAAGAAAATAAAACACACTAACTAGGCCCAAAGCTCCCTTTAAACAAAGAAAATAAGAGAGAAATGGCTAATTAAGCCTAACATAGTCTTGTAACCACTGAGGTGCAAACACTATGAATGGGTCTAACAGTTTGACACTTTAAAACTTATCACAATCTACTACTACTATTATTATTATTATTATTATTATTATTATTATTATTATTATTATTATTATTATTATTATTATTATAATAAATTTAAAGATGATACGCTAACATTGTTAAACAATTTTATAAATGTAGTTCGTGCATTTCAAATGTTTTTAAAAAGAAAATAAAAAATGGTTAAAAATTAGAAACATTATATATTATGAGAGAGATAAAAAAATCTCACACATATATATATATATATATAAAAGGAAGGGTAACTCTAGATAGCAAATGTAGACATCAAAATTAGTAATTGTCTTTATTAATAACTAAAAGCAAAAGAAACACTTCGTGCTTTATTATTAATAAAATAATTATTTTTTTCCTGGATAATGACATATTTATGTATTTGATTATATATGTGTTGAAAGTAATTTTTTTTTTAATTTTTAAATAAATAATTATTAAAAAACAATAAAAAATAAAATTGAAACTCAAATATGATAAAATAGTTATTTGCCTTTGTATATGTTATATAAATGAAAGGCATTAAGTTTTATGCTATTATTATTCAAGTAGAAATAAACTTTTAAACAAGTTATTCCCTCACCCTCTTAATATTTTATGGCATTCTCTTTAAATGGTTTTTGTTTTTTTTTTTTGTTTTTTTTGTGAAGCATTCTCTTTAAAGGTCGTTTAAGAGGATTTTGATCGTTTGTGACTTGATTAAAAAAAAATTATCTGTTTATTGATATTATTTTATCAAAATATTTTAAATTTATTTAATTTTCATTTATTTTAGATGATCTGCAAATACTTTAAATTATTATTATTTTAATTAAAATTAAGTTTAGAATTGTATTCTTCACTCTCTAAAAATCAATTTCACTTACCTTGTGCAATGCTTTCTCTTTATTTTAAATTAAGTTTGCTTTCTCTTTCCTTAAAAACTGCAATGCAGCAATCCTCCATGATGATTTTTCTTGCTTGCAAATCAAAACCTCTCTTGCAGCAATCCTCGAAATTCTTATTTTTTTAATTAAATCAAGACAGCAAATAAATTTGCACAAGACATAAAATCATATTTTAAATAACTAATGTGTTTTTTTATACGCTAAAAATATTAATTTTGATAATATATTAAATTAATTTTTTGTTAATAAAAAAATTTAAATTTATAATTTTTTTTTAATTTTATCATTAGATCAATTTTATAACTTCATAATAGTACTGTTGTAAAAAGATAACATTTTGTCATTGACTATAAAAAGATAATGATAATAATAATAAACTAACAAACAATCAAGTAAATAACTTGAATAATAACATAAGATGTATATAAAAAAATAAATTAAATAAGAAAATGAAAAACATTAGTGAAACAAAATCAAATTAAGTTAATGTAAAATATTATATAATTTTTTAGTTTCTAAAAGAGGTGAAAATTTTTTATTCCATGTAAATATAAAAAATATTCATACTGTGTAAAAAAATAATTTATATTAATAATCAATTACAATTCTATATATATAAGAGAAGTTTGTTAACTTTAACTTTTAGTATTTTAAAAATTATATAAATAAGTAACTGTCTGAATATTTTTATATTGATAAACTTATTAAAATAACCGTTATATTTTATCTATATGCATCATAATATAAATTTTTATAATAAACTAAAAATACATTAAAAGGAGTAGAGTTACTCAAAATCCCATAAGCCATACTCTACAAAAGAAAGTTTGATTCTCTATCCACCCTTAGCGCTTAACAATGTGGTAAAACATTTATGAAAAATTATAATTTTAATATAATTATACATGTATTTTTATTTTTTAATAATTTTTTATAGATTAAATATTAATATTGAAATCGTCATCTTTTTATATTTTTCATCTCTTAATTGATTAAGTTATTTTATACTCATATTTTATAAGTAAATATTTATGTAAAGTTTAAAAAAATGTTAATATAATATTTTAAATATATAAAGATGTGTTAGTTTAATATTTTAAAATTTGAAGATAGAATAATATAAAAAAATAAAATTATATATAATTAAATAAAAATTGAGATTGTTTTGTTGTAATTTGTTATAGGCAGAGACTGTGACAATTACAAAATTAGGCCATTCCCAGAAATTTGTTACTCCCAATCATATTGATGCATGTGGCACGCCTCAACCAATGGACTCTCCCATGTACAACTGCTTCGTGTAATTTGCCTTTCCAGGGATAGCTAGTGTTATAATTAGTTCCTCTGTTCGACACCTTTAACCTGACAAAGTCATGGATTGAGACAGAACATCAATTAGCAACCCATGAGACTCATGCAGAAACTGTGGCCCCGTGAACGCACCATTGCAATACTACATTAAACACCGTAATGGGTTCATAATCCTTCTGACAGTGATTGAGCAACTCTTCCCGCAGCATGATTGATGGTTCCATTCCCAAGACATAATCTGAACTTTTTCAAATATTTGATCATATTCAGTGACTTCTAAGAGAAGGTAGGCCTTTCTTTGCTGCTATAGAACCCAAATGACTGCATATCAAACTATGAATTAAATTTGAATAATCCTAAATAATGAAATAAAAGCACATAATTAATCGTTTCACTGTCATCTCATTTTCACTTCTAAAAAGGGAGTAAGGGTTTTATCCGATTGAGATAATCCTCATACTTTATTCATATCACCATGAATTATTTGAATAGTTGTAAATAATGAAATATAAACAAATAATAAATTATTTAACTATATAATAAAATTAATAAAATCAAATCCAGTTGATCGTAACATATTAAAAAAAGACAAGGCATATCAAAGAATATATAGAATAGACTAACAATAACTTTCCTTTTTTTTAATTATTTGAAAAACAAAACTATTTTTTCAAAGTGATTATCTTCACATGGAAGATAACTTATAATCGAATCCCAATAGGATGGAACTTGTCAAAAAAGGGGTTCAATTATTGGCTAGAAACATATGTCGTTTGTACCAGACTACCCCTTATAAGTTTGTATATTAGGTATGGATGTATTAAAACTTAATGGTTTAGTTTTGTTTTTTAGTTTTTAAAAAAAGTTTTTAAGAATAGTTTTCAAAAATTGTTTTCAGGAAGAAGAAAAAAAATTGTTTGGCAAGTTTTATTTGAAAACTGTTTTGAAGATGTAAAAATGCAAAAACTTATTTATATTTATTAAAATTTTATTAATAAAAAACAGAAAACAACATATTATGATTGTATTTTGAGTTTTCAAAACATAAATAGAAAATTGAAAAACAAAACTACTTGCAGTTGTTCCTGTTTGTTGTTCTTGTTTTTTAGTTTTTAAAAACTAAAACACAAAAACTGTTTTCGAAAACTGTTTTCGAAAACTGTTTTCAGAAAACACTACCCAAACAAGATTTGTAGTTTTTAAAAACTAAAATACTGAAAACAGTTTTATGAAATTGTTGTCAAATAAACACTTATTATAGATGACTTGGTTATTTATAGGTCTTTCCATAAGAATACTCTTTTCACTTGTGGCAGCATCTCCTTATGCTAAAAGGAAGGTGCAAAAAAATGTTTTGTCAATTATGTGGGTGACTACTTTATGATCAATGTAACTTGCATGAAACACCCTTTTATGCTAAAACGAAGGCGCTTAAAGGTATTTCGCCAACTATTGGGTGACTACTTTATGGTCAATATGGTACAACTTGTATATTGTATTAAGGTTAAGTAATGAGTAACGTCGTAGTTTTACTGGAATAAGAAATCCTAGTTTACACATGGATTCAGTTGTTTTTTAGCATGTCCATATAATTTGTATCTCACTTTATATAAATACTTTACCTTTTAAAAAAACATTATTTTTTTCCACTTCTTAAAAGGATATAAAATTTTTATCCCATTAATATTATCATCACATTTTATCCATATGTTCCATGAATTAGATTTAAATAATTATAAATAATGAAATGAAATAAATAATCAATAGTTTGATTGTCTAATTTAAAAAATAATAAAATAAAATCAAGTTAATGTAAAATATCATAATCAATCTTTTGATTATGTAATTCAAATAATTATAAATAATAATTGTTATTTTCTTTCCGACTGCATAATTTATTTTCATTATATTTTATTTATTTTTTTATTAACAATACTGTAATAATTTAATTTTATTTTTATTTATACTTTAAAAATTTATGGAATTTATATTTGAAAATTTATACAATTTGTGAAATTCATATAACTATGAAATTTATTCTCATTATACTTTCCTAGAAAACCAAAGCGAAAACATTTATAAAAATTAAGTGGTTGTTTTAACAACAGTACTGTAAAACTGTTTTTAATATTTTAGTTTTTAAAAATTATAAAACAGAAACAATTTTAATTAATTTTATTTTTCAAATTTTTTTTATTTTCAAAATTTAAAATACAATGAAAATAAATTATTTTTTATTTTTTATTAATAATATTTCAATAAATATAAATAAATTTTTTTATTTTTATATTTAAAAATAGTTTTTAAATAATACTTACCAAATAAATTTTTTTTTCTTAAAAAAAACAATTTTTAAAACTATTTTTAAATCAAGCACAAAACCTTTAAACACGCCTGTTTGTTTATCGGAGAAAAGAAAACAAAAAAGATAAAAAGGAGAAAAGAAATTTGCATGGAAATCCAAAAATCAAACCTCTCTTTTAACCAATCTCTTCGCCCAGTTGAAAAATAACTTATATAAGTATTTTATTTTCTAAAATTTTATAAAAAATTAATTTTAGTCTTTAAAATTTAAAAATATTTTTTTTTTAGTTTTCAATTTTTTTAGTTTTTTTTCTCTTATTAATATCATTAAAAATTATTAATAGACTTCAGATTTTTGTAAGTATTTTATTTTCTAAAATTTCATAAAAAATTAATTTTAGTCTTTAAAATTTAAAAGTAATTTTTTTTAGTTTTCAATTTTTTTAGTTTTTTTTTCCTTTTATTAATATCATTAAAAAATTATTAATAGACATCAGATTTTAGATTTTTGTGCGTGTGAATCTCTTTTTTCTTTAATTCTAATCTTTCACTGTTTAATTTCATATTCAAGACTATCAATATGCTGAAACTTACAAAACAAACGATGTTAATACAAAAAATTAAATTAATTTCACCAACTAAAAAAATATTTATAAATTTCAAAAATTAAAAATGATTTTTTACACAATTAGAAGCACATTTTTCAACTCCATAAAAAAGAAATAAGCCCATCACCGATACAACAAGCTGTCAAAAGTGCGACAAGATACCAAAGTCAGCGATTGTTGCAGCATATACTTCATCTGTTTAAAAAAAGGCATAGAAAAACATAAGGAACAAAATGATAGGAGACCCAAAAGGGGTTTTGTTTTAGAATTTATGTTCTGGTACTGATTATTTACACTAGAAACCCACCCTAACCAAAATAAAAAAGTAAAAAGACAGAAAATGGAATGGATACTCCGTGTCCTTGTAGACCCAACCCTGATGTTGAAAGCTTCGTATCAAGCTTTAACCGTTTTTTCTCCTTTTGAAGACACAGTATTCAGCTATCACAGAGACACATGGGACCCTAGCTCAGAGCCACCTTCATCAAAGCCCTCTTTTATGGTCTACTGCTTTCAGATTATGACCCAAGTGAGGATTTTTGGGTTTGAAATGCACAATGGAGAGAGATAGAGCGTAAAGGAAGGGTCTTTGCCATATATAAGGGGGTTCCGACCATGCTGGACATGGGTGCCGAGGAGAGGAGTTTGGGGCATTGCCGGAGCTTGTGGAGCGGGTGAAGCAGTCGTTGCACTACGCGGCGGCGATGCCTCAAACGGTGGAGTTTGGTCGGGTTGAGGCAAACCGGGTGATGAGGTGCACCGCAAGGGTGTGGGTGGCGGTGAGGATCGACGAGGAGGGTTCTACGCATGTATGGAAGAGGGGCCAAGGAATAGATCCAGGAAGGTGGAGAAAGTTGAGACTATTTAATATTTGTGTTGTTGTTATTTTTAATTTTAATTTTTATTCTTTTTTACCGCTAAAACTCCTTACAAATATTTAACGTGAATTACCATGTAGAACGTTAATATCATAGACACTTATGTAAAAACGGAAAAAAGAAAAAAAATCAGGCACTGGATACCTGTAAAATTGTTTGAAAGACTCGTTCGGTATTTCATTTTAATATAATATAAATTTATGTTTGCATACAAATTAATTCAAACAAAAAATATTTAAAAAGGTAGAATATAATATTAAAGAAAGAAGATAAAATTAAAAAAATAAAATATATAATATTACATTTTTAAAACAAGTCTTTTATGTTTTTTTGGGAACGACATGTGCCCTCCATGTAACTCTTTTAAATTAATAAAATTAGTTTGACTTTAAAAAAAATTTAAATAAAGAATAAAAGTAATCCGTATATTTATAACATTGTAATCAGTTTTTCTCCTGCATGTGTGAAATCACTCTTTTTGTCCTCTTATGTGTTTCAATATTTGAAATGTAAAAATAGTGAATAATATAGCTTTGCAAATATTAAATATCAAATATTAAGAACATTTTAAAAGTGCATGTTCCAAAATATAAAACAAAATGAAAAGATAAAAACTGGAACTATAAAACAAAAACAAATGAGTTTAATAGTAATAAAAAGACCTTTCTTGCATGTTCCAAAGTTAGAGAGGGGAATAATATTAAACAATGACACTCGTAATTAAAAAAAGTAAAATTAATTTAGTGGAAATCAACTGTTGCTTAAAAATATATTGAATTTACACTTTTTATACGATTATTTACTTACACTCCAATTTCTTAAAACTGAAAGATAACGAATTTTTTGATAAATAACTAATTATATATATATATATATATATATATATATATATATATATATATTATTCAACTTTTTTTTACAAAAGCTATTAATCAAATTATGCATTCCGTTTTTTTTTTCGTTTCTATTAATTACATAGAGATAGGAATAACGCAAGGAGAAAAATGATTATAGTGATAAATGAGAAAATATAGAATAATGGTCAGATTTCAATAAACGGTTTAAATTGAGTTGATATTAATTAAATACTTAATGTGTTGCTCTATCTTGTCACTCTTGCAAAATTCTTTACAAGGTCAACACCATCACCGCCGTCGCCACCATCCTTATTACCGTCACTGTCATCTTCTATCATTGTTGCCACTATCGTCAATATTGCTATCATTGCCACCTTCTCAAGAAGTGAGGGTGGTGGTGACCTTGTAAAGAATTCTGCAAGGTGACGAGAGAAAGAGCGACACATTAAGTGTTTATGAGAAATATATCTGTGTGAGAAAACTACACCAACTTGTTTAATGAACAACTCAATCTGAAATATTTATTGAAATTTTATGGTTATTAATATGTTTTTTCATTTTCACCGTAACTCTTTTTTCTCATTGTTGGGGTAAGGTGAGGAAAAATAATTAGAGTAATTTGGGAAATTCTATCCAAATTTGATGAACCTTGGAAAATTAAGAGTAGTTGAATCTAGGAAAGCCAAATCTAAAATGAAGCTCAAGAATTGAAGGAAATATAAGGAGCAACCATGAAGAGATATATCTCAATCGAAATAAACACTCGAGCAAGCATCCTCAAGCACTCATCGATAAGGATGATCTCAAGGCAACATAAGAAGAGGTGTCTTCTCGAGATTTCAACCAAAAGAGAGACTCCTAAAGCAACATTTTCTCAAAAAGTATAGCATTAAAGCAACATGCTCGAGCATACAAGAAAAAGAACAAAAATCGAGACGAACTTTAAGACTTAGAGAAAAACATCTCTAAACCCAACCTTAGAAGAAGGAATCGAAGAGTTGACAAGTCAAAAGGATAAGGATAAAAAAATCAAACAAAAGGAAGTTTCTTACCATTGGTAGTTATTAGTGGTTATTAGAGGTTTAGATAGTTTATTTTCGTTGGGAATAAAATAATAGTTTCTTTTTGGCACATGTGACCAAGTGTGTGTTGTAAAAACTCTATAAATACTCTTCTCTATTGCCAAAATTAGAGGTCAGAACACTTACATAAAATGTTACTAAACTCAAGACACCTAGGAAACGACAAAGAGTAAAGAAATTTATATGTATGTTTTTACCTTAACTTTTAATGCAGTTTACTTTTTCTACATTTCCCTTCATTGTCTTTGCGTTTACATTTGTGCTTTTACTTGCATTTAATCTTTGAGGTGTTCTACATTTACATTTATTACTTTATTAGCATTAAATCTTTGAGGTTTTCTTTTAAGGATTTGTTTTGCATTCATTTACTTCTATTTACTTTGCATTTACTCTTTAATCAACTTTTGTGAACAAACTTCGAGTACATCCCACTTGGGATTCCTTTTTCCTTTTAATTTGAACTTGTGAATAAAGAATAATCATGTTTTCATCAAAGTTCAAATTACTAAGTCATTATTCATGCTTTTTGGTTTAAGTGTTAATTATTACTAGTTTAGATAAAAAGAACTCACACACTCGTATCTTTGAATTCTAAAGTTCCTCAAATAAATATAAATTTATTTGGTTTTAGAAATTGAGTAGAAGCTGAATTTAAGTATTTATTTTATTAAACAAATTTCATCGCAAACACTCACCTAAGTTCTCTTTCTCTCTCTCTCTCTTTCACCACTTACTCCAAGAGTAATTTCAAGAGTCTTACTCTTTATCCTAACCATTCATTTTCTTAAAATCTAATGGTTGTAATGAGTAACTAATCTTAACCATTAGATTTAAGAAAATGTATTGATAGGATGAAGAGTAAGTCCCTTAAACTTACTTTTGGAGTAAATGGACCTTTTTCTCATTTATATATATGGAAGGGGATCCACTTACTCCAAAAGTAAGTTTAAGAGATTTACTCTATATCCTCACCATTCATTTTATTGAAATCTAATAATTGTAATGAATAATTAATCTTTACCATTAGATTTTAAGAAAATGAAGGGTTTGGATGAAGAATAAGTCTCTTAAACTTACAATTAGAGTTAGTAGATCCCTTCTCTTATTTATATATATATATATTCACACAATGATGATTTATACATTTTTTGTTGGTCATGATTCTTCACTAGTCAGAACCTTCTGTAGGTAGCTCATTTCGAAGGATCGTTGCTACAAACAAACACAAGAATTTTCTTTGTATTTGGTCTTTATTCACACATTTTCTCGTAAACATCTGAAAATGTCACTCATTAACAGAAAGTAAATGTATTTTGTTTATATGTACATACTAATTCTTTTAAACTATCATCTTATACTTCCTTTGAATCCTTTTTTATGCCTTAGATGTTACATAATAAGACAAAATATAAAATAAAAAATTAGTAAAATTATGTAAGAAATTTTACCACAAATATTTATTATTTTCATTAATATTTATTCTGCAAATTAATATGATGATGATGAAATCTAACTCCTAATACGTCTACCTTAAATTTCACCATTAAATGCACTTCTATAATTCTTTAAAATTTTGTTTATTAACACATTATTGATCACATCACATCTTAAAATTTATATGAAATAAATGGTTATCTCTAGAAGGGGTTGAATAAACCTATAAAAAGCTTTTAGAGAACTTTTTGAAAACACCTTCTTCTGAAGCTTATAAAAATCTTCTATAAAAAGGTGACCTTCTAATAGGTAAACACAAGATATAAACTTAATGGAAAAAAAATCTTTTGGTAAAACATTGATTTGTTTAAAATAGATTTGTAAAAGATATTATTTTTCACTTTTAGTTGTATTTATAAAATATTTTATTATAATAGAACATTCTTATAAAACTATTCAAAATAAAACCGGTTTTAGTAAATATAAACATTGCAATAAAAGGTAAGTAAGAAACTTAGTTTTTATATTAGTTCACTCGATTTGAGCTACGTCGAGTCTCTTTCAAGAACCTCTTGAAAGCTTCCACTATTCCAAATTGAAATAATACAAGTGTTCTTACTACAATTTCTAACTTACAACGAGTATTCTTAAATCACTCTAGATTATACTCTTGAACTCCCCCTGAAAACAAGAACAAGCACATCGTCACTCTTGGCAATAACCAATTATTCTTTGCCACAAAGTCACTCTTGGCTTACCTGAGCACAAAGCAACTTTTGGCACACCTGAGTATTCTTTAACAAAAGTCATCCTTGGTTTTATAACCAAATATTAAGAATGTAGGATTAGGCGTTAATTTTATAGAGAGAATTTATACTTTCTCTCAAAATGAATAACTTTACCAAGTGAAGGATAAACAAATTATTGTTCATTAGAAGCTTAGTTGTACCAACTTCATACCACTCAAAGTGAGTGTATGATCTTTTAAATGTTTTACAATGCGAGAGAGCCTTTGTATAGTTAAGAATATTTACAATGCCATTCTATTATTTCTCTTCAATCTAAGTTGCTTTATAAATATGACCATTAAAACCAAAGGAACATTGAGCCTAATGCATCTTGTTTCTCTAAACCAGCATTAAATGAATATGTGAACTTCTTCATCAACTAATAATCTTTTTCTAATATCATGCATCATTTATCATTTTTGAGATCAACTTGCTTTGATGCGTGGAGTTGAAGTTTGTGACAATGTCAAAGATGCTTTGTTCGAGATGGATATCAACTTTTGCACTTTGCTTCTACATTGCATAATTTGAATTCTGTTTTTATACCACAACTGATGATGATAACGTTGTTAGAAGTCAACTTATAGAAAATATAAAATGATATGATCATATACTAAGCTTTTGATAATTATTCATCTTGCTTTCTTTTTTGTGTTTTTTTTAGATTTAAAGCAAAGTCTTCTACTCAAAGCTTAATCTTCTTCTCAGTTCACAATCTTCTCTCATTTCATGCTTTTGATCTTTCGCTTCATTTGTTAGATAAAATTTCTATTTGAAATAATGTACAAGATTACAAGAAATAATTCTTAAGTCATATTAAACAAATATGTGTAGATTAGAAACTCAATTCGAGCTTCTTTTGCATCTGCGTCTCATTTTTAATAATTGCTGCTAAAATAAACTTCTATGTCTTCAAGATATCTATTATTGCTAATAGCCTTTGCGTCTTCAGATAGAAAGCTTCTATACTTGATCATTAGAAGTTTCTACAATAGGAAAGGATTAAACCAAGGTTATACTATATATAGTTGTCTATGTATTAAGGATAAGATGGTATTCTTCTAATATCTCAATGTTTAATGTGGATCTTCTTGGGCAGATCTGCTGATGAGCATTTTTATCTTTTAATAGTTTAGTGATTGTGAAGAACTTCTTATATTAACCTTCTACTTCTTCTATTTTGACTTGACTTCACCTTCTGATGCTTTGGTCTTCTATTTGACTGTTTCAGTCTTCTAGTCTTATTAGTCATCAAACGATCTAATGATTACATGAGTGGCTTCAATCTTCTAGTTCGTAGTAGGTGATATTCTTATCAGAAGCTTGACATTTTTAGTCTTCTGATCTCTATAACCACCAGACAATTTACTGACTACATCAATAGCTTTAATCTTCTGTCTATAGCAGATGGTTTTCTTTAAAAGCTTCGTTCTTCTTGTCTAAAGCACCTTCTAGTTTATGTTAGAGGGCTTTTTAAGCTATTAGTACCTTATCACAAGAAGGGATGGAAACTAGGCAAGGTGGGTGCTGGTTTAGCCATCTTCATCCTTGTCCCAGTAAGTGCAGGTAGGTTCGGGTATAAAAGAGACGAATATAAAATTTTATCCCTTTCCTTGTCAAATATTTTAGGATTCGGGTATATCCGCAAGTAACCTATTATATTATTATTATAATTCAAATTTAATTATTTATTATTAATTTATTAATTATATTTTTATTTAAAAAGTATATAAAGAATAATTAATAACAATAAATTATATATTAAAGTTTAAGAATTAAAAATTTTAAGTAAATATATAACTTTAAACTTATTATATGATAATTGTAATTATAACGAGACAAGTACGACATGTATAAATATTTGTTAAATTTCATAATTTTGGAAAGGAGGAAACTTATGGTTAGATATAGATATGACTACCAAAGTGCACAAATTTGAGAAAGCCAATAACATAATTTTTTTTATTTTAATTTAAATTATTTCAATGTCAAACAAAAATAAAATATAATAAGAAATATAAGATTGCATTGATACGTAATTAAGTATTAAAAGATACTGAGTTTAATTTTTAAAATTAAGTATTAAAAGATACTGAGTTTAATTAGTATACATTGTCAATATAAAAAAAATTATACAAATTAATACTTTAAAAGTCATATCAATGAAGAATTATGGAACATCAGTGTAAAACTCTTTTACACTATTAGTGCATACTAATTAAATTCAAAGTTAATAACATCCTTCATAGAAATTAATTAAAATAAAAAATGTTTTTTTCATATATGGTATAAAATGTTAATACACACATTTCATTTATAATAAGTTTGATGACTTACCACTGTCAATGCATATTAATTAAATTTAAAAATAATTGATAGAAATTATTTAAAACAACACAAACACAGATACACACAGACATAAACACCTACGCACACGCACACACAGACACAAATACACATATACACACAAATATAGACATACACATACACAAACAAATACAAATGTAGACATACACAGAGACACGCACCCACTCACACACACGCACACACACTCACCCCCAACCCCATACACACTTCAATGTTGAAAATAGAAATTTTATCTTCACAATTATTAAAAGTAAAATACTTTAAAAACATCATTAAAAGTTAAATATTACATGTTACAAAAAAAAGTAGGAAAAAGATTAAGAGAGGTAAGCTTATTTAAAAGAGTTTTTAGAGAAACATCTTATCTGAATTCTGATGTGAAAAAATCTTTTTAGATGAGTTAATTTATTGTTTGAATGATAGATATCTAAAAAAAAATTCTAAAAAAAATAGTGTTTATATTACACAAGTATTTTTTATATCATTAAAATTTGCATTTAAGATGGGATCTTATCAAAATTTATCTTGTTTTTTAGAAGCTAATATTATCTTTAGAATTTTGTTTAAAATGTAATCTCTATTTAGTTTCTATTATAAATGGGATGTGAAATAATGAATAAAATATTAAAAAAATACATTTATTAATTTTTTTGTTCTCAAATTTAAAATAAATATTTTAGTCTCCAAATTTAAAAGTATTGTTTTAGTTCTCTAAATTTAAAAATATTATTTTAAATAATCTTTAAATTTGAGAGACTAAAATATTATTATTAAATTTGAGACTGAGAACTAAAAATTGATTTTAAATATTATTGTGATTTAGTTTCAAATGATCATAAATAAATGAAAATTTGGTAATTCTTATAATAATTTTTTTTAAAAAAATGAGAATTGCTGCTCTTAGATTACATTATCTGGCAAAAAAATTATTGTACGTTATTAATGCATGATGACTATTGAAACATGACAGACAACTATAGACCGTACAGTATTTATTGAAAGTTAAAACATAGTTAAGTGGTTAGTTAGTTAATTATGCTTCATAATTTTGGATTTTGTTTTGGGAAACAGGAAACGGCGTCGTATAGAATTCCGCATTGCCATTAACCCTGGGTGTGTGTCTGTATCTGGTTTGGGACCATTATCAAATCGCGTTGTGACACTCAATTTGTTGCGTTCTCCTCTAATCCATTTTTGGCTCACTCTTACGGCACCCTTTTCAGTATCATTCTCCTCTGCATTTGGTTCTATTGTTATATCTTCTTATTATTATTTTGAAACTTACGCCGCACGGTGACATGTTTTAAATTCGAGGATTTTTATGGTGTTTTGTTCATTCAGGATGATGATGGTTGCTTCTATTTTTAAATACCAACCTATGGGACTTCACGGTTGGGGCATTCATGATGCGTTCGCCCTCGCCCCTCGATCTTGTACCAATTTCGAAATGTTCTTCTCAATGCGATTTGCGTCGTGCAATACTCGTCACCACAAATTGCATGGCCTTCATGCATCCATTTCTCACGCCTCTGTCTTTCACCCTACCTCACTCTCCCTTTCTCATCACTTATCTAGTAAGAAATTGCTTTCTACACAACTTGCAATCCTCAAAATTACATGCATTCCTGAGTGGTAGTAAAAGGTGCTTACATGCATTATATACTATATTGAATAAATTGAGATTCACCAACTAGGCTAAGGTAACTAATTTCTTCTGACTAATAATATTACCTCATACATGTGTTTTGATTATAGAACATTGACAAACCCAATGGTCAAGGTGCTCTGCTATTAGTGGGTGTTCTGACTTTGTCTGTTTTATAGCTGAGGCTGAGAGCACTTTGATATTGATTCGTCATGGGGAGTCTTTGTGGAATGAGAAGAACTTGTTTACGGGATGTTGCGATGTGCCTTTGACCAAGAGAGGTGTAGAAGAAGCCATTGAAGCTGGTAAGAGGATTAGCTATATACCCGTTGATATAATCTTTACATCTGTGCTGATTCGAGCACAGATGACGGCTATGCTTGCAATGACTCAGCACCACCAGAAGAAGGTAGTGATGTGACTTATATTGAGATTTCAAGTTGCTTGCTTAAAGAATGTTTTGGATTTAGAAAAATGCTATGGCAAATACAAATACTGGTTTTTTCAGTTAACTTTAAACTTGTCCGATAATGCTGCCCATATGTTTTATTACTCATGCAATTGGTATAAGAGAAGTGCTAAGTTTCTTTCCGGAAAAAGGACTGCTATTAAACAAATATCTATGTTGTAAGCCCAAAGTCAGGTGAATGGTGACTTTAGTTACTTGGTGCTTCCATTTATGTTTTGTTCATTTTCCTTCTATTTTAAGTAATGGGAGAAAAAAATTTCATTTTGTTTCTATGACCAAATAGTTGATATTTATATGAGATATATTGAATAATTTTTTTTTGTGGTCTATTTGTAGGGAAAACTATTATCTCTAATATATATTTGAGATGTCTACTGTTTAAAAATACTTTTTTTCGCCTTAACTATTATGAAAGTGTGCTAACCATGAAAAAAGCCCGTAAATACTAGTATTTTAGACACCTGTCAAATAATTTTAGAACTTGGATTTTTTAACCTAATCTTTACTCTATAGGTTCCTATTATTATCCACAATGAGAGTGAACAGGCAACAACTTGGACTCAAGTTTACAGTGAAAAAACCATTGAGCAATCTATTCCTGTTGTCACAGCTTGGCAGTTGAATGAAAGAATGTATGCAACTATTAATCCTTGCATTTTCTTCCTGTTCGAAGGATAGGTTCAATGATTTTAGATGGATAGAATTATCCTTTTTATCCCACTTCTTCAGGTACGGGGAGTTACAGGGTCTTAATAAGCAGGAGACTGCAGAAAGATACGGGAAGGAGAAGGTGCATGAGTGGCGTCGTAGTTTTGACATTCCTCCTCCTAAGGGTGAGAGCCTGGAAATGTGTTCACAGAGAGCTGTTGCCTATTTTAAAGATTTTGTAAGAGTGTCAATTTTCTTGTTCCTTAATGCCAAAGTTTTGTATTGGATTTGTATGACATTCATATCTTGCTGGGGATTGAAACATTTTGAATTGATATGGGAACTGATACTGAAAAGCATGTGCTGTAGATTGAACCCCAATTAAAATCAGGAAAGCACGTGATGATTGCTGCTCATGGAAACTCTTTGAGGTCTATTATAATGTATCTTGACAGATTAACTTCTCAAGAGGTAGCATCCTAGTGCAGCCATCTCATTTGCGTGAATTTTTCTTTTGGTATTAAATAACAGAGTCTGGATTGAACTTTACTTCTATGTTGACAAACAGGTCACTAATTTAGAGTTATCAACTGGCATACCATTGCTATACATTTTCAAAGAGGGAAAGTTTATCAGTAGAGGAAGTCCTGTGGGGCCTACAGAAGCTGGTGTTTATGCATACACTCAGGTATAATCCCTTTAGTTGGCATTTATTTACGTGGTGTTATTGATGAAAGCCTGAAATAAACACTGAATGCTTCTCAAATTAATGAAGGAGTAATGCTATGTGAGGGTTTAGTTGGGGATATTTAGGAAACATGATATGGCCACTTGCCTCTATGCATATGATCGGGTCATGTGGCTTAGCTTGTTGTAATTGTAGCTTTTGGTCTTTTTATTTCTTTTTCCTGTTGGCTAATGATCACCCGTATTTATGATCAGCAAAATGGCTCAAATTTTGTAGTTTTATTATTGTTCTATTTTTCTTAGTTATAGGAACTAAGTTATGTGCTAATGCAAAACTTAGTTGCCATTGGCCAAACCTTTAAGTTATATGATGACATCAGAATTCAATCCTCCACCAGGCTCCATCTCCCTCCACTATCTAGGTGCTTGCTCTGAGTGTCATATGGAATCTTACCAAGAGTTGTAACTCGGTAAATCTTGAGTCATTCCATTTTATTTAGTTTTTTGTTTGAGAAGTGCGAATCATCTCCATATATAATAAGTATTTTTCAGTTCAAATAAAAAATCAATGTCATAACAAATAGTGATGGATCTATATAATCATGCTGGAGGTAACGAACTTGACATGCCTAATTGTATAAATGGGTTACTTGACCACATTTTTTTTTACTTCATATAAAATCACATTCTGCATATAAAATTGAACAAAAAGACCTTCTGCTCCCCCTTCAAACCATACCTGACAATATTTTATGGTGATTTTCAAAAGGAAGCTTGAAACTTCACGTCTCAACAACGTGAAATTTTAATTAAATAATTGAATGTTCATACATGGAAACTAATAATATTTTTCATTTCCACTGAGGAGGAGAAGGCAGAAGGAGAGGTCGTAGGTTTGACCCTCCATTAACAAAACTAAAAGCTATTTGCCTATAAAAAAAAAGACACTAGATTAGCTAGTGGGTAGTTGTTCTAGTTCAACTAAGGGTTTTGACTCGAGTGAGTCCCTAGGAATGTTGTTGATTTAAAAACTTAAGAGAGTTTTGTTGTTTATAGTGATCCTTCCCAGCTCAACCTAGACTAGTCTAATAATGCTTAAGTCTTGATACCATTGGTCTTAAATTAGTTAGATGCCTACTATAGGCAATGTAATGTACTACAATTCCTCTTAAATTTAGCTGCTGCAAATTCTATATGTGCTAAATTAGGAATATTTTCATTTTCTATAAGATTTTCCTTGGGTGCCTCTTGAGATGAGGTATGTAGCTCTGGATCTAGTTGTTGGGTCAACCAGAGATTATAGCCTAATGGAAAACCATATAATCCATTTCCTTCACGGTTCAGTGAAAATTTTTTTGGTGTTGGGTTCTTGTCCAACTAACAGCCAATAATAATAGTTTGGTTTGAGACTTCGGGGCTCAAAGGATATAAGGGACAGATACAAATTTTTTGTTTGTTCTTATTTTATAGTTGGCCATTGTGTCTTTTTTTGTTGAACCTATCTGATAATATCCGTGTTGTATGGTGTCATTTGTATCTACAGAGTTTAGCTGTTTACAGACAAGAGTTGGATGAAAATGTCTAATTGTTATTGATTCTGCATTACAAATATCGGTAAGCTACATACTCGAGTGATGGTGATTTATATTTTGATGTTCATAAGAGTCAATATATGGAAACCTTCTATTTGCTTGATTGATAAATTGGATGTTTATCTGCAGGTACAGTTATCAATATTCATTTTTGGTGGATGACTTTCAGGATATTCATATGTTCTACATCAATTGGAAATTTACTCGAAGATAATTGAGCTATCCATGACAGTTTAAAATCTTCGAACTAGATAGCAAGACATAGGAGCCCTGAATTTTTTCTGCTCTGTAGCATCGCAATTAGCCCGAAACAATATTGTTTAGAGAGTGAAAAACAGGATTAGTAAATGGTAATGTAAGTTCACAACTTTTGTGTCTGAAAGGAAGCGAACTTATAGGAATAGCTGCCATGTTTTAGAACTTATAGGGAAATGAATTTACGGTGAAGGATTGAGAACAGTATAAATGAATTGTAGTATTTTGCGGACTCTTGTGTTATCTAGACTCTGGTTAGGGTGGGAGAGGACCTCGTGTGTTCTACCATGGAAGCCTATTTTCCATAGCTAGAACTTCTTTTTTATTTATATTTTCTTTTTATTTTCCTTTTTTCCATTTTATTCTTGAAATCCTAACGTCCCGCCTTCTCCCTCAAAGGCCAAGGCCCACTCTCTTCGTCAGTTCCTCTCCACGTAAGACATGACTTTCCATTGTCCACCCGTCGCCTTCATCCAGAGAGATTGAAAGAAGTTTTGTCATGGCTCATCGTTGCATGCTTACGATATAAGTGTTTGTTGGGTTTAGAGTGGAAGTGAGGGGTTTACGATACGAGTTTGCCATAGTGGGTTTATTGGTGGTGTCGTCTAATTCTTAGCACTGGTTCCAAGTTTGGATTCATGGAATTACAGGGTTGGGAAGGAGAGAAAAGAGGAAATAATGAACTGCCACCATCCAAATTGCAGGGTAAATCCAAAAAAATGTTGACAACTTATTTGAAATTAAATACATCTAACGGTTCTAAATTAGTCTTTTGTTTTGTCTAGAACTTTTTCTTGGGTATATTTAAATTAAAGTTGAATTACACTTAAATTCAATTACAACTACTTATTTATATTTATATAATTACTTATTTATATTTATATATTAGTAAAGTTGATAAACTTACCGTTATGTATAATTGAATATTAGTTTGAAAATATATATTAATTAAACTCTTTATATTAATCCTAAATCTTATTCAAAATGAATCATTTTTAGCTTTAAGACTTTAAAAGAGGTCATGTAAAATCAATCCAAAAATTAGTCATCATGATTATTTGTGTGTATTTATTTAGTTCTTAAAATCTTTGATGCATGGGTGGCAAAACTAGGGGATTACAAAAGTGTATGTGAATATCCATGTATAAAATCTATGAAAATATTTATATGGATATTCGTTACCTGTTAAACTAAAATATTATATATATATATATATATATATATATATATATATATATATATATATATATAAAAGAGTTAAAAAGATAATATTTTTGTGAAATAAATTAAATTAAAATATTAATTGTTAAGTTTAATTGATATTAATCTTATTTTTTTATGAAAATTTTATAATTAATAAAATTATTTATTATAAAAATATCGATAATATAAAATATAAATTTTATTTGTAGTAAATATTTTTATAATATATTATATTAATATACTTTTAAATCTAATTAATCTTGTAGAAAATAGTATAATTTTATTTCTAAATTTTCCAACAAATAAATTATTTATTTGATATAACTTCATGTACAAAAATATTTTTTCTAAAAGATTTAATTTTTTAAAATATTTTTGGGTACCATGGATGCATATATTAAAAAAATCCATGAGTATTTTTATAATGGGTAGTACTTCACGAGTTTTTAGCATGTCACAAGTAATGATTTTTTAATAGGTCGGTATTGTTACCCATGCTCACCCAACTCATGTCGTTTCTAGGCATAACAGGTGGTGTGTCGTTTTAATTATCTTGTCATAATTAGGGTGAGTCACACAATTTATTGGCGGGTTGCCCAACCAATTTTGAGATTTTTTTAGCTTTTATTTTTTAAATAATATGAAATTTAATTTTAACACATTTTTTATTTTCTTAACAAAAATGTGATTTTACAATATAATAAAAAAATACAAAAAGTAAAACCTACATTGATTTTATTTTCTTTACAATGTTATATTTTAAAAAAATTAATGAAAAATAATAACAAATTCAATTTTTTTCTTTTAAAAAAGTATTTTTAGAAATTTTATTAATATTTTTTTATACTTTAATTATTATAATTATTTTAGTAGTTTATATAATCATGTATTACATTAGACTTTAAATAATTACGTATTACTTTAAATTATACATGTTTGGACAATAGAGTTAGTGTTGCAGCAAAAACAAATTATCAGTCTCTTTGTCTCACAAGGTAATTATGTTTGCCTGAACAATAAAGTTAGTTTTTTTTTTTCAAGGCAATAAAATTAGTTTTCTGTTTCTATGTTTTTTTACGTATAACAAAATATATCTATTACAAATATAGAAAATAAAAAAGATCTTTTAATGTATTAATTAAAATTAAATGTTAAATTGATTAGAAACTTTAAATTACGAATTAATAAGTAAAATTGAATAGTGGAAAAAAGTTGCTAAAAATTACAAGTTACTATAAAAATATTAACAGTTAAACCACATGAGAGTTTGTAATCATTTTGGTCATGTATCATTAATGGGCCTTGGGCAATTGCCTTGAGGCAGTTTGTTTTAGACCTCCACATTTGTTATTCACACTGCAACAACTGAGTTTAAAATAATTTTAAAAATTTCAACATACTTTTAGGGTTATAATATTATGAATAGATAACATGTGTTAATTTCAGCCCAACTAATCTTGAATACAACAACAAGAAATAATTAATTGTATTCTATATCTACCAATTTAGAATACAAAATAATTGATCTTCTAGACCAATTAATTCAGAAAATAAATATGATATTATACTTTTAGATGAGTCAATTTGAAATGCTAATTGTACAATTATGGATCACTTGATTTTGAATTTAAATAATATATTTTGAATCAATTAATTTAAAATATAAATATAAATTTTGGATAAAGTTCCAAAATACAATTAATCATTACTTATCATTACATTTCAAATCACTTGATCCAAAATTAATATAATATATTCCTGATCAACTTATCCGAAATATACACCTTAAAAATAGGATAATGTTATGTTAATATTTTTCATATTATTTTAAATGTTGTAAAGGTGCAAATAGATAATAAATAAGTATTAAAAGAAACTGTCTTGCATTTACCATTTAGCTTCACCGGAGACAAGTAATTTAATCTAACCTAAGTTTTTATAGCAAACTAGTTGAGCACTCGGTGCATAGACATGGGTTGGTGGATTATAATATTTAGTATTATAATATTATATAATATTTTAATAATTAAATAATTTAATATGAAACAGAGATTAAAAATATAGTAAAATATAAACCTAAAAAATAATATCATGTTCAGTAAATTTTGAAGATTATTTAAAATTGGAATTTAAACTTGAAAAATTATAATATTAAATTATATTTTAAAAATTGGGTAAATTTTGGTTGGTGGTGAAGATAACATTGTTGAGTGTTTGAGTGTTGAGTGTTGAGTGTTGAGTGCATACGCTATGTGGTGCCCTCCCAGCCATCCGGTTCCGTCTAGTTGATCTACCTCGCCTTATTCCTCCGTCCCTCGTCTTCCATGTGAGTTTCTTGAAATTGTGATGGTGGGGATTGCAGGGTAGGGATTTGAGGAATTGAATTTCGGGAACGGTGAATTGGTTACAGTTTCTGTACGCTGTGAAGTTTGGAGATTTTTTTTATTTTCAAATGCGGACGCGTATTCTCTTTCCTTTTTTGTGTTTGGCTAGAAGCAGAAGCTGAACTGTTGTATCTCACTCTTTTTAAATTTCTCTTTGCCCAAATGATTTCTGATTGAAAAATTAAAATTTTATCTTTCTAATATTGATTCATCAAAGCTAATGATGGTTTTGTTTATTTTGGAACAAGAAAGGTTGCCCTGTTTCTAACTCACTCTTCCCTGAGTTGCAACCACAAGGTATATGGTCATTGTATGTGTTGAACCAATGCATTTGTTGAATTAATGCATTTGCTAATCCTTCATCTTGCAAAGCCTTTCAATCAAATCTTTATACATGAAATTCTTCAATGCGAGATATCTATCTAACAAAGCTTCAAATAGTTGCTTTGCTTCAAAGAGTTGTCCTCCAGCAAATAATTCATTAAACATCAAATTGTACAAGGCTTCTTTGTGGCCACATATACTCAAAGCTACCTCAAATAGTTCGGTAGCTCCTTTAAAATCACTAGACTTGCAAAAGGCCTTAATCAATATTTTGAAGGAAGATATATTGGAAGTTATGCCCTTATCCAACATTTCTTGTAAAAGAGAAATGACATCCTTTTCTTTTCCTCCTTCACAGCGGCTATTGATTATGTTATTATAAGTGAAAATATCTGAACTTATTTCAAATATTTGTTTTCTACTTCCTAAACCCATGATCAATGCATTATAAGTTTGACGAGTCTTGTTGCAACCATTTCTCTCCATATCCTTCAAGACACAGAAGGCAGATGATATCTTTCATTGTTTATAGAAACTCCATATGAATGTATCATAGGTAACAAAATCAGGACACATGTTTTTTGCCAACGTCTCAATAAACCATTTTTTGGCTTCCTCTAGCCTTCCAACTTTGCAAAGTCCATTAATCAAAGTTGTGTATGCGATTCCATCAGGCAAGCAATTTGCTACATTACCGATTGAATTAATTAGACTGGAAAAAAATGTTTCCTTTATCAAGGGATGTTGTCTTATTAGTCCACATCTCGCTTACAATTTCACTTGCTTTGTCCAATTCTCTATTTCTACAGAGACCATTGACCACTATATTGCAGGCCACAGTATCCTGTTGATAGCTTTTTTCATTCATCTTTTGCAGCATTTCCTTTGCCTTTTGCGTTCTCCCTTCTTTCCATAAGCTATGAAGCAATGTGTTGCAAATAAGTATTAGGCTGACAACCTTTCGTTCTCATTTCATGAAGAAGTTTTTTAGCTCCAAAAACCTTCCCTTTGCTGCAGGGTACTATAAGTAACCGTGTTAGGGTAAACCTCATTGCTTATCATAACATCCATAAACTCCCTTGCATCCGACAACATACGGTTCAAAGCCTTTCGTCACCATTGCATCAAGAACCAAACGGGTGGCCTCCAACAACTCCCAATTCCTAACTAAAGCCAGCAACCATATATTATAACTTTTCAAAGTGTCAAAAACCCCAACTTTCTTCATGGTATCAACCAAACCCTTTGCATCCTCCATCATCCCTTGCTTGCAGAACCCCTTAAGCATCAAATTAAAAGTTACAACATTGGGCCTAGGAAGTCCCAACTTCGCATCCATCTGCATATCTCTGAAAATCCTAGACGCCTCTAGAACCTTCCCAGCTCTACAAAGTGCCGAAATCCTAGAATTAAACGTAACATCAGGCAACAAACCTTGCTTACTCATCTTCTCAACAAGCTTCTAAACTACATCATTTCGTTCCTCTCTGTACAACCTAGAAACAAGAGTATTGTAGATAACCCTATTAGCAATAGGAGTGGAGAGGAAGAAGGTTTAGGGAACTCAAGAGGAAGGTGACCGCAACTATTGGGAAAAAGGACTTTCACAGTAAACCCTAAATTAATTTGATAATAAAATGACACGTCAAACAATAGTAATTTTAACCGTCAAATGTTTCATCGGAAAAATATACGTAAAATTTAAAATAAAAAGACAAAATGTACGAAAAACAAATGAAGCACAAGAAATGCGCGAGTGTAAGAATACAAGAGTATAAAATATAATTTAACCTAAATTATTTAAGTATGGAGAAATTTAAAAAAATATAACATATTAAAGAAATTAGTTTTATTTTATATATATCTATTATAGATTTTGAAATACTTATTTGAAAATAACATTTGTAGTTGATTTTATTAATTTTTTGTACTTATTATGAATTAAAATCTTTAAACCATGTTTGTTTTGTACTCTTAAAATTGTTACGTATAATTGACCATGATTAAAGATTGATTTAATCAAATACAATCCAACACGAACTAATGAGTGACCTTGTGACTTATTAATTGTCATGACATATGAGATAATAATTTGAAATTGTATTCTATTAAGTTTTAGAGGTCATGAAGATTGTGGTGGAGGTATTAATATTCTTGGAATATAGGTGAGATTTCCATTTTTTTAAGAAATCATTCTAGCTTTGATCACATGATCTATCAATCTTGTAACAATTAATTTAGTGTCATTGCATACAATTACAGTTATGTTTTATTTATAACTTTATATATTTTAAAATAAAAACTATTTAGTTTCTTTAATTTTGAAAATTTTTTGGTTCTTAATAAATTTTTTCATTTAATTTATAACAAAATTCTTCTAAAAATTTATTAGGGATACAAAGCAAAGAAAAATTTATTAAAAACTAAAAGCAAAATTCATTAATTTATATTTTTTTCATCTCCTTTTAAAAAATTCTTAAAATACAATTATAGTCTTTTATGTTTTATTTATAGCTTTTTATTTTTTTAAAATAAAAGTTTCTTCAATTTTGAAAATTAGTAATAAAAATAATATGATGTGCCACAGCAATGTGACTATGATAACAGAAATGTGAGAGATGGTATGAAAGAAAGTGAGTCAGTGCATCTCTTACACTTTCATGTGGTATGTCCTACACCATTGTGGGTTAACCAATGATGATTTTTTTTTCAGCACATACCCCACATTTATGTTCACATCAATGTGGTTATTCTCACAAATGGGTGTGAGACTCTGGTAGAAAAAATACATTAGTGTGTTTCTCATAATATTGTGGGATGTGTCACACCTTGAATCCTTAAAAGTTTAAACATTTTGTCTTCTAACATGTCTCTCACATATTTGTGTTAATAGCCACGTGAAAAACACGAAATAACTTTATATATATTAAAGATGTTACATGATTCTTAAAAGATTAAGCATCTAACAATTAATTTATAAGAGTTTAAATTAAAGATAAATATTGAGTCTTTGATATGAAATTCTGTTAAATATAAAAAATATATTTTTTTTCATAATAGTATAAAGTACAATTGTCTCAAATAATAAGTAACTACATAGATATAAAATAATATTAAGTAACAAAATTTAAATTTTAAAGTTATTTTACAATCATAATATATTTATTAAATTTTTTAAATAAAATATATTTATTATATACTTATATATAAAATATGAAATGATAAAATAATTTAATTATTTTATAATATTATAATTTTTTTATCAGAATTTTTTTAATCATTTAAAATGTAACATTTGTTATGTTATTTTAATATAAAAAATAAAATGAATTAAATATATTTTTGGTCATGATAAATTATCGAATTTTGATTTTTGGTTCTTAAAAAAATTATTTGTATTTTTTCTATCAAATTCTTCTTGAAAAATTAGAAAAAAAATATTAGATAGTATTTTATGGATAAAAATAAAATAAAAAATTATTAGGGAAAAAGAGTAATAAAAATTTATTAGAAACAAAAAACAAAATTCATTAATCTATATCAAAATCATATATAAGAAAAAATAAAATTAGATTTTATTAATTAATATAAATATCAGAGTAGTTGTTATTGGTATCTAAGTCAAATATATGATTGATGGAATTTGAAGACTAATTATTTAACGTAATATGTAATTTTTTTTACCTATTATTACTTGTTTTTCTGTAAGAATTTCGCACACATTTTATTTGGTTTTTTATTTTCCTAAGCACTTAATAATAAATCCTAGTTAATTTTGAAATATTTATTTTATAATAGAATAACTTTAACTGATAGAATAGATTATAAATGTGAAGTAAAATTTTATTGACAAAATTATAATGGAAAGTTGCTTAACATAGATCGGTATTGGACAATCATAGATGTACATGTGTTTAAACATACTAATTTTAGCTATATTAGATATATATTTATTTGAATAAAATTAAAATTAAAAAAGGGTAAAATGACAAAACTAGTACAAACTTAAATACATCTCTATACTATGCTTAATATTTTTTTATGAATGATAGTCTGTATATACCATATTCTCTTGTGAATAATTAAAAGTAGAAGAAAAAGAATAAATTAATAATGGAGAAAGAAATATTAGAAAGACAAAAAAAAAAGACACATGCCAAAAATAGAGAAAAGGTACATAAGTAAATTACATGCCTAGAGAAATAAAAAAATAAATATAATAAATGAAATAACATAAAAATAGAAATCGAAAAATAAAATAAGATATAAAGAAAATAAAGAAGAGAGGAATTAGGAAAGATAAAAATAATTGAGAAGAAAAATAGATAACAAAAAATATAGAAATATAAAATATAAATATAAAAAAATTAAAATATAATATTTAAAATAACATAAAATAAAAATAAAAAACAAATAACATATAAGAAAATAAATTGAGAAAGATTAAAAAAATTTAAAAGACAAAAAAGATATAACAAATTTCTCAATTTCTAAGAAATGGTAAATTTGTACAAATAACATAAAAAAAAGAAATTGAGAAACATAATAAATTGAAAAGACAAAAGAATATAACAAAAAGACATGTGTCAATTTTTAAGAAAGGGTAACAACCTATTTTTTTCTTTTAAAAGATTTTCATAAAAAAACTTCTATCTCTTACTTTCCATGTATTAGCCGACTAAATATAAATAATATAAAATAAAAATTAATATAGAAAAATTATTTAAAATAATAAAAAAACATAATAAATAAAAAAATAACAATATAAAAATAAAAAATTAAGATATAAAAATGTTTAAAAATTTTAAAAACTAAAGCAATAAAGATAGAAAATATTAAAATATATTACATAAGCTTAAATATATTACAAATTGAAAATTAAAAGAAAATAAATAACATGTTAAATATAAAATTATAAGAAAGTTGAAAACTAAAATATAAAAAATACAGTAGAAATAATAATTAAAAAAAAGAAAGAAAAAATAAATCAAACAGAAAAAATAAAATATAAAATTATGTTGTAAAATATTAAAATTTATTTAATAAACTGATTTTTCACATATCTAATATATATAAAGTTTTAAAATTATTTTATAAATATTAAAATATATTTAATAAATTAAAATTGTAAATAAAAATGTAAAAAATTAAAACTAAAAATAATAAAAATAAAAAAGAAGAAATTAAAAAATTTGAAAAGAAAAAAAAAGGAACACAGGTCCATAAAAGAGAGAAAAAAAAATTAACACATGTCTATAAAAGAGAAGAAAAAAAAAGAAATTAAAAAATTCGAAAGAACAAAAAAGTAAAAAATAAAAGGCATTTGACTATAAAAGAAAAAGGATAAATTTATAATTTCTCCAACCTTCTCTTCTTTCCTCCCCCCTCCTCTCTCTCTCTCTCTATATATATATATATATATATATATATATATATATATATATATATATATATATATATATATATATATATATTATAGAAAAGTTTAAATCTAAGAAATGGGTAATGAAGTTTAGGCAATGTATTTTTAATCATTGACTATCATATAATTTAAATTGGCATGATCAATAAGAAGAGTGATGAAGATGTGTTTTTTTAATTATTATTTTTTTTTAAAGAAGAGTGATCAAGGAATAATGTAAAATATTTTACTAAGTTATATTGACCCCTTAATTTATTTATTTATTGTTTAATTATAGAATTATCCGCTAAATATAATTTTGTTCGAATCTGATGAGATCAATGACAAGTTCTTTTTATGCGTATTTGATGCAACTGCAAACAAAATGAGAAAAAAATCCCTTTAATTGTATCCATATTTACCCAATTTTTGGCCTTGGTCATTTTTTAGTTTCACTTTGGTAAGGTAAATAAAGTATTTATTCTACATTTGTGATATCAATATTTATAAGAGAGTTGTATTTACGTGGGACTTAAATTTAAATTTAGTAGGTGAACTGAATCGACTATAAAAAGGATGTTTATCAAATCACCAACCGTTGAAATATGCAAAATTGATAATGGTACATTTTTTTAATTTTAAATTTTTAACTGCAGTTGTGATGTGCGTATGTGATCTCTCTATATCTTTTTTAAAAATTTAATTGCATGTTGTGATTTGTACAGTATGTGTTATGGGCAGTTTCAAATGGATTTTACATGTGCAGTGCAGTTTCTCTCTCTCACGTGCGTATGCGGAAGTTGTCTCAGTAAAACTATGTAAAAACTACGAGCTATTTAAAATTTTTCATTTTACATTTTTTGTCCGCTATTCTTTCCGTTTAAATCTCCAATTTTTTCACATTACCTCCCTTTTACTTTTCTCTTTCTTTGCACAAACCATACCTGCCACTTTCTTGAGATGTTTATTATTCTTATTTTTGGTTTTGGTTTCTATGCAATCGATACGAAATATTTTGTGTTAAATTGGGCAGAAGCGATTTATTATTTAATTTATTTATATTCTTTTAGGTTTAATATTTGCTAATTTCATTTTTGTAACAATGCGTCATTTATGGCCTACCCTGATATCATAAATTTATTGCGATTTTTATTATTCTTATTTGATTTTGGTTTTTACACAATCAATCTCAATGCAGTATCTTGTGTTGAAATTGGGCTGAAACATTTTTTTTTTTTTATATTTGCTAATGTTCATTTTTTTAGTAGTGTGTTATTTATGGCCTACAATAATAATGTCATGAATTTGTTGTTGGTTGTGAATGTGAAGATTAAATTTGCTTTGATTAACAATGATTTTATTATTATTATTATTATTATTATTATTATTATATATATATATATATATCAAGTGGTGTTTTATTATATATTTTTAAATTCTTATTTTAATAGATGTTAGGATCTAGGATGGATACGGCATACAGTAAAGAATTCCCAAAATGTAGAATGCATGGATAAAAACCATTTTCCAGTTTATGGTTAAGCATGAGTTTATCAACCTTCTTTGTCAAAGTAATGGTTTTTTATAGAGATAATCCTTTTTAATAAAACTTCGCCAGTATGTTCGCTTTCTCATCCTTCTTTAGAATCATACGCCTATGATGAGACGGAATGATCCGAGGGTAACCGGACCAAGTGAGAAAAACTGATACTGCATTGTCAGGATGAACGAATTCATCACCACCATAGGTCATTATCAAGAATGAAGCTGATTGCTTAAAATAGAAAGCGCATAACAACCACCCTGATTTCCAAGTTTAATTTATCAATTTCTGATTTTTGTTTTGTGTTTAATTTTATGTATTGTTTAATTTATATAAAATGTCAAGTTGTTTAATTTATATTAAATATCAAGTTGTTTAATTTATATTAAATATCAAGTTGTTTAATTTATTAGTTTTTTTGTACTTACAAAAAAAATTTAAAATTTAGGCATCTCTCATTCTTTTTACTTAGATTGATTTTATTCTTTTCATGTTAATTTATTCTCATTTTATTCTTTTTTATCTCACTGTTTTTTATTTTTACTTGATTGATTTTATTCTCTTTATATAAATTTATTCTCATTTTATTCTTTTCCTCCTCTCATTTTATCCCTTACTAGGACCACAAAGCATATATCCATCAATCAAATGCTTGAAAAAAAAAAAGAAGATAAAATCACCCGTTGGTCCCAAGGGGAATCTAGAAGGGCGGGTTAAATAAATTCACCAAATTATTTTTAAAAATGTTTTCTATTCAACAGTATCATATTAGTTTAAAAAACAATCCCTTTTTGAAATTTTCAAAATCTACATTTTTTTACAAAAAATGAGTTTTCAAGAATTCAACCCTTAAGGCAAAACATCAATGAATTTAATTCCTTCAATGATGATTTCAAATAAAATAAAAGAGAAACTTAGCAAGAATTATGAGTAATTCAAGATAACAAACCCACAAAATATGGGTTAAAAACCCAAATTTAAACATAAGCAAATGATGAACAAGAATTTGATCCGCAGCAAGAAAACTTAATAAATAAAACATAACTGCAAAAACCCAGTTAGTGCTCCAAAAATTCAATAAAGACTGAAATTAAAGAGCATAAGGAAGAGAGAATTTGCATAATGATTTATACTGGTTTGATCCAATTGACCTATATCCAGTTTACAGACTTAGCCTTCCGCTTTCCACTAAAATCTCAGTACATGCACACCACACATACAGATTTTACTCCCAGAAAGATTTCAACCACAAAAGAAGAGGCTTCCTCTTGCACCCAACAAGAGTTTCATAAACCGTGACACCCTCCCACTCACAACACGTCACTTGTAACACCCCACTGCAAGATTTTCTCATGATATCAAGAAAACCTCAAGAGATTGCTAACCTTGTGCAAAAGCACAAATAAGGGTACAAAATAATATCACCTGATGTGAAGAATACCCAAACAGAAAGATTAAAACTCAATAGAGTCTCTTTCTTGAATTTTGAAATTGAAGCACTTTCAAACAAAAAAAAAATGGGTATGAATCTTGGAGAAAATTCTTAAGAATCGTATGAGAGAAGCAAAAACTTGATTGGACTAATCAAAAGTTGTAAAATCTGTTTTCAAAATGCTTTTATATTAATTTTTATGCAGGATAAACGATTACCCACTTGATTACCTGATATCCTACACAAAACTGGTTCAAAGTGTTTGTTCTCGGGAGTAATCGACTACTGAAATTAGGTAATCGATTACCACAAAAAGCATCAATTTTTGTTCTAAAAAATTCTCGCAGGGTAATTGATTACTGTTTTTAGGTAATCGATTATCTTACCTAAAAATCCATTTTTGAAGCTTTTCCAGCACAACCCAACCTATGAAATCTATCCAAAACCATCTCAAACACATTCTCAAGCCTATCTAAAACACACAATACAAGTACACACCTATAAACGTGTTTGATACCATAAAATTGATTTAAGAACAAAAATAAAGAGAGAAAAGAAAAATCAAAACTTCACCAAGCTTCAACGTAGTTCTTTTGGTTCTGACATCACCCACATAAAATGCCTATAAGTTGTGGGTAGAATGTGAACATGAAAAGAAAAGTGAAAATTACAATGAAATTAGTTAAAATATTTTGTACCTAAATTATATTTTTTTTTGTATACAAGATGAGACAAAAATAAGAAAAAGAAAAGCTAGGCTTGCAAGGTCAGAGACCAAACCGCATTGGCCTCCAACAAAGCACACAAGCCATTAGAGGAAGATCAATCTCATTACCAAAAACACTTGACCTCGAGGCAAGTTTAGCTAAGAAGTCGGCGCATTTATTTCCCTATCGCAAAGAGTGCACCAACTGGACATGTCATTCTTTCATCAAGAAGTCCTTAATACCTTCAATGATAACTGTATACTTTTAGGTAAATGGGTTCTATGTTTGATAAGGTTTATAGCATGCAGTGAGTCAGAGATACACAAAAGCTCATAATAATGCAATCCTTAAACCATGAAAGATGGCTAGGAACTTACTTGAGTTATATCTTTTTTCTCTAATATCTTGGTAGAATGAAGCCTTTGATCTAGAGTCTCGTTTCATCACAAAACAACCCCTCAAACCCTGTAATACTCGGGTTCCCTTGATAGCTACCATCCACATGAATTAATATTTGATTCCCTATGTGGAGTGTGCAAACTACTTATCTTGGCAGTGTATGCACACCATCTATCGTCTTTATTCTAATGTCGAAAACTATCTTAATTGCTTCCATAGAAATGTGAATACATGCCACCAAAAGGGGTGCAAATATGCCTTAGTTTCCGAAGTTTCTTGCATTCTTTTCCTTCTATATTTCCTATAGCGCTACTAGTAAGAGAATTCCCTCACATCCTATATGTGAAATAAGCCATGTTAGCCAACTCATGTGTAGAGAGGAAGGGGGGTCACATATAATATTCAATAGATGCCATACACGGTTAGCCTCTACACAAGTCCAAAAAATGTGGCAAATATCTATGTTTGTCATCACACATGTTAGGTATGATGCTAAGTTAAAGATGTGATGCTTTGTTAGGAAGGTTCTATAGGGAGAACATTGTGAGCAAGTTGCTAAAGAAAAAATTTGATGCTTTCAGGAAATGAACACCTTCAAATATAGTTCCAATTTCCTTCATGACCTTGGAAGTTTTGTGCTAAGAGCCAAAAATAAGCTGAGAAAACAGAGTATTCCCTAGAAATCTTTCTTCCCCAAACAATGTTGTCAATAATATTATGGTGGAGGCTTACCTTTAAATTCATAATCTCTGACAATGTTCAAGGAGGAATATTAGTAAAGAGCTGCTGCAAATTCCATCCTTTCTCGGTCACAACATCTCGAAAGCAAAGAGAAGAGTCACTAATATGAACAAAATCTACCTTATTTGCTAGCATTTAGCCGTCAAACCATGGTTCAAACCAAGAGCTACATTCCCCATTTCCCACCTTAAACTGGAAACCATATTGCAAAAAAGCATAAACATGTTTTAATGACGATAGCAAGAAAGACCCATCATTCTCGAGTAATTCTTCTAAATCTCCCAGTGAATATTTCTACATACAAGTTGGACCCATAGTTTGTCTTGGTGGTGCAAAATATCCCAAATGAGTTTTCCTATCATAGATATATTTTGATACCTTGATATTTTCACCCCAAGGCCTCCATGTCTTCTTGGTTGAACAATGGTTCCCCATTTAATAAGGTGAGCCTTTCTTTCAAGCTTACCACTCTAAATAAACTGCCTTGACATTACATCTAGCTTATCACAAACCGTTGTGAGAGCTAATGTAATTGAATGGTATATGTAGGTATAGCAATAGTAACTGAATTTACCAAAGTCACTTTACCCACCTTATTTAGCAAGAAACTCTTCCATGCCACCAATCTTCTTTGCACTTTATCAATAAGAAAATAAAAATTATTGTAGGTAACCCTTCCTTGTAACATGTGATGCCCCAAATACTTCCCTAAGTGATTAGTAAAGCCAAAGTGCATAATGTGGGAAAGCTTTTGTTTCCTTCGCTGAGGTACACCTTTAGAAGCATACCCTTTCGATTTCTCTAGGCTAACCTTTAAACCAGAGCTATAACAAAACTTATCAAGAACGTTAACTACAACATGTACCTTGGAAGGCTTGGCTTTGGTGAAAAGAATTACATCATCTGCAAAGAATAGATGTGATAGAGTAGGGCCATCTCTCCCCAAAGCCATACATTCCTACTCATCTTTATCCACAACTTCCTTTATCATATATCCCAACTTTTCCAAGCATAGCACAAATAGGTGCTATAACATCCCAAAATATTGATACTATTTATTCACATAATCCAATCCATTTCTCAAGTAATTTATAATCCAAAATACTGAAATATAAAATTCTCTATCCATACAATCATTCCAGCATAATATACAACTAGATGTAACTATAAATTTCAATTAAATACAACAAAGCATACCCAACATCAACTTGCCCAGCGAAATCTAGGGTAGCTCTCCCGGCAACAGTCGCCGCCTAGCGAGATACGTTGTTAGGCTAAACATCTTATTTAATTCTAAACAGAGAGCAATTTGTCATCGACAAAACCTTTCAAAATTCCATTTAATTCCAACCCAAGGAAGCTTTATGTTGAACAAGATCTCTCGCTAGGTGCAAAGCTGAAAATAGACTTGGCAAATACCAACACTAGCTAGGCAAGATCCACCGTCTAACGAGACTCTACAGATATCTGAACCTCTACTGCCAAAATCAACTAAAACCTATTAACATATAAACCACACATCACCACATCATTCACTTTTTCACATACTTATCAAGTTCAACACATACAAGATTAAGTATATCACCTTAGTTTTCATCTGCACACATAATTACAATCATCCAAAAGGTGCAGATATGCATACTCTATATTCAATTTTGCAAACATTAAACTTATATTATTTATTTTACAAAAAAAAAAATCTTCATTCCATGCTTAACCCAACTCTATTCCTGCTGAGCCTGACTGTTGTCCCTATCACTATCATCTGTTCTCGTGCTAAATACAATCATCACAGTTATACAAAACACATGCACAAGCAAAGGTAAGCACATATCATCATTAATTATGATTAAGCATACACAATTATGCAAATTAAAAATACTTTAATCAAATCCAATCCTCTAGTAAGAAAATAATCACACTTATGTTTCCTCAAACATAAGTACAGATAACCTCTAACTGACGATTTCGAGAAAGACTTTGTCTAAGTATATCCCATATGTTTCCTCAAATATAAGTACACACTTATGTTTCCTCAAACATAATGTGCTGGTATTTGGCATAAACTTGAACCATATAACAATCTAACTATGTCTGAGTATATCCCATAGGTACCCTATAGTTGCATATCTGGTACCAGAATCACAATGTAAATCACCTATGTACCTGCACTTGCATATTTGGTACTAGTATTACATTGAGCTTAGTTGTATCTTTAACTCAATACACCTTATATATATATATATATATACATACATACATACATACATACATACATCATTCAAGGCTAAGTTACATCTTGTAACTACCTATAATTATGAATTTCAGCTCAACATCTCATCATCATGCATTTAATACAACACCTCATCATCATGCATTTAATACAACGCCTCATCATCATGCATTTAGCACAACATATCTTCAAGATGCATTTAATGCAACATCTCCTTATCATGCATAACATCAACATGCATTTCAATGCAATTATAATCATAACCAAAGTCAATATAAAAACACTCAAAATCCTTTTCAATTATAATTGCAACACTATAATCATTATACTCACCATTATAATTAATTTCACAAATCAATCAAATTCAATTTAAGGATTCAATCAATCACCTCCTATTGATTTCACCTCAACCTCAACACAATAATTCAAAATAAAAGCAAGGTTTCAGCTTCCATTTCCTATTACTCCACTTGAAAGCCTACTTAACATAAAAGAGAAGGATCGACCCGAAGAAATTTCTCAGAAATCTGACAGAAACTCAATTTTAACATGAACCTATGAAATTAGAATTTTCAATGAAATTCCCTTTTCTACGAGAATGATAGGGTTGAAAATAAATAGAAAAAGGTTTGATGATTCGTGATAGACTTACCTACAATGACGATCACTCAGAATCAGGAGTTATGGAAGAAATCACATTTAATTATATGAACCCAAAACTGATTATGCAAGCAACCAAAGAGTGACGATGAGAGAGAGAATGAATGGTGCAATGGGAGAATAAATTAAGGAAGAAGAAAAAAGAAAGAAAATAAAAGAAGGAGAAGACAAGGGGTGTATTTAGTAAGTTCTACTTGATATTACACTCCTTCCTAAACAAACTTTCGAAACTCTTCAAAATTTATTCTAAACTTTCTAAAACAAAATCATAATAATCACTTTCACCTTTCTACTCCTCTAGTCATGACCAAAATATAAGTGCATGACACTAGACATCAAATAAACCCACCACACCTCAATAATTTAAGTAAAACTTAAATTTAATTCCTTGTATATTTTATTATAAAATTTTATAACCTATTAATTAAAGCAGGTTCTTGCAGGTAAGAGGACAACGAGACTCCCTGTCGCAGACCTCTCTTAGGCAGAAAAAAAGGACATTGTACATCATTCCATAGAAGGCTTAAAGTAGCGGATGACACTTCATGCATGATAAGTTTAATAATTCTTCTTGGGAATCCAAAATCCAGGACGACCTTTTTCAGAAACTCCCAATTAACTCTATCATATGCTTTTTTGAAATCTGGTTTGAAGACAACGTCCCTTTTTTTCTTGTGGGATTGGGACATGGAATGGATCACTGTTTTAAGGACAATAGCATTATTTATTGTACTTCTACTAGGATGAAGCTCTTTTGAATGGGACTCACCAAATATTTAAGGAATAGGTGCAATTTATTGACAAGAACTTCAGACACTAGCTTATAAATAATATTGCATAAGCTAATGGGTCTAAATTCCCAAAATGACTTAAGATTATCACCTTTTGCAATAAGAACAATTAGAGTTTTTTCTACCTTCGCGTGAAACATACCAATTTAAAAAGCCTTCTTGAAAACCAACCAGACTTCATCCCCTATAGTATCCCAATACAACTTATAAAATATTGGTTGAAATCCATCAGGCCTAGGGGCTTTGTAAGATTTCATTCCTATTAGCATTGTATACACTTATTCTTTGTCATAGGTGTAGCAAGTGCACTAGCATCCTCATCTTCTAACTTCATCTGGGCAGTCAAATGAGGAGTAGGTTATATTTTATCTAAATCTCCCAATAAAGTGGAAAAGAACTTAACTGTTTCATCTTCCACGATTAATTCATCAGTACACCAATTACCTGGAGAGAGGAAGAAACCATGAATCTTATTTTTCTTCTGACAATGGTTTGAGGATGAAAGAAGGAGGTGTTCTTACTTCCCAATTTGATCCATTGTTCTCTCAACTTTAGGAAGCACATGGTTTCCTCTTAAAAGAGGACAAAATCATATTCCTTGGATAGACAATGATATAGATCTCAAGCTCTAGCAAAATCCATTCTCTAGTTGTTTTGCAAGGCCCTGAATGTATGCTTGCAACTCTTTTTTTTTTCTAAAGATGCTTCCAGAAACTTCTCTATTAAAAGTTATAGAGTCATGCTTCAAATTTTCCAAACATATAACGACATCCTCCTTCTTCCGTAACCATGCCCTTTGTACCAGACTTTTGTAATCTTCATGAGTTCACCAAGCTGTAAAAAATCTGAAAGGTCTGTCACTGCATACTGTGGGAAAGCCTCTACATCTCAATAACAAAGGATTATGGTCTGAGTAGGCTCGAGGGAGAATTTCAATAATCGCTTCAGGAAACTTCAACCGCCATGTAATATCACTTAACACCATATCCAACCTCTTGTGAAGTAAGGAACCTCCTGCATTACCCTTGTTCCATATGAATGAGCGACCAATACAGTCAAGGGAGAAGAGGCGACAATTATCTAGCTTTTGGGAAAAAACTGCAACTCTTTGATAATTAAACACCCCTCCTCTATGCTCTAAAGGTTATAGGATGTCATTGAAGTCACCCATAAGTAACCAAGGCAGATCAATCTTAGTCCTTAACCTCGTCAAATGGTCCCACATCTCCCCCCCCTTTCAATAGCTCTTGGACTGGCATAAACTCTAGAGCATAACCACTCCTAACCCTTAATGTCAATCTCCAAAAGTACCTATAAATTTGCAATCAGAAATTAAGTTAAGTAGTAACTTAAACAGAAAATAGAAGTGAAAAAAGACTTTGTATATTAATATACAAACAAGAATTATTTTTTAAAAATTTGAAAAAATGTGATTCTTTATCTAACAAATTGGTCAATTAAAAATATTTTTAAAATTTGAAAATGAAAATATTTAATTACGTAAATTTTGAATTAAAATTAAGGTAAAAGTTTTTATCGTAATATACCAACAAGATTTTTTTAAAAAAATCTGAAAAATGGGATTCTTTAATAAAAAAATTGGTCAATTAAAAATATTTTTAAAATCTAAAAAATAGGATTTTTTAACTAAAAAGTTAGTTAATTAAAAACATTTTTATAATTTGAAAAACGGAAAGATTTAATTAATATGTAAATTTAGAGTTAAAATTAAGGTAAAATATAAAAAAGAAAAAGCCTTTTTATCGTACTATACCAACAACAAATATTTATTTTAAATCTAAATAATGGAGATTTTAACTAATAAATTGGTCAATTAAAAATATTTTTAAAATCTGAAAAATCAGAACATTTGATGAATATGTCAATTATGAATTAAAAAAATAAGGTAAAATAGAAAAATAAAATAGGCTTTGTATCTTAACATACCAATACCAAATAGTTTTTTAAAATCCAAAGAATGAGAGACATTAACAACCAAATTGGTCAACTAATATCTTTTTTAAAATCTAATTTAAAACTAGAAATAAAAAATCACCCTAAATTGAGAGACATTAAAATATTGGATTAACACATCAATTTTGAATTGAAATTAAGGTAAAATATAAAAAAAATATCTTAATATTCCAACGAGAGATATTTATTTTAAATCTAAAAAATGGAGATTTTAACTAACAAATTGGTCAACTAAAATGATTTTTAAAATCTAAAAAAAAAGAATATTTGATTAATACATTCATTTGAATTAAAATTAAGGTAAAATAGAAAAATAAAAAAGTTTTGTATCTTAATATAACAACTAAGAAGAATCCTTGAAAAATAATATCATATCTGAACTTAAAATTTTTTTATTATTTAGTATCTCTTTCTTCTTTATCTTTAGGTTAATAACTACAAATAATTTTATATTACATAGTTTGATCTCCCAATTAAAAAAGATTCATGATAATAGTTATAATTAGCAAATACATTTTGTTTTTATATATTTTACGATTATACGAAACTTAGTATTTTTTAACTTATATTATTTATTTTTGTATATATAATATAAGTTGTTTTATATACTACTACCATCCAAATTGAATCAGGGTACAAAATTATACAAATATTATACACTATATGTTAAATCGCATAGTTAAATATCAAATTAAAATAAAAATGTGAATATACTACGTTTTGACTAATATAACTAATTCAAATTATACCAAAACTATTATATATGTTACAAGTTTAATATTAACATTATTACTCAACATATTTTAACAGTAATACTATTCTTCTTCATATAATTATAACAAGAAAAATCATCCACCATATATTGTGAAGTACATCGTATTTGGTGAAACACTAGAAATTGAGAATTTAACCTAAGAGGTTTATTTTCAGGGCAGAAGAGTAAATTACTTAAGCGTAATTAATGCCTTTTGTAATTTGCATGCTTTAATTTGGTGTTACAATTTTTTCTGCGGAGAAGCACCTCGAAATGTTATTCCAAAGGTAACAAAAAAACTATTTTTATTTTTGAAATAAATTATCAATTTTTGTTCCAAGTTAATTATTTTGTGTGTTTCCCTATATATATGTACGACATTAGGGATAATGGTATGGTGGTGGCCTGTGCTGTGCTGCTGCTAAATCCTACGTGTGCAATTTTTAGCTTATTTTATCAACTGTTGCTCAACCGTTTCATGCCTCTTTTTGGTCACCCCTATCGCCCTCAACCTTAGGTGCCCCGAAACCTCTGCCGCCAAGATCTCACCCTTTCAAAACCGAAAAAAAAAAAAAGGGACAACATTGAAAAACATGATTGATTAATGGCACCCAATTATCAAACAAAATAATCAATAGAAAAGTGACAAAACAAACGTTGTTACGAGGGGGAAAAAATTGTGCTCACATTTTTATTGTTCTTATTATTATTATTATTTCCTCGATGTTGGACTTGTGGATGTGATGAACTAAACATCGTATTAAGGGCATGTTGCAAATACGTATGCATGAATGTCTTCGTTTACGGGTGCAGGTTGCAAATCAAATGCTAACTCTGAAATGACCAAAGCTAACGACCCTTCCATCAGCCCCGTCAACGCAACAATTACATTAAACTCGGCTGATACTAGTGGCAAGAATGAGAAGAAAAAGAAGGTTTTTTTTTGTTATTATTATTATTGATTGTCAATTTCTTCCATGCATTGCATTTTTGTTGAGTTAAAGTGCAATGGGGATGGTACATTTTCTCTTGACCCTTTTCTTTTGGTTTGGGATTAAGTCTATCCTTCCAAAGATTTTCGGATCCAAGCGAAATGGGAGAGGCTCAGACGAAGATACAGTCAAATCAGCAAGTGCAGAAGAAGGAGAAGGAATTACTCTTGGTATTCAATTCATGACTTTTTTCTCTCTACATAGAAATCTAAATTTCCGTGTCGTAACGGTGGCCTTTTAATTTTCTTTTTTAAATGTTTTGTGTGGAAAGATTTGGAGAAGAAGATTGAGACGAGAAGAAAAGCATTCATTGAAGCGGCCCCCATCATGAGAAAAAGTTTCTCAGGTACCACGCTGCATGCGTTAAGTTGTTGCACTAACAATTTTCACATTCTCTATAAAAATGAATCAACATAATGGCTTCAATTACAATTTATCTACTATATAATATTATTAATATGAACACGTACAGCCAAAATTGCGGCTTAAGTTTTTTACATTGAAAAAATGGTGGGTCAACTCTAGATTCTGGATCCTACTGGTACAGATCTCAGATCCACGTACCTATCAAACAAGACGAAATCTTCTTCATGTCATCCTGTATTATTTTGGTAGCTTACCTAACAACAACGATAATTTGGTCATGGGTAAGATGTTTTCTAACAGGGGAAGAGATTAACGAAGAAAATCAATTTATCTTGTTTGATATGGACCTTAAACTCACTCCCTTTGTCTCATCTGTGACACATTGTACACCACTGCAATTATAGATTTTTCAGGACGTGACAACATGATAAAGTAAACCGTGATTTTAATTTCTTATCTACACACAGAAAGGGAGAATAGTCCTGGGATCGAAGGGTTAAATTTGTCCAATTTTGAACGGCCTATAATGGCTCCGGAAACTGAACTTCAGAGTTTCAGGTTTGTGGGATTTCATTTTCAATTCCAGGCTCTTAAGCACATTTTTTTTTTTGCTGCATAGTATAGTCAGACTCACATGCAATCTTCTTTTTCATGCCATGCCATTTGGTAACGTGGATTGCAGGATCTTTGTTGCAACGTGGAATGTGGGAGGAAAGTCTCCAAATTATGACCTCAACCTTCAAGATTTCTTGCTAGTAGAGGGCTCCGCGGATATATATGTCTTAGGGTAGGAACATGCGACAAGGAACACTTTAACTCAACCTCTAGAGTTTAAAATATAGTTATTAATTAAGAAAATTCTAATTCTACCTTAATTGTAATCATTAACCATTCCCACGATTTGTTTAATCATTAACTTTCCTAGTTATTGTATTCGGGACATTAAAAAGCTAATGATTATAATAAATTATGAAAATAAATCACTACTGATATAATTAGTGACCCCGAAAATAAAGATATAATTAAGATACAGTCAGAATTTTTGTCATGCATTATGATGAAGAAAGAAGGAAAGTTGTAGTTGGAAAGTCATAAATCATTTTGTTCTGTCTGTTTAAATGCTTATGTTTCTTTCCATTGGTTTCTTTTCAAGTTATTACAAATTGGTGTTACCTGAAATATTCTGTATCTTCAGTTTTCAGGAAATTGTTCCATTGAGTGCTGGGAATGTTTTAGTAATTGAAGACAATGAGCCAGCTGCAAAGTGGCTGACATTGATAAGTCAAGCACTAAACAGACCAAGAAATGAATATAGTGATTCTCCTGACTCGGGAACAGGCTCAAAATCCCAAAGTAGTTCAAAGGAATCAAAGTCCCCAGCAAGTTTGAATTTCTTTCAAAAACCTTCTCTTAAAGTTATCAGTAGGAATTTCAGGGCAGAGGGTAGCAGCCTCCTCAAGGCTTGCAATTGTCCTATGGAATCTCCATCCAGGGAGAGACGGAGGTTAAGGAAGTTTAGTGACCCTATGAATAAGTTAGATTCTGAGCTTCATGGTGATGAGACGGTGGAAGAGTTGCTTTCAATTGCAGAAATACCCTCTTCTCCTGGCCAGAGCAGATACTCCCTCATATCAAGTAAGCAGATGGTTGGGATTTTTCTCACCATTTGGACTAAGAAGGAGTTAGTGCCACATATTGGACATCTTAGAGCAGATTCTGTTGGGAGAGGAATCATGGGTTGCTTAGGGAACAAGGTAAGCAGTACTACAAGGATTGAGGATTCTATATATCTAGTAAACATATGAAGAGAGATACAAAATGCTAGCTGAAGCCTTACACACTCTTTTGAATATTTATTTTTAACTATTAACTTGTAAAATTATTTAATTTAATGAGTCTTAATGGAGATTTTGTAATTTTTAATAAATTTGAAGTAACAATGATTTGTTAGAAAGAGTGGGTTGTTATATTCTAGTACGTAAAACGTTGATAAATATTATTTGTTATGAACCGTGGCTAATACTGCATACGGAATCCATAATTGATTGCAGGGGTGTATATCAATGAGCATGTCGTTACATCAAACAAGTTTTTGTTTCGTCTGTAGTCACTTGGCTTCGGGGGAGAAAGAGGGTGACGAGCTGAAGAGAAATGCTGATGTGGCTGAGATCCTCAAAGCCACACAATTCCCAAGGATTTGCAAGAATCCTTGCCGGCGAGCGCCAGATAAGATAGTTGATCACGAGTGAGTTACTAGAATCTTCTTCTTTTATACAAAACACAATTTTCACTAGTCATTATGTATTCTAAACACTTCTAGCCTTGTATGCAGTCGAATAATATGGCTGGGAGATTTGAATTATCGGGTGGCTTTGAGTTACGATGAAACAAGAGTTCTGTTGGAGGATAACGACTGGGACACTTTGTTAGAGAAAGATCAAGTGTGTTCCTCCGAAATGGAATCTTAATTTTTATACTGATTCTCACTATCTAATAAAATTTAAACGGTTAAATAAACATTGCATGTTTATCGATCCTAACATTATAATATGCACACTACCAATGACATCTATTGTTGGTATAGGAAATTTATGTCATTGGTATCATCATATTATGAGTGCATATCTACAATGTTTATACTAATAATTCAATTTTTATTGAACAAAACTTGCGTTACAAAACAAGGCTTATTTGTCAATAATAAATAGGAAGGTTTTTAGTACTGTGTACCTTGGCTGTGACATAGGTAAATTTATTGGCTTATATTTAATTTTGTACAGTTAAACATGGAAAGAGACGCAGGAAGGGTTTTTACCGGTTTCAGAGAGGGGAGGATTGTATTTGCTCCCACTTACAAGTATTCACATAATTCAGATTCTTATGCTGGTGAGACGGTGAAGTCAAAGAAAAAACGCCGAACACCCGCATGGTATGCACTCGTATTAAATGAGAAGTACTAGTTAGCTGGCTTTTCAGTTTCCAATGCAGATAAACCAAAACCATTGACAATACTTTCTTAAATTCCATACTTGTCAGGTGTGATAGAATATTATGGCGTGGCAACGGAATTGATCAATTATCATACATCCGTGGAGAGTCAAGATTTTCTGACCACAGACCTGTTTGTGCTGTCTTCTCTGTGGACGTGGAAGTAAGAAGCAGAAACAACAGGTTCAGGAAGGGCTATTCATACACAAGCCCAAGACTTGAATACGAAGACTTCATACCTCAAAGGCATAGTTTCTATGATTATTAATTCCAGCCTCAAATCAAGCTTGTATATTTCCTTAGGGTCTATAGAAGAATGATTTGTCACCTCTCTTTATTTCCTTCCTAATTTGTCCCTGTACTCACCAAGGTGACCATAGCTGGTAATTAGAGTCCTAACAATATAAGCGAAAGGTTGATTTATACAAGTGGCTAAGGAGCGACTCTGATCTTTGTTATTACACGTAGTGACAGATGTAAATAGAGTTGAACTATTCATTGAGAGCCAAACATGAAATTAAGAAAAAAATACTTATGGTATTTGTACAATTGCTAGAGGCTATCTTATGTTACATCAGTGGATAGTTCTTATTAATTAATATTTTAAATAGTTAACACTAATTAATTAGTATAAACATAGCAGTGCATGATCGATCCAAGCATTGGGCGAGGAACTTATTTGTAGGTTAACTCCCAAATTGAGGTTATTTCTTGGCCTTGTGTGGTGTCTTGCTCTGGATTAGTATTCAAGTCCGTGTTCATCTGATTCAGTGCAGCGTGCCATTCAAGATCTTCAAGGGAATTTAGCCATAAGCCTCCATAATCTTGTGGTGTCTTTCCTACAGTATCTCTCAACTGATCATTCATGAGATGCCCGACAAGGTCCTCATTCTGATTATCTCTTACTACCTCCATGTTCATCCAATCATCCAGACTTGTAATTTGTGTGTCATTGGACTGATAATCATAAAGAACAGGTTGGCTTTGGTTAGGGCGGTAAGCACAGAGAGACTCATGGTTCATCCTTGAGTTTTTGTCAGGAAATCCCATACCCATTTCACTTTCTGGACACTGAGAGTATTGACAAGCATATAACTTATCAACAGCAGTATCTAAGTCAAACACACTCTTCCTTTTCTCAATGCGGCCACCTAAATTAGACTCATCATTCAACTCAGCTACACGGCTCCCTTCATGGATAACAGTACTAGTAGAGCTTTCACACTCGTTTTTATTTCCCTTGATGGAGATATTTTAAGGCATTCGTTGGCCAGTTGCACCAGAGCTTCTTCTTGGTTCATAACCTTAGACCAAGTTGTTATGTCCTTGGCTGTCATCTTATCTTGCAAAGTCTTGGACCGAGTGACCAACCTTCTCAGTCTGTCCAAATCAGGAGACATGTGTTTGATGACTGCAGCCAAGAGAGACACTTTCCAGGCTTTTTTGAGGTCATGGGGCTTCTTAAGGAGGTGGGCCATGTTCTTGGGAAAGAAGGCCTTGTTCACCCCACCAATTTTCTGTCCTTGTGGGCCACCACGGTGGAGCCAAGCCTCTCTCAAGAGGGAATCTTCTTTGGGGAGGAATGCAATGTTGCATGAGAGCAGAAAGTAGTGAACTCAAAGTAGTGCCTTGCAAGTCATTAAGGAGATGAATATAGGAAGCACGGTCCAACTCATTTGTTTGAAGGAATGGCACATAGTTTGCAATGGCAGTTGGAGCATTTTGATCAAATTGGACCTTTTGTTTCCACCGTTCACGCAAGCTGTCAGAAGAACCAGTCACTGGCTTCCCCTTCTCAGGGACAATACCATACACAAAACCTTGAGCATTGCAAACTTGCATAATCTTCACCATGTATTTGAGAATTGAGTCTTGTGCTCTTGACAACTTCTTCCGCCTAGATGCTTCTTGTTGTGGCTCATCTTTGGGGCGCTTCTCCTTTAGCTTCTGCAGCAGGATCCGATCCCTCCACATCCGCTGCTTAAGCTGATCATAGTCGATTTCTTCCTCTTCCTTTTCTTCTTCATCAAAGGGGTTGGTTTCTTCGCGAATCTCCACCATGATTTCTACGAGTTAGCATCCTTGCTTCTTCAAATGTCGGCAGTACGACAAGAGAAAAAACTATTGAGAAGGATACAAGATGTGAATGATGAATTAATGTTGATAAAATATGTGTAGTGATTTATAATACGTGCATGAAGGTACTAGAATGGCGGTGGTAGAAGGGTATGATGGATGTAATCGGAAAACTAAGCTTAGAAAGTTCAACCAATAAATACTCGAACGGATGAGGACAAAGTAGGCAGTTCCGAAGGTACTAAGTGTTGCAGTATGGACAATTACCTGATCAAATGAAACTGTGAGTGCCGCGTGTTGGCATGCGGTGGGTAGTGTTAATGCGCATTTTGAATGCAACTTTTTATATCTGAGTAATGTATATAAGTGACGTCATGGGCTTATGCGTAACTGCATGCAATTTTGCATGCAGCTGGCTATGGAATGGTTATCATCAACAATATACGCTCAGCTGGTTACACTAGAGATCCTGTCTGTGTTTGCAATATCATATTAGCTTTTTTCTTTTTTTAGCAAGGCTTCCCTTGTGACACATGCATCTTTTGAATGATGTAATCACCAGCACGTGGTGAGATTCTGATAGACCTTCGGGCCCCATTGGTGAGGAACTAGGAACGGGTAATTTGACTTTAACACTTCCCATTTCACACCTATTATCACATAAAAATACTTATATATTTTTATTTTATCTATTTTGTAAAAAAAATGTAATTTTTTTTTGTACTTTTTTGAGAAGCTTTTTTAACTCAAATTTCTTTTTACTTTTATGTAAGAGCTCGATGGAAGTTAAAAATTTTAAAATTTTTTTAATTTCTCGGTGAGTTAGACTTAAAATATTTTTAAAATTTTTCGACAAGATATCACTAAAAAGTTAAACGAAAAACAAACTTAATAAAAAAATGAAAAGAAAAAAAAAGAAAAGACTTTAAAAAGAAAAAAGAAGAGAGTAAAAGTAAAGAGAAAAGAAAGAGTTAATTGAGAAAGAAGAAAAAAAAACTAAGTAGCTGAAAAAATGAAAAAGAAAAACACAATTAGAGTTAAAAGATAAAATAGGGATAACAAAATTTTTTTTGAAATGATAGAATAAATTCCACCAAGTAGCAGGCCAAAAGAAACGCACCAACACCAATTTGGATGATTTTATTTGAAAAAGTATACATAATTTAGCATTCTACTTCTACATGACAAGGTCTCATGGTCTAAAACAAAATTAAAAGTTCATGTATAATTGCATAAATGCTAAAATAGATATTCTTTAAGTGTACAACAGATGATAGATGTTAATATTAGATACTTAGATCAACACCTGTTAATGGTAGTTTTTTTAAAATCAAGGACGAAAACAGAGCTAAAGTACTTATCCAAGAAGTACAATGGGTGATTTATAAATATTAGGACCAAAAGGTAAAGCTTGTGTCATTACAAGGACCAGATAGTTAAACCACCAAATACTTTTACAAAATAAGAAATTTATTTGACATGATTAGTTTTATTTGGTAAACAAAATTATTTATTTTTTATAGAACAAATTTTTTAATTATTTTAACAACTTTTTTGCATTTTTAGACCTGACTTCAATATTTTTTAAAATATTATCATTTCTTATATTTTAGTCATCAGACTTAAATGTAATTTTGGTTTATTATTTTATTAAATCCACCATTTTAGTCTACTTATTTTAAAAAAGAGATAATTGGTTTCCAGTTGTATAAAAAAATTCACAATTTTTATTCTTCCATTAAACTAAAAATTGTTGATTGTTGTTAAAATAATATTAACTATCACATGAATTAAATAAATAATATATCATATTACATTGTTAAATTTGAGTTATATCAAAATAATTTTAACTTTAGAATATGACCAGTATAATAAATTTTATAAAATTATCAAACTAAATGTCTTTATTTTAGAATAGAGGAATGAAAATTACGGGACTAAATATTCTTGTTTTAGAATAAAGATACCAAAATTATGGATTTAAAAAAATTAATTATTTTTAAGTTATTATACCTTATTTATTAAAATAATAATAAATATGACTAATTAATTGAAAAAAATAAAATCATCTGTAATCCAACTAATAAATATGCAATATATATTTATTTATTTCAAAAAATTATGTTAATCAAATAATTATACCACCTTATTTTTTATACACCACATTAACATTCAACCTTTTACACACTTAGCATCAATCACCAAGTTTTTAAAATTTGAAATTTTTAGTATGTAAATATTAATTTTTATTAGTAAAAGAATTTAAATTCATAATATTTTTCACCTTTCAGACAAAAATTTTTTACTAAATAGTCTCGTTTTTGACACTATACACAAAATAAATTGTTCATATATAAATTTTTTTAAACTATTATTTAGTCATAATTTTTTACCTGTAATAAGTATTTTATCGATCAGTGTATAACTATTTATTTATAGTAAATATTTTATCAATTAATATCTTAAAATTTATATATATAAAATATGAGTTGTGATTAAATATTGAATGAAAATATTATATTTTTTATACTAATATTATATAGTTATTAAACTCTTAAAAAATACTTGATTGAAAGATTCAAAAAACTTAATTAACTGGTTTTGTCTCGTTATTTTTTATATTTTGATTTTTATCTATGTTAAAATGTTTTATTTTTATTATTAATCCTTTTAAGTTTTATTTTAAAAATAATTTTAAATATTAAACAATAACGTGATTGAGAAAAGATCATATAATTAATTATGTCTGATAAGTGTCATACAACCATATGTACTTTGATTTGTTGTTGATTAAAAAAAGTTTTAAAACATTCTACAAGTCATCTTCTTCGCGGACAATCTTTTCAAGCCATGCTTAAAAATGAAAATGGAATTTTAGTGTTTACAGTAAAAATAAAAAGATATTGCAACATAAACTAAAATTAAAATGCAAAAAACATTGGCAACCAAAAAATAAGCAGCAGCATTTCCAGAAAGAGAAGCGGGTTTTAAGGAGGCGTTGGGGTAAATCCAAGGGTATTTTTGCCCTCTGACAAGAAACCTTTTTCATTCCACTAAAACAAAATATTAATATCCATTCTTTCTCCTCTGCCGTTTCCGTGGTGTGCATCGCACGATTCTAAAGGAGAGTGATGGTTTCATACTTGGACTTTGTCTCTTTTGACGTATCCTTCCTTCCACTCACATCACGTTATCTTTATCAATTTTTTTATTACACTTTCTCTTTTCTATTTTTTATTTTAATATTTTATTTTTAAATTATAATATTATGTGTGTGAATCAATTAACATATAATTATTTCAGTTTGACTAATAACTTTGAATAATTTAATTACATAATATTTAAATATCAGTAATTTTGTAAGTATAAAATCTATTATTTCTATATACATTTGGTATAAGGATGATTAACGAGCAAAAATGAGGATAAAAATTGTTATACTTATCCAGTTTTTTCTTTATTCCATTACCAAGCCTAATGCCTAATTAAATTATGATTTAATTTTTTATTTTTATAAATTATTTTATAAAAGTTTAATTTTCAATTTTATAAGTTACTTTATAACAAATTTGACTTGTATTTATAATTAGTTAAATTTAATTTAGTAATTATTTATTAATAAAAGCATATGTAATGTTTTATATAGTTATGTTAATATTAATTGCTTTAAATGTTTGTTATAACATTATTTAACATTTCTGTAATTTAATTATTAATTATGTATGATTTGAAATTAATATATTATGTTTATAAATTGAATTTATCTAATCCCATCTTTTATATACTGTTGAATCTTGATCAAGTCAATTTTCTTCTTTATTTTTTTAATAGCAAGTCAATTTCATATAATACGCGGTCCTATAAAAAATTTGAGTCAAATAATAATAAAAAAAAGTTAATCTCAAACCTATCCTAACACAACTATGACATAGGATGCTCTATTTAATTTTTTTTTTACCTCTTTCTGAAAAATATAAAGTTGAATGTTTCAAAAAAATTGATTTAATTATATTATTTTTCAAAAAATACTATAACATATTAATTATCAGAATTGTAAGATCGGTAACATCTACGTGTAGTAAAAAAGGGGAGTGTGTAATAATAAAATCTATATCTAATAAGAAAGAAGAGCGATAGATTTGTGAATTTATAATTTTATTAATAAAACTAACACATTAATATTTAAATTTTTTTATAAAATTTATATTAATTATTGATATATTAAATAAATTATGAGTATCAGTTAGTTCATTTTTAAAATGATAAAATATTTAAAATAATCACAATGCAAAGAATAAATATATTGAATATATAAATTATGTTTTGAATTTATACAAATATCTTGAGTTATATAATTATATATGTGATATAATATTATTTTTAATTAATTAAAATAAAATTATCAAGAATTTCTAATGACAAAAGTAAAGGAAGTGAAATCATTAAATTATATTTTTAATTTATAATATAATAAGATATATAATTATAAACTGTATTTATTTCCTACTTCCTCCATTCCATGATAATATTTTTTTTTACATGTTTTCATGTTATCTAGGAAAATAATAAGAATAAGATTGATAGATTAATAATAATATTTTTAAAATTAATATATTTATTTTTATCTCTATGTATAATTTAATTAGAAGTGTGTTTTTCAAAGCAATTAATGAAACATGATAAAAAAAACAATTAATGGAAAAAAGAAAAAAAACCGAAGTGAACACACAAAACGAGGTGGAGCACAGTAGTAAGTAAGTAATAACTGGTGTAGAATTACTGGAAGTCGTTCACGTTTTTTGTTTGTTTCTCTTTTTGTACCTTTTTTCCATCTCTGCACAACGCTGATTGCTGGTTGCCCGGACCGTCTGTGCAGAATCTCTGCAACGAGGTTATTCCATACACACTCAAATACCATAACCACACTCATACCAGTTTCCCTTCTTCATGACCTTTACCTACCCTCATTGCTTCTCCTTTCCTTCTTTGTTCTTACTTAAACCAACTCAATAACTTTACCACCTCCATTTATCTTCCTTTTCCATACCTGCCTCTAAGGAAGAGACTTGTCCCTTTCCTACTAACCTAAGTCCTATGCTCTCTCATTTTTCTCTCTTGCTGCATCACCATGCAACTCGATTCCCCCACTTTTGCTCTGTTCACCACTCTCTGAAACGTAATAAAGTTCGCACTTTGACCACCGTTTAGCTCTTGCTTTTCCAGCTGTCAACTTTAAGGGTTGTGATATTTTAGTTTTCCTCTTCATTGAGTTTGTTTCGCTTAATTTTTTTTTTTAGTGGGCCTCTTGGAATGTTGTGTGTGATTGTGAATGTGAACTCTGGGGGAAACAGTAATGGGTTGTGTTGGAGGTTATCAAAATAGTGTTTTTTCTATGTATGCTTGTTGAATGGATGTAATCTTATAAAAGGGGGGAAATGGGTGCTACGAACTCAAGACCGGAAAAGAATGAAGCTTTGAGTTTGTGCAGGGAAAGAAAGCGGTTCATTAAGGTGGCTATTGATTCTAGGTATGCTTTAGCTGCTGCGCATGTTTCGTACATTCAATCTCTTCGAAACGTTGGCATTGCGCTTCGCAGGTATGCTGAGGCTGAGGCAGTGGTAGAGTCATCTCTGTCTATTTCTGACAAAACCCCATCTCAAACTAGTTACCCTTCTCCTTCATCACCTTTACATGTTGCTGAGGTTGAGGTTTTGGAGTCACCTTTGCACAATGAGAGTCCTCTTTCGCCTCCTGTGGCCACCACTCTTAATTACATGAGGTCAGGGAGCACTACTGCTGTCACAGTTAGGATCGATGCTTGTGGTAACAACAAATATTTAGATTATGAATCCAATGTGACTCCAATGCCTCCACCTCCACCACCTCCTCCTGAGTCAGGTGCATCTTGGGATTTCTTTGACCCTGGGGAAGATAGTGAGAGCTTCAGATTTGCAGTGCATTGTAGTGAGTCCAGGGAGTGTAGGGATGAAGAAAAGGGTGATCAATGGTTACATGTTCAGTCAGGTGAGCATTGCATGATGAAACCACACCTGGATGAGAGGTTTGGGGGAAATTTCAGCAGTGCTGCATTGGGAAATGAGTGTGGCAATTCTTATCCGCACAGCGTTGATCATTCAAATGATTCAAGAGGAGTGGAAGGTTGCAAACAAATGGCTGATGAAGAAGTCAGAGAGCTAGAGTTGCCAAGTGCTGCTGCAGGTGATGTGAGCCGGCCTCTTGCTGGCAACAATGCTGGTGGAAGATCCAGTTCAAAGAGGGAGAAGAACATGGCTGGGAAAAATGTGTGCACGGAAAGAGAGGATCCTTCAGAGTTCATCACACACAGAGCTAAAGATTTTCATTCTAGCATAAAAGATATAGAGCATCGGTTCGTCCGAGCTTCTGAATCTGGTAGAGAGGTCTTGAGGTTGTTAGAAGCAAACAAAATCAAGGTTGGATATTCTGAAGCAAAAGGTAATTGCTTGATATCGGAATCTCTTTTCAAGATGCTAAACTTCATTTGAATTTTGTATATATTAGTGCTACATGAAGCTGGTTGGTCTTGTTTTTAATTAAGTATTGTCACTGATCCGCTTCTGATATCTTCTGATAGGGAAATCATCTTCCACGACTTTAATGTCAGCTTTCCAGCCTGTTTGTTGCGGTAGAAAGGCTTCACCTGTTTTCCAGGGTAAGTTGCATCAGTTCTGTAAATAGACACTGATTATTGACTTAATTTAAATGGTGGATTTAGCCTTAAATACTTCACCATTGATGATATGGGCTTGTCATTTATTCTTTGAATTATGTTTGTTACACTATAATGTTTGGTATATGATTTACTGAATTTTCAAGTTTGGCAATAGATATGATTTTACTATTTGGACTAAAGTGCTTGACTGTGTAGTAAAAGTAACCTATGACAAAATAAGGTTTTACTGTATGATGAGTTTGGAAATAAAAAGTAAAAGAGGTATACAACTTATATTTTGTATTTGATGTAATCCAGTCTATCTGTAAGTTCTTTAGCTTGTACTAATGGGTGTCAATATTTCTCAATTTTTTTTCTTGGTTAGTTTTTAATCTTACCTTTATCTATGATATCACTGTTTTGTTTGCTTGTTGTAGCTTTGATTCGTGAAAATGAATATTTTGGACGGATTAATTTGTCCCCTTATTGTGCAGAACCTGCCCAAAAAATTATTAGTTGGAAAAGGGCAGCATCTTCTCGATCATCCTCATCCAGGAATGCTTTGGCTACAAAAACAAAGGAAGATATTGATGATAGTGGAAGTGACTTTGTTGAAGAATTATGTATGATTGCAGGAAGCCATTCATCCACCCTTGACAGACTATATGCCTGGGAGCTAAAACTTTATGATGAAGTAAAGGTATTACTATTAATATAATGAAAAACAAAGTAAAGGGTTTATGATGAAAACACTTTAAGTATTTAAATTAAAGAGTGGTTTAAATGGATGAACATGACATTGCCTGACATCTTAGTATACTAATTTACCTATAATATCTTTAGAATATTGAGTCAATGACAATTTGAGTTCCTTGGACATTTATCTGGCTACAGTAGTAGTTGCCCTGCCACATTGAAATCTTAAATTGTGGTTATCTTGGTATGTGACTATAAAATGAATGGTTTAAAACTAATGAAAATTTGTGATTGCTAGTATACTAATTTACATATAATATCTTCAAAATATTGAGTCAATGACAATTTGAGTTCCTTGGACATTTATGCCGAGAGTAGTAGTTGCCCTGCGACATTTAAATCTTAAATTGTGGTTATCTTGGGATGTGGCTATAAATGAATGGGTTAAGACATGAAAATTTGTGATTCCTTGGTTGGAGAATTCTTGGACAACTAATGCCTCCTTATCGCATATGAAAATGCATAACCAACATTGTGTTCTTTTGTAGTGCTAATTCACTTTTCTGGGGTAATTTGTTATCTATCTTATGGTGTTGTAGAGAGTTCACTAGAGTTGTAGTATCAGAATTTTTTTCACTCATACATAATTCATAGGTAATCTGGTGTAGAAAATAAAGGGAACTTGCTTAAACTTTTCAACCAGTATTTTACTGCAAACTCCATTTTGATAAAATCTTAGTGGAATTTACCTTCAATTCCTCACTACTTCAATTCAAACTTTTCAAGCAGTATGCATGTTAAATGTATTGCACCTCCATATTGTGTTTGCAATCCTTTGATCATTTTGACCGCCTGGTGGGCTATCTGTAGGCTAGTGAATCCATCAGGAAGGACTATGATCGAAAATGTCTCCAGCTTAGGCATCAATTTGCAAAAGATCAAGGCACTCATGTGATTGACAAGACTCGGTCAGTTGTGAAGGATCTGCATTCACGGTTAACAGTGGCTATATATTCTGTTGATTCAATATCTAAACGAATTGAGAGAATGAGAGACGAAGAGTTGCTCCCACAACTTCTGGAATTAACAGAAGGGTAAGTGAGGGGTTCTGGATTTTATGTTGATTTTATTATTACCTTGAAGCTTTACTATTTTTTAAATAATTATTCCTTTGCTAGTTGAGTGTTAAAGCTATGAGCCTGTAATTACTAAAGACACAAGGAACTACTGGTTGTGCAGAATGATCAGAATGTGGAAGGCAATGCTTGAATGTCATCATGCACAGTACATCACCATCTCTTTGGCATATCATTCAAGGAGCTCCACAGGAACCTTGCAAGGAGATGTGCGCCGAGAGATAATGACTCGACTGCTAGAAGAAGTCGAGTTCTTTGGTCTGAGTTTTGCTAACTGGATTAACAGCCTCACCTCATATGTGGAAGCTGTCAATGCATGGCTGCAAAACTGTATACTGCTACCGAGGGAGCGTACCAAGAGCAGACGACCATTCTCCCCTCGCCGAGTTCTGGCACCACCTATATTTGTTCTTTGTCGTGACTGGTCTGCTGGGATCAAGGCTTTACCCTCTGAGGAACTAAGTCAGGCAATCAGAAACTTCTTGTCTGATCTCCACCTGAGGACAGAACAGCAGAATGACCAACTGCTCAAGAAACAAAATTCTGCTAATGCAAGTACTGCAGAAACCGAGACCAAAACTAATGAAGAGAATGAAGATGAGTCCGCGAATTTGAGCTGCATACATGCAAGACTAACAAAGGTTCTTGATCGACTGACCAAATTTTCTGAGGCATCATTGAAGATGTATGAAGATATCAGGCAAAAAAGTGAAACAGCTCAAAATGCATATAATAATTGCAGAACTTTCAGGGCTGAAAAATTTTAATTCTCAACTACATGAAAAATTTTCTGCCGTGCTTGCTTGACACTATCTTATATTATATGAAAAACACCCAAAAGAATAACCGTTAACACATCATCGTGGTCCTTGATGGAAAAAGAAATCTGAGATGAAAAATGGGTTGTAAGTGTCTGTATATGCTCCGGTACATGTTATAATGACGAGTAAGACTATCACCTTGCTTTGTTAGTCGAATCTGAGTTACTTAGCTGGTGGTTTGTTTGAGACTGAAATATATTTTTATTTTTTGTGTGTATGGGGAGTGTGGACTATGGAAGTCACATTTTTGTGTCAACTGTTTATTTCATTACTAGAGATTAACAAACTTTACATATATGAAGTGTTAACACAAAATATTAATATCATTAGGTTTAAATATATTTTTCTCTTAAATTTAGGTCGTTTTTATCTCTCAAATTTAAATTTATTTAGTTTCTTACTTTTAAAAATTTCTCTTGCAATAAAAACTGTCACAAAATGTACATTCAAATTGCCAAAAACAATAGTTATTTATGTAAATTTTTATTAAAGGAAAAAGGGTCCCAAATTAGAAAAACTAGAAATATAAATCGTTTCGAATATAGAAGCTAAACAAGTGGTTCCCTGTATGTCAATGTTGAACGTTACATTTCGGCTTCCCAAATAATAAAAAGAAAAAACTTGGTATGTGCTTACACAAACAATTTTCCATTTTTTCCACAGATAAGCTTCGACAGTAACTTCCATTACAAATCATATACTTCATTTATGGTTTTGGCGGGGTGGTTTCTTGGTGAGGTGCAAGTGCAACCACTAGTATACTGCAATTCAACAATGGGCCAAAAAAATTCCTAATGCGTATCAATCTTCTTTACATCCCTTTCATTAAAATCCCACATATTGTGTGTACTGCGAGTAAGCTTCTGACCGCATGGCAATAGGGGCCCGTGTAACATGATCCGGAAGATCAAATGCATCAACAAGTTCCCTTGCAATATTCCTCACTTGGAAACTAAGATACTCCGTGAGCTTGTGGATTGCCTGTGAAATGCAAAATTTTCAACATTCCACAGTAATAAGATTATAATGAAAAAAAGAGCAAGGTCCAATCATATCTCAGATAGAGTCTGTAGATTATTCTAAAGGTTAAAAAGTTATTGCCAAAATAAAGATTTTCAAAAGTCAACTCTTGCTCACTATGTGTTTTGTTGAGAGGAAAAACCACTGTATGAACATGATATTATTATAAATCTTAAATCATGTTTTTCTTAATATATAATAATGTTGAAATTTCTCATTGGTGCTTAGCTAACTAATGAGCCACATTGTCCCTTGGATAAAAATGTTATTCATGGTATATAACCAAGGTTTTTCAAATTTTTATAAAAGACATAATAATTGTCCCTCGCAGACCTAGTAGTATAATTTTTATGAAAGCCGTCATTCTTGGTTTTTTAGAGAGGTCCCCCGTACTAACTATTAACCCATTGGTAATTAAGTTTAAGGGTTTCTGGGAGCTGTTAGGAAAACTAGAAACAGTTCATTTATTTTTTGTATTCATTGTGCATTAATTTCTTTTTCAAAATATTGTATTAATTTTGTTTCAAGGAGTTGTTTCCATACCTTAGCTTTGTTAGGAGCTACATAGTCAACATTTCGGTAGGTTCCAATGTCATTCCATATTCGATCCAAAGCATAAAGATCACAGAGGAGCTTTAGAGCAGCTTGTGAGCTTGGATCAGGACAGCTGGTGCATATATAGGTCAAGTTAAAATTGGATAGTATCACAAAATTAAGCAAATAAAAGGAGATATACACAAAAGCTAGGAACTGCAGAAGCACCTCCGTACAGCTTCAATGAATTTAGCAAGGATGACAGACTCAATATGTGATTCTGCGAGCGTCAAAAGGTGATTTAAACATCTATTCCATGCACCAAAGTCCCCAAGAGATTTAGAATGCTTTCTAAGTCGCACAGCAACACTTTGAAGTAATCTAGATGTTCGGTACTGCAGGGTGAAAAATTGTTGATTTATTTATTGCTTAATAAACTATATTTATTCATTAGTCAAGGAATGAAGACAAAACTCACTCTGAAAGCATCCAATTGAAATTTAGGATCTCGTAAATGGTCTTCGCCTTCCCACCGGGCAGTAACTGGATTTGGCTGTGACAGATAAGTATTCATGGATTCTCTCAGGTAGCTCCATGTCACTGCTAGAGTTCCTCCTTTGAACTTTCCCTTGTATTGTTTCAGAAGATCAGCTGCAACCTTTATCAGTAAAGTAAAAAAACCAATACCTGTTAGTCACTTGTTTCCTATACAAGAATAACAAAACCAAACAAAATACTCCCTCCAGTCTTTATTATAAGATCAAATTGATTAATTCATCAAGATTAACAAAAATGGTTAATTTAGTTAAGAACACAAATTTGTCTTAAATTAGTTTTTTTTTTTTTCAAAATTACTCCTATATGTAAGTTGCAAACGCTAAAGATTGAACTTTATAATAAGAACGGAAGGAGTACATAATGCATGGCCCTAAAGCTGTAAAGCTCCAGTTTCCATCAAACAGAGGAGGGTATGCCTTTCCATGATTCCACATTGTTTTAAGTATGCAAGTGGTGATGCAGAAAACCATCTGTGCCCTAGCAATTCAATAATTTAACAGATTCTTTTATTACTATACTTTGGCATTTCGTTTGGAATCTAACAAAATAAATATCCAAAAAAGTTTTACTAATGACAGAAGATATAAGGTGACTTAGTTGGTTAAGAAATGAAGAAGGTGTAAAAAGGTCACGGCTTCAACCCCTACCGCTAATAAAAACTAAAATTACTAACAATACTAATATTTAACCTATAAAAAGAATTACTAATAGCTAATATTAGAAGAAAGCAAATGACAGAACAAGGTTAAAGTGGTATTTTGAACCAAAGTAAGGGCAAACCAGCTGCAAATAATGCCCAATCAGCTGCAAATTTCCTTCATTGTTCTGTTATTTGAGAAAAATTCCAATGCAGATTTGTTCATTATTCTCTCTGGTCTACGCTGAGGGGTAGAAAAATGCAAATATACTTTTTATAAGGGAAGCAGCAACACAGTTACAGATTTAAATGAATGAATTCTGAGGGCATTCTTTCGTATATTATCTTGGTTATCTGATTGAAACATATCAACAAACTGATTTCAAAAGTAGACTGGTTATTTATCTAGGGGAAAACAATGCCCAACCAGCTGCAACTTGCCTTTATTGCTATAGTATTTGAGAAAATTTTCAATGCTGCTTTGCTAACTTAAAGTCTACACTGACCAGAAGAATGCAAATATATTTTTGGGTCTTGCTAATCAATGCTATGGAGTTAAAAGGAGAAAATTTTTATTGTGAATAGTATGGAAACACAATTAAAAATCATAGGAGAGTACATTTTTATGCATCCTAATAAAAAAATTCTCTAGACTGTTTTAAAGAAAAATACTAGTAACACTTTTTTTTATCGGCTTTAATTTATTAAAAATCACTGATTTTTGTGAGTCTCTTTGTTTAATGATTTTCTCTCCTGATTTTGTAATTTCATTCAAATTTAAACTAAAATCAAAGTATGTTTTAAAAAGAGTAAATTGATAGCACTCCTAACTTTAATAAGCGAAGCAACAAACAGTTGCAGTCACAGATTAAATGACTGAAATCTCAGGCCATTCCTTCCTATATTATCTTGGTTATCTGATTAAAACATACCAACAACCTGGTAATTTATGATAAGTGATATAATTGGGCCTTAGCAAAAAACCTGTTGAAGCAGAACTGTGTTGTCTCCTTCAAATGTTTGGAAAATATCATGGTCGTTCCTCAAAATGCCAAACCGATTTACAGCAGCATAACCATGGCCTCCACAGGCTTCCCTACAGATGCTGAGTGACTTTGCAGTATATGATGTTACATAAGCCTTTAGACCTGCTGAAAGAGCATGGACATCTGCTACTAATTCCTCATCATGAGTTTTTTTCATTTGAGAGTATTTCTCCACTAAATTTGTTGTTGCAAAATGGAAAGCATACGTTGAAGCCAACATTGGCATAAGCTTATGCTGTTGAGACTGGTAGTCAAGAATACTAACTTCAGGTTGGTTTGGAGGTCCAAATTGCTGGCGAAGTAGAGAATATCTGATGGCAATTGTGGCAGCAACCTTTAGGACACTTACTGAAGAATACGCAAGGCCTACCCTACCACCAACAAGCTCCCCTAGAGTGGCAGCAAATCGTTTATTTACTGTAGGAAGGCTACTTGTGTACTTTCCATCACGGGAGACATCTCCAAAACGGTTTAGAAGATTGTCTCGAGGAATTCTTACAGAGCGGAATCTCAAAGCTCCATTATCAACACCATTGAGGCCAACTTTATGACCGCAATCATGTATCTCAATTCCAGGAAGTGGTTGATGAGTCTTCATATCCCTTATTGGAACTATGAAAGCATGGACTCCCATATCAGAAAGTCCTTTTGTGTCATAAGTGGGTAATTTCAACCTAGCAAAAACAGTGGCAAACTTGCCATGCACTGCAGCATTGCCAATCCACCATTTGATGGCACCATCATTTGGTGTATCAATGATAAATTCATCCGTGATGGGATCAAAGGTGGCAACAGTTTGGAGGCCCTGCACATTTGAACCTTTGAAGCACAATAAAGTAAGGAGTTTAGAAATGTGTACCAGGCCAAAGACTATGTGGTACCATATTTGATTGGAAAACAATAGAAATAAAAATCCTAGGAATTAAAAATAAGAAGAAAAGAATGTCAACCCCAAAGTAGTTAACTTGAGGGTAATTATGTAAAACAATCTAAGAAGCAAGGGCTTTAACGATTTCTGTTACACTGGCAATTGCCGACAAATGAAAACTTCTGTTAACATTATTTCAAATAGGTTTCATAGCTATCTTGCATTAAGCAGTTTTTTTTTTTTTAAAATTTATTTCTTACTTTCATGAATAATTACAACATTTCACATTGTTTTCTTAGATGATTTAAAACAGATTTGTACAAGAAAACACAAAATCTCAGTTATGACTGCTTCTGTACAAATTAATCCCTGTTATAATTGATGCGTACAAGATCATCATCGGTTAGTCAGTAAAACAAAGCAATAAAAAAAAAGGAAATTACCATGGTGAAGCTCGGTCATAGCAAAACAACCGAGGTAGTCCAAGTTATCAATCCCATCAAAGTACTTATCCTTATGCTTCTTGGTGCCCAAATTGAGAATAGAACAACCCCAAAGACTGAAAAGAAGAAAAGGGAGGGGGGGGAGGAGTGAAGAAAAAGTAAAAAAGAGAATGGAGAAGAAGAAAGTGGTACCTATACTGGACCCCCATCTTGATCCCGAGGGACATGTCAACGCTGCCAACGGCTTCCAAGATGGCGAAGTACTTGGAGGGGTCGCTGACAACGTAACGGAGGGGTCGAATCCCGGCTTCTCTGACGAGTCCAAGTAACTGGCTCATGCAGAGGTGGCGATGGTCATCCTTTGAGATCTCAACGGGGGTTTGGAGCTGCGGATTGGCGTTGTAGTAATCGAACACCTTCTCCTGAATCTCCCTGTGTTTCCCTCGCATGTAATTAGACAGACACCGGCTGTCCACCCTCATCCTCAGCTTCCCGCCACCGCACCTCGCCATCTCCAACTGCTTCGCCGCCTCCGGTATCAGGTGCTGCCTCACCCTCTCCATTCGCCTCTCCGCTTCCCACCTTCCACTTTGCATTTTTCTCACTGTTCTTCTTTCCTTCCCCTTCATCATAAATCATAAATCATAAATCATCTTTCAAGCTATGGATAGGATCGCAATTTGCCAGATAACTTTCCCGGCTCGCCTTCCAACATCTTTTCTCGTTCACTATAATGGGTCCCGTCAATATCAATTTATTTATATCACAATAATTATTTAACCAACTAATTGTAATTTATTCCTGTTACGTACTGTAGTAGTATTAGTATTACGCATGTTTTTAATTTAACGTGTCGTGGAGTATCCCTCAAATGACTAAAAAACGCGTGATGGAGTATTATGTTTTACCATATGATAAATATTACCGATCTTATGTTTATAAAAATAGTTATATAAACTGTACGATTTAATTTTAAGACAGAAGAAGACAGTATTGTTGTCATATGAATTACTTGGAAAGTTATGGCCCATACGGCGGCATCTTTTATCTACTCACCATATAGTATTGTCGTAAAAGACTAAATTTTGTGTTTGCACCATCACGTGTCAGAAAATAAAAATGCATGTTCACATCTATAAACATTAAATATATTTTTCTTTTTTCATTTTGCAAACAAAAAAAAATCTTCTGCGAGGAGATTCGCACTCAGCCTTTACACACGTATCTGCTTTTATCATTTATGGATTGGAGTTTGGAGGGAGTAAGTACATCTCCCATTAAATAAGTCAAATATAAATTTATTTTAAAGTAATAAATTTTAAAAATTCAATTTTTATATTTTTTATTTTTATCATTAATTATGTTAAATAATTTTAATATTAAATATATTGTTTTAATATAAAACAATGATAAGTAATTATTGTTTGAATTGAATAACCGATTATGTTACGTAGATATATGTTTCAATGATAATCAGTGCACGAAAAGGCTTTCGCCGAATAGCTCTTTTTTATTAAACTTAAACTATAATCGCCGTTTCAAACTAAAAAACATTAAGTATGATACTTATTTTAAGATAACTTTTTTAGAATAAAATAATAATTTTTAAAAGATTAAAAAATTATAAATAAGTTTGTCAAACTATGCTTCTATAGCCCAATTTTGACAGAAAGACTTCAATTATTCTAAAAAACTTCTAAATCATGGATCAGCTTATAATTAAATTGGGGTATAGAAGACTCATACTGAGACAAACTTATTTATAAAAGTTTGCTATCAAATAATTGGTTTTTGCGTAATAATTTATAAAAATTGATCTGTATAAAGATGAAAAATAAATAAATTAATAGAGAATTTTAGGGTATAACACTCGTCAAGAAAAAAAATTGTCAAAATATAATTACAAGAATTAGCTTTTTAAATGCTAAAAATAACTTATTTAAAAAATAAATTAGCTTTTTAAAATAAAATAAATTAATAAATTTGAGTAGTTTTTTTAAATCTTCTTTTCAGAAAAAAACAGCTAAAATTATCTGATTGATTATCACATCATTTAATTTTAATTAAAAATTTATAAATATTTATTATAAATAACATATTTCGAAAAGTCTAAAACTTATAAATTGTAAACTTTTTGTCAAATTATATAAAAAAAATCTCACAGTTATCTCTTTTTCTGTAACTTTTTAAGAAAATTTGTGTTCTAAATACTCAAGTAAGTAAGTTTTAATATAGCGTACACTTTTAAAGATTTTGATATACATATACGATATTTTTATGAAATGCAAGCATCACAATATGGATTGCTTGTGCGTGAAGGAACCTATGCCTTTACACCTTGCTTAGTCATAGATTTATCACTTAGTAAAATTCCAAGATTATGTAAATGGAGCTAACGTTTACTTATCTTCACTAAGTCAATAAATGGTGGCTCAGGAAGAATATATATATATATATATATATATATATATATATATATATATATATATATATATATATATATATATGTGGTTGTTTAGTGATAAATTTTTTTTTACCTGCATTTTTTGTATGTTTAATGTTTATTTATAATTAAAGAAATGCATATTTGTTTGATAAAGATAATTTTTCTAATGTTTATTCTCACTTTAAGCAGGTATTTAAGAAATAAAAAAAACAGACAAAAATGAACTTTTTGAGAACAATGGTTGAACATTCCAGTAAGCATGGTCAACTCCATTGCAACACGATCGTACTAAGTCAACAAAGTCTAAAAGTTAACCTAAAACAACATTGTCATGCTAAAAAGAAGCTTATACTCTTACTATAAATATGAGAACAAATGAAATTAAAAAGGTTTGTTTTTTGTTCTAACAAAGAGATAAATCTCTAACTTAAAGGCAACGAACAACAAGGAAAATTGGATGAATCAATTCACGAAATTCTACATTAGTAATTCTTTTTTTTTATAATTGATGTACTGTGTAATTTCTAAAATATTTGTGTAACACACTTATTTTTATAAGTAGGTTATTATATAATCTATTTGAAATTAGTAGTTCTGCAAGTGAAAAACTTAGTAAAATAAGTTAATTTAGTGTATAAAGCATTTTTACTAAAATTTGAAAATTGTCTTTTTCTTTGGAATTTCGCTCAGCAAAATCAAATTTGCTTAACAGATTTGGGATAGCAACAATTTTTTTTAAAGAATAAATTCGCTAAGTGAAATACAAGTTGTTCAACAAAAGTAACCAAAACTAGAAATTTGCTTAGCAAAACTTTCATGGCTAAGAAAAGTGAAACAAAAGTACTTGAATTTTCCTAAGTAAACTTTCATCGCTTAGCGAAACTATTCTACACCTATTTTCACTTAGCGAGCATACTTTTTCTCAACGAATGAGTCTAGATTTTGGTTGTTATAGTGGAAGCCATTTGCAAATTTAAGGAAGAAACACAAAGTTTTTAAACATTTGGATTAGGATTCAAAGGTTATTCACCACTTTTCATCAAACTCTTATTAAGATAAAGGGGAGTGAGATTTATAAACTTTTGTAGTGTTAATCTTAATAGACTTATATATTTTTACTACCTTTATGATTATTATTACTTCTAAAACTGTTTTGATTATCCATTAATATACTAATTATTCTTACCTCGATTTTCATATGTTTAGTTGATTGCTCAGTAACATCTAACTATTCTAACTTTTATTTCTCCATATATACTTCTGATTATTTATTATTATTCTCCAAATATTGTTTATGGTCCTTTATTATTATTTTACAAATATTATTTATAGTCCTTTATTAATATTCTTCAGATATTACTTCTGATCATTTATTTATTATTTCTAGATATTACTTATGGTTGTTTATCTAGAGGTATTCAAAATATCTGGTTGGGCTTACCCGATCCATAACCAATCCAACTCAAACCTTTTTAAACTCAATTTAATGGATAAAACTTATATCCAAATCCACCTATATGGAAATGGGTTAAAGTGTGTAAATATCCAATTAAATAAAATTTTATCTAAAGCCAATGTTTGATATCCAAATTCATTTAAATCTAGGAGTTCCTCTTTTCTCACTACGCATGTATTTTTCTCTTCTCTTCTCACTGCGTATTCGTACTTAGGTCTCATTGTACTTGATCATTCATTCTTCTATCTTCGTGATGGTTCATTCTTCTCTTCTCACGACATGTAACTAGTTGTTCTCTTCTTACTGCTTGTGATTGTTTATGCTTTCAACCTCTGCGTGCGTTCATTCTTCTCAGTTATCGAATCTGCAATTTCAATTCATCTCAGTTACGTATTTTTCTTCTTCTTTCATGTTGTGTTATTTCTCCTTATAAGGTGTTTGTGAAAATGCTAGTAAGAATTAACAACTCTATCAAAAGCATTTAACTAGATTTCCAACAAGTCTATGATGTCAATGCCAATTGGGTTTTAAATTTGATTGCTCTTGTAGTGTATAAGAGGTTTATAGTGTTCAATTTATATAATGCTTAATTTTCAGAAATATACTTGGACTAATTTAGACCATTGATTGCAATATAATGTTGATAATTAAGCATGAGTGCAGAAAGGCTATGCATATTTAGGTAAGAGGGGTCAAAAGGGTAAAATTAGTTTTAGAGTTGGATTTAGGGAGTCATTACCTGTATGTTAATTAAGAAATAGAGGATTAATTCTCCTTGTTTTTTTTTTATAAATTAGCATTTTCTCCATGGTTTGTTGAACTTAGTTTCTCTTAAGCAACTCAAATATGACTCATATTCCACAAAATGTTGATATAGAGATGCTTTGCAGATATTTCCATCTTATGCAAATTATGGATAAAAACATTATTTTGGCAACGAAGATTGTTTTCAAGTTCTACCATTTATTTAGGACTTGAAAGTATTATTATTTTGCATAGTATTTTTACTTAAAAATTATAACTTAAAGTACATTATGGATAAATACATTGTATTATTACTTAAAAAATTATAACTTACTAAGTAATTGAATGTCTTTTGTTTATTTTGCATAAATGTTTTCCTCACAAGATATTGCTTATGCAACATCTTTTTCTCTTACTAAAGATTGAAGATAGAACTTTTCTTCATTTTTTAAAATTCATTTTTAAAAATAAATTTAGGTCTTCTCTTATTGGTGGATTTCTCTTATTGGATTGTTACAATTATCAATTATCAGTAGTGTATCATTTTGTATCTTTCACACTCAATTCTCATTTAGCTATGATGCCTTTGTTATTTTTAGATCAATATGGAATTTAAGGTTGGTGTCTCAATTTTTTGCTTTGTTATTAAAACATGGATTATTGAAAAATTTTGCTATTGTAAAATTTTATTGATGATGCAAATGTGCAAGATAACTATATGTTCTTAGAAGTGGACTTTCCTGTTGCTCTTGTGATTACTTTGTTAGTATAGTTGAATAGGAACATTGTGAAAGCATATACTATATAACCATTCACAGGATGCAAACTACCTTTCTTTTATAATTCCAATTAACTCAATGAATTCTTCAAAACAAAAGGTTGGTAGTTAGCAGAACTCTCTGTACCACTGAGAATGTTTATGCAGAAATTTCTTGATTTCTTTGTTCACTGTTTATTGGAGCCTCACAGACAGAGAATTTTGAGAGGTTTAAAGTCAATGATATAGCAAATGGAGCTCAATGTGGTTTATGATCATGAGATGGTCATATATAAAATTCCTCTTGAAGGCTTCCTCTAACATTTAAAAGTGTGAACTTTCTTTTGGTATTAGGTCATTGATGACTAGATAACATAGTGTTAGGCTCTATCATCTATGTTAATTTATCATTTATTATTTATACTCAACGATTATTTGATAAATAGATTAATGTCTAAAACCCATATTCACTTTTTTTATTATTATGTACATATGGCCATATAAGTAAAAGACAAAGTTGATATATTAAAGATTGATTGTTCTTTATTTTCTTGTCAAAACTTCAATAATGTTCAATTATTGACATTGTTAGATGAAAGTTTGAATGTATTTTCTCAGTCCTCCAGTTTCTATTATACATTTATACTTTTCTCCTCAATAGCAAATATCACAATAATTTTTTTATCTTTAAAAAATTAGAGAAAAACTATTAGTGCCAACATTTTTCATGTGTTATATTTGGCATGTGATTAATTGTCTTCAAGCAAGATAGCTTATTTTTAATATTTATAGAGATTAAAATTACTATCAGATTGTCATAAGAAGACAAATGTGGTAATACGTTAACTCAAGATTGCTCTAAAAAAGTGGTTTTAAAATAGTGTTTTTTAAAAATGTTTTAAAATAGTTTTTTTAAAAAAAAAATGGCTTTAAAAATAGTCTTTTAAAAAAAACTTTTTTATAAAAACTGGTTTTAAATTATTAACCATTTTAAAATCGGTTTTAAACCATTATAAAATATTTGAAACCATTTTTCTAAATCCATATTGGTTTAAATGGATATAGTTTGGATTTTAAAAAATCCAATCCATACACACCCCTATCTTTATCTATTATCTTCAGATATTACTTTTGGTCCTTTATTTATTATTTCCAGATACTACTTCTAGTCCTTTAATTATTATTTACAGATATTACTTCTGATCTTCTATTTATTATTTCCATATACTACTTCTAGTCTTTTATTTATTATTTTCATATATTACTTTTGCTCATGTATTTATTGTTTTCATATATTACTTTTGATCCTTTATTTATTATTTTTAGATATTATAGTATGATTCTCTGTAATTATTTATCAATTGTTCTATCATTCAACTTTTATTCAGAAGTTATATTTTGATAATTTTCTATAAAATTATTTCATCATATTATTTTCATATAATACATTCTAGTTCATTGATATTATTTATTTTAAGTTTTTATTTGAATATTATTTTATCACTCTTTATAACAAAGTAAATTATGATAAGTTTTGGTTTTCGCAACTCTAATTTATAAAAATCACTGCTATTAGAGTGATTAATAACTATCTTATAATTTATATGTATATATTATACTTTATTCAAAGGATTATTAGTTGTATGTTGAATATTCATGGTAAAATATTTTATAAAATATTAAAAGGATTATGTGTGAGGTTTAGTTAAAAAAATTTCATTATAAATATAATATTTCTTAAAATCATAAAAGATAATCTAAGTATGGTTTAGTGATTGCAATATAACCTGATCTTCCACATCGGAAAGATGTCTTTTAGTATTAAAAATGTATTAATGTTATGACTATGACTATTAATGATTATTATTTATGAAATAGAAATTAGAGATGAGAAATTAATTTATATATCTATTGTGATATTTTAATTCTTTGAGGATAATTCATAAATGATTATATGAATGATGATTGAAATATAAGTACTACATGAGTTGTGATTGCCAAGTCTAGTGACCTTTGAGACGTGTTGAGATGTTGTGAGATGAACTTAGCAAAGTCATAGGCTCCCTCGTAAGAGTACCTTGCTGGTGCATGAGTGTTCTGTTTTGGGAATTCACAGCATGGTACACTATAAGATGAAAGACATGACTATAGTGGGTCCTAAGATGGTTTTAAATAGATGAATTTTTGGGTTAGTCATGTTGGCATGGGGGATAAAATATTTATAGATTTAAAACCTTTCATAAATGCTCAGCAATCAAGAATGGTAGAGTGTATCCTTCTCGGGATGAAAGAGTGCTCATTTATGTTTTATGATGAAAAAATGTTCATTTGTGTTTTGTGATGGGCTTAGTGTTGTATTGACTGGAGACAAGAATGTTATGATTGGCAACAATAGCTAGCTAGAATTGTGTTATTGGTAAATAACTTATTTTCTTGAGAAAATTATTGTACCAAACTAGAGAAGGATATATAATTATCAATCACTTCCCAAATAGATCTTGATGATTGGGGTTACGGGTAGGCAAAAATTGGTTTTTCAAAAAAATCGAACCGAACCGAACTGAATTGTTTAAAAAAATTTTGGTTTTTAAACTTAAAAAACAAACTATTTTAGAAACTAGTTTGGAACTGAATTGTTTTTACAAAACTGGTTCGAAACTAGTTCAAAACAATTTTAGATTGAACTAGTTTCGAACTAGTTTTGAACTAATTTTTTTTTGTCAATTCTTTTTCACAGTGTTATGAACATGACCACAATAGTATAAGCAACTAGAGAGAGTGTTTTTCTAATAAGCGTGTTTCTCAGATAATTGTGGAAAGTTATATAGAGGTGTGGGATGCCAAAAAAATATTTTTTTATAAATCAATAATAAACTATTTTTAAAATTGATCTGGTTCAAACCGAATTGGTTTAAAAATAATTCAGTTCAAAATCGAATTGATTTTAAAAACAGTTTGGTTAATTTTTATTAAACTGGTTCAACTCAAAACTAGTTCGGCTTGGTTCGGTTCAAAACCAATTCAATTCAAACTAGTTTTTGTGCACACTCCTAATTGGGGTGAATCATTATGGATTGATTATGAATCCATATATACAGTCAAGTAGGATTGAGTCAATCATTGACATGAGTAAGGTTCAGTTCATGTATTGGGTCAAGTGAAATTGAGTCATGAGTCAAACTTATGCCCACATTGCTTGTTAAGTTTATTAAAGTTAACGTTGATGATTTATAAAAATCTCACTCGTTTCTTATGTTTCCTTTCATGTATTTCTTTTCATATATGTTTATGGTACGAATAGAGGATGGATATGACCAATGGAAGTTGTAAACTTAAGAGGATTTCCTCTAAATAAGTTGAACTTCTAAGCGAGTTACTCTTTTGATGTTCAAGTAATTTTAGGTTCGTAAGAAGTCCACTTTTTAAGTTAGGATTTTAAAACAGTAGCTATAACAACTAATGTATTTACGTTTTAAATGAAACTTGTAATAAATTATATTTTACCTTGCAATGTTATAAGAAGATTATGATTCTTTATGTAAGATCCAATTTTGAAAATCTCTCACATTTTTATAGATACTTTTAGTTAAGGATTAGGGGCGTCATAGTTTGGCTTTACATTATCTATGTCTGACTAATCTATTTTTTCTAAGGTTGTGATGTAATCTCTTTGTAATCCTCCCCATACTTTGTAATCCAATTCAATATTATTTAGTGATTAAATTGTTTCATTATTTTGTTTGTCACTATCTTAATTTTTTGAATACTTATGACCATCAGTATTTAAACAATTGAATTGTGAAACAATTGGGTTTGTTCTAATGCAATTGATCAAATGTATTGAGAAAACCTTTAATTGATTAATAAATTTTAATCATCCCTTTTGAGAACCAATGTGTAAGGGGTGGATACAATGCAATAAATGAATGCAAATACAGAAAAATGTAAAGAAATGTATAAGGGATGGGTGGGTAAAAAAGAATTGAAATTCTCATAATCAAAACAGAGTATGGAGTATGCAAAAACTTACTTACAATAGGGATAACAGAATAGAAGGAAAGAAAGATCCTAGAGAGACAAAGTGGATCATAACAAATTTCCTTCATAACTTCTGTCTCTTCTAACTGTCTATTAATACTATTCTTTCAGCCAATGGTAATCCTTTAATTCGATGTTGGTTATTTGGGCCTAGAGCCTCTCCTTGCCTCCAATTCTCTTTTTCCCATGTGTGCTTCATCCTTCTCTTTTGCTAATGACTCATTTGTCCCTTCTTACATTGTTACAATGCCCGCCCCTTTAAAATTAACCTTGTCCTCAAGGTTAAAGTTAGGAAAAGCTTGTTGCAAAGCTGTGACATCCTCCCATGTAGCTTGGTCATCCTTGAATCCTAGCCATTGCACTAATTTCTATTGTACTTACTGTCGACCCTGAATAATAACCCTCTTCTTTAAGATCTTAGTTGGTTGAACTATTGGTTGCACTTCAACATCTGTAAAGGGTAGTGGAATATAAGGTTTAGTATGTTTTCCCTTACATGCCTTGAGTTGTGAAACATGAAACACTAGATGAATTTTGGTTGTAGAAAGAAGTAAGAGTTTGTAACCAACCAAGCCAATTCTTTCAATGATTGGGAATGGTCCAAAGTACTTAGGTAGATGCTGCACATTGTTAGATGAACTTGAGTCGGCACCCGATTGTTGCTTAAGTGTCATCTCCAATGTTGTTTCTAAGGTTTCAAAATAAGTAGCATACTCCTTATCCCGTGATTCCATTATCTCCAGAATCCTCTTGACATCCATTGCAAGTTCCTTTATTCGTGTGTTCTCTGCCATGAAGTGATGAAAACACCAATATAAAACATGGATATAATGCAAATTAAGAACAATGTAAGGAAGTGTATAAGAGATTAGTTAAAAAGAATTGAAATGGGCATAGAAAGAGAGGCTCAATCATGTTGCCTAAAGCTTCATTCTCATGATCAAAACAGAGTATGGAGTGTGTAGAAAAACACTTATAGTAGGGATAACAAAATGGAAAGAAAGAAAGATCCTAGAGAAAGAGTAAATCACAACAAATTCTCTTCACACATCCTCTCTCTTCTAACTACCTATTAATACTATTCTTTCAGCCAATGGTAATCCTTTAATTTGGTGTTGATTATTTTGGGCCTAGAGCTTTTACTTGCCTCGAATTCTCCTTTTCCCATGTGTGCCTTATCCTTTTCTTTTGCTAATGACTCATTTCTCCCCTCTTGAATTGTTACACAATGAACTAATTCTAAATTGAATATTTGCGTGATCAAAATAGAAAATATTTTAGAAATAGTGTTTGTATGAGTGACTAAACGTACAACAAATTTAGCAAGGTTTTTGAATAACAAGAATTAGATTGCTTAGTAGACAAGGGTAAAAAGATTGTAGTTGAAATCACAATCATATGCTTTAATCTATCGACTTTCAATCCTATTATTCTCTATCTGTTTGCATTCTACTCATAGTTTAAACGATCTAACACACACATATTACATGTATTATTTCTCTTAAACTATTCTTTTATTTTTTGAATTGAATTATTTGAGAACTACTTTCGATTCTTTGGGTACGATGTCTAAACTTAAGTTTACTGTTACTACTGTGTATAATACGCTTGTCCTAGAGCAGTCATATTTTACACATCACTTAGTGATAAGACTTTAAAAGCCTAAATACAATAATTTGAGAAAAAAGAGTATGCGTGTGTATTTAAGACATATTTCTTTTTTTGTCATCTATTTGTAATTTATGTGTTATTGTTGATCCTTGTGGCAATGATGAGCTAAAAATATTCCTACTTGGAGATTTAATGCATTGATTGACACTTGTATAATTATTTACTCTTTTATCTAAGTGTCGATTAATATATTGTGTTCTTTCTTTATGTTTAATATTTGCTATATTGTGTTCTTTCTTTATGTTTAATATTTGCTTTAAGAACGAAGAACATAATGGGATGTTATTTTCATGAATAGAAGAAGATCCACATGCTTATGCTTGATTAATTGGTATCTAATCAAATCTAATTAAATATTTTACTAAGGGATGAGGAAATGTTTCACTACAAGAAAATAGTTGAATAATAATTGTTTATAGTGGTAAAAAAAATATTTTATATGGTGATTATATCAACAACCAAAATTCTTGTAATTATAAATTATTTATGAAATTATATTTGATACCAAATTAGTCACATAATTTTTAACTCTGCAAATTTTAATATTTTAAGAATATAATCAATTATTGATTTTGTAGTTAACGCTAAGGACGATAGATCTTTAGTCATTGATTATAACATAAATAATTAAATATTATTCATAATCATTGTAAAAGAGGGAGAGAAAAGAAAAGTTCATTCACTTACAAAAAAAAATCCCGCCAACTTAGAAAAACATTTTTGTCTTCAATCTTGTGTTCCCCTTCTAGTCTCTAAAATACACTAAAAAAAAACCCCTAAATCCTTAATTTCTTCATGATAGATACTTCCTTTTATATGTCTCAAGTACACTATTTATTTACAATATTTATGTTTCTCTTTACCTTTTCATTTTGTATTTTTATTTTGAACCAGTGGTAATTTTATTGTCTTCTATCTCCTACAATACAATTTAAATATATTCTATTATGATTATTTGATGGATGCAAAATTTTATATGCACCCTTGTTACTTTCACAAATTCATTAGAGGTTATAAATGTTTCGATAATACCTTACATTGGATGGGTTGTGACATATTTGTTTTTATTTTGTAGATTTTTGAAATAGAGCTACTAAATTAAGGAAATTAAGTTAGCATTTAGTTTGAGAAATTTTTTTCCTATTTTTTTATTTTCTATTTTCATTTTTTGAAAATCACTTTCATTTTCCAGTTTTCAACATTCAGAAAATATGTTTGTTTTCAATTGATTGCTACACATAAATTTTGCTCATTACAAATCACAATGCATAGACATTGATACTGTTTGTTTCATTCCTAGAAAAATTATAGCTAAGAAAATTTTCAACCACTCAACAATTTTTATTGCAACAAACTTTGTATCAATTGTTGATATAGTTAGAATAGTTAGTATTGTTGATCTCTATGCAAAAACACCAATTCCAAGTGTAAACACATAATCATGAGTGAATTTTATCTTATATAAATAAGATATCCAATTTGCATCACTATTCCCTTTTAGTACAAAGAAAAATCATTGTATTTAATACTATAGTTCATGGTACATAAAAAAATACCTAGAGTCTCGCAATTGTTTTCCAATAATGCTTATTAGGATTATGAATGTATCTACTCAATCTACTTATTACACAAGCAATACCAGGTCTCAAGAAATTCATTAAATATAGTATGCTCTCAGAGATTTAGGCATATTGAATTTAAGAAATTGATTCTCCAATATTCTTTAATTAATGATTTACATTATAAGAGATACTTATAGCTATAATAGTCAAACTTCTTAAAAAGTTTTTCCACATAATGTTCTTGAGATAGTAATATATTATTTATTTCCTTGTCATTTTAACTTTTAAAATTATATTTATTTTATTCATGTCTTTCATATTAATCTTAGATGCTAAAAATAATTTAGTTTCAAAAACTATTTCATTGCATGAACAAATATTAATATATTATCTACATACACACATATAATGATACATTCAATTGTCCAAAATTATTGAAGAAATAAATTTTATTATGATTAATAACACAAATAAATTACATGCCCAACCTCGAGAAATGCAAGATAGCCTTGAACAATTAATCACATTAAAAATAATAATTAAATTAATAGTCACGGTTATCTATTAATTACACACATAAAAACCAACCAATGATTAGGATAATTTTAAATGCAATTAAAAATTAGGCTTTATGTCTTTGTAATATTATAAAATCCTTTTTACAACAATGAAGGGAAAACGTATACTACATAAGTATTGATAACATTCTCAAAGGATGAAGATTAGAGTTTTGAGGTTTGTGTCTAATAGTGATATATTTCTATGAGTGATGAATGTGTGTATGGTTGTTACACATTGATGTATATTCACGATTTTAGTTGTTGATTTTAGTTATAGATTTAGTCATTGAGTACAATTAAATAATCGGTCGCCATTGATCAATGACTAAGGTTATAACAACTTTACATAGTTCGTAGTTGAATCAATCGTTGATTTATATAGTGAATAATTTTTCTATAAAAAAAATGCATTACTAGTGTAAAAACTTTTATGACATTCAATCATAATCTTTAATTTATTAATTTTATAAATTAATTTAAAAGTCATATAAATGAAAGATTATGATTGAACTGGGAGTGCATAAGTAATAAGCTATTTTCCTATTACAATGAATAATTTCTCAATCATTATCAATATATCTTTTTTTAATGAATTTAGGAATATACAGAAACTTTAGTTAAAAGTTATCCTTTCAGAAAAAAATGTTTAATTTTATTTTTTATCTTTATAATTGCCAATAGTCGCTTTTAGGATACTTTATTGTTTGAGTTTTTATATTGTTGTTGCTTTTTATACTTCATTGTTTTTGAATTTATTATTTAGTAAATTTTTAAAGTATTGCACAAGTTTAAAAGGAAGAAATTATTAAATTGTCTCCGACTACCACCTCATTCATGGTCCAATCAATTACTATGCAATACATAATTATTTAATTAGCATTATTTACAAGATAAGCTAATTAAATAATTATATATTACATAATGATTGATTGAAATTATGAATGACGATAGTCTTAGACAATCTATCATAATTTTTCGTGAGATGACTCAACATATTTTTTTAATGCTAAAAAAAAAATTTGGTGTACTTGGTAAATTGTAAACCATCAATAAGATAATATCATAAAATTCAATTATGAAATAAATCTTATTTTTATTATACGTAAATATTCAAAAGGAAATGATTATTCATAACAATATACAAGAGGAATACCACAATTTAGTGTATACATTTGTTTTTCCAAATTTATCCTCATTCAAGATATACGTTTGTAACGGTTTCTTGTTACACATTCTGTTTTCTATGTAGACCTTTAACCACTACATCTCCCCACAAATGCACTAGTTAATCTAGTTCTTCCACAATAATTAGCAGCAATAGTTATTTGTTCACAAGATAAAATTATAGGTTTATAATAGGCACCATAGATTAATAGTTATATATTTATAAATTACATACAAGATTTAATTAAACTTTTTTACTTAAAAAATAAAAATACAAATACATAAACGTAACACTAGTATTTATAAAAGAAAAGCACCCATTGTAAAATAATTTCTAAGCTCTATTTTTATTTTACAAATTTGAATTATTGTTTTAGACTAGAGTGATTTTAGAAATTATTTTGTGTTGATATAAGAGTTACTTTTAGATAAGAGTACTCTTAGAAATTTTCTTATCTCAATCTCTTATAAACTATTTTTACAAACAATTTTACTAAGATGAAAGTATTTTTAATGATAACCTCACCTCACTTAATAGATTCCACGTAAATGTACATATTGTAAAAATGGTCTAGTTGCTTTCAAGAGGTAGGTGTGTGAGAATTTATGATATTTAGACATAATTCACATAGGCTAATAAAAAAATTAGTGTTATTAATTTTATTAATGCAGTATTATGAAAAATACGAATATTTAAAGTATTTAATAAGCATAATTAATGGAAACAAAAATTTTAAATGTCATATAGAAATTATAAAATAAATTCTGAAAAGATCATCAATTCTTTTAAATTTGTGCCTTATACTAAAGATTAAAAGTAATATTTACTTTGTTCGTATAAAACATTGATCTCACTGCATTGGAGGGGTAATACTTCCTCAAAAAGATAAGTAACGAAATTATCCCTAACAATTGATTTTGAGTAAAATTGTATAAGAAAAAAATCAAGCCATGACAATATAAAACTTTATTGTTATTTAATCAGAATTCATAATTAAGTTTGCTAACTTTTAAAATAAATATATTGAAAATCATATAAATAACGAGATGCGATCTTTAAAATTATTTTATAATATTAATTATGACTTTAAAATTCAATTTCTATATATGTAAACACTTTTTTGCATTTAGTGTGAAAACTTATAACAACCCACTTAAATTTATCGGCTTATAACCCTCACTTATAAATTATAATATATGAGGATTGTTTTATGCCCATGTTTCGCTTCTCTCTATGACTCTGTCTTTTTCTTTCTCTGTTCAAACGAAACGAACAATTAAGAACTAATCTCTGTATTGACCGTTGCCATTGTGAGTTGTGAGTTGTGAGTTGTTACCTGTTACAGAAGGCAATCACGTGGTAAGCTGAAGGAATCAATATTAGGCCTGGCCCATTGGGCCGAATGGTTCGGTTGAGAGTTCAAATTGCCGCGCCGTAATTTTCGAAGGGATCCAATTCAAAAGTTGAAAACCCGCTTTTACCCGCCCCAAATCTTTGCTTTATGGCATGCTATGTGTCACTACTCACTTTCTTCTCGCGCTCGTTTCAGAATCAGTGAGAGTGAGTGTCCCTAACCTTTCTCTCACTAACCCTAAACCCAACAAATCCGTAATTGGCTTCCATTCCACAAGGTCAATAACCGAATTCCTTTCTTTTCCTTTTCTATGTCTTTTCTGGTTTTTTCCCATTCCGTATTTAGGGCTGCTAGTGACTGCTACATTTGAAGCCGACGAATGTTAGGGTTTCAAATCGACAAATTCTCCGATTCAGTTAGAGATTTCCAAAATCTAAATTTGATGGGAAGCAAAGATAGTTTCGGGGACGGGCTTTTCAAAATCCGTCCCCATCTGGCGGACGTCACAAATCGTCCGGCGAAAAGGTCGTTTTCTTTAATTTCCGGCGACGGCGGGGACTCGCAGTTGGCAAAGCAAATGTGCTTAGGGGCAGGAACTTTAACAAAAAGCAAAAGCCAAATACAATTCGGAGCACAGCCTCACCTTAACAAGGAGGAAACGGTGTTGCTGCAACCGAACGAAAAACACCCCGTTTTGTTGCCGTTATGCGATGATACTTTGCGCTCATTTCAGCAACCCCCCTTGGCGGAGGAGCAGAGTCCGTTGGATTTGAAGAGTTTTGAAGTTCTGGAGAAAGGTAAAGGAATTGTCGTAACTGAGCGTGCTGTTGAAAGTGGCGACAAAGATATTCGTGACGTTGAGAATTTGCAATCACCCAATTGCGGGGCAGCGCAAATGCCGACGAGCTCTGCTTCTAATGATTCTAATTTCATGGGACTGAAACCGTGCACGGGACACAAGGATGATGGTGGTGCGGATTCTGTTACTGAGGTTGCGGATCTCAAATCTTGCACTTGTTCCTTTTGTTCCAAAGGTAATTACTATTTCTATGTATGCATTTTAATTCTTGCATTTTGTGTTTATCGACAAAACCTAGTTTAGACCTAGCTTTTTAGGTACTGTTCTCCCATCAAAAGTAAAGTTTTAAGTGTGAGCACAAATTACCATTGGAGAACAACAACAAAATCACTTAATAGACTAAATTTAAGCTTTCCTCCCCTTTTTTGTGGGAAATTTGTTTTCTGTCCTAATGTGTAATGAATGGGTTTTGCTTATGTTGATCAATAGCTGCTTATATATGGTCGGATCTTCATTACCAGGATGCCAAGGGTAGATTAAGTGGTAAGTTCCACCAATCATTTTGGGCATTTTTGTTATCCTACATTTGAGTATCTGCTGCCATTAACTTTCCATTAACTTTTAGTTTTTTAAGTGCTCTTCCTATTTACTAGCTATAAAGAAGAGCCAGAAAGAAGCAAAAGCTATCATTCAGAAGTTTTCTGGATTAGAGTCTACCGTCATGCATGACCAGCACCAAAATGAAGATTCATTGAAGTTAGAATTGTCCCTTGTGCAGCAGTGGAAGTCTCTCTTTGTTCAAATGCAGAATATGTATGCGCAAGAAAGCAACCAGCTTGTGAGTTTCAATGCTATCAATGGCCTGGTTTTAGTATTTCAGTCCTACTGGAAATGTTATTCCATTCCTCTATATAAGTTTCTAAGTTGAATTTTCTGGGTATTTGCACTATCCGTCATGCCAGCGTTTAGTTGGCTACTTAGTTCGATTGGTTAGTTTGTTAATTGTTAGTAGTTATACATATATAACATACCACACATTGTTTTATATCTTTCTTATTTTTAATCAATTCCAATATATTAATTTTCTTTTCGGGCTCAACTATTTTTGGTAGAAAACCAGCTTCTGTTAAAGCCATTTGTCTTAATATTTTAGTCATTTGTCTACTTAGTTGAATAATGCCATTTGGTACGAATATTATTTTTTTTTCACATAAAAAACTGTACAAATCGTATAAGGCTTCTATAGTTTCTATTTGGATAATTATGTAATTCATAAATGAATTAAATGAAGAAAACTGACGGAAATCACCCTGCTTCTTCGTATTTGTGCAAAATAAATAAACAATACATACCAAACATCATTTCTCTATATAGTTATTGCTATGCTATGTTGTGAAGATTAACTTCTGTTCTCTAATATCCGAGTTTATTGTTTTCGTTTTCTCCCCTAATGCTTTGATTTGATTTTACTTTCAGGAATCAAGCTTTGAAGCACTAAAAGATTTGAGAGAAAACTGCAAGAATGATCTTGAGTTGAATGACAATAACCATCGTGAAAATCAATAGTGTTCCAATTTGTTTTTTTCTGGTGAGATTGCTCCGCACATAAGTTTTTCGGTTTCAAATTTCAATTAGTATGCATAGGCCCACCTGTAACTTTACCTGTATATTTTTGTGAACTCGGTGGCTATAGTACCCGCAAGTCTATGTACATTTGTCAAATCATATGCTTCCACCGATTCTAGTATGATTGAATAAAAATGTTTTGGGAGGATAACTATTGGTTTTTTGGTTGTCCCTGAGGGAAATGATAGATGATTATACTGCTTGCTGTTCGAACTTGGAAGTTATTTGGCCGATAGTTTTTCTATTCCGAGATTGTTTCCAATGAATGTTTGGCAACAAACGTTTATGACTCTCTTCAATGATGTGCGAGTCTAGATTGAATAGGAAGCCTGCCGTAGATGTAAAATTATTTTGAGCAATCTTAAAATACAAAACTCATGTTAAACGGTTTCTATCAGAATACTAGTGGCGAACATTGCACTCTGCCAACAAACGTTGTAACGTAAATTAATTTTGAGGGAAACCTCGTTTTTTTTTTTCTTTTAATGTTATGCATTTGACTCTATTTTATTCTACACATGTCAACCTTGACTACAACTCGCTCTTTAGAAGACTTTAACAAGAAAAAGTAAAGTTATAAGAAATAAAATGAGACATGAAAGAAATAGTCCTCACTTGGTTTGTAAGTTCATTATTGAATGCCCAGAAATCTGTCTTTGTCCATCAGTAACATTTTGAACTCTTAGATCTGTTGAGTTTGTAAAACCTTCTCATTCCATTTTTTTTTTCTTATTGGTTTTTGTTTAGGGATGATAACGGGGCGGTTTGTTCTGCAAAGTGCAAAGTTCAAATATAAAAAAGAGAATTACGAAATTTTAATTTTCATTTCTGTCGGGTAATTTTTGGTTCAGGTATATTTATGAATATTCATATTATTTTTTATAATTTAAATTTATTTGTTTATTATTAAATAAATTATATATATCAAATTATTAATAATATTTTAGTTTAAAAAGCATATAAAAAATAATTAATAACAAAAAATTATAAATTAAATATAAATTAAAAATTTCAGGAATCAGCCAGGTAGAGAATAATATTTCCTCGTTCCTTTGTTTATAGATATAGATAAAAGTAGTAAGAATGAATTCAAGTAAATGTTTTCTGAAAGCTGTTGTTTAGTTATTTTGTGATGTGAATATTATATTGTGCATAAGTAATTATAAAGATCAAGAATAAAAACAAATTGGAAAATATTTTCTTTTATAGTTGACAAAAAATTGGCACGTATTTAACAACTTATAAAAATATATCGATATAAACATGACGGTATAATTCTTTGTTGCAAACCTTTAAGACAACAGCAGCTTAGACAATTCCCGAAGTCCACAAGCCATAAAAAAGATAACACTGCAATCATTAGGCCTGATACACATAGTTTGGAATTTTCTTTTTGCACCACCCATTGTAAAAATCTCAAAATACCCTGTAAATGTCATAATCTTTAATGTATTTTTTAATTTTATCGTAGATTTTTCTCTAACGTACATTTTTTGAACTTATATTACTTTAATCCTTAATTATGAATGATAATGGGTAGGGTTTAAGTAGGGTATTATAATATTAATCTCTATACCTGTGTTTAAAAATGTACTTGTACCTGACCCTGCACTCATGCAATAGCAATTCTAATTCCTATTTTCATACCCCGCACCTGCAACTCATTATTTACTTATATATAAAGATAATAAATTAATATCTTACATAGGAGTAATAAGGTTGGTTTGGTGGTAAAGTGAAGAAATGAGGGAGTGAGAGGTCATGGTTAGAACAAATTAAAATATACTCCCTAAAGTTTTATAAGACTATGCATAAACCTATGCCCTTTTTAATCTTAATATTAAATAATGATATAAGTTTATTAAGGGTTATTTTATACATAACTCAATTTTTGTTGTAAATTCTATTTTTATTTTAGTAAATTTGTGTAAAATATATTATATATTTATTTTTATTCTATAATTATATTATTTATCATAAATTATAATACAAATAATATTTTTAGCAATATTTTCACTCAAAATTATAATTTTGTAATATTATATAATATAATTATATATGTATACATACATACATATATATATATATATATATAATATAAAAATTATAATGCAAATAATTTTTACAATATTTTGTTAATCAAGAGAAAATTTTAAATACACAAAAACTGTTACAAAATTTATGAACTTTTCTTTTTTATGACATAGATATATAAAGGACATGTTGTGATTATTTAGAGAGCGAGCACATTTAATAAGATTGGTGGTGTAAAAGAAGGAAAAAAAGTTAAAGTACTTTGGGCTTTAAACTGAAATGAAGTGGAAATGAGTGTAAACAGTAAAACGGCCCAGATGCATGTTTAGGTCAGCAGGGTGTGCGTGTAGCATTCAATTGGGTGCGAATAGAAAAATGACCCAGATTTATGTTTGGGTCAAATGGGGGTGCGTGTACATGTAGTATTTTATGGGGGTGCGAATAATAATATGAAAGTAAAATAAAAATAAAAAAGGAAAAGGGGAAATGACATGTAGGCCATGTGCTATGCCTTGCAACCTTAAATGTAAACAACAGGTAAGTCTCAAGAAATATCGAGAAGAGAGAGAAAAAGTGGAAAATGATGAAAAGAAAAAGGTGTCTTTGGCATTTTGACTCGACCGCCAAAAATCGTTTCCAACGGTGGATAATGGAGGTTCGTGAATTTTCTTTTTCTCGAATGGATTCTGAAATTATAACAGAGGAAAGAGTATGAGTTAATATATATAATGTTTATTTCACAACAGTTTTATAAATTATTTTTAGTATTTTAATATTTAAAAATTAAAAAACTTATTTTGATAGTGTTTTCTGAAAATAGTTTTCGAAAACAGTTCTGGTTTTTTAGTTTTTAAAAACTAAAAAATAAGAATAACTAAAAGTAGTTTTGCTTTCCAATTTTCTATTTTTATTTTCAAAACTGAAAATACAATCAAAATATATTGTTTTTTTCTTTTCATTAATGAAATTTTAATAAACATTAACAATTTTTTCTCTTTTTACATCTTCAAAACAATTTTTAAATAACACTTATCAAACAAGTTTTTCTTTTCATTTTCTCCCCAAAAATAGTTTTTGAAAATTTTTTTCAAGAATTAAAAAACAAAACGAAACCAATCAAACCCCTAATCTATGATTCTTCTTTGTTCTCAATTTTTCTTGTAACTCTCCTTCCTTTTTTTAAAAAGATTTTCACTAGAGAAAGAACCCTTTGGAAATTTTTTCAAAAGAAAAAAGTCCGCTCTTCTGATTCAGAGACCCCTTTTTATAAATTTTTATTTTATTTTAGATGTTATTTTAAGAATCAAATCCTGCAGATTGATTTTGTAGAAATTAATGCTTTAAATGTTGCTTACAGAGTTATGCAACATTGATAAAAACACGTAGAAAAAGAGTGCGAATGCAAGCCTAGGTGTGTAGGAGAGAGGCGCAAGTACGGGAAGGGATGTGTTGGTGTAGTGGGAATTGAGTTTCTCCCTCTTTGGTTTTGGCTGAGTTTTCCTCCACTAGAGCTTACACTTTCCTTTCTTCTCGAGCTCCTGTTTCTTGTTTTCTTATTTGTTTTTTTTTTCTCATTCATTTCTTTGTTCCTGAATTTCTTCTAACTAGAGGTGTAGATTTTGAATTTTATTTTGTAATTTAGACAAGTATGAAAATAGGAAAGAGATTTTTTTAGCTAAAAAGACCTTATTTTAAGCACAAAAGTGAAAGTTAAATATTAATAAAAAGAACAAAAAAGACAAAAAAGTTGGGTGTCTATAGTTGCCTCTCTTTATTTAGATTTTATCGAATAATATAGAAAACCTAAGTTGTGTGTCTATAAACCCTAATTTTGGCTGAACACAAGAGCATGAAAATCAATAGTGCAAAGGCCAAAGATGAATAGGTGAATGAGGACACTTAAAACATAGCAAAAGCAAAAAGTGTGTAACATGAACCCTTAATGCATTAAATGTGTGCATACAAAATAGAGAGCATAGATTGAAGAGAAGCAATGTGTGCGAAGACTCGAAATAGGAAAGCAATGGGTGTGACGACCCAAAATGTTTGGGCGTGGGTGTGGAATATGGATCCAAAATGTAAAAGCATGAGACATAAGGGTTTCAATTGTGGACATAGGGATCCAAAACAAGAAGTGCAGTGGGCATGGAGGCCTAAAATGTGAAATGCAATGGGTATGAATACTCAACTTGATGAGGTGGGTACAATATACTAAGATGCAGTAGGTGTAGGCACTTGATATACAAAGGGTGTGAATTACCCTATGTGTTGATATAGGTGTGGGGACTCTAAATGCTTGAATACAGGTGTGAACTTAATATGTTAATATAAGTGCATGACCTAAAATGCTTGAATGTGGGTGTGAATACCCAATGTATTGAGGTGGGTGTAGGGACCCAAAATGCTTGGGTGTGGGTGTAACCTAATGTGTTAAGATGGGTGCAGGGACCCAAAATGCTTGGATGTGGGTATGGACCTGATGTGTTGAGATTAGTGTGCAGACTCGAAATATTTGAATGTGGGTGTGAATATCCAATTTGTTGAGACGAGTGCAGGGACCTGAAATACTTGGATGTGAGTGTGAATACTCAATGTGTTGGGATGGGTGCGAAAACCCAAAATGCTTGGATACGGGTGTAAATACCTGATGTGATGTGATCCTCCCTAGTAAGGAGTCTATCACTAGGATCATGACTAGGAGGATAGAGGAAAATATGGTTAGAGTAGATGGAGGAAAACCTCACTTTTTCATGCACATAGTTGTGGAGCCTTAGTTCTCTCATTTGTACTCTTGTATGTTGTCATAAGTGAAGTGGTTTATAGCTTTTCTTTGGCCTTGTATTTGGGCATATTGTTTTCGTAGATGAAAGGATCACAGATGTGCTTAGCTCTAACGTAGAGTGTATTAGCTAATTACGCCATTTAGCGTATTGGTGGGTTGTTTTATTAACCACACCCCTCTTTTCTAATTAAACCCCAATTACTTAACACATGAAGCATGAAGGAGACAAGATGGGGCCCTTATTCCCCCTCTTAGACGCCGAATTCATCTCTTGGCCTACATGGCATCCTACATGGCACTTAGCTAGATCTAAGATCCATGAAATTAGGAGCATGTGTTAATTGTTTGAATTTGAAACCTTTTTAAATCTTCTCTAAATTCTCACGGCTAAGGCTAGCTTCCATCCTATAAATAAACTCCTCTATCTCTTGTAAATGCTATACTTGAGTTTTATGAAATTTTTGAGAGTTTTGCTTCTTCTTGAGTGTCCCTTCTTCTCATCTTTTGAGAGCATCCTTTAGTATTTTTATCAAGAGTTTGTTCCCTTTAGCAAACACCTCCCTTCTAGGCTTATCAAGTTCCTTGTGGCGCCTCCATTTATATCAATTCTTGTTCATCACTCCATTGCTTGTTGACCTTTCAAGGAGAAGATCTTGGGGAGCAAAGCAACCAAAGAGGATGATGTACAGTGATATGAATGCAAGGACCCAAACAAGGTAGTAGGATAATATTGGAAATCTAGACAACAAAACAATTAGAACTTTCGGAAAGACTCAGTGGTAGGCAAAGATGCAATATGCAATGTTTATGGAGACTTGAAATAACGTGGTAACTAAAGACCCAACATTATAAGTATTTTGGTTACACATACTTCAAATAATGTATTAGTTTACCAAAAAAACAACTATTTAAATATATACTAAGGTCATTTTCTTGGAACCAACTAACCTTTGAAAAGATTGAAGTTGGCCTTACAACCGGTTGGCAAATTCTCATGCTTTCCTGTATTAACATAGAACTACAAGGTAGATATTAAAAAAATTAATTATTTTTTAGGAATTAGAAAGTAGAGAGTTGAGAATTTTGGAACTACAAGACCAATATTAAACCCGTTGTTAAACATTACGTTTTTTTTAATTCTTTGTTTCAAGTTCTAATTCACATTTATTTCCATGTATCAAACTATTTTAGAAGTCTTTTTTATTTTTGTTTCTTTGATTAATTATATTGATTTTTTTTTTAGAGAAATGAAAATAAAATTATTTCGTCAACGACTAATGGCTTTATGCAAAAATTGGAATTGCCAAAATCAAAGTCATATATATAGACTACAGACATATGAAACTTTCTACAAAGTAAGAAAATGATAAGTCACTTAAACCTTGATAATGCATATGAAATTGGTTCAATTAAGAATCATATTATTCATCCTTAATAATTATTATTTCCCTCTTGAATCATTCATTTGTTGATTTAATTAGTAAGTCCTTGAAAATACTTTATGTTTACAATTCATAAAAAATGTTCCCTCTTGAATCATTCATTTGATGATTTAATTAATAAGCCCTAGAAACTAATTGATATTTACCATCATAAAAGGTTTGAGCACGTAGTTTCAATTGACAAGGGAAAAAGGACATATGACGCACACTACGAAATCCATCACATATGCATAACAAGTCAAATCAATCTTAGGATTAAAATCAACATATTTAAAGAATTAATATTGTTGACATGTAAACATCCAATTAATAATTCAAAATAAAATAGCAAGAGACACATGTAATCCATCACAACAGTCAAAATCCACCACTGACTAATAAAGATTACTGACAGAAAGACATAAACAAACTCAAAGGCAGAGAAAGAAGTTCTTGTGTTATTTATTTAACTTGGAATCTTGTGAACAGAGCTTATTTCCAACCCATCCAAATATTAGAAATTGGTGCATGCGAAGGTCAGTTTGGAGAGACCAATGCACTTGGATAAATAACAGAGTATACCTAAAGCATATACTCTAGCTAGTTATCAAACCAAAGTCATGAATGACAGGTAAAATCTAGTGCTAACCTTTGTTCCATTTTGAAAGAGACGTGGTGTACATGACTGTAGTAGTTACTCTTGAACAAACCCAACAATCAAGTCCTACATTTTGGACAGAAATAATGTAAAAACATTTAATTAAGCTAAACTCATTCTGAATTACAGAATAATAAAACCTAGAAATAAAATTTATAACAATTTTTTACAAGAATGAAGAAATAAGAGTATCAAGAATCATAAAATTTTTACACACGTCAGACCATCAACTCTCTCAAACCTTGCAACCTCTAAGCCATCGAAGCTAGCTAAAAGGCTCTTCTTTCCATTTATGGGACAAAGAAAGAGTAAAGAGAAATTGTGAGGAGTTATCTCACAAACACATGATGCAAACAGAAGCTTGATATCCTTATCTGGGTACTTCAGCAATTCTGGCCTAACAATTACATTAAAAAAAGACTTCATTGATTCCAATGTTGAAGTCGAACGTGACTGATCTAACTCAGCAAGGCAAGTTGTTACTTACTGCATATGGAAAAAACACTTTGAGGGGTGAGCGGATTAGCATTAAGCAATTACCAAAATTAAAAGCCCAGTACCTTTATGACAAACTACTTTCTTAAGACTACACTTCTATGAACAACGTAACAGTAGTATCTGAAATTTTGAACCTATATCCAATCCCTCATTCACAAATCACAGTTCAATATGTGTTCTCTTTTCATCTTTCTTTTTAATAAAAAAACTTTCTAGTTGATCTCATAATCCAACTCAAATAAACAAGCCCCTCAATCTCAAATGCTTTTGAAAAGGGCCCACTAATTCTTCCTTCCATCCACCCTTAGTTTTCTCAGTACTCAAATTAAACCCCGGTTATACAGCTTCTCCTATGTTAGCAACACAAATTCAAAACACATCAACGATCATTCAAAAATAACACTAACTAAAAATATTATCATCAAGCTTGCTCCAAATGAACACAAATATCTCTCGCCTCAAACATAGTAAATCTATCAATTGTTCTTCTTAATCAAGGAACATAAGAAGCAACGAATTCGGCAGAAGCAAAGTCCACTAAACTGAAGGCATTTTTGAGCTAAAATAAATTCTACTTTCCTAAAAACAAAAATAAGCTTGAAATATAACATTGTCGTTTCATATTTCCTTTTTGCTCCCAGGAGTAACCAAACGAATAGGACAAGCACAACAAAGAAAACAAAACTTTAAACCAGAAAAGGTAAAGAAAAAATGACGAGGTTTTGCGAGAATTGGGGAATTAAAATGTAAACCTTCAAGAGCTTGACGATAGTGTATTTGGAGGTAGGAAGGGTCTCAAGCTTGGAACCCAACTCCTTCAGTTGCAAGTGAGGCTTCTGAGCCATAATTCCTTGGCTGACTAGAACCCACAGCTACCCATCACGTGTTCACTAATACCCACCTAGCCTATCTCTCCTCTTTTCTCTCGTTTCCCCTACCTGAGTTCAACCCACCTCAGTTTCCATACCCACGTGACTTTGCCATCATTATACACGAATTAGGGCATGGATGAGTGAAAAAGAGATTTTATATAAAAAAAAAAAAATGTAGAACGTTTTACAAGAATCAGAGCATAATCAAATTATAGAAAGGTTTAAGAAAAAAACTTTAGATCAAAATGTTCGAATACCAAAGCAGAAATTTTACTTGTGAGGTTTTCCAATGTCACCAGTGAGACAAAGGCTTTAACACTCACAATCGTTGGTAAAGAAGGATGAAAACGAGATGCACCAATGAAGAGGACCAAAAAGGAGATGCGCTGATGAAGAAGATGAGATTGGCATCATCATCTTCTTTGAAGAGCGTGATTTGGAGCTTTAGACAGCAAGATAGAGAAGGAGGGAGAGGATATTGATGTTTTGTTCATCGATGGCGATATAGGAAGAGGCACACACTACCGATGGATACAAACAAAATATCATGGGTTAAGGAGTTTCTTGGACGCCAAGTTAGGGATAGGGTTCGAGAGTTTTGGGTTTCTGTGTTTTGATAATGACCAGGCGTGGGACTCGGAAACACTGAGGTTTCAAATTCGGTTTATTAAAACCTTCATAAAAATTATTATTTTTAAAACCGTTTTCAACATTTCTAAAAATTACAATTTCGCCATCGCATTTTTTCTCTAAACGTTTATGAGAAAACCAGGTGCTTTAAAAAACACCTTTTTCGCCATAAAATTGGATGCTTACGTTAGGTTCTAGTATACTTATGTTTTTTCATAGCAAATGAATTTTATACAACTCTTTCTTTTTGTTCCTACTGGTTTCAGCTGCTTTAAAAAGCTGCCTTTTGATCGCCATCTTTTTCTTGAAAAATGTCCAAAGAGTTGTCACTGAAGTTGATGGGTATCAACCCCATTTAGTTGCTCTAGAGCAAGGCTATATAAGACTCATTGAAAGATCTGTAGGCTATTTCAAAGGCCCAGTCAAAGCCTATGTGGATGTTGTAATATTAGATCAGTGTGAGTTATTGCTGACATCATAAAATTCTATAATTTATCTATTTTTTGTGATATTCCTATTTATATTAATCTAACATTTTTATAAATAAGAGTACAATAGTTGTAACATGGAGTTAGAAGTATTCTGAGTGTGATATGTCCAACATGATGATAGGACACAAACATAATGTTCTTAAAAAGCTATGGAAGGTGTAATAGATAATGGTTTGATATTTCAATACGTTACTTTGCAGAGTATATCATTACTTGGTTTCTGCAACCTAAATAATAAAAATAAATATTTTATGTTTTGCTGCAGGAATTTTACCTTGTACTTGTACAGCATTAATATCTGGATTATGTTTTATACCTGAATGGTATGGATATGCTATGCATTATGCTGATATAATTTCGAAGGAAGGTTAAAATTTAAATGTAATAATTCTACAAAACTGTGGTTATGCCCCACATAGGTATATGGGAGAGCCTCTTAATAGAAACATCAAGATTAACCTATACCAACGTGGGTATTTTTCAGGGTACATCTGAAGAGGAAATTAATTATATAGTTAGCATGAAATATATTATTAAAAGATTTTAATAAGATTTTAATAATATTAATATTTAATGAAAAAATATTACTAAAATTTTTTATTAAATTTTTTATAATATTATCTTGCTATTAAAAGAATATTATTAAAAATTTTTAATAATATTTTTGTAAATATTATCTTTTAATACGTAAAAAGTTATTAAATATCGTTAATAACATAAAATATTACTAAATCATATTAGTAATATTTTTTTATGATTTAGTGATATTTTTTAGTATTATTAAATCTCACATATATATATACATAGTACATATATATATAGTAGTATGTTAGTGTGCCAGAGACTCTATTCTACCTCTTTTCCTTCATAGGTATCTGTTGAAAAAATATTTTATTGTAATTTAAAATTTTAAACCAAATATATTTTTCTTGTCTTTAACTGTTAGTAAAAATCTATGCTTTAATTAGGTTTTAGACGACGTGGGAGATTTTTAAGAATTGGTTTTAGCTATTTGTTGCATTTTGGGCTACACAGTATGACATTAATCTGTTTAGGATATTAAGGATATTTTGGTGTAGGATTTTTAGGAATCCCTTTTCACAGTTTGTAACAACACATTAAATTAAATATTCTCCGATTATTTTACCGTTACAAACATTAATGGTTATAATAACCTATATATGTCTACTAGCGAAAATTGTGGCGGATGCTATTACTATGATTCAAGGTAAATATAGTGTTTAACAAAGAATGATATATGGTAAGAGAGAAATAGTAAAAATATGTATTTACTAATGAGTTTAATGGGTATATACGGTGTTAAAATGGATGAAGGATTGTGATTTGATGTTACTATAGAAATCTTTTATCCTGATAATCTATATAAATTAAACCCTTAACGAGTTGAATTGAGAAGATTATATTTGTGGAATTGAACGAATTTAAGCTTATAAAAGAAGTCATATTTTTATAAGAATAAAATAATCATAAAATATAGACAACGCATAGGGAGGGAGGGACTTGCAGGGGTCATGCCTCCCCCTCTAAATTTATAAATTGATCCAAATTTTTATTATAAAATTATAATGTTTTTAATATTTAAAATAAAATAAATTATATATAAAAATTAATGTTAACAACATCTAAAAAGAGTAAAATAAAAATATGATAAGTAAGATGATTTGATACAAAAATTATAGATATTAAAGAAATATATATAATATTGAGATGTTTATATATAATATAATTATCTAAATTTTTCCATATAAAGTAATATTTTTCTTATAAATTTTTATTTTGGCTCCATCAAATAAAGTTTTTGGCTTTAGGGTTTGGCCCCCTGAATGTAGGCATCAAAACATTATAAATAATATTATAGATAAAGTTTAATTTCCATAAATTGACAAAATAAAACTTCATACACCAGATTACATGACTTATAAATTATTAATAGGTAAAATCAACAAACTTATCATACATGAATGTTTGTAATTAAATATAGCGTGTTCCTCGTGAAATTTTTTTTAATAAAAATAAAAATAAAATAGTAAAAATAAACAAATTATCACTTTAGACTCAAAAAGCCAAACAAATTAATATTTATTTAAGAAACTTTAACAATACAAAGGGTGTACCTGTGTAGATTCTTTTCGTTCATTTTGGCAAAATGGTATGAACACACTATGACCATAAAAATGGAAAATCATAAAGTGACATCTCAATAGAGGATTTTGAAATTTATTTCTAATCAAAAGTGATAAATGTATGAAGTTAAATACAAATAGATTAAACCTATAAGAAGGAATTTTAGAATTCTTTTTAAATGAAAGAATTAAACGCATGGAATGTAAAGAATAAAACACTAAACTGCATGAAATGTAAAGGAAGACCCATAAAGAAAATTTGCATAATGAATTGGCCTCAAAAGTAGTAAGAACATATATGTTTATCTTTTCATTCCTTATCATGTCCTAGGCATTGAGTTCAGTAAGATGTTATGAAATGTTCCAACCTCTGTTCTGGTAAGAGTAAAGAGTATTTATAGAAACAATTTCTAATGAACATTTCCCTTAGAAATATTATTTTATCCCTAATGGTCACCATAAATTCTTAACTCCTAAAAACCTTCAATAACTACCTTCGACATGTAGTAATTTCCACTTTTTAACTTTTGACCTCCAATTTAGCTGTCTGAATCTTGACCTCCTTTTATTATTTTTGTCTTCAACATTTTTTCACTTCTAGCATATGTGTTAGAGATCAATCTCGATCTTTCTTGGCCTGTCACTTGAATTTATTGGTTTTGTTGTCCTTCTGTCGAGTAATGATGTCTTTGAGAAATACTCGAGTTTGACTTAGGTGCTTGGCTTATGTGTTTCTTTCCTCGAGAGATGGTTGCATAAACCTTGAGAATTTTCTTACATTGTTTTGGGTGTGACTTTCTTTATTTTTCTTCAATCCAGGTTTTTGAAGCCAGTTTAAATTTTAACTTTTGGTATTGCTCCCTCGATCAAACTCTACTTGAATCCTTTTGCCCTTTTTGGTCCAATACCATAATATTTTAAGGCTCAATAAGTATTGACCATTTTTTTATATTTATTTTTAAAATTATTTTCTTAACCCCAACAATGTGCATCAATTGTTTTCTCGTGTAAATGTAGATGATATAGATTATAGATGTTTTAAAGTAGGCCGAATATAAATATTTTAAAATATTTTTTTTAAAAAATTATAATTAAGGTTGATTTAGTGGTAAAATCACATATAAAAAAAATAAGGAGGGACAGGCGATGAATTCTTTTACTAACAACTAATAGTTGGATTTTAAATATAATAGTTTTTTATTTTTCAATTTTTAAATAGATATAAAAATAAATTTGAAAGTAAAATATTAACCCAAAAAATGTGAATTCTCATAAACAACTTATATCTATTTATCTCCTCATATAATTACACACATGAAAATGTATAAACATGTCTTTCTAGTTTTGCCTCATCATAAATTCATTCTATTACTATTAAAATTTTATTTTTTGGAGCTCAATGTTAATTAGTTCAGAATCCTCCACTGCATATGATTGATTTAATAATGGATATTGTCGTATTTGAAGAGGAATACTTGAAATTAAACTACTTACTTCCTTTGCTGACTTTTTAAAGTTTTGATCTCATTTCATCATGACCCTCCAACTTCCTTCAAACTTAAACATTTCCTTTGTTTGCTTCAACGTAATGGAGTTTATGATAATTGGTATAGATATGAAAATACATTTTTATAAAATGCTCATTATTAGCACTTTACTACATTATAAGAATCATTGATTAATTAATATGATTCAGGTTGGCATGTTTAAACTTATTCTTTAAGAGAAAATTGGAACAGTTATAACTTTTTTTAGCGATTCAATATGTTAATATTTATGAAGTAGAAGAAAATAATTATAAGCCAAAACTACTGAAATATGGACTCCAAATTATATGATGGTCGACAAACATACACTCTAACTTCAATATAGATAAAATCAGTTACACATGAACATTTATAAAACATTAAATATATTTTCGTGTGAATTTGTAAGTGGCAACATTGTATTAGTACGATATTTAGAAGAAATATACGCTCATTCAAAATTGATTCATAAATAATATTTACCAAAACTTTCTTTCCTAAAAGGGAGGGCTTGTTCTGTTCTCGTGACTTTGACATTTCGATAATCTCTTAATTATTGTTATGTTATATATTAACCAAGCACTGCTGTATTGTTATTTCTTTAACTTTGACTAGATTCCGAAATTCAGCAACAATTAGAGCTAATTAATTAATAATATGAAATTCATTCGCCTTTGTTAGCTGGAGTTAAAGGTGTGGCTCACAGCTTGAATAAAACCATTGTCAATGAAATCTTGTTTCACCTTGTCCACTATTAATGGTGGTTGGTGACTTTGGCAGTTTGATCACCATTTTATTGCCGGTCATGAATTATCATAATCCCATATCTCCTGTCACTTTCGATTTTCATAGTCAAAACTTAAACATGTTTAGCTTCGAATTGGCTTAGTCAAGACAGTTAAATTTTCCAATAATACCATTCCTAACAATTTGTTTTTAACATTACTTTCATTTTTGTAAAAAACAACTTGCCAAACTTATCATTCTAAATAAAGAAGACCAATTCGAAGTTATTTAATTAATATAAGCTATGTATTAACATTTTTTCAGCAATAACTTAAGGTTAATAAATTAATTAATAAATAATTTTATTTAGAATCACAGTGAAATATTGTTACAAATCATGAGAAGTTTTGTTAGCAATACTTTTTCATGAAACTTTCTACTTTTTATTTCTTTACTAGTATCTTAAGGTATTCGCTAGCCTTTAGATTAAAAAAATTGAACGAATTAATTATAAATAGATTATGCTATTGTGTTCTCGTTCCATCATGTCATATATTATTTTATAAATTGACGTTTTGTGTGCTGCTGAAAAATTAATTTTTATGCTGACTTGTTATGACAATTAACATTATTTTTTTCATGTGAATAATTTCTAATTTTTTATAACGTGTTTTTAAAACGCGATGATGAAGACACTTTAATAGTAAACTTAGTGGGGACTACCCAATATATATTATATTTCCCTAATAAAAGAAACAAATTTTGTCGTGAATGCACTAAATGACTTAGCAATTTTTTTTTTTTTTTGGTAATTAAAAACGTAGTTCTTTGATTAGTTGATAAAGAGTTAGGAATTTGGCATTTTGTATGCGAAAAGGCGTTTGATTGGGCTGATATATTACCTGGCACACATGTCAAAGTCGCTTTCTGTGGCTTATTTAAAAATTGTGGTGAGGAAGCAGATCATGATGAAATGGGATGGAGAGGGAGGTTTAAGATTTATAACACAAGAAAACAAGCAAGTCGCATTTTTAGACGTCGCAGTAGTTGGTGCGATTCGAGAGACTTGTTTTCCGTTCCTTGAAAGTGATTTCCACGTAGGAATCGACGTGTGAGCGCGTCAATCAGGGTCCCACACAAACCATGGATTCAACTTCCAATAAAATACCTTAAATCTCGATATCTCTTACCTCCTTTTCAGCTGGTAAATCAGTGTGTATATAAGGTGAAAAATATATTATGGGAAGATATGTGAGTTTTCGGTAAAGTTTCCATATGTAAAAGTTATTAAACATAAATAATGAAGCTATTGGAGATAAATGCAACGATTTTGGAGTTTAATTATATCTTTTGGATGTTAATTATATTAGGTATGCATGATTTAGGAGATCTCGATATCTTAGGTAAAATAGTTATTTTGAGTATTATTAGATAAGGTACTAGGACTCGTTCAATTAAGACCCGATCATATAACTAAGTCGATTTTTTTAAAAGACCTAATATGGAATTAATACGTTTTAAATCGGTTAAAAGTAACTCGTTCTAACAAAAATAGGTGACCTATACTAAGTTGACTTGGGTCAACTTGAGCTTGAGCTATTCTTTTTCTTTGTAAATTGAAACAACATTGTTTCTTATTTTATTTATTTATTTTCATTTTTTAATGCAACTTGCGAATGTGAAAAGTGAAAATTGTGATGATCCATTTTTATATATAAGTCTTTTTTTATATATATAAAATAGTTTAAATTGGATTAACTAGTCCAATCATAAATCTATTGCCTCACCAACTTAATAGCCAAAACAGTTTTCACATTCTTTTTATCTATTATTTTCAAACTTATATCCTATAAGATAAATAAAATGTGGGTTGCTTGACAAAGGTTCAACATCCTCTTAATAATATAAGGCTAAGGCTATATAGAATATTTTAACATTGTTATCACTCAACATTAAGACCAGGAAATGTTGCTTTTTGAATAAAAAAAATTTTAGTTAGTATCTAATATTTTTAAAAATTCAAACAATAAAAAAAAGTAATTATAAATACACTCCCTTAAATTTATAGATGTACTCTAGAGATGTAACTCTTCTTCCAAAATGATGTTATGTCATACATAATTTATTAAAGATGTACCTCTTAAGTTTTATATGTTATTACATATGTAACTCTTAAGTTTTATATGATATTACACACATACCCTTGATAATTGACACCTCTCTCACATCTATTGTTACGAAACTTGAAACAAAAATTCATATCACATTCACAAAAAATAAACCCTAATAATGCAAACATAAACAAAGGTTTGTGTTTAAAGAGGATGGAATGCAACTATAATCAGTATGTAAAAATAGAGAATCTATATAATTTAAAAAAAAAAAGATAATACATATGTAATTACACTAAATTTGAGAAAATATATTCATAGTTATCTAAATAAATAAAACAAGAGTAGTGAAAGTTAAAGATTGAATTATAACATAAGTTAAATTCTTGTGTCACGAAAAGTATATACTTACCTGTTATAAATATTGAAATAAATACGGAGAATCTGTGGTTTTTTATTAAAATATATAATAAATATGAAAATATTATATTTTCAATTTCACCTTAATGTATAAAAAATAAATAAGTTTTTTTTATAGATGACAATTGTCCGAAATAGGTATAAATTGAATAATTTTAATTTCCATAAATTAAGAGTTAGTGTTGTTTGCGATTCTATTTTGTTATATCATTTAAGAATCAAGTGAATAGTGAATATAAATAAATAACAAGAAAGAAAAGAAGAAAAATTAAAAATTAAAAGTATTTTTTAAAATAATAGAAAAGAGATAAGTATAACAAGAAAGTTAATTTATTGGTAGGTGATGATGAGGTTATAAATGAAGTTTAAAAATATTATAATTCAAATTCAAATACAAATACGTGCGTGTTGAAATTGGGTTGATACTTGTAAGTTTGAATTCAATTACCATACACAATTCTCCCTGATCATAAGAAAATTCAAATAATTGACATTGCAAAATGTAAGAAATAATTAAGGGCATAATGTGCTTACATTGAGAAAGTTGAGTAATGGTAGGTACCACTACCCACATGCCTTTGTCAATATTTTGATCATAAATGATATCTTTTATAACCATGGCAATTCTTCTCAGTGGTTAGTCACATTGAAATTGAGATATTCATTATCTATGCTCTTACAAAGAACAATATTTAGGTAGTGTTACTATTTTCTTCCGGAAATATTTTGATATTATTAAAAATTAATCTATGCATAAAAAAATGCTAAGTTTAATGATAGAAAAAAATATTTTTTAAACATAAATTTTTAGTGCATTAATGTGTAAATATATATAGAAATAATATTTTCAATCTTTACATGTAATAGGTTACTAAATATTTCTTCACCAACAAAAAGTTACTAACTATTTAAGTATAAATATGTATAATATTTATAAGAAATTCCAATAGTAAAAAAATATAAAACTGTGAACTGTGATTTATGTGTAATATTTAGAGATGGGTGACCGAAATTGAAATAAAAATAAAGAAAGTGTGAAGAGAAGGGATGGATGAGTGGACGATGATGACCTTTGGCGAACACCAAGGGAACATAGGGTCCAAAAAGTAAGTTGGCCTCTCGAGAAACTAGTGCAAATTGTTTGGGATGGGGACACTACCATTCGTCAACATTCAACATTGTGGCGCCGCAATTCATCACACCATCTCTACTCCATTACTATAACTACATCTCTTCTACGTTTTTTTCCTATTGTTATCAAAATGGATTAGTCTTGTATACTATGGAGTCCGACTAAATCAATTTAAAAGCTAGTTTATTATATTAAATATAAGTGTTGACTTACTTATAATTTGGTTGATTCACATTGAATTTGTGGTGGTTAGATTGGTAGGTGAATTTACTTAAATTTTATTTTTATTATTATGTGAATATAATTTTTTTATTTTATTTTTGGTTTTAAAACTAATATTTTATATTTTAAAACTAATATTTAACACATTGTAAATATAAATTATTAGTAGAGAATATCATTTAAGTATTTTTGTTTTATTTTAAAACTCATGAAATTTAAAATTAATACTATCATAAGTTTTTTAAGCATAAAAAAAATTGTGAGTCGAGTTGACCCAACCTATTTATTAAGTGGGTTGAACTTAACAGGTCAAGCTGACCTGTTTTGACAGCTTTAGCTAGAAATTTATAAAATTTTTTACTCTCCAGTAATCCATCGTCATCGAAGTAAGAAAAAAAAAATCAAATTCTTTTTATTTTCCGACGATCATTGCCGGATAGTAAATCATTGAGGGTATATTGGTATTTTACCCACCAATGAGAATTGAATATTGAGTAAGTGTCAATTCAAATTCCCAAAAAATGATGAGTCGGTTGAGTTAACCTGTTTATTAAGTGGGTTAAGGTAAGTTGGGCTTAACGGGACCTGTTTTGACAACTCTAGCTGAAAATTTGAATTAACACTTACTCTAATTTGAAGTAACACTTACTCTAAATTCTCATTTTATCACTGATTCTCTCTCTTCTCACCTTATTTTTTGCCCCACTCTCTCTCTCCTTTCTCCTTACCCTGTGGTTCCTATTCTCTTATAAATATAATTAATATTTCCTTGTTTAACTGTAAAATTTATTTTAAATTTTAAAATTTGAAATAAATATTGTTTTAAATTATTGTTTTAAATTAATACTTCCTTGTTTAACTGAAAAATTATTGTTTTTAATTTGAAATAAATATTGTTTTAAATAACTAAAAGAATTTTGAAATTTGAATTATAAATATTGTTTTAAATTTGAAATAAAAATTATTTTAAATAATAAAAAAAATTTAAATTTTAAATAAATATTGTTTTAATTATTTTTTTAAATTTGAAATAAATATTGCTTTAAATAACTAAAAAATTTTGAAAAAAATATTGTTTTAAATAAATTATTTTAAATAACTAAATAAAATTGAAAATTTGAAATAAATGTTATTTTAAATAATTAATAGTAAATAATGAATATTGCATTTCGAAAATAGGTGGGATTAAAGGTATATTAGTATTTTTTATCAAAGTAGGTGGGATTTCAAAATTTCATAGGTGTGAATTGAAAAACCCGTGGTTTAGTTCCATTTTTTAGTGAGGTGTTTAATAAGGAAAAATATTGTTGAAATTTTTTCACAGGAGAGAAAAAGACACTGAGTGAGACCTACATATGTATATGTGGATCTCACATACTTTTTGTTTCTCCTAGTGAAAAATTTCTCGGTGGAAAAATTTAACTAATTGAGAGAAATAATAAAATTTATTTTCAATTTAATTGATTTTGAAATTTAAATATATTTTTAGAATTAATTTTTAAAAAATTAAGTTTAAAATTTTATATCAAAATAATATTAAAATCACATTAAAAATATTTTATAAGAAAATCTCATTAAAAATGGTTTTTTATCCCAAAAACTACTTTTACTTATTTTAAACTAGATTTAATTTGCAACAAGATCTAACTCAGTTGGTTGAGTAGGATGTATAAGTTGTTTTAAACTCGTTGACACTGTCTTTAAGTCTTATTAGAAAAATTAACAAAAAAGCTAGATTTAAGTTTTTTCAAATAATAGTATATCATATTATCTTTTATATTCAAATATGTTAGTCAACTCGGTTTTTTACATTTGACTATTTCTTATGACTTCTAAATTCTATTTCTAATGTGTACTTAACATGGGCTTACATTAATACTCTTTTTTTACAATCTTTTTATTTGTAAAGGCATCAATTAGATAAATTAAAATTCAAAATTAAAAATATTTTAAAAATAAAAAATAAATGATATTATATTTTAAATACTTATTTTTATAAATTTTAATTATATTACATTTTAATATTTAGAAGTATTTATTTATATAAATAAACATATGTCACGTGCAAAGAAAAATATTTTTTAAATGCTTCAAAATTGTAATTACAGGTATAATGTTAGTTATACTGAAAAAACTCTAGTGTAATTTTTAGAGTTGAACTAGTATGTATTGTTAATCTAAAAATGTTGATGCTAATATTAAATTATAATATTTTATTTATGATAAGTTTGTTGATTTTACCTTATAATTAAATGTGAATGTAAAACTCTTTTTATGGTGTCAATGCATACTCATTAATATTTTGTTTACCTCATCTCACCTAACCCACCAATTTAGTGGATCAATCCACTAATATTATTTTTTATTTTTAAAAATTTTAATATCTATATAAATTAATAAAATAATTATAATATAAAATAAGTTATTAATTAGAATTTATATAAATGATTTTGTTAAGAAAATAAAATAAAATATCATGAATATATTTGTCATTTATTCTTATAAAAGCGTCATATTGTTAAAAAATAAAATCAGTGATGCAAGATTTACTTTTTTCTATTTTTTACTTATTTTTGTAAAATTATGACTTTTTTGAGAAAAAAATTAAATAAAGATTTATATAATTTTATTTTTAAAAAATTAAAATCTGGTGAACTGACCTGTTTAACCGATTTTGCCACCCCTACAAATTAGTGTAAAAAATATTCAAAATTTTAAAACTCTTTTAAAACATAAGAACAAACTAAATTCAAAACATTTAAAATTAAAGCCATTATGAAAACCTTGCATGAAAAGTTTGTTCACGAGTCTATTCATAGGTTTAGTTTGATTCCATTGAGCTTATTATTCTATGTGTGATTTAGCTTGCCATTTCAACTATGATTATATTAACATCTATTCAAAATTAAATTTATCAATAATATATATATATATATATATATATATATATATATATATGAGTTTAATGCTTGATTTGTAATTTTTAATTATTTTAAAATTTAATAGTTATAGTAAATAACTAAATCATCGAATTAAAAGCAAATAGTAAAATGAAGAATAAGAGTTTTGGATTTCTATTACACATACACACCTAGGGATGTATATATAATTTGAAAGCAATGTAGATAAGATAAGATCGATATTAATAAGTAATGGTAATGAGAAGTATGGGCAGTATATAATTGACACGTGTAAGGTATTGAATGAGATGGCATTTTCCAATAGGATAGGCATCACGGAATAAAGGCATTTTGAAGCTGACGCTGCAAGTGAATAAGGAGTATATAAAGGAAGCATGGGTCAGCAGGGAAATACAAAGTGAGGGCAGTCAAAAAATAACAAGCCCTTCTCCTCAACAAGAGATCCAGGTTAGGTTTTAATCTGGGCCGCACCTGCTCTCTTGTTTGGGAATTGAAGGTCTAGTAAAACATGGTAGAAGGTACTGAAGAAGAGGTAGAGCTGATGAAAGCACTTAAGCCTTTTATGAAAAGTGATTATTTGTCTGCGACTCTCTCACCTTCAACTTCTTGTTATTATGAGTCTCCCAAACAAAACCAAATAAAACTGAACCAACTGACCCCTGACCAAATTGTCCAGATTCAGGCCCAAATACAGGTTGAGCAGCAGCCGGTGCTGGGCCCAAAACGGGTGCGGATGAAGCAAGCCGGAAAGCTGTACCGCGGGGTGCGGCAGCGGCATTGGGGTAAGTGGGTGGCAGAGATCAGACTCCCCAAGAACCGCACGCGTCTCTGGCTGGGAACATTCGACACAGCAGAGGAAGCGGCCTTGGCCTACGACAACGCAGCGTTTAAGCTCAGAGGGGCGTTCGCGCGTCTCAATTTCCCTCATTTACGACACCATGGAGATTACAACTACAAGCCCCTACCTTCTTCCGTCGATTCCAAGCTCCAAGCTATTTGTCAGACCTTGGCCAAACTAGAAGAGAAGCCACCTTGCTGTGTCCAAGAGGCTCAGGCTCAGGCTCAGGCTCAAGCTCAAGCTCAAGCTCAAGCTCAAGCTCAAGCTCAAGCTCAAGATATTAAGGTCCACAACCCTATCTTGTCTGCCCAATCTTCTTCGCCTCAATCCGGTGTTACTTTCTTCGATTTTTCAGATTCTAATCAGTGGGATCATTTTGGGTTGGAAAATTACCCTTCACTGGAGATTGATTGGGAAGCTCTATGACTATCTACTTTCCTCTACTTTTGGGATTACTACTATATCTTCTGTAATTTAGGTTTATGTTCCAGTGTCTTGGTGCTTCTGCAATGGATTTTTTGACATTTTCGGATTGCTCGGACACGGGGTTGCAAATTTTAGGCACTGAAATCGCAAAGGGGCAGTGTCCATTGCTATTGGTCTGCTAGTGTCTTTTTGTTACTTGCATGACCGTCGTGGCTTCTACTTATCTTTTCGCCTTTCTACTGTAATTAAGGTGCCTTATCAACATATTAATATTACATCTTCTAAAGTTGTTACCTTTTTCTTTTCTTACACTATTAATTGTAGTATGAAAATCATTCGCTATCCAATTAATGGTATTTGATTTTATCAACTATTGTTTTAAAAAGTTCAGATTCATTTCATTCTAAATTATTGGTGACGGTTTACTTCAAAGTTCAACCATTCCATTCAAGAGTTGGGATTCCCAGCAGACATGTTTGGTCATTAAAAAAATAATTCAGAATATATTACAGATAGATCTAGAACAGGATATATAACGATCTTCATGATCATCATCAACAGTTGAAGGAATATTAAGAGGTTAACCAACGCATTCTTTTAGCAGCATTCCTCCAACTAGTGGGTAATAACTGAGATGCCAAAAAATAATATTAAATAAAAATATTTCTTTTACTTAACACAATAATACAGTTTAAAATAATATTTCTTATCTTAGAGCACATTTGAAAATTAATTTAATAATAAGTGATAGATGCAAAAATTTTAAGTACTAAATGCAATATTCGTATCAATATTTTTAACGTAAAAAATATAACAATTATTTCCCATATAAATGTACCTCACAATTTTTTTCGAGTTTTTTATATTTTAAAATTTAAATATTTTTTATTTTAGCACGAAAAAATATCCCTTTGATAAAAATGTTTAATTGTAAATTAATTTATTTTTAAATTCTTAATTTGTAATTTCAGTTTTCTATTTGTTTTTACAATTTTAGTCCCCAGATTGTCAAGTTTTCATTTTTGCATACATTTTGTTTTTTTTAGTTCAATATAACTCTAAATCTAATATATTTATTTAAGATACCATAAATAAATAATTTAATTAATTAAAAAAATAATAAATGTGTGCAAAAGAATATTGAACCAAAATTATAATTTTTAAAATATGGTACTTAAAGTTGTGAAAATTAAAATAAAAATACAAATAGAAGAAGTCAAATCATAAATCCAAATTTAAAAAGAGAATAAAATTAAAATTTAACTTTATATAAAATTAATTAAATAATCATTCAAACTTATTTGTTTTATAACATCATAATTATTGTAAAATATTTATTTTTATCAAACTTATTTGTTTTATAACATCATAATTATTGTAAAATATTTATTTTTATCATAAGGGTGAGATTATAAACATTCTAAATATTTTTTTTAAATAAGTAAATATTATTATTAACGGCTTAATTACAAGTCACAAGATATGACAATGACGAGATAAAAGTTACAGATATAACATTAAGACATTTTATAGAAAATCCCACAGTAATATCGAATAAAAACCCTTCTCACCAAGCCAGAAAGCATGATACATTATTTTGCAAAAATTCCCTACAGGAGCTGAAAACAAAGACAAAGCAAGAGAATGAGGCTCTATCTGATTTCATCCTCTTCATGACAAGACCAGTTGAAATGACCACTCCACAAAAGATACATCCAAAACCTTACACAACCCTTCGAGGCATAGCCATGACCTTTGTAGGGACTGCTGTCACACTTCTTTGCATTGGAAAGGTACATTTTTAAAAACCACCTTATTCCTAGCACACCAAATACCCCACAATAATGACAGCTAGATAATATTAAATAGCTTTGCCCACCTTCATAGGAACCCTAAAAAAGACAAGAAATAAAGAGCTGAAGCAGAGAGAGTGAATTTGATCGAGCAAATCCTCCTCCCTAGTGACAAATTCTTCTTTCTCCATGGTGTTAGCTTTGCTCTCATTTTATCTAAGATAGGCTTCCACATACGCTCACTTCTCACATTTGTCCCTACAAGAATCCCAAGGTAAGAAAGAGGCCTTTGCAAAACTACATAGTTTAAGATCTTAGCAAAGGCATTAACCTCCTGAGGTTGCACCCCAACCCCCCAAGATACTCTGATGGAAATTAATCTTTAGACCCAAGGCCAACTCATAGCATTGTAGAGCATAAGGAGAGTACACTTTGAAGCTCCAAAGATACCAAGAAAATTGTATCATCTACAAATTGTTGGATTACAACCTGAAAATTGTGCTTATCTAACTTAATGCCTGACATTATATTAACAAACCGAGTCTTTCTAATCAATCCCCCAAGCCTCAGCAACAATCAGAAATAAAAACAGTGCCATGGGATCACCCCGACGTAACCCTCTTTGCATACAAAACTCCTTTGTTGCACTTCCATTCACCAAAATTGAGACTGAAGAAGAAGATAAGCAGTCGTGGATCCATTTAATCCATTTATCCCCAAAGCCAAATTAAAGGCAATTTGTGTATCCTCAATAATGCTTGGCAGAACCTTATGTAATCTATGAGCCAAGATCTTAGCAATGATTTTGTAGAGCATACTAATTAACGAGATCAATTGTAGTCCCCCAACCCTTCTAGACATTCCTTCTCCGGGATTAGAGAGATGAATGAGACATTGCCCCCTTCCTTGGAAGCTCCCCAACCAATGAAAATCCGCCAATACTTTCCTAATATCCTCCTTTAGTATGTCCTATAAATGTTTCACAAATAGCTTGTTGAGCCCATCTAGACGGGGGCTTTGGAGCTATCACATTCCCAAACTGCCATCTTGATTTCACCAATAGATAATTCTTTCTCTAAGTCTTCCTTATGGGTTATCGAAAGACAGTTAAACTCCACCTCATCCAGTTGAACACCTACATTTCCTTGGGCCTGGAACCTATCAAGAAAAAAGTCATGCACTTCCTGTTTTACTTCCCTAAGGTCCTCTACCTAATCCCCCTTGGATAAAACACCTAAAATATTATTTGTTTTCCTCTTTCTAGCAATAGAAGAATGAAAGAACCGAGAATTCATATCTTCTTCTTTTAGCCAATTCAAGTTTTCGTTCTGAGTCAAAAGAGTCTCTTGTTATGAACTCCATCTTCTTAGGTCACCAGTAGCATCCATACGCAACTTGATTCCCTCCTCCCTAAGGTTATCCTCTGCAACATCCTTGTCATAATTCAAAATTGTCTTCTTCAAATCAGTTATTGTAAGATCAACCTTTCCAACATTTCTTTTATTCTACTCTTTGATCTATGCTTTTAGAGCCTTTAGTTTCTCTTTGAATACAAAATCACCACACCCATTGATTTCTAGCTTATTGTATCTTTGCCTAACAAACTCATGAAATTCGTCGAACTCCAACCACCCATTGATGAGCTTAAAAGGTTTACACCTCTAGTCAACATTTGAACATTTCAAAACTATAGGAAAATGATCAGGGAAGTCCCTTCCAAGGTTAAGTTGAAAACTAGTTTGGGCTTACTCCAACCATTCCTAGGAAACAAGGAATCTATCAAGAACACTAAATCCTTTACTTCTAGCACTAAACCAAGTGAATTGGTGCCCAACAATCGAAACCTTCATCATCTCCATGTTACAAATGGATTTCTTAAACTCGTTTATGCCAGACATTTGCACTCCAAGCAGCCCATTTTCTCCTATTCTTTCCCCCGGCGTTCTAACTGCGTTGAAATCTCCAACTACGCACAACATACAACCATGGAACCACTGCCTCTGCTCAAGTAGAGATTGCCACATGGTTTTTTCCCCACCAGGGAGTAAGGAGCATAAACATTCACAATAATTCTATCACCACCCTTTGAAATGATTCAGACACAGAAAACTCATCATCATTCAAGACGCACAATAACCCCTCTGATCAATTTATTGCAAGAGACACAAGCCAATTCATATTCGTGTCACCTCATCAATTGTTTCTACTTTAGTTTTTTGGATACAAAGAAAGTTAATCCCGTGTTTTGAAACTAATTGCCTCATTGATCTCTAATTTTACATCCCTTTATCCTCCTAATATTATATGAAAGGATATTTAACATGTTAAGATACTAACCCACTCCCAAAAGCAAAGCAACGCTACTGTTGGCCACTCTCCTTCTATCTCGCTCCTCAAGCTCAACCAACCTTTGCATAATCAACTCTTCTGTCACCAAGCTAGACGCACTCATTTGCTTTCCTAACATCCATATAAATTGTCCTTCCTTAAAATTCCCAACAACCATCAATATGTTACCTTGGTGCACCACGTTTCCACGGGAAAAATCAGCTCGTCCATGCCCTCCTAAAATAGCAGCCATTACCTCTTCCTAAGCTACACAAATTCCAGCTAGACATTCATAGGAACCAAAGAGAGACTGCCATTTGTCCTAAACCCATCACAGTCCCTTGACCTCCTCTATATAGTTTCATCAACATACAAATTGAAATAACCCCAATAGATTAAGGCCTGGATAGATTGTCCCCGAGGGAGGTTATCAACATGAGCGAGTGATAATCCAGGAACAACAAAATTATCAGATAGGCTGGGATTGTGATTCTTGCACCTTTGAACGCTTCCCTTAGATTGCTTCATAAACATTACCCTTTTTTCGTCCAATCGTCTTGATCTCCTTGGTATAGGAAACTAGCAAAGGGTTGACGGGATACGGGATGTGCCACCAACAACACATCTTCATATTGATAAACCACTAAAGGTGTTGCCTTTTCTGCTACACCTACAAGATGAGGTTGGTTGCCACCAGAAATTGGGCATGAAACCTGGTCCCTCACAACCCTTGCGACTCCACGTTCACCTTCTCCAACCGAACACCTTCCATACACCTAAATGCCCATCCATTTTTGAGGAGTCCAAAAAAGTTGGTTCACCTTTCATACATACATAGTCACCTTCATATTACTCCTTGCACATACTACTAGTATCTGCAACTTTGCTCACATCAGTGGCATCTATCTCACCATTGGACCCAATTACCAACTCTTCCTCCTACTCTAGCATCAAAGACTTTAGAGATTGACCATAAGCTGAGATACAATCACTCCCATCAGACAAAACTTTAGAATAATTGCAATGTAGACCATTGTTGTTGATATCTCACAAGCTTTCCTCCATTACTTAAATAGGAACTATATTCCCATTAATATTAACATCATTAACTCAAGAAATCAGACCCAAAGAAGGAGTTAACACAGAGCTTTGCAACCTCCAAATTTTCGAATAGCTTTGTAGATTCTAAAAGTTCTAACAAAAACCCCATTTCATTGGTGATTTTTGCAAAACCTTCCCAATTCCAATAATTAAGTGGTAAGCCCCTACATACCACCCATGTCATTCTATTTTAAAAAAGACAAGTCAAAGACCATCGTTGAATGGACACAAACATTTTTTACCACCACTCATCTTCTGAAGCCAAAACATCCTCATTATCTAGTCCATTAATCTTGACAATAGAACCATATCACTCCTAGGGATTTAACTTTAATAGAAGTTAACCCTTGCATGAGGAATCCCACCTCCACATTAGGAATTTGTTTCGAATCTTTAAGCTTTTTGGTGACAGACTTACTTAACCATTCTATATTGGATTCCCAGAGAAACCAAACGTACTCCTTTGATTAGCACTGAGACAACCTGATTAGCACCTTCTCCTTTCGGACTTGCCCCAGATGATTCGTCCTCCACGTTCTTCTTTTTTAGGGGTCTTTCACCTTTGCAGACCCTTACCACTATCAAGCACACTTACCTTTTTTAAGTCCCTCTTAACCACCCCAAGTTGAAACCATGGTAAGCTCACTCATAGATTAGAATTTCCGATGACGATCTGATCAAGTTCTGACCCAAGCTTTCAAGCGTTCTTAACTCCAACAAACCTTACAAAACCAAATTTGGCACTGTCCTTCCTATGGGTCTTCCCAAGAAAATTTTCCCTACGTCACCCCACCTACCAAAAATCGTCAACAGTGACCTCTTTTCAAAACCATTTGGCTAATTGAGAAAAGTAGAACGAAATTAAGTCCTTGCCCAATCCCCCATAGTGAACAAAGCCTTTTCTCATCTTCTTGCGCTCACCCCTCTCCTCTCTCTCTCTACCACTACCTCTCTCTTATATACATGTTACATTAGGTTAAATTCCCCTCATGGGCAATATTTCAATTTCACTATAATTTTTTTATTGAGATAGGGACAAAATATGATAACACTCATATTCCTATATATTATAATTAATTAAAATAAAAATTTAGTGGTAGCTACCCATAATGTTCTTAATAAATATGTCAATGCTGAAAATATAAAATAATTTTATACATTATAAATTTAGCTAGCAGGTATATTATATATATATATATATATATATATATATATATATATATTTATATTGGAGTAAGTCTAGTAAGTTTAAAAGACTTACTCTTCATTTGAACCATTCATTGTTTTGAAATCTAATGGTTAAGATTAGTTACTCATTACAACTATTAGATTTTAATAAAATTAATGATTATGATGAAAAATAAGTCTTTAAAACTTAAATGGTATATATATATATATATATATATATATATATATATATATATATATATATACACACACACATGTTTATTAACACTTGGGGGGAGAAATGAAGGGTAGAGAAGTAATTGTTTTTTTTAAAAAAATATCGTTTGATTTAGTTTTTAGTTTTTAAGAGGAAGTGAAAATGGAGAAGAGTAAGGTGATGTTTGTTTACGGTGTTTATTATTTTGATTTTCAAACAAAATAATAGTGAAAATATGTTTAGTTACAATTTAAAAAATATTTTTGCTAAAAACATTTTTAAAAAACAACTGAAAAAAGAAGAAGTTGTTTTCAAAAGTTAACACTATGTGAAAACTTAATAATAATATTGTAATTATATAAAAAAATATATAAATTATTTTAAACTATATATAAATAATTTATAATATTTTTGCTAAAATTGATTAAATTTAATAACATTTTTTAAAAATAGAAAATATCAAGTGAAAACAAACATTTTCTGAATGTTGAAAAATTTGAAAATGAAACCATTTTCAGAAAATGAAAATAAAAAATAAAAACAAAAAATATTTTTTCAAACTAAACGCCACCTAAAATTCCTTCTCACTCAATTTTATCTTCACTCTAATATTGAAAGAATTTGGAGGAAAGAAAAATTTAGGCTTAAATTTAGTCGTTAAAATTCAAAAATATTTTTGTTAGTCTTTGATTTACTTTTTTTCATTATTCTCCAGTTAACGCCATTAAAAAATTGGTGACAAAAAACATATTTTTGTATTTATGAATCACTCTCCTCCTCAATTTTAACTAACTCCCTCAATTTGAGGGACAAAAAAAACATTGGTGACAAAAAACATATTTTTGTTCACAACTAAATACACTAAAATTTATAAACGGATAAAGTTAATACAAAAAGTAAATTAATTTGAGGGACAAAAAAATATTTTTAAATTTCAAGAATCAAAATTGATTTTTTATGAAATTTTAAAAACAAAAAAACTTATGTAAATAAAAATGTTAATAATTTTTTTATGATAAATGGATTCAATCTCTTTTTTTTTTTTCATTTACGTGCACGTGTCTTTTCTTTTTTATATTTCCCAAAAGTTTCTATTCTTTATGATTTTTTTTTTCAAAGATTCATTTACGATGGTGTGATATATACCATAAAGGAGTAAAACGTAAATTAAAAGAAAAATTAAACATTCATCAACAAGAGTGTTTCATAATAAAAAAAATTGTTATAAGTTACATATAAATAAATAATTAAATATATTTTTAAAATATGATAAACAATAATCAACTGTAAAATTTCCTTGTTTGTGAACAAAATAACAATGAAATTATTTTTCTTTTCTCTTCCATTAAAATTTCTCTTTCCCCTTCATTTCATTCAGCCAAAGTATAGCCTGTAAAAAAATGACAAAAAAAAAAAAAAAACTTACTTTTTATGTTTTTCCATGAAGCGTGGGTTCTTCTGGACAGAAGTTGGAGAGAACGGGAAAGGACTCTGATGGGGTAATTTTGAGTGTTCTAAATTTAGCTTTGAGCATAATTGAATTGACAGTATATACAAATTAGTTTTTCTGTGAAGTATATTTTTAACCTTTGAGAATAAGATATAATTTAATTAAAATTTTTGTTAGTTTTTTTAAAAAATTTTAAAACAGTCTCTGTCACTGTCTCAAAATGACGTTGTTTAGGTCAAATCACTTATCTTCTTAAAATTATCATTAATATAAAAAAAAAAAACTATATGTTACCTCACAATTAATTGGTAATATCGATAATATTTTTTTAACAAAATATATAATTTAAATAGAATACATGTAATGAGTTTTATCAAAATTTAATAAAATTATATGTATATACTAAAGTAAAATATATATTTAAATTTATTTTATATAAAATCAAGATAATATTATATTACTGTTGTGCAAGAATCAATTAGTTTAAAATTTATATAAAAATGATTTTTTTAACATTTACCCTTTAATATAATTATTTTATTTAAAAAAAAGCATTATTAAAAAAAAATCTTCTATAAGACATACTTCTAATAAAAAAACTTACTTTTGGACTTCTTAGCATAATTAAGGCTGTGTTTGATATATTATTTAAGTAATTTATTAGTTAGTTTGATTAATTTTTATAAGTTAATTTAAATATTTTTTTTTGTATGAGCTTGTTTAATAACTCAGCTTATTTATTATAATTTTTTTTTCTCCATCTTATTACTTTATGTTATGTCACATTTTGTCTTTCATTTCTTTTGACGTCACACCCACTTAATGACAATATGCATGTTCGATTCACACACACATATAGTTAACTTATTAACGGTGGTAAGTGTTTAGGCATGAGTTGATTTAGTTTTAAAAAAAATAAAATTAATTAATTTTAATTGGTTTGAATTTTTAAAATTTTTTTGACTTAAATTAAACTGAACCAATAATAATTTGATTGACTTGGTTAAGATTTGGAGAAAACCAATAAAAAAATTAAATTTATTTTTATTAAATTATAAAAAAATATTTTATACCTTTAATTAGTCAAATCCATTATTGTACTAAATTTATAATTTTATAAAAAAATATCAAGTGTTATATATATATATATATATATATATATACTAAATTAATTAAATTAAATTATTAAAACAACTTAATACACTACAAATAAAAAATTTGTATATTTAAAACAGTCCAATACAAGCGAAATTGAACCAACCATAATTGGTTCTGCTTGGTTTAGTTCAGGTTCAAATTCGATCAAGTGAAAAAATCAAACTAAATTAGTTGGTTGTCGGTTTCATCAGGTTGACCCAAATCTATTAACATTCTAGCTGTGGTCACATAATTATTTTTAATTTAAAATTAGTACTTTTTAATTTTGTATTTTAAATATTTTGTCTGATTTTATTATTATCAAATAATAATTTTAAGAATTAATGTTAATTATGTGACATTCATCTACCCCAAAACTCTTTATTCTTTAATTATAAAATAAAATAGAAAGTTGTTTATTTAAATACTAAGCTTCTTGAACTTTAGATAAAAAGATTCACATCATGCAATATACACTTATTTTTCAAAATTATGATATAATAAAACTAGACATATAAGTAAACACGTTAAGTTTAAAATTTTTTTTTACAAGATTCTCAATTAATAAAACTCAAAATGAAATTTTAAATAATTCGTATACATGATGAAAAACTATTAACTAATCTTCTTTAGTTCAATGTTACACCTAATTATAACCGTCTCACCATAGGTCTACCCAAAATGAATCTTTTTTATGCCAATAACACGTAATTATTACCGTATAATGCAAAATAACCCAATAAGACTTGCTCTAGAGCACCACACAATGGGTGATCCTTATAAAACTTCTTTTACTGTCACATCCATGCATGCTCTCTCAGGTACATGCTCAAAACGATCATCTTCTATAGGTCCACCCTAAGCGAATCATCTTCTATGTTAATAACACATAGGCACAACTCTACAATACAAAACAACCTAAGAAGACCTATTTAGAGCATCATACAATGAACGATCTTTACAAACTTCTTCGACTGCCATACTTATGTGTCTTGTCATACACAACATAAATCATAATATCAATATTTAATAATGTTATCACACTCTACCCCCAACCGTAGCTGAGATGACATCTTGTCAGATATCATCTGACCATCATCATCAACATAAATTACAGTATCAATATCTAATCATGTTCTCACACTTCACCCCCAACTGCAATTGGTATGACACCTCATTAGGCATACATTGACTATCATCATCAACACACTATATATCAAATTTAAATCAACATAAATATCACACAGTGGAACAAATCTCCAATTCATGCACTTCAAATAACATGCAAATATTCAAGTATTCACCACACTCACAATTATACATTACAATAATCTAATAATGTCATCACAAATCCACCCCAACCGCAACTAGGATGGTACTTTATCAGACATACCTTGACCAACATAAACAATATATTATATGTCCAATTGTAACCAATATTAATATCATTAGGTGGGAAAAATCCCCAATTCATACTCCTTAAACATCTTTCAAACATTCAATTATTCACCATACTCTCAATTATAAGACATCACAATATTTCAAGCATAACAATCAACCCCATTACAACTCACGTTATCTCTTCTTATCTTACTCTTTTATTACATTGTGTAATCTAAATACAATAACATTGTACTAATGATATAAGTGTGTATAAATTTTATTAGAAAGATGATAGAATTACCTAAAATTTTTATTTTGATGTTCAGAGTTAGTTCTATCATCTACAATTTTTAAAAGTTACAAACTCGCAACCACTAAACCCAAATCTGACAGCTTGACCTTTATTCACTATTTTATTCATAACTTGAGTTATATATATCCTTCTTAGGTTATTCAAACTCCATGTAAAAGATAACAACTACAACTACAACTACAACTTTCATGAAGAACACGAAACCTAGCAGAGCTTATGACACATGAATTATGTTTCACACATTGGATTGAAGATTAAACTTCTAACTCGCATAACTCGGTCTATTCTTAATATCTTTACATAATTATTGAGCCTAAATTATAGCCCCAAATTTATACTTTCTAAAACAACAAACAAAACTCGATTTGATTAACCACACAAAAAGATATTACAGAAATATGTTCATACAAAATTTTTAGATAAGAAGTATTCAACTTATATAAGGTTTTTAAAATATAGTTCTAACTCTAAACCCTCGTACATTCTACTTCTCTATCTTTAATACTTAATTATCATCACACTTTACAATTGTAGTGATAATCATAAATATTTTTCCATCAATATTGTCAATGGAAGAAACCCCTAACACCTCATTCTTTACCTATGAAAAATAATTGAAATAACAGAGTAGTCTCTCAATCATCACATTAAACGATCATATATAATTAAAGTTCTTCATTGTTTAATAATCAATAACATTCATAGAAAGAAACAAACAAACTAATTAATCGCAAAAAACACATGAAACTTTAATCTCTAATAAGACTTAAGGTTCACTTCTATTACCTTATTTCTTATGTGTCTGTGTATAAGTTAATCTCACTCCTCTTACAATCTAACAATATATCAACACAATCAACAATCCTACAAAATAAATTAATGCAAACACTCAGTAATTATTCAGGACACCAAATACATTGATTTCAAGTTGTCAGTACTTCTCATCATGTAAATGCAAATCTCTGATTAAATAAAACAAAATATCTATAACCCTTCGATAACATACATAAAACTTATTAAAACTTAGGGATTGCTTCATTATCCATTTTCTTACACATGCCACATGAGAGATAATTTTCCACCCCTCCTACATCAAATGATGATTGATTTTAGGTGTGAAGGATGTGTCCTAAAGTTCCTAAATAATGTCCTCCTCAATGTTCATCTTTGTCGACAAGGTTTCCTGTGTAACTTTCTCTTAAATCTCCAGAGTCAGAAACGTGAAACTGAAGTGCAATAACCCAACCCTTGTGAATTATTCTAGGTCAATAGTTAGATTTGACTTTGTAACACTAAACACAAACTTAACATTTAAACTATCTCACTATTTACGCCCACATTTATTTTATAAAATTAATTCTGAATTTATTCTAATAAATATAAATATTAAATTAATTTAATTAAGTCTATTAATATAAATTACACCTTCTTATTAATATTATTTTTTTAAAACCGAAGGAAATGTTACAAATTAAGTTGTGTATTGAGAGCTAACTGACTTATTGCATCATGTTGGAAGAGATAGTCCAATATAGTTTACGACATTAGGAAAAATTATATTTTTAATCTATTATTTATTTAAAATAGTGTATAATGTCAAATAAGTTTATCGTTATAACAAATCCTATTTATTCAAAAAATTATATTTAGATTATCCTGTTTTACTTCTTGATAACATGATAAATCCTTAGATTACTGTCATGGTTAGCATTATTATTATTATTATTATTATTATTATTATTATTATTATTATTATTTAAATTAAAATGAGCCAAAATTATTTTTAAAGGATTAAAATCAAAACCAATAAAGCCATTTTTTAAGCACAAAAATTTATTTAAAAATTTTTAATATAAAGTGGTAAATAGTTGACCTTTTGATGATATAAAATTTAAAATTACTGTCCTAAATTTGAAAATGAAAAAATATTAGAAACAGATAAAAATATTAGAAGAATGTGTTTTGACAGAGTTAAATTAAGGGTTAGTTAGTTGAAATAGGGACAGGTATTGAATAAAAAGAAAATGGTAATAGTAACAGAAATATTGATAAGCAGGTTAATGTGAGGATAGAAGAAGGTGGCGTGGGGTTGAGATAAGGAATTTGGGAATTGGAAAGAATAGTTATAGTAATGAGGAAATGAAATCTATATATATATATACTCTTATTCTTGACTCTGAGCACGCCAGGCCAAGACAAAGTTGAAAAGAATGCGCATCGGGAATCCTTCCAGACTCGCTTTTTGAATAGCTCTCAAAAGGAATGTGAACTGCTTCCACTTCCAGATCGGAATTTAGCATTGCATCTTCAAGTTGGTAGTAAAAGGATTCGGTGATGAGAGGATAAAACTTATAAGCTCATTTTCACCCTTTAATCATGTGCCTTACCTTACCTTCCGTTCCTATGCTCAAACTCAAGTTAAGAATCTTCTTTCTCTCCAACTCTCAACTCTCAACTCTCAACTCTCAACTCTCAGCCTACCATATTGTATATAATACTTATATTCCATGTTTTTGCTTTCAAAAAACTTTCTTCCATCTACATCTTCACAATCTCTCTTTTTTCCTTCTCCACCTACCCTCTTATGGAGCATACTTTAAAATAAACCACCATCTATTTACGTAATCATTTGACTTGAAATTTAATTATATTTAAATTTTTTTATTTTTTTACTTGAAATTTAATCATACTTAAATTTTTTTATTTTTTTTCAAGAATTTATTTTGCAGAATCAAACTCAATTTTTTTCAAAAAAATTGAACGAGTGTTATCAATTCAGTCATATCAAATGCATCTACATATATAAAATTACAAAGAAAAAGAAAACAAGGATTATTTATTTGACACAAGGTATCATACAATGTGTTATCCATTATACGTGTCATACTAATATATTTAAATAAATATTATTAACTACTTCTTTTCCCTTTACCAAAATAGTTCTAGTGATAAAATTTATGTCAAGAAATTTCTACACTAGGAAGAATGAGATTCACTTACTAAAATCATCCAATAAAATAAGAAATTTTAAAAAAAATCAAATATCAATTAATTAAATACATTCAATTAAACCATATCTAATATTTAATTTTTACAATTAAATTCACCATTTTTTGTGTGTTTAAGATTGTCCATGTAATATTATATGAGTTGTATGTTTTTGGAAGGAAATAAAATCTTAAAATATGTAAAGATAAGTATTAACAACATACGCTTTAGTTTTGGCATGTCCTATATATTTTTCAGAAAAAAAGATTAAATATTTGTTTTTGCCGGTAGACATTTAAAATTTCATAATTTTTAATAATAAAATTTTGGAGTTTTTAAATATTTTTATTTTTAGTAAGTTCACTTCTGTGGTTGGTGTATTGTTTTAATGCAAATAGGGGCAACATTTTTACTTCTTAGTACACAAACCAGTTTGTAAAAAATGGTCATTTCGTATTTTTTTTATTTATTTTTCTCGCATGACTTTGTTTTTTTCCCCACTAAATCAGTGACTTTCTTTTCTTCTTTGTGCGATTGTGTTCATTTAGTTTGCATTTGCTTTGTTCTTTTCGGTTCAGATTTGCGTTTATCTTCTCTCGGGTATATTATGGAATCAGGTTTTATGCAAATTTTTTTACAACTTCGAACACCCCTATCCGGACTTGTAAAAAAATTTTTAATTTTTTTACAAGTTTAGATACCCCTATTCAAACTTGTAAAAAAATTTGCAAAATTTTTTACAAATCCGAAAGCTCCTGTCTGAATTTGTAAAAAATTTTGCAAGCAAGAAGAGGGGAAGCTGATGAGAGATGAAAGAAATAGGGACGATGAAAACCACAAACGAGAAGATAAACAGAGATGCAGGGAGGCATGAACTTTCAGGTGAAGAATGAAGGAGGAAGAAGAAGGAAGTGCAGGACACAAAGCTCAGTAAAGAGGTATCAGGAGATAATAAAGAAGAAGAAATTAATTTTTTTCTTATCTAATAGTATTTTAGATTTTTTTCACATTTATAAAAATGTATGGAGAAGTTATTGGAGTGCAAGGAAAAATTCTCTGTTTATTAATATGTATTATGTACCAATTCCTGTATAGTGGGCCTAAGTTGGCGAAGCCAGGCCAGCGGGAATTGTTTAGCTCCAACAGATCCAAAAGCTGGAAACAGACCCTTATATGGCTGAGAACTTTATCTAACTTTATGGGCTTAGTTAAACTGTTATTTGGACCTCTAGTCTACGCATGCTTGTAGATGTTGAGGTTTAGGAAAAATGTGAAAAGTTTATTTGATTTTTCTTCCTCCTCTTTCCTAGTTCTAACCTAGCATAGTAGCTTATCATTCCTCTTTCTCTCAATGTATTGCAATTAGTTATATGTATAAAGGTTGTTAGTAGGTGTTTGTTCCACTACTAAACTTTAACCTACTTCCAATGTCTGAGGTTATATATGTATATACACATATAAAAGAATGGGAAGACATGACCTGAAGGAGAAAGAAAAAATGACGTGAGCTCTGAGCTTCAATGAAATTAAAGAGTTAAAATGTTACGATACAATAAAAAGGAAAAAAAAGAAGAAAGAAACACAAGAGTCAATAAAAGAGAAAGATGAATGATAAAAAACAATAAAAACAAAAGTAAAAATGCCACATTAATATTTAAATTTATTTTGATGAAGTTTAATTTAGTGTTTATTATTTTAGACTAATTAATATTATTTATTTTAATATTACTGATTTATATTTATCTATTATGTAAACTTTACATTAATATTATCTTATATGTTTAAATTATAGTACTTTTTATTTTGTTATTTAGAAAATTACACTGATGATCTTCTTTTAAGAGACGAAATATGGTCCTAAAAAAAGAGATGAAATATGTCATGCTTTAGTTTATACTACGGACGATCAATATTAGATTTATAATTATATACAAAATCTCTATTATTGTTAATAATAAAATTCTGGATTCTCTTAATATTTTTGTTTTTATTTAAATTATTTTATAAAAATGACTACTTTATTGTTTTGATTTTAATAGGAGAAGGTTCTTCTTTTGGTACTTATTTTTTAATCCTTTTCCTAAAAATCCCAGTATAGGTTGGGGGAGGGTGGGAGGGAATATTGATGGCTTAATCTGTTAGATTAGGCATTAGTCGTGAAGTATGCTGGCTGATGTTTTTTGTGAAGTTTGGCAGATTTATTACTGATATGTATACTTATTGGTAGGTTGTAGAATGAGTGGAGTATTTTGCTTCATTGAACGAATATAAATTTACTTTCTTAGTCTGTTAAAAAAGTTACATTAATTTTTCCATGCCTCGCCTGTTTCTAACTACTCGATATTCTATTCATTAATTAGGATCAAATCTATTATGTAAGAAACTTACAGTAAAAATAAAACCTTGTAACAAAAAAAATGTAAGAAGCTTATCTAGGATTTTCTTCTTCTTTTTTATGTACAAAACAAAAACCTAAAAACGTCGACGTCTAATTACTCCAACTTGGGAAGCAACTCAACAATGGAAAAATTAGTAGATATTTTGGTCATAGTTATTAAATTTGGCGCGATCCTATTATTTTCATTATGAATTACAATCATATAACTATTGTAATGAAAATATAAAATAGTTTTATACTCTAATCTAATGATAATTTATTATGTATGATATGTTTATTGATTTTTATAATAATTATTTTAAAAATTATATAAATAGAGATTTGTAATTAGATAATTATGTAAAATTATTTTACATTATTAGTGTATTACTATTAAATTATTCTCATTATAATTATATACTTAAAATATATACATTATTATAAAATTGATTTCTTTTTAATATACAATAAACTTATATATATGTTTTAATTTTTTTTATATATATATTAACATATTCTTTTTTTAGCTTTTGTTTTTAAGAAGAAAATAGACTTCATTATGCAACTTGGACCAAGACTTAGGGTGATGAATCATCAATTATAATAGAATATAATTGAGAAAGAACGTCTCAATTCAACAAAAATCAAAAGAAACTAAAATTAATTTTACTAAAACATATGTACTCCTGTTAATTTTAGTACTAACCTGATTTTGTAAGCTCTATGTTATGTTTTATATATATATATATATATATATATATATATCCATTTACATTCTTCTGAATGCATTGAAGAATAAATTTGTCAATTTTTTGGCAAAACCAATTTGAAATTATTGGTATAAGATATATATTTAACAAAGTTGCGTCATTAATAATTCTTTCAAGCAGATGGTGGCATATGTTCTGTATAGTGGAATAGAAAGAGATTCGGAAGAGAAAAAAACACAATAAACTGGAGTGTCCAACATGCATGTGTTGACCCAAAAAATAGAAGCTTGCTATAGGATGTATTGACCAAAGTGAATAAGGTGGAAAAGATGCGTGATCATATATCGCTCAACACGCACGTGTGTCTTGAAGTGGTTCTTTCATTATTCTCATGTCACATATGTGTCTCTATTTGGCGAAGCATGCTAACTTGTTCAAATAGGATTCTATGCACGAAAGCTGATTTTATGCATTTGGTCAATGAATGATCTGGTTTTCAACATTCAAAATTGAACATTGAACTAAGACATGGAGTAGTGATAGTACTAGTGAAGGAAATGATAACCTACCAAAAAATCAGATGCAGCTTTTAAAGCATATATTGTGTGCAATGTGGTGAAGTTCTATTCGAGGGCAAGACGAAAGAGCGAGACCGATAAAGTAAGTCTTTCGTCAAACTTATACCTTTGTTGACCAGGATTCTCTGATTAAGACACAATCTGTGAAATGAGATATTAAATTGACATTTGTATTGGCCTTTTTTAATGGAATCTGAGTTTGGCAGCTTGAATCAAATTCCCACATTTTATTTTGTTTAGTAAATCCGCACTTAAAGAACATAAAGTTATGACACCAATGACCACCATAATTATATTTTCCGAACCCACATTCAAATTTCAAACAAATGTTAAACAAAAGAGGATCACTTGTTTCGTGTTGATTACATAAAGGGCGTTTGGTTTAAGTCATTTTTTCATTCATGATAATATATACCTTAGAAATGGTATGCTACAAGAGATAATTCTGGCATAATATACAGAAGAATAGTTCCACATAATCTAGAGAAAACATAACATTATGGAGAATCTATTAGATAAACTATTATAGAATATGAATTAAGTAATATTATTTTAAGAGATTAAAAAAAATAAAAATATATTTAATCTCAATATGTTTTCTTGAACCAGGTGTTTGGGTGAAGAAAATAAATTTAAGCTAAATATGAAAAAAAATTTATTTATATTTATTGGGTCTCGAAACATTATGGTATTCGGCCAAAAAATAAACGATTCAAGTGAGATCTATTAAGTCACGATCGAAGGACTAACATTAAAAGTAAAGTTAAATTAGTTTCGAGAATTCAGATAGAGAACATATGGAAGAAAATTACATACAAGACAAAGTAAGGGAATTTTCGAGGTTTACAATTATACCTCTCTAAAAGAAAAGACAAAGAAGCCAAGTACCCAAGTCAAAACACTCAAGTATTTTCTAGAGATAACAATACTTGAGAGAGGGGCAACAAAACCAATAAGTTTGAGTTACAACTAAAAAAGAGGGATCAAGATTGAAAAATCGAATACATATACCATAAGTGAAAAAGATGTAGAGGATAAGAGTAATAAAAGGAGTTCGAGATTCAGACATGTCAGTTAAAGGTCAAAAGTCAAATATGAAAATTACTATCTATTACGGGTCATTATTGAAGGTTTTCAGGAGTTCAGGGCAAATTATGACTGTTAGGAATAGAATAATATTTCTAGGGACAAATGTCTATTACAAATTTTTTTCTATAAATACTCTTCACCTTTGTCAGAATAAAGGTCTGATTATTTCATAACATCTTATTAAACTCAGTACTCCTAAAATATGACAAGGAGTGAAGAGATAAACATGTATGTTCTTATCACTTTTGACGACAGTTAATTATGAAAATTTCTTTTATTGTCTTTCCTTTACATCCTATGCACTTAATTACTTTTATTAGTGTAGAACTTTGAGATTTTCTCGGAGAGGTTTATATCATATTTCTTTATATTTCATACATTTATTACTTTCATTAGAACTAGAACTTTGAGGTTTTCTCTTTTTAAGTTTATTTTGTTTTTATTTAAAATTCATCCATTTATCGTTTTAATTAGTACAAAGTTAGATCTTCTACTAGAAGATTACTTTACTGTTTACTTTTTATGATTACATTTATCATTCAAACCTTGATATTTGAAATTAATATTTTATGATTTGAAAATTTTTATATATTGAAGATGAACAAAAAGAATTCATATATACATGTCAAATTTACATTCTAAAAATTTCTCAAATATATATAATTTGTTTGAATTTTGAAATTAAAAATGATAATTTATTATTTTTTAAAATATTTATCTTTATCACAAAACAAATTTCATAAGAAATACCAGGATACATATGTCAGATTCATTCGATCAACATTTTTCAGATTGTTACATATATCCACCATGTATTCTACCCTTGATACAATCGTAAAACTCTGATGATGATCCTACATCCCTACTACAAGTTTCTTGATACTTCCAACTTGGTTATTGTTGAGTTGTTGTGGTAATTTTAATCTTAGTGGGATTGCCACCAGTGGCGTTCCCAGGTTAATTAGATCTAATGATCAACTACTTGTAGAGACATTTTTCTTCTCTAGATTGTTATTATATATTAATCACCTCTCTCTGGTGCCATGCATGCTAAAAATTTACTTTATTCTGTGGATGGTTATTAATAGACTTATATTGAGTCTTTTTTTTTTTTAAGTAAACAATGTCCCTTAAATTTTCGTGTGAAATAATGATTAATGTTGAGATTTCATTCATTTTTTTTCTTATTTTGATATATTTAGTGTCCCACTTTTTAAATCCATCATTACTTCTTATTTCTTTTTATCTATTTTTTTCTATCACATGGTATAGCATGCCATACCTATACCTTTTTTTTCTGTAGATATCAATGGGTGTTCAAATATATTTTGTCTTTTTTTGTTAGACAACATCAAAATGCAGTTCTAATGTTTCAATGCTAGTAATTCTTTTTTATAAAAAAGAAAACTATTATTAAAAACTTAAATATTTTTTTTTGTCCTCATAAACAATAAAATTTTTATTAAATTATTTTATAATTAAACATCTTTTCATTAAAATCTTTATAAAATTTTTTTGTATTTGGTTAAAGTTTTTACCGTTATTTTAAAAAAAAAAGTTTTACTATTAAGAATTAATGTTGTTTAAGCAGCTTTACTTAGTAATTTATGAGGATATGAGAGAGTTTAATAAGATAATCTAGTGTAATTTTATTGAATAAATTATGTTCTTTATTTTTTTTTGTAAGCCACAAAAAAATGTGTTCTTGATTTATTACTTCTTCAAGACAATTTATAACTAATTTTAAACAAATTTAAAAGTTATTATGTTAAAATTTTATTATTAATAATAAGGGTAAATAATAATACTAACTATGTAATTATTAATAATAACTAATAATAATAATAATAATTTAAAAAATCACGTTCATAGAAATAATTTTTTAATTAACATGATTAACATGCAAGACATAGAAATTATTAAAATTAATACGCGCACGCGCATATATATATATATATATATATATATATATATATTTAAAGTATATTTTTAAAAAAATGTATAACATAAAAAACATTTAAACCACACAAACTATAATAACCCTACGAACTGATTATTGGTACGAGAATTTTTTTTTTCATTTTCTAAAAATAATTTTTTATTTTTAAGTTTCAAATTTAGAAAACATGTTTGCTTTTAATTTATATTTTCTATTTTCAAAAATAAAATTTTTAAATTTAATCAATTTTAGTAAAAATATTGCAAAATATTTACATATATAACTTAAAAATACATCTATATAATTTTTTTTATAATTAAAAATATTATTATCAATTTTTTACATGGTTTTGATTTTGAAAACACTGAAAATAATTTTTTTATTTATGTTTTCAGTTAATTTTAAAAATGTTTTTAGAGAAAAAAATTCTATTGTAACCAAATGTAGTTTTTACTATGTGAAAATAAAAATAAAAAATGTTAAGAAAGAAAAAAAAAAAAAAAAACAAAACAGCGCCTTAACTTTGAGTTTCATACAAACTTTAACCCCTAGTTTTTCAATTAAGCAATTCTGTTCCATCTGGTTTTCAATAGAGGATTTTGGTCTCCTAATTTCATAAACTTGCGAATGCGATTTTTCCGTCAACAAACTTCAGTTGATAGTTAAGCTCTTAATGTTAAACCAAATAAGTTGTAACATATGATACACTTATGTTTTGATTTGATTATTAATGAAGAGTGGTGTTATTCATTACGAATAGCATAGAATCGAAATATGTACGTGCCATTACGCAGGGTTTTTTATAAATATAAATATTTTAAAAATGAAAAAAGTATTAAAGAGATATCTGTGGAAAACGTTGTAGCGTAATTGTGACATAAAGCTCTTCTTCTCTGTCCTTGGTAACACATCCCTAATGGTGCAAATCATACTGTGTCCACTGTCCACCTTGCGTCTCTCCTCTTAGTAGTGAAGTGAGTAGTAACAAGAGTCATATCTTTCACTGTCATTGCATTTGCCAGGGAGATTTCTCCAAAGACTTCTCTCTCATGAACAACCAAACCTCTCTCTTTGTCGTTAGGGTTTGATGTGAGCTTTTCATTGATCTTTGTCAAAGCTTAATTAACTACTAAGTTGGGCTTTAGAAAGCCCAAAGGGTGTCTCCCTCAAAAGGAAAGGAAAGAGAAAACCTAGCCCGTGGGCAATTTTGGTAACGGGAGGTGAGGCGCACATCACCTAACCACCAATCAATTCACATTCACCATTTTAAAAAACACGACCAAATGAAATCAATAATCAAAATCAACAAGAAAGCCAAATGAAATCAATTATCACGGATCTTGCCCTTCCAATAACCTTGGAGCAAATTTAACCCAATTCAATGATATTTACCATTTGATATGAAGTGTGTATTTAATATACTAGACTAGTTTTTTTTTTCTCTAGTTTACAATGAATTCTCTCATTTCATTAAATGAAAATTTTATTTTAAAATATGAAATGTCTTTAATTTATTTAACACTTTTAAATTTATTTAGTGTTAAGATAATATAATATTGCATATAGTAGTACTCTTAAATACATTGCTGCACACTCCAATTAATCAACTTAACATATATAGTACTTTTAAAATTGACAGAAATTTATTAATTATATTATGTAAATCTTATCTTTCTTCATAATTTTTTTTTTATTTAAATAAATCAAATAATTATCTCCATCCCTATGCCATCTATGAAACATAACCTAAAAATATTGCTCATTATTATTTTTATAGAACTCATTATTTTGTTGTTATCATACACTTACCAAAAGTATGAAATGAAATAAGGAGAAAAGAATGTACTTAATGTAACATTTGAAGCTTTTTAATGAGTTTAATGCTAACGCACAGTCGTTAATTACACTTCTTTATTTTATTTGTATGAGTTTTAAACTGTTAATAAATAAAATTAACAAATTTATTATATATAAATTATTAATTATGATGAATAGTTTGTTATATGGAGTGGGGTTGTTGATAGAAGTTTGTCTTTAGGAGTTAAAAAAAAAGAAAGAATGTTGGTATTAAAAGTTGTATCCTCGTAAAATAGGTAGTTGGCCTCATCCCATTGACATAAAAGGCACAGTGATGAGTTGAGAGAAAGTTGAAGACATGGGTTGACAGCGATCTGAAGGCATGCGGAAATGGAATTGCATCATTCCGACCTGGACATTAGTAGGAAAGGTCCCATTTTGTCACATCTGCAACTGTTTTCAGTTAAATTAATGATGCTCGAAAATTTGGGCAGGGAAGCACATAATAAGATAAAGGAGGAAGGTAATTAATTAAGCATGGGTCTTTATCTCTTACTCACCATCACATCCAATTAAATCTAGATAAAAATGTGCGCATAATAAGTACCAAGTTCCTCAATCTCCACAGTGTTGAATGAATAATGATGGTAGACAAAATTGGAAGGATTTGCCGACCTTAGCCAGCCCCCTTTCCTTTAATCTTGCTTTGAGATAAGGCAAATTTGGTGCTCATTACTTTCTCCTTTGGGTGGTTCTCAATTAAATCCAGTTTACCATTGTAAGACAACAAATTGAACACTACATGCATACAAGGGGATAGATTTCAGCTTGCTTTGGGTTATTAAAGCCGATCCAATCCAAGAGGATAAATTCATCTTACAAATAAAGGAATCAAGTCCATATATATATATATATATATATGATATCTCTTTTTTTGCTATAAAGTGCAAACTATGCATCCACAGCGGATTCACGATCCATTCAACTTGTGTTTCCAGATTATTTATTTATTTATAAAGATTCCTAATCTATGGGTCACAAAGTTTAAATAAAGGAATGCCATATCCTTTTGATACCAAAACCACTCTTTTTTTAGTAATATCTTCCGGATTCAATTATTTATGCCATTCCTTTCGAAGAAAAGACTCACACGGGGTAGGAAAAATATCCCTTTTTCTTTATTTATCCTCTTTGTCACTGTCTTTTTTTTTTTTCCTGACTTAATTCACACTTAATAGCAATCCAGAAAACATTCCGGATATTGTTTCAAACACTTTCTCTTTAACAATGTTTTTTTAATTCATTTCAAACTATCCATGTTAGTGAATGTCATCTCTAAATAAAGAAAGAGGATCATTAAATAAAAAATTAAGTCATTAAACGCATTGTTTTTTATTTTGTTTTTTAGTTTTTAAATATTAAAATACTAAAAACATATAATCACTTATCATTGCTGTTAGATATAAAAAGGAAAACGTATTAATCTGTATCCTCTAAATACGTAAAATAATAATCTGATGATTGAAGCTCAATTAATCTTTTTAACTTCTGTCATTGCTGGACACATTCTTTAATTATTTAATAAGTATAAAATTATACAAAAAGATATTTAATCATTTCATCATAACTTAAATTTACTAATTACTAAGCAAATATAAAAAGAAAAAAATAACTCACACTTATTGAAAAAGTTAATTAACTTTAACTGCATTTTTCTTAAGAAATACAATTTTATTTTAAAATAAAAAAAATTATTTTAATAAAATAACAACATTAAAAATAAAACATAAGTTAAATTAGAAGTATTTTAGGATTGATGTCATTAAACTAAAAATTCGTTGATATTTGTTTATATAGAAGATATTTGCTCAAAGATTGTTTTAGTTATATTTCGGACCAAGTGGAGTATATTTTTAAATAATTCAAATTTTTGTATATTTAGTTATTTAAAATAACTTATCATCTTATAAGTTAAAATAATATTTTTTACTTTATTCTTTATTATATGTAACAAGTTTGTTAACTTTTAAAATAATTATTTTCAGTTATATAATAGTAGTTATGATTGAATAGTTTTATAAAATTATTTTATATTATTAATATATTACCACTAAACTTTGAAAAACATATAAAAAAATGAATTTCTCATTCTAAAATATGTATTCTAAAATTAGTACTCCATTTATCTCAAAATAAATGTTGTGTTTAGGTTGTAAAAACTAATAAATATATGAAAGAGAGCGGTCATATTAATATTATATTAAAAAGTAAATTAATAATATTAAAGATATTAGTAAAAAATATTAATATTACATTAAAAAACTAAATGCAACACAAGTGAATATATTGGAATATATTTTTTTCATTGCATACGACAGTCTTTCTATTCATCCTGCAATAAAGTAGAAAAGTCTAATAAATAAAAGAGAATTCACAATCAATTACAATGCTAAATTTGTTAATCATAGTCCTAACTTGAAGATAATTAAAATAAGTGTCAAAAAAACGTAAACTTAACATGTTTTAATGCAATTAAGTCAAATTCATGCTTTTGATGCAAACTCGAGAATGAGACTCAGATACTCAATTTTCTTTAGGCGGTGGCTCTTTATATATATATATAAAATAAGATATTGTCCATTGTTTGTTTAAAGTAGTAAGGAATCTATGCGATTCATGAACGGTAATATGAGAGAATTAACAGAGTTGATAATTATATTTAGTTAAGAATATATATAAAAATAACTATAATAATAATTATTGAATAAAATTTAAAAATAAATAAATATTTAAATATGAATAATTATAATAAAGTTTATTCTAAACACGTTATAATAGAAAATATCTTAAAAGCAATAATGATATAATAAACATTTTTTGAAAAACTTGTTTATAAAACTGAAAAAATATTTTTGGGATGAAATCATAACGTCCTCTGATTCCTCGTAATACGCTATTTTATAATATATGGTTCTCCCTTAATTTTAGGAGTTGTTACAATCAAAGCATATAATTAGGAAAGAACAATACCAGCAAAAATCTAATCTAATTACAACAAATTAGCTAATCAAATTAAATGCAATATTTCCACATATCTCCTAGAGTATACAGTGAATCTTCATGCATGATCTTCATTTTCAAACACTTCCCCTCAAGCTTGATCATAGATGTTAACTAGATTAAGCTTGCTTTTCATATCAGTGAAATTCACGTGTGGAAGTGGCTTGGTAAGCACATCAGCAACTTGGTGTTTTAAAGGCACGAAATTCAACGAAATCTGCTTGCTCTCGATGTGATCATTAATGAAGTGTTTGTCTATCTCGATATGTTTGGTACAATCATGTTGTACTAGATCTTTGGCGATGCTTAGCGTAGATTGGTTGTCATAATTAAGCTTAATCGATCCACGAACTGATATTTTCATGTCACCTAACAATCTACGAAGCCATAATCCCTCACATATGCCATCGCAAGAGATCGGAGTTCTGCTTCTGCACTTCGAGCAACGACGGTTTGCTTCTTGCTCCTCCAAGTAACAAGGTTTACCCAGACAAATGTGCAAATACCCGAGGTTGATTTCCTATCAATTGGAGAGTCAGCCCAATCGGCATCTATGAACACTTCAACTCCTCGTCTGTCGGACTTTCTAAATAGCAAACCCAAGCCCGGGGTTGATTTCAAATATCTCATAATTCGCATAACAGCCTCCATGTGAGTTTCGGATGGGTTATTCATGAAATGACTCACCATACTTACAGCGAACCCAATGTCAGGTCTAGTGTGAGCCAAATATATTAGCTTGCCAACAAGCTTCTGATACCGTGTTTGATCAACTCCGGCTTCAGTTGTTCGGCTATACAGTTTGTGATTAGGGTCCATAGAGGTATCAATAGGTTTGCAATTTATCATACCTGTCTCCTTGAGTAGATCCATCGTATATTTCCTCTGAGATACCAAAATACCTTGCTCAGAGCGAACTACTTCCATTCCCAAGAAGTATCGTAGTTGACCTAGATTTTTAATCTCAAATTCTCTAGCAAGCAGAGTCTTAAGCCAAGCTATGTCTTCGAAATCATCTCCCATGATTACGATGTCATCTACATAAACACTCAGGGTGGTGCACTTCCCGGATGATGAGTGTTTATTAAACAATGTGAGGTCAGCTAGAATTTGACTGTAGTGGTTTTGTTTTAAGACTTTAGTGAACTTGTCGAACCATGCTCTAGGAGATTGTTTCAGCCCGTACAATGACTTTCTGAGTCTGCACACTTTGCCTTGATTTTGTTGAGTAGTAAAGCCGGGAGGAATACTCATGAATACTTCTTCTTCCAAGTCACCATTGAGGAATACATTTTTCACGTCGAATTGATGTAATGGTCAGTCTAAATTCGCTACAAGAGAGAGTATGACATGGATCGTATTAAGTTTTGCTACGGGGGCAAATGTCTCACTGTAGTTTAGGCCATAGGATTGAGTATACCCCTTTGCCACCAGTCTTGCTTTTAATCTATCCACAGTTCCGTCGGGATTATGCTTTATTGTAAACAACCATCGACAACCCATTGCTTTCTTTCCCGGAGGAAGAGCTGTTAATTCCCATGTGTTGTTCTTTTCCAGAGCCTTCATCTCAACTTGTACGGCTTGCTTCCATTCAGTAACACTAAGAGCTTCTTCAATGGATCGAGGAATTTGGATTGCGTCAAGAGAGGATACAAATGCATGATGGCTATCTGATAAATTTCCATAATACATGTAGTCATCCATCCGATAAGGGCCGCATGATCAAGATTGTTTCCTTAGTGCAATTGGGAGATCCAAATTAGTATCATTAAAATTAGGAATTTGAGCCGAATTAATAGTACCTGGTTGCTCTTCACGTTGCTCAGTGTCAGAAGTCAAGAACTCAGATTGAATATGTGATCGATCTCTATCCGCTTTTGCCAGACTTGGAGTCGTGTTTGGGACACTTGACTGACTCGTGTTTGGGATAGCTGAAATTTGAGATGGTTCGATTGTTGGCATGGGTATCGGTGTTGGGAAAACTTAGGACAAGATTGAGGATTCAACATGATTTTGTTTCTCCCCCTGAAGCCGAGAGCTTGGATAAAAAGATTCTTGTTCATTGAATGTAACATCCATGGTGATGAAATATTTTTTGTATGAGGGCGAGTAACATTTATAACCCTTTTGAGTTGGTGAATATCCCACAAATATGCATTTAATTGACTTTGGATGAAGTTTTCCCTGATTATATAAGTGGACAAAAGAGGAACACCCAAAGATTTTTTGTGAAATTCTGGAAACTAACCGATAGATTGGAAATAACTCTTGGAGTGTCTGACATGGTGTTTTGAACTTGAGGACTCTTGAAGGAATTCGGTTGATTAAATATGCCGAGGTGAGAATCGCATCACCCCAATAGAACTTAGGAACATGAGAGGTGAACATGATTGACCGGGCTACTTGTAACAAATGACGTAATTTACGTTCTGCAATGCCGTTTTGTTGAGGTGTGTAAACACATGAACTTGTATGAATAATTCCATTACATGAGAAAAAATTGCTAAGGTCTTTGTTGAAGAATTCTTTTGCATTATCCGAGTGAAAATTGGTTATTTGAGTTTGAAATTGAGTAATAACCATTGAGTGAAACTGCTTGACTATTGATATGGTTTCAGATTTTGTTTTCATAAGATAAACCCAACATAGACATGTATGATCGTCAACAAGAATGAGGAACCACCGAGCTCCATTGATTGAAGAGACTCCGGAGGCTCCCCAAATGTCACAGTGAATTTTTGAAAAAGGTTTTGATCCAACATATGGTAATGGAATATAGGATGTACGAGTATGTTTCGACAACTGACACACTTCACAGAAAAAATCATCCACCTTTTTATTAATGAACAAATTTGGAAACAAGTGTTTGAGATACCCAAAATTCGAGTGACCTAATCGATAATGAAGAAACATAACATCATCAGTTTTATTTGAAGAAAAACAGCAAGGATAAGACGATGATGCTAACTCTGGTGGATGATGACTTGATTTATTTGTAGAAAAATTGTAGAGTCCATTTATGAGTTTAGCACATCCAATCATTGTTCCTGACTCCTGCTCCTGAAACAGACACAGATTGCTTTCAAATACACAGATTGCTTTCAAATATTGTTAAACATTTCAAATCCTTATTAAATTTTGACACTGATAAGAGGTTGCACCTAAGATCAGGAATGTAAAAAACTTGAGTCAAGGTGAGTTTTTCAGAGGGTTTAACAGTTCTAACTCCCTTTATCGGTGACTTGGTTCCATCTGCAATTGTCACAGTGGCAATCGAATTGCACGAATTCAACGTGGAGATTAGAGACAAGTTACCAGTCATATGATCTGATGTGCCAAAACCAACAATCCATGAAAGGTTGTCGGAGGAGGTGAGGAGGGCTTGATGCTCACTGTTTTTGTGCATGACAATGTTGGCTTGGACCGAAGGTGTCGTGGAATGATTTCCACTGATAAGTCGTTGAAGAATTTCCATTTGTTCCTTGTTGAAGGCAGATGTTGTAACAGAAGCATTGGCAGTGCAATTTGATGAATCTCCTGTGAGTCTGGAAGGTTTCTAGTCTAGCGGTGACAATGATCACAATACGACCTGCCCTTGCGTGGTCTGTTATCGATTTGGCCCTTTGCTGTGAAGGCGTTGGAATCAGCCGAATTCAACATTGAGGTTTCATTTGGCGCTGCTGCAATCTACTCTTTCATCATAACTTTCCTCTGACTCTCCTCGTGACGGACAGCAGAGAAGACTGCACGTAAAAAGGGTAATGGTTTGATGCTAATGATGCGTCCTCGCACTTCATCGAGTTCTTTATTGAGACCCGATAAAAGTTTGAAAACTCATTTCGTTTCAACAACTCGTTTGTATGTGAGGGCGTCTTTGGAGCACTTCCATGAATGAGTGTCGTATAAATTGGTTTTCTACCATAATCGATTCAATGAATTGAAATAATCAGTGACAGAGTTATCACCTTGTCGGAGATCGTGTAGAGTGCTCTCGGTCTCAAAGAGTTCAGAGATGTTATTTGCAATCGAATAGGTCAAGTTGGTGGCTTCCCAGATTTCTGCTACAGTGGATAAAAGTAAGAAATTTTCTATGATATCGGGCATCATTGAACTGATGAGCCATGACTGCACCATACTGTTCGTGGCAATCCAATTTTTGTATGAAGGATCAGTTTCAGCAGGCTGAACGGATTCACCGGTAAGAAATTCATCTTTTCCTTTTCTGTGAATGAACATACGAACGGATTGTGACTATGAAAGATAATTGTGACCATAGAGTTTATGGTTTGTAATTTGTGGAGTGAAGGAATCTGTCGCGATTTGGCTAAGTGAAGATCCGGTTAAGGATGAGTTCTCGCTACTGGTGGTGAAGGATGATTTATCGTTTGAGGTCATGGTTCAGGATACGATCACTGCTCTGATACCATGAAGAAATATTTTTGGGATGAAATCATAACGTCCTCTTATTTCTCGTACTACGCTATTTTATAATACATGGTTCTCCCTTAATTTTAGGAGTTGTTACAATCCAGAGTATATAATTAGGAAAGAACAATACCAGCAAAAATCTAATCTAATCACAACAAATTAGCTAATCAAATTAAATGCAATATTTCCACATATCTCCTAGAGTATACAGTGAATCTTCATGCATGATCTTCATTTTCCAACAAAAACAATGTTGGTTTGAAAATAAGAGAGGAAGTCAATTGATAAAAATTATAAACAAATACTAGAAGAAAAATAAGGCTAAACTCTCTTAAATTGATGAAGAACACATTTGTGTTTCATTCATAAAAAATAAAGAAACAATAGTATAAGAATAAATTAATGATAAGTAACTATAAAAAATCAAAATCTACTTTAAATTAGATAAAACTTTTTTTTTGGCATACAATGAATCAGGGTTTTAAAAATGTTTTTAATTTTAAAACCTTTCCAAACAGTGAATTCAGATGACCAAAGCAATATAATTATGTTCTTAAAATCGGACTGGTCATCGAATTGAGAAAAATACTAGTTCATCGTTCATTGGTTTAATCGTTATTGAACCGATGGTTGAACCGATCTTAACAAAATAATATTTTTTATGATTTAATTAGTATACATTGTTAGTGCAAAATTTTTTTACACTATTAATGCAAACTAATTAAACTTTTTTTATTATTAATGTACTATAATAATTAATATTATAAAAAAAATATATTAAGAAGGTAATTATAAAGAAAAAAGTAGTCTTACTAAATACACCTTTATATTCTTAAGTTAACCATAATTTTTATTAATTTTTAAATAAAAAAATGGATAAACTTTCGGGAAACAAGGTGTACATTTAGCAAAATCTGAATATTTTTAAAAAAATTGTGAACTAGTCAAACCAGTTGAACTACTGGTTTTTCGATTTTTATACTGATTTTTTGCTGTCGGTTTTTAGTATTGACTGAATTAGTTACCAAACTGATTCACTGGTAGTAAATGAAATAGAGAGTAATTAAATAAAATAATAATATTCAAATATCTCAATCAAAGATCTCAATCTTGAAATAAAATATATATATATATATATATATATATATATATATATATATAAATAGAGATTTTTTAAGAAATCATTAAATACATGTTGTAATAATTAAATAGAGTAATCCATCTGTTTATCTATCTATCTATCTATCTATCTATCTATCTATCTATCTATTTATCTATCTATCTATCTATATATATATAAATAAGATTAGATAAAACTTTTTCCTTTTAAAAAAGTTTTTTACCTCTTTTTTCAATAATTTTTAAACCTTTCCAAATAATGAATTCAAAGAATCAAAACAATATAAAGAGCAAATAAAATAGAGAGTAATAATTAACAAACAAATGAACTAAATCAAATATTTCATTCTTAAAATAAAATATATAAATAGAGTTGAAACCTAACATGTCACCGTGTCACCATAAAAAAAGGAATGAAACATGAAATTCTAGATTTCATACTACCTATACTAAAGGGAATAAGTCAAATAGGAAATGTGAAAAAAAAAGAAAAAAACAAACACATACATAAAACATCATTTGTTATATTCTTTTATAATCAGCAATAACATTGCTGTAAAAAAATAGTTTGAAAAAAATAAAATTAACCTCTTAAATTTGACTAAAAATTCAGCTAAAAATTTATCCAAATGTTATCATATACTAATATTTGAAATTTGCAATAGAAATAGCAAGATATTAATTAAAATATAAAAGAATTTTTTTTAGCGTTTAAAATAAATAAAATAGTATACAAATCTTTATCAACTTAGACACAAAGAGTTTCAAACTTGATCAAGAAAACATATGTCTCTCACTCATTAAAAAAATAAAGAAACGACAATAAAAGAATAAATGATATTAAAGAAAATATGTATAAATAATAAAGAATTATAAAATGCAAAAATTATTTTAAATTACATTAAACTTTTTTCTTGCATACAATGGATGAATCAAGGTTTTAAAAAAGTTTTTTACCTTTTTTTGAAAATTTAAAACCTTTCCAAATAATGAATAGGAGAACCAAACAATATAAAAAGTAAATGAAACATAAAGTAATGATTAAATAGAGTAACAATATTTAAATATCTCATTCTTGAAATAAAATAAGTAGAGATTTAAAAAAAATCATTAAATACATAATTATAATAATTAAATACATTATAATATTTAAATATCTCAATCGAAGATCTCGTTCTTGAAATAAAATATATACATATAGATTTTTAAAAAAAAAATCATTAAATACACAATTACAATTTTAATTTTGTTTGATTACGAGAAAAAGTTGTCACGCAATCATATATATTTGTGTGTGTTGGAGTTAAACATGAAGACATAGTTCACAAATAGATTTTGGACACACACAACATAATTGAGACTTGATATCACATTAAATCAAAACATTAATTAAGGCAAATGTTTGTAAATCTAATCTTATATAGTACTTAACTTAGTGACTCTTATCTAATGTGACACTTCACTTTCACACTTTGACGGTAACATTTATAAAACTTTTCTCTATCAATTATCTATATATTTTTTTTAATTTTTAGAATTGTCATTTATTACCACTACTATTAATGTCTCTATCACCAAAATTGTCACAATAATTACCATGATTGTAATTATCATTATCATTACCATTTTCACCACCATTTTTAACTGTCATTACTATAAAAAAATAGTTGTTAATTACTAGTTTGACACTTCTACTAGCATGATTACCATTGTTATAACCTCACTATCATCATTATCACCATCCTTATTTTAGGTAAGAGAGAAAAACTCATAGAATATGTGAGACCTACCTATATATTTCATGAGTTTTTCTTTCTTTAACTTGAAAATTTCCAGCATTAAGGGAGAATTTTTCCATTATTTTAACCCTTATTATAAGCATAACTTGTTACTTATTCTTGGCATGGCTTGTATTACAGTTATCACAATTGCTTGGATCATTATTACTATAGGAATGATAACAAATATTAAACGACATAATGGTGATAATAGTTATAGTGTTGACGAAAATAACATATGACATATATTAGTAATTATTACAAAGAATAATGCTAAAATTATTAGACTAAAGAGTCTGTTCTAAAAGATATATTAGAGTTACACGTGCGTATACTTAACTACACAGAATGAAGTGTAAAAAATGAAACCGTGTTGATGTGGATATCGCAATTCATAAGAAATTATTAGATTCAAAAGATGGGATAATTCAGTTGGTCCACGTACCTTTAGCCTTTAACCGAAAGTGCAATTGATAGTTGATGCGGTTTGTGGTAGTTATTATAGTTTCAAATTCTGATGCCATTCCCACTGCATCAAATGAGAATATTTGTGGATATCATTTAATGTCCCTCGGAATCCAAAGCTATTTCGTTTTATTGTTTCTAATTCAACTAGTATAACCGAATCCGAACCCCGGAGATTATAAGAAAATGCTGAAGTTTTTTTCTTTTTTTTTTTTTTACAAACAACTCTTGTTAAATTATAACCTGATTCTCCTGACCATTATATATAAAATTGTTACTATAGTCGCTAAGTTCAATTCATTAATTTTGTCAACAAAAAATAGTTCAATTCATCAGTTTCGTCCAACTGTGTCGATTCAAAAATTTGAATTTGATTGTTCTTAATGATCATTTAATAATAGGTCAAGTACAAATACTAAAAATATTTTTATGTATATTTGGTTTTTGTATTTCTAAGATATGAATAATAAATCATCAATAAATTTCTTTTGTTGGGATATTTATTCAATTTTTATATATTATTAAGATTCGGATAATCTTTCATATTTTTTTTAATTGGATCGGGTCAAGGTGATTAAACGACCTCATCAAATAGATTTAGAGATAACCACCCATTCTCGATAGTAGGACTCGATTGAAACAGGTACTCTAACTCAATATAAAAGAAATAAAAAATGACCGAGGAAAGACTAACTTTTCGTACTGGAACAAATTGGTGACCACAGTGGGAGTGATAAATAATCACTCCCATACATTTGAAAAATTATGGTCATGATTTGAGAAGGGCCATACCTCGAGGGTTCAACCTCAGAAGGCCTTATGTTAGAACAATTGATGGCTGAAATCTAGGCCACGTGCCAGGAAATATAAGATGCCAGACAACAAGCCAATGAAACAGAAGCATGAAGCATCCAGGTCTAGGAGGAGGTGCGACAACAAATGCAGGCGACACAGCAGGAGGTGAAAACACAGCTAGTTGCCTTGTGATGTCCCGAGGGCGAAGCCTTTATTGAACCACAAAGAGATTTCTAGCTATTCTCAGAAACCATTGAGGCAGAGCCCATTCTGTTGCATTTTTTAGTCCAAAAGATAAAGGAAATGAGGTACTCAAGTTCAAAATGTTTGGAGGCACGTTTACCGGGTTCTCCTTGAACTAGTTTAGTGTAGGGATGACAATTTTACCTACCTCTGTGAGTACCGCCTCTTCTCTGCCCCAATTTTGATGGAGAAAACCCACATTATTGGTCTCTGTCCTGTCCTCGCCTAAGATAATCAAGGATGGCGATGGGTGTGGGTTTGTTAGTCCCCGTCCTCGGTCCCGCCCCGCTTCTATATTTTATATATAATTATATGCTAAACCAAATCTCACATGTTTGTGTACAAATCTACACTTCTATAGATTATTAAAACTAAAATATAATTAATAACTTAGATATAATTTATTTAATAATTAATAAATTAAATATAATTAATAAATTAACATATAATTTAATAAATTATAAGTGATTTAAATATAAATTACAAAAAATAATATAACAAGGTATCCAGAGGAATATCCAAACCCGAAAATACCTAACTAAGATGGGGACAATGATTAAAATTTCATACCCGCCCCGTTGCCATTCCTAGTTTAAGGGGGACAAGTAAAAAAGCAATTATAAAATGGGCTTATAAAATATTATCAATAAGTAAGCACTTTATTGGTCCAAATAATAATATTTACAAGCACCTTATCAATCCAAAAAAATCATATTTAATAAGAGTATTAATTTCATATATGATACTTATAAATTTGTGAGCTTATAAAAGTAAAATGTTAGTCAAAATAGGAGCATAATATAATTGCATGTAAAATGTGCAAATACCAACAAAATAGCTTTAGCGTCCACTTAATGTGCCTTACTAAGATTTAATAAAATTGCATATAATATATATATATATATATATATATATATATATATAATTTATGCATAGGAATATATCTTAGTAAGATGGAATGAGACTACTTCTCAAAATCTCTTAGAGCATATCATATGATGAAACATGCATAAGAACATATGACAACAAAAAAGCTCAAAAGAGTAATATTTTAATACAAAAGTGCAAAGAATATATAACAATGGTATTTTCCTAAGACAAACAATTGTGTGTACACTTCCACTAATTCAAAATATTATGATATTATTAGGATTCTCATTAGAGTCAATTGATATTAAAATACTTTAATGTTATAATATTTATAATGGGATTTTAATTTTGCTGAGGTGCTCATTATGAGTCTAAAATTCATAATTTCTCTCCAAAATTTTATATTGAGAGAAATATACTAACACAAAGTCAATAAAAAATGGTTGCAAAATAAAATATGAAACCAAACATAAAACCATAATAATGGTTTTACAAAAGAGTTTCATAGTTAACCATATACTTTGCATACAAAATGAAGGAAATTATAAATGTCCGCTTGACATTTTAAAATAGAAAATTTCTTGAAAAAATGTTGTAACATGCAATTTTATAAAATATGATGGCTATTTGATAAAATTACTTACATATAAGTGAGATTATAATTTCCAACATATCTAAAAAAGAGATCATAGAAAAAAAAATTCATTCAACAATTCGCTCTCATGACTCAACTGTTATGATTTAAATCATAACAAAACATAGTTTAGCAGAAGTGGAAATACATAACACCTATATTGAGGATATAATAAAAGATTTAAGAAGTGTCTAACTCTCAATGTTCCAATAATTACAAAATTATAAGATAACAATATTATATTGTGTAGGAAGTTTATCCATATATCTCAAAATGTTATGAGTGATAGTTATTTTAGAATAGCTTTAACAAGTCTATATATAGTTTGACATTGATAATAAGAAAGATTAATAGTATATACAATAGAGAAATTACTCTCTTCAAACAATAACAAGGTAATTTTAGGATATCAACATATTTTCTTGACAAGTATAATTAATTATATAAAAAATAAATTATACTCATAGGGAGTTGGACGATAATGTTCTCAAAGACATTTATCAAGAAATATCCTTAATATAAAGGAATAAATAATAATATTTAAAAAGAAAAAAATTAAAGGAAGAGATATTTATTTTCTCATGTTCAATTAATTGGAACAAAAATGAAAGGGAAAGTAGTTTTTAAGTTACTACAATCTTGCTTGACAAAATCATAGCATAATATATAAATTTCTCCAACTTGATAGAGAACAGTAGTTAAATAAACAATATAATGTGAAAATCATATACAAATATTTTAAATAAATATCCAAATTATTTTCTCTATCACACAATGATAATATAAAACAATGCAATACCTAAAGGGTAATGTGGATCACCTACCTAATTCATTTTCAACTTGGCTCATTAAATAATTTTATTTAACAACATATGACAATATCAAGTAATGTCATGTCAATAGGAAATGTTCATTACCTACACAATTCAATATTTAATTGTAACATATACCAATGGAATACTTTAGTTTAACTTCAAAAAAAATATTGGGTTGAAAAAAAAATTTAATTAACTTATAAAATTTCACAAAACAATGTTTGTGAACAAAATGTATAATATTTCATATAACAATTAAATTCTAACACCAATTAAATTCTAACACCGTGCATTATATAAAAAAACAAATTAGTTAATTGATAACATACTGATATGATAATATTATTATTAATATAAATTTATATACACAATCGATATATATAATTATGTTTTTTATATATATTATTTTTATTAACAAAATTTAATATATTCTTTTTTTACAAATTTTGCATGATCATGCCCATGATAATTGAGATCATAATCATACAAAACTATAATAAGAAATTAAACAAGACTAAAAAAATACACACACCAAAATATATTAAATTTTTAACAAAAGATCACTACTTTAAATCTATAAGGATCCATAGATAAATTACCTAACATGCCACTAAAGAGAGTGTATTAATAAGTATAAATAGAAAAGAAAAAAAAAATCACTATATGTTAGTTCTATTCAAGGTATTAAGAGAAATGAACATATAAACTAACACTAAAATAGAAAAGAAACTATAATATACATATTATTTTATGTTAACTCAAAATTAAATGAATCTATGTAGCCAAACTAATAAGATGTCCATTTATCAAAATTTCTTATTTCCAATGATCCGCATAAGTGTCTCGAATTGCAATAAATAGAAATAATAAATAATACAATATACAATCTAATGTCCTAAAAATTCTAATACTGATAGGATTCTAAAACAAAAATTGACATAATTTTTTGTTAATAACAACATGCAATAGAGTATATTTATGGTTAATTTAGCTACACAAAGAGATATATTGCATAAAAAACAAATCACATTAATAACAACATACCAAGGTATATTTATTGTTAACGCAATATATACATATTTAAAATAATTAAATTTATACAAAATTTACATAATTTAATAGATAAATAAATTTCATAATTAATACACTATAAGTATTATAAATACATAATACTTTATTTCCAAAATAAAGTTCATGTTAGTAATGGTCAAATATAAATTCATAGTTCTTTCCTATTCTCAAAATTTGTGTCATTAAAAGTTTTTATCGAAATTAATTGCGTAGCTAAATATGTCGGTATCAAAATAGAAAAACAAGAAATATTTAATATGCATATTTATAATACAATTAAAAATTAAATGGTTCTTAATACATGGTTAAACATGCCTATAATATAATATTTCTCATTCACTAGGATCCTACTAAGAGTCCAAACCATAATAAATAAGAAATATAAAATACAATGCACAACTCATGTAGGAAGAAATCTAATATCGATAAGGTCCTTGACAAATAATTGACAAAGACAAAATTAAAAATGTGTTGTACCAAGAACAAAATATAGATAAGACATTATCATTATTAATGTAATGTAAATTTAATTAGAGAAATAATTAAATTATTTCATTCAAACAAATTTGATTATGGTACCCACGATAGGTGATCTCCTAATCATATAAAATTATATTACTCATGCTTAAAAAAATAATAAAAATTAGGCTTAATTACTACTAGTGTCTCCCTATTTAAGGTTTAACTATTTTTTTCTTACATTTTGCCCTTCAACTTTAATAAGTGGGTAAAATTTTTTCTTCCATCAAATTCTCACCGTTGACTGTTAATACATGCATGTTGACTGTGATTAAATTTTAGAAGTTAATGACTGATATGATATAGTTAATTAAGAATTAGTGTTAATTAGGTGGTTAGGATAAACATAAAAATCTAAAAGAGAAAGTCATTTTCAAGAATTGAATCTTAGACCTCTCACATCTAAAGCAAGAGTCATATCACTAGACCAATGCCCACTTAATGTTATTCATGTTAATTATACTTACTGTAGTTTCATAAATATTTTAGTTTTTCATTTTTGTAATAATAATAATAATAGTAATAATAACAACAAGAACAACAATAATAATATAACAACAACAACAACAATAACAATAATAATAATAATAACAACAATAACGACAACAATAACAATAATAACAACGACAATGATTTTTTATATTTATGTTTGAATTATACTTATATGTACCATAAAAATACAAAAATTAATAGTGAGTTGACCTTAATTTAGTGGTATGTTTCCCTTTTTTTATGTGAGATGTCCGTAATTTGAACCTTAGAAAAATCTTTGTTTTGGATTTTTATATTTATTTTAACAACCTAATTAATATTAATCCTTAGTTAATTATGTCATGTTAAAAGGAAAAAAGTGAGAAAAAAAAAATAAAGGACACAAAATGAATTTAACCTTAAATAAGAAGACATATGTGGTAGTTGAGCCTAAAAATTGTATCATACATGAATAACATATTAAATAAGCACAAAACATACAATAATAATTAATACAAATAAGTGAAAAAAATATTAATTCAAGTAAAGATAGGCTACCCAAGAGTCACGACAGACCAATAAAATACTTGTAAGCATCCAAAAATAACAAAAAAAGAATCAAATAAATAGGAAATTTAATTTTTAAAATAAAAAATAAAATTTTCTGGCCAAGAAACGTGCCACGCGCCCCCACACGCATGGCCTCGAGAGTGGGAATGCAGGCCGATGTTGTTGGGTCTGCTTCACCTGAAATCGCGAAATGGGTAGTTCGCCCCATGCTTGCAGACCCGATGAAATCCACCGTTCCAGTCAACGACAGGTCGTCATTTTCCAACCCTTCATGGCAGTCCGAAGCCCCAACATAATGTACAAATTTATTGGTTCAGTTAGGAGTGATTGCAGATTTAAGAAAATGTTTTTTTTTTTTAGGAAGAATGCTTTGATTTTTGCAAAATACCCAACCAAATCGCACTAAATTTGTACACATGATTTGAAATACATGCAGAAGGAAAACCCCATGACTATTTGTTCAATTAACGCATATAAATCAAGTTGTCATGTTCGAACAGCGAACAAAAGTTTCTATTATTCAAAAACTAATAAACGTCTTTTACAATATCCCACACGGTAAGTTGAGATTATATTTGACATCTACAATCAAAATTTTTAGTTTTTTTATGCATAATTAGTAAATAATATATAATTTTGGGGTTCATAGGATGTTGATGTTATAACATATAACATAATATGTACCTTCTTGTACCAATTGTTAAAAATAAAAGAGTGATAAATCATATAATCAATAAGACATTATGTTATAGTATGTTAATTAATAAGTGTCCATTTATATAAAAATATATTTTTTATGATATTTATCGGACTATAAATTAAAGAAAATATTTTGTATAATCCAATTTAATTATAAAGTTTTATTTATCTATATCATGGTATGATGTAACTAGCAATACTATCATGGGACTGAGACTCTGATCAATATTTTGTAATTTAGTTTACTTTTATTTAAAGTTTCATTTATCTATTTTGAATCCTCCTTATGTTTAATGGTTGTTATTTTATTAATCAACTTATAATATAATTTATTTAATTTCTGATGTCGGAAGATTTTCTTGAAATTAAAGAACAAAGAAATTTATTATATAGTGATTATGCGTAGGAATAAGATACTGTCTGTATGTTGGATTAAATAATTGTTTTATGCTAATCAAATTGTTGAATTTATTCTTGCTAAGGAATTATGAGAAACCTCAATAACTTAGAAATCATTAACAATTTCATAAATAGATAAATGAATTTAGATAATAGTTAATAATTACAGGTATTGTGAAGTAAAATCAAACTCATTATCTTCTTGCACTATTTTAAATATTCATAAAAAATCATAAAAGCATAAATTTTATATTATCTATTTTTCCAACACAACTTAATTATTTTGTTTTCTTTGTTCAAATATAAAATGTTACAAAGGTTTTTATAAAGAAATAATTGAAATTCTAAATTATCTTTCAAGTACTGAGACAACTTAATATTACGACGGGTACACTTGCCCAAAAGTAATATAGAAAATATTCATCATTCATAACATTCAATATCATAGTAGAATTAAAGTTATATACCTGAGATAAAAGAATTAATGGAATCATCTTAGGAAGAAGTGAGAGAAACTAGTTCTTCGTGGATAAGAGTTGGAAAATATAATATGTCTATTAAATTACCTAATGGGATAACAATTCTATCCGTAGCAAACTATTTTTAATAAAAACCCAATAATAAGAAATAATTTAACATTGTATCCTTATAACACTTGTTCATAAGTAGTCTACCGCCAATATAAACTCTAAAGGGACAAAAACTAGCTACTTAAATGAATTTTTGAATTATGAACCTGGTGAATGTGGGCATGTCAATTGGTTGTCAACCAACTATACTTGATGGGTGATCAGTTCAATATTTTTCCAACTATACTTGATGGTTTAAACTAAGTATTTTGTTTTTGGTCAAGTCTCTTCAGATTCAATTCAAAGCCCCTAGTTTGTGTCTTTTGTTTTGTCCTGTAAATTTTAGGAGTCCAGTTAATGTGATGGTGAATGCCTCCAAGTGGGTCTCACTCTCACTATGGCCAACATTCCAAGAGTTGTCGCTACCTCCCATGCGCAAACGGAGCCAGTCCAACCACTATTACTCCAGTCAATGTTTATTCAATTATTATACAATTTGCAGAATCCTTGGTTGAAAATTTTGTATTTATCCATCGTTTGTTATACCAGGAGAATGTTATAAATAGCAATATCCTATTTTGTCGGCCTAGTGTAATTCACTCATTCTTATTCAAAAACGTAATTGGATTAGGAAGTAACCTAACATAATAAATTTCAATGAGGAATAACAACATGATCGAAACGGGTACAAGTAGTCTTTGTTTGTTCCTCCTTCATACCCACAAAATCTGCTTTCTTATTTATATATATGGATATTAAAAAATATTTTTTTAAAAAAAAATTATCTAAAAATATATTAATATGATATTTATATAGAATATTTAGAACAAATATAATATTCACTTATGTGCCTTATTTATAAATTTATAAAATTCTATGAATTATACTTTTTATAAAAAATAAATTAATATTATAAAACTTAAAAGTTAATATTTTAAGTTGTTTTATTCCAAAAAAAATAATAAAAATATTATCATCAAATTAAGTAAAGTTACCACAACATATGTTTTTTGTATAATAGAGAATGAAATAACAAAAAGTACAAGAAATGATGTGTATGCATGTATATAAATAAAAAGGGTGATATTTTAATTTAATGAGTAGCATATATCAATACATGTACTATGTTATCTCTATATATAGAGAGAAGACAACTTAGGTGAGAGAAAAAGTTACACTTAGAGATGAGAAAACATAATAATAATAATAAGATTTTAATAAATGATCTAGATTGAATTGTTAATTAAACAAGTTCACGTAGTTGTCTCACATAAAAACCTATACAAAAAACGTTGCCACTACCTCTACCATCTTCCTCACTAGTGTGTGACCCATGCTAATCTAATATGCCAGATACATGACCTTTGTAGGACACGAGAGGTTCTATTTACACAAGTCTAGTACCAGTGATAGTGGTAACGGTGACGCTGTCTACCACCACTACTATCGCCACCACCATCACGATCGCCGTCACTCCCACCACCAACACCATTGTTTGTATCGCCGCTGCCGTCGGTGGTGGTGGTACCAGCAATGGTGATGGTGGAGTAGAGGTAGTGGTAATCTTGGAAAGAATTCCATGGAAGTGACGAGAGAGACATGCGAATAAGCGTTTGTGAAAGACATTTTTATGTGAGAGAATCACGTGAATTTATTTACTTAACAACACAATCTGAATTGTTTAGTGAAATCTTACGGTTATTATTATGTTTTCTCATTTCTCACCATAATCATTTTCCTCACTAGAATAGTCCCCTCTCCCCCCCCTTCTCTCTTTCTCTCTCTCTCTCTCTCTCTCTCTCTCTCTCTCTCTCTCTCTCTCTCTCTCTCTCTCTCTCTCTCTCTCTCTCTCTCTCTCTCTCTCTCTCTCTCTCTCTCTCTCTCTCTCTCTCTCTCTCTCTCTCTCTCTCTCTCTCTATATATATATATATATATATATATATATATATATATATATATATTATCATGATAAAATATTTAATTTTTATCATCATAGTTTTAAAACATGTAAATGTAATCCTTTTATTTAATGATGTGTTAGTGTCTCATATTGTAAAGTTGTCAAGTGGTCCATACAACCGCTTGTACAAACCTATGATAAAAAAGTCACGAAGCTCAAAGGTATGCACTATAAGACTCACCAAGTAAAAAAAAAAAAAAAACTAAATTATCACCGGTGCCCTCCTATTTAGGAGGTAGCTCACTTTGTGTCCCTCAATTTTTTTTTTTGCGCACTTTTTGCCCTCCAACTTTTTTAAAAGTTTAATTTTTACACTTCCATCAAATTTAGTTTAGGGAATTGACTGTAAAAAATGAATGTTGATTTGGAAATGTTAATTTTAAAAATATCGAAAACATGTATCATGGCAAGAATTGAACCCAAATCCTGGGAAAAGAAAGGTTAAAGTCAATCCACTAGACCAAAAGTTAAAGCTTATTTTATTTTGGAATTCCAATGTATTTAAACTAATCAATAACAATGTTAATTTTAAAAATATAGAAAAGTTGAGCAAGGTTATAATCAAACCTAGGTCAAGAAACATAGATGCTAAATTCATACCACTAGATCGAAAACCAATATTAGTTTTCTTGTGAGATTCAAATTTATTTAAACTAGTTGTGGCAAGATTAATTTTAAAAATATATTAAAATTTACAATTTTTTTAAATGGAGAAATTTTAATTCTTAATTTTAATTTATGTCTTTATTTTTAATTAGATTTTAAATTTTATATTGTTGTTAATATAACTAAATTTTAGTTTTAATTGTTAACCCTTAAATTTTAATTTCAAATTTTAATTCTTAATTTTAGTTTCAGAATCACAAATATAACATAAAATGAGCTACAATAGATTTAAAATTAAAATATACAAATAAAATATAAAATCTAATTAAAAATAAGATAGAAATTAAAATTTAAATTAAAAGTTAAAAACTATAAATTAAACTAACAACTAAAACTTAAATATAAAATTAAAAATTAAAAAAAATAAACTTATTCAAATAGATTTAACATAAAATCAAGCTAAGTAATTTTTAAAATTTAAAAAAGTTTCTTTATTTAAAAAATTTACAACATAAATGACCAAGAATAGTAAAACAAAACAAAGGAAAAGAGATAATAAAACCAAAATTGACTTACTATCTAGGGGTATCGTCTTAAAACTCTAACAAGTCCTAGGTTCAAATCTTACTTTGTCCAATTTTAATATAAAATTAATGTTGTCATATGATTAGTTTAATTAAATTTGAATCTTACAAAAAAACTAATATTGGTTTTTGGTCTAGTGGTATGACTTTAGCATTTAAACTTTTAGACCTGAGTTTGATTCCAGCCTTGCTCAACTTTTCTATATTTTTTAAATTAACATTATTATTGATTAGTTTAAATACATTGAAATTCCAAAATAAAACTTGGAATTTCAAAATAAAACAAGCTCTGACCTTTGGTCTAGTGGATTGACTTTAGTTTGACAAGTAAGGGTATCATTAAAATAATGAAGTATTTATATTTTAATAATATAAATTAACTACAGATTTAAATTATAATTATCATAATTATATATTTAAATTAAAAATTTATATAATTACATATTTAAAGATAAATTAAATAATTATATATTCAAATTATAGTTTTCTATAATTAAATATATAAATTTTAAATTACATATTTAAATTATAATTATCTATAATTATATATTTAAATTATAAATTACTATAATTACATTAATAAAGGAAAGAGAGGTTGTATTACATGAGGAGAGAGAATTAGTGAGAGACAATATATTAATTAAGGAAGGGTAAAATTGTAAAACAAAATAAACTGGTTACTAAAAATAGGAGATTTTTTTTAAAAAAACTACTTGAAGTACCTTTTTTGAAAAAAGCTAGTAACTCCTAAAAAGCTCCTAACTTTCTGATATTCAAACGGAGTTGAAACCATTTCAGCTGAAATAGCAAACCAAATATACTCATAAATTTTAAATTTTAAGGAATACTTTTCTATCACATTCAAACACTTAATAGTATAAATGGACTATGGCTAAGGAGTGTCATTAAAATATATTAAAAAGCACACTCTTCATTTTAATGAACTTATAACTCGATTTGATTCACATATAATCATGGGACAAAATACAACAAAAATAATTGTCTCTTATTTGATTTGTAAAATGATTATTGCACATAACAAGTAAAACATCACAACATAAAACCAAGTCAAAAGTTTAATTACCAATTGTAGCATGAGATAAGGTTGTGTCCTGTAGAAAAAAACATTAAAATGAAAAAAATTATCATTTTTATTTTTTTCACATATGCCATCCATCCTCTTCACATTTTTCATGCTCTAGCTTTCTTATCAGGGCAAAATTTTTCTATAATACTCACGATAAGTGCCTTGATTTTATGTAGTAACCGATAAACATATTTGAACTTATCCAAAGGATTTACCCTAAACCCTAAACCCTAAACCCTAAACCGATAAACATATTTGAACTTGCTGATACTTAGAAATGTCAATATTTTCTACTTCTATAAACGAAAGATAGAAATTAAACTACCCTACTAAATATAAATTAAATAAATGTGGAAATAATAAAAGTCAGTGATTGCACATATGATATTCAATTGGATTTGATTTCACTAAACCATCCCCCAAGTGCATAAATAAACTCAAAACCCTTATTCACTACCAATGTTCCCATTACTCATAAAAATATCCTTAACCTGGATCCCTCATAAGCAAGAAATTAAGCTATTTGGGTTTTAGACTATGGATCCCTAACAAAATCTAAAGTCAAATAAACCATATTAAGACAAGGAGCTTAAGATGGCCAATGAGCTTCATTATCTCTTGAGCAACAAATAAAATAATATTTGTTTCAGATAGAGAAAATTCGTGAAAGATAGAGAAAATAACGCACAAGGTGAAGAAGAGTACCAACATTGAGTAATAAACTTAGATTAAGAGAACAAAAATACATAAAAGTTCAAGTTCAATTACATCAAATCGCAACAAAATAACAATCTAACTAACCATTAGAATAGATGGACATGGAGGATGGACAAAGATGGTTTTGGAGCGTGCCCTCTGTCAGCAATGTGTGTAATCCCCTTCTCTAGAAAAAAATCGCTCTTTAAATAGTCTCAGCTTTATTTTTGAATGCTTAACAACCACAGAATGGGCACTAGGCAGGAAATCTGCTTTTTGCACAGTTTGACCCGAGTATTGTCACAACACCCATTAGCTCAATTCTATTATCATTTCTTCGGTCCTTCTCAAAACCTATCTTAGAAAAAAGAAAAACAAGAAAATAAAGATAAAATGTGCATAAATTAAATCCTAAACCTAATTAATTCTATTTTTAAGTAAAATATGAGGAAACAAGGCCCTAAATAAGACAAAAATTAGGATAAATGCTCTATTTTATTTATGTAAAAATAAGTAATTTAGACACTTATCATACTCCCCTAAACTCAAAGCTTTGCTTATCCTCAAGCAAAAGTTCACTTTACTGGAAACACCCAAACACAATGCAAGCTAAGAAAACACTAACACAATGACAAAAAATCCATGAAGACAAAATGCAACTATGACTAACACATATGAACAACATCAAAAAACACAATCAAGATTCACATCCTACCTTTTATTAGCAATTAACAATTGAATGCTCATAATAAGATATCAATCAAACTATGATGCCCACGAAGAAAATAAACATCACCTTGCAAAAGTCAATTCAAGTGGCAAGCTATGGAGATCACAGAATTCAAGCGACCTCACCAGTAAGGTGTTTCTCTCCACACAACTATATAAGGATAAAACATTTCACTCATGTCACACTATGCAATCATACGAATCAACTTTGCTTTTCATCTCAACTAATGCATGCACAAAGAGATCACAAGGACTTTATTTGGCTTGTAGCTTGGCAGGGCTAGAAGAAAAATTAGTTTTCCTGGGAATCAAATCAAGAAGCGTTGAAAAAGACATATTCAATGAGATCAGTTCACCCCTTAAGCAATCATTTATCCCAAACCCAAAATTTAACTAGCACCATTGGCTTTACTCAATCATTTACAATATGCACAAATAAATATCCAAGCATTTTATTGACAACCTTCTTTTTTATTTTTTTTTCTTTTTTATTTTTCTTTTCTTTTCTCTCTCTTGTTTTTCTTATAACACATAGCCTCTAATGCACTTGACTTTCAGAAATATACTTCCCTAAACTTAGTGTAGAACCAATCTCATTCAAATGCTCTCTCAACCCTAAGGTAAGGGAATATATGCATAAATCTAGTGTGGCAATCAGGCTCAAAAGGGACATCAAGGGTCAAGTGATGTATAGGTAAGCTTTTTGGCTAAGTGGCTACTTAAGAATCATGACCTTAGTCATTTCTTAACATGTATACAAAGCAATAATCAGTAAGAATCAAGCAAAATCAACAATATGAAGTGCATAGTGACTCACACAACAATAAACATTAAGGTTCAAACCTCACATAGCTAATGCTCCCATTCACAGATCAACAAAAATTCGCCAAAAGAACCAACTAAGTAAGGCTAACTCAATCACTTAAAGGCAACCACAAATTTAAAAATTGAATCAAATTAACACAAGAGCAATGATATTTATTACCAACAAGGGATAGATAATTAATCAAGACAAAAACAAAATGGTAATAGCACAACATCAACTAAAGAGTCAAAAAGACCTAATTCTATTAATGCAAAAAAAAAAAAATACAAAAAGTAAACTTAGTGTAGAAAGTTAAACACAAACAATGCTCTGGAGTCTTTGCAGATGCGTCTGGACTAGTCCTCTTTCTCCAATTGCATCTTTAATTTAGCTCCAAAGGATCCTTCTCCCTCTTATAACTGAGCCTAGTCCCTAAGGTAATGAGGACGATTAACTATGAAGTCCATGGAGGTGTATCTACAAAATAAGTCCAAAACACCATGCAGAACAAACAATTAAAAACATAAGTATTAACAGAAAACATGATGCACTAACATAAATGAACTATAAAAACATAAGACAAATGTTTTACAAAGTGGAATTCAAAAATGAACAATATAAACATGCATGAAAATGAAAACATAATGAAATTATTCATAGAAACACAATGCAAAATGCATGAAAAGTGTATCTGTGAGTTAGTGCCCAGTGGCTACAAGACCACCCTTGTGCACCCCTTAACAAAACTAAAGAAAATGCCCAAAAAAACAAGATAGATTGTGAGCGCCCAACAATTAAAACATGTGCACCCAACACTCATATGCAGATAGTAAATGCGAAAATTATGCAAAAACAACTGCCCAATGCCCATTTAGACGCCCAACGCTTGTAACAAAAATGCACCAAATACTCTATTTTTATGTGCCACTGCCCAGCGGCCACGGGATGGGCATCCAACGGTGGCACATAGAAAGCAAATTTCTTGTTAGAAAACCAGATTTTTGCCTACTAACACACAACTCACACACCCAAAATGCAAAATACACATCAATTGGCACAAATAAAAGCACAATTATAACATATAAGCCCTAAACCTAAACAAACTTGCTTAAATACTAAAATTCACAAAATTAACACTAAACTTAACGAATTATGCAAATGCAATAAATGATTCACAAATATGCTTAACATACAAATCACATGGTCAAAACACAAAATATGTATGAATTAACTAAACTAACAATGCACTTATGCTATAAGACACTAAGCAAACTTGGGCACACCTTTTACATTCACAAAGTTAACCCTATAAATGACAAATAATGCACATGCAAGTTACAAAACACAATGTGGGCAACTTTGCCCAGTATACAAACTTGTCTAAAAACTTACATTGACAAAATTGACACATAAACTCAAAATTCACAACTAGGCACATTTCACAATTAAATGCTTAAATAACTAACATAGTCAAAACACAAAATACACCACAAATTTCACAATTAACAACACACACCACCTACTTACCACTAAACAAACTTCTCCACATATTTACATTGACAAAATGAACACTTAAACACAAAAAATCACACATGTGTCAATTCTACGCTTAAACACACTAAACTACCTAATATGCTCAATTTCACTACACAAATGCAAATACAACATAGACTATCAATGCACGAATCATGATTAAATGCATAAACATGAATAGATGCATGAAATATTTAAAACACATAAAACATATAAACACTAAAACACATAGAACACTATTTACAACTAACACAATTACACTAGGCTACTTGTCTAACTTACATCACAAATCTAAAACACAATAAATCTAACTTAAACAGCAACTAGCCTAACATAAAAACTAAAACATAACAAAGCTAACCTAAACACTTAATATTTACAATCACTTAGCTAAACTAAATTAACTACCACAACATGAAACACAATAACAAGTACATAACATAATCTACCACAAGTAGCCTAAATATCAAAACTAACATATTAAAACTCACAAATCTCTCAACATCCGCATTCTATATGTACATTGCACAAACATCATAATTTCACCACATAGCCAAAACACCACAAAACATCACAAAAACAACTAAACAACACAAATAACTCAAAATGAACCATATGTACATAAACACAAAAAAGTAAAAAGGAGAGAAGATTTAGAAAATTGGGTTGTTTCCCGATGAGCACTTGTTTAACGTCACGAGCCTGGAGGTCTAAGACCTCATGAGTCTATAGGATGATTAGCCCGGATGGAGGTTTGCTTCCTAGGAGATACTCTTGGCCTCCATCCAATTCTTTCAGCTCCAAACTAGGAGTTGTCATTCTTGTTTATCCTCTTCATGAACTCTTTGAAGTGAAGCAAGTATTTATGCCTCTTGGACCTGGTTTTGGACCTCCTTCACATTGTCGGTGATGCTTTCCAAGAATCTTCCTTTGATGCATCTACATCAACATCAACAAGCGGGGATCACTAATTTGGCTCTTAAACTTCACTTTCCCCTCAATAAGCTTCACTTCCTTTTCTTCACTCTCCTTCTCCAAATGATCTTTAGTATGATCTATGCCTTCTGATGACTGGAACTCTTGAATCACATGAGACACGAGCACTGGTATTGGTTATGAGCATGAAGAGTTTTCTCACTCTCTTCTTTTTTCTCTTCAACCACCTCTTATTCCTCACACAAGCTCTTACCAAGCTATTTTCCAATAATTCCTCTCCACTATGCTGTTTTCTCAATTTTCCTTCCTCTTCCTCATTGAGTGGATCATCAGAATCTTCATCTTTATATGTGCCTTGGGTGGTGGTAGAGTTGATTTGGGATTCAAGTTAATGTTGACAACTAGCCAAGCATGCTCTGTTCATTTCCTTTACTATTTCTAGCATCTCACTAAGTTGTGTACTTATCCTCTCCACAGTAGCTTGCGTCTCCATTTCTGACCTCTTGATATCTTCAATTATTTCTTTCATCTAAGACATGTTCTTTTCATGTGCGACTTGATCATCCATGAGTAGGTAGCCTTAGAAGATGTAGTTCGAAGTAAAGGTCATATTTTAAGGTAATGATTGTTGAGGTGGCCCTTGTGGGACTCTCTCTGATGCTTCTTTTCTCTGTTAAGTTAACCACTGCATGTATTATTGGAAAGTTTTTTGAAGCTCAAGAGTTGATGCAATCTCACTTAGCATCATGGCTAGGAGGATTCAAAAGAAGGAGACTAGGCTTGGATGGATGCTCACATGAAGACATGGAGCCTTAGTCTTAGGGTTTTTTACTTGTAAATATTTTATAATTACTTAGATATTTAGGGTGCATAGTTTTATTCTCTAAGACCATGTATTTAGGCCATTTTTCTTTCTAAATTAGGTGTATAGGCGTATGAAGTAAAAAGGAAGGAGTAAGCTTAGAATAGGCCTTTATTTTAAGTGTGTTGGGCTTGTCCATCCCCCTAAAATAAGAGTTGCTATCCACACCTATGGAAGGTGCACTTAGGCACCTCACTTAGGCCTTAAGCTTGGGTTAATTAGTCTTAAGCCTAATTAAGCCTAAGTCCCAAATTGCCTAGATTTGTGTGTTCAAGCTCTCCCATTGGGTTATATATACTCTTTCACTCTCACTTGTATGAACACACTTGAATGAATGAACATTATTCTCTTTGAACTATTTTTTCTTAGTTGAGTGTCGTTGAGAATCCTCCTTTTTAAGGAATCTCTTTCTAAAATCTTTTATCAAGGGACCTTTCACTTGTGGCAAACCTCATAAAATTTTTTACTCATCTTTCTCCTTGGAGAAAGTGGCGTCACCTTCCCTCATTTCCTAGCCTTTCCATCCTCCATTTTCTTAAAGGAAGGAACCTTGGTTGAAGACATCAAGGAGTGCATCAGGAGTGTTGTCATGGTACCATGGTTGAAATTATTCTTGATACCACTGTGATTGAGAATGGTACCATGATACTTGTGTATGTTGATTGTACCATGGTCTTAGAGACTGATCTTGATAATATGGTTGAGGCGATTATGCTTGGGCGAGAGTTCTCTTTCTTTCAAACCTAGAGAGGATTTGGTTGGCATGTAACTCCAACCTTTTGTTGTCTCATCTCTCTCCCTTTGAATTTCAGCACATCTCTGCTCCCATTGTTGGACAATAAAACTCATGTCCTTAGCCATGTTGAAGCGGTTTGGATTTGTAGGATTCTCTTGGAACAAATGTCAGCTAGCTTGCCCCTCCATTTATGTGGTTGCTTTTTACTTCACCTAAAAACTTATAACACAGAGCATTAGAAAAGTATTTAATAGCAACTGTTGATAACAAGAAGGATAAAAACTAAATCTATTAAAATAAAAATGGATTAGTAAGCTATCCTAGAAAAATTTGCTAAGCAAAAAGAATGAAATTTATGAGTTTCAAACTCAAGTCCCCAACAACGATGCAAAAAAATTTATGAATGCAAAAGTTTTCTACAATACTCGCAGCAAGAGCACCGGTCGTATGTAGTAACCGATAAATATATCAAGTCGATCCATAGAGACATTTTGATATTTAAAAACATCAATACTTTCTACTTGTATAAACGAAAGATAGAAATTAAACTACCTTACTAAACATAAAGTAAAAAATGCAAAAATAAATAAAAGTCGGTGGTTACACATATGATATTCAGTTAGGTTTGATTTCACTAAACCATCCCTTAAGTGCATAAGTGAACTCAAAACCCTTGTTCACTACCCATGTTACCATCACCATAAAAATATCGTTAACATGGATCCCTCACAAACAAAATCTAAAGTCAAATAACCCGCATTAAGAGGAGGAGCTTAAGATGATCAATGAGTTTCACTCTCTCCCGTGAAACAAAACCCATTGGGAACTCTTCTAATTTTACAAGTCAAAATCCTATCCCAAGCTCATTCAATAGGGAAAATCCGTGAAAGATAGAGAAAATAGTGCACAAGGTAAAGAAGAGTACCAACATTGAATAATAAACTTAGATTAAGAGAACAAAAATGCACAAGAGTTCAGAGTCAGTTACATCAAATCCCAATAAAATAACAACCTAACTAACCATCTGGATGGATGAACGTAAAGGATGGATGAAGATGGGTTTGGAGCATGCCCTCGGTCAGCAAGGTGTGTAATCACTTCTCCAGAACAAAAGCGTTATTTCAATAGTCTCAGCTTTTTTTCAAGCGCCCAACGGCCACAGAATGGGCGGTAGACAGCGAAATTCACTTTTCACGTAGTCTGACCTGAGTGTTGGGCACCCATAAAGTAAGCGTTGGGCGCCCATCGACTTGGGGAGCAACTTTCTTGAGTCTTGGGCGCCTATGTGCTTCTCAAAACCTGTCTTAGAACAAACAAAACAAGAAAATAAAGGTAAAATATGCACAAATTAAATTCTAAACCTAATTTCCTAATTAATTCTAATTTTAAGTAAAATATGAGGGAAAAAAAAGGCCCTAAATAAGATAGAGTTGCGATAGTTTCTCTATTTTACCTATGTAAAAATAGGTCATTTAGGCACTTACACTTTTCCTAAAAATTTATCAGTTCCTTTTCTATTGAAAATTGTGGTTTTCCCACAATGGTGTGACACATCCTGTTAAAAAATGAAAAGTGCACTGGAAGATAAAGTGCATAAGGGGTTTTCCTACTATGGTATAACACAACCCATAGGTGTGTTTGAAAAGAAAGTGTAGAAGAGGTTTACCCCATAGTGATATGGAACATCCCACAAGGGGGTGGAAACACGCATGAAAAGAGAGTGCATCTACATGGGTTTGCTCACAGTGATGTAACATGTACCAAAGGGGTCAAGGAAGTGGACTTGTAGGGAAAGTACACTAGTGGTTCGCCCATAGCAGTGGAGAACATTTCATAGAGGTGTGGTAGACATACTAGAAGAGAAAATCTGTCAAGGGTCTCCCATAATAAAATGTTAGCCAACCAAAGTGTGGGAGGTGTGCTCGTAGAGAAAATGCATCACGAGTTTTACCACAACAGTGTTACATGACCTACAACAATGTGAGAGGTCAATTGGAAGAGAAAGTGCGTAATGGCATGTAACGGAGGTGTGCTTGCAGAGAAAACTCATTAGTTTTCCCTAATCGATGCGATACATGCATGTCTAATTAATTTTTCATTTTAATAATATAAATATGAGAATTTATATGAATGTTTATAATTGTATAATTTTAAAATAATTAAAGAATATGTATATATAATGTATAAGATAGATACTTATTTATGTTCTTTTTATATAATTGACTAGTCTTGTTTATTAGATCTAGTTCTATCCCATTTTATTTGTGGCTATAGAATCTAGGACTATTTTTAAGACCCTCAATATATGGGTCATAACAAAAATATCAAATAACATGTTTAAATGGGTTGGCCTAGGGTCAAGGATAGATATTTTATCATATTGTCACATTTGAAAATATAGTTTTTAAAAGTTATAAACAATTTTAAATAAAAATAATCTTAAAAATGTATAGATTAGCATATCTCACCTTAATTGATTAGCACGTGAAAAATATATATTATGATCGACTTCGGCAAAAGGGGAATCCATGTGTAAAACAAGTAAACGTCATCGAGGAACTCCACAATATTATTCCAATTAGCCAACATTTGTTGGGTACAGTCCCTGCGTCTAATTAATTTTTATATCCAAAACTCACTTTTCCTTTTGGAAAAGGAAAATAACAACGTTTTGGCCTTCACAGAGTGCATGTGAATTTTATGTTCTGAAAATTTTAAACAATTAATTTTCAAATCCATAACTTTAATTAATTCTAATTCACTATTTTTTAAAATCTTTTACATCTTAACAATGTTTTTCTTTTCTGGTTTGATGTTTTTCTTTGAAAGGCAATTTATTAAATAGAAGCTACTACCATAATTTTGCCCACCCCTATACTTCATGCATATGGTACTGATACAAATTAGAGGATGCAATATACCAATCATTAAATTAAAATTGCTTATTAAAAAATCATTAAATAAAAATTGTGCAGATTTAACTTTTGAGTCGATGAACCTTCAAGATTTAAATTTGATGTTTTCCAACACAAATTGCTCACACACCATTGAGCCCCATGGAAATAATTTGGGTCCTCACCAGTCACATGGCTTGCAAGCCAGAACAACAACCAGCTGTTTTCTCCATTATTCCTTCATACCCGCATGTTGAAAATGCGCTTTAGTATCCAACTATAGAGGCTTTTGTTTGAAGATCCACAGTAGATATCCTGCCACACCTGATACCATGCATGGTTTCAAGCAAACAGAAGGTGATTTGTTGATTCATAGTGGACACATCTCATCAAGGGTTTTTGGTTTGATTTTTTAATTTTAGTAGCACTCCTCTAATAAATTCAAAAGATAGTTGCTTTTTCTACCTTTTGCTTAATTATATATTTTTTAATATTATTATTCTTCTGATTTTGAAACCAACTTATTTAACCACATTATATAAATAAAAGCACGCCAAGAAAGTAAAACGTATTAGAAAATAAATTTGGGAATCCCCCCCCGGCCCCCCCTTTAAATTAAAAAAAAAAAAACTGTCTTGTCTTAAAATTCAGAAATTTTCTTCACCAATTTTGAAAAATTTATAAATTTTGTCTACATTAACATTTAAATTGAAAATGTTGGCTATTAGAAAATAGACATTAACTTTCATATTAACGATGATTTGAAAGATCAATTAAGATATAATTAAGCAATTAAATAATTAAAATAAAAAAAAATTATTTCTAACATTTACTTTAATTAATTATTTAATTAATCACCTTATAATCGATCAATAATCAAAGCTCAACGTTAACCACTTAAATTTAGATGGAATTCAACATTTGTTTTCTAAAAATTAAAGTTTTCAATTTAACGATTGGCAAAATTTATAAATTTTAAAAATATAAGACATAAATTTTCAAATTTTAATAGGGGACAAAATTTTTTAATTTTCAAAATAGAAATTCAAAATGTACAATTAAGTCAACCTAGGTTTAGGCTAGGTTAGGGGACTGTGAAAATATTGGGGGTACGAGACTAAGAAGGGTCAATTACCTTTTGATAACTAAGAAGGATTAAGGGATCGTGAAAATGGTGAAAGTAGTTTTATAAAATTTTGAGCTTATTTTATGGTTGAAAGTGAATTTTTATAAGAGTGAGTTGATTATAGTAAATGTCTATCATGATTGGATGGGAAGAGTTACAGAGTTTCTAAATTGTGAAATTAGGCCACTACCTTTTAAACATTTGGATCTATCCATAGGTGTTGATCTCTCATAGTTGGATATGTGGTCACCAGTTGTGTTTATGGTGAAAAAGAGAGTATCCTCAGAAAGTAAGCATTTCATTTGCTACTTATTTTCTATCTTGCTCAAATATGTGTTGCCTGCACTTTCAATCTATTTCTTTTCCTTTTTCAAGGCTCCCAAAAGTATTATTTCTCATCTTTATTCTATTTTTAAATCTTTTCTCTAGGGTGGTACCAAGGGAAATAGAAAAGTTCAATGGGGGCATGAGATAGAGTTTATAGGGTTAAGGAGAATGATAGGTTAGGATTGATGGATTTTAGTGTGTTCAACTTAGCCTTTTTGAGGCAATGAAAATGGAGATTGATTGAGGGTGTAGTACAAGAGTCTGTGGGGCTACTTAATGAAAGCTAAGTATGCATTGGCTGACGGGAGTTGGGTGGTTAGGAGTAGTCAATGGTTTAGGTGGTGGTGAGATTTAAACTCGATAAAGAAGAGTGAAAGGAGATAGGAGATTTGGTGGTCTATAAATGTTAGGCATGGGTTCGGGGATGAAGATGAAGTTTTGTTTTGAAAAGACGGGTGGTTAGGGGGATAGAGGTTTTGTGATGCCTATAATCGGTTGTATGGTTTAGCAGTTGACCTTCAATGTTAGTAAAAGTTATGAGTGGACAAAAGGATAAGTGGAAGTGGATGACTCTTTGAGGTATAGATGGGTATATGGTTTAGAATGCTCTAGTAAGTATTTTGTGTCCTCAACTTATAAAGAGCTGAAGGAAGAATCGTATCAACAGTCATAACTTTTTTTCAAGCTACTATGAGAGAAAGGTGGTGTAATGCCAAAAGTACAATTCCTGGTTTGGCAACTAGATGCAGATAGGTTGCCAAATAGGCGAACTTTGCTTAGTAGAGGAATTACTAATATGTCAGGGGAGGAGAAATGTGGTTTATGTGGTCACGTAGAAGAGATCACCAATCACCTTTTGTTTAATTGTTCGACATGCAATTTGTTGTTAGCGAGTGATCTCTACAACATTTGTAGATGGGGTCAAGAGTCATCACTATCAATTTATAAGCCTAACTAACGAATTAGTGGAGCAGCAGAAGGCCTAGTCTATGGTATGGCTTGCAAGAGTGTGGCAACTGTGGAAGAAAAGAAACCATGTTGTAAGTGAACGTACAAGTTATTGTCCAAGATATTCAGTTACATGTGTGGAAGTAGTGTCACACAACTAAATTAGTTGCAAATTCTTATGTTGAAATGAATCATGAACCTTTTCTTTTTGTAGCACGATGGTGATAGTTAGATCAACCATTATCTCTTTTTGTCTTTTCAAGATTATAATAGTGTTGAGGAAGACACAACTTGTGTTTTCTAGCCTATTAATAATCATTTAGGTTATAAAAAAAGTCAACGTAGGTTTATAAGACATGTAACAAATTATCTAATTCCTACTAAAAAAAATTGAATGATTATTGTTTGAATAGAAATGCTAGCCACATATTCTCAACAACATTTTTTAAAAATATTTTTTGATCAATTAAATTTATTGAAAAATATAAATATATGTAAGTTTTTCATTTGTAATTTAATGACTCTATTATAATTTTGTACTTTTCATCAAATTCTAATTAACGAGTATGTGTTTTTTTTATAAGAAAAAAAAAAGTATTTATCGTAAAGCAATAGCACAAGGGTACTAGCATAGTGCTAACAAAAAGCCTTAGTACGTAGAACGGTAGGATCGAGAGTGACTACTCATTAAGTACAAAACATAAGTTTATACCTCATTCAATATAAAAATGAAATGTTAACTTGGCAGTGTAGTACAATTGGCACGAGTTCAAATGTACAATTTTTTTATAATTACATGTGTTCATCTCGTATGCCCATGCTTACAAAAATTTATAACATTTTTAATTTTTCATATATATCAAATACATGTAAATCAAATAAAATATCAAACTCTCTTCACGTTTCTGCCTAATTCCAAAAATTGATAGTAATAATTTCTAATCTGATCAAGTATGTCTTAATTAAGAAATATGTTCTAACCTCTTTTTAAATCTTTATAATAATAACATGTACACAACTGACTTTGTATAGTTTTAAGAAAAAAATTGTAATGTATCAAATAGAGAAACAAAAGCTATTCGAGAAAGAAATAGGTACTACCTAGGTAAAGTTTTTAGAATTTAATTTTAATAGCTTCATAATTAATGCACATAGTTCTTACTTTGTGGTCTAGCTAATTACACGTGTTATGAACTTTTATAATAGTTATTTTAAAAGTATCTTTTATCTCTGACATTGTTATGAAAAAAATTATATGATACATTTTTTTTCAGGGTTTAGGTTCTGCTTCTCCATTGTTCCATGGAACATGATACTTCCTATTAAAGGTGTCATAGGTAGGCAAGACATCTTATCTAGCTAATTGTATAATTCTTTTATTTATACATTTTTTTCCTTTTTTTTATCTGACCATTTATATTATTTTTTCTATATCTCTCCTTTTTATCCATACATCCAATTTTAGGGGGTAAGTTGATTGTATCCAAATTCAATAGTTAAAAGCTTTGGTTTCCTTAGATGAAAAAAATGTCGCATCACTCTGAAAGGTCGGTACAAGCAAGTGACTGGAATCTGTGTCAACAAATCAATTAAAACCTAATTTATTGGGTGAGTGCTTTAGTTTACCACTCACTCATTGATGAAAAATAATAAAAGAAAAAGGGGAAAGCTAGTCAGTTTGGTATGTTGACACACATAAAGTAAAAGACAATGTCTTTTGTTTTCTGGTGTTGACAATTCAGGTCATGCAAGTTCGACCATTCGGGGCCATGTGCTAATTATAATTAATTAAGAGGGGAATCAAATCAAATGCCATATTATATTCAAACAACCCATCCAACAAAACAAAATAATGATACTAATCACCAATTAAAAAGTCTAATTAAACTGAATGTTTGGATACGGATCTGATATCCGTCGAACTGTATGAAATATATTTCATTTGTATGGTATTGCTATAGCCAATGCTAAGTACGTAGCAAACTAGACACACAGAAATGAGACATTGAATGAGTAATCTCTGACTCGTGGCATTTGGTGTTATATATAGTGAACTGAAAGTACACGTTACACATCATGTGATTTTTGGTTTATGCAGTTTGATGAGTCTGAGAATCAGCATCATCTAGGAGCCGACCACCACATAGTTTTTGTTCTTAAAACAATCCATCATTTCATCAAGTTGGCACATGCGCTGTGGCTTCCTTCTCTGAATACCATTCATTCATTCTTATGCCCCGTCAACATTTGTTTTCTTCTTTAGCTACGTGTTTGATAATAATCTACGCAGAGGGGCAAAAAAGAACAAACCAAAAGTCATGCCCTAACAAAACACACGTGTAGTGTCTGGCTGGGAGCAATGCCAATGTGAGTGGGCCTAATATATGGGGTTCTTTGACAAACAGACACGTTGACGGCACGTCGGTTCTAAGTTCTCATTGACTTGGGGATCTGTGGATGTTTCTTGTTGGGTTTAAGCCTTAAAACCCTTCACTGTCTTTCTACATTAGAACACACACAAAAAGACACACAACACAAAGGCTCGCCACTACTTTTATTTGTACCTGTCAAATTACTGGCTAAGTCAAATTAAAATATCGTAAGCTGTACACTCAAACGGTAACAATAATGAACCAACAAGGATTTCGGGTTCACCTCTACACTCTTCATTCCATGTGTTACTTCCTTTCAATTCGCAAACGTACAAGACACAAAAGTAGCAGACTGCAAAAGTACTACAATAATGGCTCACACTGGAACCTAATTATATATATATATATATACACAGAGAATGCTAATTAATATATCTTGAAGGAGAGGATTGGTGGTTGGTGATGGAAGGTGAGAATTGATGATTGTTAGAAACTTACGTATGTACGTGGAAGTCTACATAGAAGAATGAATTTCTTGGTCACTCATGTAACAAACAATTTCTTAACATTAATATATTTTTTTTTCCATTACTGTGAATTATAATTAAGTTATAATAAGAATAATTAAAAGTATAAATGTTTTGAAATTTCTTATCACTAAAACAAATTTATAGATGAATTTCTTAAAAAAATTATATCACACAACAATAACACAAAAAATAATTTAAAAACCCAATTAAGATATCTCTCATTCCTTAAGTGAGTTTTATATCCAAATTTGTTTTTAAATCATTAACCTAGCTAGACTTTGAATATTTGGTTTTGAAATATGTTTAGAAAACATAAACGTTTTTAATAAAAATAGTTCTAATTTGTTTTTTTAGTTATTTTTTAAACCTTTAATCGACGGTTTCTGATTGTAATTTTTTATCAACGATTACTAATTGCCACCTCCGATTAGTCACCAGTTGTCACCTGGAACGACAATCATTAGTTGTCATCTTTGACTAACAATCACTGGCTGCCACTTTTGATAAATGATCATCAGACACCACCTCCAACTCTTAGTCATTAATTGTCACCTTTAATCGATCTTCACCTCCAATTGACGGTCTTCGACCACCATCTTAGACTGATGGTCACTAGCTGTCAGCTTTGATTAGTCATCACCTCCAACCTACAATCACCGGTTGTCATCTTCGATTGTTAGTCATTAGCCGCCACCTCTGACAGTCGATGACCGACTACCACCTCTGACATTTGATTACTGACCCTACCTCTGAGTATCAGTCACCTACCACAACCTCCAATCAACAATGACCGATTATCACTTCCATTTGGCAATCACTGGTTGCACCTCTCTTTGAAGTTCATAACCACTACCTTTGACTGGCGAACATTAACCATCACTCCAACGAATGGTCACCAACTATTACTTTCGACTGTTGGTTACTGGCTACCACATCTAACTATCACTAACTATCAATTTTCAGTCTTTAAGAAGAAAAAATTCTAATATTATTAAGATTTAAAAATAATATTTTAAATTCGGAATCTAAAATAATATTTGTTTTAAAATTTTAAAAATTTAAAATCAAAACTAATTTTTTATAAATTTTAAAACTAAAAATAAAAAACCACCGCTAACGAGCTTAAGTGAGTCATTTGTCACATTTCAAACACACCTCAAACCATTAAAAATGTTACATTGACGCTTATCATTATTGAATTTGGAAAATAAAATTTCCAACACTTATCCATTGTTTTTTTTCTTTTTTTGGACTCATACACTTAGTCACTTACCCAATGTTTGCGTGAAGAGACAAAATAATAAAAGGAATAAAATAAAGAAATGAATAATGACAAAAGTACATCTCTGACTTAATTATATCTTGAGTTTCCTTAAATTTAGATATTTTGGTTTCGGCATTTGAATTTTTTTTAGGATGATTTCCCTTTTCAATTGCTCGCATTCGGACTTCATAGTTTTTCATGTGTTAATTAAAACCAAGTTCGAGATACCAATTAAATTTCATCCAAGAAAATACCGGGCAGCCTTTTCATACTTTTCCTTTTTATATAAAAATATTTCATGTATTCTCTCACCTTTAGCAATTTAAACAAATTAATATCAGGTACCTTGCACCATTGGTGGGGATGTTAAAAACTAACGAAACAAAACCTCAGGTACGCGTAGAAATGATAAAGAATCTTATTATTATTCCAAATTTTGCCTTAAAGTTGATTGAAAATATTTTATTTAATTGAGTATGGTTATGAAGATTATTCGATTTGTTAAATCAGGTATAGAGATCCGATATAGATATGTATACTCACGTCATCCATGTGCTTTGCTCACCCTATTGTTATTTTAATTACTAAAATGTTTATTTATTTAAAAAAAAAGAAAAAAAAATTAATTAATAAATTATAAATTTTGTGTTAGGTGTTGAAAATTAGACCAGACCGGCCGGTTCAACCGGACTAGTGTCTAGTTCATTGTTTCTAGAAAATCAAACATGTCAGGAACGACTAAGAACCGGTAAAAAATCGGATGAACCGGCTGATTCAAGGGTTCATAAAAACTAAAAATTTGTGATTTTTAAATTTTAGCTACACAAATAAAAGATATTCTGATAAGATATTACGAAATAAAAAATATTTAAATTTTTTTTTTGTAAATTACAAAATATTGATTACAATTTAGAATATAAATATTTCTCGAAAAGTTATTTTGGGTAACATGGAATTTTACCTTTTTGTAATATTATAAAGACAATAATACTTAAACTTAATAAAATCTATTATATTTGTGTATTATAAATCATTTATACTTTATTTTTTGCTTAGTGTATTACTATATTAGTAAAAATAAATATAAAAATAATATTTTATTGAATCCGGTTCAACCCTGGTTCAACCTCAGTTGAACCTTTGAACCCTAACTCATGCTTTCATCTGTTCAATGACCGGTCCAGTTTTAAGAACTTCGATGTTTATTGGATAACTTTTGAATTAATATAATTATATTTAAAAAAATTATTTTTTATCAAAAAATTATTATAATTTTTTTGCAGGTGTAGGACAACGAAGAGAGGAAAATAAGGACATAGATCTCATATCCATTGAATATGGAAACAAAGATAAATGAATTTTGAAAACGGAGATGAGAATAGAAACGTCATACTCGTTTCTGCCTAGTTATCATGCCTACTTACATAAATTAAAAATACAATTAACTCTAGTGCGAGGAGTTGATTAGTAATTTCATAATATATTTTATGATATTTTTTTTTAATTCAACCAAGCTCATTTTTTAATTCATTAACGAGTAAGGTAGTGAACTGAAATTAGAAATATTGTCACTTAAAAGTTGGTTACATATTTGCAGATAATACATTTTGAGCTTTAGAAAGGCATTTACATTATAATTCTTTTTATTTTGTGTCATGTTTTGTATATTGTGTTTTGGCTCATACACCTTGTTTTGTCCTTTATGAATATTATCTTGTTTGTTTTCCCTTTAAAAAAACATAGTGGGCTAATTTATTTTTTTTTTGGAAAGATAGTGACTGAATTATTTATAAAAATGTACAATTATTAACTGATTGATTACAAATAACATCTTCTTTTATAATTTTAATTTATTTTGTCTTTTTAAAATTATTAAGACATTTTTTTAAGAATTTATCTTGTTTCTTTTGGCACAACGGATCCAAAAATATTGTACGAATGGTGCCAAATACTTTTTATAATAGTTTAAAATTTTAGTTTTTAATAAATGATAAGTTGCAAAATATATTTATTATGAATTATATGTAAAATTATAGATAACATCTTTTAAAAAATGAAAAAAATATAAAATTAATATTTTAGTTTTTCTATTAAAATATTTTTTCATTTTATTCATCAATGTATCTTGACGAAAGGGAGCTAAAGCCGTTGTTTGTCTCCCTAAGTTATACATTTCTATTAAGTAAAATGAAAAAATATATATATTAGTGGTGTAAAAAATGGTAATCTTGTCAAATGTAATTAAATTTTTAATAAGTTATTCTTGTTTTAATAGGCATTAAATTTTATATGCTAATCAATACTCAAATGTCTTCTAGAAAATGTCATCATTTAAGAATAGTAACGAGTTGGCGGCATAGGTAATAATGGTTACATGTTATCTAATCCATAAAAAAATTCACTACTTACAATCCACCAAAAACTTGTTAGGCAACTATCGTATGTATGTATGGGTATTTGTGATATTTTCAAAAGTAATTTTTTATAAACAGATATTTTTTTATAAGGAATTTTATCAAATAAATAATTTATATGTTGGATAATCTAGAAATAAAATTATGTTATTTTCTACCAGATTAATTAAATTTAAAAGTAGATTAATATAATATATTATAAAATAATATTTAATACAAATAAAATTTTTACTTCATATTATCGATATTTTTATAATAAATAATTTTATTAATTATGAAGTTTTCATAGAAAAATTGGATTGATATCAATGAAATTTGACAATTAATCTTTTAATTTGATTTATTTCACAAAATATTATTTTTTTAACTTAAGTGTATATAGTATTTTAGTTTAACAGGTATCGTGGGTATATTATGATACTTATACACGTGCAGCAGGTACTCATTTATATTATTCATGCAAATATTTTCACAGGTTTTACTTACAGATATCCATAGACGCATGTTTTTTGTCATCCGTATACATAACCTTTATCATCAACTTCTATCCAACTAGGTGACTTCCCCATTACATTCATTGACAAGGACTTTAAAGGTGTAGCCCTGCACGACAACGACCTAGTCATAATATTGGTCATTCTCATGGGCTATACAACGTTATAAAAATCCTCGTTGATAAGGTAGTTCGACTGACATCCTATACTGTGACACTTTCATTGGATTGAATACCTATAGGTAGACCTACCCGGTGAACGCCAGATATTTTCAAATCTAAATGTCCCTGATAATAGGATACCTAAACCAAGAGTATAAATAATTCTAAGGTCTATTATGTTGCTTTGTTTTGTGATCATGTTTGGGTTTTTATAGGTATTCTTAGGTTGGGTGATCTGGGGATTCCAAGATAGGAATATTGTTCTGGGATAAGGTGATTAGAAATACGAATATCGAAGAGTTTTGACAAGAGAGGGTACGACAGTTACAGGAATCAACATACTTTGAGTAGTATTTGTATCTTGGATGGTTATTTGGTTGCAAGGAGATAAGTAAGTAAGTTTCGCGTGGTTAGTCACATGAAGTAGTAGTCCAAAGACAACCAATGGTACAATATAATCTTTTTTATAAATCAAATGAATGATAATTAAATTGTTAATTTTTATAATAATCATCCGAAATTCATATTGATGTTTTCTTTATTACTAATTTATGGACTAATATAATTTTTTTATGTTATAAATGTATGATCGTTATTTTTTAAGAAAACTAAGATATTTCATAATTTTTACAAACATTAAACGCTGTATATTTTGATAAGATTGAGTTAGCATTTTTAATTGGAGAACACCAACTTAATGAATAGAACAGGAAATCTAAAGCTTTAATTAATACCGGACATTGTTTTGGTGGCACATTAATACTTAATTTATCACATAGTAGTATAAAAACAGGGGAGGAAAAAGAAGAGAAGAAAACGAATGATTTTATTCTGCCAAAAAAACAAAACCAGTGATTTTATTCTTTTACTATGTGATTTATTTTACGAATCTAATTTTATGCTCATTTAAAACTTTGAGACTTTCAATTTTGACTGATAAACATTTTTGGAATTTTAGGGAATAGATCTTCCACAGTTCCTCATTGCTCTTGTCTCCTCATACGTGTCTTTAATTTAAAAGTACGTATTAAGAAGAGTTTTTCTCTTGATTGTTTAATTTTCTTTTTGCTAAAGATACGATTATGTTTCACTAAGAGGGATCATGAGAGAGATAAGAAAATGGAGATTGGGGATTTGAGAGCCTTACACGTGGACGGAAATTTTAAAATGCCAAAGAGAATTAAGAAAACAGAACCCTACGCTTCCATGTGAAAATAGTCTGAACGTGACGACCGTATATCTAGTAACTAGAAATGGTATCTCGTGCTTTTAATTAGTCTGTTCAGCACGTAAATAAATTAACAAAATTCAAATACGATGTTCTAAGAATTCCCTATCAGATTTTATTTATTTTTTTAATAAATGTTTGCAGTCAGCAACTTAATTGAGATGCAAGGAAACAGTGTTTGTCAATAAATTCCTTGACATTTCTCGTAATAACTAGCTATATATTAGCTAGGCTGTACAAATTACTATTATAAAGTTTAGTTAACTACGCATGCGTTTAAGTTAGTTAATAAACATTTACGTTCAGAAACTTGACACGCAAGGATACAGCATCGGTATAGACAAATCCTGCGATTTTCTCATATTATATATATAGATAGATAGGTGAACTCCCACATTGGATAAAAAAATCACTGAACCATTATATAACTGATCAGACATACAAATTTATTGTAATGACAAATAAATTGGAGACAAAGAATTTCTATTGAAGGACCAAGTAAAGTGAACCGAATCAACGTTCAACTTGAGAACGAATTATAATCGTCTTGTATTATTTAACTATATTCTTTGTCTTTTTCTATTTTGATTTTTGACTACACAATAGTGATGACTGGGGACAGAAGAAAACTACGAATTTGCAAACATTCAATAATGCTATTATGAAGCAAAGGACATGAGTGCGAATGGAACAGGTTCGTTCTTCTCTTTAGGAGAAAAAAAAATGTGTAGAACAGCTTTATAATTCGATCACATGTGGTGAAAGTTTTTATATTTTTATATTCACGAATTTGGTTATCAAAATAAATATATTTAGTCTTTTTTAATTTTAAAATATATGATAAGCTCTAAAAAAGACTAAATCTAGATTATTTAAATTTAAAGACAAAAGTCACTAATATAAAAATATAAAGACATTGACAGCGTTTGACATAGAATGAAGATTAAAAACACATTTTTCTAGATATCTCTTTATTTGTTTTGATTCAACTCGATTTACATGAGACTAAATAGTAAATATCGTATTTTATTTGATTTATTTTATAATATTAATTTTCATAGTGTGTTATATTAAATTATAAGATTAATTTATTATTAATAGACAGTTATTAAAAATATTTTAAAAAATATAAGATGATGAAATGGGTTTAGATTATTTTTTTCTGGTTTAAGCTGGGGGTATTTTTTTTTTTAAGGGGTTTAGACAATGTAAATAGGGCTTGAAATAAATCTCAAAATATAATGAACTTAGTTTTAAAATTTTGAATAAACAATATATAAATTTTAAAAATATATACGTTTGTTGAATTTTATATAAGAGTTGTCTCAAAAGTAATATATACAATAAATAATTTTTTTATAACAATAATAAAAATATTATTAACAGTAGTAATAGTGAATTTAACAACCAAATGCACTGATCAAGTAATGAATTTACATATACTAAAAGCAATTTAACAACCAAACGTATTGAGCAACTTATATGAATTTTTTATAGGTTAATAAGAGATTTCAAATTCAAGTTCTAGATTTGTGTCGTCCATAACGTGGTTTTGTGTGTTTTGGCTTAAATTTAATCTAAATTAAACTTAAAAATTAATTGTGGTGCAGTTTGTTTTTATTTACATTAATGATAAAATTTCAATCAAACAAAAGAATATTTTTTTACTATTTGGTTTGGTTTTTCTGTTTGAAAATTATATTATAAAGTATTGAAAAATACATTAAAAATTTTTATTTTTAAAATTATATAAAAGTTTACTTGTTACTAACACAATTATATAAAAGTAACAATTATTAAACATTATATATTATTTGTCATCAAATTGTATCCAATGAAATTAAATAAAATAATCTTGTCAAAATATTAATTCATCAATTAATATATATTAATTAAAAACTTAATTAATGATTAAGTATATATCATAGGAAGTTAGAAAGTAAGGAGTAATTGTATATATCTTTTCTCAGATTCGTTAAAATAATTAAAGGTTAGTAGTTTTATTTGGTTTGGTATGATTTTAACATGTAAAACTGCAAGGTGAATTAAACCATGCAGTTTTAAAGTTACATAAATCAAATCACCCAAGTTAGATCGATTTTTTGTGATTTTTTACTTTTCAATGTTTGGTTTTCAATTTGATTTGATTCAGTTTTAAATACACCTATTTTGTACATGTATTATATACTAAAAAAAATCTTCATGTTTTATAATAATCTTATTTAACACGTTGATGATTTGACAGCGATAATAAAAATAAAAATCATGAAAATAATGACAATAATTATGATGATAATAGTATAAGAGTGAGGTTAATGCTAAAACAATAAAAAATATGATAATAGTCATTACAATGATTACAATAATTGTAAGTACCTACAGATATTTCTTTTGACACCCCTCCCCTGCATGCAAATGGGTGGAGGAGATAAAAAGAGAACCCTAATCCCCGAAAATCCCTAAAATATAACAAAAGAATACGAATTATCAAAAACTCAAAAAAGACACACAAAAGAAATTTATACCATGAAAGTTTAGAAAAATAGTTGTTTTACCCACCTTAATACATTTTCTTGTGAAACACTTTTTTTCTTTTCTCTTGGTTTTTATTCCTCTACTATTTGCCCTACGTACAATTTCTCTCAAGGAAAATTTGTCTTCTTCCCTACTATTATTTTTCTAGTGGTGGTTTATGTATTAGAGTAATTACCTAAATATGCACATGTAACTAGTATATTAGCTACGAAAAATACATTATCTACTATCACTATTTGAAATATAACAAGATAAATATATTAATATGAATAATGTAAATAAATAAAGATAAATACATGATCTATTATCATTAATTTAAATATAACAAGATAAGTATATTATCTAATACAAATTACCTAAATGAGTAAAAAATTTCTTTTTTGTGAAAATTTGAATAAGTAAAGATAAATACATTATCTTTTTTTTTTTACAAAAATTATTATTATTAATATTAAAAATGAAAAACAAGAAATCACAATATAGGCCTTATGCTAAAACAAAAGCAATACATAGAACATATCACTTCAACATATATATAGAAAGTTCACCCATTAGACACAAAACATCATATTCAGGAGTCATTCTGCATACGAGTGCATTGAAAGTTTAGCTGTCTCACACCATTCTCATGAACTCAATTGCATAGCTTGAACAATCTCATGAACATCAACGACATGATCATTGAAGATTGCATTGTTATATGACTTCTAAATATGCCAAAGTCCCACAAACCAAATAGAAGATCATACATTCTTTTGTTGCTTAAGGTCATTTATTAGACTAATAAATTGAAAAGAATGATTTCTGAATTTACAAAGTAATGTTGTAGATATACTCCACCAATAATAGAGTTGTTCTTATACCTTAACAAACACATCACATAAGACAAACAAATAAGCCCTAGTTTCCACCTCCCTACTACACAGTCCACACAGTGATGCTTCCTTATGAAGAATACCATGTTTTAGCCAATTGTCCTTTGTTGGTAACTGGTCTGCGTCTAATTGCCACACCAGTATTTATACCTTTGTTGGTACGACCTTGCACCATAGTAGGATAAAAGAAAAGACATGTTTGGCTACCTCTGTCTGCTGATAGAAGCCTATAGGCACATGCTACAAAGTAGACTCCCAACCCATCTTCTTCCCACACCCACCTATCTTGCACCCTTTCTGAAAATATTACCATCCTCAACCTCATCTTTAATCCCTTAAGAAATTTTGCCTCCCGAACAAAATAAATTTCTCCTCCACTCCCAATTCCAACACACGTCGTTCCTCCATCATGGCTTTAACAGATGCATTTAGATTTGATCCTAATCCAAATAGACGGGGATATTCATATTGCAAACTGTGCTCGCCAAGTCACCTATCTTTCCAGAAACTCACTCCCCGACCATCCCCAACCCCCCGCCTCAGTAACCTCGACCACCACTCCTTAAGACATACCCCTTCCTTTTTAATGAAATTTAAGTCAGCTCACTAAATACATTATCTATTATCAATAACATAAAAACAATATGATCTAATATAATTGATTTGAATAAAAAAACATAATTATACTATTTATCATTGCTAGTTTATATATAACATGTTGGAGTATAAGTGTGAGTTGAAGTCTCACATTAGTTAGAAATTGGAAAGTTGAGTAATATATAAGTGAGAAACACCCACAAATCTTATGCCTCAAGGTTTTCGGTTGACGGTAGTGTCAAATTCTTTTATATGTTGGCTTGTGTCTCATGGTTATACATATGTCTGGTGTTAACCCCCTTGGTTTTACTCAACACAACAAATATAAATATAGAGGAAAGATCCACTTACTAAGTTTAAAAGACTTACTTTTTATCCTTATCATCCTTTTTTTTTTTAAATTTAATAATTATAATGAGTAACTAATCTAATGATCGAATGAGTAAGTGAAACCCTCCTCATAAATATATTATACAATATAGTAATTAAAATATAACAGACAAAATATATCATTAATAAATTTATCATATTAGTTAACCTTCTTTAGTATAATTTAGGAACACTTACCAATGTTTAAATTCTTAAATTATTATATTTATTTTTTAAAATCTTGTTATTTGTAATTATAAATTTTGGGTGTTACAAACTACATATTCATTTTATATTTGGTTATAGTAACTTTTTGTATAAAAATCGAACTAAACTACATTAATTGCAACACCCTACCACTAAATAATAATTAAATTAAAATAAATAACCTTAATTAAATTTCTTTTATAAAAATACTTAAGACAAAAATATTTTAAATTAGACTTTATACTAATAAAAGCAAATTATACTTTCAATTTAAACCTTATAACATGTGAGAAGCATTGTAATTACCTTGTATTAGGGTTAATATTTGATAATTACTATTATTCTTAGTTTGGGGAATATGAATCCTCGTGTATTGAAATTGTAGATATACATCTCTGGAGCATTTGATTAAATAAATATCTTGCTTATCAAAATAAAAAGAAAAAATTGCTAAATGTGTATATATGATTTTTCATTTTTAAAAGAAGTCTGACATAAAAGGAAAGGATAATTATTAGTATACAGTGATTAGGGATAACAAAAAAATCCTCGTCTGTACATACTCATAAAAAAAATCTGCAAAAATATTCATTCGGATAATATAAATGGGTATTAGTCAGCTGTGGATATGAGTTTTTTTTTACTCGCTTCTTAATGAGCACGAGTACGGGTATCATAGTACTCGTATCCGCGGGTATTCACTAAACTAAAATAATATATATATATATATATATATATATATATATATATATATATATATATATAAAAGTTAAAAAAGATAATATTTTTGTAAAATAAATCAAATTAAAATATTAATTATCAAAATTCATTAATATCAGTCTTATTTTTTTATGAAAACTTCATAATTAATAAAATTATTTATTATAAAAATGTCGATAATATAAAATAAAGATTTTATTTGTATTAAATATTTTCTTATAATATATTATATTAATTTACTTTTAGATCTAATTAATCTTGTAGAAACTAGTATAATTTTATTTCTATACTTTCTAAAAAATAAATTATTTATTTGAAAAAATTCTTATAAAAATATTTAATTTTAAAAAATTATTTTTTTAAAATATTCATGGGTAACCATGGATACTCGCGGGTAATAGAAAAACTCGCAAGTATTTCTATAGTGGGTGCTCTGACAGGTTTTTAGCTGATAACGAGTGACAGATTTTTGTAGCAGGTCGAGTGGCAGGTAATCATTACCCATGCTCACCTCAACCTATTGTCATTCTTAACCTTGACATTCAATCACAGTTTTTTGTTTATATAATTTGTTAACATTAATGATAAAATTAATAAAAATATGACTGCCTTTTTATTTTTTTATCGGAAGAACCGGTGTTGGCTTTAATGTAATGGCATGCCTCGCACATTGATGTATGCGGCAGCTGGTATCTTTCCATGCCGTCGGTTTTCGGTGCAAGCTGCTTGTTTTGCGCAACGCTATTTCAATGGGCCTCTCAGATTCTTCTCGTACAAAACATGCATTTATTTTTCAGAAATAGTATAGTATATTAGTATTTTAGACAACTCAAAATATTTTCCTGTCAATCACGTCTTCAAACACTCATTTATTTTGCAAAATAATTTTTTTATTTTTTTTTCATATATTTAGACCTAACAAATTATTCATTAAACATTATATAACTTTTTTTTTAAAAAAGTTGGACGTGTTACTACTCTCCTATTCCTAACTATAACACCTTTAAAAAAAACACGGCCTTCAAAAAATAGTTAGTCATAGTTAGTTTAACTGATTGCTTTAAGTATATTAATTTTTTAGGTGATTTTTTAATATATTAATTACTGATATTATTTTTAAATTTATCTTTCGATCCAATTATTTTTATCTAATTAATTAACGTTCGGAGAGAAAAAGTCGTTTCTATTAATAGAATGATTCATATTAATCAGAATAAGAAAGAGAAAGGAATAACTTTGGTAAAATTTCGAAGAAAATAATCAACGCATCAAGAAATTAGAAAAAGATTTTATGAAAATGACAAAAAATTATTTGAAAAGTCTTTTATTATTAAGACAAAGTATTAGTTACTTCTATTCAATTTTATTCACATATGTGTATTATTATAAAATAAATATACAAATAAAACAGAAAATCTCAGAATTATTTTATTATAATAAAAAACTATAACATTCTTATTCTTATGTTATGTTTTGCGATACATTTAAGCTAGTTGCTAGTTTTTTTTAATCTTCTTTATATAAGGAAATAATTTATTATAGTTTGTGCTTTTATATTATTTTACATTTTTATTCATTTCAATAGATAATTTTACTAATTAATTATGATTCAATAATCTACTTTAATATTTTATTTTAAAAGATAATATTAGAGCATATTCAATAAAAGATAATTATAAAATTGCTTAAAACAATTCAAGTTACTTAAAAAGTGAATCACATTATAAAGATTACGAAACATTTCTTTCCTTAGGAGTTACTCCTATATGTTAGTTTTTTTAGTTGAAAGAGTCTGACTCACAATTTTTTTCTTGCTTGAATGTGAATTTTTTATTTAAACCAACTTCCAACTTCTATCATCTTCTAATTATCAGCTAACTTTCTGCTAAATTTTTAGTTTTAAACTAGTTTTGCAAAAATAATCTTAATTCTCATAAAATTCCTAAAAATCATAGAAAATAATAAATGAAATATTAATTATGTGGTTTTCTATATCATAAAATGGAGTACTGTTTATAGATTATTACCATATTTAGTTAAATCAAATTTAAAGTAAAAGAAAATCTCTATCAAAATTTTAAGTTGGACAAAAAAATAGAGTATTTTTTATAGATAATTATTAGTATATTCTATTTTGATAGGAGTGGATTTCAGTTAGTCAGAAGAGGGGGAGAGTTCTTAGTCTCAAAATGATCAGTCATTGACATGTCAAGGGAGACATAGTCTCATTGGCATTGAGTGTTAATAACATGAAGAACCTGGATGGATAGACTCCAACGACTAGTTAGAGACCGAGATTGACAATTTTGTTAACTTACATTTATTTAGAAGAATGATGTTTCTTCTCTTTAAAAATTATCATATATACATTTAATCATTCGAAATTTGTTATTGTATTTGGTTCTTAAAATTTTAAAATTAGGAGAAATTATTTATTCATGTTAACTTTAAGATTATTTAAAAATGTCGTAATTTAAAATAGTTTAACGATTTCTCACGTCATTTAAAAAAATTAACATGATAATTTTGTATCATTTATAAATTATATAAAATTATTTTTTCAAACTCTTGTAAAAATAAATGTATGTTTGATTGTCAAACATCCGTCAAAAAATTTATTATTTTTGCATCAAATGTAGGTTTGTATATACAAACCAAAATGCACGAAATAAATAATTGATTATCAGAAAAAAAAAATACAAAAGAGGATGAATCACCAGTTTTATTTAATTTGAAACAAACCAAAGAGTGTAATTCAGTTAAATGAGTAGAGTGGATAAGTTATTATAAATATTTGACACTATTTTTAACTCTCATAAAAAAAAATAAAAAATAAAAATAATATGCATTTTAACTTATATTTTTGTCCACGTATATACGTTTATGAAATATGACAGCAGTACCGGTACAATGCTAATAGGATTAGGCTGCTCCAATTTTCAAACCACTGCTTCTGTACGGACAGGAGACCTAGTGCTTACACTTAAGTACATTTGTCATGACAGAAAACAGACAAATTTCTCCCTTATATCCGTACTCGTTTGGAAAGGTCAATTTATTAGAATTTAATGTTAAAACAACTCATTTCAATTTTCAAATTAATTGTTACTTTTCCTTTCTTTATTTCTCACATTTTAAAATATATATTTGTATTTGAGGTAACATAAACTTTTAGAATTGTAGTTTTAAAGACCGACTGTTACTATCTAAGTATCTGACAATTGAATCATTAATTGACCCACACCACTATATATATATATATATATATATATATATATATATATATATATATATAAAAATAAAGCTTATACATATATTGAAATAAATAAAAAAAATTATTATTTACCTACAAAATCTTAAATGTTTAAAATAATGATGTATATTTTTTTTTAAATACAATAAATTGAACATATAATATTATAACCAAGTCAATAATCGCATAGTAGTAACAAAATAGAATTTGTAATATAAAAAAATATAAAATAATAAAAAATTGATTAATATGAGCTAACAATATAAAACTCAACTCTTTTATAGTGATATTCAATTTAATTACATCTTTTCGTTTACATAACTTTTAAATCATTAATGAATAAAGTCAACAAACTTACTACAAATAAATAAAGATTGTGATTAAATGTTAGTATAAAATATTTTAAACTAACAATATATATTAAGTAAATTCTGAAAAAAATATATTTGACAATATATTAATATAAAAATATCATAATAAATAAAAATGAATTTTTTTTAATTTTAAAAAATAAAATTGAATGACTAGATTAAGTCATCATCTGACCATACTGGGTCAGAGAGTTGTATTGTGTCAATTTAAGTCACACTAGATTGATGACTTGATCAATGTGATCATTAATCAGACACAATTGGACAAATTGTCAAAGGTTAACGGGTCAAACCCGAACATAAAATTTTATCAATTTTTTTAAGTATAATATACAAAATTTTACTAGTTTCTATACGTACAGTGTATTTTTTTTTTTTGTTTTACTCACTTTTATGAGGTTTTTGTTACAAGCCAATTAATATTATTACTATAAATAATTACTTTTAAATAAAAAAGTTTTAGGATGAAATAGATTTTTAGTATATTAACTTTTATCAATTTTCATTTCTAATACATTACCAATTTCTTTATTGATTTTCGCACAAAAGTTTCATTAACAATCTCACCAACAACAGCAATGACCAATGCTAAAAATAAAGAGAAAGAAACTTCGAAAATGAAAATAAAAGTTGTGTTGTGTAGTGTTAAGAGAATGAGAACTAGTTTTAAAGTATTTCATAATTGAACCACTTTCGAACTAATTCTAAAACTTAAAATTGATTAAAAAAATGGTTTCATAATTTGTTTTTTTTAAAAAAAATTTAAATTTCTATTATCTAATTTTAAAATAGTTTAAAGAAAACCTAGGTATCGCCTAGTGAAAAATGTCAATTGACAAAATTGAATATGGTTGATAATAAAATACATATTGGTTTAAATTGAACGTGGTTTATAAACAAATTTGATTTAAACCGAACTAACTTTAAATCTAGTTCAATTAAAAAAAATCCTTTTAAAAAAACAATTAATTTTTTAATAAAATTATTTAATTCTGAATCCAAAATCAATTTGGTTCAATTTTAAAAGAGTCTTATTCAAAACATATAGTTTGACACCTAGTGAATAATGATGCACTAAGCAGAATTGAGTGAGAATATAATTAATTGTTGAAATGAATAGGAAAAATTTAGATGTTGTACTAAAAAATTATAAAAGTTTTCGTATTTTGATTTTACCCTTTTATTTATTGATTGTAGAATTTAAGATGACATTAATTTTATTTTTATCAAATGTATATATATTTATTCACCTGATATTTAATTAGTTTACTCTGAAACAAAAATAAAAAAAGAAAGGATCATCACTATTTTATTATTTTTTTATTAACAAAAATATTATTAATGATATGATAAAGCACAAGGAGTGTGTGCATAATAGTAACAAAAGTCACAAGATAATTCTTAGTAAAAATCGAAAACATATTAAACACAAAATGTAAAGTGGTTTATAACCCATGCACAAATAAATGTGATGTTAACTTAGCAATGTAGCACAATTTTCATGTACTCAATTATATCCTAAAAACAATTTATCTACCTTGTGTAACAGACTCTTTAAACATTTTAGTATTTTTGGCCTTCCAACTTGTAAACAAAATAAAAGACTGAATACACTCACCTCATTTGCTCCTCTGCCTAGTCCTTAGAAGTGGTAATAATAACTACGAATGTCATTTTACTGTCAATTAACAAGTGTTGTCCTATTTCAACTAAGTTTCCACACATAGCACACATTGCATTTTCAATTGAAATAATTTTTTAGCATACAAATTATTTTTAGTTGGTAACATCTTTGCATGTAGTTGTCAAACCACACATTGCATCATTGCTGGTACCCTTTTAACCATATTGTATGATAAACTCATCTTGCCGTCACGATAAATTAGAACAAAGTGCTTAATATTCCATTTTTAATTTCTACCTAAAATTTAAAGACATAAAAATAAACAAAATAGTATTAATAATTAACTTATATTGAAATGATATTTCGAATTAGGTTTAAAAATAATGAAAAGTATGATAAATTTTAATAAAAATATGAATTTATTTATAAAATTTAATAAATTTTAAACATAGAATTATTTAAAGAACAAAAAATTGATACACATTAGTGCAGTGTCATCTATTACAAACTAGTGTTTAATGTTTGGTATGAGATTTAAAAAATTAAAAATTTTAGTTTCTTGAAAATTTTTTTAGTTCATGAAATGATTTTCTTGGAGAAATGAGTGAGAATATATGCTTTTTGAGTTTAAAAAAACTTTTATCGTAAAAAATCACATTGCTTTATTAAGATCATTTGAAGATAAATAATTATTATTTAATAAAAGAATTTAATTAATATATTTCTATAGTGTAAAAAGTTTTGGAGGAACATTTAATCATAATTTTTTATTTAGGATAAAATTTGTTAATTTTATTAATTAATATTTTAAAAATTATATAAATAAAAAATTGTGATTAAACATTTTTCTATACGTTATACAATGGATAAAAACAAAAAACACAAGGGATGTCTTTCTAGGCATTACACTACAAGATGAAAAAAATATTACAGGAAAAAAAAGAAAAAAATAAAAATAAAAAAATAAAAAATACTCACATCTCATATATATATATATAAAACCAAGAATTAATAGTCCTTTCTGTAAAAGGCTGCGTTGTAAGGTTATCTGCACAACACCATTCACATCTCACTAGTTGAATAAATACAACAAATTTTTCAATTATAAGATTTTTATAATTAAGAATCATTATACTCTCGGTGTTTCAATATGTCAAGACTTGCGAATCACAACAATCAAAGTTTCTTACCAATTCCAATTTCTAGAGATTTAATATGACTTGATAGTACTGTAATTGAACGTTGTATAAAAGGTCGGTGTATACTAATTATACTATTAATAATATAATATATTAATTATTTAATGTGATAAATGTTTATTTTAATTTTATTATTTTAAAATCATGATTACCGAATTTCATAATTTTCAGAAGTTTGTGATTCTCATATAGACAGAATATTTCTTATAACAAGCGTGCTGTTAAAGTAATAAATTGTGTTACGTTTATTTTGGCAGGGGACAGAGTAGTATTATAATTAAAATTAAAAATTATCTACAGGAATGTATGAATGTTTTAAACATAAATAAAATTAGATTTCTTCTAGAAAAAAAATTAGATGGTACCACATAAAAAAAAGTCCCAATTCTGACGCCGCGTACAAAATAAAGAGGCGCGCCTACTTTTTCTATCTCTATTCTCTCTGCACCGAAAGAATACAGACGAGACGAAAATGAAAATACGTTGTTGTTGTACGGCTTTTATACTATCTCGATTGTGTAAGAAATAATTTTATTTTATTTAGGTTGTGTGTATTAATTATTTTTTAATTAAATATTTTAATTATTTTATAATAATAATTTTTATTATAAAAATGAATGATATGACGGGTTTTGATATTCGGTAAAGATTAAAAAAAAACTATTTATTAAAAATCATACACGAACGTAATTTAAAATAATAAATAAGCATAATTTTGCATCATAATAAAATATTTTTCTTGGTTAGCATTTTCCTAATATGATTATAGTTATAATTAATTAAATAAAAAAGAACGATAATATATTTCAATAAATTTAAGATAATTCTGAAAATAACTTTAAATTTAATATTTTAAAATATATTAACCAATTTTATTAATTAGTGTAAATTAATTATAAATATATTATATTTAAGAACAGAGGTAGTATCTGATAACTACCATAGTATCGTGGACATAAATACCTTTCATATATGATTACTTAATTATATTTTTTAATTTTTAATGATTTTCAAACTAAAATTTAATCTGATTTAAATTAGAAAATGATAATATGATTATATCAATAATATTTTGAAGGCAATAAGATTTATAAAATTTAAAATTAAGGATTTAATATGAATTTAGAGATAATACCATATTTATAATAACTGCTGAATACAATTTAATTTGAATTAGAAAGTTAATAATGTATTCCTAATACCAACAACCTAAACTTTAAAAAACTATATAACTTTAAAATTCTAATCTCACTCTTGTAAATTTGTAGACACCATTTTATAATAAGAAAGAATATATAAAAAGTCAAAGAAAAGAGAGAATGAAAAAGAGAAAATATAAATTAGACCTAATTTGTTTTAGAGTTTCTTTAAAACTGTCTGTCCTCCAATTACATTTGAGAGTGTTTATCATTGAGCACATTGCACATTACTATATTTTTAGAACTTTGTCTACTATGAATTTTAAGCAAAACACTTGAAACAAAATGAAAAAGAAGAATAACTATTTCTATCGTTAGGTTTTAAAACATTTTTTTAAAAGATAATTTTCAAAATTTAAGGCCACATTCGCGTGCTTTGTTTGAAGTTTTCAGATTTATAAAAATAAAAATAAGTTTTGATTTTAAAATTTTAAATTTATAAAAATAATGGTTTTCAATTTTAAAATATTACCGTAAAATTTTTTGTACACTAGAATATTTGCTATTTAGAGATAAAAAAACTCACAAGTAACTGATAGTCGATCACAAAGCGACTACAATTGATGCAACAACAATTAGTGACTAACGACAAATGAGTGAATGTGGTCGTGAGTGACTAGTACTCATATGCTATGAATGATTATTAATGATTAATAACCAATAATTGATAACTTATAGGCAATGACTAAAGATTGTAGTATGGTTAGAGTTGATGATTGATAATTGATAATTGAAGGTGATGGTTGGTGATAGGATTGACAAACAACAACTGATATTGGTGACCGAAGGTGATAGTGGATGCAAATGGTTGGAGTGTTGGTTGATTGGTAACCAGTTAGAGATTACAATTGAAGACCGTCTGAAGGTAACAATCGATAACTAGGTGTCAAAAATGACTATTGGTGACTAGTTGGAGGTGACAAGAAATGACTAGCCTAAGATGATAATAATCAAAGAATGACAAGAGAGAGATAATAGCAGCTGATAATGAATAATAACATCATTTTTGTCCAAAATATTTCTGATTTCAAAATTTCCTTTAAAAATTGAAAACTTGAAGCCACTCAAACAGGACATGAATTTTAAATGAAATTTGATTCCTATGTAGTGCATAAATTTTTTTAAAATATAAGATAATGGAGGAAGACTTTAATTTCTAAAATGGTTATTCAAGCTCATAATATAAAAATATTTACTCGTGTCATTTTATTATGATTGTTTTCATCTAAAGTATTTATTAATTTTCTTATAATTAATTTGTGTTGAAGAATTTTTGTGATGACTTTTGTGGGAGTCTGCAACACTTTTGATAGTTATTCATATGGTAAAGTAATAAAAATGATGATTGGCATAAAATTGAAATAAATAGAGATTTGATGTAAAATTTGTTTTAATCCGTATATAGAAAAAATATTAATGGTGCTGGAGCTCGACTCCAATGTGACGTGGACGTGGCAGGAAGCCCTGTGAAATAGTCGGCTAAGGGATGTCGATCACGTGGAGAGATTTTGTTTTATTTTCTACTTGTTGGAAAAGAAAAAGATAGAAGTAAGGGGAGAGAAGAGGAGGGTAATAGAGTTGATGATTAATAAGTGAGTGCTATGGTTTTGTTGGGTGGACCATGAATTGAGTTGCAATTATGGAAACAGCTACACCATCCTGCATTTATTCCAAACAATAATCAGTTCATTTTTTAAGAAAAATGAAGCAATAATTTGTTAAAAATAAAAAATGAAACCTGGTTCTTGGTCCAATGAAAGACGAAGTTGGGAGGAAGGAGTGAAAATGGGAGAGATAGTGTGGTGGTGGGGACCTCAAGGATATCGGGGTTGTGGGGCCACCTGGGTCCCACCTTTCTGGACCTTTCCGTTTGAAACAAGTATAAATTAAAGCTAGGGGCAGTGTCTTCTCCCCCACACATACACTCTTTTCTCTTCCATTTCATTGCTTTTTCTTCTGCTTCCAACACTTCGCTTCTCTTCTTACACAAACCAACCACGCACACTTCCTCTCCACTCGTAAGGTCCAATACCATAACAACCTCAAACTCCATATATTCTATTCTCTATTGACAACACATATCATAATAGTTTGTTCTCTATGCAGTGAACATGACGCAACAGAATGTGGTAATGTCCAAGACAAAATCTGGTATCAACAGGGACATAACCTCGGCGCAGAAGCCACCGGCGGCGCCGGGGTACATTCCCATTCCCAGGAGGAGGGTTTTGAAGAACCTTGAAATTAATGGAGGACAAAGAATCAATGCGTGGGTTGATTCCATGAGAGCCTCTTCTCCCACCCATGCCAAACCCACTTCTTCTCTCCCAGAAGAACACAGCTCTTGGATTGTGAGAACTCACAACCATTCTCTTTTGAATGAGTAATACTTCGGATCTTGCTCTAACGTGCATCTTCTTTGTCAAACAGCTTCACCACCCTTCCGCGTTAGACATGTTTGAGCAAATTATGGATGCATCCAGAGGAAAGCAAATTGTCATGTTCCTCGACTATGATGGTACTTTGTCCCCTATTGTTGATGACCCAGACCGTGCTTTCATGTCGGATTCGGTTAGTCTTCATGCTTACAATTATCCAATACATCATATCATATAATATCAATATATTTTTCCTGGCTAACGTGCATATGGTATTGTGACATGTCAGATGAGGAAAACAGTGAGGAAACTTGCAAGGTGTTTTCCTACTGCTATAGTTACCGGCAGATGCAGAGACAAGGTATGCTTTTAATTCCAACTCTGTCCTTTTTCTTTTCTTTTCTTTTTTTGGAGAAAAATAAAAAAAGGAGTAATTTGGTGTAGTTTTGTAAAAAATAGGTTTACAACTTTGTTCGCTTGGCTGAGCTGTATTATGCTGGAAGCCATGGCATGGATATTCAAGGGCCAACAAGAGACTCCAAATACAACAACAAAGTGAGTGAAGTGACTAGCTATAGTACAATATAGTAAGGCCATAATTTATTTATTATTTCTAAGAAAATATATTAAGTTTAGCATGCTTATGATTTTCAGGACAACGGAGACCCAGTTCTTTTTCAACCTGCCAGTGAATTTCTTCCCATGATAGATCAGGTAGGATAATTTTACATGCCTCCTAATCTTAATATATATATATATATATATATATATACATATATATATATATATTATTGTTAAGGAATTGTAGTAAATAAACGTATTTGTTTTCCATGTACCAATTTTCAGGTGCACAATCAATTAGTTGAGAAAATGAAATCAATTCCTGGAGCCAGGGTGGAGAACAACAAGTTCTGCGTCTCTGTTCATTTTCGCTGCGTTGATGAAAAGGTAGAGAAACTTTAAAGCCCATCCATGTTATTGCTGGCAGAAAATTGTGATTTAGACTTTGTCTGAGCTAAGTGTCATCATATACACAGAAATGGAGTGAACTGGCACAGCAAGTGAGATCGGTGTTAAAAGAGTACCCGAAGCTTCGTCTTAACCAAGGAAGGAAGGTGGGCCATGGTTTAATTTTCCCTTTCTTTATCGTGTGGAGTATTTGATTTAGTTTAAAGGTGGCTTTGAAAGGAAGATTAAAATAATAAATGATAGATATCTCACTTTCAATTACATTTGTTTACTAAAGGTATTGGAGATTCGCCCCTCTATTAAATGGGACAAAGGCAAGGCTCTGGAGTTTTTGTTAGAGTCACTTGGTAGGTTTTAATCTAATACATTTTTTTTTTTTGGTTTTATTTGTCACAAACAATGCGTATATTCTTTCGTTGAACATAATAATTGCACAAAACCATACACAAGCCACTGCTTATGAGTTATGACCAATGGTTGGATAATTCTTCCAAGTGTTTGACCTTTAAAAACAATTCAGAGGGCAACACTCACACCCTGTGGGATTAATTTATTCATTGCGAGATTGTTTTATAACCACATGCTTCAAAATTTATAGTAACTTTTTACTTTGTCAAATGATATCTAAATCATAAATCGTTCTCAACAGGATTTGCCAACTGTAACGATGTCTTTCCCGTTTACATTGGTGATGATAAAACCGATGAAGATGCATTCAAGGTATCCAATGATCTTAATCTATTTTTATTCATTTGTTATTTCTCTAAAAGGATACTGCTTATTCAGTTAATATATTATGCTTGTTAGTAGATTTTTTGGAACAGTTTGAACAAACTAATAGTTATTAATTTTTTATGATAAGTAGAAACTAAAAGACAGGGGACAAGGCTTTGGAATTCTTGTCTCGAAATTTCCAAAAGACACTACTGCATCATACTCTTTACAAGAACCCAACGAGGCAAGTATAATTTGAATAATTTTTTTATTTCATGTATTTTTGGATAAAATATATGTTTATTTATTTATTCTTTCAGTTATTTGTTTCATGCAGGTGATGGATTTTCTTCAACGTTTGGTGGAGTGGAAACAAGTATCCCTCCGACTCCGAACACGTTCCCGGGTGTAAATGAATAAAGTGATAATGTACATCCTTACCCTGCCATAAAAATGGAGTTCAGCTAGGGCAGCATATAGGACCCTTTTTTTTCTATGTTTTGTTCAGATTAGAACAGAGAACAAAATTGTATGGAAAAAGGAAAGACAAAAGTGTCTTTCTGAGTTTGAAGCGCGTCTACATTGATGTAATTAGCCACGTAGTTTGTAGTACAGGGTAAAAGTCTTTGTTGCATCAAATGTAATTCTGGGTGGATTAATTTTGTACTTTTCCAAATATGATAATATATATTACAAGTTACGTATCGAAAAATATATTTTGCATACTCTAAGTTCTTAGTCGTGACATGGCTGTATTTTTGCGATGATGCATTACATGAGCAAAGAACTAAACTGATAATGACATCTTGAACGAGTGTACAAAGTTGTAGTCTTTAATTTGGCCTTCCGGCCAAGAGGTGAAAGGGGTAAGTTCGTTTCACATCTATCATATCATTTACTTTTAATTGAAAAACCGAAAAAAAAAAAAAAAACGGGAGAAAGGGCATGAGTAAACCGAAGCTAGTCTTTATTGAGAATTATTCAGCCTATTAATGCTATTTGTAATTATTGATTTATTCTCAATTATCGGTTTCTTCAATGCAATATAACTTGTTTCTTACAGAAGGTTACACAAACTTAAATCGGCATCCTTCTTTTGGAAAAAAATTGATTACGCTAACAAAGCTCATTGCGGATTAAAAGTCTAGAATATTTGATTCACAGTTGGCTACATTATACACAGCCATGTCAAAAAGAAAGGTTGTCTATCCCGGCAATCATCCATTCACTTGAATTGTGCTTAGGACCACTGATCGCACGTGCAAAACAAACCAGAACTTATATGCAATAGCAGGGAAAACGGGCTTCCAATCTCAGTAAGATATCCTTAATGGGGAGATAAGATCATGATAACCATCAATGATTGGATGCTTGGAGATTCAGGTAATAAGCGTAGGAGGGGCCCTTATGGGCTTTGGCTTATTAGAATATTTCTATCCTGTATCTGAAGCTGACTCAAAAGTAGTTGTTGTGGGCTAGACTTTTTTGGTGCTCAAAAAATTCAATTCTATGCTATGTCATTATTCAACGCTTGAATCAATGTCTATTGTCCATGCCAGATACACTCCCATAGCTTTCTCTCTGTCATGCAGTATACTGACAATTCTGTACTCCTTTGAGAATTGGCAATTGTGTCATGGATTCGCATATTACCATAAACCCAATAGAGAGATAAGATAATAAACATCAGAAAATGGACTAAAAGTAGTATATGTAGTCAGAAATTCAGTTGTACACCTTAGTATAGCCACCAATATGTCTGTTATGTACACTTCATCCATATTTGATTTTAGATCAATAATTGGCGAAGCTAGCAAGAGAATATTAAAGTAACAGTTTAGAAATTATAGTAGCTAGTAAGAGCTATATATAAAATGAAGTCTTTGGTTGATTCATAGTTTTTACTTACATTGAATGCCAGTAAGTAGGCCTTTACAATTATTTATATAGAGATGCTAGGTTAGATAATTAGGTTCTAGAATCACATGCAGCTTGGCGATAAAATAGGAAAGGAGGCCTCGTGTCCTGTATATAGAAAAGGTGTTTCATTTTACATATCGATAAGAGAAACCGATGCATTATATTTCGGTGTCCACTATCGTATGTACCAAATGCCTGCTTTGTTTAAGTAGGTATTAGAGGTGGTACCATATAAAATAATGAGACATAACCAAAATAATATAAAATAAAAAACTAACAATCACAAATCGTGTGAAATGACCAGAGATATTATACACATGCATAAAGCTTCTGCCTGCCCGTGTTGTTGAAACAAGTAACATACACAAAAGCTAATCCATAATGTAATGATCGAGACTGTAAGGTTATGGCTTAGATTCTAGCGTGCTATGCACATAGCAAAGTTAGGAAAAAGAAAAGAAGAGAGGAACAGGGAGTGGGCGAATAATTGGTGCTTAAGTTGTAAGGAACCCACTTGTGTGTTTTTTGGGCATGAAGTAAGTCACTCAGGGTGAAAGGGAATCTAATAAATGAGATGGGGGACTTGGAATTAAATTGAGTTCGTAAGGAGGACAATGAAGGTTAAACTTTTGGTTTGGCACCGGGTTAGGGAATCTATATGGTTGAATGAAGAGTTGGAATCCACTCAAAAGGAGATGTTTGATGGGAGGAATAACATAGATATTTGGAATAGAGACACCAACATGGCTCCAACCTTTGACAACGCTCAGCTGTTAATTTGTGTCGGACGTGGAAAGATGGAGTCCATCAGATTTATCTATGATTGATGCCTAAGTTGAATTAAACTAAGATTTTGAAAGCTTCAATTATTGGCGAGAACCAAAAGCGAACACCATTTATCCGCCAATTGTCTTCTCTCTTTTTCACTAGCTAACTACGCCTTTCTAATTCTAATATATTCCCCTCCTCTTGTGGCTCGTGATCTTAGGACGAGATAAATAATGAGTTTAGTATCACACTATTATATATATATATATATATATATATATATAAAATAAATAATAATAATGTTTGAGGTAGCCACCCAACACCCATTTTATATACTGCTCTTGCTCCCACCAACCACAACCTAGTAGGTGGTGAAAAACTGAAAAGAAAAAAGAAAACAAGAGTGACTATATTATGGGAACACAGTTAACAAGTGGATCATAGGAAGTGGTTACGCGAGGAAAAACGAAATTATATGTAAAAAACACATTTGAATTTGATTAAACTTCTTGGAGAAAAGGTAGGAAGGTGGGGTGAGGTTGAAGGACAGGTGTTTGGTAGGCAGAAAATTGGAGACACGTGGAATAGTTTGGGGAATCGGTCCCCGCATAGAGGGTCGAGCCCACAGAAGATTGGTGGCGTTGGGTGAGCATGTTAAGTTAAACTAAGAGGAATAAACAAAGAATTGGGGTGGGTTAAGGTCGAGCCATGCAGCAGCTGTTGGATACGCTACAGGCTACAGGCTACAGGCCTAGGCCACATGGGTGCCCATGTGACCCAAGATGCCCTGGTATTGGGGAGCAGAGCAATGATGCTGTTCTGTCGATAGGTCACTAGTTATGAACTGTTGACATGTTCTCAAACCTCTCTGATACTGATGCGCACGTTTGTGAGTGCAAAGTGCAAACATTAATTGGGGAACTCATTCAGGATGTGCCACAAGGGGATTGGTCCTTCATCATACCTTGTATCTTGTGCAATCTGCATCAAAATTCAAAGCCCATTTCTTTTTCTTATACTTCTGTAATCTGTTACTGTTACGTCTTGCTCAATCCCTCCCTCGCTGCTGCACAGCATAAAATATATTTCTCTCTTCTGTGACAATCCATCATCTGTCATCACTTATCAATGCCACCAACATCCCACATTTGCTTTCCTCCTTCTGCACTCATCATCTAATTCATTTCAAATGCATCACAAACAACCAAATAACCAATATTAGCCCAATATTCAACAAATTTATCATTAATAAACTTTGCTTTCCATGATTGTCTAATTATCATAACACTATCATCATTCACCAATAATAATAACAATACACCTTTGCGTCAAATAATTTTACACATTGTTATTTATTTATAAATTAACATTTTTTACTAAATATAATAATTTATAATTAGATATCAACAGAAAACTGTTTTACAACAGTATATATTATTCTGGGTTATATATACCTCCATTATATACTTTGGCACCTTCCACACAAACCTTGGCCACAGTTATGCACTCCGACTGTATTCATACCTGATTGATAGATAGTGACGTCAGAAATTTTAAGGTCCAGGCTAATATTTATCTCTATATATTAAATTTTTATGTTATTTATAATGGTTATTTTATATTTTTATATTATAAATTATAATAAATATATATATTTAAAGATATATTTATATCATATTTGCATTTAATAATTTAAATTATGACATAAATTTATTTTAACTTATTAATAATTTATTGAAATTTAATGTAAATATGACGCTAAAAGATGATAATTAAAAGCAATTAAGAAGTTAATTCAAATATATATAATATAGAAAGAGATGACTTGTTTTAGGAGAGATAATCATATTATAAATTGATATATATATATATATATATATATATATGTATATATATAATTGTTTTATATTGTTAGTTTACAATTCATTTTCTCTACATTTATTGAGTTTTATAATAATTTTTTAAAAGTTATTCTAATAATTATTTAATTAATTCACAATATAAAAGCTTTTAAATAATGCTCAAATTTAAACTTACGTTGCAAAATGTTAAAAATGTTTGTGGGGGGAGAATTACTTGCAGACTTATAAACATGGATCCATCGATCGCGACCAAGAGATAGACAGTCAACTTCACGTACTTAATCTCATAATCTAAACCTATTTTCAACTCTCAGACAGTCTTCTACTGATCTCATTAAGTAGTTAATTAATTTGTCCGAACAAATTAAACGTGCCATGAACTCATATTAAACCCTCCTATATTGAAGCTTTCAAACTCCTGTCATTATGACTGAGTAAGTTGAAACTAAATAAATCCTTCATTCAGATATATTTATAAGACAATTTTTAATTCACAAGTATTAAAAGAAAAAGGTTAATTTAGGTAACTATAGTAATATTTTTTTCATAACTATTAGTCTTTAATATTATTTTTCCTTTCTTAATTATTTATTAGTATAATCTTTCATTTAATTAGCTAAAAATAAATAATTTATGTGAAAGAGAATATGAATTTGGTATTATAAAAAGAAATAAACATATTTTTTTGTTGAATATTATAAATAGAAGTCAGAAGAATAATAATGACAAGGAAAAAGAAATAAAACAATTTTTGTTGTTTGTTCCCTGTTATGATTAATTGTGCCCCTAATTAAGTGAAACCAAAAAAAAGATTTCCCTAACTGACATGCATGTGCTTGTGCTAGTGCACATAACTAATTAAAAATGTAAGAGGTTTTGATTAAAGTTGCAATAGCCCAACTTTCAAAATAATTATACTAAACTAAAGCGCACCTTCTTTTCGGTTTGCTGGCCTGCCCTAAAAGGAGATTACTTACTTCTTTATTATTAATCAAAACTCCTTCCCTCACCTATCTCTTTTCTCTGTCTTTATCCTTCCATCACTTTTTTCTTTTAAGTACATAATATGCAATTAGTTAATTGTGTGTATCTTGGTTCTTTTGGTATCAAAACATCATTTAAGTACGTGTTTACGTGTGTGTATGTAAAACAATCTTCTTACTCCAATCTTATTAGCCGATCGAGTCACATTTTATCTTGTTTGAACTTGCTCCTACTGTGTATTTTTTTATTTTCTTACATTGTGAATAAGTTTCTATACCCAGTTGAACTTGCTATAATGACTCCAATGCTTACTCCCAAGACTAATGTGTTGACTCCTAGTTCCTCTATGATCTGATCCCAACTTTCTTATATGAGCAAACAGTTCAAGAATGTAATCGAGTTTATAACCATTCATTTCCTCAACTCATCTAAAAAGTACATGTTGAGTTGTTAATTAACGTGTTAGATGGCAATACAAAGTACTTCCATAATATGATAAACTTGAGGAGGAAAACAAACCACATTAAAGGGTGGCTATTGGTGTACAGATCCAATAGTCATTAAACAAAAGCAAAAGAATATTTCCAGGAAAGGTTTGATGAAGAGGAATGGGTGAGGCCGACATTGGATGGAGTCCACTTTGAACAGATTTCATTGGAACAGAGACAAGAATTGATCCAGCCGTTTTCCAGGGAAGAGATAAAGCAAGCAGTGTGGGAGTGCAGAAGTAACAAATGCCCTGGACTAGATGTCTATAAATTTTTATTTATAAAACATTTCTGGGATGTGTTGGAAACTGACATTATCAGATTCATACAAGAATTTCATGCCAATGGTAAGATACCAGGTGACTTTAACTCTTCATTCATTACACTTGTGCCTAAGAAGGATGTTCCTGAGTTGATTTGCGAGTATAGACCCATCTCACTAATTGGAAGTCTATATAAGATACTGGCCAAGCTACTTGCTGGAAGACTACAAAAGGTGCTCAATAGGGTTATCAACCAACGACAAAGCGCATTCCTTCTTGGGAGAGGATTGTTGCAAAGTACAGTAGTAGTCAATGAGGTGATTGATGAGGCTAAGAGGAAGACAAGGAAGTGTCTAATATTTAAAGTTGACTATATAAAAGCCTATGATTCTGTGAACTGGAGCTTCCTGATGTATATGTTATGAAGATTAGGGTTTGCAGAGAAATTGATTAATTGGATGATTGAATGCTTAAAGTCAGCTAGGGTGTCTGTTTTGATAAATGGTAGCCCAACCACCGAATTTGGTGTCAAAAGAGGTCTGCGTCAAGGTGATCCACTAGCCCCTTTTTCTATTTACCATTGTTGCGGAGGGTTTGACAGGGCTTGTCCAGTAAGCAGTGAACAAAGGGCTGTATCAAAGTTACGAATGTGGGAAGGACAAAGTACAGGTAAACATACTCCAATTTGCTGATGAGAAACTTTGAGATGTCTTGGTCATAAAAGCTATAATGAGAAACTTTGAGATGGTGTCCGACTTAAGAGTTAATTTCAACAAAAGTTCATTTGGGGCTATAGGACTGCAACATTTGGAAACATGTAGATTTGCTGACCTACTAAATTGTAAGGTGTTGAAATTACCCTTCACTTACTTAGGCATACCTATAGCAGCTAATCCCAGAAGGAGATCTACATGGAAACCAATCATCCTAAAATTTGAGAAGAAGCTAGCATCCTGGAAAAACAAGACCTTGTCCTTTGGTGGTAGGGTAACCCTCATAAACTCTGTTCTATCCTCATTACCTCTATCTTTCTTCTCATTTTTTCTTGCACCAGCATGTGTGATTAAGAAGTTGACTAGTATTCAGGAGAGCTTTCTGTGGGGTGGAGGACTGGAAGAGGCTAGCAGGAAAATACACTGGGTCAATTGGAACAAGGTGTGCTTAAGTAAGGATCTGGGTGGTTTAGGCATCAAACACTTAGGGTGTTTCAACAAGGCATTGTTGGGAAAGTGGAGATGGAATCTGTTTCAGGAAGGCAGTGAAATATGGGGACAAATTCTTAAATCGAGGTATGAGGGATGGGAAGGCTTGGAGTAGGGAATTAGGAATAGTAATGATGCCATATGGTGGAGGGACCTGAGAAAAGCATATGGGAGTGAACAACAAGAAGGTTGGTTTCAAGGAATGAGAAAATGAAAGTTGGGTTGTGGGAACAAAACTAGACTGTGGGGTCATGATTGGGAAGGGGTGGGGTCCCTACAAAGTAGATTCCCAAGATTATAGTCTAACTCCAATAAAAAAGAATCCCTAATTATAGAGATGGGTGAGTGGGTGAAGGGACTGTGGGAGTGGAAGCTGAGGTGGAGAAGACAGTGGTTTAAATGGGAAATGCCCACTGTCAGAAGGTTGCAGGACACACTCATCAACACTGTGCAAAATCCACATGACGACGATGCATGACTATGAGTAGGTGATCCCAACGGGGTTTATAACACCAAATCAGCTTACTCTGCTTTGGCTAAGATACATCTAGATACGGGAACACCAAAAGAGGAAATGAAGATACTATGGACTGCTAAGGCCCTACACAAAGTTCTAGTGTTTACATGGAGGTTGTTGATAGAAAGACTACCAACCAAGGACAACCTACTGAAAAGGAACGTTAGACTAGGGGAAAATAAGTTCATTCTGTCAGACTCACTAAGAAAACATATTTCACCTGTTTTTTAATTGCAGGCTAGTCTCCCAAATATATATATATATATATATATATATATATATATATATATTTGCTTCCCTTTCAAAAAAAAAAATTTAACGTGTTAGAGTTCTCCCCTTATATGATTTAAACATTATTTTTCTTTTTAAATGAAAATCACTAAATAAAGAAATGAAAAGTTGTTTTAAAATAAAAAACAAATTATGCTAACACTTAATGAGATTTTGTCAACATTTTTACTTCACAGTGAATGACTTAGTTTATGGTGTAATACTTTTCAAATTATAGCAGGTATATGTAACGTAAAATAATGTTAGTCTAATATTTTTTTTAAAAAAAGAGCATTGTTTATAGATTAAAAAATAAAATTATTTTATGTCATTCAATATATAAAATCTTAAGAAGCGTCGTAATATTTTCTAAAATAAAAATAAACATATACATTTAACGGTAGATGTTTAGGGTTTAGATTATATTTAAGAATTTTAATTTGGAATGAAATTTCACCTTTATCAATATAAAAGATCACGTGCAAGTGATAAAATTATTTTTATACCAAAAAGTAAATTAATGTATGCATATATATATATATATATATATATATATATATATATATATATATATATATATATATTTTGTAACAAATCCCTATTTTCTGTGGGGATAAAAACATGCATGTTGTGGTGGATGTACGTAGTAAGTAATGAAGACAATAGTCTTCACAAAGAGTGATTGATCTAAACGGTTTATTTTTTAAAATATTTATATAGATAAATTTTTTTAAAAATATTTACTAAGGAGATATGTATTTATTGATTGGGTTAAATTGTGAACATTGTGTGAATGACACGTGACCAACTATCTAAAATCGTAACTTGAATGTTATCATAAGTGCTAGTTCAATTAAGTTACATTTTCCTAAGTGCATAAAACTGTAAATTGAAATTGGTTTATGCACCCTAAAAGATGGTTGTGTGCATGAAAAGAAAGGTAGACAGTGAATCACCTTACTAATTAAGCTAGAAATATAGAATTCCTTCCGTGAGATTAAACATATAAAAATTACTAATGAGTAGCATTGCAGCTAGCTATAATAATCACGTATAATTAATGTTTTCATGTACTTTGTTGTCGTGCACACAAGTGATTAATTTGTTTTCATGCAAGGAATGTTGAGGATGGATAAACTCCAATTCTAATTTGTGGTTTTATAGACGTTGGAAAATGTAACTTAGAAGAGCACGTGTGACGAAATTGGCAGTATAAAATTGTAGAAATGAGTGGGTGGCTACTCACCTGTGTCTCTAGTTACCACGTGTCATCCGGTGGCCCTTCTTAATTACAATAGCTACATTCATGACGACCAATCTTTCACTAGGTCTTATTTTTATTAGAATGAGCAGCAAACACTGATGAGGGAGTTGAGAGAATTCCTTAGTAAAAATAGAGTTGGACTTCAGTCACATTCCTTCTGCCAACAACTCATTATCCGCCACATCAACATTGGGAAGGGGAGAATGATGTAAAATCATTCCACCAAGCTCCTCAAAATCATTTCCTAGGGTCATAAAGAACTGAGTCAAACATTGCTTCTTTCTAAAATTAGTATACACCAAAAGCGTTTGCAGATTTGCAGGTTTATTAAGAGCTCATTGATCCCACAAATTCGACATAACATAATACAATTCCTGAATGCTCATGTTATTTCCCTTAATAGCTTGAATACTAATTTCTAAGTTCTAACTGATAGTGTTTTGCAAAATTAGACTAGTTATACAACTTTTTTAAACGATCCCAAACAAACAGCCTCATACTTTGCAAGCTACATCCCTATCGACTACAAAATATAATTATTGATCTAAGTATCAATCTTTGAGTTGTTCATCTGAAGGCTTGAAAAAGGTTCCACTAGCTGAATGAAAAGAATAATTCCTATCACAAGCCATATTTGCAGACTAAAACAACAACAGAATATGACAACCAAAATAACAGAGCAAAACAAGTTACTAGAACAGTCATGACGGAACAGAAACAAAACCACAAAATAATAAAGTGGTTAGCACATATTGAGAACTGCAACAGAGGTAGGTCGCAAAAGTAGAGGGAAAGACAAAACTGACCACCAATGCTGCAAATTGAGTTGCAAACATGGTCAAGAAGAACTGTGTCAGAAAAATAAGTAAAGGAAGCTAGTGTTTCATTGAGAATCATATCAACAATATAAAGCCTAAGAAAATAATATATATATATATATAATAACATAGTCAATAAAGTACCTTAACTAATATATCTAATAATAGATAACATATAAAACCACACAATATCATTCTTGTTTAGCCAAGTATCATTCACTCTTTACTCATCACTAAAATCGAGGTGTTCAATGCCATACACCCCATTTTGCATTGTACAATATGCAAAGTTACATGCTCAAAAACATTACCTTTAAAATTTTCCGCAACACACTCTACTTCTTCGAATATACAGATAATAAAGCAATTACACAAAATTTTGTTTACAATACTTCCTTAACTCCAAATTTTGTTTCACGAATTATCAGATTTGATTGTTAAACAAATTACCCTGTTAGTATCTTCGTCGATAAGCAGCACTACTATCCGCATCTTCTTCCTATTCCTTTTAAATGTACAATTGCTATAACACATAACCAGGTAATCCTACACACAACACAATTTAACCAAAATAGAGAAATGTTCACGATTATGTGTGGCTAAAAGCAGAGCAATCAACGGGAAACACCACCATTTTCAACTCACGGAACTGTTTTTGTATTGGTAGATTGATGATGTGGTCTGATTAAAGGTGCTTTAGTCAAGCATATACCATCCAAATTTGTAGAATGTTCGTCAAATATGTCAGGTCTCTAAACAATTTTCTAGGTTTGTACGTGGCTAGCTTAATTGATTAGTAGTTAGATGACCTTCAATATTAAATACTATCTTCTAATTGTGAACTTATGATATGCTTCCAACTATAAATAAAAGGAAATCAACCTTATTTGAGAAGCGGGCTCACCAAAAAATAAAGCACAAATTGGCCTATGATCACCAATATAAATGTCACCAATAAAGTTGATGGTGCATATATTTAATTTATCATTATCATTAAAGCATCATAATCTTAACAGGCAAAAGCTTTTCTCAATCGGATCCGTCGACTGTGTAATTTCTGTCATTTTATGAAAAGTACAGTAACCGTGTAACGTTTTAAGGAATATGCTTTTACCATATAAATATTCCTCAATTTCAAAATCCAGGATAACGATGACAATCGAAGCTTTTAGCTTTTTACCCTATTACATTATGCAGTACAGTATAAGAGAAAAAGGTGTAGCAAATACGTTATACATCATTCAATATGTATAGTAAATTTTTTAATTTTATGAAAATTATTTTAAAAGTAAAAAAATTAATGATCTGGACAATGCTATTTGGTGCGAAATATTTATGCGCAAAACACTACAATACAGGTATTAACCGTTGATTTAACAAAAATCATATATCAATTTTGCTGGAAATCACAGGATTGTAGTTAATTTAGTTTTGGTAAATTCTACCGTGAATGAATGAGACTTGATGTGGTTACATATACCAATAATTAATTTTATGCAAAAAAATAAATTATACAATACAATAATGAATTTTAAATTTGTACATTCATATAAACAACTTAAATTTTTTTTACGATAATAATATTAATAATAGAATATATTATTTTATCTTATACAAATTATAATTTATAAAAAAAATACATGAAATAAAAATAAAAAATTAATAATTTAAAATTTTATTTGAATAAAATTCTAATAACTTTTTAAATTATATAAAATATAAAAATTGTGTTAAAGGATACTTTAGCCCTTAACTAATAATGGTCAGAAACACCTTTTTTTTTTATAAAGCAAAAGAATCATTGTATTAACTTACTGAACAAAAAGTATCAACAACTATACAACATCTAAAAATACATGACCGAATGATAAAGATCATACTCAACAGTGTACGATCTACATGTCATTAATTCAACATACTAACTAACAAAAAAGAACCTATACTATCCCCTCTTTAGACATACAAGCTGATTTTAATACACCAGTTAAAAAATATACAATCCATATCTAAGTCAAAAATCGTTTTGTTTTAAAAAAATGGAGTTTCTAGATATCCATATACCCTAGCTAACAGCGTGCCAAAAAATACCTTCATTTAGTTTTATATTTACCCAAAATCCAAGAGCTAGCCAAATTACACAATTGAAGTAAATCATAAGGTAGAGATATACTTTCCAGCCAATTCATCACCCTATACCATAGAGATTGAGAAATATTACACAATAAGAATAGATGTTTGCAATCCTCTCTCCTCTCTTTGCATAGACGACTCTAATGGTCATCCTGGAAAGCCTATATCCCTTTTCATCAAGTTATCCATTGTTGGGATTCTGTTCAGTAGTAATTTCCACAAAAGACAATTACTTGGGAAGAAATTTTATCCTTCCAAAGTCATTTAAACACATGATCTCCAACAATCAAATTATTTCCATCATTGGTGGCTATACGAAGAAGTCTATAACCACCTGCAACAAAAAAATGAGAATTACCATTAGATAACCAAGTCCATTCATCATGCTTTTGCTACCCAAAATGCATATTTTGCAGTAATCCCTCTAAAGTCTATAATAATTCCTCCTCCCAAACAAATATCTCCCTAAGCCAACTTCATTCCAACAAGATCTCTCAAATGATGACCCTCCCTCATATCATGAACAAAAATATTCTTTTCATGCGCCAAAGAAAACAGCCTAGGAAAGATATCACGTAGAGCTCGTCCACCTAACCAATTATAAATTCAAAAGAGAGTATGAATCTCATCCCCTATTTTCAACCTTGTATTATTTGAAAACCAACTAGCAAGTATCACATCATCATTATCAATTCCCAGACATACCTTCACCAAATAGAGCATTTTGGTCCTGCATAGGTTTGTTCTGGAATATTTTGGAACTAACTATATCCATTATTTAAAAGGGGACTCCAAGTAGTTGTCATATCATTTAAAAACCTCCACCTCCACTTAGCAAGAAGAATGAGATTAAATTTTGATAAGCATTTGACACCTAGACCTCCTTATTTTTTTGGCATACACAGTCTCTCCCAGCTAACTCAAGCAATACTATGGTTATCTGCACTCCCCTAAAGAAAATTGTGAGTAATCTAGTGAAAATGTTGACAACCTTTTTTAGTTAAAATGTTGACAACCTTTTTTAGGGCTTTGTAAAATTAAAAATAATAAAACGGTAACCTTGTGGGAATCGAGTTTAACATTATCAATCTACCAGTAGTAGACATTTTTTCTTTTCCATATTGCCAATCACTTTTTAAATTGATCCACCACCGGTTTCTAGGGAGCAGAACATCTAGGATTAACCCCAACCAAAATCGCCAAAAATTTGAATAGAGGAGAACTCACATTACAGTTAACAAACAACTCACAACATAATAAAGGATCAACATTTAAACCAAAAAATTGAGTGTTTGTTTGACAATAGTTTTATAAAATTGTTTTTAATATTTTAGTATTTAAAAACTAAAAAACTCATTTGGTTACTATTTTCTTAAAACAGTTTTCGAAAACAGTTCTAATTTTTTACTTTTGAAAAACTAAAAAATATGAAGAACTGTAAGTAATTTTGCTTTTCAATTTTCTAATTTTGTTTTGAAAACTCAAAATACAATGATAAGATGCTTTTTGCTTTTCATTAATGATATTTACATAAATATGAACAAGTTTTTCATTTTCATGTATTCAAAATCGTTTTCAAACAATACCTACCAATCAAGTTCTTTTTCTCTTATTCCAGAAAATAGTTTTAAAAACTATTTATAAAAACTCTTTTCAAAAACTAATAAATAAAACTGAACTAATTAAGCCCTAACTCTTGTGAAAACTAACTTTGAACCCAAAAACTAATTTGAAGTCTCTTAATATTACCTTCAGGTTTCATATTGTTTGAAAATCAACTTCCCCCAAGAAGATTGAATCATATGTGTATTATAGTATTGAATATTTCGCACTGACCTCTATCAAAATCTCTCTATACCTTCCATTCTAAATTGTTGATCTAAACAAATCAACTAAGCCTTTTGCATTCACCAAGAATAAAAAAGGCAATAACGGGTCTACTTGTTTAATACCTTTCCAGATTGAAGTTCAGTTATGAGACTTCTATTAACCAGGATAAATGTATAGGTATTTTGTATTCTAGATGAGATCCATCTCCTCTATTTCTAACCAAAGCCCAATCTGTGAAATATATAATCTAAAAATTGAAAATTGATTGATTCTACGCTTTTTCAAAATCAACCTTAAAAAGAAAGCAGGATTTTTTATGCCTATGAGCCTGGTCAATAACCTCATTAGAGCATCTTCAACGAGAGATGCTTGTAAAGTTCTTTAAAAAATTAATGACTTACTTGAAGCAATTCTCCCATTAGAGAAATTTTACATGTAGTTCAAGTTGCTTAAAAAGTGGATGAGTTGCTTAACCAAATTACTGTTGCTTATAATTAAAAAAATAATATTTTCACCCAATCCTTACAAACTAATAACAATATGCAACTAGAAAAAATTATAAAATTGTGAGTTTCTTAGAGTTGTTTATAATTTATTCCATCAGAGTAAAATTGAGTATGAGTGTCTTAGCAATGACATGGTAGTGTAGGGACCATCAAACACTTCTTTTAATGTCATAAGCAACTCATGGGAGTTGCTCCTATTGGAGAGGCTCTTAGTTACCAAAACACCATCAAGGATTGACCTTTTGTGTAAAAAAGTTGTGTGGAACTCGGAAATAACCCCATAGCACTCTCTTCAATCTATATGCCAGAAATTTTGTGATTATCTTATTCACACTGGAGATTAAAGAAATAGGCTGGTAATGAGAAAAATCATGTGGTCTCCTAACCTTCGGAATCAAAGCTATGAAAGATAATGTCACTGCCTTAGGAAGTATGCCAGTACCATGGAATTCTTGCACCACCTTAGTCAAGTCGTCCCCTACTATCTCCCAACAAGATTTGTAAAGATTCATACCATATCCATATGGGCCTGGGCTCCGTCCACCCTTACAAGACCAAACTGCTTCCTTTACCTCCTCTTTAAAAAATGGTTCCTCCAGCAAGGCTCTGTGTTGTGCTGAAATTGGGAAAATTCCACCTCATCCAAGTTAGGCCTGATCAAGGCTTTTTCTTTAAACAATTCTTGATAATGATTAAACACAATTGTTTCACCTCATTTACATATTCTACCTACCTATGATCCAAGTTCACCGCCAAAATCGTATACTAAACACGCCTCATCCTATAAGAGTTATGAAAATATTTGGAATCACTTTCACAGCTTAGCGAATTCTTGACTTCTGTAAAATTCTACTCTCCAATACCCTTGGTTTGCCCCAATATTTAGTCAAGATCTATTTCCTTACCAATTCTATTTTAACAGATCCATCTAAAAGGTCTTTATCTATACCAACCAATTGTTGCACCTTTTCACTTAGAAACCTATCATCCTTCTGCATCTCAACTTTATGCCACTATTTAATTACCTCCTTGAGCCCTTTCAACTTAGCTTTATAATTATACATGTGCTAGCCGTAGACTCATGCACTAACCAAATTTTTTTTTACCAAGTCCAGAAATGCAGGATATTGTAACCAATAGTAAAAAATTTTAAACGATTTAGCATCCAAATTCTGTAAATTATCTTTCAATAAAATCCAGCAATGATTCAAGAATTCTCTAGATTCAATCCATTGAGAAGATATATGTTAGACATCACAAACACCTTGTGAGATTAGAAATCTATCTAATCTGCTATAAGATAATTGATCCATAGATATCCAAGTAAACTTCTTCTCATATGCCAAAATATCCACCACCTCTATTAGCCTCATGAACTTAAAAAATTCTGCCATTTCTGCTTTCGAATGATATGCAGTTGATCCCCTTACTTCCAACTTACTTCCCACAACATTAAAATCAACCCCTATGTACCATTACGCTTTAGGAAAACCCCTTATAGTCATCAATATCTTCCTACACGTTTCTTTTACCAACTAGGGAACAAGAAACATATACATTTATTATTAAGCACAAGGAATTGATACCTTTTTCATGAAACTCAACCCCTAGAAAGTCTTCTCATTGAACCTTAAATTGGATACTAGTTTTTTTTTCTTCCAAATAATCAATAATCTGCCATTGAGACCATTTGTCGGCTTGACCTTCCATTCACAATCTTCACTATCCTAAAATTCCTTCACTTCCTACTCATGAATTAGGGTACTTTTTATTTCTTGTAAAAAATAAATGTCAATTTTGTTCAAATCTAGTGTCCTCCTTATGCAGTGCCTTTTGAGTATATCTTGAAACCCTCTAACATTTAAAAATTTTCATTCTTAACTTTGACTATTTCTATTGCGTACCAATTCTGATCGATCTCTTTCCTTCATCTGAGCAATTTTCGCAACATGTAATGCATCATCATTCACCCCCACTACCCCCAATTCCTTCACTATCATCCAAACATTGTTCAAAACAACTAGATCCTCCACATGATGGCCCTGCGTTGCTGCACCGTGTGATATATAGTTGGAACCCAAAATTTGTCTTCTAGGGTATGTTGAATGGTGACAACCTCTAAGAGAAGAATCCTAATGCTGCAAGAATTCTCAAATCCCTACCATCTATGTTCCACTTACATGATGCCTTTCAGACCCAAACTCATTACTAGTTAGCCTCATCTTGATCTTCTAGGTTCTCAAACCCCACTTATGACCATTGTTTATGGTCAATTGTCATGGTTGTGATAGACCTAGTCTAGTATGATTGCAGATTGTGAAGTTTCGAGCTCGAGCTAGCTTGCAGTGAAAGGTCTCAGTGATAGCTCATGGTGTCTCTCAGTTATGGTTGTCCTTGTATGTTGGAAGATGAATGTTATGAAATTACCTTGCTAGTTTGGGCCTCTTCCAATTCACCATTTAGGCATATTTCTTTGGGCACTCCTTCTTCTTCATATCTCGTAATGGGCTAAGGCCTACATCAAACTATTCTGCTAAAATGTCCTTAGTACGCATTTTGAACAAATTTGATTCCCTTCTCCTATTTTGTGGTTTCTAAGGTGAATCCAATAGGCAAATTCCATTCACCTCCAATTTTGAAGTTTAAATGGGGATATGATTTATATTTTCATCTTGGTCCCACATGCAAAGTGTCTCCTTCCTCAAAGCACCAAGTCTCTATTCAACCAAAATGGGATCAATATCTTTATGCCAACATCACTTGAATTGCTATCTAATATAACTTTTTCTTCTTTCCTTTTTGACTCACCACTAAAATGTACTGGACTCTCTTTAACTACTTTAATAACATGTAATTGATCATCTATGTTAACCCTCAAAATGTAATTTATAGTGTCTTGAACATTGGTACTTACTGCAAACCTTGAAACATCTAGCATTTCCTTTCTTTTTGTAGCTTCATCAACATATAAGAAATTACCATAAAAGGAACCAAACAATCGAAAAAATTCTTCATTCCGCACATGAGGTAGTATTCCAAAGCACTTTATCCAAACCAATAATTTTTAGTCTCTAATGGAAGGTTCTCATTGAATGATCTCAGAAAACCATGACTTAACCTATTCAATGTTACCATCAATGTACTCTTTTATATCCTTTGCATCATTAGTTTCCAGCAACCCCATATTAATGCCCCATAAGAGTTGCTTTGATTCATAATACCCATTCTTGATGCAATTTGTGCTATATATGTCATATAAGAGTTTCCTTTCTTTTCACTTTCCCAACGTATGCTCTTGCCATTTTTGCCACCACCTTAGCTTCCAATTTGAAGGAGAAATTATATGTTGAAACTTTTGTTATCCTTCCATCAGTTTCCATCTTACTCAGATACACGTCTTTTGGAAACTTAACAACATTTTCATAGGAAGCTTTAGGTACCTTAGCTAGACATTCTTTACTAAATCCTATTCTTGAAGCTTTGATCCCATTTGGATTTCCTTCTTGTGTCTTTTCTGTTGACTTTATTTCTCAGACAAAGTGCTTGATTTTGCAAACCTAGGATATCACAATTTCTTGTCTCCTATAAATATCTTGTCTAGTTGAAGTGTCATTAATCTTGTGTCCTTCACTTTCGCAAAACGAGCAAAGATAAATTGATGCCCTTTCTTATCTTTTTTGCTGGGTATCACTTATAATGACCCAAATATCTACCTAATTCAATTATGAATTTTATGAAAATTTTGCCAAAGATAATTAACATGAATATGAAAATTTCAAAATGCAAGCTACATAAAGAACCATAATCTTCTCAAAATAAAATGTGAACAATAATATTCATTATAGAACTTCCTTACACAAAATGTTCTTAGTACATTATATAACAGTTATCCCCACTACCCCAATTATACCTAAATCAAAGTAGTGGACCTTTGACAAAACAACTTAGATAAAAGCAAACTAATACAAAACATCAATCATCTTCAAGCATAAAGAAAGTCTTTTATTCGAGCTGTATGTTCCAACTTTTCTTCTAAATCATGTCACAAACACATATGAAAAGAGCAAATAGAACAAACACACAGGGAGGGAGATGATTATAAACCATAAATGATAATCTTAATAAAGTATACAAACAATGGGGACCTAAATCCTCCCTAGGACCCAGTTCCTCATAATCTCAACATATATATTAATCTCACTCATCTCAACACTAGACTTGACTTCACTTGACTCTAAGTTATGGATCCATGACCATCTATGATGATTCACCTCAACCATTTGGGAAGCGATTGGTAGCTGTATATTTTACCTTAATTGGTACCATAATTATATCAAGAGATTAGGCTAATTGCCCAGGGCCAACTAGCCATAATAATATTTAGCCAACTGCCAAATTTGGACCATCTTTCCAACACCTTAACTGCCTCTAAATAAGACCTGACCAAAATATACCCTACCAATCATGAGATGCTAAGCATTTGTCGACATTTTAAATAAACAAATATTCCATTCAAATAATATCATGGACCACTCCAGATGTACACCCACCTGATGAAGCATCCCAAGTCCAAAACACCAACAATTGGAATATTCATTTACTTACAACAATTGGAATATTCATTTACTTACAACAATCCAAGATATCCAATCTTACCTTTCATCTCGTAATGACCAAGTTGTAACTTCCCAAACACTGGACTCATGCATATTGACAACACCTCTATCAGGGAACCTAGACTTTTTACTAAGTTCTCCTCACCACATCTCACCATATTCTCAAGGGATATTTACATAGATTATACAACAGTTTATAAGGAATTATCACATTATTAGTCATACTTCAAGTATTATTATTAAGCATTATCTTTCACAACATAACTAAACTTTATAGGGCATTTAGATAAGAATGTATAACAATTTCAAAGGTTCAAGTTAATATTCATCAATATCATCATAGTATTACTACGAGACATCCTTTCGGATGTGGAAGATCGGATTGAACAGTAACGACAGAGGATACTTAGTTTGTCTTTCTAACAGTTCATCATAACCAATAACAACACAAATAGAAATCATGAACAATAACAACCAAAGGACCAAACTAGTGTCTGGAGAATAACAACAACCACAATCAAAAGATTATCTGGAACAAGTGACCAGAAAGTTATTTGGAGGATAAGAAATGACCAGAAAGTTATCTGAACTGATTGACTAGAAGGTTATCCGAAGGGTAACAAAGAATTAAACACATATATCACAATCAAATAGTAAACAACATCAATTAAACACTAACAGTAAACAATATTCATTAAGATATAACTTAATAGAAATTAATAAACATACAATAGCTTATTAAGATTAAAACCTCCAACGACTTATAATCTCCCACTCCGTCCTTACCTTGATAAGAGACTTTCGATTATAAGTGGCAAAGAAACTTCGGGAGCACCTTCATAAATATACCTCATTCTTCCTTGAATCCTTCTTCTTTTCTCTCTAAAATCACCTTCTCTCTCTAACTTTCAGCTCAAATGTGCGTCTACAATTGAACCAAGGCTCTCTATTTATAGTTTTTTGTTGCTCCAAATCTGCAGAGCATTTATTGTTCACTGGGAGAACTTTTCCTGCACCGCTATACTAGAAACTTCTCCACTGTCATTCTAGAAGTCTTACACCACCATGAATTCGCTCAATGAAATTCTTTGGCCAAGAATCTTCAACTTTTTTGAGTTAAACATGCTTTCTAACTTGCTATTATTCTATTTCAACAATTGGTTACATACAAAGTTCATTTCTACATCATTTACAAGTCAGAAAAGTGATTACATAAAGAATCAATTCCTAATACATATTCACTAATCTTGATGGAAAACTTAAGGTGTTACATCACTACTTCTTTCACTTTTTCATAAAATATGAACACTTCTCATGTATCTTTAGCTCTATACTCATCTGGAAAGTGCATGAAATAGAAGATATAAAATCTTTCTTTAACCCACTATTTCTTCCTTGATAAATGTCTACAAGTCCTCCTTCCTTCCTTTGTTCTGGATATTTCTAATGTGTCAACCTACCTCTTCGAACCTCTCTCCACTCCTTACCCTTACTCATCTCTCTCCCTCTTTTCCAGATAAATTGGCACAAAACACCTTTATTTTATCGTAATTTCTGTGTATCGTATCTTTCCACATTTAAGCACTTTCCATTATGCTAACTACATTCCATGTCATGATATCAATAATCTGTTTAATGTCCACGATTTCTTTTAAGTTTGGGCTACGTGAGGTGGGTATGATACCATTATTATTATTGTTATTGTCTACTGTTAATTGACGGCAATTATTAATTACTAATGTAAAGTTAATTTTAAATATCTATAGCTTTTACGAAAAAAAAAAAACTTTGGATACCGTAAAATGTATTTTTGAACTCGTGCATCTGATAATTGCAATTTATTCTTCTAAAAATACATGAATTATGTAATTTTTTGTAACTATTATGTTTTTGAAGAACTTAAAATTAAAATTTAATCTATGAGTTGGTTAAAAAAAATTTCTACATGACATGAGTATTTTGTTGATAGAATTGTGCATACAATTAAGAAATAGTAGATGACCAATCAAAAGTCAAAGAGTACATTGACCTCACTTAAGTGAACCTTCCTAATCGTTTGAGAACGAGCCTGGTTCACATTTATATTTAATTGTGCCAGTGGCTAAATACTTATGTTAGTCATCCATAATAGAAGAAAACGCTTAATCTGTTTGTTTGAGCTTTACCTGACTGCTTGAGTGAAGGCTCTTTAATTTTTATGAATTTACCTTTGTAAATGTTCAAACAAGAGATTATATAACACTTAACTTCTCCCCACCCTTGTGCATTGTTTTTAAATAAGGTTCAGAATAAGAAATAAATTATTAGTTTTTCATTACTTACATTGTAATTAACTTCATGAATACTTGAGAGAGAGATTGAAAAATTAGCTAAGATGGTCTAAGAATGATGCATCCTTATCTAGCTTAGATGTTCATCCATGACATCATTTATGAGAACTAACCCTCTAGTTAGTGCGGTTTCTTGTAGCCAATGACTATTTTATGTAATAATTTTTTTCTTTAATTTCCATGATTATTATTGTTTTTTTCAATTTTTTATTATGTATTTTAGGATTGTCAATCCTATTTTATGAGTATGTTACTTTAACTGTGGATTGGAAACACTCTTTTTTATATGTCTAGAAATAGAATATAATTTATTAGTCACTTTTGAGTCTAATATGTTATTAAAGATTTTTTTCAATTTTATAAATTAAAGAATTGAAAGTAAAGTTGGAGAAATTAAGTTTGTTGTTCTAGGGATAAAAATATTTTTCATGGTAAAATTAATGAATTTATTGGTTAAAGATATATCTTTATGTCACATTAGAAATTGGTAAAGTGATATTCTAGAAACGTTCATGAATTTTCAATTTTATACCAAGTGTTCAATAAAGACCTATAAACTAGAAAATTCATGGAAAATTGGTAAAGTGAAACTTTTGAATTTATTATTCAATTTTTTATAACATTTATAAAGACCTATAAACTAGAAAATTCACTAGATTCATTAAATTATTGCATAATTTCACGCGGAGAAGAATTTATTGTACTTCAATCAATAATAAATTTTTTTTGTTACAATTTTTAATTCATTCACAGCTTCTTTCATATAATATATATAGGACATGAATTTCGACGAGACAGTAAAAAAAATTATTTGAAAATAAAAGAAAGTCGTCATCGATATTTATTAAAGAAAATATTAGCAAAAAACTTTAAAAATAAAAAATGAATTATGAAACCAGATTTTAAGTTCGGAAATCAATCACATATAGGAAATGTATTAGCACTCTACAACATCCGTCATAAATACCATTTTAGGCTCAAAATTTGATAACTCTAAAATTCTTCATGTTACTTTTAATTAAACGTGCAAAATTTGATAACTCTAAAAAATATTTATTTCATCCCTTAAGACATAAAATTATTTATTTTATTAATTTGATTTTATTATTTTAACATGAAGAATTTTATTACTGAGAAACTTGTCATTTATAAAAATGATTATTATATTTTTAATATTTTCAATTAATCTACTTTTCATTTTTTTGGGGTTCGACAGGAGTTACGTGGTTCTTTAAGTGATTTAAATGTTGGATATTTCTATATATATATATATATATATATATTTTTTAATTTTAATATTTTTATATTTATTTTGAAATATTCTTACTGTGACCAAATTAGAGGTACATCCAAAGTGGTCATGATAACTTCTAATGATTTAATGCAACTGTCAAATTAGAAGTACATCAAAGGTGACATTTACAAAATCACGATAGCTTTTATAATGACTAAATCGGAATTGCATTTGAAGTAGTCATAATTAAAGTCGTGTTTTTGTGTTTTTAAATTTTAAAATTTTGATTTTAAAAATGGGTCACGATAATCAAATCGGAAGTGTATCCAAAATGATTGTCATAACCTTTTTATAATCTTGTTATTCTTAAGTTAGAAGTACATCCAAAGTGACTATTAAAAAGAAAGATCATAATGATTCATGGTTGAAAATAGCTAAAGTAGAAATTTTAGGTGGCGTTTGGTTTAAGAAAACATTTTCTGTTTTCATTTTCGGAAAATTGTTTTCATTTTCAAGTTTTCAACATTAGGAAAATATGTTTTTTTTTTCTCTTGATATTTTCTATTTTCAAAAGATAATATTTTTAAATTTAATCATTTTAGCAAAATATTGTAAATTATTTATATATATAGTCTAAAATATATTTATGTATTATTTTTATATAATTACAATATTGTTATTAAATTTTCACAGTATTAACTTTTAAAAATACTGAAAACAACTTTTTTCTATGTTCTGTTTTCAATTATTTTTTGAAAATATTTTTAGAGAAAATGTTTTTTAAATTGTAATCACACGTATTTTCACTATTATTTTCTATTTTTCTGAAAATTAAAATTAAAAATGCTTGAAACAAACATCATCTTAATATATAAAATTGTAACAACTTGTACAATTAAACTTCAAAAGGTGATAAGAAAAATGTCACATATAATTAATGTTTATTTGACAATAGTTTTGGGAAACTGTTTTAAGTATTTTAGTATTTAAAACCTAAAAAACTCATTTGGTTAAGTTTCTGAAAACAATTCTGGTTTTTTTAAAAACTAAAAAATAGAAATAATTATAAGTAATTTTGTTTTTTAGTTTTTTATTTTTGTTTTGAAAACTCAAAATACAATAACAATATGTTTTTTTTGCCTTTAAATTTCAGTAAATATGAACATTTTTTTTTATTTCCACATCTTCAAAATAATTTTTAAATAACACTTGACAAACAATGTTTTTTTCTCTTCTTTCAGAAAACAGTTTTTGAAAACTATTTTTGAAATTTTTAACAAAATCAAACTAAATGAGTCCTTAATCTCCCTTTTTTTCTTAATTATTCTTGCAGCTAAACTATAATCGTATGATTTTAAAATGGAATTTTGAAAATCATTAATTTCATTACAAATGGCATACATGTAGGCAAGTATATACAAATATTATTTCCTGTAGTAATATTCAATTTATTTTGTTATAAGATTTGGATAAATTAATAAAAGGAAAGAAAAAAAAAATCTAAACACCAAATGAAAGAATAAACTTAATTATGCAAATAGAGAAAAACTAATTAGTTTTTTATTTTAAGAATTTATGAACTAACCTTATACACGTGATAAAGATACAAGTCAATGAGTAAAATGAACAATATGCATGACTATATAAATTCACTTAATTCCCCATCATTTCTTTATCTATGAATGGAGAAATACTTCCCTAAACACAAACCCAAATAACTAGGGAAATCTTTCTCCTATGATGATTGCCATAAAATGGTTTGCAAAATAAATTATTAGGCTCATTCTTTTCTTTTTGTTTTTCTACAAAAAAGATATTGGAAGAAGCCCAAATGCCAAAACTCATCCACAAGACGCACATGAGAGAGAAAGAAAGAAAATCAGCTTGCGATTTGGTTCAGGTAATGGATAGGTTGCGAAGTAGTAGTTTTTGACAATTTTGTAAAGGGTGCAGTTGGAAGTTTTGGGCGGCGATGGGTCTCAATTTCATGGTGGTGATGGTGAAATGGCCAATAGTTCCAACTATGCTGCCAGTGATAAAGGGGTTTTAGCTTATTAATGGTAAGGAACAAAGGGATTTCAATGAGAGGAACATCATACCGAAAGTCATTGTTGAGAGATGATTTCCAGCTAGCAACGATTTTCACATAGGTAACAAAATGTTAGTTAAAGGATTGGATTTTGTTGTCTCATTGAAAATTTTGATTTTATTGTTTTATTCATCTTTGGTTTGAACTTTACTCTGAATTAGCTTGCATTAGTGTGTGTATTATCCACAAATTTTGCATATCCATATCTCAGTTTTACAAATCCATTCAAATTGTTTCAAGCAACAAAGCAAAGAAGGATTTGTACCAAATTACATACTTGAATTGCTATCCAGATTGCTCTCTCTGAATTTCCTTTGATCTTGTCTGAATTGCTTTCTGAATCCCTCAATTCTCTTTGATTTGTCCTCTCGGTTGTTTTTTATTTGTTCTCTGGATTCTTTCCTTTTTTTTCTAAAATTGAATTCTATTCCTATAGATATTCCTATAGATAGGTTTCACGTGAACAATAGCTCATAGCTCATAGCTACCCATCAATCAGAGTGAACTGCTCCGGTCAGAGGGATGAGTTTGAATGATGGCCATCAATCAGAGTATCTCATTCAACAGATATATCACAATAGGCCATATCGTCCCCTTTTATGAGAGTGAACTGCTCCGTCAGAGGGACGAGTTTGAATGATGGCACCGGAACAGATTGTCGGAGGTGACGAGAAGAAAAAATATAAATAGAGGGAGGGAATTTTTAACGAATGAAGGAAAAGTAAACGGACACACAACTTCGGTTTTTTTCACATATTTTCCAGAGGACTACATGGCAAAAGATATATGGGAGATATTTGGTAGGTTCGCCAACGTCCAGGAGGTGGTCATTCCGAACAAGCGGAACAGGACGGGACAAAGGTTCAGGTTTGCTCGGTTTAGGGATGTCGACAATGAGAAAATGCTGGTGATTAAATTGGACAATATCTTTATTGGATCGGAAAAGCTGTGGGTAAATCTACCACGTTTCGATTCACGAATGGAGCAGAATTATAGACAGGAATACAGGGAGGGACAATCTAGACCATTATACACATCATATAGGGGTCCGGCAAATGGGGCAATACGGGAGACATAACGGCAAAAAAAAATCATACGCAGCTGCTGTATGTGATCAAGAGGGCGTGAGGACTACAGAAGTCAGAAGAGCAGTAGAAAGGAAGGAGGAAGCGCAACCGAAACTGGTCTATGCGGCACACGCGGAAAATGTGAGTCGGCTCCGGAAGGCGTACGTGGGAGAAGTCTGAAAGAGAGGGACGGCTTTTAAGACGAAGCTTTTCCTACTGACTCATTGTATCTACAATGTGAGCAGCATCCCCATGGGGGCAAACAAGGTTCTGTTGGAAGTAGAAGGGGAGGAGACATTACAGGAGATTATGGTAAGGAAGAAGTTGTGGTTCGACCAATGGTTTACAGGGATTCAGGAGTGGGAACCCGGTTTGGTAGACACAGATAGGAGGGTCAAGGTGAACTGTTATGGGATACCGTTACATGTATGGGAAGAAAATTTTTTCTCTACTCTAATCGCCCCTTTCGAAGAGTTGTTGAGTGTCGAAGAAAATACTCTAAAAGAACAACGCTATGATGTAGCGCAGTTGGTGGTGTCTAGGAAGGACATGAGGAAGCTTGACACGACTGTAAGGGTGAGTATAGACGAGAGGGAGTTCGATATCCGGGTGACGGAGGTGGAGCAGGGGAACGAAATGAAACACAGCAGTGAGAACACTACCTATGGGTCTGAAATGAGTTCCTGTCCGGGGGAGGCGGAGTTTGATCAGTCGGAAGAGGTGCAGAAAAGGCTGACCGAGTTGAGGTTCGAGAGGTTCGAAAACGGAACATGGAAGGACGGGGAGGAGGCACAGCTCCGGGACGGAGTATATGGAGGCATGGATACCGGGGCCGGAGGAGTTCAGGAGGACAACGAAAGCAATCGGCCCATCTCACGAGGACGGACCTCGCCAGAAATGGGGAGGCGTGCATGTCCGGTGGTCGCTGTCACAACGGACTAATCTGACAGGGACGTTCAGGAGAGCCGGACCGGGGAGCTAACAGGGAAAGGGACAACATCCCATCTCTCCCGCACAGGGGAATTGACCGAAGGGGGAAAGAGGCAGGCAACCGGGAAGGATGGCAGGGTCAGAAGTTGTGCAAAAATGGTGAAAGAGAAAGGTGGCTCAGAGAAAGTGGATGTTGAAAGTGCATCGTGGGAGGAAAATGGGGAAGATGAAGAGGTCAAGCGGCTGAGGCGTGGGAAACAAGCGCTGATGGCGTGGAGCACGAGGCCTGACAGCACGTCACATCCAACAGTGCAGCGGGACGCGTGGCAGCATCTGGAGCGTTCAGGTGGGTACGGGCTCGGAGACCGAGACACGTGTCTCGAGATTCACGCGCAGCTGGCACGCGGAGCCTCGGGAGACGCGCCGACCGTTGATGACGGGCGACCGTGCGGAGGCCCAACGCGCGCTCTCTTCTGGGCCGAATCTCAAGCGCGGGAGTCCCGATTGGGTCGTGGCCAGGAACAGCGCGCCGGGAATTTCGGATGCAGTCACCGTTTTTACTACTGGACACCGCAGGAAAGTTTCTGGAATAGAATTTCGTAACGAACAGAAAGAGGCTACCACGGTGAATAATGATTATCGGAAAAATGACTCTATTTCTACACTACCATATGATTACAAGAAATGGGTTTTAGTAGGTGGAGAAGAGGTGTCCGGAGGAGGGGAAGGGCAAAGGAGAATGGTATCAATATGGAAACAACTAAAGAGGAATAGTACGGAGGAGGGGGAAGTAAGGAGGCCAACGCAACCAAATGAGCATGAGTCAGGTGAAGGAATTATGGAGGATGAAGAGGAGAAAATGTGGAGGGCGATGACGGGAATCGGAATATCGGGTCAACAATCAGACATAATATATATTCAGGAACTACGAAACATGGAGATGAGGGACAAACAGGAGCAGGAGAGAAAGGAGACGAGGAGTAATCAGTACAATTAAATGAAGATTCTGTCTTTAAATGTGAGGGGATTCCGGGATCGGATTAAGCGAAGAAGAATAAGGAGACTGCTAAAAAACAATGACATTGATATTTGTCTATTTCAGGAGACAAAATGCAGGGAGTTAAAGGAGTGGGAGGTGCAGGAGGTTTGGGGGTCGACGGGGTGCGAGTGGAAAAGTTTACCGTCTACAGGACTTAGCGGAGGTTGCCTGACAATCTGGAAGAAACAATTGTTCCAAGTCGTCTGGGTTATACAAGGGCAAGGTTTTCTTGGAATTGGCTTCAGAGGAAAGAATTCTCCCGCAATAATTTGCGTGGTTAATGTATATGCTCCATGCACGCTTCAAGGCAAGAGAAAGGTATGGGATGATCTAATGATGACAAAGCGAGGCTTTCCGGAGGTCAAGTGGGCGTTGGGTGGAGATTTTAACGTGGTGTTGGACAGGAGCGAGTTTACAGGGAGATCAGACTATCATTCAGTCATTGAGATGTCTGATTTCAAATTCTTTGTTCATTCTATGGGGCTCTTCGACATCCCAGTTATCAGAAAAAGACCAACGTGGATAAGTCCGAATGGAGAGTCATCTAGTAGGTTGGACCGGTTTCTATTTTCCACGGATCTGATGGAGGAGTGGGGAATCATAGCACAAAGAGTGGGCTCTAGAGAGTTCTCTGATCACAGCTGGATAATCACAGAAGTGAAGTCTCAGAATTGGGGTCCTAAACCGTTTAAGTTCTTTGATCACTGGTTACAGGAGCCAGGATTTAGGGACCTAGTGAAAAACTTCTGGGCGGAACATCATGGGCAAGGTTGGAGGCTGTACCAGCTGGCGTGCAAGCTGCAAGGTTTGAAGAAGAAGATTAAGATGTGGAAACAAGGCGATGGGAGTAAAGATGAGAAGTTCTTGGCTGAGAAAGTTCTGGAATTGGAGACTACGGATATCCACCTAGGCCTAGGAGTCATTGGGAGTGACAGCCAGAGACAAGAAATCTTATCGGAGTATTGGGGGAAGGCAAGGCGTATGGAACAGTCCATTTTTCAAAAATCTCAGGTAAAATGGGCTCGTGAGGGGGATAGGAATACAAGTTACTTTCACAGATGTTTTAAGGAGAGATGTTATGCTAACTCCTTGCTGTCACTTACATCTGATGAGGGGTGGATGAAGGGAGTTCAGGATATTCGGCAATACGTGTTCAACCATTTTTCAAGGCTCTTTAACGAGGATAGACAGCCGAGAACAAACTTGGATGGGGTGTCTTTTAATCAGTTGAATGATCACGAGAGGCAGAGCCTAGAGGAGCCTTTTTCAGCGGAGGAGATAAAGGAGACAGTTTGGGCTTGTGAGGGAGGTAAAAGTCCGGGTTCCGATGGTTTTGGCTTTCATTTCTATCAATCATGTTGGGATATAATAGGGGAAGACGTGGTAAAGGCAGTTCAAGAATTCCATCAGTCAGGCGCTCTCCCAAGAGCAGCGTCATCGTCATTTCTTACGCTTATTCCCAAGGTGGCAAAGCCGGTCAGGTTAGAACAGTATAGACCAATCTCTTTAATTTCAAGTATTCAAAAGATTATATCTAAATTTCTGGCATTGAGAATGAAGAAAGTCATGGGGCACTTAATCTCAAAGTGTCAGTCAGCTTTTTTGCAAGGCAGATCAATCCTGGATGGAGTACTGGTAGCAAATGAAATTGTGGATTGGGCGAAACGGAAAAAGAAACCATGTTTTCTGTTTAAGGTGGATTTCCAGAAGGAGTTCGACTCGGTAAATTGGGATTTTTTGGATTATATGTTGGCGAGGATGGGGTTTGGGTGCACATGGAGAAAGTGGATGTTCAGTATCGTGAGGAATAACCAGGTTTCAATTTTAGTTAATGGAAGCCCGACAGAGGAGTTTAAGCCGGGGAGAGGATTGAAGCAGGGAGATCCACTATCCCCTTGTTTGTTTCTTCTGGTTGCTGAAGGTCTAGCTGGTTTGTTCAGGTCAGCGGTAGGGAAAAAGGTGTTTAAAGAGCTCAATATTGGGGTCGAGGCAAAGTTCTCTATCATGCAATACGCAGATGATGTTTTGATGATGGGGGAAGCTGATCTGAAATCAGTATGGTATTTGAAGGCCATACTCCGGGGGTTTGAGCTGTCATCGGGGCTAAAGGTGAACTTCAGCAAGAGCCAATTTTTTGGCTTAAATGTTGGAGCCTCATTTACAACAGCAGCAAAAAATCTTTTGAATTGTTCAATCTCATCACCGCCATTTAAGTTTTTGGGGGTTCCGGTGGGAGCGAATCCAATGAGGGTACACATGTGGGAACCAATCATTGAACAATTTCAGAGGAAATTGGCATTGTGGAGGGCGAAACAAATGTCGTTCGCAGGAAGGTTAGTGATGATAAACTCAGTACTGTCAAGTCTTCCATTATACCTATTCTCCTTTTACAAGGTGCCTAAGAAAGTCCTAAAAGTCATCACCGGTCTACAACGGTCCTTTCTGTGGGGAGGGACTAGCCAGGAGAACAAAATTGCGTGGGTTAGCTGGAATCAGGTGTGTCGTCCCAAGGAAGAAGGGGGTCTGGGAGTGAAGTGCCTGTGGAACTTTAATCTGAGTCTGTTAGCAAAGTGGAGGTGAAGGTTATTAACAGAGCCAAATGCAATATGGGCGAGCTTGCTGGAGACTAGATATGGATCCACATACAACTCTAATCAAAGGCAGCACAATTTAGCCTCAGCTTCGCAGTGGTGGCGGGATTTATGGGACATTGATGGGCCTAAAGAAGAGAAACCAGACTGGTTTGTGGAAAACGTCAGGAGAAAAGTGGAACGGAAAGGATACGTTGTTTTGGGAACAGAATTGGATTGGTGAGGGCCCTCTCATTTTAAAGTTCCCCAGGCTTTATGGGTTAGCGGCTGATAAAGGTACCAGTATTAACCAGAAAAAGCTACCAGCCGACGGGTGGAGTTGGGTATGGAGGAGGGTGTTATTTGTCTGGGAAGAAGATCAGCTCAGTCAATTACTAACTATGCTACAGCCAGTGGTAATTGCGGTCGACAGTTTGGATAGATGGATCTGGAGGTTTAACAGGGATGGAGGGTTCTCAGTAGCTGAGGCTTATGTAGTACTGAGCTCGCATCAGAACTCAACGACTTTTTCCGAGGTGGAACCGAAACAGTTGAGACGCATGTGGGAAGATAGACTCCCATCAAAGGTGATTGCATTCTCTTGGAGATTATTGATAGATAGGCTACCCACCATTGATAATCTGCTGAAGAGAGGCGTTGAGATTCCAGAAGAAGGGGTTCTATGTGTTCTCTGCAGAAGCAATATGGAAAGCAGGACTCATCTGTTCTTAACGTGTGTCAAAGCTCAATCAGTGTGGAGTAATATAATGAGCTGGCTGGGAATCCACGGACCTATTCCGGGGGATCTGCATCAACTGTTTTTATCATCATCAGCATGGGTGGTTGGAAAGAGAAAAAAGAAGTATAGGTATGTTTTCTGGCTGGCTGCTTGTTGGGGAATCTGGATGACTAGGAACCAGATTGTCTTTGATAGAATCCAGGTGGAGTCAGTAGACATTATGATGACTAGTAAGATCATCTCGTGGAAATGATTGTCATACTCTTTTAAGTTTAATAGGGGGTGCATACTCTCGGACTGGTATGCTAATCCGAGAGAGTGCTTATTAAATATGTCTTAGGCGGTGAAGGGTTAATTACCACGTTCTAATTGGACATCAAGTAGTATGGTGTCTGCATCCTTGTATTTTCAGAAACTCTTGGTTTCTCTTTCAAATAAATCTTTGCTTTTAAAAAAAAAAAGATAGGTTTCACGTTCCTTCACCATGAAGGAAGAAAAGGTATAACATAGTCAAATTTAGCAAGTTCAAGTTGGAGCCGAATTGTAGGTTCAATCAAAGCAGAGCAATTTGATCTGTTTTCTACTTCCCTTTATTTTTTTATTATTATTTATTATTTTCTTTATCTTTTTAAGTTTTTAATTATTATATTTTTTACTTTTATTTTGTATTTATTTTTAATTCTTGTATTTATTCTTTTTATTTCTTTCTTTTTTATTTTAAAAATTAAGTCAAAATCTGAAAAAATTAAGTGTCTACAATAAATATATATATATATATATATATATATATATATATATATATATATATATATATATATATATATTTACACAAATTATTTTATTTTAAAAAGCATATTTTGAATTCTACAACTTTACATAAATATGTAATGCTGTTAATTAATATGTACCAAGCATTATCTTCAATAACCTAATTAAGTCAGATATGTACTTTGTCATTTCAATTTGGCATTACTGCTTAAAAGTCCAGCAACGTCAAACAGGAATGTTTTGTTTTCATTTTTATAACGAGATAAGCCCCCAAAAGTTTGATAAACAGGCTGAAAGGTATGAAAGTTGCCATCGTGAATGCTTATTTTATCTTTTGTTAGAAATGTAATAACTAACTTTATCCTGTATATTTTTAATATTAATGAACAATTTTAAGTTAAATAAAGGGAAAAAGAAAAACAGTCATAAAGATAAGTGAAGAATGAAACAAGATAAGTTTTTTTTTTTTTTATGGATGTGAAAGAAGATAAGTTAGTTTCAACAACAATAATATAATATAAAAAAAAAAAAAGCCTTGAAGTATCGGAGATAAGATGGTTACTCATGCGTCAGTCATTTTGTCTATGAAATTATCTTTGAAGAATGTTTTTAAAATCGAATCAGTAACCAATTGGTTATGACATTGTTTAACGCTTTATTCATTTAATTGTGGTTGAATTAACTTTAATAAAATAATATATTTTCATTTTTAATTTATTATAATAATTAGAATTATAGATTTGATCTAATGGTAAAATCTATATATGGGAAGAAAAGAAAATAAGAGGTTGTGGGATTGAATTCCTTAATTAAAAAATAATTAATACATTAACAACTAATATTTGACCTATAAAAAATTTAACGTAGTAATTATATTAAACAATATCAAATTAAAAATAACATGATACTTATAATATTAAAATTTAAGAATGTCATAAATCATACACACTATCTTCTCTCTCTAAGTCTCTCTCACTTGTCTTTTTCATACTGTTCAACACAAATTTGACTAAATTCAAAAGTTCTAAAGTTAATTATGTATTATTTGTTCATCATTTTGTTTCTAATGGGTACAATCTTTTACAACTGAACCCACCCAAACTTGCTCAGTGCTCACCCCTAGTCATAAGTAATAATATATAAAAAAGATAAGTTTCTTTTAGCATTTTCTCATTTCCTATTTATGTTCCTTCAATTTTTACAATTTTTTACAAAACTCCAAAACATCCCCGCCTTCTTTTACCCTAAGTTTTTTTACAAAACATTACTTAGCTTTATGGCTGCACGTGCACCTCTACCCACCTCTTTGAAAGATTACATTGGTTTCTCCATTTTGCATTTTCACCCTCTTCGAACATATATATTTTTTCACCTCTATTTTTAGGAACTTCCTCTGCCATGTATATTCGAAAAGGGTGAAGGTGCTCTTTCAAAGAGGTGGGTAAGATGCGTGTGCAGCCGTGAAGATAAGTGATGTTTTGTCAAGAAACTTAGGATAAAAAAAAGGTGAGAGTGTTTTAGAGTTCTGTATAAAATTGTAAACATTGAGGGAGTACGAATAGCAAATGAAGAGGTGTTATAAGAAAGGCCAAAAACAAATTCCATATGGATTGTGAAGGTAATTGTTAAATAAAAAAGGATCTTATTAAATGCATCCCCATTTTACTAAGTTAAGGATGCACTTCCCAAGGATCTTCTCTAACTAAGGTTCTCTAAGCCAAGAAGATGAATGATGGAGAGGTTATAGAGGGGAGAGTGATGGTGCCATTTTCTCTTGGGAGAGAATGATGAGTAAAAAATTTTATGCTAGCTTGCCACAAGGGAGAGGACCCTTGATAAAAGTTTACTAGGAAGAGAATCTTCAAGAAAGAGGTTTCTCAAGACACTCAATTTATCAAATGCTCACTAAAGGACCCTTGTTACTAGTAGATGCATACCCCTTGGATTGGTTTTCACCATCTCAATGGAGGTTATTTAATAGGTTTTATACAAAAAGATGAGAATTCATGAGAGAAAATGCCATCATATAATGAAAAAAGATGAATTAAATAACATTTTTGTCATTGAAAAATACTATTTTTTCCTTTAAATATTTGTTTTTAATTTGTTCCATTGATTTTTTTTAGTCCCTATTGTCAAACAACAATTTTAAGTAAGCGAATTTTGCAATCTAATGACTTAACACATCATCCAAGAGTTTGAACTATAAAGGGACAATCCTATATATTTTTCCAAGACAAACTATGTTTTTAATATGACATTTGGTCAAAATAGTTTACAACACCAGAAAATATATAAATAATTGAGAAACACAATGTACGTACAAGGTCAAAATAGTTTACAACACCAGAAAATATATAAATAATTGAGAAACACAATGTACGTACAAAAATTGTGTTGGGCTATAATGTCAAACTCCCTAATAATACAATAAGTTATCTAATTATTAATGACACTACTATGTATCAGTTGTTTCTTGAAAGTAAATATTAAAATCAAACAAAAAATTTTTTAAAGCACAAAATTTTTTTTAAAAAAAAAACTTTAAAGAAAAAAAGCATTATTTTCTTGGACAGAAGTTCATTAAGCCTAAAAGGATTAAGGAAAATTTAATAAAATGATGTCGATTCTAAATTTCCTCAATATTGAAAGAAACTAAATGGGGTTTGAAGATTTTACTCCCCTTTATTTTCCTTTTTTTTTCTCTTAAAGATTGAATAAAATAAGAACTTATATTTTTAAAATCCTTCATCTCAACAGCTCCCTTCCATCTTTTTTCTCGAATGAAGCAGGGTGTAAGTGTCCCAAAGAAAGGAAAAAGAGTCATAAAAGAAAAAAGGGTTTTAGGGGTTTTGCTTCTCTCTCTATCTTATATTATATTATAAAATATATATTTCACAAACTTTTAATAACTAATAATAATATAATTTCATATAAATTAGTTAAATATTTCATTATTAATGAAATTGTATTAACTTTACAACTTTAAAATATTAGTAAAATATTTTGAATCTTTAAAATATCAATATAATTTATACATAATTAGAATCAGACTAAAAGGCTAGCTCTAGGAGGATAAAATTTTTTTTGTAAGTTCTTTTTTAAAACACTTTTTTAAGAGAGAACATAGTTTGATATACAAACACAAATAAAAAAAGTTTTTATGAAAGAACATATTCTGATATACAAATATAGATAAAATGCTTTTATAAAAAAACCTTCTATAAAATTAATCTAAATAAAACAAATTTAGTAAGGAAAACATTGTAATGAAATTAGTAAGAAAGATCAATTTTTATATTGGTTGACTATTATTAACTGAGCTACTTCAGTTCTCTTCTAAACACATCTTGAAAGATTCTACTATTTTCAATTGAAATACAAACAAGTATTCCTACTACCACTTTTCACTTACAATAAGTATTATATATTACTCCTCGTTCTACTCTTAAACTTTCCCAGAGTTTAATTTTTTTTATAAGCCAATTGAAATTATATTAAGTAAAACAAAATGGATAGTACAAGATATGTCACCCTACATAAACTAGATGCACAAAAGTGACAAAGTTTTAAAACTCCTTATCAGAAAGCTGACATTTAGGACCCACCCCATAAAGCAATACTAAATGCATATGCACCTCTCAAACATAGAAAGATGGTGTCATTACCCACTCTAAAAAACTATGAGTAGTTAGCTTTGCTACCCTTGATCATTCCCATGGACTCAACAGAACTACTAAAACAATAGTCTGAACGTTTGTGGATTTTGTCTTGAATACAACAGTATTTTGAGTCTTCCATATATGTCAAATACTTGAAAATCACACAAAAGACCATACTTTTTTAGCTTCTTTGTTTCCACTAGCCAACCCTAGGAATTGAATGTTGTGCATACAGTTGTTAGTACTATGCAGAGCATTAGAGATGCCTCACCATGCACATAGCTTCCCCATGTTTAATATCAAGTATTCTTTATAACCACATCACTTCTAGCTTTCCAAAGCAAGGGAAATAAAGATTTCTAAAAAATAACTCTCTAAAATAGGTTGTATTGACCTTTACTTAACAAAGAAATAATTTCATTGCGTGAAAGACAAACAATTAGGCAGTCATAAATGTCTAAACAAAATATCATGTGTTCACTCAAGTTGAGTGATTAATATTGATCTTTTATGAAGAAAGCTTTTGACATTTCATAAATATTAACACCAATGCAATTTTTTATCACTCTTCAAATCTTCAACACTTTAATGTGACTTGTTCAAAATATGACTATTATGACATACAAACTTGTAAAGTTGCATCTAATGCATCTTATAGCTTCTGATCAAGCATTAAATGTTTTTCATCAACTAGTAACCCTTAATGTGAAATAGCATATTGGTTATATACTTTTGTGGACTAGTTGTATTATGAAGAAGCTTTATTGCAATGGATAGTTAGAAAAGTTGTTTAAATACTCTGATTGAGAATTATTCACACCTTTTTATGTACTTACATATATCTCTTTTTCACTCCACTTGCACTTTACAAATTTACCCATTTCAAATTGTTTTCTCAAGATTAGTGAGAGATTTTCCTAAAAGCAAATAAATGTATTAAAATATAAGCGGTGATAAGTGCAAATTCAAAGATTGTTTCAAGTGCTTTTCAACATGTGATGATATGTTTGTATGTGTTCTGTTTCCGCATTTTCATTTTAGTTATGTCTTTAACGTTTATGTGTATGATTCTTTATGAGTTGCATTTTAAACTTCATGACTTTTACTTTTCATGTGCTACATCTTATTCCTCATGAGTTACATCTTTACTTCATGTTCTTTGTCTTTATTCTTCATAAGATGTATTTTTTCTCTTCATATATTGTGTCTTTGCATCTTGATAAGCTGACAACTTATGTCTTCATTTTCACAGGATGCATATGCATCTTACTTTTTATGAAATGCATCTTTATTTGCTGCTTTTTATCTTCATGAGTTGCGTCTTTGTCTGATACAACCTTATATGGTCTAACTTGATTGTGTCTATGTTTGACTTGTTTATGTTTGAATCTGATTTGACCATCTCTACATGGATCTGATTTCATCGCATTTGGCTCTTGCCAAATTGCATATCTAGTTTACTCATTAAGAGATGTGTCTCTATCTTGCTCTAATACATCTATATCTTTTTGTATAGACGCACTTCTTATTACAAATGTAGTCTTCCTTATATGTTTTATCAGTACAACTTTTGATTTTTATAGATACCATCTTTTAAGATAAATGCTACATAATCAGGTTTAATTTTATATATTATCATTAAAACCACTAGGATATATATGAAATTGATCGGTGATATAAGGCTACTAAATTTAATAAGCGATACTAATTATTCTTTCAAAATTTATCAGATAAATAAAGTGATAGGCCAATATTCGTTTATCTTTTGTTTCAAAATCAAACTAAAATTTCAACATAATTTATTAATTAAAAAAATGTGTTTAGATTTTGTTTTGATTTATAATGAGAACATGAAGAAAGAATTACTCTAATGCCAGCCCGAGTGGGTTTAAAATGTGTTGAGAATAGGACAGTCAATCATGATTATTGTTATATTTACTTTATACTTAATAGCTACGCATTTTTAAGCACGAAAGTGGTGGTAGATCAGTTGGCATAGACGAGTTAGTGTATCATAATGGTCCATGCATTTGGGTTGATGGGCCTTAGTTACGCTACAGGCATTTTCTTTTAACACCCTCCATTTGCTATTTTCACTCCCTCAAAGTTTATATTTTTTACAAATTCCTAATATACCCTTTATCTTTATCTGATTTTAAATTTTTGAATTTATTTTTTTATTGTCTTGTCTTGTTGTGCTTTATCTTGCTACTCTTGTATGTCAAACACCAATTGTCACATTTTGCCTATTGTAAATTCCTAATCATTCTTATAAGTCTTTAGGGTATTCATTGATTTAAGTGCTATTTGAAAAGGAAAACACAATTTTATTTAGGTTTGATTTTCTTTATTTAAATTTTATATTTTAGGATTTATGATTTAGGGTTTGTTTGTTAATTAATTAAATATTTGGTTAGTGGAGTTAATTACACGTAGTATAGTTATTTAATATTTCTTTTAGTATAGTAATTTAATTAATTTTTAGTATACTTAATTTATTATTTTTAATATATTTATTTAATTTATTATTACTTTATTATAATAATTACATATTTAGTATAATAATTTACTTAATGAATTACGTATTTAGTATAGTTATTTAATTAAATATTTGGTTTGTGTAGTGTAGTATAATTATTTAATTTCTTATTTTTTAGTAAAGTAATTTAATTTCTTATTTTTATTATAATTATTTAATTTCTTAATGAATTATGTTTTTAGTATAGTTATTATTTTTTTATCTCTCTGGCCATCATTTGCCAGAGAATTAAAAAAGTTTACAAATTTTTTTATTCTATAGCAAACAGTTGTGGGAGAGTAGAAAAAAAAATTGCAATTTTTTTTCCTCTCTGGCAAACCATTGTTGAAGAATAAAAAAAATTGCAAATGTATAAATTAAAACCAAAATTAATATGATTAGTGAATAATTAATTACTATAATGATATTTACACTGTAAAATTTCAAATACAGTATTCAAACGCAAAATAAAGTCATATTAAAGAAAACAAAAAGAAAATAAAAATATCATAAACAAATATTTCAAACACGTTTATTTGAACTAAGTAAAAAAAGCACAAACAAATGAAAACTTATTTTTGTATTTCTTTTCCCTTTTTTAATTATGGATCTTTAAAACAAGTCAAATTTACTTTTCTTATGAATAGAAAAACAAGTCAATTCTCTTGTTTAAAAAGGAATGTGAAAGTAATGCTGTTAGAACAGACTCAGTTGACTCATTGAGATGTTAAATCAATAGATTAGTAGTCAAATGAATAGGTCCTTGATTAAACCAATTGGTTGAGAAGACATTTGAAGAGTAATTTTAAGAGATTTACTCTAATTTTCATTCTCTTAAAATCTAATGGTTAAAATTAGTTACTCATTATAACCATTAATTTTTTAAAAATCAATGATAAGACAAAGAGTAATTCTCTTGAACTTAGAGAATCCTTTCTCACAAAATATTAAAATTTAAAAATATAATATACTTAATTTGTATAATTTAATTAAATCGGTCTTGTCCCATTTCATAACACTGTAAAAAAAGGAGTTTTTCTCTCTAAATTCCATGATTTCTCTTTGCACTTCTATATGTTTTAAAAATTTCAAAAATAGTCTTAAAAGTAAGAATTTCGTTTTACAAGTCCAGATGGGTTAATTTGGACTTGTAATTGCAAATTTTTTACATGTCCAAAAAGACTCATCCGAATTTGCAATTACATAATGATGGAGGAGATGATGTTGGAAGGAAGAGTTGTCAATGAACATGAACCAACTACCCACCCATTGCATAACTAACTAATATGAACATGTGTTTCCCAAATTGATATTGAAGTGAAAACGCAGATGGCAGAATAGAATAGGAATAGAAGACAAGGCAAACATAATAATCTGTTTGGAAAATGAAGTGAAGCAAGAGGCTGATCCAGGTGGTGATGACATGCGTTCGAAGGCAATCACTAAAGATAAATGTTGCGTCGCTAGAATGGGTGGTTGCGTCGTCGGACTTGGATGAAGTTCGGAGACAAAAGAGGAGCACCGCAAAGAAGAGGTATGCATTCACTCAGAGATGTGTGTCCAAACTCGAAGAAAGCAAGGTGGAACAAGTGAAGAGAGGTGTGGGGAGAGAGAAGGAGTTTTATGTTTTTTTACCAAACGGTATTTTAGAGATTTGATAGAGTTAAAGACGTGTTGGGAGAAAGTATGGAGATGTGCAGGGAGAAACCCTACCCTAATTTTAAGTAACACCTATTCTTTTAAAATTTTTTTCTAAATTCCCATTTTATTTCCGATTTCCTCTCTCTCTCTTCTCTCCCTTAGATCATTTTCTCCACCCTCACTCTCTCTCCTCTCCCCTCACCTCAATTTTTGCCCCATTTTCTCTTTCCTCTCTCCTCATCTTTTGGTTGGTGTATACATGTAGTATAATTATTTAATTCTTATTTTTTTAGTATAGTAATTTAATTTCTTATTTTTTAGTATAGTAATTTAATTAATTTTTAGTGTACTTAATTTATTATTATTAGTATAGTTGTTTAATTTATTATTTTTTATTATAATAAATGTATGTTTATTATATTAATGAATTATGTGTTTAGTATAGTTATTAAATTAAATATTTGGTTAGTATAGTTAATTACATGTAGTATAGTTATTTAATTTCTTATTTTTTTAGTATAGTAATTTAATTGATTTTTAGTGTACTTAATTTATTATTATTAGTATAGTTGTTTAATTTATTATTTTTATTATAATAATATATGTTTATTATATTAATTTACTTAATGAATTACGTGTTTAGTGTAGCTATTTAATTGAATATTTGGTTAGCATAGTTAATTACATGTATATTTAGTTAATTTTCTGCTTTTTTAGTATAATAATTTAATTAATTTTTAGTGTACTTAATTTATTATTTTAATATATTATTTTTTATTATTATAATAATTACATGTTTATTATATTAATTTACTTAATAAATTACCTGTTTATTATAGTTATTTAATTAAATATTTGGTTATTGTATTGTAGTATAATTATTTAATTTCTTATTTTTTTAGTATAATAATTTAACATTTTTTTTTACTCTCTGGCAAACTGTTGTCAGAGTGTAGAAAAAAATTGAAAACTTTTTTACTCTCTCGAAAAACCATTGCTGAAGAATAAAAAAAAATTGCAAAATTATAAATTAAAACAGAAAGTTAATATGATTATTGAAAATTTATTACCTATAATAGTATTTAAATTGAACAATTTTAAATAAAATATTCAAAGACAAAATAAAGTTAATATTAAAGAAAATAAAAACAAAATAAAAATATTATAAACTAATATTTAAACACATTTACTTTAACTGAGAAAAAAACAACACAAACAAATTACACTTATTTTTATACTTATATTCCCTTTTTTAGTTGCAGGTTCCATTCTTAAAAAAACATGTTAGAATATATTTCAATTTATTTTGTAAGTTATAAATTAAAATAATTAAAATTTTAAATAACTTTAAATATAAAATTTAAAACGATATTTTTTTCAAATTTCAAATTTAAAATAATAATTAAAACAATATTTATTTCAATTTTCAATTTTCAAATTTAAAACAATAATTAAAATAATATTTATTTCAAAATTTAAAATAAATTTCACACATAAACAAGGAAATATTAAATATATTATATATTACTAAATTATAAAGATAAAAAATTCATTAACTACTAATTAAGTTTTTTCTTTAAACTTAGATCAACCACACAACTAAACACAACATCACAAAGTTAACAAACAACATATTAAGTTAAAGACTCTTATCTTCTAGTTTCCCTCTAAATGAAATGAGATCTTTCTGTTCTTGGAGGAGGGCCTTCTTCCTGTCTTCCAGACTGCGAATACGGTCCAGGATCTGGTGCATGGCTGCAACCACAACCGTTGGATCGATGGGGGCAGGTGCTCCCAAAAGTTAGCCAGGGTTTCCTGCCGTTGGGTCTTCTCGGTATCAATGTTTTCAATTTCTTGATCCATTTGGTATTTTTTAAGAGTTATAATCGTATTTATTTGACACAATCATGCATTTAGAACTTAATCTTAAAATTAATAATCAAACTAGGACAATTTCACATTAACGATCCACACTAACTTATTTTTGTACTTCCTTTCCTTTTTTTTTAGTTATGTATTCCATTTAAAAAAAATGTGTTAGAACATATCTCAATTTATTTTGCAAATTATAATTTTAAATAAAATTAATTATAAAAATTAAAACAATATTTATTTCAATTTTTTAAGTAATTTTAAAAAATATTTATTTCAAAATTTCAAAATAAATTCCACACTTAAACAAGGAAATATTAAATATATATATATATATATATATTAAAATTCAAGAAAATATTCAATATATTTATATATTAATAAATTATAAAGATGAAAAATCCATTAACTACTAATTAAGTTTTTCTTTAAACTTATATTTTCTAGGAGTCATGATAATATTTATTTGAAACAATTGTGTATTTAAAAATGAATAATCATGTATTTAAAACTGAATCTTAAAATTAATAATCAAACAGAGACAATCTAACACTAATTGAACTCTTCTTAATTTTCCTTTTGAATAAACAATAAAAACATATTCCACTAATTGGGCAACATTTTTTTATTGAACACTAATTTTTAATTGAGTATTAATTTTCCTTTCAAATCGCATAATTTTTAATTGAGCACTAATTTTGTTTTTTTTTTTTACTCTCCAATGATGCATTGTCGGAAAGTAAAAAAATTTCATCGAAAAGTAAAATTATTGAGGATATATTGGTATTTTACCCACTACTAGTTGAGAATTGAAAACTTAGTGTTTGTTTTACAACAATTTTATAAAATTGATTTGAGTATTTTAGTATTTAAAAACTGAAAAACTAGTTGTTTTTTAAAACAGTTTTAGGTTTTTAGTTTTTAAAAACTAAAATAGAGGAACAGTTAAAAATAGTTTTTCTTTTCAATTTTCAATTTTTGTTTTGAAAACTCAATACAATCAGAATATGTTGTTTTTTATTTTTCATTAATGAAATTTAAATAAATATGGACCAGTTTTTCCATTTTTACATGTTCAAAACAATTTTCAAATAATACTTACCAAACAAGTTTTTTTTTAATTTTTTTTTTTAAAATCATTTATAAGAATTTTTTTCAAAAATTAAAAAACAAAATCAAATCAATCAAATTCAAATCCATGAACAATTATGATACGACATAAATGTCACAGATTGAAGAGTGGGCCATTATCTCAAATTATCCAAACTAGTCTGGACCCATTGTTTTGTAGCATAGGCAATTGCTTTTAATATCCCCTATCTTCTATTCACACCCCCTCAGGCTTCACAATTTTTTTCAAAATCCAAAAATACCCTCCTTTTTTCTTGCCCTACTTGGCTAATGAAGCACATCATAGCAGTTGCGCGTGCCACCACCACACCTCTCCAATCACCATTTCGGTCACCTCTCCACTCATCGCTTTGGGCACCTTTTCAGTCCCTGCTTCAAGCACTTCTCCGGTCACCGCTTCGAGCACCTTTCCAGTCACCTCTTCGAGCACGTCTCAACAAGTATGTTCCGAACAACATGATTAGGAAGGCAAATGAGACTCAGCAAGTATGTTCTGGACAACATGATCCGGAAAGCAAATGAGATCCAACAAGTATGTTCCGGACAACATGATCCGGAAGACAAATGGGATTCAGCTAGTATGTTCTAGACCACATGATCCGAAAAAAAAATGAGATTCAGCAAGTATGTTTCAGACAACATGATTGGGAATGTACATAATGTATTCCGAATCAGTTGATCCGGAATGCATTATGTAAATTCCAGATCAACTAATTCGGAAGTAGATCAAATGCTTATTATTATTGTAAGTTCTGGATCAATTGATCTGAAACACTATAACACTAATCCATGTTTGTATGAATAAACACGTAATTCATTAAGTAAATTAATATAATAAACATATATTTATTATAATAAAAAAATAATAAATTAAATAGCGATACTAAAATAATAAATTAAGTACACTAAAAATTAATTAAATTACTATACTAAAATAATAAGAAATTAAATTACTATACTAAAATAAAAAATTAAATATCTATACTACATATATACATTAATTAAGAGGTGAGGAAAGAGATGATAGGATAAAAAATAAGGTAAGGAACGAGAGTGAGATTAAGAAAATGATGTAAAAGAGATATGAAAGAGACAATTCAGAGATAAAATAAAAACTTAGAAAAAAATTTTAAAAAAATAAATGTTAGTTTAAATTAAAGTAAATGTGAATTCATATTCCCTAATAATCTTATGATACTTTTAAGAATCATTAGCCCGAACAGAGGTTATATCGATGAGAAAGGAAAACCAATGATAAGGAAGATAAAGTTCGATTGATTGTGAATTGATGATGGCTATCACGATGATTTGGATTTGAAAATTACAGTTTTCTAATAATAATTAATAATAGCTCATGCTTCTACAGAGGTAAGGCCATGCTTCGTGGCACCTCAAAAGGGAGGATGCACAAAAATTGACTCAGCTTTGTTTTTATGTATGCATGGATGACTTACAAATGACGTTGGAGAGTTAGCGATTTCCATATAACCTGCTTCATTTTCATTATCATGTTTAAAAATATAATTTATTATAAAAAATCTAATTGCTTCCAATTTTTTTAATTTCATATCTTATTTATTAAAAACTTCAATTAGCTTCTTTAATTGTCTAAAAAACACCAATGAATAGGTCATTCCGTCTACTTCATTCATTCAAATGGCGGAAAATTCTTATGTGATAATACTTTTAAATTATAATTAAAATTTGAAATCAAGTGAAAATTAATTTTTAATACCAAATCCACATAGTTTAAATGTAAAATCAGTTCTGATTGTAGTTTTAATTTTTTTTTCCATTGAGGCTTTAATTTGGCGAGTCAATTTAAAAAAAAAAACATTAATGTTGCTGCTTTGATGTTGTTCAATAGTTTAAAAATTAGAACGTATTTATAAAAGAAGCTTGATTTTTTAAAAAAAAAATTTAACAGGAAAAAAACAAATAATTTCAAGCTTCTTTTAATCTAATTATATTCACTAGTGAACACAAGTTCTCATTATATTTATATTTATATTTTGATATATTATAATAAATTTAGGTTCTCATATAAATGAATGTGACATATTTGCAATGAATTTGAGAAAAATTAGAAGAGGAAAGAATTTGAATAAAATTCAAAATGTTGTTTTGTCTGTGCATTTGTATTTTTTATTAAAAATATTAATGATTAAATATATACATATATTAACGGTGAATAAGTCCATTTATTAATATAGTAAAAATTATATTTGTGAGAGCGGGAGAAGATATAAAATGTTTAGAAGGGTAAAATAGTCATAAAATGTGAATACCAAAAAGCCTTATTCTCATTATATAATACTAGCGAAAACACAGGCGTTGTCGCACTTATGTATTCGCATTTCTATTTTAATATGTTCTAACAATTTTAGGATTTTAATTTAATATCTTTTGTAAATTTTTATATTTTGAAATATAAATTATCATGTGTATTCGTATTAATATATTTTGTTAATTTTATATTTTTTGTTTATGAAAACATGATAAAAATATGTCAGCTCATCAATGGATATGTCAAATATGCAATGGATATGAACAAATGGAAAGAGGAGAGAGTTTGAATAGAACTCAAAATATTGTCGCATTTGTGTATTTACATATTTATTAAGAATATTTATCATGAAATGTATACATATATTAATCATATTTAAAGAAGATTGATTTGTCATAAGGTAAAAATTATGAAAATGTGCATATATTAATACGGAGAAATTATATTTACCAAAGTGAGAATCATAAAATGTTTAAAAGGTAAAATAGTCTTACAATATGGACACCAAAATGTCATGTTCTGATTATATATTATATAGTATATAACATAATATCATATATTATAAATTGTGGATATAATTGGACAATTATGTATGTTGAATATCAATATTTTAAAATAATTCTTTTGTTAAAGTTATAAGGTTGTCTAGTTGTAAAGTTTATGTTTGGAAAGTGAGAGGTTATGAGTTCAAGTCTCTCTTATTAAAAAATAATTTATTTTTTAATTATAAAATAGGTGTAAGGGTGGAATAGGTATTTTGAAAAATGAACGCCAAAAGGGGTATTGCCTTTATATATAGTATAGATGATAACATATAATATAAAACATAATATCATAGATTATTGATTATACATGCAAATTATAGATAATAAGACAATTATGTATGTTGTATATAAATATTTTAAAGTAATTTTTTATTAAGATTATAAGGTTTATCTGGGGGTAAACTTTACATTTGACGAGAGAGATGTTGTTGGTTCAAATTCCTCCTATGAGAAATACGTTTATTTTTAATTTTCAACTAGGTACAAGGGTAGAATAAGTATTTTGAAAAGTGGATATCAAAAGGGGAATTCTCTTTATTAATAGTATAGATAATATAAAATATAATATTATTGATTATTGATTATACATATAGATGATAGATAGTAGGACAATTATGTATGTTGGATATAAATGTTTTAAATTTTTTTTCTTAAAGTATAAGGTTGATTGATTTAGTGGCAAAGTTTCCATTTGGCGAGAGAGAAATTGTGGATTTCAATGCCTTCTATCATAAAGTAGTTTATTCTTTAAATTTCAAATAGATATAAGGGTACAATAGATATTTTGAAAAAGGAACATAAAAATTTTTTTTATTAATAATATAGATTAATTTGATTTGGAAACTTGAGTTTTTCTTGATCATTAATAAAAGTTTTTACTTTATTATAGTTATTGATATAATTTAAAATATGAAAGTTTCATATGATCAAATTTTTTACTTACATTATTATAATAACTGTTGATTTGATTTAATCTAATCATTTTAACATTAATTATAATATTTTATAAACATTTAAATAAAATAATTTATATTTGTCAAAAATTAAAATAAAAAATATGTTTTACAATCATAATCATATACATATTTTATTTATATATGTCATATACATATTTTATAAGAGTGTTCCATGACAAAAGTTCAAACGTGGATAGAGGAGGAAGGAAAAATTGTGGGTTTGAATTTTTTCACTAATAAAAACTAAAAGTACACCCATAAAAGAAAAGTTTTTAAAATATATTTATATTAACTTTGTTAAATCGTATATTTAATGGTTTTTAAGTTTAATATATGTTAAGAATTGTTTTTAGCCATTGAAAGCATGGGTAGAACAAAATGATCTTTAATTTTATAAAATTTGTGTCAAATTCCTGGTTTTTTAAATGGACAATAATTAGTGGATTAATTAAAATTAATTTATTTAGAGTAATATTTTTTTATGAAAACTTATATAGATTAAAATGGAATTAATTCTCAATTTTTCAATCAGAATAATTTATTCATATATATTGAATTAAAATGGAATTACTTAACAAATTGTTCGACTTCTGAGACATTCCATACGTCCTAAAGTTTTTAAATTAGAATTTAAACAAGTTGTAATGAATTCGCTATTTGCATATTATATATATATATATATATATATATATATATATATATATATATATATATATATATATATATATATATCACCTTTTACAGCTTTTTAAGGTTTGGATTCAAGGTCTAAATAAAGTAACGACTTTTGACTTTTTTTTAGGTTCCTTAAATTCTAATAATTATTAGGAAGGATGAGAATTAGAAGGGTTATAAAAGAGGAGGTTATAAGGTTAAGGGTTAGGTTTTGAAAATTGAACTTGTTGAATTAGAAACTAGACCAATATATATATTGTTTAATTATATAAAAATATATTAAGCATTAACATTTACTTATATAAAAATATTAATCATTAATATTTACTTATATAAGAATATAATATAAGAGGAAAAAATTTTATTTAGTTACGAGTATACTCTCAATTGGTCCTAAGAATATTTATGGATTGGATTCTATTAAATTTAAGATAAAATAAAATCTAATTTTATTAGCTTTAATTAGATTGAGTTTGTAAAAAAAAAAAACCAATAAAATCTAATATGATTCAATTAATAACAAATTTGACTAGATTAGATTCATGCCTTATAAAGAAAAATTTATATCTAAATTTTTTTAAACATAAGGAATAAAACATTATAAATAAATTTTTTAAATAAACATTCAACATAGATTAGTTTTCAAAATAATAAATAAAACTACATGTAGTTCATAAAAGATAAAAAAAATAAAAAACTAAAACTAAAAAACTAATGTTTTTATATTAAACAAAAGGTAATGTTAGAAATTATTTATAAATTAGTCTAAAATTAAAAATAAAATATATGCCTAACACTAGCACTTACACTCTTAATTATATCTAGGTAAATCTATAAAATAATTTAATAAAAAGTTAAAAACACTTTTGAAAACAACTTAATAAAACATAAAATAACAAAATGAATTAGACTGAAATCATGAGAAAAAAGTTTGTAAGGATTTGATGCTAAGAGTGATTTGAGCACATAAACAAGGTTAATTAAAAACTGTGAATGATATTATACACCTAAAGCCTATCTTTAAAATGATTAAAAATATTATTTTGAAATTATTTTAATTTTTATGATAAAAAGTAAAAACTATTAGTTTTTAAGCACAAAGTTTAAGTACGTGTAAATATATTCATTACAAAAAATAATAAATAAATTTAAATTATTTTCAATATTATTTATTGTAAATTATTTTAATTTATACATTTAAAATAATAATATATACATTTACAATAATATTATTACATTATTTTAATTTAAACATTTATATATTTCAATAATATATTAAACAAAAGGTAATTATTATAAATTATTTACAAATTGGTCTAAAATTAAAAATAAAATATATGCCTAACACTAGCACTTACACTCTTACTTATATCCAGATAAATCAATAAAATAATTTAATAAAAAATTAAAAACACCTTTGAAAACAACTTAATAAAACATAAGATAACAAGATGAGTTAGACTGAAATAATGAGAAAAGAGTTTATAAGGATTTGATGTTAAGAGTGATTTGAGCACAAGAACAAGCTTAATTAAAGACTATCAATGATATTATACACCTAAAGCCTATCTTTAAAATGATTAAAAATTAAAAACTAAACTATTACTTTTTTAAGCACAAAGTTTAAGTACGTGTAAATATATTCATTACAAAAATAAATAAATAAATTTAAATTATTTTCAATATTATTTATTGTACATTATTTTAATTTATACATTTCAAATATTATTACAATAATATATACATTTACAATAATATTATTACATTATTTTAATTTATACATTTATATATTTCAATAATATATTAAACAAAAGGTAATGTTAGAAATTATTTGCAAATTAGTCTAAAATTAAAAATAAAATATATGTCTAACACTAGCACTTACACTCTTACTTATATCCAGATAAATCTATAAAATAATTTAATAAAAAGGTAAAAACACCTTTGAAAACAAGTTAATAAAACATAAAATAACAAAATGAGTTAGACTGAAATAATGAGAAAAGAGTTTGTAAGGATTTGATGCTAAGAGTGACTTGAGCACACGAACAAGGTTAATTAAAAACACCTTTGAAAACAAGTTAATAAAACATAAAATAACAAAATGAGTTAGATTGAAATAATGAGAAAAGAGTTTGTAAGGATTTGATCATAAGAGTGATTTGAGCACACAAACAAGGTTAATTAAAAGCTGTCAATGATATTATACACCGAAAGCTTATCTTTAAAATGATTAAAAATATCATTTTAAAATTATTTTAATTTTTATGATAAAAAGTAAAAACTATTACTTTTTAAGCACAAAGTTTAAGTACGTGTAAACATATTCATTACAAAAAAGAATAAATAAATTTAAATTATTTTCAATATTATTTATTGTACATTATTTTAATTTATACCTTTCTAATATTATTACTCCATTTTTATTATGCAAAAATAATTAAAACTATAACTAGTTATCTGTCTGAATTTTAATTTAATTATATTTGAGATATTATTAAATTTTAAAATTGATAGATTCATTTATGTATTTATATTCATTTAAATTATTAAATACAAATACTAAAAATATATAATTTAACTGAACTAGTGCATCGTATAAAATATATTATATAAGAATGATGAGTATTTAATGTTTTTTTATAAGTCAAAATCTTATTAAAATTGTAACAGACAAGTGCACAATATATGTCTTCATCAAAAGCAACAAGAATTCAATGTAGTAGTATCAAAACGGGTCTGACCAACCACAGGTTCGAGCTGAGTTGAAAAAATTATGGTTTCACGAAACGAGTTGTCTTCTGTGACCCGACCCACTCAATCGCGAATTTGGTGGGTTCGGGCTAGTCCACAACCAACCATGTTTATTTAAAATTTTTAATTTTAGTAACTCACCCTCTTTAAACTTTTATTTTTATATGTTGAAATTGAATTGTTGATGAATGATGACATTGATCCCTTTAGTTTATGTTTGGAATGAATCTTTTAATTAAATTATATACAAAAATGATTTGAATGTTGTTGATTTATATTATTTATAATTTGTATATTGTTTAATATTATCTATATGCTAGGTATTCTTTTTAAATTTTAAACTTATTTATGTGTTTATAATTTTCATATTTGCACCTAATTGCATATTTATAATTTACATTTTTATAAAAAAAATCTCACTTAAAAAACGTAGAAACTATTTTGTTTTCAAATCTGGTGGGTCAACCCACCTAATTCACTAGCCCGTGGTAAGTCGGGTCGGGTTGTATAACTAGCTATCTTTAGGTTTGGTGGGCCGGGCCAGCCCACCTCGTCTAACCCACAACTTGTGGTGGGCTAGCCCACAACTGAACTGACTTTTTTGACACCTCTAGTTCTATGTGTGTGGGTGGAAACGTGTGTGTCTTTGTATGTGTATTATCATATAAAAACATCATTCTTATGTCTCAATGAATGTATGTATATATATATATATATATATATATATATATATATATATAATTATAAATATGAATATATGGATATATCTAGTGAGAAAGTTAAATTTATATGAGAATGAGAGGAACAAATTTCAACTATTGAAATAAAAATTAATGGTTGAGATCAAAGATTCATTCTCTCTCTTTAAGCATTATTACCTTTCACTCTTTTTTCTCTCTCCTTTCTTAATGTCTCATATTTACTCTTCTGACTCTCATATAAATTTGGCTTTCTCACTATATATACTATATATATTATATATATATATATATATATATATATATATATATACACACACCCCAATAGAGACTTTAAGAATAAGTTGAAAAAATTTACTTTCCATCCTTGTCATTTATTTTATTAAAATTCAATGATTATAAGAAATAACTAATGTTAACCATTAGATTTCATAGTAGTTAAAGTGTAAAATAAATCTTTTATAATTACTTTTATAATGAGGAAATCCCTCTCATACATACTATACTTCTTTATATCCCTCATACATACTATACTTCTTTACATGAGACAAGTTATAATACTTAATATGAGACAAGTTATAAAATAATTTTTGAACTTGAGATAAGTATTATACTTTCTAGATTCATGTATATTAATTAAAAAAATTAATTGTCATCGTCTACTTTCATTGATCTCAAAGTAAACTATAAAGTTACTTTAAAATGTCGAGACTTAATATGATAAATATAAACCTTTATAATTATAATTAATGATTGGTGTTTTAGGAATAATAACATTAAATAAAATAAAATTAGTTATTTTTATATAAGTGATTTTAGAATACAATACGACATTTTTGGCTTTTATATGAAAACTGATGAAATATTATTTCTAATCCTTAAAATCATCTTGAAAGAATTGATGGTCCTCTTTCTAAGAAATTTCACAATTTCTATCTATGTAACATATAATTTTTTTTTTCACATATTAGTCTTTTAAATATTGTAAATACTTAAGCTTCTTGAATTAACAAGGATGTAAAATTTGTTTAAAACATTAATAATCAACCATAATAATTCTTTTTGGTATATGTGAATTATGTTTTTTTTATAAACTAAATATTAGTTTTGTTAATAATATTAGGTTTTAGAGTTAATTACGGATGCACCAAAGTTATAAGATTGATTGGTGGTGGTAAAGTGAAGAGAATGAGGAGGAAGAAGTGGTGAATTCAAATCTGTCTACTAACAAAAGATTAACACATTAATAACTACCATTTACCTATAAAAGAATTATAGATACACCCTCTCAAGTTTAGTGAAATTACAAATATATCCCCTTTTTTTTTTACATTACACATAACCTCGTTATTTTTATTATTCATTACATGTGTACCTCCTATACATTTGAAAACCTTAAATTAACACCCTCTGAAACCTTATACTAACATTTCCTCTAGAGTGCAAAAGTAATTTTATAAAAAACAAGAAATGTATGTGTACTTACACTAAACCTCAAGGGATACATCTCTAATTAACTCTAGGTTTTATTAGCCATGAGTATATGTGAATTATGTTAAAATATTTTGTTATATTATAATTACGAAAGGATAATATTATGTTATATAAAGTTACTATTAATTAGTTGTTGAATAAAAAGTTCTCATTGAATAGACTAAATTTATGAAATTTGATAAAAAAAATTGAAAGGAATTTTGCTAAAATCTTAAGATGACCTGGTATTGAATTAAAAAGTTGTTGTGTATAAGGAATTATTGTCAAAATGAGTAACTTTATCAAAAGTTATTGCAACAGCCGGTAATAACCTAATTATGTAAGAATGAATTTTTTATAAAGTTCATAAATTTGTTTATAATTAAATATTTTATTTATAATTAAATTAAAAATTCTTATTACATAAACCAGATATAATTAAAAAACTTAAAATGATTTGATAATTTTATTTTAATATATATATATATATATATATATGTTTAATAAGTAATATTACCTATACAATTATATAGCTACAAATGTTTGATTGAATTAATATCAAAATATTTAACGGTTAAATTAACCTAATTTAATTTATAAAAAATGTTAAATACTTTATTTATATGTATATATATATATATATATATAGATATATATATATAATATTTTAGGGAAAGTAAGAAGTATATGCAAGGAGAGCTTTTGAATTATCTATTCTTTCATTTATTGTCTTTGGCACATAAACACACGACATACAAATTGGCAAAAAAAATTATCGTAAAAATATAAGAAGAATTGATTATAACTGTAAAATTAAAAATAATTATTTATATTAAAACGACTAATTTAAAGATTATATTGTCTCTTTCACCATAACTTACTCGTAACCCCACCCCCACCTTGCCAACTGCTAGCATTATCGTTGTCGTCGCCAACACTATCGCTTTCATTGTTGTCACATCTACTACCCCACCACCATCATCAACTGCGCCATCGTCACTATTGCTCACCGTCATCACAACCACCATTGTCAATGTTGCTGTTATCGTCGCGAATGTCATTGTCATCGCCACCACCATTAGGGGTGTTCACGATTCGGTTTTGGTGGAAGATAAAAATCAAATCAATTAATTTTAATTAGGTTGAGTTGGTTCAATTTTCTAGAATTTTTTCCCCTCATCTGAACCAATGATAATAGATTTGTTTTAATTCGGTTTTAGGAAAAATCGATAAAAAAATTAACTTTTTTTCATTAAAATGTAAAAAATAATTTTATACTTAAACTAGCTAAATCCATTAGTCTACTTCATAATTTTATAAAAAAAATATCAAGTGTTTCATATATACTAAATTAGTCAAATTAAATTATTAAAACAACACAATACAATACAAACAATAGATTGTATAAATTAAAAATATAAAATATAAAATAGGATCAGGTTAGGGTTTTGAAATGCAAAACCCTAAAGAAAATAGGTTTCTAAATTTACTAACTTAAAAAATAACATAAATATATAATAATATAATATATATACTTTTGGTTGGTTCGGGTTGGGTAAGAGTTTTGAAATCAAAAACTATGAAATGAACCAGAGATGTTAGTTTTAGTCGGTTTGGGTCGGGTTCATACCCGATCAAGTGAAAAAATCGAACAAAACTAATTGATTTAGTTCGGTTTACCGAGTTCGTTAGGTTGACCCAATGAACACCACTAACCACCACTACTGTAGTGATGGGGGCAACAATGGTGGCAATGGTAGCATTGATAGTGATGAAAGTGGTGATGACGACGGCAACGATAATGACAATGGTCATGTCAGTGGTGGTGGTGGTTGTGGGGGTGAAAGATGCAAGTAAGTTACGGTGAATGAGATATATAATATCTTTAATTACGTTGATTTAATATAAACTATTATTTTTAATCTTACGGTTATTGTCAATTCTTCTTGTTTTTTACAATAAACTTTTTTATCACTTGAAAGCATGATAATTTAAATAGGTATTTATTACTGGTGAATATGTATTTTTGCACTCGCTTATTAATGGGCACATGTACCTATAATTGTGGCTACCCACTTTTTGCTAAATTAAAATATTGTCCTTATTTAATTTGATATCATGATAATATTTTTGTAAAGTGATCAACTTAAAATACTCTTAGTCAAATTTCATTATATGAGTGTTTTTATGAAAAGTGTATAATTGATAAAAAATTATAAAAATGTCAATAGTAATATAAAAAAATATTATATTTGTATTAAATATTATATATAAATATATATTAGATTAATATGCTTTTGGACTTATTAATCTTTTAGAAAATAATATAATTTTATTTATACATTTTACAACAAATAAAATATTTATTTGATAAAAATTTATGTAAAAATTAAGATTTAATTTTTTTTCAAAAACAATATTCATGAGTATATGCAGCTACATGCAAATTTTAAAAAAATACATTAATATCTTTTAAAAAATAAGTATCCAACTAGTGGTGGGTATGAATTTTTCTAGCAGACCAAGTGGTGGGAAGCTATCGCGGCAAGCCATTACTATTCCTAATCTAACCCACATGCTTGCTTAAGGAGCTACTTTGTAATAATTGAAAAAATAAAATAAAGGTAAAAATAAGTATATTTATAGAAACTAAATTTAACTTATTTATATGCATGTATTTAATATTTAATATGACATTCTTGAGAATATACTTTACAAGACATTTATATATATATATATATATATATATAAATAAATGAAATAAACTTATCTTTTTATAAACGCATAAACTTAGTTTGCATTTTTGAAAGTTAACGTATCATGATTATCAAACTCTCGAGTGAACTCTTTAACTACTCTTACAAGTTTATTTTTCTTCTATAAGTTAACTTATGTATAAAATCTCCTTTTAGTAAACTCGGTAGCTATATGCAAACTTTATAAACTCTCGAGTTTACTACCAAGCTATCGAATCAACAAATTTATTTGTTTTGTATGCGTTTAGAATTAAACATACTTTTATTTAGAGGTAATTACGGATACACCCCCTAATGTTTAGTATAATTACAAATGTATCCTTTGTTTTTTTTTAAATTACACAAACCCCCTTATTTTTTTTGTACTCATTACAATCCCTTCCTCTCCAAACTACACACACCTCCTGTAAGGTCTTGTTTTTAATAATTTATTATAACTGGTTAAATTAAATAAAAAGGAAAACTATTTAAGCGTAATTAATAAATTAATTACAAAATATGTCATTGTATAATGATATATATGATTGGATTTTAGTGAATTAAGTGGTCATATGTATAAGTGGTTGAGGTTAGTTTAGTGAGAAATGAGAAATATTTATATTCTTTTTTAACTGAGGTGTTTGGGATGGTTTTACGAAAATTCATTTGTGAAGGGGTTACAATTAGTAAATCAGAATCACCAAACACAATCTACTTCCTTTTCCTTTTCTTCTACTCTTTCTCCCTCACTTTTCTTTTCTCCTTTTCCCTCTCATTCTCTTTCTCTCATCTCATTCCACACCCAAATCTCTCTCTATGGTGGCCAATTTGGCCTCAGATTCTAGAGAAATTCTTGTTGTTGTTCCTAATTTTGAATGTTGATCAGCATAGGTAAGTATGATGATATTTCTTTGTACCTTTTTTTCCCCTTTTCGCTTCAATTGTTGCCATTGAAGGGAAATCCTCTTTTAAATCACGTTTTCTTAAGTTCCTTTTTGGTTTTGGGAGTTTTACTAGGTTCTAAGTGATTTTTGTAGATGGATTCTCTTTTCTCTTCAAATTCAACTTGAACAGGGAGAAATAGGTAAGGAGGTTTGATCCTTATTTTTAATTTAGGCAAACTTCTCGGGAGCTTTCAATCTTGATTTGAGTGTTACGTGAAATTGATTGTTTTGTAGAATTGATGATTTGAGATGCTTACTCTTTGTAAAGGAAATGGTATATATGAGATGTTGATTTGATGGTTTGTTGGAATTTTGATTTGGATGTTTTGAATAAATGATTATATGTTGAGCTTATGCACGTTTTGGAATTTGTAATTTATTGATAGGATTATTAATGGATTGTGTGGTAGGCTATTGCGAGGGGTGTTGAGCAAATTTTCTACTATACTCCTAGTAAGTGCACTGGTCGTATATAGTATATGATAAATATTGTGTCAATACCACAAAGACTTGGATGATACTATGAAAATTTCAATACTTTTTGCTTCTAATAAATAAAGGAACTATTTTTATACTATCAACTATTAAAACATGTAATAATAAAAGCATGAACGGTAATATATGATTACACTGGTGATAATATTTGGTTGAGTATTGATTTCACTTTACTATCCCTCAAATGCATAAACTCAAAACTTTCACTTACCAATCACTTTCCTATAACTCATAAAGCACCCTTATCCCTGACTCCTCGCAAGTAAGGGTCTTAGACTATGGATTCCTCACATAATCTAAAGTCAAATAACCTACATTACGAAAAGGAGCTCAAGATGTCCAATAATTTTTACTCTCTCTCGAGCAATAAACCCCATTGAAAGCTCCTTTCATTTTACGAATAAAAATCCTCTCTTAAGCTCATTCGATAAGTAAAATCCATGAAGTATTATTAAATAAAGTACAGGGTAAAGAAGAACATTGACAATGAATAGTAAACTTAGATTAAGAGAACAAAATATACAAATGAGTTCAGGTAAAGTTACATCAAACCCCAACCAGTGATGCACCTAGTAACCATGAGGATGGAGGACATGATCAATGGATGAAGGCTATAAAATTGGAAGAAAAGGCGGAAGGAATGACAAAAGAACCGCGACTAGACGTCTTAACTGCCTCTGGTGTGTGTCTTTGTAAACTCACGTTTATTACCTTCAAAATGCAAAGATTTTCCTTTTAGATGTGTCGTGACACAACATCGACGCCCAATAGTGACAAAGTGGCCACGGGACGCCATAACTACTTCAACCCAAAGTTTCCATGGGCAATGGGAAGCCGATTTGTGGCCATTAGGCGCCTATAATAAATTTTGCGGAGTTCACAAGTTGATAGGTGCTTGGCGACTAGAAATGGGCGTTGGGCACTCGAACTTGCTATACCACTAAATTGGTGATTCTTCTAAGACTTCTTTTATCCTTTTAAAAACTTGACTCAAAACAAAGAAAAAAGAAACAGAAAAATAACTGTAAAATATGCATAAATGAAAACCTAAGACTAATTTCCTAATGAAATATAATTTTAAGTAAAATATGATGAAAGCAATGCCTAAAATGAGAAAGAATTAGGATAACTATTCTATTTTACCTATGCAAAAATAAGTAATTTAGGCAGTTATGAGGAGGTAATAAAGTCCTTGATGTGGTACATTGAATAAATTATGTTTATAGGTCTAAGTGATCCTAATTCTAAGGTCTGGTAGGGCGATGATGTAGTGTTAGGCCTGGTTAAGGGGATGATGCATCTTGTGATAGATATGGTTAAGGTGATAATACACAACATGATATACTCATATAACAATTAGATGCCAGAATTGGGTCAAGTATACTAGACATTAGTTGAATATTAGATGAGTATACTAGACTTCAACTGGTTATCAGATGAGTCAAATAGACATTAGATATCAGTGTACATAGGGGAAGTCAAATGTGTCGCTACCTTAGTATTTGAATTTAATGTAGTTAATCTTTTCGAAAAGTGTCTTATTATGTGTGATTCTAAGTACTTATGTTTAGGAGGAATATAAACTTGATTTTTTGTTTGTGATATTATGGAATGAATGTATATGCTAATTTGATTGTTTTTTTTTTATACTTAAAGTATTTTATGTTATTATAAGTTTACCTTTGTAGTGTATGTGTTTTCTTTATAACCATGGTGATTGTACTTTATAAGGGAGCAAATGACAGAATGGAGGCAGAAAGGCAACAAGCTCAACATTTGAGGAGAATCATGCTTGGGAGTTTTTTTTTTTGGCTTTAATGTTATATAGATTCTTATGTAATTATGTAAATGTAGGAAATTATTATGATAACTTGTATTGTACCTTTGAATGAGAAGTTGGATGCATATAATGTATTTTGGACAAGTGAATTCGGGATATTAGTGTTTATGTATGTGCATTGAAAATCTGGAATTTTACATGTCTAAATGGCTAAGAAATTATGTAACTAATGTTTTGGCAGCCTATATACTCTTGCTGAGCGGCAGGTCTTGCCAAGCGCAAAGTTGCTTCTATTAAGAAATTTTATGACTTTGCACTCAACAACATGTCTCGCTTAGCACAAAGTTTTCTCTGCTAGGCATTTTCGTGATTTCTCACTAGGTGACGCTTATCACTGGGCAAAATGTTCAGGTTCCTTGCTGGGTGATGGTTTTGGTTGGGAAAGAGGTTCATGAATTATATCTTTCTTATTTTTATTGAAAATTTTAAAATAATTAGCATATTTGGAAATTAAAAGAACTTTCAGTATAATATTTGGTAGTCATTATATAGAGATTTCTGGGATATTAGACCTCCGTCTATTTTTGCATTATTATATTTTATTTCATATGAACGTGATATGATTTTTTTTCAAGCTTTGTAACAGTGTGACGATAGAGGTAAGAGGGGTGTCAACTGTAATGTTTAAAAAATATAGGGGTGCCGACCATAATGTTTAAAAAATATAGGGGTGCATATGTAATAGCATGCATGTAATCTCATACAAAACTTAGGAGGTACATGTATAATAAATTCATGTATGATATTACACTGTTTTGGAAAGAGAAGGTACAACTGTAATAAGTACGTAAGAGTAAAGGAAGTCTGTGTAATTTAAAAAAAGGAGAGGGTGCATTTGTAATTACTCTAAACCTGAAAGGCGCATTTGTAATTATTTTTTTATTTATTATGTCATTCTTAAATTTTAAAAAAAAAATCACCTCTAAGAACATTAAATCTTCATTTTCTAACAATACCAAACATCAATGAAAATGCTCTACCATTATTATCACATTTGCAATTTATTATCTGATAGTGATACATTGTTAGACTTGATTTTTTAAGTATTGTCGAATTTGTGATTTACCATTTTTAATTTATTATGTTGTTAAAATATTTAATTTTATGTTATTTATAGATATTATTTTTATAAAAAGTAAACACTTACGAGTTTACGAGATCAGTTTATTGAACTCTCACGAGTCAAGTTTATTGAACTCTCATAAGCATGATTATCAAAAGTTAACTCTCTAACTTTTATGAGTTTACTTACCTCTATGAGTTAACTTGTCTGCAAACTTTTTTTTAGTAAACTTTAGTAAATTTGGTGGACTATGCAAACTCTGTAAACTATTAAGTTTACTATTGAGTCATTGAGTTGTTTTGTAAGCATTTAGAGTTCAAGATATTTTTATTTAAAGAAGATCGATATCTAAGAGCATCAAATCTTTGTTTTGCAACAATAGCAAACATCAATGAGAATGTTCTACCATTATTATCACCTTTGCAATTTATTATCTGATATAATGCATTAGTAGACTTAGTTATTTAAGTATTATGTAATTTATGGTTTATTATTTTGATTTATTATATTGTTGAAATCTTTCATTGTATGTTATTTATAGATATGTTCTATTATTTTTATACAAAGTAAACTTTTATGAGTCTATGAGTCAAGTTTATCGAATCCTCAGGAGTATATGTAGACTTTCACGTTCGATAATCTTACTCACAAATCTATATAAACTTTTGAGTTTGAAAACCTTTAACATAAGTAAATACATTATAATATAAATTAGTATGATAACAAACATACCAATAAATTAGTATATTAGGCAAGGACAAATTAATGACGTATGAAAGGGGTTGATTTTTTTTTATTTTTATTTAAATATTTAACTTATAATAAATAATTATAAACTTGAAAAATACAAAAAAAGAGAGTAAAAAAAGCTTTTCTATAAAGTTTTTTCCTAAATAATGTAGAAATTTTTACAAGTTAATTTTGAAAAAATTTTGTACTTTTAAAAAAGTTATATGAAAAAACCTTTAAATGTTAAGTAAAATTAATTTGAAAAAGTATTACATATTTTTAAAAAGTTTATGAAAAACTTTTTTGACTTTTTTTATATTTTTTCTACCTACACCTAGACATTACTTTCATAGGAAGAAGAAGTAATTACATTTCTTCTATGTATAGAATAAACACTAGACCATTAAAAGAAGCAATAAACTCTGTTGGTACACAATTTTTGTCAGCTCAGGCATTCACACGAAGAAATGAGGGCCATCTATGACAAACTCATCTACAAAGGGATGAACGAAATCCAATCACAAATCCAAATTCTGCTATTATACACAATAGATCTAGAGGCCTTAGTTTAAGCTTCACAGATTATAGAAATACTCCACTTATGGATTTAGAACAAAACAGACGGGATAGTACATCCACTATTCCTGATAATGATCATATTGGTATGATGAACATCATAGACAGCGATGATGAAGAAGATGATGATATGACTGAAGAAGAAAGGAATCATCATCAAGCAAATATAAACTTTTTTGACTTTTTTTATATTTTTTCTTAGTGTTTCTAGAAAACTTACCCATACCCTAGGTTTTATTAAACATTTGTTATTAATTATATGTGTAAAGTTATAAATAAAATCTTGTACAATATTATATTTTCTTTACTAATTTATATTATTAAAAAAACATTCTATTTCATGCAGATATAATGATGATGGGGAAGGAAAGGCCCCTGCTTGCCCCTTAGATCCGTCAATTTGTGAATTGTATATACTGTGACTTGTTTAACTAAATAGGCCTTAAAAAGTCTTGGTCTAATTTCTTTTTGGAAAATTTCTAATGTGACTTAGGATTGACGTAGGTTAAGCCGTAAGACTCTTATAAACAGTTTGACCTATTTTTATTCTATTTCTTGGCAAAGGCAATGATTTTCTCGTCCTAGATGGTTTGAGACTTAAAAGTTAAAATAGGAAAGGGTAATTTAAAAAGTGAGGAGTCACACATATAGTTTTTTCACTTGTTTATATTTATGTTTCTTCTTTATTCTTCTCTGATCAAACACTTTTAACCTTTATTATTATTATTTTTTATTAACGTTATCTATTGTGTGTATGAAAGAATTAAAAAAGAAGAGGAAAGTGGTGAGTGAGCATTGAAGGAGAATTAATTAAAAAAGAAAAGTTTGAATAAATTGATATAGCATTGTCTTTTTGTGGTATGAGGTACTTGAATGAATGGTTTCCGGAGTGAAGAAAAGAAGGCAGGGTTTTGGATGAGGAGGGGAAAGGGTGTTGATCTATTTTAAGTTTAGGCTCAAAATTATAGGGCACTGTAGGGTGGGATGGGGCAGTGAAGGTGTGAGAGAAAGGCATAAAGCCATCACTGTTAAAGTGAATAAAAGTGAAGGCTTGTTCACTGGCAATGGGCCACCATGCATCATGTTAAATGAAATGTCAAAGATAGTGCCATCCATTTTCACGGAACCCCTCTCCTAACAAATCTCCCAAAATCCCACACCTGTAATCATTTCAATTTTATTTCATATTTCTTTGTCTTTACTCTTATAAAACTAATTAATGTGAATACGAACTTGCCTTTTCCAAAGTACCCCCTTATTCATCTACCTTTCTTCAAAAAAATATAATTCAAAAACTTTTGAAATTCATCCACATGTATGTCTCCCTCTCTTCTTTCTAAATTTAAATACCAAGTTGAGATGAAAAAAGATCATGATCTATCAATGAATGAAATCAAAAAGACTTTTAACTTTTGGAGTCGACTGTATGGCCGGGCATTTCATGTAAAAGACAAGCCACTTTGACAAATTAAGTTATAACGATTCCATCTCAGAAGTGCTTCAAGCTCATGGACTTTAATTTTTTTCCACTCCTCCATTGGTTTTATTATCATTATTTAATCCATAAGTGAATAAATATAAATTTTAATCCTACGATCCCCTTTTGGCAAGTTCTTCCGAAATTAGGTAAATTATTTTTTTGGGTAATAAATTAGGTAAGTTAATTAAACCCTATATATGTGCCTAATTCACTGCGGCATATATACTAGTTAGTTCGATATTGCCAAATTGTCCTAGATATAACAAAAGCCACTAGGTACGCAATTTAATAATTACGTAGATTAGAACCGCATAGTTAGATCCCACACCATACTTCATTAAAGCATATCATTAAGAGTGGACGTACCTGCATCGGCAACATACACACGAAGCAGCCCTTTGAGGCTTTATTTTAAATATTTAAGAGGTTCCAATTTAACACCATACTTCATTCAATATTTTCCAAACTTGGATTTAACATGTCATTCTTTTAACCTAAGCCTATATTTAAATGTACATTTTGTAGTTCATTTTTTTTAAATAAGCTCAACAATTCTACCTTTTCATATGTCCTAAGCCTTTTTGCTAAGTTAATAGGTTAAGAGATTTTTTTCCCCTGTTAGCGAGTTTAATTTTTAAATAATATTTCAAGCTTTTATAAATATTTAATATAATAATGAAAGTATTATTATATTAATCATGAGAAAATCAAATGAAATCAACTGTTTTTTTTAGGAAAAAAAGACATCTAACTGTTAAAATTAATTAAATGTCATATTAATTTAACAATTTCACTATGAATAAATTTTAAATTTTATCAATTATGTGATATCATTGTAATTATCATGTGTGTGAAGTTTTACATGGTTTGTATATTTGTGGACATGTTTTTTTTATCCGTAGGAAAAGTACATTTTAAAAAAATTTACAATCACTTATAGTAAGTTAGCCCTCTTGATAATTCAATAGTTTTGTTTTACATACTTATATTTTAAATATTATTTTATAGCTGAAAATGAATTGATATGATGAGCATTAATTATGTAAAAATTTGTAAATTCATCTAGTTTACAAAAGCTTTAGATTAATTTATAGTTGGACTGATAAAATTAAATTTAGATGAAAAAAAGTGGAAACTTTGTAAATCTAAAGCTTTTATAAACTATAAATTAAATGCAAAGCTTTTATAAACTAGATGAATTTACAAATTTTTACATTTATCTATATATATATACAAATTGACGTGGTAGATTTAAAATAAAAAACGAATGACATAAAATTTGAGCTTTTCTTTTCTGTTGAAGCAAGTCCTTTAAAAATTCTCAATCAAATTTATTGAATAAATAGAATTAGGACAGAAGAAGTTTTAATGCAGGGTAGGAAACTAAGCAGTAGGTCTAGATTAAAGAATGATGATAATGTCACATGACTATTTTTCCACTAGGTTATGCATCCGTCCAACAAGGCTCCCACAAAAGGGATTGGCACTTCTCTCATTTATCAACTGTAGGAAATACTGTTCCTTAGTGATCCTAACCCTTTGTTTCCTTTTTGCTCTCTTTTACTTTTTTTCCTTTTTTCCGCGTTTCCTTCACTATATACATGCATGAACAAGCGTACATATGAAACCAACAAAAATTGTTGTCTATGTGGAAACACTTAAAATTATTTGATCTTAGAGGTATAGCAATCTGTTATAAAAATTCATATTATTCGAATTGGAATTTTCCCTTGTCCTAATCTGGCACAAGGTACGGGCGTAGGAGGACCATATATTATAATTGATACACCAGGACATTTAGCCGCAATCGTGTTTATTCCTAATTTTCTTTTTTTAATTTTCTAAAAAAGTTCCTATGCTATTGTATTATAGTACGGAGTTCCTATTGACTCCAACAAAACATACCAGCAAAGTGCAATGAACCACAAAGACTTCCAAATTATTTCGGTATCGGTGTCGGAAACTTCTTGATGAAGGTGTCAAGATACTAGCTAGGAATTATTATCTTATAACACTTCTTGATCCTGGAATTTTGTGATACTGTGGTTTTCCTTCTTCCATTAACACTTCTCAACACTATCACCGACTTCCTAGACCCACATTTGTTAAATCCATCATGTTGAGTCTCATTTACGGGCGTAAATACAACGTGCCTGCCCCTGCATCACTTTCCTCTATTTTCTCTTCAAGACCAATATTTTGGTGCCAAATTCAAATAAAATAAAATCAAAACTAGTGGAGCTAATTTCATGATTCAAATTGGACAGACACTTTTGCCTTTCCTATTTTCAGTGTATAATGATTTCATATATATATATATATATATATATATATACACTACATACGTAACAAGATAATTGGCTCAGCCGGTCACTACTGTTGAAATCTTATTATTGCACATCATCATGGCTGCATATTCGCTAGTGTAAACTATGTGAGCCAATTTCGGAGTGATGACGTACACATATAAGATAAGCCTCCTCATCTCATGTTACTGTTCCTAAATTCTCGAAGAAGAAAAAAATGATCAACAAAAGAAAATGGTTTAGCCATGAGTGTGGATTTCACCCTTTTGTTCCGTTTCCAGAAAGTGTAAGCCAAGTTTACATTAGGATTAAAGTATAAATAAAATGGATATGAAATCTTCATCCACACCTATGTCACCGATCAGTGTTTTTCAGTATACAAATAATTGGTTATATTATTTTTTTAATTTAAATTTACTTATTTATTATTAAATAAATTATATATTAAGTTATTAATTATATTTTAATTTAAAAAATATATAAAAAATAATAAATAACAAAATTTAAAAATTAAAATTCTTAATTAAATATATAATTTTAAATTTATTATATAATTATTAAAATGATAACATAACGGATGCTGACCTAATCACACTCCGTAGTTAGTTTATCAAATTAGATTATATCTGTACATGTATTCTTACTCAATCAAAACCCATAATACTAGTGAAAAGATTTCAAAACACCCACGGTTGTTAATATTTTTGCCATGCCTAGTTTAGCCGTTAAAATGCACAGGCGTGAAATGCTTGCGTAAATAATTGTATTTATTTTGTCATAAAAAACAACAAGTGGAAGACGGGAATGTATGGACCCATGGATACATGCCCATGTGTAATGTGTTTTATATCTTATTGTCATAATCTTGAAAAGTTGAAAGCATATGAAATGTCTTTGATTTCGATAAAACAAGAATGCGGCGGCTATGAATTCCCCAAATGTCGCCACAAATTACTCCTAGAACCCACAACTTTATAATCGGCGTTAAATTAAAGACTAGAAAAGAAAGAGAGAAGAAGATCTTTGCAGTCACGTATATTAGATGCCAAATGAATTGAAGGCGTACAAAAATTAACAAGAAGAGGGAGGAACACACATTCGTATATTTTTTTTAATCGTATTCGATCAACGCGGCAGATTATACAATTTCTATAGTAACCTCTACAAGTCAAACCCAAGATCCTTATATTATAATCTCACACCAATTGACATAGTAAAGACACAAAATATAAAGTGATAAACACTTCGAAACCACAACCATCCAGGATCCTTTTGCATTATGATTAAAAGCACAAGTCAAGATAATTTGAGGTAAAAACAATAATAAAAAGGGAACCAGATTAGCTGCTACTTATTCACATGTGTAATTTGAGGGGAAACAAAGCACAATGAAAAGAAGAAGAAAAAATGAAAAATATTTTTTAATTAATTAATTTAATGGTCATAGTTAAGATGAGGATACCAAGATTCTCTCTTTCATGCATTAGAATTATACTGGCATATTGTACCATTAGTTGCATTAAACTTTATGAAATCACAAACATCAATCCTTTTTTCTTCTTATTCTGTTTCCTGGCCCGTGCTTTAATCAGAAGAACAATTAATCCAGGATTCGACCATACCTTGGGTTCTGGCAGTTACAGTGAACTCAGACCCCTTCTCTCCGCGAAAATCCGATGAAGAAGCTGAGTAGTGTACTTTGCCATTGGTGACTCGCTCTGCTATGTCACTGTAGTTGACAGTGCCACTGAGAGCTCCTCCTCCTCCGTGATCGCAATCATTGTTGGTAATGGTGCCCAATCTCTGGGCCCATTCCGTTGAAGAATTAGCATTACTCAAGCTATTGTTGTTGTTTCCACTTGACAATGCTCCCACTCCAATCGACGTTGACGAAACCATGTTCTGATGAAGACAGCCAAGGTCGGTGTTAACATGGTCGTGTCTCAGTCCCAGTTCCTCAAACGCGCCCATTTTGAGATTCGGCGAAATTTCCAAGGAGGGTTGTTGTGTTCTGGAGACAAGAACAGAAGAGTTTCCAAGAGGGTACTTAGTACTAGTGTTTGGGGTGTTATTAAAATTGAGAGGCTGTTTCACAAGGCCGAAATGTTCAGACAGTTGTTGGCAGTTAATGGAAGTTGAATTGGTAGTAGAGTTAGTTAAAGGTAATAGGCTGTTGGAAAAGGAGGGGGGAGGAAATGGGTGAAGACTTCGAAGTTGGAGCTTTTGTGCAAATGGGCGAAGAAGATAAGGAGGTGGTGTTGGAGGGTCCAAAGGGTTAACGTTAACATTAACATTAACGTTGGATCTCAAAATTGGTGTTGCGGCGGCGGAAGCAAAGAGATCCAACCTGGTTCTCGGGAAAGACGAGGACGTAAAGGGTGGTGGTGGGATGCCAGTGAATTCCTGAACCATGGCTCGGAAATTGGTGGTGTCTGTGGTTAGCACAGTGGTAGGTGCACGCCTAGAAGCTCTCGAGCGTTTCTTTGGGTTTCGAACCATGTTGGGGTTGGTGTTGGTGTTGGTGTTGGCCTTGTGGGTTTGAATTTGATCATTGTTGGCGGCTGACACTGAAAGCATTAGTCCTCGGGAACCACTTTCGGGAGGCAAGGTAGGAAAAGCACCACTACTGCCACGTGTTTGACTTGACACAAAAGCTAAGTTATGCCGCGAGGGTGAGGGTGAGGATGATGAACAAGGTATCAAGCTAACAAGATCAGTTTGGTTTGGTTGGGATCTACCTGGTTTGGACCACATCGATATCTCGTCAAGGTTAGGCAGTGATATTGAGCTTTGTGTGATTGGATCCAAGTAGTTTGATAAAGGGTCGAACATGTGGTGATTTTGTGGTGGTGGAATAAGTGGGTGCGGGTTATTAGCAGTGCTAAAGGGAGCAACTTGGCTGGGTGGTGGTGGTGGGTTGTTTAAGAAGGGAGAGAATGAAGATGATTGGGCGCGTGAATCGTACTCTTCATCAGCACCGCTTGAGGATTGCAAACTCCCACTAGTGTTGCCCGAATCCATGAGAGCAGAAAATGGAAAGACGTGAGGGAGACAGATGAAGAGAGATTTTGATTACTTGCACATACAAGTGTACATTTAAGAGGGTGCTATGCTCCAGAATGAGGTATGGGATAGAGAGAGATTTTTCTGGTTATGGAAAGACAAGCTAGTTTTCTTTAGAAAGTGCCTCCTCCCACCCACGTCTTTAAGGCTCTGTGAGACTGTAACTTGAACACAGTGCTTGGATCACTTTTACTTAATCTGTGTTAGTGCAAAAGGGTATGTTACGTAAACAAGGGAATGAACAGCCCACGGCTGATCATGCATTTAATACTTGGTGCAGATAGGTTGTGAGTATAACTTACTTGTTTGGGATTGGGATTGGGATTGAGACTTGAGACTTGAGACTTGGGAGGGTGGGTGAGAGAAGACAAGTCTTTGTTATGTCTCTTGCCTCTTTCTTTGTCCTGGGTTTTGGATTACTTACCACAGGATGAAGTATTAGGGTTTCAAGTGAAAGAGAAAAGGAAGAGAGAGAAGGAAAAAGAAAAGGATAGTTCTCTAGCCTTTTTCTCCTATAAAAAGAGAGGCTGCGTCTGGTAGATAAGTGGTTTCACCAGGAAAATATCGGAGTGGGGTATCGTAGCTATGGGAATGAAGAGAGAGGGTTTGTGATGGCAGGCTCCTACTGGTCAAAGTATTAGAGATTTATGGTTTGGATTTAGAGACTGAAATAGTTATTTATTTTCCAACTGTTCATCTTATATTTTGCAGATTAATGAGGTGCGTAAGCAACCAAATTAGAGTGATGGTTGTTGAATTGCATAAAGGTAAGAGATCAACCATATTCACCTTTCCAAATTGCGTCAACAAACAAATAAAATTAAAATATATACCTGCATATACAATTATTATTCTATAAAATAAATTTATGTCCAGATAATTAAGATTGTTTCGACGGTGAACACAATAAATAAACTCTTCGTATGTATTTTATGTAATGATATTCATTCTTAAAAATTGAAGAAATGTGACTTATTTGTTTCCAATAGCTTTGACCCAGTCAGAAACTGTGATTTATAAAATTATTAATAGGGGGAAATCTTATGTAAATTCTGACAGAATCTTCCACAGCCTTCCTCTGCTAAAAATGTAGAATAGAAACGATGATATTTATCAAGTACACAAAATATTATTTTACATGATTTTTTTATCCTGTTTTGTTTTCCCTCCTTATAAACTCTTAATTCCTATCAGAAAAAATAAATAAATTATGTTAGTTGTTGATACAAGGTATATATTAAAAAGTAAGAGTGAAAGTTCCAATTAATTTTATTTACTAGGTGTTCAAAGAATAGAGGGATGAATCAGTTGAACGACATTCATGTTTGCTCCAACTAACGAAACTTGGAAAGAATCAACAAAAGCATTCCCCTAACTTTTTGGTGTGATTTTGGGAAGGAGAAGCTGTTCAACAATCAAATGACCATCAAATAATCCTCAAAATAATCAGTTTTCATTTTTGCGCTAAAAAAAGTTAATAAAATTGTGTGTGCTCAAAACAATTAACTGTATACTCCTTTATTTAGTGGTAAAAAAAAAAATACTCTTTTATTTATTTTTTATAAAGGAGTAGTTCATAGTAGCACAATTGCCCGTGCGATTTATACGTGTAATATATTTATTAGTGACGTACTGCGTAACTGCGTTTTCCCACCGAACAATAACAAGTCCATTCAGCAAAAACATGTAAAGAAGTGGTAAGGTTTCTAGGTCAGTACACATAATATGTTTACGATAGATTCCCTTCCTACAACAATTTTAATCCCTGTTCATGCAAATTGTTCACCTCTCATCTAAAACTTGGGTTAAAATATCATCTTAACTTTATAATATGGTAGTTTATCCATGTCTTTACAGTGAAAAAATTGTGATGGATAATTTCTGGTCATATACATTGGAGCAGTTTTTATGTACGTAACAGTGTTAATAAGGCCCAATAAGTGCGTCACCGTGTGTGTATAGGTAGTTTTCCTTAACGGGGACAACATGGCCCACTAATCGTCCTTCTTTTATCTAAAATTCAAAATTTAATAGTATTATATTTATTGGAATTAAACTTTGAGGAAGTTGTGTAATTGAAAGCAACAAAACAAACACATATCAATGAGACTATCTTATATTCTATGACTGAGATTAGTCCAATATGAAAGAAGCAAGAACCGTAAGTATATAAAGGAGATGCCATACGGTCATACTACGCTACTTCTATTTTATGTTCTTCTTTATTCTGTTTGCTTTTATTTAATATTTGTGTTAGATACCGTGATTGTGCAGTTTCCTTCCCCAAAAGCATTTTTCAACAACAATGTTGATACACGACACAAACGGAACTGTAGATGGATTTGTTTATTCGATTAACTATAAATATGCAAACGTGGCCCTCCATTAATCTGCCCCATACTGTTGAACTAATTATGTCCGGTTTATGTTGCTTGAACATGTAAAACTACTTTAATTTGTATTACTGGATGTGCTCACCGTCCCCTCCATCTACAAGGATAAGCGATGAATCAAAGAAAGGTTTGGAAATGATATTTGATGGGACCTCTAATCTAATGTACATTATTGTCAAATGGACAGTAATTGGAGTCTTGGACATACCCATTGTTATCTCATCATCATCATCTTCACCGTTCGATTCGCTTCTTCAACATAGATATCATTCATCTCTAGTAATCTAACTCAAACCGTAAAATTAAATAAACTTAGCTTTCTACTACTATTTTTAATTAATACGACAGTTTTATTTTAAAGGTTAAAAATAACCTTTAGTATATTGTTTTGTTCTTGTATAAGTTATCAAACTAAAATTTTAATTTAAACACTTAAAATATACTACTACCATCAAGATCTAAGCTTTACTTAAGAGTGTTTATCGATTTGGGTTAACCAGATGAACCCGGTAAACTGAACTGAACTAATTAATTTGGTTTAATTTTTTCACTTAATTAGATCTATACTTGACTCAAACCGACTAGAACCAGTCATGTCCGATTCCATTCATGGTTTTCACAATAAAACCCTAATCCAACTCGAACCAACCCAAAAATACATATATTATATTTATTTTATATTTTTAAGTAAGTAAAGTTAGTAACCTATTTTGTTTAGGGTTTTGTATTTCAAAATCATGATAAAGCCTATTTTATATTTTTAATTTAGCAAATTTATTTTATACCTTAAATTTATACAATTTTTTGTTTGTATTGTGTTGTTTTAATAGTTTAATTTGATTAATTTAATATAAATAAAACACTTGATATTTTGTTATAAAATTATAAATTTAATAGACTAATTGAATTATTATTTTCTTACGATTTAATGAATTCTTTTTTTAATTTTTTTATCCATTTTTCTTAAAACATTGGTTCGGTTTTGTTTAAATCAGAATTTTTTTTAAAAAAAATGAAACCAATTTAACACAATTAAAATTAATTAATTTAATTTTTATTTTCCCATAAATCAAACCCACCCAAACCGATAACTAAAAAACTAGCTACAAAAGAAATTGCAAAATTTGCGCGTTCTGGCAACTTGATGCCTTCACTTTTTAGTTATTTCCGTTGATTCTTGTTTATGAATCCCACGTGGCTTGTTTCCACTTATAAGTACTGTGTAGCAACGTTGAGTCATATGCTTCAATGATCTATTTAACCAAATTATAAAGCATAAAGTGTATAAGTTATTCTTTAAAAAAATGTGTATAAGTTAAAATCTGGTCTTAGTTTTTTTAAATATTATCACAATCTTTTATAAATGTATTTTTAAATATTTTTTATTCCTATCATTTTAGCAACATTTAAATATTATCTGAACTTTTAGCAATATTTTAATTAATTGTTAAAAAAAAATTGTTACTAAAAATCACATGTATAGTAATCAATGGAAGAGATATTCCACTAAAGGTGATCAATGTCAATTTTTTTAACCAAAATTGGTCATAATACTTGTATGAAATAATATTTTGCATACAAGGTACGATTAAAATAAAATCCCTCTAGCTTCTCGTATAAGCAAAAAATGATTTTGGTTAGCTCATCTAATAAAATGGTCTCCAAAACAATCTTTTGTTTTTAAAGGGACTTTATTTTCATGACTCCTCTTGTTAGAGTGTATTTTTTTCCTTATATTTAAGTTCGGAAATGAGTATTAAAAAGTAAATTAAAATAATATATTTGAACTTTTATTAAATTATATATACTTTTAGTTTTTTATATTAAATGCTCTTTAAATTTAAAAGCATCATACTAATATTTTATGTATTTAAAAACATTACACTCAGCACTCTTAAATCTTATATAAAAAATACCTCTATAAATTATATAAATGAAATAAATGTAATGGTTAAAAATATATTATTGTTATGTAATTATACAAAATCTTAAAAGTATAATTGTAATTTTCTTGATATTAAACTATATTATATTGCACGGGATATTAGAATTAGAATGATTATGGACATAGCATAATAAATGTATTATGTTATATTGTATTATATATATATATATATATATATATATATATATATATATTATTGAGTAGTAACAAAAAATATTTAATTAAAAAATTTAAAATCTACAAATATTAAAATTTTAAATTTTTTTAATAATTTTAAACTAAGTACTAAAAAAACTTCTAAAATATATAAAGAAAATAAGTGATGTTCTAGCAATAATAGTTTGTCGTTTTTAGTAAATTTGTTTACTTTTATTATAAATGCCTTCAATTTATATAAAATTAATATTATTTTTATACTGAAATTTTAATTTAAATCAAAATATATATACGTAATCAATGTGATGGATCATTAATGCCTCTCTTTATATTTCAAATCATTCCTACATAATCTTTATTAGAAACATTGTTATTTAAATAAGGATGTGTGTATTATATACCTTAACAGAAGGGATTCATTTACTTATTTTTTATCTCATCAATTCATTCTTTTAAGATCTAATAATAGAGACTAGTTACTTGTTAAAACCTTAAATTTTAAGAAAATAAATAGTAAGAATAAAGAATAAGTATACTTACTACTCTTAAAATAAATAAATAGATCTTCTTCTTTCTTTCTATATATATATAGTATGCATACATATGGATCGATAAGTGAACGGTTGACATCTTCTGTGACATCTTCTTTTTACATGAGGTTTAATTAGCCATTAAAATATTTAAGTTATTTCTATTAAAAACACTATAAAATTGTATTTAAAAATTAGGGGTAGACGACATGAATTTGATGGTATATTTTACTGAAATCATTCTCGAACATGGAAGGAATTTGAATGGCATATAAAAAATTATTGTATGTCATTTTGTGAAAATTTAATTATAAAATATTGATAGTGTAATAATAAATTTTACGTTATAAATTATTTATAATTTATAAAAAATATTAATTAATTTTAAAAATTGTATTTAAATATGATTCTAATTATTTAGTACTATAAAATATTTATATTGCTAATATATAAAAGTTAAAGTTTTTTATAATGCAGTAACGGAGATTCTATAGAGATTTAATTAGTGGATGAGGGTAAGTTAATAATTGATTAAAGGAGAGACAAATAACATTCCAATTAACCCGATATATTCCCCAAATCAGCATGACTTTTCAGCAACACGTACGCGAATATTTTCCAGCCTCTCCCTTTTCCTCTCTCGTATCGTATTATTTCTCACCATCTGTCAACAATCAATCAAAACAGATGGATACCAAAACAGCTGAAAAAGATATATGCATGCATCCATCATCACATAACCAGACTAATCAAAGGTTAATAAATTTTTAAAATTAACTCCACGCTAACAAAGGAAAAACGCTAATATTTTTATTTTTATTTTCTGAGGTGCCATCAAGCAATACGTAACCTGCTACAGCCAAATTGAACGAATGTAGAAAGGTACGTAGAACAACCATACAATCCCAACATTCACCTACTATTATTGGAAATTAAGCATTATCATATTTTGTGGGGAGGATAGTTATTCAATTTTCCCACTTTAGTTTCTTCCTTTGTTTTTATTCAATTTTATTTTCGCTTTGTTTCCGAGAGGGAAACTTTGTCACAAGTGATGCACACAACACATTTAGCGATCAAGCCAAATTTTCTTATTAATGATGCTTTTACCTAACCTTACAACGAAAACAATTTTAAATTTATAAGATGCTTCAAACACGTGATTAGACAGCACTAACTATATCTTTTTCTTATTATTTTAGTATCCTTTTACGGTTTAATTTATAGAAATACATTAGTTCATTTAAATTAACTCTAATAATGAAAAATACTGTTGTAATAATTTATATGTCAGTTAATCTCAGTTGCAACTTCATTATATATGTTCCCAGAGACTACCCAAATGATCAATATTAAACATAAAAAGAAAATCATGGTGGTCAAGTAAAGCGTGTCTCATCTCAAAAAAAAAGAAAAGTAAAGTGTGTCAACTTACAAATCCACAGTTTTAATTATCTTTAAGACAAAATTAATTATAGTCGTAGGAGGTAGAGTTTTAAGGAATATATAATATAAATTAAGAATTATGCTTGCTATACGAAATGCCAATATTAAGAAAATCAACAAGTATATTTCTGAGGAAATTAAATGAATCCTGTGATTAAATTAAGAAAACTTTGCATTGCATGTATTGATTAATTATTCGTTGTAGAAAGAATTAGTGTCCGTCTTACAATGAATCACATGTTTAGTAAAAACAATAGTCGAGAGGGTTTCTGAAGTATTGAATTTTCTGTGATTCCTCTAACTGGAAGTCCTTTTGCCCTGAGGGCATTTAAAAGTATTGGTATATTCCTTTTGGTAAAGTCGTAAAATTCGAATGCACGTACAAGAAAAAAGAAGAGTACAAGTGAGACCCTCTCCCTCTGGCTTGTGCCGGGGATGATGGAATTGGAAGAGATACCTTAATGATGATGCACGAGAGGTAACAGCTATTTTCTTGATTTGATCTTGATCTATAGATTTGATATGAATATTAGATAAACATAAAAATTTTCAACTTGGGAATGCGATTGAAAATTTGAAGTAGTTGATACCAGTCGCCATTTTGACAAGTCCAATGCCACCTAACAATTTTCTTTATATATTTTTTTCTCCTTCCCCTTAACCTTATTAGCCCTTTCTTTTGGGTTACGTCAAACTATTCCTACTTGATTTGATTCAAAAGTTTTCTGTATTAAGGAGGTCTCAGGAATTTTGGAAATTTAGGGTTGGATAATTAATTGTAATTGACAGAAAATAAAAGAAAATTTAAGTGGTGGAAACTCAGAGCAAAAAGGTTGGAAGGTAGGACTGCGTCAAAGACACATTACAAATCTACATAGTGGGTGTGGTGGGGTCATCCGTGGTCCAACCATTTGGTATGATCGTGCTAGTTTTAATTTGTAGCACTACAAAATGTATTATTATTTTCCTTTTTTGTAAGTAAAATGTTATTTTATACAAAAAAAAAAAATAGATGCACTATTAATCTGTTTATATTAATTACTAGTATGATATGATGCACTATTATAAGTTGCTGATTATGTTTTTGGTACGTGTAACAATTATTATATATATGTTTATATTACTAGTATGATGATGCATTATTAATATACACTATTATTCAAAATATTTAATTGGATCAATATATAAAATTATAATATTAATGTACATCTTATTCAAAGAAAACTAAATACTTAATATAAATTTTAATTATACATATATTAATAGTATGAAACATTATATTAAAAGACAATCTAATTAATAAAAAATAAAATATTTTTGTATTTATTATACTGCTAATAAGATAATTCCTGAGATATCATTAAACAAATAAATATTTTAAATTTATTTTAGTCCTTACAATTTCTAGAAGATATAGAGACTAAAATTAATTAAAAAGTGTATATGTAAAGATTTAATATGAATAATTTTAAGTATAAAACTAAAACATAAAACTATGCATATTTATAGACCAAATGAATATTTTTTTTAACAAAGATAAAATGAATAATTAATTCATATATTAATAATTAATATTTCTTCAACTACGTACATGATTTTTTTATTCTATAAATATGACATTTAATTTCTAGCTACGAAACAAAGTCAGAGAATTTGGCATTTGACTTTTGTCCAACATTTTGAGTTAAACAATCCACAGTTGTTCATTGTATTTAACAAATCTACATTTTTGTTCATTATTTTGGGTTGAACAATCTACACTTGATTCAAGATTTTGACGAGTAAGCAAATATTGTAAATAATTCACCAAACAAAATGTCAATGAGGTCCTTTTTGATTGATTTGAATAGAATGATACCAAAGAAAATAAAAAAAATATATAAATAAATGTTCACTTTTTCCTCACTTTTTAAGATAACAAAAAAACATGTAAAAGAAAGTCTATTTTTTTTAATATGAAAAGAAAGTTACTCAATTATGTATTTATATATATGTGTATATGCACAATGTGGGTATAATATCTTTTGACACTGCACAACCTGTCATTCAAAATATTCTAGATTGTTTTGTTATGAGATGTTAAGTGTATTTAGCTAACTGCAAAAGACACTATGACAAATAATGAGAATCTCAATTTAAAATAATAATGACAAATAAATGCAAGTCAAAAAATAAAAAAAAGTTCTCCAATCCTCATTATTTACCCTTTATTTATAGACATAGAAATGAGTTTTAAATATTTCTTGAACTTCCATAATTAAGGACTGATTAATTTCTAGTTATCCTTAATTAATTGATATTAGTCTAATATTTCTTAAATGTATGTTTATATTTAAATTGGCTAAGTTAAACTTGGTTGAGTTCTTACAAAGATGTATCTGTTGAGATCTTATTGAGATCCTGCTAATATTAATCTTTCTTTAGTGTATGTTTTATTTAAATTGATTAAGTTAAATCTAGCTTAACTCTTGCCAAGTTGTATGTTGATGATTTCACAAGTGTGTCACTCATAGTAATCGATAAATATATATGGTTTGTATCCTATGAAGCTTCTAAGATATTTTATAATTTCAATTATCCTAAATAAAACTTGTAAAACAATAATTTACAACAATTCATAGATTTTCTGATTTGAATATTGCAAAATAAATAGAAAAGATTTAAAATATAACATTGCAAGAATAAAATTTAAATAGAAATCATTAAGAACAAATATTTTTTTTATAAGTCAAAAAGTTTTATTAAAAAACAGACTAAAGCACAATATATGTCCTCATTAAAACAAAACATTAAGTACAAGAGGCCCAAAAATAGACCATAATACAAAGAATTATTACTAGAGATCAGCATCAAAATTGGAAACAACTTTACGTGTGTAATACCACTCCCTTAAGTGCACTACAAGAAATAAGTATATTTGTAGTCTTTTTTGCAGCAACAATTAAATTGTTGGCAAAGATAGACCTTTCGCAACAATATTTGGATGTTGTTAGGATAAGAAATTTTTTTGTTAACAAGTCAAAATTCAAGGGGAAAACTATACTTTCCTCACAGTGACATTTGTCGTTGTGAAAAGTGTTTTTCTATGGTAGTATGTTTGTTGTTATTAGCAAAAGTATTACTTTACACCAACAACGTTTATAGTCGTTGTGAAAACTATTTTTTTTATACTAACATATCTACTTTGTTGGTAAAAGTATTACTTAATGTCAACAACATTCTTAATCACTCCAAAAAAATTCTTTTTTTGTCAATATTATTTAAAAATTAATAATGTTAAGTACATATTACTAATATTGTCATTTTCTCTCTCCAATCCTTCTCTACATAGTAAATAATGAATTCTTCCTTGACCTTAATAATCATCTTATTAGGTGCATGTATACCTTGTCATATTCTCATTGTATTTCATGTAAAATATTAATGTAGGAGTGATTTCATAATAATATAAATAAATAAAAAATTTATTCTCTTTTATATTGTTAATTTTTTTAAGTTCAGTTTCAAAATTAGAATAGCACAAAGTTTAACGATTATTTGATGATAGAAGCGTTAAAATTTGTTGTATAATGGCAATGTGATATGTGGAGTGTGAAACAGTAAAAATTTTTGTTATGAGATGTTTCCCTTGTATAGGCAGTTATTGAAAAAAATAACTTCCAAACTTTAAAATTTTCATTTTGAGAGATCAATATAAATTTACAAGTAAACTAAATTAATTAATTTTTTAAATTAAATTTTTAACGGTTAGCTACCGAATTTAAAAAGTAAAAAAAAAACAAAAATAATAAAATAAGATTTTAATATTATATTAAACAAAATCTTTTAGCTCTAGTTTTGAAGACATTCGATGATTTGTATATGTTAAGAATTTTAAATTTTGTAGTATTACATACTAAAATAAAAATTTTTAAAATAATTATATTTTATTGTTAAATATTCGGATTTGGTTTTTAAATTATATTTTTTATCTTTGATTTTGAATATAAATTTGAATTTTTAAGATTAGATAAAAATTTAAAACTAAAAACTCTTCTCCCAATTTGAATTTTATAAATATTTGACATGTAATAAATATAATAATCTAAAAAAAATTAAAACAAGTATTTTCTTTTATTTATACTTGATTTTATGATTAGGTTTGAAGAATAAAAAAAATTAAAAATAAATATAAAATGTCTTATCCATTCTTCTTGTGTAACTTCTCCGGTTTCTTTTTTTCAATAAAATGAAATTTAAAAAATTAATTAATAAAATTTAATTTTTATGATATCTACAATCGCGAAATAGATAATTTATTTATTGAAATAGATGTTATTATTAAATTTTAAAATTATACAAGAGAAAAGAATTTTTACAGCGACAGTTATCCTAACAAGAAATTTGTCACTACAGGTTGTTGCAATAACTACCATTCCAAAACGTTTTGCAACAATGTTTGATATCGCTGCTACTAATTATGTTTTAGCAACAAGGATTTTTCCTGTCATTTGACATACTTATATTGGCATAAGTAACTTTTAGTAACCACCAAAGTTGTTGCTATATTTTATTTGTTTTAAAAATTATTATTGTTACAAAACATATTCTTTATCATCAACCAAAGTTGTTGCAATATAACAACTTTTTTTAACAATTAATATTGTTATCTTAATATATTTTTCTCAACAACTAAAGTCATTGCAATAAAGTGTCTTTTCTAAGCAACATTCATTAATTAACTATCTACAATAATTTTTATTTTTTATAACAAAAATTTCCACCAAAAGGTATAATTTTTAACAATTTACAAATTTAAATTTGTAAATAAATATTAAATTTAATTTTAATAATAATAAGATATTATTTTAAAATTTATATATTAATGCAAATAATTTAATTAGCTTAACTAGTTTAGATCATCTTACATGAAAATTTTTGTTTAGTTATATATTTTTTTAATCGCAAATGATAGTATTAATAAACTAAATATATCAACAAAATATAAACTCAACATACGTAAACATGATTAAATATAATAAATATTACTTCACATAATTAAACCGAGAAAGTTATTATGTATTATACACAGAGACATACTTAACACATAACTAAAAAATACTACAACACCATTAGATCTTCCTTTTCTTCTTTAGAAAAAAAAAGTTCTTTTCTCTTTACTTTAAATATCCTTGGTATAGTAGTTAAATCACCAACAGTTGACCTGCAATTTTTAACATGCAAAGTTTTAGTTTAACATTTTTTCTTATGGAATTAATAAATAAAAGAGAAAGAAGTTAAATTAATTAATCAGTATAATGTTCTTAAACATAAAATATTGACGTTCTTAAACGTAAAGGAAAAATCATGTGTAACTTACGTATAATATGCTCAAGTTTATCATCAAGTAAAGAGACATTTTTCTTTGTAATTGAAAAGTGTCCACCCTATACAAATACTTAAAGCACCCCAAATTAATTAAAATTCAATATAGTAAACAAACTTTTATGATGAAAAAATACTAATTTGTAAAAATTTTACTACACTTAATTATTTTTTATACTTACTGAATATGCATGCATTCTAAAAAATATAGATGTCATCCTTTCCTCAATTTGCTTGTCAATTCTTTGATCAAGTGATTTTTTACCTTCTTCAAAACGTGCTACCATTTCCTCCCTCTGGTTATGCTCTTCTTGAAGTTGAGCCTCAACCTCTTTTAATTTCATTGTCATAGTCTAATGCTTTTCACGTTCATCTACTAATTGTTTATGTAAATATGTATCATATCTTCTCTTGTTTGGTTGAATGCCAGCACAAAGACCACGACAATCGTTCTCCAACAATTGATTGAAAAACTTCATTAACAATCTGGTCCTTATTGGTCTCGACATTTATGTCTCCCAACTTCTCCAAAGTGGCTTCTTAAACCCTCATCTATCAACCATAACAATAAAATCATAATTATAATTTAAATTAAAGAATAATAAATTATAATTATAATTTATAATTCACATAAAAATCATACATATACTTCCTTGGATGCTTCATCTATCCATGGTCCATTTCTTTGTATGAGTTATTTGCCACAAATCTTGAAATGACAACTCATAATTAAAACAAATAAACTATGCAATTAATAATTTACAATAAATATATTTGTAACTATAGTTTTAACTTATATTTATTCTTAATATATGAAATTTAATTTATTAAAACAATAATAAAATTACCTTTTCAAAACTAAAAGCCTGAAATGATTTTCTTTCACATGTATGATTAATAACTTGCTTTCATTTATTTAATTTCTCTTACTAATTTTTTGAAATGACAAGAATAAAATATAATTATAACCTTTACATTTATAGTTAATAAACAATTTAAGTGTATTTAAAGTTTACTATATATATGCATAATCCAAACATACCTAAAATTAAGACTTGAAAAATAATTTACTAAATATTCCTTATCTTCACCACTCAAGTTTTGAGGTTTGTCCTCTAAAGCTATTTCATTTGTTTCAAACTGTTTGAAATGTTGGTGAAGTTTACATCTATGATTCCGATAAAGTATTTTTGCCGTGTCAAGAATAACCTCCTTAGCATGTTCTATATTAGAGCCTTCAATGTTAAAAGTGTCCTATACACGAGAATTAAAATTGAAAGTTAATTTAAAAATATGATATTAGTAAAGAAAATAAAAGAAAAATTAAAACTATGAAAAGAAATATAATTTACCAAAACTTTGGTTACTATTCTTTCTTTTCTAACATTAGGAACACATTTTCACTTCTCTACATTAAAAGGAGTATCCTTTTGAACTATAATCGAGATTTCAGTAATAAAACCTTGAGCTTATAATAACATATGTTGTATAAGTGTGAAACATTTAGCAATATGGAATACAGTAGTAGAATTAATTAATACGAGTAATTCGAAGAATTAAATTCTAAAGAAGTCAGCTCTCTATTTTCTACAACTTAAAGCAATAATCACTAATAGTCTTTAGGATGGATGTAACTATAAAACTATAATATAATCTTAATTGTTCTGGTGGTTATCAATTACTTTTTGTCATGTATAAAAATCTTAACGCAAATTATGTGTAATTATGAGTTTATTTAGTGTTTAGATTAAGTAAACAACTAGCTATGACCACCACCAAGAGAAAGTTAGAAATGAGAAGCAAGGCCAGTAAGTATAATCAAGAATTAAGTATAGAGACACTCTTCAGTAACGTTTGAAGATCCAGTTTGTTATGTTTCAATTATTAGCATTGATTAACTAACTCAAAAGCTATATTTTGCTATTATTTTCTTAATAAAATAATGATTCCAAAAGCCTACAATAACTAACGGTACTGATTTCAATACTAAATTGTTATATGATAGAAAATCTAACTTTGGGATACTTTACCATATTACGAGCATGATTTGCATTATGCACTAGGAAAATCACGTCAACAATGGTTCATAATATACAAAAACTACCAACGTGTTTGGATTTACTTCAATTTAACTCATACTTAAGTATAGTTTTCACGTCCAACCAATTATCACATATTTTATGCATTTAATCTCGCTGAATCAAACCACTGCTATATTTTATACATTTAGTGACATTTATTAAAAGTGTTACTACAAATAAATTTTATACATTATAGTAACATTTTCTAAAATAAATGTCACTGTAGATGATATTACTATAATATCGTGATATGTTTTAAATAAATGTCACTATAAAAGAAATTAATTTATTTTATAGTATTATTTTTTAAAAATGTTACTAAAGATTACTATTTTTTTAAAAAATACATTCTTATTAAATTTTTCATTGATCATATTATTTTTTTCTCAAAAAGTACTTTTTGTTATCATTTATTTTATATAAATTTAATTTTAACTTTTTTATTTTTATAATTTTAACTTATTCACACTTTAATAAATAATTAAATTTTTATTATATTTTAAAACCAATAAATTTATTAGTTAAATACTTAAATTAAAACTTGCTGAATAAAAATTAATGGAAAATAACTTTATTAAATTTTTTTATTTTTTTATTCACCATAAAGAAAAGTTATGACCTCACTAAGTAAGTTTCTTTTCTGCAACTTCTTTCTCTTTGTGACCTCTCCAAGTAAGTTTTGTTCTCTACCATTTCTTTTTCTAAGTTTTGCTTTATTGTCTCTAAGTTTGTTTATTCGCAAAAAAAAAGTTATGAACCTCTGCGATTTTGTTCTCTGCCATTTTGCGTAATCTGCCTCCCTTTTGGTTCTGCACCTTTCTTGTTTTCGATTTTGCTCAGTATCTTTGTTCTCTGTGTTTCGTTCTCTCTTGGTGTGGGTCTCTTCAATTCAAGTCTCCAACTGTTTCCAATTCTATTTTTTCAAACTCTTAGGGTTAGTTACTTATTTAATTTCATACCAATTCTTTCTTCAATCTCGCAACACTGTCGATCTTAGATTTGTTATTTTCCATTTTCGCACTTCTTTTTCTTCCACTGATCGCTAGATACTTGATTTTCATTTCCATTATTGCGACGATGCAATTGAATTTTTAAGTGCAGAGTTATAAGTAGAGGAGGAGATGGCGAGTCGGATGAAGGAGATGAGAAGAAGGAGCTTGTGATTCAAGGTCTTCTCAGGCTTCAACATAATCACAGATGCATTAGTTGTAATAGTTTGGTAAAATGTTCATCATAGGCATGATTTTGAATTGCAGTTGTAGTTTCGTCTCTTTTTTTATATTACGAGAAATTATGGACAAATGTGACATCAATTATGGTCATGTTGTTGTTATAGAGGCTAAAAAATTCTTCAAGTTGCAGCCAAAATTACAGAACTAGACTTATTTTTAAAACCTCCCCACTTGTATGATTTTTCATTCCTATTTCTTGTCATTTTTTATAAAAGATTGTTCCAAGGCTCAAGCAAGAAAACTTTATTTATATAAAGTTAAGTACAACTGTGATGTCAAAACATAGAATTAAGATACCTTATATGCTATGGATTTAATAAATTCCTTAGCTTCTCTAAGCTTAAAAGATTTATCTCCAACTTGTGACATGACTTCTTCAATATTTTTCGGAAGCTCTTGAATCTTCATATCTTGCATGTCATTCTTCACCTTCAAACTTTATAAATAATGTTCTGAGAATAAAGAATATAATTACTAGTGGTATAAACTACGCAAATACTTTTTCTTCTTGACTCAAATGATAATTTTTCTCCCTTAAATTATCGATAATGCTTCTTGAAAATCCAAGAAAATTTATTTAATAACTAATAATTTTCTTTATATTGAAGTTGCGCCTACTTTAACTGTGTTTTACATATTAAAATACATTTTCAAAAAAATTTAATTTTGATCTATTGTCTATCTAAGTAAAAAAAAAAAAGGTGTCACCTTATTGGAAGTATAAGATTCTAGTATATGAACTCATCTTCTATCATATTGTAATAAGTGGTTCATTAATCAATAACAGAAAACAGATTCAGAGTCTCTAGAATTCTATTGTATATTAGTAGTTTTCTTTTATGGTTTGTTTACTTATCTAGATCCAGCATTCTTTTGCATCTCCCATTCTCACTTTAAAAACTGGAAGGTATGTTTTTATAGAGATTTGATCTGGGACAAGCATTTTACATCTCCTTGTTTAAATATGTTATTAGTATGCTAACATAGTGGGATATCTTCCTTGTATCATGTTAACATACTGGAATTGATATATGTTAAAAATTCATATGAGATATCTTTTAATGCAGGCCTCGACCCTGAAAGAAGAATTTAACATTGATTTGCATGTCATCAGAATACTTAGTTCAAAGTCAATGCTTCTTAGTGACATGTAAGTTGAATCAGTCTAGCTGAAATGTCACTTTGAATGCTTGTTAGGCTTTCTTGGTATGAGCTTATATGTAAGAGAATGGACTTCATTTTACACTTTATTTTTCTAAGCAGAGCTAACAAATCTAGCTAATTCAAACACCACCTTACAGATTCATAGTAAAATGTACGGTGACTTACATTATTTCCTTAGGACTCCAAAGTATAGCATAGTGATGAAAATCTTGGGTAGGATCAAACCAAAGGTGGAACTTCATTTCTCTGCCAATAATTGTACCATCCTTACTCATATAAACATTAGTCTGTAAACTAGTGAACAGTAAAGCATTGAAAGTGAATTTACACTATTCGTACATGAGGTTCTATCAAGCCATAATGTTAATGCATTTTGGTCTATGCTTTGGTGTTGAGGCCCCAAAGATTTCTAAATCCTATGTAGAAGTTAATAGGTCTGAATTTGGAACTAGGCCAGTAACCAGGTGAAAGGGGTCGGTAGGCATTACTTGAGGAAGCCATTAAGAATAAAATAGAAAAAAGAGGTATCAGAGACATGAAGAAAAATGAGAGTAATCTAAATTGCAAGGAGGAAGCAAAATGTTGCTGCTATTAAAAATGCAATGTATGAGGGTGAAAGGGAGAGGACTGTTCAGAGAAAGGTGCATATGAAATAAGAGTATGGCAGTACAGTTTGATAAATATAAGAAAATTGGTGTGGTAGGAGAGCATTAGAAAAGCTTTTGGCAATACAGAGAGAGGTCTTCAATTATTGTATTACATTCAATTAGACTTTGCAAGGCTACTTAAATTATGTCATTCTCTTTTTCCCAATGCAACTACTTTCCTTCTTACTATGAATGCCAAATAACCTTTTAGTGTGGTAGGAGAGCATTAGAAAAGATGATGGCATGCAAAAGAGGGTAGATAAGGTGCCTTAAATGTTGTTTTTGCATGGCTCTCTAAATAGATAATTGATACGCACTAATTCACACATCAAAAGTTTGATCATACATATAATGCACTGTTAAAATAGTAAAATAATATAATCTTGAAAGAAACATTGTGCAAAAATTAATTAAAAATCAAACAGAGGAGTTCCATACAAAGGTACATCATAATCCAAAACAATTACAAGAAAAATAAAAAATAGTAAAAAGGCCTCATAGACAAGGTCCCTTATGACTAATCTCTAACCAATCTTGCTCCTCATCCTTGAGTTTGCTCCTAAGCGAAGGGTTAAACCCAAGAGACTAACAAGATAAAACCTAAAACTAAAAAGAAAGAAATCTTAATTTTCCCCCTTAGAAATCTTAATTTTTGCTTTATATATAATTTCAATGCAATTGTACTCCTCTTCAGGTCCATGGACCTTTAATATGGAATAAGCATGACCATACTAAAATAAGCATGTCCATGATTATTTTTCAAAAGCACATAAATTTGCTCTTTTGGCTCATTTTTCACATCATTTAAATACAAAAACCTTAACATATAGTAAAGCACAAAATTAGATAATTCTAACATTAAAATATAACAAAAGACATAAAACTCAACCTAATATATCCTAAGAAAATAACTAATTAGGGTTTATTATAAAGATCTGCACAAGACCAAACTTAAACATCAACCAATTCTTTAAGCAATTTGAACAAGTTGTCAAGGAAAAGTGATATAATGAGTCAAAACAAGATTATGAGATGCGTTAGAAGTTTCCAAGAATGATAATATAGAGTTCACCTTTATTGACAACCTTCTCAAGTGTACACATCCCATAAGTTCAATGTGTTCCAATGAGAGTGGAATTTAATAGTTGCCACAAATATCTCTGAAAGAAACGAAACAGAAACTTAGTGTGGCTATGTCATAACAATAGTGGATGAGAAAGAAGAGTAGAGAGTTAATTATGAATCCCATATTAAGGGTGGATAATGGACAATTACTTGTACTTGTATGAAATTTGAACGATGGAAAATGTTGGGTTATCATTCATTGAGAATATTATTTCACAAGGATGTTAAGCTTCTTTCAAATATAAATATATATATATATATATATATATATATATATTGAGGCGGTGGACAAAACAAGCAAGATTTGATATGTTCAATGATAATAATGGAAATCAAATTGTTCCTAATCCTAGGTGTGAAAGTTCATGAAAAGAAGCAATTATGTTTCATGTTTTTAAGATGACGGAAGACGCATTTGACTATACAGAAACATGTGCTTTAGTCTATTAAGGGGTGTTATATCTTAGCAAGAAGTGGCTGAAATTCGATTGAACCAACAATCAGATGATACTCATGATACCACATGTGAGGTTACAAAGTATATTGAAAAGATGGTACAAAGATGAATAAAAAATAAGCGTTTAAAAAGTTGAGTTGATTATCTAAATCAGAAAAGAAGAAAAGTGAAACCATTACAAGCCTTATAAGGTTTCTTTTTTAATGAAGTTTAATGTTATTTTTTGTTCTTTTAGTTTGATAGTCATGTAGTGTGCTAATTTAAGATATACTGCATATTAGTCAAGTTTTTATGGAAGCACCAAGTTAAGCCCCTCAATTAGCATATGCTCATTTACCACCTTTTGCATCTAATTTAAGTGAAATATCATTAAGAGAATCAACTTCAAATCCTCTTAGAGCATGTGATGCCTTTTGTATCTCTACCAAATCAAATGAGTTTTACCATGATGATTATGGTATGTGCATTGACTTTAAAGTACAAGAATTGTATAATTATATTTCATTATTTCATGATGAGCTTATTTTCACTTCTTTTCATTTAGGCTCAAGATGATTATAATTTTCATCACTTAAAGCATTAGACCTCAATCATCAATCTTAGATGTCATTACCCAACCATGAAGAAGCATTATAAAAAATTAACACAACTCATGGTTGAGAATATGTGTTATACTTTTATGTTTTTTGTATGATGCAGGTGTAGTTTTATTAAATACCTTTTTTGGGAATAAGTTTTGCTTACATAGTGGATATATTTTGTAATTTATCATCCCACAATTTATGTAGTATATTATAATACTTTATATTATTTGATTAGTTACACAACATCAGTCTCTATTTCATTAATTTGATCAATTTAAAGTAGTAATGATACTTTTTTTATTACAATTTGACACTTTGAATCTCATTATTGCAATTTAGTACAATAAATATAAATAAGAGCTTTTATTACAATTTTTAGTAGCACTCTTTAAAAATGCTCTCACTATCAATTCTAATACATGATAATTTAATACATACGAATCTCTATCATCAATTAAACAGTTCCAATAGCAACAAATAGTATGACTGATGATAGCAGATAACAAACAATACCAACAGCAAATAACAGATTGCAAACAGTTTCCAACATACATATAGAAAAGATGAGTTCAGTCAAGTGGATGAGAAAGGTAATGACTTCGGAAAATATATAGAAAAGTAATTGATGCAAAGCTTTTGGGCAACGTATATGAAGAACATATGCTTCTAGTTTTGAAGATCGACTGCTTTTATGCTTCAAATAGGTGTAAGCTTATGTAATTAAAGGGCATGGAAATGAGCTTCTACAAGTATTTCCTCAAATGATTTTAGAAATATAAAAAACTTTTACTGAGAATCCATACATAAAATAATTGTTGCGTTTGGAGGAGCACAACAAAGAAAGCGCTGGAGCCAAGACAAATCGTTGTTGGGCCTTTTTGTCGTAGTGGACTCACTTAAACTAGTAAAATTGTGTGAGCCTATATATTAATACAAATAAGGTTTTCTATTTATTACCTACTGGTTTTTTATTTCCTATTTACCGATGGAAAATATACAATTATATTGTTGGAGAAGAAAAAAATAAAAAAAAATTATTACTCATAAATATTATTAGAGTAACAGAAATTAAATGTTATTATTTTTAATTTAATTATAACAAAAAATTAAATTACTTATAAATATTTTCAGTCTCAAATTAATTATAACAGAAATAAAAATAATAATAAGAGTAATTAACTTCAGTAACGAGGAACGAGTAATTAGCATCATATAAATTTTATATTTTATTCATTTTATATTTTATTATATAAAATTTTAATAAATGTTAAAAAATTATATTATAAATAAATTATATTATTAAAATATAAAATTTTATAAATATTGTATATAAATTTCTAGTTAAATAATAAAATATAAAATTTATAAATATAAAAGTTTATTAGGAGAAGGTTTTCTGTAATAAATTTTTATATTTTATTTATTTTATATGTTAAAATATAAAATTTTAATGACATTTTTTAATAAAATTTTAAAAAATTATGTTATAAATAAATTATTTTATTAAAATATAAAATTTTATAAAGATAATGTAAATAGTTAAATAAATTTTTTAATTAATTTTTTTCTTTATTCAAAAACTTACAAAATAAGTTATTTTATTTTGAAATATAAGTGAGTGAGATTAATTTATTAGAGTAGGTGTTATGAGAGATAAGGTTAATTTATTATGGTAGGTGTTAGGATAGATTATTAGGTTAAAGGGTATTTTTGAGTTTTTTAAAAAATTATAAGATTGATAGGTGTTAAATGAAAAAGAGGTAAGTGTGAAATAAAAATATATTTCATCTAAATAAAAATTACTATCAAGATGCATATTATAATAAAAATATATATGGAAATAAAGAATGTAACTATTGTTTCTGGGCTTTCATCTAACATCTTTATCCAAAATTTCATGACAATGGTTATAGTTCCCTCCATTATTTCCATGGGTGATATCCATACTATTTTGATACTTTAAAAAATAGGCCTTTCTTTTGTTTTCTAATTTCTCAAAGTCAAATTATAGAGGATATTCTAAAAAAATTGGCTTTTCAGGTTTAGAATATCCCCATCAATATCATACCTATTAGACAATAAACACTTTTAGTTTTGGTTCAATAAATAAATAAATAAATATAAATATATAAATAAATAAATAAATATATATATATATATATATATATATGAAAGGAAGATTTTAAATTGATTGAAAGCATTCAGGATCATTTCGACATTACGTAGTTTTTTTTTGTATATATATATATATATATATATATATATATATATATATATATATATATATATAATATTTTGTATTTAAATTTAGATTATATTAGAAGAAATTTATACAAGATAAAATTAAGTCAAGTATCATTTTAGCCCTTTAAAGATAAGATGTGATAATGAGTAAGGTTTGGATATGGTACTATAGTACTTACATGGATGAATAATAGTTTTAATTTTTGTTACAGAATTTGTTAGATACTTATATACTTATACTCGTATTTGTGACTCCTTATAAAGATAATAAATAATATATTAATATCTTTTACATAGTAAACATAATATAAAAAGAGTTTAACTGTATACATTATCAGCGTAAAGATTTTTACACTGATAGTCAATCATGACTTTTCATTCATTCATGGTAGATTTATTGACTTTACTAGTTATTACTTTAAAAGTCTCATAAATGAAAAGTCATGATTGACTTTCAGGGTAAAAGATTATACTGACAGTGTATACCAATTAAATTCATATAAAAAAATAAGTAAACCTATCATTAAACATAAAGTAAATGACAAAAACAGTTTCTAAAGTTTTATATAATTATATATAAACCTCTAATTTTACTAAAATATTAAATAATATTATAATTTTATTAAAAGTTACTCTATAAATCATTTAAGAAAACGCTATATTTTCATGTTTAGTGTAACTTATAAAAAAAAATTTTAAGTATGATTTGAGAATGTATATTACACATGTTTTGTTTTGTACACATTTCCATGAAAAATGAGAGAATGTTATATTCTTATTAAAATAATGAAAGATACTTTGACTTCCATTCTATTTAACCTTATTTTTTATTTTCTATTTTAAATTAAAATAAATTTAAATGTTCTAAGAGTAATAAATATCTTCCAAATATTGTTGACGACAATAAGATTTTTTATAATAGTATTTCCGAAAATATTATTATGATATTTAATAACAAATGTCCCTTATGTATTGAAATAATGTTCCATTCCAATGCCCATCAATTATATTAATAGAGTTACTCACTATTCTTTGGTTAATGGGAGAAAATATGAATATTTAATCTAATGACCGAAAAATATGAATATTTATTTTAAAAATTTAATTATATATTTAATCATGAATTTTTATTTATGTGATTTTTAAAGTAATAACGAGTAAAGTAAATAAATTTATCATAAAAAGTTGTGATTGGATGTCAGTGTAAAAATTTTTATGTTATTAGTGTATACCAATTAATCTCTTATTTTAAATCCATTAAAATAGAATAATTGAAATGTTTAATATAAAAATTTATTTATATTTTATATCAAGAACAATTATATTTGTGATCCTTTAAAATGCAGGGTTCACTTGCCCTCATTTAACAGCGTTGGGTAATTTTTCTTTGTATATTTCCACTGAATCAAAACAATAATACAAAACATGTTCCACCAATCCAAACAACTGCTATTTCATCAGCAATGTTCATAAATCAATACAAGCACCGTTAAATTATAATTATTTTTCCAAAAAAAATATATTCGAATATACTAAATCTAAATCTAATTTAACAAGATAAGTAAATTGTTGTAAAAAAAAGAAAAATATATTTTAAAAACATTTTTATTTATCAGGTTGATGCTATTTCCACCTTTTCATTTATTATTAATGTAGACCCCTTTCCCTGTTTATATCTAATTATATTTTTCTTTCAATACCCTTTTAAATTTTATTTTTCTCAATCTTTTCTAATTTACTCCCTTTTTATGAAGATTTCAAACATATCTCATCTTCCACCACACACTTTATTTCTCCCTTCATTTGCCCTCCTCCAATACACCTATCTTCTTTTCCTATGGACTAAATTTTTTCAACCATATATCTCCACTAAACACCTTTGTCTCATGGACTAAAATGCATTTTGCCAATTGCTTTCAACACAAAGGATTGTGTTCAAGTGATCTTTCTCTCTTAGAATCTAAACCCTTTTGTGCCTTATTTGTTAATACCATTTCAAGAGGATAACACATTGAGGTCGTATGAAAAAATGTCAATTTCCATGGTAAAGGCGCACATGTGGCGGAGGTATGTGACTAAAAAAATAGTTTGTCGGGAAAGAAAAGAAGGGGAGGTGATGGAAGAGGAGAAATGAAGAAAAAAAAAAGAAAAAGAATGGAAAGTGTATAGAGGAAGACAAGTCTTTAAAAACAAAGAGGGCTAAATTAGAATTGGTAAAGAAAGAATTGAAATTTAAAATTTAAAACTTAAAATGATATTTAAGAAAAAGGTGTAAATAATATTTGTTTTTTAATATAATCAATAACTATATATATTCAAAGGAAAACAAATGGAAACTATCCACAAGGGTAAATCGAACAAAATTTTGACTGAAAAAATCAATAATTTGTATATACCATTCTGAAATCTGAATAAATTACAAAAAAAACACCTAACAAAGAAGTCACCCATGCTCATGTAAATTCTCGGTAGGACCGAAACAGAACCCGTGCGATGCCTCATCTTACTTTTTCCATAATTCAATTTTCTGGCCTTTGTCTCCCATGAAGGTGAACCAAGCTTGACCATGACAGTAGTAAAAACCGTGAGCATAGGTGTATGAAATAGGTTTAACCACATCTGCATGTCACAACAACACTCATTTCTCGTGAAAATTTTCGTTTAGCTACACATGCACGCTCCTCTAGAGGCTACAAACCTATTATACAAATCTGCAAATGCACAAAGGCCGGTAGGTTCGCTGTAATCTATTACTTTCGATTAGGGATTTTGAAATTAAAATTTAAAATCTCATTAAAAATTTATATATTATTGTGTGAGTTTGTTTAGCTCATCCCAAAATCCATGATACACTATTTACATTTTCAAACTCTAAAATGTCAACCAAATGGAATGATGTTGTTGACATTTTCTAAAATGTCAAATCAAATGGAATGATGTTGCTGACATTTCTCCGAAAAAAGAAAGTGGAGAATCATGGTTTGGGTTGTTCTACTATGGTTGGTTGTACATTTGTCAAAGCACAAATTACCAGTCTCCGTGAAGTTGGTTTTAATGGATTCTAAGGTAATAATTTCCACTCTATAAATTTCAGAGCCATTATTTTATTTTGGTAAATGAAACATTCTTTCTTTATAAGGAGATAAGATCCACAGTTCAGTTAGAAGGAGTTTCATTTACAAGTTCAGGACCTTCATGAAGGAAAAATTTATTTTATTCACTTGTCTGGTGTGGGTTTGAATGGTGGTAGTTATAAAACATGCCACCATAGATACAAGATCAATTGTCAATTTGGAACTAAAGTAGCTATCATGGAAGATAGTTGTATTCCTAAATCACTGTAATCCTTTACTCCAATATCTTCCATTGTTGGTGGTGGCTTTGATACTGATTACTTGGTTGGTAAGTTTTTCGGAGCTTACAATGTTTATATTTTGCCAAATGTTTGATGTGAGATTTGATATTGACTATTGTCTTTTTTATAAAGATGTCATATCTTACGAGTGTTGATAAACAGAGAGATTAAAAAGAATGGTACCAATACAAAAATGAAATGTTATATGTGTGGAGGCTAATGGTTAAGTTAGTTATATGTATGGAGGCTAATGGGTCAGTTAGTTATATGTGTGGAGGCTAATGGATAAGTTTTATTAATACCACTATGAACACTTTTAACTTCCAGAACCATATTAAATGGATCATTTTTTTGTAGGACTCGAATTGAGTGTCACCTTTTTTCATCTTATGCTTACCATTTGAACACCTTTCATAAGTTCAAAAGGCAATTGTAATCATTTATCTTGCCAAAGTCACGAGTTTTTAGTGTATGTTATATTTTAACTTTGGACATTCGTTGAGTAAGAGTTAACTTGCTATAATGATACTTTTTTATTGTACCTAACTTTGCAGATAAAATACACACAAGAATTGCATCCATTGTACAAAGTTAATTTTTAATCCTACATGTGAAAAAGCTGTTGAGCTCTCTAAGATCCTTTGAAATTTGGATCCGCCCCCACAGGGTTTGAGTCAATTGACCGATTCAAACAAAATTAGTTTGTGAGGATGAGTTCTTGCAACTCACACCAAGAAAGAGACTATTGAAGAGCCTAAAGACTATGGGGAGGAATCTTCTTTTGCAGTATTTGGTACTGTGAAACATATATATGATGATGAAAATTGGTTTTATACTGTCTGTGTATGCAACAAAGCAGTATATCCTGGTTCTAAGATGTTTTTCTGCGAAAAATGCAACAAGCACATTAATGTCAATAAAGTTATAATGAGGTGATGAAACAAACTTCTTTTTATACTATTTAAATGATAAGAAATACTACAGCTTTGTATCAATGTTAAATCTTTGATTACTTTATCTACTTATTAATAGGTAGCGTATCAAGGTTCGGGTAATAGATGAAACAGATTCAGCTACATTTGTAATGTTTGATCGAGAGGCTTCTCTTTTGTTGAACAAAATGCAGTGATTTATGGAATAGTCAGGAAAAGGTAAGAATAATCAATACAACAATAATAATATATTAACAATTCAATAATGGATATAATTTTTGTTTAGATGGTTGGTAGCGGGGCAATTCCAAAAGAAATTGCAAACCTTAATAGCAATAGTTTTTATTAAAAGTAGAGGTTAAGAATGTGTCAAGTTCTGCTTTTGAGAAATCTTATAGGAGTGAAGAAGATATGCTCTGACAGAAACATAATGAATAAGTTCAATGAATCTTTTCTCAAATCTCAGGTAGTATGTAGAATATGGCTACTCTATTTTTAATGTAGAGCATAGTGGTTTGCCAAGTAACACACATGATTCAAATGTGGTTGGTTCTATTGCAGCCTTGGTTCCAGTTAAGGGGTTTTTGTTTTTATAAACCAGTAATTTTAATTTTTATTAATAGTAAAATATGAATTTTTTTTACATTTCTCTTTTCTTAACTAACCAAGTTATTTTATATCTCTGTTTTAAGTGTGTTACATAATCTTTTAATTTTAATTTACTTTCTTATAGAATTATTATTTGACTTTGGCTCATTAATTTTTTTTAATCTATAGGATTTGATGCCCATAATCTCAGATGTCACTGTAGCCAATGATCAATATATGAACTTGAACAGAATGAAGCATGTGATACTTCTAAAGATGTTTGCAATGATTCCCAGTATGACAGTCCTATGGAAATGGACTGTGAGAGTTCAGCAAAGAAGAGAATTAGGGAAACCAAAATATCCGAGGACTTGACTTTTGATGAAAAGATTGAGCCTACTGAAAAAACAATATCTGAAGTTGTAGTGCCCATTAGAGTGTTGAGGAAGAAAATAAAAATAAAAAGTTTTAGTTACGAGTATGATTTAGTTGTATTTATATTGGGAATGAGTTAAGGATACAGTTCGTTGACTACACTTATATTTTGGTATTTTGTTAGAGTTTAATACTTATATATTATTCATGGAAATAAGTTTTACACTAATATTTAATTATAATCTTTCATTACAACCTTTTATTTATATGTTTTTTAAAATATTAATGGGTAAAGTCAACCAACTTATCATAAATAAATTATTATGATTGAATATCAGAATAAAAAGTTTTTTTTAGTTGTATAAGTATTTTTCTCATTTTGATAATAGTTATCATTTCTCATTTCATTTTTATTTTTCAAGTATTTTTAATTTTAATTACTAAATTAAGCACTTTTGCCAAGGTGTTATTATATTTAAATTATGGTAATAATTTAAGCATATAAAAAAAGAGTTTAATTATTATGGATTGACAATATAAAAGAGTTTTATACTCTTATTCAGTTCATTTATATACTTTTAAAATATTAATTAATAAAGTCAATAAATTTATTATAAATAAAGAGTTGTGAATAGAAGTGAGTGTAAAAATTTTAATATAGACTGTGCATAAGATTTTTTCTCATAAAAAAATATAATATATGGATGAAAAAACACTTAATTTATAACAATTTTAATATAAATTTATTTATCTTGCTTGTATCTTAAATTAACTAACTTAATAAATTATTTCATAAATAAAATGAATTTAAAAAATTATTTTTAAATTTTTACATGATTTTTAAAATCATAGAGAAACTTAAGAAAAATCTTTTCCACAATTAAGTGAAAGATCCCACAAAGTTGTGATAAACACACTAAAGAATTTCGGAACCAATAAATGATCCACATTACTCTGGCTAACTCCACAATCCTGTAATGGAATCATTGATGGGTTCTAGAACACAGAATGGTCAATAGAGTTGTGGAAAAGCTCACAATCCTATAATAAATGCACGCTAGTAGGATCCCTAGTGAATAATGCACATTGTTGTTGCGGCTAATTCCATAAGCCTGTGATAGATGTACTGATGAAATCAAGAGCACAATAAATGGTCCACATAGATATGAAAATACCTACAAACTCATGATATATGCATTGATAAGATCCAAAGTATAGTGAATAGTACATACAGGTGAGCAAAAACCCACAAGTCTGTGATAGACACACCAATGAGATGTAGATTGCATCGAATGATTCATATAGATGTGAAAAAATTTGTAAGCCTGTGATAGATGCACTGATGAGATCTTGAGCCCAACAAATGCTCCTTATTACCGTGGAAAACCCTACAAATTTGTTATGAAGAAATGATTGTGGATGAGAACATAATTGCCGATGACATTGTCTAAATAAGTTGAACAAATCTTTTATTGAGGCTTACATTAACCTAGACATTAGTTTATTTATATTTATATATATATATATATATATATATATATATATATATATAAAATAGAGGTGTTTATTGGTTTGGATTAACTCGATAAATTTGATAAACTGAACTAAACTAATTAGTTTAGTTTGGTTTTTTTATTTGATTAGATCTCAACTAGACACATACCAATAAGAACCAACTATATTTGGTTTGGTTCGTGATTTTATATATATTAAGGGTGTTTATTTGTTTAGATTAATCCGATGAACTCGATAAATTAAATTGAACAAATTAGTTTAATTTAGATCAATCCAAACAAACCTAAAAGTATATATAATATAATTATTATATATTTCTTTTATATTTTTAAATTAATAAATTTAGTAACTTATTTTGTTTAGAATTTCTCATTTTAAAACTCTTATTTAACTATATTTTATATTTTTAAGTTAGTAAATTTATTTTAAACTTTAAATTTATACAATTTTTTGTTTGTAATATATTATATTATTTTAATAATTTAATTTAACTAATTTAGTATATATGAAACACTTTATAGTTTATTATAAAATTATAAATTTAGTAGAGTAATGAATTTAACTAGTTTCAGATATAAAATTATTTTTTACAATTTTTAATTTTTTAATTAATTTTGTCTGAAACACCAATCCGATTAACATTTGGTAGGGATGAGAGAAAAAAAATTACAGAAAACCCAATTAAAATTAAAGTAAATTCTAACACTTAACAACTAATATATAGTTGCCCGTCCGATAGAAGTTAACGAAAATTTTCAGTTTTAATGATTGTCATTCAATGGGCAATGATGATCTAAATTTAAAACTTAAATAAAATTTTAAAGCCATGAATGATTGATGTAGGTTAAGGAAAAAAAATTGAACTAGTGCTCTTGACTAGCCATTTGTTTTGCAGAATAAGGGGGTTGGGAGGGATGTGAGCGTGGCACATAGGATTGAATACTTCAATTGAATGGAGGCTGCAACAATAAGCTTGGAAAGCAAGGCAATATAAGATGTTTTATGAAATGAAAGTGCAGAAATAGGTGCACGCAAGGCATGGGTTTCAATTCAATCACCCACCAAAAACCCTTTTCACTATTATTACATTCTTAGTCAGTCATGCCCCTTCCTAGGTTTATGCACCTTCGCTCCACCACTCTTCTTCGAAGGTTACTCTTCTTTTCATATCTTATTTTTGGGGATTTTGTTTTTCCCCCTTTGATTGATTCTTTTTATCAGCAACATTTGGAACCTTAACAGTTGCTGTTATGATGTTTTTTGTGATAGGTGTGTTCCCTCTAGGACAACTCAATCCGTTAGATATACTAATTCCACAAGACACGGTAAAACAAAACATGATGTTCATCCTGTACTCCACCCAGAATCGAGTTCAACCTCCCAGGCATCGGGTGCCTACATTATTGTAGTGTTCCCTTACTCCTCTTTCTGTATCTTTGTTGCATTGCTATGCAACATCCAAATCATTCTTCTTTTGGCTTCAACTGCGTTCAATTCTATGTTTTATTTTATTTAACTGCAGCCAGCTGCTGTTCTAGGATTTGCTGGCCTTGCTGCTTTTTTTCACTTCAATGATGAGAGGAGAGCGGTTCCCAAAGGTATATACAATTTACTATTCTCAATTCTTCTGCTTTCAAGATTTTAGAGTTCAATTATTTGGTTGTCTGCAGCCTTCTTGAATTGTTATGCCCTTATGTCTTATCAGCTTCTGAGTCTTGTGTACAACAGAGGAAATTTTTACCGACTTCTGATTTATAGTTTCAAATATTGTAATGATAAAGGATGTCAGAGGGTCTAAATATGTGTTTTGGTTCAGCATTAGAAACAAATGATGTGGATCAATAATATGAAAACTAGAAGCTGCATATAGTAGTTTTATCTTGATTTTAGAATTGAACATGTCACATCTGTTTAATCCATTGATGCAATTTATGAGCATGCCAAAAATTTTGCTGATGGAAAACTTTCCAAGGTCAGTATTACGTGAAATACACTATGTAACAATGGGTGTCTAAAAAGACAAGCTATGCTTCTTTTATTTATTTTTTTGTTTCCAAGTTATTTTATGAAGCTTTTTTATAATGACAATGTGCCAAATCTACCCGTCAATTTTTGCCATTTGATGATTACTCTGTGAGCGTGTGGGAAGTCTTTGCTTCATTGCTTGACAAACACATTTGGCTTGATGCCTGGTTGCTCATAGTTTAATCCATCCTGGTTTCACTCTGTTGATAAAGCTTCCAATTTATGTCTTGAAAATAAAATGTTTCTGTTTTTTCTTCATGTGTATCACATTATAAGTGAGTTGCAAATGTTTTGATGACCATACATAATGTATTATCAAGAACAAATCATTACAGCAGAATGTAAGGTGGATATATTAATGGTACATTTTTGCTAGCATATTATTCTAATACATAAAGGAAGTGGTCATGACATCATAAGTTGCTATTTTCTATTGCAGATCCATTTTTTTGTCATTAAAAGTGTTTCTCTTCTTTGCATGGGTCTCTGGTTACAAAGTAGGCACTTGTTGGGACTTGAAACTGGATCTTTGGATAGATCCCTGTTCCATTGCTTTATAACTTGGTTTGAATTTTATTGCCTAAATTGATCCATGACTTGCAAATGTAAAGCATGCACTTGAGGCAATCAGGTCTTTACTTTCTATGAATTATGCATGCTCCACTAAATTTTTTCTTTGTAAGATCTTATCCAAGATAATTCATGGAATCACTTGTGACTTTTGGATTAAATGGTTTCATTTTCAAGTTTTCAATTTCCAGTTTTAGGCAACAAATTAGCAAGATATTGAATTACACAAGTTAACCCCAATATAAGTTTGAAAAGATGTTTTATTTCCGTTTAATTGCTTTATTTCTTGGATCAGGTCATCAGGGTGGTGGCCTCAGAAATGTTGCCAATGGACCCATAATTGGGGGTCCATTTACACTAATTAATACAGAGAAACAAACAATTACAGAACAAAATTTTCTTGGGAATTGGGTCCTCCTTTACTTTGGCTATACCTCATCGCCGGATCTTGGGCCTGAGCAAGTCCAGATTATGGCCAAGGCGATTGATATATTAGGTTTGACATGTCAATCTCAGTTTAATGTATTATATATTTCTTTTTCTGGGTTAACCTTAACATTATGCTTTTTATTTGGATCTAGAATCAAAACAAAATCTTAAGATTCTACCAATATTTGTTAGCATTGATCCTCAACGTGATACTCCCTCACAACTTCGTGCCTACCTTAAAGGTTAGAAAGTTTCCGTGCAATACTATCATAATTTTTAATTACTTAAACTTCTGGCTTTGGTCAATTATGCTTTTTGTTCTACCCTTACCTTCCCCTCAATGACTTTGCCCTATTAACTTTTGTCATCTCTCCTTCCCTCTGTTGTGCTGCAGAATTTGACTCGAGAATCATAGGATTAACTGGATCTGTTGGAGCTGTTAGGCAGATGGCCCAAGAATATCGTGTTTACTTTAAAAAGGTAGAAGAGGATGGCAGTGATTATCTTGTTGACTGTTCCCACAACATGTAAGCCCCTGTTCTACCCTCATGCATCCATCTGTAATTCTGTAAGTTTGCACTTAAACATGGATATAAACTGTGTAAAAAACAATCAGGTATTTGCTGAATCCTAAAATGGAGGTTATAAGATGCTTTGGAGTCGACTATAATGCAGATGAGTTGTCAGAAGCGATTCGGAAAGAGCTGATGAGAAACCCCTCCTGATGCTTTACCCAAGCTTCTATTTTTTTTTTTTTTCTGTTTGATGCAGATGAGCCTCGTTGTCATAAACTAACAACTAGCCTAAACTTTTGGGAGAATCTACCGAGCCTTTATTAATTTTATAGCCTTTGATACTTTTTTTTTGGTACCAAATCGGAAGTTAAATTTTAGTGGTGTTGACGAGTTCTAAAGCATATAAATACCTGATTCTGCATTCATAATTTAGCAGCAAATTAAAGAGAATCCATTGCACAGCGTCTTATCCTTTTCATCGTTAACTACAATGTCCACCTATATGTACATGAAAACTCTTCATGGTAGTTTTTACTCCCAATTGTTACTTTAATTATCTTTGTTTCAAGTATTGTATTCAATCATTTATCTAAATGTTATAATAACTCTAGTCTTACTATGGCCAAAAAAACCTCACCAGCATCTCCCCAAAAGCTTCCAATAATAAGAAATTTGCACCAACTTGTCACCCTTTACTCATCGTACACTTCATTCCTTTGCTCAAATCTATGACTCTTAAATGTTACTTCACTTTGGAAAGGCTCTTGGTGATGAACTTTGTAACAGAGTTGCCGGCGAAGCCGCCACCCAAAGATCAAATATGCTACGTTGCAATTGTGAGTAGGAATACTAGTAAACATTTTTATGGTTTAGTAATTTTATTTAAATTTATAAAAACAATGACATATACAAGGATTAAAGTTTTATAAGACAAAAAAAAAAAAAATTACAGTATTAATAGATCTAAAATTGATAAAAGCATTGTAGACTTGCCAACTTTTAATAGGTGGCATATTCCAAACGAAGTCCAGGAGCAGGAACGTTCAGTCAGTTTAACCATTCGATCATTTCAAAACATCAACATAGTTACTTCTCATTTTATGCATTAGAATGTGTGTTTTTTACATTCAATGGAGGTCCAACGTTTTTCCAAACACAAATAATATCCATGACCACTCAGTTTAATTTAATGAATTATGTTATTATCTTTCTCTATTCTGTTCTCTCCAAAAAAAAAAATCTTTCCCTATTTTGTTTCATAGGATTAAAAATATTGCGACGTTTTTCTCATTGGTTTCTGTAGTGACCTTTATATATATCCAAATTACTAATTATTGATTTTTTTTTAGAATTACTAATTATTAATATATTACCTTAAGGTCAGTTTGAATAAAATACTATTAAATTTACTAAAATATTCTTTTATATCAATTATTTAATATAATTTGAAGTCAAAATATAGATAATATAAATTTCATAACAAGGTTGTTTTAGCTACCAAATAATGTAAAATCAAAATAAATAACATAATAAAGTTATTATAGATAACAAATAATGAGAATTCAAATGTAATTATTTAAATATAAATATAGATAATGAGACATGTGTGTCTTTTCAATATTTTGTACTTGAAACAGAATTGGACCATGATTTTCTGGGTAACAAAAAATTAAAATTTTTATTTTGTTTCCATCTATTTAATTTTATAATTTGTGTTGTCCACGATCTTTTTTAAATAAAAAGTGGAACAAAAATATTTTTCTTAGACGGTACTTTAATTTTAGCAAATCAAGGAGAATCTAAATGTTGTTTTTTAATTTTCTTGGTAGGTGTTACTTAATATTTTCTCTTTAACAATTAGTTTATCCTATAATTTTTTGTATGGTTGTATATCAATCTAAAAAAAATCATATTGTTCTTTTAGAATATGATTACTTTCTCTCCATTTTAACCACACAACTTGTGTAGGATGTGTGACAACTTCATTAATTTCTCATCATTTTATAAACTTGACCTTAGATACTTAAATTTAGAGATGCATGATATGTATCTTATATTCTTGAAATTTACACCAAGTTATTCTCCCTTTTTTTCTCTAAAATTAAAATAATATATTTCGTTATACTCTAAGTAAAACCTCTTTAGTTTTTATGCCTATCTAGAAAAATGAAGTTTAGAGTTAACATTTTTTTCTTGAAGTCCGTCAAAACTATATCATTTACAACAAGTATATTCAAAGATAATTTTTTGTGTCAAAAACTAGATCAAACAAATAAAGACTTAATATTTAATTTTGCCTTCTAATATTTTCACACTAGAAGTTGCTATATCATGTCTGTCTCATAGATTTAACTCCCAGAAACATAATTATCTTCAAAGTCTTTCTTAGTACTATCCTTGACATTTTATTAGGTTTTTCTTTTTAAGTTTATAAAAGTTATATATAAGGGTATTGATATGATTTTATTTTTTAGTTTTTAAAATGAGTTTTCAAGAACTATTTTTTGAAATAAGAGAAGAAAAAACTTTTTTTGGTAAGTGTTATTTAAAACTTGTTTTAAAGATGTGAAAATGAAAAAAAAAACTTGTTCATATTTATGAAAATGTCATCAATGAAAAGTAAAAAAAACATATTTTTATTATATTTTGAGTTTTAAAAAAAATAGAAAGCTGAAAAATAAATTACTTAGGATTGTCTTTCTTCTTTTTTTTATTTTTTAAAAACTAAAAAATCAAAATAGTTTTTGAAAATACTTTTTAATTTTTAAATACTAAAATACTGAAAACAAATTTAAATCAATTTCTTCCCTTTTAGTCTTTGTTTACAATTATACTTTTGACATTTTTCTCTTTCTTTTTTCCTTCATTTTTCCTATGTATCAAAGTTTAAAACTTTTATTATTTTCAATCTATTTAGAATTAACATAATAGAATAAGCATATGATAAAGTATAATCTTATAAAATATTTGGCATACACCAAGTAATAAAACAATCAAGATATTATTATACAAATTAATATACTATATAAAATATCATATATTTAGCTTTAAATAAGTTATACATTTTATTTATAATAATATATAATTTAGTATATATTTTCAATATATATAGAAGGTTTGATATTATAATAGATAATATTAAATTTTTTAATAATATAATGGAAGGTTTAAAGTTTATCCTATGTTGTTGTTCTCAAACCGCTATTCCTTAACAATAAAAATTGCATTCGACTGATAAGATATGCTAACAGACAAAATATCACTATTAGATCTTATTGACACAACAAACAATATATTCATATAAAATAATAATTCTATTCTATTTTATAATATTTTGTATACTACATAGACTCTTAATTTCTTAAAAACATATGGCGTTAATCCTTTTCTAAATCAAGGCATCTCATTACCTTCAAAGACTTGCCAAAATAACAATATTCAAAACACTATAACATACCTAATGAGATTATATAAATTAGGTTCTTCATGCCCATAATTCTAGAAAAATATAAAATTTATATCGTATTTAATATTATCTTCAACATAGATGCAATAGCTATAACTCATTTAGCATTGCACTTGTTCTTACAAACCTTCTAAAGATTATTTATCTAGTTACCTCTATGTAGCCACTCAACCAAGGTGATGCAGATACCTTAATCCTATGACAATGATTCTACAAGAAGGACAACAAGGAATCGCTTCAGTGTTAAACAGATTTTGGCGATGATCTTACCTATTTTAAATATAGTGGAAGGTGATTAATAGAAGTTACTTAATGGATATATAAGTAGGCTTAGTTGGTTAAGAAAGAAGAGAGGTTAGAAAAAGTCATGGACTGAATTCTTACCGTTAACAAAAATTAATATTACTAACAAAAATAATATTTAACCAATAAAAAAATAAAAGTTAATTAATATGGGAACATCATTCTTCCTTGGTTAGCACTGGAAAGATCATATCCAACTAAATCAAGTAACAACTAGCGAGTATATATAGTCCCAAAAGTCACGAGTACCTTGCGTGCAAAGTGGCTTAAATAAGAAGTTTGATTGAATCATGACTCTCACAAGTACAATACTTAAACGATCAATCCAACACGTTAATTATAGATAATAATAAAATACCATTAACAAATAATCTAGCATGGTTGATCCTAAGGATGAGCATGGATTGGAATTTATAATTCAATACACATCCAATATGTATCCATTTAAATGGATGTGGATTTTATACATCTATTTAGATGCATTTGGATTTTAATAATGGATTTGAAATTTTTTAAAAAATGAATTTGAATTTTTTAAATGGATTGAAAATAATTTTTAAACCAATTTTAACTTTAAGTTTCAATTTGAAGTTACCTATAATAATATTAAGTCCTCTTGAGTTATTAAACTATATAGAAAAGTTACTTTTTCAAACAAGTTTGACGTTGATATTAATAACACAATTTTTCATGAACAATTGAACCTAACTTAGAGGTAGGCAAAGTAGTTTCATTAAAAATACTGAGGAATGGTAGAATCGACTCAACATATACTCAATAATCATAAGAAAACACTTGCATTCCCTTTCCTAAATCATGAGCATATTTTGTGTTATAAAACTCAAGTCTTCAAATGTCTTCTTATCAAAGCATCCAACAATATTTAAATTTCATAATCTAGAAGGAGATAATCTAATATACTGTATATCATTCTGTAGTGGGTTAATAGAGATAGATAAATCTAGTTTAAGAATTCATTATAAAAATCCAAATTCATTTTTAAAATACAAATTCATGTTTATTTAAATGGATACATATTGGATGCGGATTAAATTCTTAAAAAATTCAATTTATGCCACCCTTGGTTGGTCCATATTTACAATTTCAAAAAGTTCTAAGTTGACTATACAGAAACAATGATTTTTGCACATCTCATTTTTTTTTTTTTTAAACATTACATCAATATCTTATTTTCTTACTATATATTTTTTCCTTTTGCTATGTGTTAGATAATAGTGTCCAAAATCAATTGTTTTTATAGAAGACCTAATATAACCTTTTACCCCCTTTGAGATTGTGGGTGGAGTTTAACTCATGATACAACAAATATGAAATTAGATATGTTAGTTTTCTTCCAATAACACAGCTGATACGAAAACAAGGTCTTGTTATGATCTACAACTAGGGTGCAAACGTGCGATGCTTATGTGCTTTGGCTGTTATAATTTAAGAAATGGAGGACACATTGGGAAGTTTCCTCATTTCCAAAATTGTAAAAATCATTGATCCACCCATGACCGATTCTCTGGGTTCCTGTCATAATCAAACAAGCAACTGAAAAACAAAAAATGGTGGAGGATTAACAAGAAACTGCAAGCCAACTATTTCATTTTTTTGTTCTTAGAAAATAATGATTTGTGTATCATTATTCTCATGTCTTCTTCTAACGACACAATTTCACACAGCATTTCCAACTGCAAGAAACAGAAAAGGAAGAAATTTTGTTTCCTAGGAGTGCCTCCAGGATGGTTTATATGTACGATTGAAACCCCACAACCGTTACGGGTTCTCCCTCTTCAAAGTTTACAATCAAAGCTGGTGTTGTGTTTCAATGTTTGATTTCACATGGTTTGGTTAGCGATGTTTGAACTCCTCATCACTTTATAGAATCAATCTTTATTTGTACAATTCATCATATTCCTTGAATTTTCATTTCTAGACTTGTAATAAACAAAAGGGATTCGACCAATCTATTAATGTAATCTCCCATAAAGACATAGCAATCTTTTATCTCTTAATGAAGCATTCTTCAACATAAGAAAAAACACAAACAAACCATTGGAACATGGGAAACACCTCCCCACAGAATAAATGTGGCTGCGGTGGCTTAATGACCTCTGTATTCTGGCGTTCTGCCCCCAACAACAACAATACCAACAATTTTGAAAAGTCGTCAAAAGCAAACGTCCCTGACACAAAAAAAGAACAAGGTGGCTTTGAGGATGTAACTTTCATAGAAACATCTTCATCTAATAATAAAACCACAAATTCTTCACCTCCCAAACCTCTCCACAAGCCAAATCATGTTGTTAACCAAACCCACCATCCCAAAGTGTCACCTAGCGAGGGTTATGTGAACAATGGAAGAAGGGTCCCTAAAGAAGCACTTGGCATTTCTGGTGAACTTGAACGCATGCTCACCGAACGCCAAAAGGGAAGTAACACCCTTCTTCGTGCTTCTTCTAACAACGTGATGATGTTTGGTAATTTAGGTAACCTCCGACAAGGAGGGAATACTAATAACTACTCTCAGAATGTTAGGGATTGTCGTGCCGAGCAAAGGGATGAAAACCCTGCTGCCAATGGAAGATACACAAACCGTACGATGGAGAATGCAAGTGATGGAAGCAAGGAACAACCAGGTTCTCTATGCAGGGTCGTGTCTACTAGAATGGACCCTGAACAATTAAAGATAATGGGCAACGAGGATTATAAGAATGGAAGATTTCAAGCAGCATTGGCTCTTTATGATGCTGCAATCGCTATCGACCCTAATAAAGCTTCCTATAGGAGCAACAAAAGTGCAGCATTAACGGCCCTTGGGAGGCTTCTGGAGGCTGTGTTTGAATGCAGAGAAGCCATTCGAATTGAGCCTCGTTATCTGAGAGCTCATTACCGATTGGCCAACTTGAACATGAGGTCATCTTACACAAGAAAATATTGTGTGATTGCAAAATATACTCCTTGCATATTGGTGTTGTCCTGTCACTAATTGTTAGTTTTTGTTACTGTGCCCTTGCCTGCAGATTAGGAGAAACAGATAAGGCACTTTATCATTATAAACAGGCAGGATCAGAGGCTGACCCAGACGAGATTGCTAAAGTTAAAAAAATTCAGTTTCATTTAAACAAATGCACTGAGGCACGTAGGTTAGGAGATTGGAACAACCTGATTAAGGAGACTAATAATGTCATTTCATCCGGTGCAGATTCTGCTCCACAGGTTAGCTACTGGCCTCTATTACACGATAAATTGTTACATAGTTTAGGCCTTTCAACCCCAATCAAGTAATGGAGGTTCCTTAACTCTTTATCGTAATTTGAAAATCTCAATTGTATATCACGTGAATACTGGTTGAGACATAGACATATAATGGTCTTGAATCATGTCATAATTTTTCATATTACACACTGAACTTGGTATTAGATATTTTCCTCAATCATGATGATATGACTCTGGCTGTGGTCTTAATTGAAGATATTTGCGTTGCAAGCTGAGGCTTTTCTAAAGCTTCGGAGGCACCACCAAGCAGAAGCGACAATGTCGAAGGGATCTAAGTTTGATGTTGAAATGTGCACCAAGTTCTTTGGACCTATTTGTCATGCAAATTTTTTGTTGATTCAGACTCGGGTTTATTTGGCTACTGGCAGGTTAGTGTTTAGTTTCCAATTGAAAAGCATAACATGTATGCGTCTTATCTCATATAGTATATATTGAAACAATGTGTTACCAGATTTGAAGATGCCTTAGTTGCAATTGAGAGAGCATGTAAGTTAGATCCAAGTAACAATGAGGTGAAGAAGGTTATGAGAAAGGCTAGAGCTGTGGCCACTGCACGATCAAACGGCAACGAGCTGTTTAAGGCATCAAAATTCTCTGAAGCATGTGTTGCCTATGGAGAGGGGTTAGAAAATGATCCATATAACTCGGTTTTGCTGTGCAACCGAGCTGCCTGTAGATCTAAATTAGGCCAATTTGAGGAGGCTGTTGAAGATTGCAATGTTGCTCTTAACTTGCGCCCTTCTTACACCAAGGCTAGGCTCAGAAGAGCCCACTGTAATGCCATGGTAAGCTATTTGGATAAGCTTATTCAAGACAACTTTTTCTTTAAAAAAATAACTAATACAACTTTTTATAAACTAAAATTAACGTTAAAAATTATTCTTTATAGAAAATATATGAATGAATTTTCACAATTAACTTATACCTAACATAATTTTAATTTATAAAAAAATATTTTATTTTCTTTACCTATATAAGCATTTTTAGAAGAAAAAAAAAACCCCAAAGAAACCAATCTTAAGCTTCCTTTGTTAACTTGCATAATGCAATGCGTTTTGAAGATTATTTTTATGCGGTTTGTGTTATGATACAATTGTAGTTGCAAAGATGGGAGGCTTCAATACAAGACTATGAAATATTGGTAAAAGAGAGACCGGAGGATGAGGAATTAAGCAGGGCATTGATGGAGAGCAGAGAACATGCAACGAAACAGCGAGGTGAAGTATAGAGAGATAGTTTAGAAAAGGATTAGTTTGGTGAAGCGCGTGACAAAGGACAGGAAAAAGGGACCCTAAGTCACGGATGACAGACAAGCACGCTCATTTATAATCAATACTCAACTCCTTTGTAAACCACGTTTTGGAGAGTTATTTCTAAACTTTAATCCTTCAAGACTCTCACTAGGTACAAACTTACGTATTTTATATCAAGATTGAAGTTTAAATTAAATAATCGGAGATAGTTTCATGTCATCTCCTGTTATGCCATAAACAATTTGAATTAAACAAATCAACTTTTTTAAATAAATATATATATCTCATCTCCAAGTCCAACTTGTATGCATTTTGTGTTTTCTCCCTTTTTCCTTTTAGGAAGAGACTTTCTGGACTTCGATGCTAACAAAGTTCAAGTTTACTTTGCTTTGTTAATTCACAATGATATTAAAATAAAGATGTTTGACAAACTTATGCTAACCCATTTTTTTGAGTTTAATTTCTTAGGCTGCAAAAGAGGTTTATGGTTCATTCATGATTTCTATGATTTTTTAAATTATTAATAAACTCATCTTAAAGGAAAGGATGTGATTAAAACTGTTTGAGTAAATAAGTCATTTTCTCCTTTTTTTTTTATATATATTCATGTGTAAATAAATTATTCATATTTAGATCGGATTCACGTGTAAATTATTAGAAAACGTTTCATTTTTACTTTTTAATATGTTAAATTATTAATCCAGCTTGTGCTTAAACTCACACCGGTTATAAATTCATTTTTTAAACCTAATGTTATAATAAACAATTCATTAAATTTTAAAAGATAATAATAAGGAGACGATGAATTACTCTCGCAATTACAAATTCAATTTCATTCCTTCGAATGAGACAGACTGTAGATTGAAAACGGGAAAAGTACAAAAATCAAACACATCCACGGTTGCTCTTGTGAATGCTTATGCCCAAAAGAATTTTGTTTGGCAATTCCTAGTGGCACCATATGTGATGTTGATGACAAAAATTCACTGTTTACCGTTGAACCACTGATGTAATTTATAACAACTAGGATTTTTAAACTATTTCTAGATGGCTACTCTCGTTAATTGAATTTCTAATATAGAATTGCCTTTAATTTATTTTAGTTTAAATCGAGTTCTATAAAGAAAAGATAGCTGGGAAGAATGTGAGGGCATTAACAAATAGCATAGTAGTAGTAGTAGTCTGATGGAGAGATAAAGCGTGACAATTATTATTGAAGAGTATTATTAAGGTGAAGTGAAGAAATAGTAGGAAGCAGAAAGAGTGAAAAAGGGTCACGCGCGTGCATTGAAAATAGAGAAGGCAGATCGGGAAACGGGGCGGGCCTGATCCAAGGTGTAGCGGCAGTGGTTTCGAACGGCCCAAAGCTGATAGGGGGAAGTGTCGAGAGCGAGCCACTGCTCCACCTCGAACTGCTGCTGAGAGCAGGATAAGTGGGGCCCAGTGGAGGTGACCTCGACGTAGTTAAGGTACCAGCCGTGATGCGAACCGGAGCCGTCAGAAGTAACGTTAACAGCGCAAACGGGTCCGTTAAGACAGGGTCCTCTTCCGCTGAAGATGTCGAGGTTGCCCCGCTCGAAGTAGTTGTAATCCTTACCCATCAAGCCGCCCCATGCTTCGAGGTTTTTAATGTAGATGTAGTAGCCGTACTTGTCGTACAACTTCAGCCCGATCTTCGAGTCCGTTCCGCCCTTCAACACCGATCCCGTTCTAACGTACGCTGTGTACACGCAGTCCGAGTCGCTATCTCCATTGCTCTGCATTGGATTTCAAGTTAATACTTACTCACCAGATCTCGTAACAATTAACAACCACTCATTTTTAGAATAGCGCCACACAAGACAGTTCTTACCGATCTAACGGCTCCCGCGATGCACAGTGACAGTGAGAACAGGAAGATCAGAGAGAGAGAGTGAGTTGCAGCTGCCATTTTTCGTCCCAGCACTCATGAGACCACTGCCATTGCTGCTGTTAAATACAGCTAAGACCACCCACGCCAATAATTAAACCACTCTAAATACATCCTCTTTTTTTTCATTTATTAAAACTGTGAAAACTCTACCATTATATTCCGCTTCACCGTTACCTGGTCAAACCTCTTGTACCAACTTTTTTTTTTCAAACATTACTGCTAATGTTTGTTATAAAAAATTATATTTATCATATGACTATTAATCAATACAATTTTAGTATAATTTTTAAAAATATGAAGTCAAAACTATTTTGTATAAGTATATCATCTAATTTATATTTAAATTAATTTTTAGTAAAAATACTTGTAGTAAAGCTATTTAACAATATTTATTTATCTTTTGGAGTTCTACAAAATAATTTATTTTCTTAAGAAAAAACTCATTTTTTTAAACATATTTTTTCAAGTATTATTTAAAATTATATAATTGATATAAATGTGTTGATTTTACTCGTTACTATTTTTTATTAAAAGTCACATGAATAAGAAGTTGTAATTGAATGTTATACACTGAGTGCAAACACTTTTACACTGACATTCAATTACAACTCTTAATCCATGATAGGTTTGTTGACTTTACTAATTAATGAAAAGTTATGATTGACTGTCAATGTAAAAATCTTTTCCACCGATAATGTATACCAATTAAACTATATATATATATATATATATATATATATATATATATATATATATATATATATATATATATTATGAGAGGAATATATAATAAACATAAGATTAAAAATAACAAGTCACATTAAAATAACTCCCTTAAAAGTATTTCATACATATTTCATTGTGACTTACATGTACCCCACCCTCCACCTTCAATATCACTCTTGCCTCTCACCAACATTAGTGTCGGCACCACCACCACTATTGTCAACGATCACCTTCAATAACTTACATGATAATTTTATATAAGTTATTTTAATCTAAATCATGATTTTTAATCTTATGTTTATTATCTATTCCTCTCGTATCTAATAATAAACCTTTTCTTCTCATTAGATAAGCCCCTTATGTAAAAATATTTAACAAAATAATATTATTAAATTTCATACGTGTGAATCAAATATTATTATAATCTCATATAGGTGTTGGAATTTTTCTTTTTTAAGGTCAAACACAATTGCATATTAAAAACTTAACAATACTCAAATAAAAGCTTTTTTTCTAGACATAATGCTGTTGAGTAGGCTTATTTCTTACGATATATTAGTGATTTCTTTAATAAAAAATAGTAAAACTAATTTAATAAATAAAATTAAATATAACTTTTCTCTTTAATAATCTCAAGACAAATATTAATCAAAACATGACTTATCGTGAAATATAATTTAATTTATGATATTATTAAGTAAGTAATTTAAAACTATTTTATAATTTTAATAAATTTGTTACAAACTTTTGTAACACAATTAACATTATTATATAAATGTTAATAAAATAATTTTATATGACTTTATTAAATATATAATCTAAATATTATTTTGCATAAATATACTAACTAATTATATTCAAATAATTTTTTATATGAAAATTTTGACATTGTAATAAAAATATTAGTAATAAATTTCATCAATCAAACTATTTTAAATTATTTTTAGGTAAAAAAATATTTTGCATTAAGTAAGATAATTGTTTTGAGAATTTAATATGCAAAATATGTTAAATACTTGAAGAAAGAACTTTTTTTATTCATAAATTTTTTTCCATAATGCTGTGCAACAAAAACATTTTTTTGAATGATATTTGTAATTTTTATTATAAAAAATTTAAATTAATCATATACTTATTATTTAAATAAAAATTAAAAATAAATGGTTTTGAGTATTTAATATGCAGGTGTAATAAATATTTTAAGATAAATCTTTATTATTCATAATAATTGCCCGTAATAATTTTGAATCAAAATTATTCTTCATGAATGATATTTGTAATTTTTATTATAAAATTAATTTGATTTATGACATATTGAGATATTTATATGAAAAATTGAGGCTTAAATAAGTTTTTTTTTAAATTTTCATAAAAAAATCATTTCTATCCTTGAAATAAAAAAAAATTCAGTTTCTGATTTATTTTTAGTCTTTCTTATCCAGTTAACGTCATTAAAAAATTATTGACAACTCTAACCTCCCCTCAATCTTCAATTTCACATATGGCACAACTAAATATATTAGAACTTATAAACAGACAATGTTAATACAAAAAATAAATTTAGGGACTAAAAGAATATTTTTGAACAAAAACTAAAATAAATTTTTTGTAAGACTTTAGAGGGACAAAATGTAAGTTGAAATTTAATATTATTATATAATTATTAATCAACAAAAGTTTAGCATGACTTTTTAAAATATGATGTTAAAAGCTAATATATAATAAACATATTACCTATTATAAAAAATTAACATTAATATATTTCCATATAAATAATTAATGATTAACAAAATTTAAATGTAAAATTATTATAATATAAATTCATAAAATAATTTGTAATCTGTTACCTAATAAATATACTTTGTTCTCTAAATGATATTTATAATATTTATTATAAAAATTAATAGTAAATTAATTTAAAATATTACTTAATAATTATTTAAATTTATTTTATCATAAAATATTGTGTTACATTTATATATATATATATACAAATAAAAAAAACTAATATTATTATATAGATGTTCATAAATAAAGTTTGAATATAAGAAGTTTGGAAACATATAATCAATATATTATTTTATAATAATAAATTATACATTTTAAATTTTTAAAATATAATTATTTTAAATACTCATAGAAAACATAATTATTTAATTTAAGATTATTTTGTCATAAATTTTTGTTTAACAATCTTTTTTATATATTTATTATATTTTATTTTTCTTGAATCAGCTATTCCAATATTTTATTCATGATACGTGATGGTTGTTAATTTAGAAAATTTTGCGCATGGAAGAGATAGAATACAACTTTTTCTACTAACAATGTTTCAAAATATTAATAAAATATTATCATATTTAATAAAATAATTTTTAACACATTAAAACTTGAAATATTAGAAATATAGTATCATAATTTAAAAATATTTAAAAAATAGCACAATAAAATAAAGAAATTAAGAAAGAAAATGTTGAAGAAATAAAGAATATATAAATATAAAACTATAAAATAAAAAAAAAATAAGGATAATAAATATATATTCTTCTAAGAAAATCAATATATTATTTTATAATATAAAATTACGTTTTCAAGTCTTTGAAATACAATTGCATTAAACTCTCAACAAATATAAAAGAATAAATAAATATAATAAATATATTATCTTGTAATACAATCTATAGATTAATTTGTAATACATTTTCAAGTATTTGAAATGCAATGTGTTTAAATACTCATGAAAAAATTATTGATAATGGTATCAACTATTGAGTAAGATTTTCTTTTGTAAATAATATTTATGAATTATTTTATAAAAATTAAAATAATTTAACTTATGATGTTATTAAATATGAAATTTAAGACTATATTTTTTGTAAAAAATATGGTTAATATTTTTTTTTAGATATTTATATTTACGTTTTGGGTTAGATATCACTAATGTGCTTTCAACCCATTTGGTCAGAGGCTAATTCTGTTAGCAATGTCTAATTGTTGCTGATAAAAAAAAAAATTACAAATAAAGATAATCAGACAAGACTAACGGTATTTGAAAACAGTAATAAACATATATTAAAGTTATTAGATTAGGAATATGCCTAATTTGTATATTTGATTACATTAGATATATGCTAATTATAAGGACAAAAGAGTAATTTCAATAGCTTAAAAAAATTATATAGTTATATTAGATTAGATTAGGTTAGATTAGAAATTTATATATAGTTATTAGAGTATATACATGCCTAATTTGTATATTTTATCTTGGAAATAACTCATGTTGCACATGTCTGTTTCTTAATATTATTATATAAATATTAATCAACAAAATTTTACTTTGATTTCTTCAAATATGATGTTAAAAGCTAATTTATAATAAATATATTACCTATTATAAAAAAAATTAATATTAATATATTTCCATATAAATAATTAATGATTGATAAAATTTAAATGTAAAATTATTTATAAATATAAATTCAGAAAATACTTTGTAATCTATTACCTAATAAATATACTTTGATATTTATAATATTTATCATAAAAATAATATTAAATTAATTTAAAATATTACTTAATAATTAATTTAACATAATATTAAACTATCATAAAATATTATGTTAAATTAATTTATATTATATATATATACACACATAAAAAATAATTAATATTATTATATAGATGTTCATAGATAAAGTATGCATATGAGAATTTAGAAAACATATAATCAATATATTATTTTATAATAAGAATTAATTTAATTTAAGATTATTTTGTCATAACTCATGTTGCTTGCTCATGTTGCACTTGTATATTTCTAATAAAATAAAACATGTCACTCGCATAAAAAAATACCGTTTCTTCTTGGAATAATAAAATAACTCATGCTGCACTGTTCCACGTTATTGAAATCTCTGAAATCTGAATTAGTCCCCAGCTGATTCTACTATAATAAATATCTATTCTTGCTGCTTAAATTAAAAGATTGTATTGAAAGAATTATAATTTATATATTTTCAAATACGCAGATTTAAAGAAGTCTTGCTTTCTGATTGTGAGAGATAAACGCAATATTCGGAAATATCTTGAAGAAGAATCAAGATTGTAATTACCAATAATAATGTCAGTTCAGAAATAGAAAAGAACTTGAAACCTAAAAAATGCATAAATCTATATAGTTTAACAGAGGAAAAAAGAAATTAAAATTAAGCAGTCTAAATTCAATGGAAATCAATTTAAGTAAAAATAATTTTAAATAACTATTGCAAAAATGTGCAACGAAAATTAACCAAAAAAAAAAACTTGAAAAAGAAGAGTAGAAAGTTGAAATAAAATGGCAACAGAAGCGGCAGGGCAGATACTCGAAGTATTATTTAAGAGCATATCGGAGGGTGAGTGCTCTTCCCACGTGGCTGCAAAAAGAAATTTCCAAAGAAAGCTGACAGTCTTTGAGACAACTACTTGAATAGAGAAATTGGTTTTTTTCTTTTTAAAAATACACAGATATTTATTTAATATATACAAGGTAATTCCCAATTATTATTTAAGATCTCTTTCCACGTCTGCAAAAAGAAATTTCAAAAGAAAGCTAACAGTCTTGGAGACAAACTACTTGAATAGAGAAATTGTTTTTTTTCTTTTTGATAAAAAAGATAAAAGATATTTATTCAATACATACAAGTAATTCCCAATAAATTATTATTGAAGATCTCTTTCCACGTTGCTGCAAAAAGAAATTTCAAAAGAAAGCTAACAGTCTTGGAGACAACTACTTGAATGGAGAAATTGGTTTTTTCTTTTTAAAAAGATAAAAGATATTTATTCATCATATACAAAATAACTCCCTCTTGTTAGGCTGAAGATCATAAATTATGAACACAATCCCATACAAAATGACTATACCTACTAATTTGTTAGCTTTTTAATACATATTTTATGTTGCATTGACCACTCAAAAGAAAAACAGTATTTTACAATAATTTTTAATTTATAACTAAGATTTTTTTTTTGTAGGGTCTTCTACGATACTTTTTCAACCCAAAATTATTCTCTTTTAAATACCAAAGTATTGTTATCCAAATCATCTAAAGAATAGTTAACCAAATAATACACTAAACTCTTTTGAATTTCTTTCCCTGGCATGATCGACATTTTACCATAAACAAGAGAAACAATTTGAAGGCAATACCTAAAGATATACGAGTCATCGATAACAACACATTTAGACTTGATTGCAGACTTGCAAATAGTAAATGTGGCACAAATTCTGGCTCTACATGATAAACATGACATGTATTCCATCTAAAAATGTAACATTCCATTTTGCAAGATCCACCTTAGTTGGAATCTGGTTATGAGTCATCTTCCAAATGAATGGAACCACACTTTCGAAGACACCTTTGCTTTCATATAACCTTGAAGAAGGTATTTGATCCTGAATATATGGACAAGTAAGCTAACCTGTGAATTACTTGACTCTTTATATCCCTTTTGAGCTTTGATTGATTATATTGTTGTTGTATGAACCCTTAAACTTATATAATGAATTAGACATTTGTTCCTTTACCTTAAAGTTGAAAAAGTATTCGCATGAGATTGATTCTGCAATAAGTTTTTGGAAGTATGTTTTTTAAGTCAAGTACATTGAGGGTTTTGTGTATGACTTTAATTTGTAAATTCTTAAATATAAAAAAAAAGGAAAAGAAAAGAAGAGTTGTAAATAAAGCTTGGATATTGATTTGTTGTGAACATTGTAAATGATTGAGTAAAGTCAAATATACTAATTAGAATTTGGTTAGGATTGATAATTATGTAAGGTTGAATTTATCACTTATTGAATGTCTCTTTCAACCCTTGTTTTGTTTGCTTCCCAGAAAAACCAATGTTTCTTTTAGTCTAGTCAAGCTACAAGCCAATAAAGCCCTTATGATCTCTTTGTCCATGCATTAGTTGTGATTTTATTGAAATGATACGCAGAGTAGACTTGTGTGATTAATTAGTGTGGCATGAGTGATAATTGTTGATCCTTATACAAATTTGTAGAGTGACACACCTTACTAGAGAGGTGCTTGAAATTTTTTTATTTGCATAGCTTCCAATAAAGTTTATGTGTGCGGGATGAATCTTTCTTTACTTTGCGAGAAACACAATTTTTATTGGTAACTTATTGGGAATTATTTAATTGCAATTGCAATAAAGGTAAGGCATGAGTCTTGACTGTCTTTGTGATGTTCTTCATATGTGTTAGAATTAAGCTAAGAAGAATAAAGGAGGAACATGACTTGGATGGAGCTTGAAGAAGCCTATTTTAGTCCATAGTCTATTATTTTGTAAATAAATAGCTTTATTAGGCTTAGAATTGTGCCCCTTTGATCTTAGTAATTTGGTGGTGTAGTTAGTTTTATTTTAGGCCTTGTATTTTGGCCTATTTTTCTTTTTTTAGAAAGGAGTGGTCACTAGTATTTTATGTGGAGTGTGAGCATGAAGAGTGAGTCTCTTTAGCATTTTTGGACGTGTGGGATTTTATATCCACACCCCCTAGAGTGTTTTCCACACCCTTCTAGCACACATGAAGCATCAGAGACAAATGGGGCACCCTTGTCCCTTAAGAATCGCTAACTTTGCACCTTTCTCCTAAATGGCACATTTGAATTCAAATTGGAATTGGAGGGAGTCTACATGACACTCTCATTCAAATTTGAATTCTAGAGGGACCATAGATTTACTTATTTAGGGTCTTGTTTCGATCTAATTAAATTAACTATGTGTTAATTAGCTCTTAGCTAAATTAACACTTAGTTAATTCAATTAATCTCTCCCTAAGCTCTAGTAAGTTAGATGTCCACATTATAGGCCCATAGCCTAGGATTTTATTCTATAAATAAGCTACACCTCCTCTTGTATCATTTTAACACTTTTGATGAATAAAATTACCTTCTCTAAATTGAGAGCTTATTCTAGAGTGTTCATGTTCTCTCTTAACTAGTGAGAGTTCTCCTATGACTTTTATCAAACATTTTTTCCCTTGTAACAAGTTTCCTCTTCCATAGTTTATCTCTTCATGAGTGGTACCTACTTCATCTTCCATTCTCTTGTCTTCCACCTTCATCTTAACCTTAAGAACCTCTTTGGAGCAAGATCTTGGGAGAATCATTTCAAGTTTGCATCAAGTATTTTGAGATTGCACTAGTTAGTGTTATGTTAGTATGCATAATATCAGTGTTGTTCTATTGATTGCACTAAAGTTTCCTTTTTGCTTGAGGATAAGAAAAATCTAAGTTTAAGGAGATTTGATATTTGTCTCATTTACCTATTTTTACATAGGCAAAAAAGAATAATTATCTTAATTTTTTTCTCATCTAAGGCTTGTTTTCCTCATTTTATATATAAAAATAGAATTTTAGTCAGGAAAGTAGTCATGTAGTTAATTTAGTGTAGAATTACCTTTATTTTTTGTTTCTTTTATTATTACAGAGACAAGTTTTGAGAAGAACTAAAGCAAGGTCAGCAGAAATTGGATTTTTTGTGAAGTAATCAACATACCACTGCCTAACGCTCACTCTGTGACTACCCAACAGTGGTGTGACTTGGTCCCTAAGTTTGGAAGCATCCATTGGTGGTCGGAAAATCAACAAAGTATAAAAGGCGCTTTTGTTTGAAAAGAGGGGGTTACACACGTTGACTGACTAGGGCATGTTCCAAAGTCATCTTCTTTGTCTATTCTCCATTTTTTCTTCCACATATTTTCGTATATCCTCTTCATTAAGCATGTTTCTCATCCCCATGGTTGGCTTGGAGTCTTATTTGTTAGGGTTTTATGTAGGTAAACATGAATTCTAGTGTATGTTTGTTCTTTAAACAAAGTTTATTATTCAATGTTAGTGTTTTTTCTTTATCCTATGCTTTATTGATTTATTTGTAGTGGATTTTACGTTTCAAATAAGCTAGGAAAAGGATTTAACTAGTCAAATGAGAAGAGCACCCAATTAGGTTTATTTCTAGGAATAGAGTAAAACTCATTAGCTATCTTAAGCTCGTTTTTTTAATACAAGTTATTTGACTTTAGGTTATATAAGGAATTGATAACTTAAATCTCAAATAGCCTAATGCCTACTTGCAAGAAATTGAGGTTAGGGTATTTTTATGGATAATGGAAACATAAGTAGTAAACGATGATTATGATTTCATATATGTACTTCTGTGAATACTTAGTGAAGTTAAAACTCAACCAAATCTTTATCTATGTAACCATTTCTATTTACTTGTTTATGGTTTTGTTTAATTTTTGTTTTAGTAGTTGTTAGTAAAAATGTCCTTTTATTTATCATAGGTAAAAGGTAGTAAAATTTTCATTATATCACATGTAAAAATGTCCTTGTGGATATGACCTTGTATACTTCCCTAGAATGTATTACTGCATGACTGGTCCATTTGCTAAAAGGATTTTGTCAACATAGAACCATTCAGTTGAGCATGACATAAAGGAATTAATTTGTATTATCTATACCAATAAGATGCATATATTTTTTATAACTTATCACTTAATAACTCGACAATTAATCTTACTTGGGTTGGAGCAGTTATGGTGTGAATGAATTTTTCAAAATCTTCCCAGAAAATATTTTAGTGAGATCAAAGCATATGCTAAAATTCTTGTGTTGATTTGTGGGAATCACTCATAGATCTTGCAAGAGAACAAAAGTCTAGGGGTCAAGGAGTGGAGCTAGTAAGATATAGAATCTAATGACTATCATGGTAGGTCTCATATCCTAGTATGATGTGGTTTAGAGGAAAAATATAGGTGAAGTGTCGGGAGTGGAACTCCCAAAATATCATATATGAGAGTTGTTATACTACTATATAGTGTCAAGCTATTTAATGAATAGAAAATGGAGCAAAGATTATTTCTCTAGAAAATTTATTGGTAACATGTTGAATGTGCAAATGGTTTGAGTCACCTAAGTCTTAGATAAAACATTTAGTAGTATAAGTTGTTCCTGACACAAGTAACTCAATTTGAATTTTTTTAGCATGAATTAGATCGTTTTTCGTCGGTTCTACTGTAACAATTGAGTTTTGACCTAGATAAGTGTTAACTTTGTTTTTTTAATTAAGGAACGCTTCCTACTTATGCATTGTCTAGTGTTTCTGGACATCATGTTCTTACGAGTTAACCCCATGCGTCTAGATTAGGGGTAACTAAGTATGTGTATAATCAATGAGCCTTAAATTGTGTGATTACCTAATTTCTTGCAACAAGTCAAGTTACTACTAGTACAATCTATAACCTCAAGCTCAAAGGAGCGTAGAGGCAAAAGATAGAATTTAGAGGTTTAGATTGAGTTGTTAATTAACTAAGCTCACATGGTTCTCTAACACAAAGACCTCTTCCAAAAAAACCAAATTCTTGCTAAACATACCACTCTCTCTCTTATTACCTTGCAGATCCTCTTCAAGATCACCACCACCATCGTTGATACCGCCAGCAACACTAACGGTACCGATGATGATTGTGGTGCCGACAATAATGGGTTGTAGCGGCGATGGGAGCAATGGTGGTGGTATCAATGACGGTGGTGGTAGTGGTGATGGTGCCGCCTCACATCGCCACTGTCACCGCTTTTATCGTCGTTGTCACCATCTCTAATACCACCACCCTTACCGTCAATGTCATCACCACCACCACTGTTAGCGACGATAATGATGCGACCTTGCAGAGGATATGTGGGTGATGAGAGTGATTGTGGAGAGTTTTAACGACTGCTCTACTTTTGGCAAGTGCATCAGTCCTATTATAGTATAGAATTTGATAAAACCAAGTTGTCTCCTCATGGACTTATATGATAATTTAGGATTTTAGTTATTCCTTTATGAAAACCTTTTGCGAGATTTTATACTGAAACAAAGAAAACTAAATAACTAAATTGAGTTGGAAAGTAAATTATATTTTTGTAATTTTTAATGAATATTTATAATAGTGCAAGATGATCAGGAGTTTGATTTACTTTATTATATATGTAATTACTAACTGTTATCTAAGTTCATTCATCTAGTTCTAGAATTGTTAAAGGTTTATCTATCCTAATTCCTTAGTAATAGAGAACTAAATTATTAAAATCTTCCTCTAATTCCTTAGCAAGAATAATCTCATTAATTTGATTAGTACAAAACAATTATTAAATCATACATTATATCCTACCTTATTCCTAAAGCGTAGTCACTATATGATGAACTTTCTAATTCTTTAATTTCATGAAAATCTTTTGATATAAGAAATTAAATAAATCACGTTATAAGTTGATCAGATAGATAACGAGCATTAAACACAAGGAAAATTCAAAATAGATAAATGAAACTTAAATAAAATTAAAAGTAGATTACAAAGTATTGATCAGTTCCTTAACCCCTAATAATATTGCTTAACTACATCTCACCATGCAATATTTATAGAGATAGAGAAGCTAGAAGAAATGGGGGGAAAAGAGAATAGAAGTTTGGAATATAGGACTGTGGGATGTCTCTTGCCCCTTGGATTGTTTCTCCTTTTATAGGACAAAATTTTGTCTCTTTGTTGAGCAAATTTGGTATCGCCTTACTTCGCTGAGCGAACATCCTTCACTTAATAAAAGAGGATTCTTAATGGTGAAGTAAGTTTAAATTTCGTTGAGCGAATAAAATTTCGCTCAACGAAATTCTTCTTCAATATTGCATGTCCCTCACGCAAATCCGCTAATGAATTTGAATTCCTAGAGCAGATTCCTAGAGCAAGTGTATTTTTATCTTTTTTTTGTACATTACTTCATGTTTGTTCCAAAGTGAGATCCAATCTTTTCATAAACACAATAAATTAAGAGTTAAATGCACAAATTCAACACTCTTTTCAAAATAGATTCTTTTATCAAATATTTTTGGATTTCTATAATATAGTTGGGTAATAAAAAATATTTCTTTTAATTTCTGGTTAGGTAAGTGTTATAAAGATATGAATTTTTACATAAAATGGACACTTATTAGCGACACATTAAGCACTAGTAGGTTTGTGAGAAAAGTCTTTACATCATAAGTTTGTTTAACAACTCAATCTGAATCATTTATTCAAATCCTATGATTATTATTTATTATTATATTTTCTCATTTCTCACCATAATATTTTTTATAATCTGAGTTGTCCTTTCTCTCTCTATATCTATATATATATATATATATATATATATATATATATATATATATATATATATATATATATATTTCATTTTCTAAACTTTTGCCAAATTTCTAATTAATTAGATTTCTAAAATTTTTTTTAAAGTTGAATTCTTAAATTTGTATTTTTCACTTAATTATAGCTTTTTTCATATAATTGTTATTATGATTTACTAGTGGGTGTCCTCTCTATATTATTAAATAAAAAAATAAAATAAAAACTAAAACATGAAAACTAGAAAAAAAGAAAAAGAAAAGAGAAGTTATGAAATAAGAAAAATTAAATAAAATTAAGTAATTATTGCAAGAAAAAAAAGTCCAAATAAATATGGACATCAATGGTAGTATTAACCACAAATACCATATTTAGAGATAGCTAATTAGACATTTAGAGACAGGATTAATTATTTTGAAATCTATTATAAGCACAATTAACGAGTCGATTGAGAGATTTTTCTGCAGAGTTTTAACATAACGCAAAATCAAGCAATTGTAAAAGGCTCATGAAAGTATATATTATCCCTTAGGACACCTCAACACATTGTTATATATATTCTCCCATAATTGATAACTACGGCGGCATATTAATATAAAAAATAAAAATTACCCTTTCATTCATGCTATACAAAGAAGTTGATAATTTATTATATAAATAAATAAATTACAACATCTTTAAAATTTAATGTAATTATTATATTTGTATATCATTTTTTTAATCTTTACTTTTTACATTTTAATAAAACTTAATATTAACATTTTGTTTATAGAAAAAATTAATGTGATTATATTTGTATCTTTTATTTTAATCATTACATTTTATACGTATGAAAGAGTATTAATGTAAGATTTAAAATAAATGCTAATGTAAGTTTTTTAAATATACAAAGCATGTTAGGTGTAATATTTTTAAATTTGAAAGAGGATTTAGTCTAGAAATAAAAATTAAAATTATGTATAATTTAATAAAAATTGAGGGATTTTTATTTATTTATTATTTTCTTGATTTATATAAAAAAAAGTTATAATGATATTTATTTTGAGACGGAAAAACTAATAAATAAAACAATACGGTTGGCGTCTTGGTCTTGGTGATTATTAAGGCAAACCTCTATCATACACCCTTATTCTATTAATTAATTAATATTTGTTTTAGCAATTAAATTTTGTTAGGTGTAATTGACATTCAAATTTTGGTAAAGTGAGGATGAAGATGACAGTAATTAGGAATGGCCATGGTGTTAACAGAAAGAGGGTTATGATAAATAGAGTGAAGGCAGAAAAAGGGAGGAGAAGATTGAGGATAGAGTTGGAAACTAATAATAGAGAGAGGTGCATGGTATGAAGTGGGAAGGATGCGCTGTGCGCTTGTGCTTTCCAAGCTGTCGAAAGGGACCCAAATTTCTTCTTCAACACCACCCGGAAACCAATTCTTCTTTGCATGCAATCAATCGAATTCAAGACCTTAGCCAATTAAGGCGCCTTGCATGCCAATGGAGGACCAGGGCGCCGCACCAGCCTTGCCGCTCCCTCCCGGCCGTGGCCGCCGCCTCGAAACCTACATCGTGCAGTTGCCCAAGGACCAAGTGTACCGCGTGCCGCCACGCGAGAACGCCCTCATGGTGGAACAGTACCGCAACCCCGCCACTCCCCAGAAAAGACGCGCCTGCTGCTGGAACCGTCGTCTCTTGCTCACCGCCGCTCTCGTCCTCGTCGCCGTCATTGCCGTCATTGGCATTACTCTCGCCACTTTGTACTTTATTTTCAACCCCACGGGACCCTCCTTTACTGTCTCCCATGTCGCTTTTAAGAGAGGCAACGGCAGGAACACGCCTCCCCAGTACGAGGTTTCTTTGATGGCCAAGAACCCTAACCAGAAGTTGTCGATTCACTACGAGGACGGTGTCGTGTTGCTCTTCTTCCAGGACGCTAAGGTTGCCTCCGGAAGGTTTCCAACTTTGGAACAACGTCGGGATGAGGAGAGTGACGTGAATATTGAGCTCACCAGATCCTCTGGTGCGTTGCCCAGGGACATGAATGGTGGGACCTCGCCTGTGGATTTGAAATTGTTGATGAAACTCAGGGTGAGGATCACCACCATGGGAATCCAATCCTGGCTTATGAGGTCCTATGTTGCCTGTGATTTCAAGATCAGCGGTCTCCGCCCACACTCGCACGTCTTGTCACAAGCATGCCACTCCAAATTCAAGCAATATTGAACACTTATTTATATTGTTTAGTTTATTATTAGGATCATGCAAGGGATGGCATATATGTGTTTTATTGTTCTACCGCCCATTAGATGATCAAAATAAACACAAGGCACTCTCTTCAATTAAACCATCAACCTTAAGTCATCCTCATATCTCTTCTTCCTTTTTTTCTCACCTTGGCTCTTTTCATTGTTGCTTAATCCATTTCTTCTTCCCTTGTCGTCCTTTTTTATGGATATTATTATATTGTTGCTTAATAACATACAAATGGAATATAAACTGATCCACTTCTAACCAATAAAAAATCAATGGAAAGCGCGACAAATTAAATTGATGCTCAATGAACAGACAATTAAGAATGGAAGATGTCAACATTTCATGTTCTTTAATTCATAATTAATTGTTTCACTAAAAATATAGCCACTACAAAAACAAAATGTTGATGATGGAATTGTCTTTTTCTCACGCACTTTTCCCATATCTAAATCGTATATATATTAACAACCTTTATCTTATTTAATAATATTTATTTCTAAACAATTAATCTTGTTACTAAACGCACAAGCAGGTTACTATTTCCCTTTCAAAAATACCACTTCGGGTTATATTTCTAATATTTTTATTTATAATATCAAATCCAAATTCTAATGAAAGATACTGTTGAAAATTTTTATTTTTAATTAAAAATTAAAAATGTCAAGTAATATTTTTTTAAAAAAAAATTTATGTAAATTAGATAAATTTAATTATATTCAGATCATGAGAGAATAGTATTTGTAATAGATCTAAATTAAATCTAAAAATTAATATATATTAGAAATTAATTAAAGCTAAGTAAAAAATATATATTTTTTGTTATTATATTAAAACTAAAACAATTGTAAATATAAAAAATATATTCAGAAATTAGGGACAAATTAAATAAAAAACATAACATAAAAAATATATTAAAAAACTAGGGACAAATCAACATTAACATTTTTAATAAAATCATGTTTCAAAGTTACATCTAACAACAAGATATCAACTTTAAATATTCGCAACCATTTGGAGCAATTCGGAGGGTTGGCTAGGGGCAAATTGGAGTTGAAGATAGCTTGAAATTTTGTATGGTTTGTAGCAGTTTGACATTTGTGCAAGACAAGAAACACTTCAATTTTTAGAGTCATAGCTACAGAGATTCATCAAATTGTCTTCGCTACTCAAGTGACTTCGTGGGAATGGTGCAATGCTGCTGACTTATCTTCTTATTCTTTGGCAGAATGAGTTATATATTGAGTAATGTTTGGTAGGAGGGTTGTTTGTGACTCATGATGGATTATTTTTGTAACTTGTTTTAGGGAGGCATTTCTTGTGTTGATCCTATATTTAATACATTTCTTGGCTTATAAAAAAAAATATATCAAAACTTTACATGAAAAATGGTAATGACAAAAACTCTAACAACCGAAAGAAATACAAAGACTCATAAAAGTTCTTTATGTAAGAAAAACAAAACAACTTAAAAAAAACAATTTAATTACCAATAATAAGTTGAATAGAATTGATTGGTTTGGTTTTATTTTTTAGTTTTTGAAAAAAAATTTTAAAAATAGTTTTCAAAAAATGTTTTCAGAAAGAAAAGAAAAAAAAATTGTTTGGGAAGTGTTATTTGAAAATTGTTTTGAAGATGTAAAAATGAAAGAACTTGTTTATATTTATTAGAATTTCATTAATAAAAAACAAAAAACAACATATTATGATTGTATTTTGAGTTTTCAAAACAAAAATAGAAATCTGAAAACCAAAACTACTTTTAGTTGTTCCTGTATTTTGGTTTTTAAAAACTAAAAAACCAGAAGTGTATTCGAAAATTGTTTTCAAAAAACACTACCCAAATAAGTTTTTTAGTTTTTAAAGACTAAAATATTAAAAACAATTTTATAAAACTGTTGTCAAACAAACACTAAACGAGTTTTTTACACACTTCCAAAGAAAAATTGCCCCCCACTACTCATTGATTACACACAAACATTTAATTATATGAGTTATGTGTTTGGTGGAGAACCTCTAATGCATTATAGTCTATCTATAATTGTATACATGGTCTACAATTCATAGGTTTGGTTAGTAGAAACAACAAAACCTAGTTTAGTCTTTTATGTGGTTTATAAGTATTTGACATTTATAGAACGCACATAATGCATCTTGCAATTGAGTTCCTACTGAGAATGGGCAAAGTCATCAAGTTACCCGATTATAACATTTCAGAATGGATCTTAAATCATTCTTTCTACATTTGAAGGGTGAATATTATATCATTTTGTTTTTTGGGGACCTGAATACATAGTTTCTTCAATCAAATGTAACTCATTTTAGGATAACATCTTTTGTGCTATTTTAAAGTTCTTAATTAATTACTAAAATTTCACTTTACTTATAAAAACAAGCATTTAATTATATTGAAAAACTACAACTAACAAAAAGATAAAAATCACATAATTTCAATATTCTATACGATCAGAAATATTTTGATTTTTACTTTTATTAAAGTGTTAGTGGGACATTAAATATAAAATATTCATTCTTTAAATATAACATAATACAATTTTATAGAACACATAAATCTTCAGTTAAACTAATTCAAAAAATTGGAACTAATTCCAACAATTTAAATCAAAATATTTTACATTAAAGAATTGGTTTTCCACCAAATTATTAACGAAAAAAGTAAAAACAAAAAAAAATCAATAGAAAGAAAGAATGTAAAATAGATTGATTTGAAATACATGATAATGTATCTAGAGGTTGGTTTAAACACATTTGAATTTAATCTTTGGTTATTTAAATGGAAAATATATGCATCAATAAAATGAAACCATAATAATCTATTAAAAGACTTGAAACAAAGAAATAAAGATTTAAAAATGTAGGCATAAATAAAAAATCTTGATTTATTAAAGCAAAAAAAAAAAAAAGATCATTGTTAAACCATAAACCACATAGCAAAAAAACCAAATAAATAATTTTGTAGAAAATAACATAATCAATTTCAAAGTCACCATTATCAATTCAACTCAAGAGGGAAAAAAACACTAAAGAAAATAATTCCATGGAGAAGAAACTACTCAAGTAAGATAATTAAATAAAAAGATATGCATATTAAACCTACCAAAGTCTTAATAAATAACATAAGTAGAAAACTGTTTACATAGGACCACAAAATAGACAACTTACATTAAAAAATTGGTTTTGGTTCTAACCAAATTATTAAAAAATAAATAAATAAATCATTAAAAAGAAAGAATGTAGAATAGTTGGATTTGAAATACATGATGTATCCAGAGACTGGTTTAAACACATCTAAATTTAATCTTTGCTTATTTAAAAGGAAAATATATGCATCAATAAAATGAAACCATAATAATCTATTAAAAGGCTTGATACAAAGAAATAAAATATAGTCATAAATAAAAAATATTGATTTATTAAAACAAAAGAAAAATAAGATCATTGTTAAACCTTAAACCACATAGCAAAAAAACCAAATAAATAATTTTGTAGAAAATAACATAATCAATTTCAAAGTTATCATTATCAATTCAACTCAAGAGGGGAAAAAAAACACTAAAGCAAATAATTCCATGGAGAAGAAACTACTCAAGCAAGATAATAAAACAAAAAGATATGGGTATTAAACCTACAGAAGTCTTAAAGTATTAACAAATACCATAAGTACCAAACTATTTACATAGGGCCACAACATAGACAAATGTCCTAACAACAGAAAATAGCGTCACAAAATTAATATAAAGCCCTAGTATGAATGACTTGACAATCAACCGTGTCAAGTCTGGAACGAATGATTGGATTTTTTCAAATTTTTTTGCATACTAAACTCTTTCCATCCATTTGTGATATATGCAACCTTTCCAGACTTGGACCACAATAGATTAACACGAAAGGTGACGTCATCATCATCCATCAATATAACAGAAATTATCTTTATTCTAAACCTTGCACAAAAGAAAGTTAGAAGATTCTAAAAAAACATGCAGTGAAAAATATGATTTTACTAAAGTAAATATAATCCAATAGATATAGGTACTTACCAGTATGCTACCATTAACATGCATTTCAATCAATGTTTTATCAAAATGATGCACATCATTAGGATCACTCTCACAATATCCAAGAATAATTTCTTCAGGCAGATAAGTGACAATATGTTCATACTCTTTTAGAGGGATAGGCAAATGAATTAACCTCTATAAAATTCTTGTCAACATACTGAATAAGTGAACATTGTGATAACTTGCGAGATACAAATGAAATGAAGAGTCATCCGTAACAAACAGAACATAAATAAGAAAAAACATAAAAAGTTTGAGAAAAAATGAAAAAAAAAAATGATTATGAGATCCTTAGCTGGTGGGTGTAGAGAAAAATTCAGTAACTTATAAATGTGAAGAGACTAATGTAAGTAGACAGCAGAACAAAACGACTTAACATAATAAAATATAAAATAATTTGCCATATGAAAATAATTAAAATAAAGGATTTATATTGTTTTAGCGATCATATGAAATATTAATTAAACTATATTTAAATTTGAAATATATGATAAAAACTCATAAATTTCAAAGATTCATTGCAAAACAAAAATGTTAGCACTTCTAATGTATTAAAATTTCATTATTTAATAATGTTTGAATTAAAAACCAATAAAAAATATTAATAATAAAAAAATAGTAATATTAATTCTTAAAGGACTCTAAAATAATATATGACAAGGTAATTAACATGTTAACGGAATAGTTTGTAATATTAACAAATTAAGTAACACTAAGAGTTAATTGTTTAAAATCAATCTCCTTTTTTTATTGGATAATAGAAGAGGCCTGATTCCCTGCTTAAAATTTAAAAAATTAAATTTAATCTAAAAATTATTGTTACAATATCATTTTTATAAAACTTTATGATACGTAACATATAGAAATTATACAATTGCAGATTGTTGTCAATATCATATGAATATTTAAAATTATTTTAAATATCCAATATATGATAAAAAGTAATAAACTTTAAAGATCAACTAAAAAAATTAAAAATACATTGTATGAAATAGTTGTTCAGTATTTAAATAATGTTTATACCCATTTTAAAAATATGAAAAAAATGTAATATATTAATTGTTAAAAAAAAATAATCTCTTTTCTATGGATTTCAGAATGGAGTTACGGCCCTTTTTAAATTTAAATTTAAACTCAAAAAATGAGGAATAGTTTAAAATCTGTCATAGAATAATTGATAAAAAATTAGTATTTGCCAAGAAGAGATGGTGGAGAATCACTTTAACTTTTGGAGGGAAAATAAACTCACGTAAAAATGTCTAATCATTAAATTCACTATAAAAAAACCTTCTTTTATATAATATGTATTGACAAGTTAACACTCAAACATTTACCTTGTTTGGTTCTAAGAAAAATAGAAAGTGAAAAGTTGTATATGTAGAAAAAATGAGAAAAAAGTTACACTTTTTTTTATATATTAGCAAAGAAAGTGTAAGAAAAGTGTCATTAATCTTATGGGTCTCACATATTTAACTTTTCACTCAAAACAAAGGAAATGAATTGTTTTAATTTCTTATACATTTTTCTGTACTTTGAAATTGTTAATTGAATATAAATTATTTAACTTTTATAGAATGTAACATTTATTTATTAAAAAACTTAATGGAAGGAAATGGAGAGATACAAAATGGACTTAACTCCAAAAGAAGCATGCATAAAAAGGAAGAAAAGTGTAAAAAATTTACCTTCCAAAATTATCTTTTCTTTATGAGAGGGAAGTAATAAATATATGGGTAATTTTATAATTGTAATTTGTAACAAGTTTAATTAATGTATAACTTTTGAAACAACTTTTCACATGAGTGAGAACTTCAATTTTGACTCTACTTCATGTGTTTTTCTTTCTTCTTCTTACCTCACACTTCTTCTTTTTTTTTTTTCTTTCTTCACAACGGAATGAAGCCTAAAAGTAGAGAGATGACACACTCACCCATATGTGTGCATATCCTCTTAAATTATAAGAAATTTTTAGTACTGGAGAGAATTTTTTTTTTCACACATGTGATATTATTAGATGATTTTAAACCATCATGTCATTGTTATCTCAATCAATAAATATGCAATATATAATTAATTAATCAATTTATCTCGCAAACTGTGTTATTCAAATAATTATGAATGACATGTTTATTGATTGGGACCATTGATAACACAGTGATCTGCAACTATACAATAATTTTTCCACCAATAAATACTCCCTATATAAGTAAAGATACATAATTTATACATATTAAGGAAGATAGTTAACTTCATTTCTTTTTATTTGATAAAAAAACTAAATAATACTTTTCAAACTACCCTTAATAATTTTCCTATTTGCATACGAGACAATGTATTTAATTACTCAGTCAATCTTTGTGGTAGATATTAATATCACATGACATTTTCTCTTCCTCAACTAAGTGAATGCAACCATTTCTAGAATTGAAAAAAAAATAAAAAAGTTCAAATGACAAAAGTAACTATTCACACTCTATATAGAACAACTTGTGATCCTTTATATTGCCGGAAGACTTTTTGTACTCTCTACAAAGTAGAAGGTGAGAGGATAAAATAAATTCTTTGAAACATTACTTATCATTATTTGATCATGAGTTAACTTTTATTGGAAACTCATTTTTTTGAGAGTTTGGAAAGTTAATATTTTTTAAAAACTTAATGAAAGGTATTTTATAAAAGTTAGCATTAAACAGAAATCAATTATTTAAAATTTTTTTATATTTAAATCCAAAAATTTCATATCGTTTATGCATGAGTCTAGAGGAATTATACTAAAATCCCATCATGCTGTGTTGAATCTTGCACGATCATTCAATTGTAACTTTTTATATAAAATATTAACTAATAAAATTAACATATTTATCTAATATAAAATATTAAATATTAATATAAAACTACACATTACATAATTCTTTTTCTCTACCATTAAATACCGCCGCAAGTACAACTAGATTTTCTTTTAAAACGTGTTGCCTCTTAAATTTTGAATTTTATTGCGCCTTTTCTATTTTCCACGGCGGTGTCATTTAAACAATTATAATTTTTTAATTGGCTAGGCCATATGCATTGGTGATATCTACTGTATTACCCTATTCAAGGGAAAAAGAAAAAAGCCGGTGCTATAAAATAAGAACCATTCAATTGCAGTAGTTCTTATTTAAGAACTTTAAAACGTGGTTGTTTGGACAAGCTCAGGTTCTTAACTTCTTTTTTTTACATAAAATATAATTTTTAATGTCTAATATATAATAGGTATATACTTATATTCACTTAAGATATGTTAAAAGTATATATATATATATATATATATATATATATATAAAGAGAAATTAAATTAAAGAAAATAGATAATTAGAGCATCTCCAATAGAAACAAACTATTTGAGTTATTTCATGCATTAATTGAAAATTGTTGAATGGTTTTCATAGTGTCATCTAAGCAACTCAAACACAAATTCACTCTAATGATAAAAAATAATTCCAAGAAATTCATCTTTTCTATTTTTTCATTATTACTCATTAATTATGTTAGGTGATTATATATATATATATATATATATATATATATATATATATATATATAATAAGCAAAAAAATTATTAAACTTGTAACAGACAAGCGCACAAGTTGAGGTTTTGTAAAAAACAATAATAAGAGTTCCAAACCATGATCCTTACAAAGATAGATGCTACACTCATTAACTACAGCAAGAAAGGTTCATTATCCACTCTGCATAAGCAATGTAATTCTACCTAAATGACACCACTCTTAGGAAATCAGTTGTACACATTGCACAATTTCTTAAACATCCACCCTGAAGGCTGTTGCATTTCTGGCCCTCCATAACTGTCAAATTCCAACGAAACAAACAAAAGACCAAGTTTGTCGAAGCTCCTGTGATCTACCCACAAGTCTCATAAATTAATAGTAGTGATTCCTAACCTCTTTTGTATAAACTGTAGAGATCTCCCACCAACAGCAAAGTGTTTGTCACACCCGATTTGAGAGATGGTGCAAGTCAAAAAAGGTACACACCTGTCTCCACTTAAGCACCACAAAGACCACAAGTTTCCTCCCTAGGCGGTAGAATTTCTTCGGCACACCAAATTGTACCTTGTCAATAGTCTATGTGTTTTCAATTGCCACAATAGGAACTAAACCGTTGAAGGAACTCATTTGGCCGATAACACCTTGAAAAAAGGATTTTGTTACAATCACGGTTCTTCTACCACTGCCTTATACGCAGACGATACCATGTATTAGCCAAAACCTTCTAAATCCCACACCCACCTATCTAGTACTCCCTCTCGCAACACTACCTCTGCCATAATGTTAGTTAGCTCCTCCACGTTGTGTCCGTTGCCACCCCTACCTTGATCTTATCATGGCTTTAACTGACACATTATGATCAATTGCTAAGCCATACAATTAACAATACCCATCACACAAATAAGGTTCCCTAACCACCTAGCCTTCCAGAACAACACATCATATTCATCCTCTACTCTAAACCATGTCTTATGATGTCCACCAACCCCCTCACTCCTGCCATTTATGTTTATAAAGTTTAAATCTCACCACCACCTAAAGCACTTACTACGTCTCATTTCCTAACCCCTGCAGCCTGCTTATACATGGTTGTTAAGACTCTAGCCCACACAATATTAGGTTTCACTCTCAGAAGCAATTTCCATTTACTCAACAAGGCTAGATTGAACGCTTTTAAGTCTCTCACCCTCAATCTGTCCTCGTCCTTAGCCCTACAAAAATAATCCCAAGCTACATAATAGACTTTCTTTCTTTCCCTAGCACCACCCATAATAATTTTTAAAAAGAAATTCAAGGTGAAAGATGATATCTTTTGGAGCCTTAAAGAGCAAAAGGAAACAGATCAACAACGCATACAGTACAGACTTAACCAATAACAATATCCCTGCCATAGAGAGATGTTTACGATCCCAAGAGGACAATCTTTTTGCCACAATGGACACCATTGTGGAACATGTCTCCACCACAATGGATCAGCATGCTTGGATGTGTCTCTGTGAATGTGTGTGTGTGTATATATGTATATTATTTTAATGAGAAACAATTGTTGCTTCCTCAAAAACCTAACATCAAGCTTCAAGCAACTAGTCATGTCATGTAGAATTGCTCCACTAGCAAGGGACGGTATGCTCTAAGATATGTTTAAATTAGGGGTTATAAAGTTATTTTAGTAACAAAATCCATATTTTGAGAGAATAAAAGCAAAGATAGTACTTTTGAATTATTCTATTAACAAAATTAACATATTAATAACTAACAACTAAAAATATTTTCCTAGAACAAAAAATATGCTTGAATTTAAAAAAGAAATTGAAAATAATTAAATGATGTGTGAAATGAATTCAAAATATCCCAAAGAGTGTTGGGTTGTAAATGGCACCATATGTAATTGTGTCCATATGAGTCAACCCATTTCTTTGGTACCGGCAAAGACTTTTACGCCATCGGTTCCTACAATTGGAAAAACATGGGAAAATACTCTGTTCTTGGGCAAAAGTTGAACATGTGAGAGAAGAGTTTGAATGGAGAAAAAAAGAAGATGAAGGTGAAGATGGAAGCGGAGACAGTGACGTTGGTGCTAGTGAATCTGGCAAGTATTATGGAGAGTGCAGATGCGTCTCTGCTGCCAGGAGTGTACAAAGAGATTGGTGCTGCTCTGAATGCAGATCCCACTGCGTTAGGTACCCTCACTTTCTTCAGATCAATTGTTCAAGCCTTATGTTACCCTCTCGCTGCATACCTCGCCACACGTCACAATCGTGCACATGTCATAGCTCTCGGTGCTTTTCTTTGGGCTGCCGCAACGTTCCTTGTCGCCATCTCCTCCACCTTCTTACAGGTCTTCACGCACCTAGCTCTCTTTATTCTTTAATCAATACTAATACATGACCTTTAATTACACAGAGTTATCCCAAGATCAATTACACAACATTCATTCACCTAACTGTGGCATAACATGAATTATATATTAGGTAGCAATTTCGAGAGGTTTAAATGGGATTGGACTAGCCCTGGTAGTACCATCAATTCAGTCCCTGGTTGCAGATTCCACCGTTGATAGCAATCGTGGTGTGGCTTTTGGGTGGCTGCAACTAACAGGGACTTTTGGAAGCATCATGGGTGGGGTATTTTCTGTACTTATGGCCCCAACCTCATTTGCGGGTATACCTGGCTGGAGAATAGCTTTTCATCTGGTTGCACTGATTAGTGTTATAGTGGGTATATTGGTGCGCCTCTTCGCTCATGATCCACGCTTTTCAAAGAACGACGACAGAGCAACAACACTTGAAGCTCCAAACAATTCCTTTTATTCGGATATGAAAGACCTACTGAAAGAGGCAAAGTCAGTGATTGGAATTCCATCATTTCAAGTAATTGTGGGTCAGGGAGTGTTCGGGACATTTCCGGGGTCAAGCTTGTCATTTACCACTCTTTGGTTAGAACTAGTTGGCTTCTCCCACGGGACAACTGCATTGCTTTGGACCATGTACGAGGTTGCTAGATCATTTGGGGGTCTATTTGGAGGAAGGATGGGGGATGTTTTGTCCCAACGCTTACCAAACTCAGGTAGAATAATCTTGTCACAAATAAGCGCCACTTCATCCATTCCTGTAGCAGCAATTTTGTTCTTGGGATTGCGTCATCATCCCTCCACGGCCTTCATGCACGCTCTCGTTTTATTTATCATGGGATTCGCCAGATCCTGGAATGCTCCTGCCACTAATAAGTATGTATCCCACACTCCACTTCTTTATTTTCTTTCTATTTCAAAATTCCAACTGTTCCTAAACTATCACTTTTTCTCCTTAAGTATTAAGTAGAAATTATACTATACTATACTATATTAAAATTCTTCAAATTCATCTCTCAACGTTACATTACAGGGACTAAATTCAAATTCAAATTCCTTAAGAATTGTTTATAAAAATTTATCGGAGAAAAATTTTTTAGGACAATGCTGTAATCCACTTGTACAAGTGAACATATGATGATTGGTTAGGAGTGTCATGGCATGTTCTAAATTCTAATCATAACTCTGTCAGCCATTGAATAAGGGCACATAAGGATGTCTGCAAGCACCTAGACGCCACATAAATAAAAAGTGCAATGTACAATGTGTCTGCAAGCACCCAAACATCATTTTCTCATTGGCTTTCCATTAATTGAAGTCTTAATTTAGGAAAACATTATGAATTTTCAGTTCTGAGTTTTGTTAATGAAGGTAGTGTGCTTCCCAGCCCCATACCCCATGACTGTAAAATGGTCGTTAGTTACCATTGTGAATTAATGTATGACCTAGGTATGGTAGCAGTATTTGATTAATCATCTGTCTAAATAATTGTTTAGAAACTTGTGATGACTACAAAATGAAAGTTAAAAGGGGAGGTTGTTGTAGACAGTCTACATTACGCGCACTTTGTTCAATTTGCTTTGAAATTTAACAATGTGAACAGTCCAATATTTGCAGAAATAGTCCCTGAGAAGTCCCGAACAACTATATATGCTTTGGATCGATCTTTTGAGACTATATTGTCATCCTTTGCTCCACCTATTGTCGGAGTTTTGGCTCAGCATGTTTACGGTTACAAACCAATCCGAAAAGGATCTTCAGATTCTGTAGAAAAAAATAGGGAAAATGCTGCATCACTCAGCAGGGCACTTTATACTGCAATTAGTATTCCTTCAGCACTCTGCGTTTCCATCTACTCGTTTCTTTATTGTACATATCCGAGGGACAGGGAGCGAGCGAAAATGGATGCATTAGTGGAATCAGAAATGCAAAAGCTGGAGTTGGAAGACAGCGCAAAAGAAGAATATTGCGAAATTCATGTTTTAGAATCGGATGGACTGAATGCTAATGAAAGTATCACGTTAGACATTAATTATCCAAGCAAAGAGGATGATAATGAAGAAGAAGTTTTGTTGTCTGGGTAGTTCACTAAGTGTTGGACATTGAGGTTCATAAACATATATAAACATTTTCGTTTGATAATTCAAGGCATATATATCTCTAATATACGAGTCTACATGTAATGGATTGTTAAGTTTATATATAGAAACAAAAGGTATACTGTATACCGCCCAACTTGTTTTTTTTAATTCCTTCTAATCCTCCAACTTGTTGTTTTAAAACTAACAGTATAGGTAACCTAAAAATAAAAACAATATGATATAGATACGGGCACATGGACAAGCAGGATCTTTGACAGAAGAAGACAAATTATGTTGGTTAAATTGAATCCTTTTTTAAAGAAAGGTTAACTTGAACCCTAAGTATTAACCTATGATTCAAATTTATGGTCATTAATAAATTGGAAAAAATAATAAGCAAAAAGTCAAGCATAAACCTAACTAAACCAAATAAAAATAATAAAGGAAGGAGAGGTATGTTAAAATTTGTGTGGACGGGAAACTGAGGGGTATCCATGTGTGATGTGGGATGTGTGCCTGGAAACTCAAAGTGAAGATGAAATCGGAGACAGTGAATCTGGTGCTGGTGAATCTGGCGAGTATTATGCAGAGAGCGGATGAGTCGTTGCTTCCAGGAGTGTACAAAGAGGTTGGTGAGGATCTGAACGCTGACCCCACTGCGTTGGGCTCGTTGACTCTGTTTAGATCACTTGTTCAATCTTTGTGTTACCCTCTCGCCGCTTACCTCGCTACACGTCACAATCGTGCACATGTCATTGCTCTCGGTGCTTTTCTTTGGGCTGCTGCTACATTCCTCGTTGCCATTTCCTCCACCTTCTTACAGGTCCTCCACCTCCATAACCTCTCTTCTCATAATTTCTCATTCCTAACCTCTGTTTCACCCTAACTCATTTTTACTTTTCATTATTCAACCTCACTTTTATTACTATTCTTTTTTATATGCCTCATTCTAATATTATTATTTCACTTTGTTAGTTTCAAAAAAAAAAAAGAAAGGAAATTTTAGACAATTAACCGTAATAAGAAAAGTTTGCTGTTAATTAATCTATTTTGATACTTGTTTTACTTAGTAAAGAATGTTTTAGTTTTAGGTTGCCACACAAATTATTAAATGTACAACAGGTAGAAATTTGTTTCCATCTCTTATTTCCATAATATAGTGATGTTAGTTAAATAATAAATATTACTAATAATTTAAAACTTAACTAATAAATATTGTGCATTATAGAGGAATTTTGAAATTCCCGGAGAGGCAAAAAGGTTTTTTTTCCTTTTGAAAGACAAAAGTATATATTAATGTCGAGCATCCCCGCACGCACAAGATGTACAAGAAGCTATTACTTATAAAATTTGGAACCTAAAAAGTTAGAGTTGTGTTTACAAAAGGTGAGGGATACCAAAAATATGATTGATGAAATTCCTAATAATAGACACATAGAATAAGATTTTGTAATCAAGAAGAGAAACAAGTACTCCTATTGTTTTCCTTTCTGCGTAAGAACCACTGCCAAGAGAACAACTTAACGTTGTCAAGAAGTGCTTAGGCTTAAAAAGCTAGCCCTCAATACGATATTATTCTTCCTATTTAGTATACACCAACCCAACAACCTGCAAGAGCTTCCATTTTTTGCTTTTACCATTTTTTGCGATAGTATAGTCACAGTCATGAATTTTATATATATATATATATATAAAACCACGAAGTCTGTGATGTCTTTGTTAAATTTGTAAGTATTAATATTTTTGTTTTTTACAATAGAATTATAAGTTTTGTACATGTTATTATTTTTATAAATTTAAATAAATAAAAAAAATATCTATAATAAAAGTAGACTTGTTTCATTTAACATGTTTTATTTATAACAAAATGATACCTAAAGTCAACAACGTAAACAATTTTCGTGCAAGTTTCCTTATAAATAAAGAAAAATTTATGAAAATAATGACATATAAAAAATATACAATTTTACTGGTTAAAAAAACAAAAATATCAATACCTATAAAATTAACTGAAACAAAGTAGATTTTCCATATATATATATATATATATATATATATATATATATATATATATATATATATATATATATATATATATGATGTGATGGATGGTACCAAAGTTCATAATCCACTTGTAAGCATAATGTGCTAAGGCACCCCTAGTCATGTAGCTTATAGCATATCTTGGTGATGTGATTAGATTTGCCATAGATATATGCAAAATACATTTCGAATGAAGTTTGGGGATGTGGATATGATGTTGGATAAGGAAGATCTATGATATATATATATAAAATAATGAATTTGCTTACTTTAACAATAAGTTTAAGGAATTTTTTTTTTTCATTTTCACTGTTCATTTTCTTGAAATCTAATTTGCTTACTCTTGAAGTAATAGGATCCCTCCTCGTATGTATATATACATTAAATTGGTGACATGTGAAATGCATGACCATTGAAGATTTTTTTAACAAATATATAACTATTTAAGTTAAAACATAAGTGATTTTAGTAAAGCAAATACTTCTTTATGTTTAGGTACAATTATAAAAAATGTTTTTTTTTAATTAGAAGTGATTATTAACTTATTTGACTATAACAATTGTATAATTGTTTTTTATGACAAAATTATATAAAAGGTGTTATAAACACTTATAAATAACAAGTTTGATTTAAAGAATTGACAATCACTTTTGATAATAGTTTGATTCTAATGTTGTTATGATTTAGCACTTCTTCCACACCTATGTGTGAATACTCACAACTCTGTGGGAAAACTCTAGGCTATTGTGGTAGGAGTGTCCACAAATCGGACCACATTGAATTTGGGGTAAAATAAAATTTGATTCGATCAAATTTAATAAGATTGGATCAGATTAGGTCTGCTAAAAAAATAGTGATCTTATCATATTCGATTAAAAATAAATCAGATTGGATTCCATCCACAAATTAAAAAGAAAATTTTTTAGAACTATTTTGTTTTCAATATATAAAACATAGGAAATAAAACAATAAACATGAAAATTTGTAAATAAAATATTAAAGCACACAATGTTTCTTCAAAATAACATAAAAGTAAAATTACATATAAAAGTAGTCTATAAATGATAAAATGTAAATCCTAAAAAGCTAAAAACAATAAAATATATTAACTCGTAATCTTCATCATTGTAATACTTATTGCATTCATTTTTCAACTTAAGTTCAACTTGTAAATAATATTTAAACTTTAAATAGTATTTCAATTTTCTATTTACACCATTTTAAATATATATATATATATATATATATATAATAAAAAACTTTAAAGTGAACGGTTCGGTTCATAGGTCTATGAATTTTCAAAGTTCAATTCCGTAATTCAATTCGTCTATGGTCGGATTTAATCGGATTAGATTAAATTTGATTCAATTTTGTTTAGACTGGTTCATAGATCTAATTGAATTGGTTTGGATTCATGAAATCATAGATCGATCCGGATCCATGAACATTCCTATGTCATGGTTCCAATTCGCCTCCCAAACTGTTGTGGAGATAGACACCCTAATGTGAGAAAACCCATGTGGTTATTGTGGTTCTTGCGTGCTCCCCACACCTATGTGGACATAACCATACTTATGTGAGCATAGACACACTTTTGTGAGTGAACTGATGTTACTCTAATTTCAGTGTGTCTATCACGCCTAATTGAGCATAAACACACTTCTGTGGACGAATCGCAGATGTTGCTCTGGTTACAGTCCACCTCCCTTGCCTATGTGATAATTGCTACACTATTGTGGGATAAGGAGTTCAACTCATTTTTCTTTTAGATCACTTTTTTTTAGCTTAAACAAATTCATCCAATATTTTTCAAAGACATTTTGGTCCAAATATTTTATTAAAACATATCTCTTGTATTTTATAGAAACAAATTCTATTAGTTTTACATAAATATGAAAACAGATAACAAATTTTGAGATATTTGAAACATGTAAAATTTTGTGCAGTTGAAGGATTTGATGTGGTTGAAATAATGGTGTTGCTTGTGTGTTTTATAGAGAGAGTTGTGCCATCATCAACAATGAGTTGATCTTGACCATGGTATGAATTTTCTACATGCAGATAATCTAGAATATTGGTGATGTGATAGGTGTTGACACCCCAATAACCATGTAGTTTATAACATACATTGGCGATATAGGCAAAATACATTTCAAGTGAAGTTTGGGGATGTGGATTTGTTGGACGAAGAAAATCAAGTGTTTTTGTTTTATGCTTGATTAAGTTTTTAGTCCTAAAAATTTGAGGAAATATCACTTTTGGTCTCTAAAATTTAAAAACATTTTTTTATTCTTGAAATTACTTTATTTTGATGTTGTCCTTTTAAAAGTGTTGTTAGTAGTATGCTAACATCGTGGTGAGAAAATAAGACTCATCTTGGCCTTAACACATGGTCCAACGTCAATTTCTATTAGCCATTTCAACAAATTCCTTATATCATTACTTGGAAAACAATGACTAAATGTAATTCAGAGATTAAAAAAATTAATTTTAAATTCCAGGGACCAAAAGTAATATTTCTTCAAATTTCAAGATTAAAAACTTAATTAAGCTTTTTTTATGGCAATGCTTGCCTTGTGGACGTGTACAAATGCAACATAGGGAAGGTCAACACTGGTTCAATTTTAAATTTAATCACTATGTTTACTAGTTCTTAACCAGTTTTTTTATTTTAAAACAAAATCTTTGTCTAGCCAGTTTTTTTTGTTAACTGAACTAGTTACCTGAACGATTCATTGGTTTTTCGGTTGAACCATATGATCCAATTTTCAAAAAATATAGATTAATAATGAAGTTCCTTAAATCTAATAGGATTTTTCACGGACTTTAAGAGTAACTTCAATAGGTGTTCTTGAAGGCTGATCTTGAAACCAAGATCTGATCTTGGCAAGATCAACCCTTGGAGAAAAAGGTTTAATTTGCAGGTAGAGATTTTGTTCTTATACAAGAACAAGAAATATCAACCCATTATTGAAAGAATACTATTTTTTTTTATTGTCTCTTTCATCAACCCCATATTTAAGAATAAGGATTATGGGATCCACTAAAGTGTTCTAAAATCATGATCTTCCATTAAAGTAAAAAATAAAATAGATCTTATAATTGTGTGATTCACCAAAAGATGAGTTAAAAAAAAAACTTTATAAAGAGACTTTCTTATATTCAATTTTCAATCTTCATTCTCAGTTTTCCAGCCAGTTGTGAATTTTAAAAAGGTACTGCATAGAAAAAGTATGTGTGATTCTTTTATTAAAAAAATACTAATATTATAAAAATATGCATAATTAATTAAGAGAATTTAAGTTTAAAGTAAAGATAAGAAAGAATACACTCAGACAAGTTGATTGTTCAAACAATCTCGATATAAAGTACAAAAAAATATTTAAATTAAAATAGAGAGATCCACGTAAAAACCTAGCACAAATTTAAGGTCTTAAACTGGATAACTTATTAAAATCTCAAACTATTATGTATCAGTAATTTCAAGGCTTAATTACACATTTATTTTGAGAGAACACTTCCAATGTAAAAAAAAGAACAAAAACTTAAAAGTAATTCATTCCATAGTAAAATAACTCAAATTTAGAGTAAAAAAAGTAATTTCTTAGATACAAATTAAATATAATTAATTTACAATTAAGAGGAATAAATATGGAAGAATTAATTTTATTAAAAATTTTAAACTTTTAATATAATTTATTTTTACATCAACTTTTAATATACTTATAAACCAAATTTTATTATAAAAAATTCTTATAAACGAAATTGTTTCTTTTTATTATAGTGTCTAAATATACTAAAATATATATAAGAATTAAGAATGCCAAATTTATTGTAAATGTTTGATCCATATATTATTTATAATTAGTTTACCAGGGTATTGTTTTTACTCTGAGGCTCTTTGCATTTAAAAGTTACATTAAGATTCGTCTCAGTAAATAAAAGTTTGATAGACTCGGTTCAAATGATGAAGTTCTGTACATAAAAAAATCATTCTCCTTCGTCTAGAAAAGCTTTCTCCAATCTGTCATTGCATATTTGCATTTGTGCTCTGTGATTAACTTTCGGGATTGGCCATAATTTACATTATCATGTGACTAGTTCAAAATACAAAAGAAGATAAATATAACAAACATGATCATATGCTTAAAGAAGTTATGGTTTTGTATGGAGTAAATGTGTACATTTTTCTTTTTATTTTTATTTTTTTTCGCTCGTGTTTGCCCTGAATCAAGGTATACATGTTTCCTTACACTTGGTGTTTGCATAATATGGATTATCAGGTGGCAATTTCAAGAGGTTTAAATGGGATAGGACTTGCCATTGTTATTCCAGCAATTCAGTCCCTTGTTGCGGACTCAACCGTTGATAGCAACCGTGGTATGGCTTTTGGGTGGCTGCAACTAACAGGAAACTTAGGAAGCATCATTGGTGGTCTCTTCTCTGTACTTATTGCCTCAACCTCAGTTGCGGGTATACCTGGTTGGAGAATAGCTTTTCATCTGGTTGCATTGATTAGTGTCATAGTGGGTATATTGGTGCGCCTCTTCGCTCATGATCCACACTATTCAAAGAGTGATGACACAGCAACACACCAAGCTCCAAAAAATTCCTTTTATTCTGAAATGAAACACCTGATGAAAGAAGCAAAGTCAGTTATTCGAATTTCAACCTTTCAGATAATTGTGGCTCAGGGAGTGTTTGGATCATTTCCTTGGTCAGGTTTGTCATTTGCCACTCTTTGGTTAGAATTAATAGGCTTCTCCCACGTCACAACAGCGACCCTTTGGACCCTATTCATAGTTGCTGCTTCATTTGGGTCTCTGTTTGGAGGATGGATGGGAGATTTTTTATCCCTTCGCTTACCTAACTCTGGGAGAATAGTCTTGTCCCAGATAAGCGCTGGTTCAGCCATTCCTTTAGCAGCAATTTTGCTGTTGGTATTGCCTGATGATCCATCCACTGCCTTCATGCATGGTCTTGTTTTAGTCATCATGGGATTCACCACAGCCTGGAATGCTCCAGCAACTAACAAGTATGTATCCATACCGGCAATCGTTTTATTTTCTTTTGTATTCAGAATTACTAGATTTTAATTAAGCTGAAGGAATTCCTGTACTAGTAGATGGACTCCCTTAATACCAAATCATTGAAGTAGATTAGTAAATGTTTTCAAGCACCCATACACTACTCATAGTAATACCAAGATATGCATTTGTTCAAGCTATTATGAGCAAACACCCAATGAGATGAATCAAACACATCTTGAATTTTTTTAGCTTTTATTCAAAAGCCTATCAAGGGATTGCTGAATCTCCTGGCTGAATAATGGTTGTTACCATTTCGATCTAGATGTGCTAGCAACAATTATAGGGGGAAAACAATAAAGAAAATAAATAACATCTATTCTATTTGAAGAAACTATTGTACGGCGTCAATCAATTTTTTTACATGACATGTTGAATATTATTATGTTTTTACTTCAAAACTTGACTACGCCTCGCATAAGAATTAGTCGATATCATAAACATGTGAACCTCTTAAATTATCTGATGATTTCTCGCATAAGGAGATGGAAGAAAAATAAAGTGTATGATAATTATTAATAAATAATAACCATACAATAACTTGATGAAACCTATAGGTCAGCACATGGTGGAAGGCCTGCTAGTTTAGATCATTATTCATCAACCATGGTCAACACAAAAACTAAAACATTTACCAATAGGGAAACATAAATGAAAGAAAAATTTTGCAGCTAACTGTTGAACATTTGACTATATGCACCTTGTTTAGTTTTCTTTCAAACGTAACAGTATGGACAGTCCAATATTTGCAGAAATAGTCCCTGAGAAGTCTCGAACTGCTATATATGCTTTGGATTGTTCCTTTGAATCTATCTTGGCATCCTTCGCTCCTCCTGTTGTTGGAGTATTGGCTCAGCGCGTTTATGGTTATAGACCAATCCCAAGCGGATCCTCAAATTCTGTGGAGATTGAAACAGATAGGGAAAATGCTGCATCTCTTGCCAAGGCACTTTATACTGCAATTATAATACCGATGACCATTTGTGTTTCGGTGTATTCATTACTTTATTACACATACCCAAGGGACAGGGAACGAGCGAGAATGGTATCATTAGTGGAATCAGAAATGCAGCAGCTAGAAGTGGAAAATGGCACAAAAGAAGAATATTGTGAAATTCATGTTTTAGAATCCAATGGACTGAATGGTAAAGAAAGTAGTAAGTTTGACGTTGATTATCCAAGGGAAGAGAACGTGGACTTGGATGATGATGATAAGAAAGTTTTGTTGTCATAGTAATTCACTTTTTGCAAGGAAATAGTGGTTCAATATTTGATGAAATGGTTAGATTTATATACCTTTTTTGTAACTGCATAATCAGACAAACAGTGGTGAAGCTTATCTGTTAGGGGTTGATACCATGTCCATTCTTAGTTTTTGACAAATGGATCATATTCAATCATTCATGGTGTCTCGAAAGTCAAAATTTCCTAGCATGGTGATTTCACTTATTGTTAAGGTGTCCTAGATCTATTAATGCTACACATTTGTCTCGTGTAAGAACTTCTCATTAATCAAGTTCGACAAAGTAGTCACGCTGGGCCACCAGTGACACAGTAATTGGCTAGCTAGATGTTTGTCTTTTAAACTCAAGATTATCCCAATTGCCGAACTGCCCAAGTAAAACATAGGTTTAACTAACAAGTTATAAAAGTTTAAAATGAAAATAAAATAAAATTAAACAAAGAAAAAATATTTATGGAGTCAAGAAATACATCATTTCGAGAATTTTAATAAATTTTTAGTTAATACTAAAAAATACATTTAAAATAGTATTAAAATACGTGTTATTAATATTTACCTTGATACAACTTAGTTTTCCATTCAAGATTTACACTCTGTGAAACAAAGGAGTGGTAGATTATTTTTTTTTTATGTTATTTAATTAATATTTATTTACCATGAATAGTTTGAAATAAATAAAAGTAGCTCATAACAGAATTATAGCTACTTTCATAAATTTAACTAGAAACTTTAAAATATTAATATTTGATAAAATGAATTCCAACAAGTTTGTAATAGGATTCTTGTAATACATTAATGTACATTGAAATTCTCAAGAAACTTTAGGATGATATATAACAAACTATTATTGAAAATCACATTTTTAATATTAATTAAAATATTAAATATAAATAAAAAATTAATATCTTAGTAAAATAAATACCTAATAAATAAAATATTAAAATAGGGAAATATTTACTATTATCCTTAAAACATTAATTAAGTTATAAAAAAAGAAAAATTGTTACAAGTGAAGTGTAAAATTATATTAAAAATAATAAAGCCTTTTAACATTCTTTTCTTTTTTAGTAATTAAAGTATTTAATGTTATTTAATAAATTATGGTCACATCTACCTACAACATACACTTTCATGTGAGAATCAAAATCTTTTCAAAATCCTATATGTGGAATTTATTCATACTATGTGAAGATTATAAATATTTGGTTGAATATCGTAATGTTATGTATAATTATGAGGTACATAACGCTTTTTCGCTTAAGTTAAAGATGATTGTGATTAAAAGCAATATCATATTAATAAGGCTATATAAAAAATAGATAATAATCCTCATATGTACATAATAATTAAGATAAAATTATTTTTTATTTTGAAATAATCTTTTAAAGATATATAAGATAATTTTTATTAGGATAAAATTATCTTTGATCTTATTTAGTGTGTGAGAATTTACTATCTCTAGATACTTTTTATTGAAATGTTGTCGAAATATTTTGTAAAAAATATAGTTGAAATGTTGTTTAACTAAGCCAAAAAACATTATCCAGTATAAAATTATTGTAAAAAAACAGAAGATAAAAGCATGGAGGACATTTAATTCCCTCCACGTTATGAAAGTCTTACATTTACTGCTTTTAGGATTAAAATCTAAGATTATGTAGCATTAGTACAATAAATCTTTTTTTTTCTGATATCAGTTTGATATTATTTAGTATTACTAAATGGTGATTATTTTTTATTCTTAAAAAAACTAAAAATGTTTAAAATAATTATTTTTTGTTAATTTTTAAAAGTAAAACAAGATTTTCATATTTTCAAGGTTTTAAAGTGATTAATTCAATATCACCCTAAAAAGTGATTAATTCAATGTATCACGCTTCTTTCGTGTTTTGTGGCCTTTTGGGTAACAAAGTTAGTGAAATTAATGAGATATTATTATTGAGTATTGACCTATGGTCTATCAGAATTTGTCTGAACTGGATCAAGTGGATGATTTTTCACTTAATTTATTCGGAATATAAAAAATGGGACGCGTAGAAAAAAGTAAATAATAGAGCATGTGGGATCCTCTCTCGCATGCTTTTGGTGCAGCCATGAATCTGAAAAATCTAAACCGTTGAATGGGGTATAATACAGTAATTGGAGATTAGACAATGTAGGGTGGAGATTAAAACAGAGAAAGAGAGTCAGAAATAGCATAAGGGTCGTAGGTAGTGAAATGGCATGTGGATGTGATAGGTGTCCGTCTTCTACCACTTTGGCAGCACACACTTCCACTCTAACTTTGATTTTTCCACTTCACTTATAGTATCGTCTTCCCTTGCTCTCCCGAAATCTCATATTAAATTTGCATGTGATTGTTACATGTCTTATTAATTACTACAATTACAATATAAGGGAGCCACTCTTGGTAGATCTTGAAAGAAACAAACACCCAATGGCTCTTGCACTACTCAACCACAGAAAGGTACTACTGCTCTCTCTTCTGTTACTCCTTTCTGTTTCTGTTTGCTTCAGTGCGTGGTCGGAACCTGAACATGAGAGCTCACAATTTTCTAGTAGAAGAATATTGGGAGCCGAAAAACAAGAGCCTTTGAAAAAGAAAACCACCAAGCCCACTCCTGTTTCTTCAAAGAACCAAACAAAAACCATCAAAACCAAATCCGATAATATTTCCTCCAAAAACCAAACCAGAACCGTCAAATCCGATAATATTTCCTCCAAAAACCAAACCAAGCTTAGCTCAACCGACACTGGCCTCAATAACTCCACCGCCCTAAAGACCAAGAAGCTCAACGTCACATCAGCTTCAAAATTACCCATTTCAAGTAACAAGAAAACAGTGGATCTGGGGAAAGAAGCAAGTAAGAAAACAACAAAAGGCAAAGGCAAAGGAAGCGGCACCAAAGACCCGAACAAAGAAGAAGAAAGCAAGAAGAAAGCTAGGAAACAAAGAACACCGAGTTGGATGGTGGAGGAAGAGGAAGAGGAAGATGATTTGGTTTCAGAGTTGACAGATCTAGCCAACAAGTTTCACCAAACACTACTCCCCGACCTGGAACGAATCTCGACCACTTCGAAAGCGTACATCAGCAAAGCCAACAAAGAAATGACAAAAGGCTTCAAACCCTACGTTGGCAAAAAATACGCGGGCGCGGCTGCCACCATTATCTCTTGCGCTTTGATACTGATCCCTCTGGTCTTAGTCTGTCTCCTCTGCACAAGAATCAAGGCGTATTTCTCCCTGCAGAGAATCATCATGTTCATCCAAGTGTACCTCTCAATCTACTTCACCATTCTGTGTGTGACATCCTTGCTGGCAGGTTTCGAACCCCTCAAGTTTCTATACTATACTTCGCACTCCACCTATGTGTGCCTGCAGGTGCTGCAGACTCTCGCTTACATCTTCTACTTGCTGCTGCTCCTCATGTACCTCGTCCTACTCTTCTCCACCCAATCTGGGCTGCCCTCCAAATTCTTGGGCCTGGCCCAGATCTTCGTGGCCTTCAATGTTGGACTCCACTACTACGTCACGGTGTTTCACAGGCTCCTCCTGCACCAACCCCCCAAGACCAATTCCAAGATCCACGGGATTTACGCCTCCTCTTTTCTCCTCATTTCTGCGCTTGCCTTAGCTCATTCAACCAAAAAAACTTACGCTGCCAAGAAAATTTGACCTTCCTCTGTATTCTTTTTCTTTCTCATCCATTCAATTTAATAATTTAAGTTATCAAACCAACCTGATAAATATTATTCAATATTACTATACCAGTTTCATCTTCTATCAAAACATCCTTCTTTTCTTACTCTCTCTTCTTTTATTTCTGCTGAGTATGGAGATGCAAATTTTACTTTTTTCACTTAAATTATCATTAAATCTCACATTTTATACTCATTTATAACTTTTAATAAATTTTAAGTGTATATTAAAAATAGTATGTTATTGCCAGCACTCCTCAGATTAACATTTATTATTCCCCAAGTATCTGTATATCTTCATTTAGTTATAAATAATCATATAATTCCAATTATTAAATTTTATAATTACCTTTAAAATCGTATTTATGATATGTTTTGATAAAAAGTATGAAAACTACTAAATTTAAGCTCTTACTACTTATTTACCGTCTGGTCCGTACATTCGATTCCACAATCGTAAGCCAAACAACTTATCTATCAAGATTGGAAAATTTTGGAGACCAAACTTTGTTTTTTTCTTTTAGATGCATTTTGGTAATTCGTAGAGAGAGGGCCGGCTCTATAAGAACAATTATAGATATACACCTTATATGCCAGTGAAAGAAAGAAAAAAGAGAGATTATATGCTATTACACCACACCACACCCAGTGAGAGAAAAAAAATATATATAGACATACGATGAGAGGGATAAAAAAAGAAGGAGTATTAATAAGATGTATAAAATAAAAAAAAATATATATATATATATATATATATCATTACTTGTCTTATAACACACAAAAAAGAAAGTATTTTTATTATTTTTATATGTTTTATAATATTACTCGCCCTATAACATTACAAAAAATAAAGTCTCGCCTCATGTTTTTATTATTTTTATATGTTTTATAATTTTTTATTATTTTCTCTTATTAAAAATTAATTATTTATCCAAAAATTGATTGTAATTTTTTATTATTTTATCTTATTAAAAATTAATTATTTATCCAAAAATTGATTGTAACAAAGGTTTATTTTTTAATTTTATTAATTATTATCCAAATTTAATTTAATAAAATAATATTAATTTAAAATAATTCATTTTATGTTTTAAAAATGAAAAAATACGTCACTTATGATTTATTTTATGTTTAAAAATATGTTGGAAATATGATTGGCCGGCTCGTAGATTGTTCTTCTTATTGATAGATCAATTTATTTGGCACTTATAAAAGGATTTTTCTATTTAAAAATACTACTAGTAGTACGTATTTATTTTTTTATAAGAGTAAAAAGCTCGAAATAGTAATATGAAACCAGTGTAGACTGATTGACTTCTGCGCTCAAAAAGTTTCAATGACAAAGGACATTATAGTATGAAAAGCCACAATCGGACTGCCTGTTCCTTTCAAAAAATAATTGAACTGACGGTGATCACTATGAATATTAAAAAAAACTTTCTGTTCATTCTTTTTATAAATATATATATATTGGATAGATTTATTCACTTTAAGAAAAAATTTAAAAGATTTACTTTTTATCCTAATAAATTTTTTTTAAATTTAATGTTTCTAATAAAAATTAATTTTAATCATTAGATTTAAAAAAATTAATAAATAGAAGAAAAAATAAGTCTCTTAAACCTACTTTATTTATTTATATATAAATAAAGAAAATACACTCTTTTTATGTTCACTTTTCAAAATACATATTTCACTCTTATATCTATTTGAAAATTAAAAATAGACTACTTTGTCATTGGAGAAATTCGAACTCATAATCTTTCCCTTTTTAAAATGTAAATTTTGTCACTAAATCAACCTTATAACTTTAAGAAAAAAATAACTTTAAAACATTTATATCGAACATAGATAATTGTTCTACTATCTATAATATAATATAATATAATATAATATAATATAATATAATACAATATAATATAATATATATATATATATTATAATGGGAAAATGATATTTTATGACTATTTTGCCTTTCTAAACATTTTATGACTTCTTTCACATTGATAAATGCATATATTTACAAGTTCTACCTTACCACAAATCAACATTCTTTAAACATCATCAATGTATGTATACCTTCGATCATAAATATTTTTAACAGAAATGTGAATACATATGTGCAATAAGATGTTTAATTTCATTGAAACTCTCTTCTCTCTCCATTTTCTCAAATTCATTGCAAATCTTATATATACGTTGATGATCTGATATATATATATATATCATATCATGTTAATATAAACAAAAAACATACTAAACTAAAATTAATGTACACAAATGATATAGTGAATTATTTATGCATTCTATCATGTTATTAAAAAATATATTAAATTAAAACTCTAAAATTATTATACATATCAAAATAAAAATGTAACTTCTATGTTTTCGTTAGCATATATAAAGGAACTTACCTGTTTTAATTTAACAAAAAACTTGTTTGGAAGAAGGGGAAAGGATTTCTCCGAGAAGTCAATTGTTTGGAAGTGTTGAGAAAAGACCACAAACTATCGAGTACCTATAAAAAGACTTCAACGATTAAGTAAGTATGGGTGTAAATGTGACTGAAAAATCTACATACCTTAGATGTGTTTGGAAAAGCTAACAAAATGTTAGCTTAAAGCTAAAAAATTAGGTGTAAGTATTTGGTAAAATTAGCTTAAAAACTAGTTGTAAAATGATAAATAATATCATCATTAGTTCAACAATGAAATATTTAAAAAAATTATAACAAATTTTAATGATATAAATTAATTATATATTTAAATTAAAAATGATTATAATTACATATTTAAATTAATACATTTTTATAATTATATATTTAAACTATACTTTTCTATAATTATATATTTAAATTATAAATTACAATAATTACATTAACGAATGAGAGAGAAATGAAGGAGAAAAATTGTGTCATGTGATGAGAGAAATAATGGAGAATCATTCATTAATTAATTAAGAGGAAAGTTGTTAAAAGGTAAAAAACTCATTTTGTTAGTGTTTTTTTAAATAATTTTGAAAAACACTTTTTGTTTTTTAGTTTTTAAAAACTAAAAACGCAAACCGTTTTAAGTAATTTTGTTGTTCAATTTTGTATTTTTGTTTGGAAAACTCAAAATATAAAGAGAATAGATTGTGTTTTTTTCTTTTAATTAATGACATTTCCATAAATTGAATAATTTTCTTTTCATTTTCACATTTATAAAATAGTTTTCAAATAACATTTACCAAACATGTTTTTTTTTCTCTTATTCCAAAAAATAGCTTTTAGAAACTATTTTTTGAAAATCTTTTCAAAAACTAAAAAATAAAATAAAACCAATCAGCCTTAAATGTCACAAATCATTGTCTGTAAAATGAAACTGAGATTCAACCTGTTAATCCAACTTGAGAAGTAGGTTATTCTTAAAATTTAACGGACCTAAGAGGTAGATCATCCTTAGATAATGGTCTCTAATAGTAGAAAAATAATTTTTTTAACAAATTAAAATTTATGCAATTGAAATGTAACAAGAGAATATCTCAATTCACTTGAAGATAAAGAATGTCCCAATAATATACATGTCAAAATACATATTTTTCTCCCATTTTTTCTATTTATGAGAATGTGAAAGACTCAACCAACTTACCATCCTTATGTAGATAAAAATAAGATAGTTTGGATACTTAAAAGATGTAAAATTAATAATAAAACTAGAAAAGAAAAAAAATATCATTAAATTTTTAGTCTAAAATCTAGGAAAATATCGCTTTTGTTTATGAAATTAAAAATAATTTTTTTAATCTTTGAAATCAGTTGGTTTTTGTTTTGATGGTGTTCGTTTAAAAATTTAGTAATTGGCGTATACCTACATGGCAAAACATGAGTTTCTACATGAATTTTATTTAGAAGGTGAATTTTAATTTTTAACATCAAATGTCAATCTCCATTAGTCACCTTAGCAAATTTCTAACATCGTTACATTGAGAATAAGGACTAAATGTAATTCAAAAAATAAAATAATTATTTTTAAATTTCAGAAATAAAAAATAATAGTTTTTCAAAATTCAAAACTAAAAATTTAATTAAGTCAAAAATTATCTTTTTAGAAGTTTCTTTCAAGAAATTGTTTTGGAATCGTAATTGTCTATTAATTAATTCTTAAAACTGTTCGAGTTCATTAAGGTATTTGCTCTCTTTACGCGTAATTAATTCCATTTATGCATGTAAATAATTATTTAAATTGCGTAGACATTAAATAATATCTTATGAACTCGCCAATAACTAAAACATCTTAACATAATAAATATATATAATTATTTATTTATTTAACTTTACTGGTTTTTAGTTTTATTATGTGCCACCGACAGTTTGCGATATGATATTGTCATGTGGAGCTATTAATGTAACCAAAGAAATGAAAGAATTGGACGATATTCCATGAGAATTTTTTATAGGTTATTTAATTTTAAGATATTGTATTTTTTAAAAACTATTTATTGGATATCAATTTATGTGTCAACATTTGTTTTTTAAAAATAAGATGAGTATTTTCTGTAATATATTATTTTTTAAAATTGTTTTTTTAATAATAATCAATTAATTTATTAATAGTTTTATTTTATATTTAATTAATTAAAAAATAGGAAAATATTCATTTCTTAATCTTTTAATCGTTAAAATAAAATTATACCTAATATTATAATAATCATACAAAATTTATTAATAATTTTTTTATATTTAATTAATTAAAAAATATGAAAATATTCATTTATTAATATTTTAATCATTAAAATAAAATTATACCTATTATAATAATCATACAAAATTGTTTAATTTTGTCTAAAATATAAGAGTAAATTCTTAAATTTTAACTATTGAAAATAAATGCATTAAGGAGAAGTGTCTTGGATCCCTCACAGCATTCTGATTTCTCAGTCCATCCTCATAAAGTCATAATGTGCTGACACTTTTGGTCAATAAACCTTCCTCCAAGTTGTATATAGTATATTGATTAAATTCAATAACGATATCTGAACAGATACTTAATTTTGGTTTTTTAAAGTTTTACGTATCATGCCTAAAATAAAAGTTTTACGTATATATCACTAATTGTTATATTATTTAGTATATTAAAAAATAGTTAATATACTAAAATACAGATCGGCACACATTCTTTAAATTTAGAATACAATATTTATTACTAATTACATTCTATTAAAACTTTAATCATTTTCTTTTTTTTATTTAATGAGTTTCACTGATAACTTTATATTTTTTTAAAATATTATCAATAATTAAATATGTTGAAAATTATTTATTAAAAAGCGTATTGTTAGTATTTTTTTTTATAAACAAAAAAATTATATTAAAATATAAAGCGGAGAGCATAAAACATTTTTTAGCTTCATTTTATGTTAATTTTTAATTTTAAAAAATAAAACATCATTATATTATTCTTTTTATAATGTTACTAGCGAAAATATAGGCGTTGACGCGTCTATGTATTCACATTTATATTTTAATATGTTATAGTAATTTTAGAGTTTTAATTTTATATTTTGAAATATAAATTATTATGTGACATGGTTTGAAATATATTTTGTTAATATTTTTTTTTTGTTTATGATAACATGATAAAAATATGTCAGATTATCAATGAATATGTCAAATATGTAATGAATATGACAAAATGGAAAGATAAGAGAGTTTGAATATAACTCAACATATTATCGCACGTGTGTATTTACGTGTTTATTAGTAATGTTTACATGAAATATATAATATATTAATAATGTTTAAGGAAGATTGATTTGTGATAAGGTAGAAATTGTGAAAATGTGCATATATTAAAAGGAAAAAATTATATTTTCGAAAGTGAGAACAACCATAAAATGTTTAGAAAGTAAAATAGTCATAAAATGTGGATACCAAAAGGTCATGTTCCCATTATATACTATATAGTATATAATATAGTATCATATATTATAAATTATAGATATAATTGAACAATTATGTATGTTGAATATCAATATTTTAGAGTAATTTTTCGCTTAAAGTTATAAGGTTTGTCTAGTGGTAAAGTTTATGTTTTGGGAGTAAGAGGTTATGGGTTTAAGTCCCTCTTATGACAAAGTAATTTATTTTTTTAATTTTAAAATAGGTGTAAGGGTAGAATAGGTATTTTGAAAAATGGACATCAAAAGGGGTATTGTCTTTATTAATAGTATATATGTAATATAATATAAGCTAAATTACCAGCAGTACCCCCTATTTAGGGAGTAGCTCACTTTGTGTCCCCCAATTATTGTTATTTCATAATTAAGAGTTAATTAAAGTGTAATTGATGATTTGTAAATATTAATTTTAAAAATATAGAAACATGGGAAATACCCTCTTTAGAAGTGAAAATGCTAAAGTCATTCCACTAGTTTGAAATTCAAAATATCTAAACTAATTATGTGACAAAATTAATTTAAAAAAAAAAAGTTAGACAAAGTAAGGTTGAACCCAAGACAAAAAACTGATGTTAGTTTTTTGTGAAATTCAAAATTAATTAAACTTTATGTGGCAACCTTAATTTTAAAAATATAGAAAAATTGAATAAAGTAAGATTTGAATCTATGACCTATGGGAGTGCTAAGACGATACCATTAGACAATAGACCCACATTGGTTTTATTGTGTATTTTCCTTGTCTTGTTTTACTATTCTAGGTCATTTATGTAATTTTTTAAATAGAAAAAATTTTTAATTTCTAAAAACTACTTAGCTTCATTTTATGTTAAATCTATTTGGAATATTTTTTTTTAATTTTCAATTTTTAATTTTATATTTAAGTTTTAGTCGTTACTTTAATTTATAATTTTCAACTTTTAATTTAAATTTTAATTCTTAATTTTAATTTCTATCTTTATTTTTAATTAGATTTTATATTTTATTTGTATATTTTAATTTTAAATCTATTCTAGTTCATTTTGTGTTATATATTTTATTTGTGTTTTTTAAATTAAAATTAAGAATTAAAAATTGAAATTAAAATTTAAGGGTTAGCAACTAAAACTAAAATTTAGCTATATTAACAACAATATAAAATTTAAAATATAATTAAAAACAAAGACATAAATTAAAATTAAGAATTAAAATTTAAAATTAAAATTTTTCCATTTAAAAAATTGACAAAATAAATGACCTAAAATAGTAAAAAAAAAAAAGAGGAGGAGACAATAAAATTAATGTGGGTCTTTGGTTCACTAGTATGATTCTACCACCTCCACTCTCGATTCGGTGAATTTTACCTTGACCAACTTTTTTATATGTTTAAAATTAACGTAGTTTTATGATTAGTTTAAATGAATTTCAATATTACAAAAACACTAACATTGAATTTTGATCTAGAGGTATGATCTTAGCACTTTCATTTATAGGTCTTAGATTCAATCATATCTTGTCCAACTTTTTTACATTTTTAAAATTAACGTTACCATATCATTAATTTAAATAAATTAGAATTCCATAATAAAACAAACTTTGGTCTTTGGTATAGTGGATTGGTTTTAACATTCCCATTTTTAAGAACTTGGTATCAGTAAGCTAGATTCATGCTTTGAATTGTTTCATGTCATAATTAAAATCGACACTTAAGAAATTCATCCTACAAGTAAATTCATACCTGGAATAACCAACACAGTCTAGAAGTAGAAGCAATTTGTTGTTTAACTTTACATTTGTGTCAAGGTATGAGAATTGCCTTTATTAATAAATTAAATTTAAAAACTATTAATATATGACGTGTGTTCTTAACCAAGTTTTCAATGAATTTTAATTATTGTTTCTAAAATTTTGATTTCATAAAATACCTAAAATGTAGATTAAATAATTCTAATCTTAATTATTTAATGCATATATAAAATTTCTCCACATTTTATTTAGCCTCTACTTTAATAAAATGTGATTTAAAATTTCTTCGTTTACTTAATTTTTTTGAAACGGTTAATTAATTAAATTTAATGATACTGAAATTGTCACATGAAAAATCGTTACATTTAATAACATATAAATGCAAATAAAAATTAAATTTAAAAATATGAAAATTAATAATATTGAAGAAATGCATGGGTTTAACAATCTCGTAAAAAATATAAATTTTTATAATTAATAAAATTTATTTGTCAGTCTTTTCTGTTTGTTTGTTTTTACCTACATATCAGGTATTTATACAAGACCTAAAGAAAGAGACATTGAGAACATAGGATCTACTCTATGTAGGCTAGTCAGGCACTAACCTCTAAACCAAAAGAACCAATATTACTAAAAATCGTGGATGTGGCCTTAACTCTAGACGTGTAGTCAATTTAGCAATATTATTATTGAATGCAGTTCCTCCAACTATAATTGTGATACCGGTTTGTCGGACCCGTCCATTCGGAACCCCATAACATAATTGGGTCCATTTTTTCACCAAACTAGACATGTAGTTGGCCTGCTTGTTTCCATTGGGTTGACTCAATTGAATTGAGCTTGTGTTGCTTAAAAAAAATAAAATGAAAAAGTGTGGTTTCTTATTTTCTTTATGTTAAACAATAAAACATCATACCTTTATATATATATATATATATATATATAGACTGAGTTAAATTGAGTTAATCGGTCTGATGATTGATCTATTGACCTCTTATTTTGATCTGGTTAGTGGTCAAGTTGATTCTCACAACATGACCTCCAACACATTTCTCATACTTTTATTTGAATATCTTGAATGTGAAGTTTGTAGGACTTGACTTTTGAAAATAGTCTAAAAGTGAGTGATACATCAGGTTTAATAAATAATATATTATGTTAGGTGCTGAAATTATATAAGAAATGACATATTTGAGCCTAACTTAACCTATAAAACCAAATTGTAAGATGAAGTTTGTGTTGGAGATTCTCTCATGATACAAAGAAAACCAAAGGTAGTTTTGTTTATTATGTTGGTTTCAATGATGAACATTAGATTTTTCTAAGATAGATGTTTATTGCTTTATTACTTGAATACTTATGAAACATTACATGCATCCATATAGATAAATCTTGATTCAATTTAACTAAGTATATCTTTAATCTTAATCCATTCTAAACTCAATTAAGTCATAAATACATGAATAAGATTATGACTCCTAAATTTTTTCAAATCAAGTTATATCTCATTGATGTTGCAAGATGAAGTTTGCATTCTGAAGTAATTTGATGGGTTAAAGTTGCAATGTTGTTGTTTTAATTTGTTAAATTTCCTCATAATCGATTATCTACATCATTTAATTGATAAAATACTTAACTTAATTGATTAAACAAATCTTGATAACTTAATCATAATTGAAGAACATTTTAATTAATTAAAAACCTGAAGTAATCGATTAAATTGATCGATGCCCATTTGAACTTGAGCTAGCCCCTAAACCCTTAATTTAATCTATTAAAATAGAGTTGTGAACTTTTTACATAAAAGGAAAAAACTCAAATCTTCAATAACGGATACATTTTTCGAAAATCAAATTTGAGAAAGAAAGATTCTAGAGCATAGAAAAAACTCCCGAACCCTCTCACAACAAGTTCAAGTCAAGATTAAATAATAATCATCAAGAATCAAATATAGACCTTTCTTTCTTTTAAGTTTATTGTTGATATAACATGTGCTGCAATTTTTGTTCGAATTAATTAGGTAATATCAGTCTTTTACTTTTTATTTTACATATTGGATTGTGTAAGATAATCTAGGTAGGTTTCCTAGGTTGTTTTGGTTTATGCATAGGTTTTGCACGTATTATAATTGTTTATTGATAGGTGCTCAAGTAGTGCATGTGTAGTTCTTATGTGCATGTGAGTTTGGGGTAAACTCTATTGATTCTAGTGTTATTTTTAATCCAAGACGGGGGAGTCTTGAGCATTGAAAAAATGGATGTGGTGCAATTTAGGTGAACTGGTATAATTGTTTTGTGTTCTTATATTCTCTCTATCATATATCTTTTTACATTACTATATCGTTTCCGTTATCATTACAAAATCTAATTTAGATAATAAAATTTGTAATTGATCTAAGCATCATTAGTATTGCGCATTCTTGTTTGTAATATTGGTAAAGAAACCAATTTTCAATCACTCTCAAAGTGTTGCAAGCATTCAATTCAACGGTATTTCATTAAAATAGATTTAAAAATTTGTTTCAAACAAAATCAGAAAAATCTTTTGTAACCCCCTTCTTGGTTGGTTGTTTAGTGTCATTTAAACTTCCCAATTTATTTGTATACTATTATTTGATCATATAACTAATGAATATAAAATCTCTAACAAATTTCATCAAACAAAAAATAAAAATTTAAATTATATGACTTGTGGTCCTTATACAAATACACATAGCATAAAAATGTAAAAACTAAATAAGAATATATAATTTAACATATTTTAAAGTATCAATCGATATAATTAAAATAAAAATTTACTGAACAGAAGTGTATGTGATGATTGAATAACTTGGTAAAGTTCTTTATATTGTTTTTTTCTCTATTTTCAATAGGAAATTATTTTATAAAAATATTTTATGTGTTTATTTTAACATATTATTTTAATAATTGTATCCTTAAATAAACATTATAGGAAAAAATTAATAGTTTAAATAACGATGCATAATAATAAAATTTTTTAACATAAATATATTAATAATAAAGTAGTTCAATTGTGTGTTAAACAAATAAAATTTGTTTAACAAAAATTAATGCGTAAGATATTAAGCACGCAAACAAACAAATAATAATAAAAAATATATTATATTAAATATATAACAACAAAATAATAGTTTTTTGGTAACTTGTAACCTTTTTGGGTGATGAACAACAAAATAATACAAATATTGTGATTTTTTAATATATTAGTATTACATTTTATTTTGTGTGAATATACGAGTATGTTATTTGTTTGTTTGCAAGGAAACTATCTCTAATTTCAACCAAACCTAACTATTTAAGTGCAAAATCATGCAAATGGGTATGCCATTTTATTTTCCATAACCTTACATTTAGGTATGTCAATGAAGTGGGGCGGAAATAGGTATGACATTCTCATCCCATCTCTACTTTTGAAACTCATTTCATCCTCATCCTTATACCTAACAGGTATGATATTTATGTCTTTGTCCCCATACTTATCAGGTATAGGATATACTCGTACTTGTCTCATACAAAAAAAAAACGCAAAGTTTGTAATTTGTTAATTAAATGTCAAATCTTTTTTTTGTTAAAAACAAATGAAGATTATAGTTATTAAAATAAGAGTGGGATGAGGCGGGAGCGGGTACGGGGATGGGGTGAATATGTATATCCCCGTCTTTGTTCCCATTCCTGACTTAACAAATTGGATATTCCACACACCTGTACTAATGCCCAGTCAAATCGGGAATTTCTCATAAACTTCGAGGCAAGTTTGAAGTACCTGTGGATGCGGGTTTATTTATTTGCCATCCCTATTTACATTGTTGCAAGCTCTTTGTTGCTCTTCCCTGTGACAGCAATTGTGGTTGCATTTTATTTTTCTCCCTTTTTACTTCATGTTGCATTTTTTCTTCTTCTTTGTTGTTTAATTTGAACTCCCTCTACATCTCTTTTCCTCTTTATGCAATCTACATAATTTCTCATTTGATAAGTTCTCTCCTAAATTTGTTTTGGTTTTTTTGCATATAACTAGAGATAAAGTTTGAAAAAACTTTGTAAATCCAAATTAGGTAATCTGGAGGTGGAATTCGAAAAAAATTTGTGAATACTAATTAGGTAATCTAGATTTATTAAGAAACCCTCCAAAATACCTAATTTGGATATGCAAAAAAAAAATCTTAATGAATCTAGATTAACTAATCGAGATTTGTTAAAAAAAAACTTTGGATTACCTAATTTGATTTGGTTTAGATTGTGTATTTCAAACTAGCTTTGAATTGCTTATTTTGAACTTGCTCCAGATTGTCTATTTTAGATTGAGTTTGTATGTCTATTCCGGATTTAGTGTAGAGTGTAGACTAGTTCAACAGGAAGTCCAAATTACCCAATCTAAACTCGTTCCTCGCACATAATTTTTATTTATCTAGATTCACCTATTCATACTATTAAACTGCAAAAATAAGAAAACACTTAATCCAAAGTGAGAATCACCACCATGAAGTATTGAATTCGGATTGGCACCACCACTAATCCAAATTGCAATTTTCAATGAACACAACGGATAATTATATGCAGGTGTGATCAAGAAAAAACTTTTCCAAGTCAAGATTAACATTAGAGACACAAGATGAAGATGGAGAGGTGTATCTATTGGGTTATGCAGATTTTAACTTAAAAACATTTGTGTGTTTAGAAAATATATAGAGGTGCAAGAAGAAAATTGGGAATAAAATTCTCTGCCATGATGCAACAAAGGAAATAAAGTCTAAAGCAACCAAGTCTATTTTTAACTAAATATTATTTTTAACAAAAATATTCTTGAATTTTATTTTTTATTTTTACATTTAACTTTACTTTTTTTACTTTTTTATGCAAACTCCTATTTATATTTAAAAATATTATATTAACATCTTATTTATTTATCATTCATATTATATTATTTTATATTATATATTTTATATTATATATATTATATATTATATATTATGCGGTAGCACGCATCTCAAAACATATAATAATTACAAAAAATTTTAACAATATTATTATAATTTACTTTTTTTTCTTTAAAAATTATATAAATTTAAATAAAAAATAGACTTATTTGGTTGCCTTGGATCAAACCAAGTTAGACAATAAAAATACATTCCACTGCAAATTTGGACCAAACTAGGTTGAGCCACTCATCATATTTAGCCCGTAGTGCTAGGTAGGTTAGCCTATTCTTAAAACTTTCCACCAACCCTACCAGTTCAATAGTTAGATTGACGGGTTTTTTTCTTGGCCTAAATTTTTTTTTTATGATATATTAATTTATTATAATTTGGTTATTATTTATTGTTTAAAATTTTGAATTCCAGAAAGACAAATTTCTGTAGTGATAAAAATTTAAAACAAATAAACATTGTAGGTTAAAGTTTATATGATAATCAAGTATTAACTATTTAGTGAATTTCTTGATTTATTAGTTTATAGTAATTTTATCTTTTTTAATTATATTTACGGGAATAATCTTTTTATATTGACAAAGATAAGATCGCGATAATTCTTCCTTTTTCTTTACGGCTTCGCATTGTAAAGAGTCTTTGAGCACTGGAATATCGCTATTTTTTTTTTTTAATAAACCGAATTAAGTTGGATTGAATAAAATTTATCTTTTATTTTATTTTATTATATTACACCATTTTTATCGTGTAATACACTGTTACTACCTATTTAAATAAAAAATTAAATTAAAGATTAATTTAAATTTTTTTACATAAATGTATAATAATTGAACTCTTACCTTTTATATTTAATAGATTATTCAACTCCGAAACTTTTCTTTATTGGTGCTCACTGTTCCTCGGTTTGAAAGTAATTGTTTCATATCATGTCCACACACTTCAAAATTATAGATTTTTCTTTAATACTTACTAATTTTTCATTTCCCATACAATTTTGTCCTTTATTCTTTTTCTTTGGTAGTATATAATTAGAGAAGAAAAAAAATTTAGAAATTCTTTTCCTTCTTCAGCGATACACTTGCTGAAGAAGAAAAAAACTAAAATAAATTATTACTCATAAATGTTATTAGAGCAACATAAATTAAATTTTATTATTTTTAATTTAATTATAACAAAAAATTAAATTACTCATAAATATTTTTAGTCTCAAATTAATTATAACATAAATAAGAGTAATAATTAGAGTAATTAACTTTAGTATAATAATAATAATTAGAGTAATTAATGTCAGTGTAATTAAAGTAATAACATTAACTAGAGTCATTAGAATCAAAGTAGTTAGAGTAATTAACACAACTCAAAGTAATTAGAGTAACGATGAATGAAAAAAATTGTACTTAGAGTATTTAGATTCAAAGTAATTAGAGTAATTAACATATAGTTATATCAAAGTAATTAAAGTAATTTGCAAAAAAATTTAAGAGAATGTTTCGTAATAAATTTTATATTTTATTTATTTTTATATTTTATCATATAAAATTTTAATAAAATGTTAAAAATTATATTATAAATAAATTATATTATTAAAATATAAAATTTTATAAATATAATATAAATATTATATATAAATTTTCTAATTAAAATAATAAAATATAAAATTTATAAATATAAAAGTTTATTAGGAGAAGTTTTATGTAATAAATTTTATATTTTATTTATTTTATATGTTAAAATATAAAATTTTAAAAAATTATGTTATAAATAAATTATATTATTAAAATATAAAATTTTATAAAGATAATGTAAATAGTTAAATAAATTTTTTAATTAATTTTTTTCTTTATTCGAAAGCTTATTTCATAGAATAAATTATTTTATTTTGAAATGTAAGTGAGTGAAATTAATTTATTAGAGTAAGTGTTATGAGAGATAAAATTAATGTATTATAATAAGTGTTCGGATAAATAATTAGGTTAAAAAATATTTTTAAATTTTTAAAAAATTTTAAGGTTGATAAATAGGTGTGAAATAAAAATCAGCTGTTGTGGCCGTGGATGGTCACGCCCATTCGCCCAAACAAAACCCAGCAGAATGTACTAAGGGAAACATTTCAAAAAAGGATTGTTACATAGTTCCCAATATAGGAAATGTGGCATCACAAATCCTCAAATCATATAACACTTAATTTAGGAACACAAATCAGTGGAATTTGTGTTAATCATAGTTGGTTGTCTTTTTTTAAACATAACCAATTTTGGTTGTTGAATTATACTATTTAGTACCATTTTTATTAGTACCATTCTTTTAAAAAGATACCAATAAATTCATTTATATTTTATTGGATAGTAAAAAAAATTGACAATTGGTGACGGGAATTTTCCAACCTTAATTGTATACAATTTTGGTAAGTAAATTTATGTTAATTACATGTTTTTAAATGATAATTTTATACATTTTTTTAATGATTGACGATTTTATATTTATTGCATACATAGTTTGATTTTTTAACATTGTATTAAAAAAAAAAACTATATATGAATCCTCATTGCATATACAGTTTAATTTGGTGAATGAAATACACCGAATTACATTCACCAAATTAAACTTCTCGAACATGTTGGTAAGTGTTTTCATTTTCAAATTTACCATTTAATTATTTTATTGATATTTAAAAAAAAAAACACCTTCTCGAACATGTTCCTTTTACATTTTAGTTACAAACAAACACTTACATATCATTAAGTTGATTCTCTAAAGTATTTTAATTATTTAACAATAAAAATTAACAACATTAAAATAGTTCTTATGATCATAGTCACAAAAACGAGGAACTAATTGATGACAATTTTCTATGATTGAAGGTTAAATGAATTTATATTTTTATAATTGATAAAGTTTTAAATAATTATTTCTAGTTTTATAAATTATGTTTCACAAAAAATAACTAATACTTTTATAATCCAAATTAAAATTATTTATTTTCTAAAAACTGAAAATGACTTTATTTTGAACCTTCTGAAATTAAAACAAATGATTGTTTTTCAATTTATCATGTAAAATTAAACCTGAAAATTAATTAATATTATTATATCATTAAAGCTCATTGATTTTTCCTTTGGCATAAAACAATATCTATTTTGATATTCCAAATTTAAGTCGTATTCTTGAAAATACTTTTAGTAATTATTTTGAATTTTATTAACTTGCATTATATTGATAATTTAGTTTGTTTTTTTATTTTCCTTTTAGTATTTTTAAATTATTTTGGTGGGTTAAAATTTAGGGAAAGTGAAATCTTTAACCTAAGACAACGAAAATTTCTAAATTCAAAAAGTGCTTACGAAGTTTTTTTTTTACTAAATGGACTAAAAACGCTCAAACAAAATAATTAGATTAAAATATTAGAGATCATAAAACTCACGTCTTTAAAGTAAATAATAGAAATTGTAAAAGACAATGTTATCTTAATGGCTCTGCAACCCTAGTTTTGTGAAGCCATTAGCAAGCATATTCAATTCATGCTTGAGTTTTTCCATTATGTCTGTAAATCTTCTTAACTACAAGAAAGTATTCGTGATTAATAAAACATCATTTCTCCAAAAGTTGTATCATATTGAGAAAGTTTAATTCAACGGTCAAGTTTTGAAATTCATGCTCATATGCATTATTAAGGCTTGAAGAATAGCTAAAAGTTCAGCATTGGTAACATCACACTAAGAAATCGTATGAGATAAGTTAAGAACAAAGTCACCCTTATAGTCGTGAAACACATAATCGATGGTCGCTTTCGTTTAGGAATGAAGCACAATAACATCATAGTTCAGCTTGAGGGTACCATGGTTCAGGGGTCTCATACATGATAGCTCTTTGGTTTTGAATATTTGCACCCCATAATCCTTCAAAAGCACATGCATATGATGAATCCGCTTAAGGTCAAACTCAAGCAACTTAACAACCTAGATGATCTAATTAATCAACCAATGTTTGTTGTTAAAAACGAAATCATTTCCACCATATTCGATCAAGGACAACGACAAATGTTTGAGCCTAGGCATTAGTGCCATCACTATTAGTTTACTTCAAATTGTCACAGAACCAATATTGAAATTTTTGTTGAGAGAAAAAGCTAGGAACACAAAATGCTTCTGTTTGACTCCAAATGTTACGGGTATACATATAATCACATAAAGGATACATCAATGTTGCGAGAAATATTATGCCTTGCAACATCTCTTTCACAAAATTCCAACTAAATCTATCATAGGCCTTCTCCAAATTAATCTTAATGATCATCCATCTCTTATGCCCCTTCTTCTATCTCGTAAAATGAATCACCTCTTGAGCAATAATAACATTGTCGTTACTACTCTTGTAAGGAGTAAAGCTATTTTAATAGGGGTGAATAAGCCTTTTCATCACTGTGCACAACCTCATGGATAAAATCTTAGTAATAATCTTGTATGAAACATTGGAGAGGCTAATTAAGGGTAGGTTCTTTAAGGACGTTATTACCTCCACTTTGGGAATAAGGACAATGAGAGTAGAGTTGATCAATCCTATCCTTATTAGATCAACAATAACGTCTTCAATCATCTTGCAGAAGGATTTTCCTACAATACTCTAATTACTTTTGTAGAAGACAACCTATAATCCATCTTCCCACGAGGTTTTAAAGTTTGCCATGGAAACAATACACTTCCTAATTTTCGCTCTAGAGATTCGTGTATTGAAAAATGGCTAGGTTATGGGATGAGAGTGTTGGGAACATACTCTGCACACCTAAGGGCACATATTGGTGAGTGTTTAAGTAAAAATCTCAAAAAAACGTTGTGACAAGACTTTTCTAAGTCTCCAAGAGTACCAACATAATGACCTTCTAAGTCTTAGAGGGCCTCAATGCAGTTTTTCCTCCTAAGGATGACAATGACTACATGAAAATTCTTATCATTGTAAGAGATCCATTTGCCATGGAACCGTTGGAACCACAACAACTCCTCTTCCCTAAGCACTTGTAGATACTATTGCTAGGTCATCTCTTGCATCTCCTCCCAACATTGTAGGGGGTTATTCATTAACATTTAAGGTTGATGCGATCCATTTTTTAACCAATGTTTCATGTAACTTGGGCACCCGACCTTGGCAGATGTCATTGTTTAACCAAAATTCTTGGAAAAAATGTTAAAAGTTAAGATAAGTTAGCTACGGTGCAATAAAGTGTAATGGTCGATGTTGCCTATTAACCTCGTTCTTACTTGTCAACCTTGTTAGGATAGGTTGGTGATTAGATTTGAAAAATAGGAGGTGGAAAGCATTGATTTATTGGAATCTGAGTCTCTATGGCAAGTTAAAGAACATTTCATCCAACCATTCCTTTAGTTATCCTTGTTTCCAAGTGAAAGCGGACCCTTGGAACCCCATATCCAAAATGTGATTATGATGCACAAACTCCATGAAATCATGCATTCCTTTCCAAAACGATGAAGAGGAGCCACCCTCCCTTTCATGTTCATACATAATGGAATTAAAGTCTCCTACTAGAGCCCATGGTTCATGGATCCAATAGGCCAACCGACTCAACTTCTCCTACGTCAATCTTCTGCTTTGCAAATTTGGACTCCCATAGACCATTATAAGCAACCAACTAGTATGTCTTTTTCAATGAATTCTCATGTGAACAAATTGATGATCCTCAATAAGGACCTCAACATTCCAGTAATCTAATTGCCACACACACTAAATACCTCTAGTTTTCATCATTGTTTGCTCCATGTGCCAATTATCAAAACCCAACTAAGCCACATTTTTTTAGCCTTGTTATTGTTAACTATGTTTCTAAAAGAAATAGAAAAGTAACATCATGCTCTTTGGACATGTTTTTAATTAATCTGGAGAACCCTGCTGCCTCAACACCATGATAATTCCAAAAGATAAAATTCATTAAAATTAAGGTTGATTTGAGCCTCTAAATGAATCCTTTGGCTTATAAGGCTTTCCCTCTTGCATTACAATGTCTACTTCCTCTATTAGGGAGACACCACAACTAGTGGCAATCTCCCCATCTGCATTGGCTGTTATTTTAGATCTTAGGGGGATGATTGACGAGCCTCCAACAATAGTAATTGAGGCTTGTTCCCATCGGCCTCCATCTTCATATCGTCATTGCTTATCTTGGTTTGACTCGACTTCGTAGTCATAGAGACTCAAAAAGTAAATTTCTCACCTAGTTTTTCATACTTCCAAATGAGTTCAAGTTCTTCTTGAACACTTATTCTTTGAGAATCGGTCTTAAGCTCCTAGTACTAATTCATGCTCTTTAAATTACCTGTAGAGGTAGAGAGTGCATGACTCTCTATAAATTCACGAGGATTTGATGTGAAAGTAGCTTGGCTGGTTCACACTTCAAAGATGCTTATGGGTTAGACATGTGATTAGTCCATGTAGACTTCTTTGCTCTGGTCTTAGAAGAGGATATGTGTTGATTATGGGGTCGTGATCTTGTTGGGTGCATCTTGTGTGACTTAGCAGCGTGCAGTTCACATGACGTGTTCTGGTGCAACTCATGTAAAGTGTCCTACTACATCTCGCATGACTCGGCCAAGTGCACTTCACATGAAGTGATTTAGTGTAGTGTGCATGATCGTGGTTGTTGCAAATTGCATGAATTAATCTAGTGCACTTTGTGTGTGTACTGTAGGTTTTGTTCCTGTGCAATAGCCTGTTGCATATTGCATGAATTGGTGCTCTGATACTGCTCATTGGACTTACCCAATTCAGCTGCTGCAAACCCGAGCTTACTATCCATGACAATTAGGTCTTATTTGCGCCTTGTAAAACTTCATACCGTGACTGTTAGACCTGTTAAAGCTTAGATGGGTATGACTCTTGTTTTGGGTTATTAGGCTTGAATGATTCTCTCTAGCCCATGATGGTGGTATCCAGACTTCTGGGTTATGGCCATGATCCACGAGCCATACATTGCGGACATGCCCTTTGAATTTGTAACCTCCAAGTCAAAATTGCACATAGAACCTGCACCATTGATTTTGCCATTATTACTGCAATTATTCCCCTCTTTATCATTGTTGTTTCCAATGAACAATCCAACAAAGTTTGATGTGTCATTGTGGCTCCAACATCCTTCTCTTCTACTACTCCAACTTGGGTAGTCTTACCCATCACACAATTGACTTCTTTATGGTCATACCGACCACACTTAAAGCAAATTTGATGTAAAAATTTGTACTATAGTTGAAGCAAATGACCCTGCGCAATAACTCTAGTTTGTAGTGGTTCGTTAAGATAAGTTCAATACATATTCTCACATACATGCCCTTAGATTAGATCATAGTAACACAATCAATTTTCAACATGGTTCCCACTTCCCAATGTTCCACCAACTCTACCCAATAATTGATCATTATATAATTCAATTAGTAGATTTGAGATAGGATCCAAACAACAACCGTTTTGGAACTAGCTACGCTTTCCATGAAAAAAAGTTTCCATCGCTAGACAAGATATAATGATCATCCACTATCATGGACTCACAAAAATTTACCTGTTATGGTCCTCCTAAATGGAGAACAAGATTTGATAGTAGTTATATAGTGACCCAATAATTTTGATGGACCCTTTCTTAGACAAATCACGCTTTATCTTTGCTTTCAATGCATGGAAACACATATTCTTCCTACCATCAGGGAACCTCTCCAAGGTTTGCACCACTTATGAAAATTTTTTTCCAAGATAGAGATTTCTTTAAAACGTACAATATCCTTATCTTTTAGCAGAGGTGGAATCCCACTTTCTAGCATACTAAAACACCTTCCATCAAATTCCAAAAAGACTAAAGACCATCTAACTTAGCATTTGTAGGAACCATATGGCATTCCTATTGGGTTGTTATCAACATAAGAAATCTTTCCCTCAAACACCGATTTTTGTTTCACTTTACAATTATTCTTTTTAAGTAGATCTTACTCTTCCTCAAACTCCTCTCCCAAAACCCTAGGAGAGAGCTCATAACTTTTTCTAAGAATTTTGTAGGTGATACATCATAGTTGGGTAAGTGTTTGTGGAAGTATTGTTTCTAATTTTAATTTTAGTTTTAATTTGATTGAATTTCAAATTTTTATACTATTACTAAATTAAAAATATTTTTAAAATTAAAATTATTGTAATATCAAATGATTTTTTAATATTCTATCATACATTCACACCGATAAAAATAACATGTCTTGACTGTAATAATATATCTTCACAATTTTAAATTTTTAAAAGTGGTATCTCTTAATTAGTTATGATTTAAAATACTAGAAAATTAATTATTTATATTAAAAATATATAATATTTTCTTTAATTTATTTTTATCATATTTATTTACATCTAAAAATATACATACAAATATGCAATGTAATAAAAATTGATAATTTTTTTTTATAGAAACTACATGTTTCTCTTATTATAGATAATCTAACTCGAATTAATAAAATTACTATAATTAATAATAGATTGTAAAGCTTTTTTAAATATTTAACATAAATATATAATTATATATTGACAACTTAAATTTAAAACTAATATTTATATCAAATTAATCTTGTAAGAAAAATCATCTTATTGGTATCCAAATTTCATTTTTAATTTTATCTTTATATTTATTTAAAAATTAAAAAAAATTATTAAAAAAGAGTTCAATCTCCCATTTTCTTATATATTGCCACTATATCAATATTTTATGTTATAATTTAAAAAAATACTTTAAAACATTTATATTAAAAGAATAAATGTTGAGAAATTTACTTATGTTACAAAACCAATTAAACTAAAAATAAAATAAAATTTATTAATTTTAATCAAACCCAATTGAAGAGTTTTATCACTCAACATTGAACATTTATTAATAAATTAATAAAATTATTTTTGAAGATTTAAATATAAATTAATATATTACTAAATAAATTTAATCTTGCATCGTTAGCCTAACTATTAATAAAATAAAAAATAGAGGCAATGGAAAAGTTATAAGTTATTGTGATAATAAACTTAAAGCGACTAAAACAGGACTAAATCTTTCTGAATTTTTAATTAAATGAGATTATAAAAATATATATTTCCTTTCACGTAATCATAATAGAAGTAGAACTATAGAAGATTTTCCTGGCGAGATTATCTTTTTCCGATACATTTTCTTAGTTAGATGATAGCAATATATAAGTAAGCACTGACACTAAACAGCAGAATGTTGTCATAATAACAAAATCACACACAAAAAAATAAAATTCCGTTAATGTTATTGACTTCTTTATTACATTAATGTCGTAATATTATTAAGTTAATATTATTTTATTTGTATTTAAACAAAGATTAGCTCTCCTCCCTCCCGAAAGAATAAAATAAGTAAAAAAAGGCAAAATAAAAAAAAAAAGAAAAAGCAATCACTTAAATTTTATACTTGAACAGTACAGTGTGCAGTAGAACCCCAGCATTATTCCGTTGTCTTCCTTCTCCGTTCCTCACTGCCTTTTCTCCTCTCTCTCTTTCTCTCTCTGGAATTTTAACCTAGATCAAAGGTGATGGTGCCGTGAGAGAAAGAGATAGCTAAAATCCACAGAGCATCCGAGGAACACGTGAATTCCGACATGAAACGGTCGAAAGTTGTAAACCACCACCACCAATTTGGATCTGTCGTTTACAACCGTCGCCGATCTCCGCCCTAAACGACCACACTTTTCTCCTCATCGTTAAAACTTAACTCCTCCTCTGTACTCTTCTACTTTTCCTGTTACCGTCAGAAGACCGTTACGCAACTGAGGGTAATCTTATCACCCACTTTTTTCTTTGCATGGTCGAATCGATTGTGGCCACCGGAAAAACCGGTTGTTTCTACTGGGTACTCGATTCTGCAACACACCGAAGACAGAATACAAGTTTTTATTTATTTATTTTTATTTTTGGGAAATTTGGTTGACTTGTGTGGGAATGTTGATACTGTGACTGGTTTGTAGCCACTAGATAGGGAGAATGATCCTCTTGTTACCCTATCTCTTTCCGTGATTCACTCTGGTTTTGACTTTTTATGTGAGAATATATAAATGTTTTCGTTTTTTTGTTTCAGCAACCACTGTTTCTTTACCCTTACTATTTTAGATGGAAAAGGAAAAAAAATTAAATGTTGAAAGTCTGAGTTTTTTGTTATTAATTAACGCTGGTGCAGAATAAGCACTTAAAACAATTTTGACCTGTAATATAATTGGTATGCTTTGTGGTTGTATTTTGATGTAATTCGGACTGGCTAGTGAAGATTTTGCAATGAGTGGGGCATTTTTATTAGCATGGCAAACGGTTGTAAAAAAGAAATGAATGCCTTGCATTTTTTTTTTCTTTCTCAAAATCTAATGTTGATTAAGGAATAAGTCTTGTGGCTGGTATACGTGCTGATTACTGATTTAATATTTTGACTTATCTACAGTTTTGAGGGGGTTTTATTGCTTCAGCTACCTGATGAGGAATTGATTTGTTGATCTATGAGGTTGTTGTTCTAATTTATCAAGCATGGATAAAGTTTCATCTGATTGTCCATACCCGGGATGCTTTTTTTGTGTCATGAAGGAAGGGAATCCCAGCAAACGCAGAGCAAGTGTACTGAAATTCTTTAGGGAACTTCCGTGTCAAGATGATGATGGTCAGGTTCTCCCTATCAGTGGTCTTTGGAACACTGCTATGGCACATCCAAATGACCCAGAATTCATAGAGCTAGGAATATTTGAATGCATGTCTGCTCTCATATGGAAGGGACTGAAGAACCGGCGCTGGCTTTCTCATGACCAAAATATATATATTCCTTATTATGCAGCTCATATCATTGGTTCCTACACAATGAATATGGAAGAATTTGCAGAAAGTGCCGTGCATGCTGGGGTCATTCCTCCTTTGGTCGAGCTTTTAAGAGGTAGATTAACTTGGGTTGAGCAGAGGGTGGCAGTTAGAGCATTGGGACACTTGGCTACATATGCCAGCACATTTCCTGCCATAGCAAATCATGGTGAAATTCTGGAGCTATCCATCCAATTAGCAATGAGTTCCCTGGAAATAGTTTATTCACACTTTTACCAATATGTTGATAGAAGGCTTAGTTATCATTGTGATCTGCTTACACGTGGCATGGGCGGTGTTGAAATGGAGTCCAGGAAGGCTGAGGAATGGGCTAGTCAGTTGCAGTGTTGGTCCCTTCAGCTAATTAATTGCTTTGCTTTTAAGCATGAATTTGTCTCCACCATATGCAAACCTGAATTTCTGATAAAACTACCTGGCATGTGGGGTGGACTTGTTAATGAAAATTCACCAGCTGGTATTGGTTTATTAAGAACAATTTGTCATCAAAAGCTTGGTAGGGGTCCTGTTGCCAGTTGCCCTGGTATTATTGATGCATTGTGTAATATTGCTCGGTCTTCAGATGATTGGCAGTATATGGCTATTGATTGCCTTCTATGGCTGCTTCAAGATCCCAATACATGCCACAAGGTAAAATTTCCACAACTTTGCATTGGCATATGGTCGTGTTACTTCACATCTGTTGAGCTGGTTTGCACTGATAAACACTAAGGACTAACCAATTTAGGAATGTACTGATTGTCCAGGAAAGAATGCTTTGATTGGCTTATCAATGAAAGCTAAGTCTTATTGCCTTAAACTAACTTCAATTAAAGAAAAAAGAAAGTGAAAGTAAGAGCCATTACGTTGAATCTTTAACTAGGCACGGATCTTTACCTTGAGATTTCTTGCACTGCTTGCCTCTTATTTCTATTTCTCTTGGTTGAAAAAGTTTTTCTATTTCTCAAATTTCACCTGCAAAATTCATTTGTAGTCAAGGTATGATTAGGGAAATCTACTAGATAAGATACCATTTGACCCAATTTATTTTTATCTTAAAAGTCACTTTTAAGCTAAAGTAAAAAATTAGAACTTAAAAAAATAATTACACTTTTTTTGTCAAGTTTCATTGTTCTAACTTAAAAGTTCATTTTAAATTAAAAGTTGTTGATAAATTATTCTTTTTTGTTGTCTAATAAAAATTATATTTAAAAAAATAAATATTTACATTGTAAAATAAGCTACTTAACAATTTAAGTATACTATTTGACTTAGCTTCTATTTAAAAGTAACTTTTAAGTCAAAAATAAGTTGGGTCAAATGGGAACTAAATGATTTTTTAATACAACAGTGGTAGTCTATTGAGAAGGAAATAAAGAACAGTTTTAGCTAAGTATTTTGTTTTATACAGCAGTTTCATTTGAACAACTAAAGACATTGCTTTTGGGGCAAAGCTTGTGGTCATGTGTAGGCTACTTAAAACTAGTTATTACTTCCCTTATCAGTGTCCCCAGCGGAAGGTGTCTGGTCCTTGTATAGATACCAAAGGATTTGTAAAGTGTAAACTAGATGTATTTTATCCAAAAGAATTACTCATTTTTAAATTGCTAAATATGACCATGAGTTTACATCCTTTGAATATTGTAAATTGATATTTATATTTGATAAGGCCTTGTCATATATTATGTAGGTGATTGATAAAGTGGTGCCAGCATTAGTTGACCTTGCAGAGATTACTACTCTAGGCGATCATAAAAAGCTTGGTGATTCAATTGTTAATGTTCTTCAAGAGTGCATCCAGTCTCAAGGATCAGGACGAAGCTCAATTAGTAGTCGCACTAAAGAACAGATTGAGGATATATTAAATTCAAAGCAGCGATTAAAGTGGGAAAAGAATATGCCCAAGGAAGATCTACATATTAAGCAGGCTGCTGCACTGGTTGTCAAGCTTGAAGGAAATTCCCTGTTCTCATCTGGAAATATTGCTGGAGCTGCATCTAAATACTCTGAAGCATTGGCACTGTGTCCTATGAGATCCAGGAAGGAGAGAGTTGTTCTATATAGTAATCGTGCTCAATGCCATCTTTTGCTGCAACAGCCTTTGGCTGCCATAAGTGATGCTACTCGAGCACTGTGTCTTCATAAACCTGTCAATCGTCATGCCAAGAGTCTCTGGAGACGAGCACAAGCTTATGACATGCTTGGATCGGCAAAAGAGAGTTTATTGGATGCTATTTTATTTATAAATGAATGCTCTCAGTCGAATGATCCTGATCTTTCATTGAGGCAAAATAAAGTCCCAGATTATGCCGAGCGTTTAGTTAAGAAGCAGATGCGTGCCGCTTGGTTATTTCGAGAGGCAGCTGTTAAGCATGGTGGGGTCCATAGTCAGGGTGACGGTGGTGATATGTATGGCCCAGAGACTGATGATTCTGAGTGGGAGACGGCTAGCGAAAGTGATATAGGAAATGATGGAAGGGATGATATGGGTGATGACGATGATGGTGATTGGAATAATGATGATGAGAGGAAAGATTATGACAAACCTTCAATGAAAGGTATTTTAACTACAATGTTCCTACTTAATATGATATATCAATAGTTTCCGTTATTATGTGATCCCATTTCATGCTTGTTATTATGCATTTTTTATTTGGGGGACTGGAGTTGGTTAATATGCCATTATGCTGGAGTTTACATTGTAAAGTGAAAGGCAAAAATAATAGGTCCTATCAACTTGAAATATAGGTATGCAAATTCTTGTGGATGACATTGTCTCACCCTTAAAGAACACCATCTGTCTATTTGGTTAAAACTTGAACAGCAATGTTGAAGTTTTTAGTTTACCAAGATATGTATATGGTGGAGATTTTGGTTTAGTTTTGGTTGCATGCATAGTATAATCTGTATCTCTCGGCTTCAGTTTAGTCTTCTTGAAAAGAATAGGTCCCAACTCCTACGTGACTCTGGATTTTGGGTTTTAGTGATGAATTGATAATAGTGGACAAATTGATGCAAAGTTTTATTTGAGTAATCAGCCTTTCCTTGTTTGCAGCATCACCTGGCCATCCTTCTTAACCCTGATATCAGTTAAAAGCTTGTGCTATAAGCCAAACTTCTTGTACTTGCCTTGCTACTAGTCTGATAGAACCATTGAAAAGTTCAACTCATGCCCTTTATAATGTCAGACAAGCTGTGATTTATACTCATGCAAACGAATGAATTTGATTGAATAGGTTGCACCCAATATTTAAAAAAAAAAGAATAATTTTTGGAAAAGTTAATATGCTATTGCTAACAAAACCAACTACACCCTTAATGTTGTTATTAAATAACATAATTTAATTATTTAATGGAATTTTTTCTCTCCAATATATATGACAAAAAGACGGGTGTTAGGGAGTAACAAATTTATATATCCATCATCAAGATGCTAATTGCTATATTGTATGTGCCATTTTTTTTTTGGCAAGTGGTGTAATGCCTCATTTTCAGAAGTTTGGTTTCCTGCAGATATAAAGCATGGATACAACGTGCAGCTTGCGGAAGAAGAACCTTAACATAGTAATCCTTGCATTTGGTGCAATTGTTTTCGGCATGAATGGAGCAGGGTTGGCTGCTTTGACTATTCTAACTCTACATGCTTTGTGGGTTTTAAAAGAGAAAATTCTAAGTCGCTTAATGTGGTAAGTGACGAGTTGAAAGTGATGACTGAGTTTTTGGTCTTACTATTATTTGAGGTTGAGATTTTATTAAGTTTTACATGTTCCATATTTGTTCTCCCCATTTTTCTTGTCAAGTGTAAAAATTGAAGATTTCGAGTTTGGAGAACTGCATAGCGTTTGGAGGATGTGAAGTTTTCTTTTCTTTTCTTTTCCGGAGGTTTGTGTATATAAAGTTATAAACTCTGTGGTAAGTTTTATGTGTCCGTTTCCACTATTATTTTAATTGCAGTTTGCCTGATTAATTGGGCCATGTTATACTATAGTTTAATTCAGCTATTGATGATTTGATTGGTTTCTAATTTAGAAAATAATTACTTTTTTTTTAAATTCTTTTAAAAAGTGGTTATTGTTTTCAATGAAGTTAATTCAAACTTGTATTAATTGAATACTCTCTCTAGTCAATATATATATAATATGTCGGACAATAGATTTTAAAACAGTTGCAACATAATATACAACATGAATCCATTATTTATTTAATTATTCTCTCTTATTCTCTTTTTTTTATGTGAATGTACATAACGTGTAAAGAGGGGACCGTTCTCTAAGTTTTTGTTAAAAGATTCAATCAACTTATATATGAAACATGTTCAACTGTTAATTTTAAAACATAAAAGTGTCAACCTATTATACAACATCAATCAATTATCTTTTATTTAAGAGTTTAATTGGTATATACAAGAAGTTATATAAATAAAGAGATATAATTGGCATGCATAGCAAGTTATATAAATAAAAAGAGCAAGTTATTTAAATAAAGATATATGATTCATTATTAGAGTAAAAGTCATTTATATTGTCTATGTATACAACATCAATCAATTATCTTATATTTAAGAGTTTAATTGATATGCACAACAAGTTATAAAAATAAAGAGATATGATTCATTAATCAATTATCTTTTTTTTAAAGAAATCAAGTTTTTAATATGACTTAAATAAGTTTTTTTATCTAAAGTTTCATCTAAAGTTACTTTTAGTTTTTAAAATTTAAAAATATTTTTTTAGTTTCTAATTTATTTTTTATACTTTTTTTGTTAACATCACTAAGAAATTAATAAAATTGATGATAGAAAGCACGTATCTATACTCACGAAATACTCTCCTCTCAATGATAACTCTTTCAATTTTTAATTTCACATTGTGCACAACTAAATATAATAAAACTTGTAAACAAACAACATTAATAAAAAAAATAAATTAATTTCATGTACTAAAAAAATATTTTTGAATTTCAAAGATCAAAGGTAAAATTTTAAAAACAAAAAACTTATGTAAGTTTTTTAATATTCATAAAATATGTTTGTTTTCACTTGATATTTTCTATTTTAAAAATAATATTATTAAATTCAATGAAGTTTGGAAAGAATATTATAAACTATTTATATATAGTTTAAATACATTTATATATTTTTTTATATAATTACAATATTATTATTAAGTTTTCACACAATGTTAACTTTTGAAAGTATTGAAAACAATATTTTCAGTTGTTTTTTGAAAATTTTTTCAACGAAAATTTTTTCTAAATTATAATAAAACATATTTTCATTAATGTATTCTGTTTTTTTTTTCTAAAAATGGAAATATAAAATGCATGAAACAAACACAACCTTAATTATTCTCTCTTGTTCTCATTTTTATGTGAATATGCATAACGTCTAAAACAGAGTTGTTTTTTAGTTTTATTAAAAGATTTTATTAACAAATTCATTATAATTAAGAAGAATATTTAATTTAGTTATAAACATTAGATTTTTCTTAAATTCTTTCTTATAAAAACCATTCCTAGTATTAATGACGCGTATTTATTTGTTTTTTAAATAGTAATATTAGTTTTATTTATTTTAACATTTTTCACCATTAATATATTTATTGGTTTAATTTTTATTGGCTATGCATTTGAATAGTCATGGTAAAATATTCAAAATGTTTTTTTAGACAAGACAAGGTTAAATTTTTAAAGATTTCAAGACATTAATTTATTTCAATTATTATCCATTAAATCCAGAAAAATAGCTCATAATTAAGAGTGATATGTGAACAATTAATTAATGCAAAAAGTTACATTCTTGTGGTTTCTACGGTATTGCATTATTATTAAGAAACTTATTATTTTTTTTATTAATTAAATGAGCAAAAATCAAACAAGAAAACTAGATTAAGAAACTAATACATAATTATGTTCTAATAGTAAGAAACTTAAATAAACTTTAAGAAATTTACAATTTTTTATTTTTTTGTAATGGCAAAAATATAATTTTTTTATCATTAAGAAATTGGTTTTATATAAGACTTTGAAAATAAGGATAAAAAACCTTTTTTATACGGATATTTACCCAAAAAATTTTTTTTATAAAAAATCAAATTTTCAACTTAAGAAATCCTTAAAAAATACCTGTTGAAATTGCTCTAATACTACTTTTTAATTTCAGTCATATTAAATGATAGAAGGGATTAATAACTTACGAATACATCAATGTGGAGTGATGTAGTTTATTTTTAAAACCTAACGTTGTTTGGGATAAGTTTTTTTCTTTTTCTTTTAATTCTACATAATTAAGTCTTTCATCCCTAATGCTATGTTTAGTAGGAGGAAAATGGTGGAAAATACAGAATAAGTTTTCACTATTCAGATCTTACGCTTTATCATTGTATTTTAATTTAAATTTTTTCCCTCTATTTTTATCATTTTTATTTTTCTCAACCAAACCAAGCTTAAAAGAAGAAGAAATCGGTGTGTCTGAATGAGGTTTTCAAAGAGGGAATTAATTTCTTTTTTAAATTTCAAATGTTTGGTAATGAAATCTATAGTTTGTTCAAGTAATTTTAAATGAGTTTGAAATTTAGGTTATTTTTTAAAGATTTTGATTAGTTAATGTAGAATTTTAAATTCTTTCAAGAAAGTAAGAATTTAAAATTTTTTAAACCTATATTTCTTTTATTGAAATTAATTGATGTTATTTTTTACTTGACATTGATTAAATTTTTTTTAGTTGACATTGTCTAACATTATTTTTCAGTCAACATTAACTAAAATTATTTTTTGGTCGCTTTTTGTCAATATTTTTTGTTACAATACGCTCGTGACTTAGTCCACCATGGTGTGGAGTTATATATGAGGTATATTGAGATTTAGTACGCTAGCTACAATACTATAACTTATTCCATACACCTGTGAGAGATGCTTGAAACCACAGCATGACATGCGAATTTCATAGTCTCATACATTGAATTGTCGCATGTACCACAATAATATTGTAGAAGATACATTGATGACCATATTTAGGTCACACTTTATGACTAATTATTAACAGTAAAACTAATTGACATTAACCAAAAAAAATATTGAGAAACATAGACAAAAAAATCAACTTTAACCAAAAAAATATCATTAATCGATATTTTTCTATTAAAAAATATTTTATCCAAATATTTTTTCTATTAAACATTTAGATTGGAATTTTTTTGACTTATAAAAAAATTAAATATTTTATTAAAATAAGAAAATTAAAATTTAATAAATTTAAATTATTTTATCAAAATAAAACATTTAAAAATAAGTTATTTGAAATGAAAACGTTTCACTGTATTTCAAATTTTTAATTAAAATTTTCTTTAGAAAAAAAAAAAAAAAACTGGGTTGTTTTCCGTGACTCTTGCCATCGGCTGGATGTTAATTTATGTTTCCAATGTTGCAGTATATGATCCGTAAAACTTAATTGATGATTCTCAGTACAAGATTGATAAAAAAATAAAATAAATTACTTCATTTTCCCATTACTTCATGTTATTTACGGTGTACCAAAATCTTTTACTCCTAAGATTAATTTATTATGTATGTGATTTAGTATATATTACATTTTTTAATGTTTAAATTAATCTATGATATATTATTTTGTCTTATACTCTCTGCATTAGTTTATTTCTGACTTAATATTCATTCTGTACTCTCAACATTTTTATTTGTTTCATTTCAGTCTACCTCAACAGTAATCCAAGTCTAAATTGATTTCTAAATATTTCGAAAATAAAATCTCTAAATCCAATTCGAAATATTGTTTTCATTTATTAATATAACCCACTAGTTATGAAGTCATAAAATGCACAGGTGTAGTGTAACACTAATACAACCGTTGAATTGAATGCGTTGAGTGATTTATTCCCATAAATGTAGGAAATTGATTCGCGGTTGGTTTGGTACCAGATGCTTAACTCACCCCTTTCTTTTAAACACCCGTATTAAATATGACAGAGAATTAATGTGGTTTCTGTATGATGCATGAGAAACCCACTCAAAGAGAATTTTGAGTTCAATACCAAACAAACCATTTTTTTTTAAAATTTTATAATATAGGAAATAAATTTAGGTCATTTTTGGAAGACATAAGAGAGGTATATGATTTAGATTTTATTAGCGAATATGAGATTTTAAATGCAGAATTGAAACAAAACTTGGAGAACAAGAAAGAAACTATTTAAAAATATAAAAACAAAGAAAGAAAATATCAATTCAAGTTTCTTAGCTATGTGCTTGAGTAATCATAATTTTAATATTCATGCGAAATTTTATCAACACTCATAGATAATTCAATTGAACCGAATTACAATCGCAATCTAAAGATTCTCATAAATTTTCAGAAATCTAATAATGTTATCAATCAATCATCACCTAGTCTCTTGCAATTCAAATCGATTGATCGCTAACTGAATCGTATCAAAACTCAATCAAATTTCTACACTAATTGGAGAGGATAAGAGGGCAATAAAATGTAAAATTCGTAAGAAAAAAGAACACATAAAAGATCGAAATTCATACTTTTGCTACGCGATTACATAGGACACTTCAAATCGATTAAGAAATTATTTTTTCTTGGAGATCTCCATGAAAGCTTCCGTGAGAAGGAAGAAGATGGAGCATTAACTTGTTGATGAAGCTAAACCAAATTTGAAACTAATTTTAAAAAGATGAGTAAAAGTTGTTACAAGTGGTTATGAGAGATTATTTATATTCTGTCACTAAATTGGTCTCTAAAAAGGTTTGAATTAAATTGGGGTTTGGCCTGAGCGAAATTATTCTAAAAAAAACAACAAAGGCTACTAGAAAATAAAAATAAAACTAAAAATTATAATTAAAGATAAATTACAAAAATACAAAAAAAAAAATAAAATGAAAGTATGAAATACAAAACAACTAACTCTATCCAAAGTTCAATCTAATAACGTCCACTAGCCTGCAAAGGAAAAGGAAAAAAATATATGAAAAAGGCTCAAATGTGGCTCAAATATGAAAATGAACTAAAACCAAAATTAAGAAACAATTACATAGTTAAAAAGATTAAAAATGATATAAAAAATGTATAATAAAATGTTGTATCACACACAAGATAATAAGAAGGTTAAGCAAATTGCACATGCAAGTAAAGAAACAAGAGAAAAACATAACACGAAAAGCTCAAAACCAAGGAGCATACATGCATTGTAACAGAAAATCGTTTACAACGAGATATATAGGATACGCAATGTGTCACATGGCGTGACTAACCCACATATCTATGTATAAAAGATACGCGATAAAAGTTAGAAGATATTAAAGGTACAACAGAAGCTCTAGTCTATAGCATACTTTAGAATGATCTACACATGTAAGCATCACTATGAGACACTTTTATTAGACACGTCGTTGTCCCAAACGAAAGTTTTTACGTGACTCGTTCACAAATCATAAAAAACTTCAATCTTCTCATGATTTCAAGTCAACATCAACAATCTCCACCTTTACTCTGAATCATGGGTTAGTATACCTCCACATTCTTCCTTCTGATAAACCTCCACCAACAATTCCTTTAGACAAAGTTTATCAAGTTCAAACACATCTCGAACTTACACCTTGGTAAACATATAAGAAGAATTGTCTTCTGAAGCAATATTCACAATTCTCACTGTCCCTATTTCAACCACGTCTCGAATGAAGTCAAGTTTCACATCAATGCATCAGTGTACTCGATTTTTTCTTGATACATTTGATAATTAGCTTGAGGAATTGTACTTTGGTTATCATAATGGATTGGGATGCATTCTTCCTCATTTCCCAACTTATCTAGCATCTACTTCAACCATAGACCCTCCTTCACTCTTTTTACAACGTGTTATACTCAACTTTTGTAGTAGACAATGCTACCATTAGCTAAAAATTTGCCTTCAAACTAATAACAAATCCAAATAGCATAAACACATACATGAAAGGGACTTCCATGTGTCCACACTTTATGCATAGTTAGCATCTATGAAACCTTTTAGAAAAGCTCCACCTTGAGACCTTTTCCGATATAGAAGGCTTGAATCTAGAGTTCCATTCATGTATTTCAGCATCCACTTCACTGTCTCCTAATGGGCTTAACTCGAGTTCCCCATGAACCTGCTGACAACATTCACAATATGAGCCACATTTAGTCTTGTGCATATCATATCATGCATGATGCTTCTAACTCAGCTCACATATGGAATTGAATCCACCCTCCGTCTCTTTTCCTCATAATTAGGAGTTTGACTTATAAAAAGCTTTGTATGGTGTTGATAGATGCATACACCTTTCATTTGATCCCTTTTTATATCAATCCTAAGCATGCATCTAACCGAACCAAGATCTTTCATCTCAAATTCTCAATTCAAGTTCATTTTGAGTTTTTTTATCATCTTCTTGTGTCTTCTAGCAACCAAGATATCGTTTACATATAGGAGCAAGCACAAACAGTCTTCTCCTATATGCACCATATAGACACAATTATCATAACTGCACCTTCTGAACCTTATCCTCATAAGAAAGTTGTCAAACTTCTTATACTACTGTCTCATACTATGTTTTAGCTTATACATTGAATTCTAACACACGCATACACACCTCAATGAACCTATTTGACTGCTCGATGTAGAAGATTTCATCCAAAACTCCTTGTAGGAAAATTTTCTTAACATCCAACTGTTCCAGATAGAAATCATATTGGTTAGCAATGGACAACAAGATCTTGATTGAACAATTCTTAAAGACAGGTAATAAAATCACATTATAATCCATATATTCTACCTATGTAAAGTTCTTAGCCATAAGCCTTGCATTTTCCACCCTTGAAATTTCGTCATTTTTAAGACATACTTGCATATGACAACCATTTTCTCCTTAGGTAAGTCGACAAGTTTCCACATGTGGTTCTTCTCTAGTAAGTCAAGTTCTTCCTTCATAGCACTTTCGCCTTACTTCCTCTCTTTACTCTCCTTTGTCTCTTTGAAGTTTCTAAGCTATTTGGAACCTTTTATCTCTTTGGCAATGTTAAAAGAATAATAAATAAGGTCAACATTTCCAATCCTTCTATTAAGTTTCAAAATCCTTTTCTCCCTATCTAAATTATCTTCTGCATCTATCATATGATCTTGTAAGGTCTACAAGTGGATAACTACACCTTAACGTGAGTCTTATCCTCCATTTTTTCATAGCTTCCGCCTAGCATTCTCATATGTGTTTCATAAAATTTCATGTTCCTATAGATGATAATCTTTGATGATTTAGGTTTTGTTATTCTAACCTCAGTCTATAACCCTTGACTCTATCAGCATATGTAAGGAAGATACACTTTTCAACCCATGTCTCTAACTTACTTTACATGTGCAAATGTCAAGGCTCCAAACACCCTCAAATTAGTGTAATTTATTGGTCTCTGATAAGTGTAAATTTTCTACATTATTACTAACAAATGCATTAGTTGTATGTAGTAGCCGATGAATATTGGATCGATCCCATGGACTTGGATGATACCTCAGCAACTTCAAGACTTTTTACTTGTACGAACAAAAGATGTAAATTTAACTAACACTAATAAACATAAAGTAAATAAAGAGTAAATAAAAAAAAGGCGGTTACAAGTATGAGATTCAGTTGAGTTTGACTTCACTAAACCATCCCTCAATTGCATAAATGAATTCAAAACCCTCGTTCACTACCCATGTTCCCATCACCTATAAAAATATCTTTAATCTCTATGTCTTACAAGCAAGGAAATAAGCTATTTGAGTATTAAACTATCGATTCGCATAATATAAAGTCAAACAAATCGCATTAGGAAAAAAGTTTAAGATGACCAATGAGTTTTACTCTCTCAACCAATAAAACCCATTGAGAGCTCTTATCATTTTACAAGTCAAAATCATCTCTCAAATTCATTCAACAAGTAAAATCCTAGAAAGCTAAAGAAAATGACGCTCAAGGTAAAGAAGAATACTAACATTGAATAATAAACTTAGATTAAAAAGAACAAAAAATGCATTAGTTCAGTCTTAGTTACATCAAATTCTAACAAAATAACAACCTAACTAACCATCAAGATGGATGAACATTTTTACTTGGCGCTGGGTGCTCAGATAGTGGTCGTTGGGTGTCTATAATATGATTTGCATTACTCTCAGGTTGATGGGCGTTCACACCAAGGCCGTTGGGCGCTTGAGCTCTCACTCCACCAAAGCATTGATTCTTTTGACATTTCTTATGTCTTTCTCAAAACTTGACTTAAAACAAAGAAAAACAGAAAAATAACGGTAAAATATAAATAAATGAAATCCTAAGACTAATTTCCTAGACAAATATAATTTGAAGTAAAAATATCGGAAAACAAGGTCTTGAATAAGAAAACATTAGGATAACTACTTTATTTTACCTATGTAAAAATAGGTAATTTAGAGAGTTATTAGTCTGTCACTCCAAACTTCCATTGGTGCATGGAACTCCAAAGAAGATGAAACACATCTATTTATAAGATACACCGTAGTGTTAACACCTTTTCCTTATAAGGTCTTAGGTGGACATTCTCCCAAGATCATGCATCTCACCATCTCCAAAATGGTTCCGTTCATTCTTTTAGCAAGTCCATTTTGTTGAGGGTCTCTGTTACAATCTTATGCCCTTTTAGCCTTCGGTTCCTGCAAAAGTCGTTAAACTCTTCTGAAACAAACTCCAACACATTGTTTATCCTCAATACCTTCAACTTAGTCCCCTTAGTCCTCTATTATACCATTCCTTAACTTCTAAAACATCTCTTACTTATTCCTCATAATGTAAATTCAAACCCTCTATAAGAAATCATCGATAATGGTAAGAAAGTACAACCCTCTACCACTAGTTTGTGTCTAACATGACCTCACAAGTTTGCACAAGCATATGGCTTGTTGTATGTGTGTTTCCCAGTCTCAAACTGCATTATATGAAACTTTCCTAAATCACACTAGTCGTAAAAATATAATTTTTGTAGCTTATCCATAGAGTGGTATATGGATCCAAACCTGTAGACCTCTCAAGATTGTGTGGGTTTTGGACTTTTTTATTTAAAGAATTAGGGTTGTAGGAAAAATTTGAGATTGGTCTACAAAGTCCACAGACTTCACATGCTAAGTCTACAGGCTCACGGACTTGGTCATAGCTAGTTTAAAGGGATAAATTGTCATTTTAACTATTAGTTTGTGTTAATGTTGTACCTTTTTGTTGTAAATTATAAAATTTTTTACTTTTACTATTGAAAATATTTAGTATTTTAGTTATTATAAATAATGAATAATTTTCAGTATGATATATTATAGTTTAGTTAGTTTAAAAAAATATTATAATTTATTTATATATACATGTATGTGTGTGCAGGCTTATGGAACTGGTCCTTTAAATCTGTGGGCTTTGCGGGTTAGATACAAACTTTTAAAAAAAGTTCATTTATTTTGACAAACTAGACTTATTCGATCTATTTAAAATGTAGGTTTCACAGGTCGGCTTAAAGGGGTCGACCCAGTCCATTTATCCACCTCTATTTATCCCTCATAAGTAGCGTATGCTTCTCGAGCTCAATCAACCCTCTCTCACTAATGTGACCCAACTTCAAATTTCACAACTTTAGCCTTGTTTACCATTGTTTGACTATCTACAAATGCATGAGCAATGACAATGGACCCCTCTAAAATGTTAACCCGTTGCTCCTTTTCCCTTAACAATTACATACATTCCATTGGACACCTTCATCATTCCATGCTCCACCTTAGTGGAATAGCCTATAACATCAAACATGCTTATAAACATAAGGTTCCACTTAAGCTTAGAAACAAACCTCACCTATTGTAACATCTCCCGACTATCAAACATCTTCACTTAATGTTCTCTATGACTTACACCTTGCAAGCCTTATTGTTTCCAAGGGAAACTATTCCAATCTCCTCTAGTTCTAGGGTATCGAAGAAGTCTTTCACAGTACATATATGATAGGTACACCCATAATCTATAACCCAACTCTTATATGAGTCACTAGAAGACTCTACTAGAACACCAACAAAATCATAACCTTCAAAAGCCTTTGCAACATCAAGTAACTCTTGTGAACTTCGAGAATCCTTTCTTGCATTCTCTTGACATTGCTTTTAAACATGATCCAACTTTTGTCATTTGTAACATTGTGCTTCCTTTTTCCACTTAGGCTTTTCCCCTTATTTGTTATTGAACTTTTTTCCTTTTCCCTTATCCTTCCTTCCCTTCCCCTTCGCCACCATCGTCAGATTAGTTGCCACATCTCCCACCTTTGAATCTTAGAGCTTTTAAAAATCCTTGTGTAAATCGAGGTCAGAACCTCCTTTAGGTGATCATCTGTTCCTTTCCATACAAAAGCAAATCCTTAAATTGCTTAGATAACTTCTATAAAGAATTTAGGAGAATCACAACCTTGTCCTCATCATCAAGCTTTGCGTTGATGTTTTCAAGTTATCCACAATCTTGTTGAAATCCGCAAGTTTCTCCTCAATCGTTCTTGACTCCGTCATCTTGAACGAGTAGAATTGTTGTTTCAGACGAAATTTGTGAGCCAAGGACTTCGTCATATACAAAGCCTTAAGCTTTGTCCAAATGCCAACAACTATTCTTTCCTTAACAACTTCCCTGAACGCCTTGTCACTAATCATAACACGATCACACTTCTTGTTCTATTGATCATCTTCTTCTTCTCGATTGATGTCAAATATGGTGATATGTTCACCTCCCCTTTAAAGGCTTCATCACACGATCACCCATAAAGATCACCTCAATCTTGATCTTCCACAATCTAAAATCATTATTTCCGGCAGACTTCGCTATGTCAAACTTCGTTACCATCTTCACTAATACTTTTTTATTGTTTTGTCTTTCCCACAAACAATGCCACTTTGTTGAGGTTCGTGTATCATAAGCTTATACAAGACAATGAAAAGGTCAAACAAATCGCACATGCAAGAAAAAATGGATCGAATCGAGGAGTGAGAGAAAAACACAATACAAAAGCTCAAAATGAAGGACTATAAATGAATTGTAATAGAAAACCATCTACTAAGAGGTATATATTGTGCGCACATAATGTCACATAGTGTAACTAACCCATGTGCCCTTATATAGAAGATAATGATAAAAACAAAAAGTTACTAAGGGTACAACAAAAGCTCTGGTCTACAACATACATTAGACGATCTACACATGGGCATCAAATGCTACTACTAGACGCTCTCATCAGACACACTCTTATCCCAAATAAAATCTTCTGCACCACTTGCTCAAAAACCATAAAAAACTTCAACTTCTAATATTTTTGAGTCAACATCAACAATTTCAACAAATACTAGTTGTATATACAAGTTGTTTAACTTTTTCTTTGTGTGTGTATATGTCATTTTTATTTTTTAAAAATGTAAGACTAAATTTTTATACTATATATATTTTTTAAATGTGTATAACATTTCTATTGATAGAATGAAAATAAAAATTATTTGTGAGACTCATTTAAGAAATTTTATAAAAATGTTAGATTCGAGAATATTAAAAAGTGGATCAATAAAAAGTGCATCATGTGTATAAGTGAATCCCATTTAAGAACTCTAAATAGAGATGGCCTAAGCTTTTTGAAACATTAAAAAGTGGAGAGTGAAAATTTTTTGTACATAAAAATCAAACAAAAAAATATTTTTTAATTTCTTATAAAAAACAGCTAACAATAAAAAATTTAGCAATCAATAAATTGTATTTATTTTTCTTTTCAATCAAAACAGACATAAAAAATAATGAAAATTAAGAAAATTGATGCTTTTAGAATTATCTATGTTTTTAGATTATTTAATTTAGTAATAGCTCATGTAATTATAGAATAATTTTAATGAAAATATTATTATGTAATGGTTAGTAGACTAAAAATAATATTAAAATAATTGAATTTTATTTTAAAGTTATTAAAATAAATCTCATTTTTCTCACTTCACGAAGATTAATTTTGAAGAGAGATTTGAAATGGAGGTTACAAGGTGTTATTAAAAAAGATATAAAATATAAATTCATTGTTAATATAATTTTACTCTCCATGTCTAATTTTTTAGAATTGAATATAAAAAAAATTATGTTATTCAAAATTCTGTCGTCTAATTTATAACTTTATTGTTAGCAAATTTATGTTAGAAAATTGTTAGCAAATTTATGTTAGAAAATTTTATAATTTCATGTTCGAAAAAATACATCCTAAATCAAAAGTTTGAAATGAGACATGAAGACTCTCTCTCACTCTAACTCTAAAAGTCAAAAGTTTGTAATATAAAATTAAAATTTGTATACATTATGGGTACTCTATTATTTTATATATATATATATATATATATATATATATATATTATTTTGGATTTTATAATATTATTGTATTATTAATTTTATATAATTAAAACATTATATATATGATGAATCAAATAAGGTTAAAATTATTTTGTTTATTAAAAGAAAAATTAATAAATATGGATATGAAATTTTGTAATTGCAATTACTTTAATTTGTAATTTTTTTTCTTTTCATATAAAAATTTTCTCAATCAGTTACAATTTTCATTCAATTTCATTCGTCACCCTTTCTTTCCTTTTTCTTTCATGCAATCAAACAAAGCCAAAGACTATTTGATTTTCATATGTACTTTAAAAAAATTGTTCATGATTTATCTTTTTATGAATTTGAGAAAATTTTAATTAGTAGTTTTATTTGTATTTAGTTTTTAAGTGTTTTATACTCTTATTACAGATAAAAAATATAATATTATTTTTAAAATAAATAATTTTAATATAAATAAAAATATTAATTATATTTCAAATACAAATATTAAATATAAAGGAATAAAAATACTAAACTTACTGTTAATTTTTTTAATATGATATTTTAAATATATTTTAAAATTATATATATTTAAATTAGGTGAAATTGGTTTCTTACCAACTCTATTACAATTAGACAGAATAACAACAATTTTAATAGTATAATAATTTGTTACATTATTTGAGAGTCTAAGATGATAGTTTTATATAATTTTTGGTAAACTGTGCTTTTAATCAATTATCAACTTGCCTTTAAAGAAAATATTAAAGATACTATTTGATAAAAAAAATTATAATAAATTAATTTTTCAAGTCTTACGATGATATGATAAGTCCATAACCTAATAATATAGACAAAAATACTAAAAAAATTAGTGTTGGGAGACTGAATTCATCTATCTAAAACTTTCAAGGAAAAAAAATAATTCAAAATCAATAAATAAAATGCTGAATGAAAAAAAACAAATTAAGTCCATGAGAAAATATTTAACCTTTACATTTAAAAACTATTACCTATCCTAGTGTACAATATATGATAAGTGATAAGATAATAATACTTTCAAATAAAAGTTGAATTCAATCTTATATTGTTGTTTGTTATAATTCTGATCTTACTGTTGACATATGGTAGTTAGAGGTTTGAGTCTGTCAGTTAAACACACATTTTTAATATAATAACTTGAAGGGTTATGATAAATTAACAATAGGAGACACATAGCGTAAAATAAATTATAATCAGCGTCCGAACCCGACCCGATTTGTGACCGACCATGGTGGGTATAGAAAAAGAGCACCCGTGCGGAACACGTTGGAGTCTTGCCTTCCACACTCTAATCCCTCCCAACCCATGTATCTTCATTTTTCAATCTTCACACGTCTAACCAACTCTTTCTTCATTTCGGTTCGTTCCTTTCTTTCTTTCTTTCTTCTTTTTTTTTCTTACTCATGTTAGTATTTTATAATTTGACTAGTATACACAAACAATTCCCGCGACCAACACATACCTCTTAAGCCTCCTTTTCCATTCAATTCAATGCCAGTAATTCTCTCGTTGCTGCAAAACTGCGTATGATAAATTTTCATCTTCGTTCGTTCCCAGCCTCTGCCGCCGTATGAGGATTAATTATCAATAATGTATATTATGTTTGTTTGACTTGTATTCGATGCGTGTGAAAAAACAATTTCTCAATTGTATCAGACTTCGGAAGCGCTTATCGAGCATTTGCGGTGATCGATGATGTTTTTGCAGAATCTAAGATGCTCGCTGTTATTGGACTAGAATATTATATTTTTTAGCAAATATGTTCTCTTACGAAGCTTTAGACGCGTTGGATTGGAGGAGCATGGTTAGCGTTTTCGACCTTGAAGGTTAGCCACTGTTAGGGATTTTACACATTTGGGATCTGCTATCGACAAATGGAGAGTTTTATGATAATATATGTAACATTTTCATTATGCTTTTGATGTGATGGGGTCATTATTTGGTATCTTGAACTGCAGCACCCTTTCTCACGTATGTAAACTTTTTGTACATGTGGTTTGACATGTGTGTGGGAACCTCAATAATGTGGTTGTGAGAGTAAACGAGCATGGTGCATCTAAATCATGCTCACTTTGCTTTAAGATTAAAAATTCCCACATTTCTGGCCGCTGATCTGTCCTTTTTCTGTGGTTTTTAATTTTGACTAGATTTTGTTGCTCCCAAAGGTATGAGGAGCAATTGTGATGCGTTGATTTAGTGCTAAAAGAGAGGTTAATCTTTCGCCATGTCTTCTCTTCAACTGTTCCAACTAACCCAGCATGGCCAGGGTTTTCTGGCTTCAAGGAGGTATATTAACTTTTTCTCTGACGTTTTTCGTGATGAGTAAGTTCATTCTGACGTTGATTTTTATTTATTTTTTGGTGTCTTACGTTGATTTTGGTTTCCCACCTAATTTGTTTGCCTAATGGACTACACAAGTTGATTCTTTTATCAGTTTTTTTTTTTTTTTTCCCTTTTCATAATGCCTCTAGAACTAAACTCTGTTTTATGCTCAAGGAAAACATCTGATTGCATTCTCATCATCTGAGATAGAATGCACAATACTTTAAGCTCAAAATTTTTATTCCTTAAAGAATTGTTGAGGTTTTAAATTTATATTAAGGTCCAAAACTGCAATTGCTGTTGTAATGTCAAAGTTTATGGGTTTCTTAAAGCCGCATTGCAAGCACAAATGCATCTGCATCGGCCACTTTTATCTAAAATTTTCTGCCTTATAAGGTTTTTCCAAAGTTTTAATTGCAACAATGCTCAATATTAATATGTTTGATCCAAAAAAATACTGAATATATAGGATAAGATAATGTTTATGCTACACCAGAATCTGTGTTGGAATCTCAAGACTGCTGATTTTACATGCGTTTAAATAATTATAAACAGGTATCTATTAACTATTAAGTATTGTAGAAAAGGGTAATTATGAAGAATTTTAATTAATAAATTTCATTGGCTTATAAAAAAAAATTATGAAGAATTTTATTATAAGTAGAATGGTTGACCCTTAAACTTGCATTTGTTGGGTATCGTTTTCGTGTGAAAAATATGCTTCAAGGCTTATCATTAGAATAAGTCCATAACCAGGGATTAGGAAAGCAGCATAGTTGTCTTTATAGAACCATTGGTAAGAAATTTCTTTATTCATTATTGATATTAAAATTTATTTCTGAGGTTCAGCTTCTTTCTGGGTAATGTATGTCACTATGTTGTGATTAATTGTTTTTACATGAAATTTTGAAGTATTCTTCTTGAGTTTAACCATTACATGTTTTTTCTGATATATATTGTTCCATTTTGATTATAGCCTTTTGTATTCATCTTATTAGTAGTTTGCACCGTATACTATTTTTTCTAGTGGTATGAATAAAATCATACAATGTTGAACTAGTTTGCATGTAAATTATTATCTTTCTTATTCACTTTCCTTGTGTGCTATGACAGAAAAACTTTGCTACTTGCAACTGGTATCTTAGTCGCTGGTGGAACTGCAGCATATCTGCAATCAAGGTTTAGAGTTAATAGACATGATTTATTAGGCGATTCCTATGAGCACAATAATGACAAAGAACTCACAAAGGAGGAGGTTGTGAAAGTAACTTCTGCACCAAAAAATAAACAAAAGAAAGGAGGGATGAAGTCAATTCAAGTCCTTGCTGCAATTCTTTTATCTGAGATGGGCCAATTAGGTGCAAAAAACCTTTTAGCTTTAGTTTCTATAGTGGTAAGTCTATTTATTATGGATAATTACTCTTTGTGCTTATCTTCAACATTTCAATGCAGAATGGCATTATGTATCAATGTATCATATAATTGTTGTGATATTTTACTCTTTCAACTTATCTTTTAGATTGAGGATTCGATGCCCAACTTTGTGAGACACTGAGACATCATCTGTGAACATGTCATGTATACCCACTATGTAGATGAAATATATTAATCAAAATGATATTTTGTCCATCCTGTCATTCATTTTTTGGACTAATCTGAAGTTTCATGTGATGCATACAGCATACCTTTAGTTAGCAGATATGGTTGTTCTGCTGCTCAGGAGGGATTGAACCCTTTCGTATTCTGTATATGATGGAATTTTATACCAGTTGGACTGGGAACTTTGCCTGCAATTGAAAATTTTTCCCAAATTATATGATTGTGTGAGGATTGTCTTCTTTAAATATTATGAATGTGTGATTGCTTCCTCGAGAGAACTTTAAAAAGTTTTGAAAGGACCAGGTTGTGATTAGACAGAACAGAACAATCATGTTTAAGTCTATAATGACAAGTATAGTAGATTGTGGTAACCATTTACTCAGATGGTTATGTATTAAAGAGAAATGATTAATTTCTCTTTACCAAATATGATCATTGTCTAATCATATGATATGTCTCATTTGTTCTTTTGGATACGTAAGTGCTCATTCTTTACTCTCTTTTCATTTTGTTAGACATTATTATCTCATAATGCAAGTGATATGGTTCTCCCATAAACAATTTCAAACTTGACAAAAAAATTTAAAAAACTCTAAACTTCAATAGTTAGTATATTATTTGGCTGAGTTGCTTTACTAAAGCCGATCATTATTTGGCTGAGTTGTTTTACTAAAGCCCATCTTCTTCAATACATCCTTTAAACTCTCCAAGTTTCATTTAAGGAAGAAATAACTCCTCCATCTTTTCTTCATTTGTTGCTTTTGATTACCAAAGCTTTTCCATCTTTGTTCTTAATGTGTTTTACTAGGTTTAAGTCTTTGTTTATTGTTCTCTTCCTATGGTAAGCTTGTAATCATGTCTTTCCCTATTTTGGTGCATAAAGATTGATTCAAAAGCTTTGACTCTTGCATTGTTAACAGACTTTTAGTATCTTCAATTTTTTACTTGATACTTCTTTTGTACAAAGGTATGGTTTTGATGCTTTGAATCACTCTTTTAATTTTATAATTAGCTTGAATTCCATCACCTGGTTTTTACTTTAATTGAAACCCTTTTTTTGCTTCACCAAGAACTACTTCTGTTACCTCTCACATCCCTCTAGTTTCTTTACATGGTTTAGAAGGCAAAATATGAGACTTGTATACTGTTGGAAAGCCCCATTAATTGCGTCACCCCTATAGTTTGCCTTAGTTGCAGCCTCTTTGGAGGCTGCCTTAATTGCCATTGCAAGAGTTGTGGTTTAGTCCCTCATCAACTAGAGATATGACTTGAGTAGAATTTATAAAGTTTGTATAGTCCTTGCCCCACAAGTTGGTTTTGTGGGATTGAGTTAGGTTCTAAGAATCTAAGCCCAAACTCTAAGATGTTATTTGAGCCTATTGTTTGTTGGGCTACTTGTATTTTCCAATCTCTAGTTCGTTATCCTTGAGAATGATGGTGAGTGTTGAAAAGTTGCCTAAATTGTGGTCACCCCAATAGCCTTCCTTAATTATGGTCTCTTTGGAAACTGCCTTAATAGCACCCTCATGGGTGGTGGTTTAGTCCCACATTGAGTCATTGATTAGACCAATGTTATCAATGGCGAATGGCAGAATATAGCGGAACGCCAAAATTCTGCCATAAAAACACGCCATTGTGCCTCATGACGCTACCATGGTGGACATTCCTTCACAAATTTTGTATAGCAGTTGGCAAAAAATCTGTCATGGGTTTAGTCCCCACATTGAGTCATTGATTAGACCAATGTTATCAATGGGGAATGGCAGAATATAGCGGAATGCCAAAATTCTGCCATAAAAACACGCTATTGTGCCTCATGGCGCTACCATGGTGGACATTCCTTCACAAATTTTGTATAGCAGTTGGCAAAAAATCTGTCATGGCACTATTGCGCTACTTGCCATGATGAGTATTTAACAACACTAGACTAGACATAAGACTTAAATAGAACTTATAAATATATAGTTCAGGCAGTCCTCATTTTACAAATTGGTTCTGTGGGGGAATTGAGTTAAGCTCTAAACTCAAATTTTAAGATATAGTATACATGATAAGACTATAGCTTTGGTCTTGGTTCCAATCTTAAATATGATCTGATTTATTTATTGTGTATGCTTAGAGAAGTTTGCTAAGACATTTATGTACCAAATTGCTTAAGAATGCAACTTGTACTTGCATGCCTGAAGCAGTGTCAATTTGTGAAGACTGTAGACTGTTAATGTAAATTGAGGAAAAGAGATGGCATTTTTTTATTTGAATATGCAAATGTGTTGGTTGACTCATCAGAAATAAATAATAACAACATTATTAAATAACATTTAAATTTCATATATTTGCAGGTGCTGCGAACCACTTTGAGCAACAGGCTAGCAAAAGTGCAAGGCTTCCTATTTCGTGCTGCTTTTCTTCGACGTGTACCATTGTTTTTGAGGCTAATTTCGGAAAATATTCTTTTGTGTTTCCTCTTTTCAACAATGCAGTCTACATCAAAGTACATTACTGGGACTTTGAGTCTGCACTTCCGGAAAATATTGACCAAACTTATCCATTCTCACTATTTTGAGGTACATATTGTTGAATTGTATGTAAAAATTGCTAGCTCAAGAAGTGAGGGTTGGTCCCCTATTAGGTTCTATTTTGGCAATATCTCTACTTGGGTTTTTCCTAATACACCCATGGTTTGTTTTAATAGATTTAGGATAGACTACGCTACTATCTTAGAATGTGGGTTTGGACATAACTTAGTCCCAGAGCCAGCTCAAGGAGTGAGGGTTGTCCCCTACTTATATATTGTATTTTGATACTATCTCTAGCTGATGTGGGACTTGGATTTTTTCTAATAATCAGTATGTTTACATGTGAACTAAAATCTTTCCCGGAGTTATTTTTACCTACTTATGAGACTAGCCTGTTTTCTTCTTTATTTGCAATGCTTCCAGAAGTTTCCTGTTAGCCTTTCTGTTGTGTCCTTATACTTCTGAAAGAAGACCATGGTTGTTGTTACAGACTCTTAATCAGCTGGTACTTTGCTTTGAACTTATTAATAATTAATATAAAAAGTGGAAAGTGGCCTTGTGGTTCAGTTGTTCTTGTTTTGGGCATAGCTTTGGGATCTTGAACTGGTCCTGACTGGAGCATTCCAGATTAGTTTCTACATCTTGTATTATGTGGAAGTTGCTTCTGAAGTTGAAAGATAAAAGTATTAAGTTGGTGGTTATAGAAAGAGTATCCATGTGTCAACAACTTCCTTATAGCATTCTACTTAGCTTTTATATAAGCTTTCAGTTTATCATTCACTTTTTATTTCAGAATATGGTGTATTACAAAATATCACATGTTGATGGTCGGATAACTAACCCAGAGCAAAGAATTGCCAGTGATGTTCCGAGGTTCTGTTCAGAGTTGAGTGAGATTGTACAGGATGATCTAACTGCGGTGACTGATGGAATGCTATACACTTGGCGGCTGTGTTCATACGCAAGCCCTAAATATATCTTCTGGATATTGGTAAGTGGTAACTCTAATTAAACTGTACTTTTTCACAGATTTTCACTGGCAGCTATTGTTCATTTTTTTCTTTTTGAGTTGCTTTATGGCTGGAGCCTGTTTGATGTAACATTCAGTGGTTGTCTTTTCAATAATTGTTGTTTCTTTAAAGGCCTATGTACTCGGAGCTGGGGCTGCAATCAGAAACTTCTCACCTGCATTTGGTAAACTTATGTCCAGAGAGCAGGAACTGGAAGGAGATTATCGACAGCTTCACTCACGGTTAAGGACACACTCGGAAAGTATAGCATTTTATGGTGGAGAGAGGAGAGAAGAAGCTCATATTCAGCAGAAGTTCAGGACCTTAGTTAGACATATTAACAGGGTGCTACATGACCAATGGTGGTTTGGCATGATCCAGGATTTTTTATTGAAGTACCTTGGTGCTACTGTTGCTGTTATTTTGATCATTGAACCTTTCTTTTCTGGCCATCTAAGGCCTGACAGTTCAACTTTAGGGCGTGCAGAGATGCTAAGCAATCTAAGATATCATACTAGTGTCATTATTTCCCTATTTCAATCTCTAGGAACTCTTTCTATCAGTGCAAGACGGCTCAACCGACTCAGGTATATTTGCTTGGTCATTTGTCCCTTTAGAAGTTGATATTAGGCATCTTTAATGTAGAGTTTCAGTAGAGATCTTAAATTAAGACCTGATATTGGGAAAAATCTATTGTTAAAGTAGAAATTGGGATCTCCTGCATAGAGATCAGGGTCTTGTATAAGATTCCATAAGATTTGTACGAACTATAAATGCGCATGCTCGCTTCCTTTATTTAGTATATATACATCTTATTTTCTAAATGTTGCATACTCATTTTATTAACTGTGCATCTTATTTTAAATACAATTTTATTTATTTTTATTTTTTATTAATTTAATTAATTAATTTTACCTTTTAAAATAAATTTAATATTTTGTAAAAAATAAATTGTAAATAAAATTTAAATAGTGGAGTTGGTTACAGGACTCATACAAAATATCTTAAGATCCTAAATATAAGATCTTCCATTAGAGAGAGAAGATCTTAAAACACATGTGACATTGTAGGGTTCATAAAAAGATGTTCTAAGATCTCAAATGAGATCTAGGGATAAAGATGCTCTTAGATGACATGCCTCATATGCTATTCCTTTCTAGTGTTCATTTTGTCTTTCTATATGTTTTACAGTGGTTATGCTGATCGCATTCATGAATTAATGGCCGTATCAAGAGAGCTAAGCCTGGAGAATGAGAGACTTTCAATGCAAAGACAAGGAAGTAGAAATTGCATTAGTGAAGCTAAATACGTTGGATTCTATGGTGTCAAGGCCAGTGAATTCTGCTGAACTATTTATGAACCATTACTTTATCTTTATGTTTGTCATATCTTGATTGTGATGTTGCTCCCAAAATTCAGGTTGTGACACCCACTGGTAATGTGTTAGTGGATGATCTGACTCTTAAGGTTGAGTCAGGATCAAATCTTTTGATTACAGGTAGTCATCAAAATCTGCTTCGTTTCTAATCTTACTGTGTTTTTGTGGTTGAGTCAACCTTGATGATTGATGTTACTTCATTATACTTTTTTTTCCCTTTTTGTTGTAATAATTGCTCGTGTATCTGATTTGGGGGGTGGTTGTGATTCATGCATTTTGAGGCTTAGTTTTGTTATGTGAATTCATAGTGTCTAGAAAGGTTATGCTTAATTTTTGTACGTTCACTTTTGTGCTTGCATCTACTTGGCTGGAAATTTTGTAAGGGTTGTGTAATGTTGACTCCAAATTCAATAATGTGGGGCAGAACTTTTGCCTTGTTTCCTTTGTCTCTTTTTTATTGGCTAGTTAAAAGGGCCTAGGTTAATGCATCCACCCTGGCATCAGAGGCACATTATATATTCAAGCTATATTGTTTTAAAAGAGTGTCTTCTGCAATTTCTTGTGGGTGCCGTTGTAAATTGTTAAATGTTGACCAGTTGGAAATCAAAACTGAGTATTCTCTTAGTGGGATTGTCTTGGTGCTTGTTGTTTGTGTACCAGTTGAGTTGAAAAGCTGTCCAAAATAACCCATTATGGTTATTTTTACCCAATGTCATCTATTACCCACTTTTACCCTTAGCATTCTCCTGGCAATTCACCTCAGCCATCGCTATGCAGTTCTTGTTACTTTTCTTTAGTAGCTTTGTATAGTTTCCCAATGACAATTGATCATTACTAGATTGGCGAATTTTGAATTTTCTAACAGTTGTCTTCTAGGTCATTTGACTCATTTTTTTATTGTATTAATTTTAAATATAACAATCTAACAAGACTATGTAATTGACAAATTGAAGCTAAAAGTAATTGTAAACTTACAGAATTGTTATTTTCCATGTTGATCATTAGCTAATTTAATTAAGGTGAGTGCTTTCAAGGGTGTTGCTTATTTCTAGCTGTAGTAAAAGTGTTTTGCATTGATGATTGATTTTAAGTGCATTAATCGAATAAAACTTTATAATAATTCTAAAAATCAATTGGTGTATTTGTAGTCTAGTGGTAGAGATTCTACCAACTTATGGTACACAACAACATTCGAATCTCACTTCCCTAGATGCATGTTCTAGTAATTATAAGAATTATTTCCTGTTGTAATGAGTGTCAATGCAGAGCAGACTGCTCTTCATGCTATTTATAATATGAAAAAGGAATTAATTGATATATTTGTAGTCTAGTGGTAGAGATGCTACCAACTTGTGGTACACAACTGCATTCGAATCTCACTTCCCTAGATCCATGTTGTGGGAATTACAAGTTGTAATGTTTGTCACTGCATACCACACTTCATGCTATTTATAATATGAAAAAAAGAATCAGTAATGATTACAAGATTTATCAATTATTTGATTAATAGGAAGTCAAATATTTTAATAATAAATACAGTATTAGGAATAATATCAAGACATAATTTTACACTCCCCTCAAGCCGGAGCACATATGTGTCATATGAACCAAACTTTTTCACAAAGGTGGTAAACCCAATAGAAACTAAAGGTGGTTTGAGTTGTGTGGTTGTGCTAGATAAACATGGCTTAATGAAAACCAATGAAGCCCCTATAGTGACAATGAAGACTAGTGTAATGTTTGCTGATAATATGTTGCGCTTGTGTAGAGAGTCTACAACAATGTTATAAGAATTGGCCCAAATCGACCGGTTGAACCGGTTGGACGGAAACCGGTGATATGGTTGGTCTAAAAATGTTTAGTGGATTGGATGTGCATCTCACTTGGAATGACTCGGTATAAACCGTTGAGTTTTGGTTAAACCAAAAACTCATCAATCTGGGTCATCCACGCCTGCACATCATGTCTATTTTGCATTCTGCAATTCCCAAAGCCTATTATGCTTTCTGAAATTTCCACAACATTGTTGAATGTCTGTTAATGCACACCTGTACTTCTGCAATTCCCAAAGCATCGTCTTGAATGGTTAGCCTTAATATTAAATAGAATAGCAAAAATGTGCCCAACATTGTTCGAACCCTGCACCTTTATGTAAATGAGGGATAAGCTACCACTTAAATCAAGCAATCTATTTGATAAATATGTGCAAATAGTAATTTATATACATATATATATATATATATATATATATAATTACCTTTTTTATAATTTTTTGAAATATAAAATTATACAGGTAATGAATTATTAATATTTATTAATACAAATCGAGTCGTGTGGGTTAATTGTTGACTCGTGACCCCTTACCTTAACCGAGTCCGATAGCATTGGTCTACAGTTAGTTGTACATGTTTCCTTTAGAATATCCAAAACATCCTACCTTTGAGATATTACAACACTTTCCTTCCTTGGATTGAACTACCTTCGTACCAAGAAAGTATTTTAAAGAGTTAGGATATTTCGTTTCAAGATGGTTGAACAAATGCTTTAATTGAGAATTTTTGACCTCATAATTTCCTGCAAACTATACCATCCACATAGATGACTAGATAAACACATTTTCCAAGAGATGTGACAATATAATATAGAATGATCTGCATCACTGTGTTTCATTGGTAATTGTATAAGACCATAGAGAGATCTACGAAGTTTCATACAAGATTAGACTTCCCTTGAGCAACAAAACAACGTTAAACATAACTGAAAAATAACATGGGTCAATTTACTTAGACACCAAATTGTATGAATAGCCAGAATGTACAAAACAAATGTCAAATTCAAGGAAGGAGAAACAAAAACTTGACAAATTCTTTGTGATGCGACTTTGGAACCATTAGCTAATGTGACAAGATGAGAAAATTTAGTATAAGGCATAGATGAGAACAAGGAGTTATTACCCTAGGTATGGTTAGAAACACCTAAATCAATAATAACCCATGGACTTTGACTCTCTGCGATTTGAGATATGCAAGCATTTGAGACACTTGGTGTGGAAGAAGTTTGATCTTGATTATTAGATTTCAACCTTAAATACTCTTGGTATTCCTCTACTGATACATGAGCAATTTTATCCAGAAAGCCATGCAAGGAATAACATGTTTTTTGTGTATGTTCCATCTTAAAATAAGTACATTGAAGACGTCCACCTTTGCCACCATGTCCTCCTTGGTTTCGACGACCTCCTCTTTCTCTAGTAGATACTATAGCATATGATTTAGTAGTTTCAAGAGAATTATTGTCGTTCTTAAGCATTGGAACATGAAGGAGGCGGGAAATCAAACTTTACATAGTTGGTTCATGCCATGAAGAATCATGACCATATACTAGTTATTGTGTCTCCTCCTTATATCTTCCAAAGATTCAGCTTCTAGAGTTAGTTTTAGCAGCTTGAGCTTCAAAGACATAGGTAACCATATCAAGATGAGTTTGCTTCTGACTGTTTATGGAAAAAATCAAACAACCACTGGATGTCATTAGCATAAATAACTTGGACTTTCTTCCAAAAAAATTGGCAAGTTTTAAAAGCTCTAAGATTCCTCAGGATATTGGGTTTCATTGATTGCCATAAAAGGGCACAAAGGTGAAAACCCAATTTCTTCTGTTGAGCCTTGTCTTCAATTGATCCTTCATTACTTTCTTTTTCTAAGTGCTCATATTATCCTTGTCTAAGAAACCAAAGTGGTGATAGTAGTTGTTCTTGCAAGGTAGAGCACACCTAAATTAGACCTAGTAGAGGTTGAAGAGGCATATTACTTGTTGGGATAGGAGAAAGAGTGAGAGATTCATGTCACTAGCCAAATAGAGTCAAAACAATGAATTAACACCTGAGACAGGTCGTGTAGGTGCTTATGACTCAGGTGAGGCTGCTATGGTTGGATTTTGGTGACCGAACAGCTGGACGTGTGTCACATGCACCCAATAGAAGGCGCTAACTAGTTTGGTGCGTGAGGCAGCATGACTGCTCCTTTGTCCCTGATATTTTGGGGTTTTATTGCACTCTTCAAGGCATACCTGATGGTGGTGCTTGTCGGAGTTTTGGTTGTTGTTGGCAGCAAGGACGGTGGACTTGATCGGAAGCATGCAGAGTTGGGCTGAGTCTGCTATGATATCAACTAGAAAATACATATTTTGAGGGAAAATATTATTTTCCCTTAATCATCTATCACAAAGTTAGAATACAAACAACATTGATACACACATATAGATATTTATATTTTTGAAGGTTTAATCTTGTTTTATATATCTTAATTATGTTTTTATATCTTGCTTAGTGACTACTTTTACGTTATATGATTTGATTCTACATTTATTTGTAATTTTTTATAATTATTATACTTGAATATAGAAAAACTTGAGTCGTTCTTCTCAGCTTTGAATCTCTTATTAAATAGAGATACAATCCAATCTAAAACTCAGAGTGGTGAATACAACTACCACCAACCTCTGACATACAATAATAAATGAAACATAATATACCTCAACTAACAACTAATAACCAACATTTAACATTAATTTAACACTCCCCCTCAAGCTGGAGCATATAAATCATATGTTCCAAGCTTGGAAATCAAGTATTCAATCCGAGGACCCTTTAAGGGTTTGGTTAGTAGGTCTGCAAGCTGGTCATTGGTGCCAACAAATTCGGTCCTAATTTCCTTGGACAACACTTTTTCCCTGACAAAGTGACAATCAATTTCAATGTGTTTAGTCCTTTCATGAAATACCGGATTGGAAGCAATGTGGATAGCTGCCTGATTATCACAATAAAGTTGCATTGGAGAAATTTCACAGAACTTCAATTCTTGTACGAGTTGTTTAACCCACACCAACTCATAAGCTGCAAGAGCCATAAATCTATATTCAGCTTCTGCACTAGAGCGAGCAACAGTCTTCTGTTTCTTACTCTTCCATGAGATAAGATTGCCACCAAGGTACACACAATACCCAGTAGTAGAGCGTCTATCTGTATCGGATTCAGCCCAATCAACATCACAGTATCCAACAATTTGGCTATTTCCTTTATCTTCGAACAACAGACCCTGACCTGGAGCCTTTTTTATGTATCTGAGAATACGCATTACTCCATTTCAATGATCAACACAAGGTGAATTCATGAATCGACTTACAACTCCAACTGCAAAGGAAATATCTGGCCTCGTAATAGTGAGATATATGAGCTTCCCAACCAGCCTTCTATACCTTTCTGGATCTGAGTATAAGTCTCCCATATCAGCTACTAATTTCTTGTATGGGTCCATAAGACTATTGACTGGCTTACAATCAGACATTTTTGTTTCCTTCAGAAGGTCCAAGGCATACTTCCTCTGGGAAACTACAATGCCTTCTTTGGATTGAGCTACTTCTATTCCCAGAAAATATTTCAGATGACCAAGATCTTTTGTTTGAAAGTGATTGCATAAGTGTTGCTTTAGTTGAGATATTGTGACTTCATCATTTCCTGTAATGACAATGTCATCGACATAAACAACTAAATAAACACATTTGCCAACAGATTTGTGATAGTAGAAGACAGAGTGATCTGCTTCACTCCTTTTCATTCCGAAACCTTGGACAACATTGCTGAACTTTCCAAACCAAGCCCTTGGCGACGGCTTAAGACCATAGAGAGATCGCCTAAGTTTACACACTAGACCAGACTCTCCCTGAGCAACAAAGCCTGGAGGTTGCTCCATGTAAATTTTTTCATCTAACTCACCATGCAGGAATGCATTTTTAACGTCCATCTGATACAGGGGCCAATGGCGAATAGCTGCCATGGCAAGAAGAAGACGAATAGTAGTGATCTTGGCCACCGGGAAGAAAGTGTCTCCATAATCAAGTGAATACAACTACCACCAACTTTTGACATACAATAATAAATGAAACATAATATACCTCAACTAACAACTAATAACCAACATTTAACATTAATTTAACAATTATAAATAGAGAGTTGAGGAACCTTTATTCCTCAAGCATTTAGAACCACTGAGTATTTCTTTTAATTTATATACACACACATATATATAGATACACACACAGATACATACTCTAGACCTATGCTTTTAAAGTCGGACCAGTCATCAAATCGGGGAAACTATTGGTTCACGGTTTATTAGTTCAACTGTTATTGAACCGGTGGTTGAACCAGTCTTAGTAAAATAGTATATTTTATTATTAATGTACTATAACAATTTAAGATCATAAAAGAAAAAATATATTAAGGGGGTAATCATAATTCATAAAAGAAACAAGTAGTTTTACTAAATGCACTTTCATATTGCTAAGTTAATCCCTATTTTCATTAATTTTTAAATTAAAAAATAGACGGACTTCAGAAAATGAGGGGTACATTTGGCAAAATTTCAAAATTTTCAGAAAAATGTATGAACCGGTCGAACCACTGGTTTTACCAGTTCATGATCGGTTCACCGGTTTTCACACCAGTTTTTTGCTGGCTGATTTTTAACATTGACAGAACTGGTTATCAGACTGGTTCACAGTTTTCCGGTCACACCGGCTGGTTCAGTTTGATTTTTAAAACAGTGCTATAGACACTAGAGTGTTCAAGAAGCAAGGTGGGGGTGCAGATTGAGCAGCCCCCTGAACCTAAGGCTACAACAGAGAAAAATCATTATACAAGACGGTACACTCGTAAAGGCCAATGATTACATAAGACAATAACACAAAAAGACAAACACATATTTAATAATAATACGAAAAAAGAATCAGTATTGGACTATTGGTTAGAAGATTTATCAAGTACTGATTAATAGGAAATAAAATATTCTAATAATAAATATAATATCAGGAATAATATCAAGACATAATTTCAGAATAATATCATTGAACAAGTTTTACCTCTCAAGCCATGTTCTGTTTCCCACAGTTTGATCAATTTTAATCAGTTCAAATGGGTTGGTCATTACATTCTGTCGAGCATGTGGGTCTCAAGGGGATGGAAAATTAGATCTTTGGAATTCATTAAGTAAACCAAAATTGTTATGATACGTGTCTTTTTGGCTTTTATTTGACAATCTAAGTATTATATTCATGTTTTACTTGTATAATTCTTTTTTAAAATAAGATTTGTAGTGGTTAATGACATTCAATTCACAATTATTTTGCTGAAGGTCCAAATGGCAGTGGAAAAAGCTCATTATTCCGGGTTTTAGGGGGTCTTTGGCCCTTGGTATCTGGACATATTGTGAAACCTGGAGTTGGATCAGATCTTAATAAGGAAATCTTTTACGTGCCACAAAGACCATACACTGCTGTCGGCACACTTCGTGATCAGCTAATTTACCCTCTTACTGCTGATCAAGAGATCGAGCCACTCACCGATAGTGGGATGGTGGAGCTATTGAAAAATGTGAAACTCACATCTAATCCTACTTCCATCTCAATGGCACATTAATGCTTAGTATATGATAATTATGTTATTTTATTCATTATTATTCATCTGAATTGCTCGTACATGTATTCCAGGTTGATCTTGAGTATCTATTGAATCGATACCCACCTGAGAAAGAGGTAAACTGGGGTGATGAACTTTCATTGGGTGAACAACAAAGATTAGGCATGGCTAGACTTTTCTACCATAAGCCTAAATTTGCCATTCTTGATGAATGCACAAGTGCTGTCACAACTGATATGGAGGAACGGTTTTGTGCTAAAGTTCTGGCTATGGGAACATCATGTATTACCATATCGCATCGTCCAGCATTAGTTGCATTCCATGATGTGGTTTTGTCATTAGATGGCGAGGGAGGTTGGAGTGTTCATCATAGAAGGTTGGAACTTTATTGTGCTGCTTATTAATGCTTTACTTTCATATACCTATTAAATATAAGATTCAAATTTAAACACTAGGGAGGACTCTTCTACTGAATTGGAGAATGATATAATGAAGGCATCAGAGACAGAAAGACAGAGTGATGCCAAGGCAGTTCAACGAGCATTTGCAATGAATAAAAAGGTTTAGATATTTTCTGATTCTAGTTGTTTTGGTATCTTCACAGTTCAATGATGTTAATGAAGACTTCCCTGCCTTTTTTGTTCTTTCTTTGCATAGGATTCTGAATTCTCAAATTCAAAGGCACAATCATATATTACAGAATTGATAGCGTCATCTCCATCCATGAAGCATACTACTCCACCATCTGCTGTCCCACAACTTCGTGGAAATACAAGGACATTGCCCATGAGAGTAGTTGCTATGTGCAAAGTATTGGTAAGTATCTTCAGTAGATATGCTCTTGTAAGATTTTTTCAAAGTGAAAAATTTGTCCATTATATTGAATTATTATTGATTAATTCTAAATGCTATTGAGTACATTATTTATGAAAATTGTAGGTGTTTATATTTTTCTGTGTTCATTTTAAATTTATACTCTGAACTCTTTCTTCCTAGATCTTTAGTCAATTTAATGAACTCAAATTCTAAATACCTGCAACAGGCAGTTCTAGTATACTGCTGATTGGTAGCAACATTGTTCTTTAAGTTTGCTTGCTTGGCATTTTACTTTTAGGATTTTGTTGGTTAAAAAATAGATGCAATTCTAATTATCTCAAACTAATCTTTCTTTTTCTTGGTAAATAATAGTTGTTAGGATTTTGTTAGAATGTTAGTGGGAGAGATTTAAACCTGCAACCTCTCCCTCTCCCTTTAACTCGCTCTTTATAATGAGCAAATAAGATTGTTATTGATTACATAAGAATATAAGATCAATTTTCATGATGGTATAATCAATCTAATAATAATAATAACTAAATCTCTAATTATTATCTAATCATAAATAAGAAGTTAATATGTAATCTTAACACTTTCCCTCTAGTTGGAACAAGCTTGATGCAAATGTGGTAAGCACAATAGAAATGAATACAATTTCAGTCATGTGATTGTGTTGGAGAAACATGGTGCGAAGGCAACCATTGTGTGCAAAAAACATGGTTGGATGGCAACCATTGTGTTGGAAAAACTTGGTCCGACAGCAACCAGCAAAAGCCCATAGTGGCGAGTACTACTAATCATTTGTGAATAAAGCATGCCCTAAGGCGGAAGGAGAAGCACACCATGAGATGGAAAATTAAGAAAAGTGGCAACGAATGACAATGTGATTCTGACTTTGAGATTGTCGGAGACTCAAAGAACTCTGAGGAGAGTACTAAAAAGATTCATCAGGAAAGTTGTTGGGAAAGGTTGTCGGGGAAGAGCACCGAGAAGAGTCACCAGAAAGGTTGCCAGAAATGAAAGAACCGACAGTGGAAGAGCATTGGAGGAGGCCATGAGTGAAGGTAATCAATACAGCCAAACAAGGGCAGGAATAGGTGCGCCAAAGGGAGGGGAGCACAACGAAAGGGTCACTAGAAAGTGGATCAACTGAAAATGTCACGCACCAATTAGGTGTAGGTGCGAGTTTGACATGCCAGAGATAGGTAATGTAGTGTCGGATGAAAGAGCAGTCAGTAAATTGGGTTTGCTGGAGGGAGGTGATGCTAGTAGTGGGGTCATACCGGCAAAATGATTGCACAACACCAAGCAAGGGGCCATGAAATTGGTTGCAGTGCTTTTCAAGCAAAAAACAAAAAGGCACACTCTGGAAGAAAAAGGGAAAAAAAGAGTTTCTAAGGTCTAGTTTAGGCTCTAGATACTCACTAAGCCTTTATTTATAACGAGTAAATAGGAACAATCCAATAATGAGTAGTATCAATCTAGTTATATTGTAAGCATACTTTCCTGTTAATTTGTGTCTTGTATGACCATACTAAGCCTTTATTTATAACGAGTAAATAGGATCAATCCAATAATGAGTAGTATCAATCTAAAGACTAAATACTTAATTACTATCTAATCATAAATAAGGGAATAATATGTAATCCTAACACTTATAACTCTGTCATTGATCTAGTGATCTTAAGCTAACCTCAGATTCAATAAACTCATTACCACTATTAGTCAAACCTCTAAGACTTTTAGTTTTAGGACTATGATAGTGAACCTGCTGGAGGTTTTAGGCTAGGAAGATTAAAGTGGGAATCAATTAGGACTTTGAAGTGGAAATATCATTATTTAAATTTTTGGATAGCACATCTGGGAAAGTTGTTAACAAGTAGCTTCGGTACCCAAAAAGGCAGGCAATAAACTTTACAATTCACAAAGATGCTACATTATTCCATCTAATAGTATAGGGACCTAGAAATCTCTGACTGTCTTGCTTAGCTTATTGAAGATTTATTATGAAAGACCAACTCTTCCAAAAGCTTTTTATGCTGTTTGGCTGAGGTCCATAACAGTTTAAAATCTTAACTTATCAAACTCACACCCCTATGGCTTGAAACTTGAATAATGGGTACTATTTTATGCTTAAATTTAATTTAATTATTCATAATTGGGGTGCAGGTGAATTACCAAACTCTTGGGTACTTGGTTATTCTTGGAAAACATTAGCTTTATGAAGTTATTTGAATCTACTAGTCTTATTGTTAATTGGATTGGGCTAGTATTTGTAACACTAGTAACTTGATTGTTGGAGATCACCATCGACTAGTGATATAACTGAATTAGTATATATATGAAAGGTGCAAAACAATACTTATAAGCCGATTGCATAACTCACAAGACGATATATTTGAATCTATCCTAACAAGATTTGTTGGGTCTATCAAACCTATTATTAGACCCCTTGCAAATGTCGAATCCTACAAATTTCGTGCTTGAAACATCCGGGTTATGGTTAAATTAGAGTACATAAATGAAAGTATAAGGTTTGAGTATGTTTTACTAAGAATATTGTAATATGTTGTTAGTTGTTATCCTCTTTTCCCTGTCTAAACCCAAAAGTAGTTAAAATGGCTTTGATATTGTTGAAAATTTTAGATATTATCTTGTTTTGATATGATATTGCCTTAATAATATATTATCTTAATATTATATTATCTTGTTTTTAAATATAGTAGGTAAAAATAATATCTTTGAGATTGTAGGGAATCATATCTTTTATATTCATGTATAACCTATGAAATAAAGTTATAAATAGATTCGTCCTATGAATATTCATACACACAGTTTCATTCCATTAATTCCTCTCTATTTCTTTTATTGTATATCTAGAACCAAATTGAAGAAATACTAAAAAAAAAACGCAAAACACCTTTCATTGGGGGCACATGGGCCCTGGTGACATTTTTTGCTTGTTGCTCCTATTTTTAAAAATAGTGTTTCGATGTTGTTCATCTTGCCTTTATTTTCCTCTTCAATAATAGTTTCCATCGGCTCATTTCTAGTTTCTACCCTTATGTATTGACCTCATCTTTGTCCTAGATGCATTGACCTCAGCTTCATCCTAGATGTACTGACCCTTGTCTTTGTCCTAGATGCTCCGGCCTCGATTCTCCCTGTTGCACTAGTTTCAACTATGTCCTAGTAGCAATGATGGTCCCGTTTAGATATTGTTCATCTTGTTTCTATTTTCCTCTTCAATAATGACTCCCATCTGCTCGTGTCTACCCTTGTGCACTAACTTCGTCTACCTTGACTTTGTTCCAGATGCACTGACCCCTATCTTTGTCCTAGTTGCACTAGCCCAATTTGTCCCTGTTGCACCATTCTCAACTATGTCTCAGTAGTAGTGGGGTTTCAAGCAATATTTCTCGATTTCACCATCATCCTTGAGTTGTATTTCCCAATATTGTTTATTGTGGAATTCAATTTTGGCTTATTAATTTTGTTACTGCATTCTTGTAAAAGCCAAATGCTTAGTGAGTTCCAGCTTGAGGGGGAGTGTTGAAAATCTTAGACATACATATAGTTTCATTCCAATATTCCTCTCTATTTCTCTGGTTTTAATAGATATTATATCACAGGTCAATTCTCCTAAGATCTTGAGCTGCTTGGTGTATGCTCATGATTTATCAAATTACAATAGTACCTATTTACACAAGTGAATATCATTATGATTTCTTCACTGTAAAAGCTTATATTTTAGTGGTGCATCTGCAGTCTCTACTGTGGTGAAACAAATGAAACTGTGGTAATTTTTCTAGTTTCTCCTGATGACTTACTATGAAAAAGGATGTTGGTTAGTACATCAGTATTGAATTTCGGTGATGCATCTGCAGTCTAGTGTATAATGCAGTAAAAAAATGAAACTATGCTGTGATTTGTGCACTATCTTCTTGGTGGCTTAATATGAGCCAACGTCCTTTTAAAAGGATGTGCTGTACACATTAATTAATCCATAAATAGCATAGATCTCAGGTGCATATTATGTGTACTGCATGCTTTCAGGTGCCCACAATATTTGATAAACAAGGAGCACGACTGCTTGCTGTTGCTTTTCTTGTTGTTTCAAGGACATGGGTCTCAGATCGTATTGCATCACTGAATGGTATTTTCCTATATTTGAATTTTAATTATTAATAGAGATCATATGTGTAATGTTCCAGGGTATTTATGTTCTCAGGTACTACTGTGAAGCTTGTTTTGGAGCAGGATAAAGTTTCCTTTATTCGATTAGTTGGTATAAGTGTTCTTCAAAGTGCTGCGTCTTCTTTCATTGCGCCTTCTATAAGGTAATTTGTCATTCATATTGAAAACTGGAAACAGCTTTGCTTAAATCCATCCATTTTGGACTTATGTCTAAACTGTTTGCTCTATGAATTAATAATATTTTGGGTGTTGAAATTAGGTATTTAATCTTTACTGGAATGTTATCTCAATATTCATTGACATAGTATTTACCATGAAGTTTCTTGGGAAAAGAATAAAGTCATGGTTCCTCAATAAATACATGAATTGATTCAATAAATTGATCTTTAGATGATTAATAAATGTTTGTTATTAAGTCAAAATTTGGAGTTAAAATCAGAGGAATAATGGACTCAAACTGTGTGTCTGAATACACAAAGAATAAATCTATTTCTAGCCTTATTTCATAGGTTATACATGAGTATAAAAAATATGATTCTCTATAATCTCAAAAATTTTATTTCTACCTACTATATTTAAAAACAAGATAATATAATATCTAAGATTCTCTACATAAGATAAGATAATATCAAGATAAAATGATATTTAAGATTCTCAACACTCCCCTTCAAGCCAGAACTTATTAAGCATTCTGCTTTTACAAGAAGCCAGTAAAATTAATACACCAAAAGTGAGTTCCACTATAAACAATATTTGAAAAGACAACTCAGACATGTTGGCTAAATTGGAAAATATTGCTTGAGAAGTAACATTGTCAGATTACTAAAATATTCGTCAACCTAAGAAAATTTATGCCAAGTAGAGCAACTTCCAACATTCTTAAAACCAACATTTGGAAACTTCAAACTAATATTTGTGAAGACCCAAAATTATTTAAACTATGAAACATGCCGAAAGAGGGCGGCATCAAGTAGGCAACCGGAAAGTTCTTCGTCAAGAGATGATTGACAAGCAGACAGAACGACAGCAGAATAGACCGCCAGCAAGAAAGATAGTTCTTCACCGAACTAAGGAAGAAGCAAAAGGTGGTATTAAACCACTAGCTAAAAATCCTCAAAGAACCCTGATGATGTTGGTCATAGCTGGAAAAGTGATTAACAGCAAATGGTGGTATTCACCAAAAGTCATTGACGATGGTCACCAAAAATACAAGGGAAAAAAAGAAAATATATGAAAAAGATTCTTCTTAGAAAAAGAGAAAAGGTTTCAAAAGAGTGGCAGCAAACAAATAGAGCTCACCATCGGAGGGCATGTCAGGGATTTTTTTTTTTTAAATATTCCTTCAACTCTCTGATACCAAGTTAAATTAGAGAAATAATGGACTGAAACCATGTGTCTGAATACACACAAGATGAATCTATTTATAGCTTTGTTTCATAAGTTATGCATGAGCATAAAAGATATGATTCCCTATATTATTACTACTTACTATATTTAAAAACGTGATAGTATAATATTAAGATAATATAATATCTAAGATTCTCAACATAAGATAAGATAATATCAAGATAAGATGATAGAAGATTCTCAACATTTGGTTATCTGCTTATTGTTCATTTATTGATATTTATGCATGACAACAGCTGTCTTTCAGCATAAAGCTTGACTAGAAAAGAAAAGAATAAAATAATGATTGAATGTGTTTCATAATACAAGCCTAATCCCTATTTATAGGCTAAACTTAACTAAAGGTGTTGAAAGAGAGAAAAATAGATTCAACAGAATAAATCCTAAGAAATCATTTAGGATACTATTAAATATTCAAAGATATAATCATTAGTTATTTCTTAGATTTTCTAACACTTGTAAAGCAAAGCTTACTAAGCTTTTATCTTGTTACACGAAAGCAATTCATTTTCCCAAAATAAAATAGAAAAGGTAAAAAATTGAGCTCCACCAAAAAAATAATAATTTGAAAGGCATCTCTGAGACGTTGGAGAAGCTAGAGAGAATTGCTAAAAAGTTAGCATTTGTGGTGACACTGAAAGTTGGTATGTAGTTCACATCCTGGGAACCTAAGGTACGTATGTGGCAGTGTAAGGAAGCACAACTTTGGAGAGAATCTGATTTGGAGATAGCACTCCTCTTTGTGTGATAGCCAGCGCAATTAGGAATGGTGATTGAGCTTAGTGTTGGAGGTTGAGAGCTTTGATACTAACATGAAAAGATATGAGCTTATAAACAAAAATACTGAATTTTTTAGTGTGTTTTGCATTACTAACACAAATGTCTATTTATAGGCTTAACATATCAAAGAAATAAGGAAACTAAACATATAAAGGGAAAGAGGAAAAATAGGGAAAACAAAATTCTAATAACTGCAAATGTATTCTAAATATGTACTATTCTCGCAAATATATTCCAAATATATTCAACGAGATTCTATCCTAAGTTATTGCCTATTCGAATGGCCTGTGATTTAGTTCAATTGCTCCCTTGTGTTGACTTTACATCCAATTGATTTTTGTATTCCATTATTCATATATTAGTGATAACACTAAAATATAAAAACATATTAGATAGTTATGTACATAGATCAAAGCATTGAAGTGGGGGGAAAGTTGAATAGATTAATAAGAGTCTTTCAGAAATTCAACATATTGTGTCTTGTTCTATGTTCAACAGACACTTGACTGCGAGGCTAGCTCTTGGGGGGCGGATTCATTTGACACAACATCTACTCAAGAACTACTTAAGAAACAATGCGTTCTACAAGGTAACTATTTGATCATTCCTCAACTTTACTTATTTAATTTTTTATACAGTAAACTTGTTTTTGTGTCCACATCTATGCATGAATAATTAGTAGTTCCTAATAATCACAATCTCATGTTGTTTAATTGTTATATGTCGAACCTTCTATTGAAATAATTTTGTATCTCAGTCTTATTACTATCATTAAATTCTACTATATCCCCTTCAAATTTTGTTCATTGACCTGTTCACTGTTCTACAGTGTCCTCAAGTATTGGGTTAATAACAACATTCACCTTCTCATACATATATGGCAAGTTCACAATTTTTAAGGGGAAAAAGCATAGAGGATGAGTATCAGTGATTGAATGGGGTTAGGTAGATATTGTTCAGGATTAATAGTATTAGATTTAACCATAAATCATATTCTCATGAATGTGGGAAAATAAAAATTAGCACATGAATTTGACATTCTTTAGGGATGATATCCCATGAATCTTACTGATGCCACATACTAAATTGCAATGCGTCAATAGTTTGAGAATGGAATTCTTTAAATTTCACAAACACCAAATATAACGAGTTAGGCTTAAATAACAATTTGGTCCTTGAAAAATAAGGGGTTTTTTGTTCTTTTAAGATTTTTTTTATTTTGGTCCTTTAACGATTGTTTTTTGTTTTAATTTCTGCTGTCAGGAAACAATTTTTGGTTTTAATCCTTGCTGTCAAGTAACAACATTAACTAAGCAACATTGGTGGCCCAATGACTTAACACGTTATCACGGAGTTCAACTGGGGTAGTCATGTGTAATTTTTAGGAGAAATTGTGTTTTTAAACAATCATTTGGTCAAAATAATTGATGATGTTAGACAAGTTGATGAACAATTAAAAGCACAATTTATCTAGAAAAAACTACACAGGACTACCACATCAAACTCACTGATGACATGAAAGTCATTGTACTACTAATGACGTTGTGTCATCATGACCAAAATCAAAACCTTCAATATATTATGATTTTAAGTTATTTAGGTCAATGCCAGATGACTGGTGCTTGGTTTCATATTCATGTTAAATGCATATCTTTGTAGGTCTTCCACATGGCAAGCAAAAATATTGATGCTGATCAAAGGATAACTCACGACTTGGAGAAGTTAACAACAGACTTGTCAGGACTGGTGACTGGCATGGTAAAGCCATCTGTGGATATTTTGTGGTGAGCACTTCATTTGCAAAATAGTTACTATTACTATATATTACTACGGTGTATTTTACTAGCACATGGTGAACTAACATATTTGATGATGCTCTTTGGTTTTATTTACATACTGAGTACTTTTGTAATTCTAAAGGTTCACTTGGAGAATGAAGCTGTTAACAGGTCGGAGGGGAGTTGCCATTCTCTATGCATACATGTTACTTGGTCTGGGATTTCTAAGAACAGTTACTCCAGATTTTGGTGATTTGACAAGTCAAGAACAACAACTTGAAGGAACATTTAGGTAAACTTATTCTACTCTCTGCTAACAAATCCAGGTACTAGTCAATTAGTGCTATGGAAATATTCTGATCTGTTTCTCTTTACACTTTTCTAGGTTCATGCACGAAAGACTTTGTACTCATGCTGAATCTGTTGCTTTCTTTGGAGGTGGTGCTCGAGAAAAAGCTGTGAGCATCCTAATTGAATGTATTTTCTTTAAATGTGTGTTTGAGGACACAAAAAGGTTGGAATGAAACTTGATGCTTGTCACAATAAAAATGGGGAATACTGAAACTAGAGTGCCAATTCAGCATTCAAAATTTGGACACCCCTGTTGCTTGAAAGTGAGTTGAAACTTGAAAGTATTTTTACCCTTTCAGAAGCAATAAAGGGTGGTTGAGTTGTCATGATGAATGGAGAGGTTATTTCTGCAAGTAGAACCTTGATTACCTTGTCATAAAAGCAGCAACAATACACCATTGTACCCTTTACCAAGCAATAAATCAAAGCCTCCATCCCCCATGTCCGGTCCCCTCTCAACTTTTCATTTCTCATTTTCCATCTCCATGATTAAGGTTACTCTAGATTGTATACACGTTTATGCATTTAATAAAATTTTATATGATTTTAGTCTCTGATATGGGGAAGAGTGAATTGGGTTTCAGTTTGACAGGAAAAGATCAGCAAATTTATTCTTCTTTAGCTCCTTATGATAATGGTTGGATAACATTACTTTTAACAACAGGCTGATTAAAAGTTATCAAATTGTAAATTTTACTCTTCTAATGTTGAGCAGATGGTCGAGTCTAGATTCAGTGAGCTTCTCACCCATTCCCAGTACCTTTTAAAAAAGAAGTGGGTGTTTGGTATCCTTGATGATTTTATCACAAAGCAACTTCCTCATAATGTGACATGGGGCTTGAGCTTGTTATATGCCATGGAACACAGGGGAGACCGTGCATCAATAACTACTCAAGGTAAGATATTTTCATTTTAGTCATTGACTCTATTTTCTTGTTGCTCTCCTCTCTCATAGGCAGTACTACACTAATAGGTGAGCTAGCACACGCACTGAGGTTTTTGGCATCTGTTGTTTCTCAAAGCTTTTTAGCTTTCGGTGATATTCTTGAATTGAATAGAAAGTTTGTAGAGCTCTCTGGTGGAATTAATCGGATTTTTGAACTTGAAGAACTTATGGATGCCGCACAGTCTGGTACTTAATTATCCTTCTTTAGTTTTATAATCAATCATATTATACAATATATCTTGTTTTTATGATAGTAAGTAGTAGCTCTTTAATAGTCATCACGTCACATGATGCTAATATGACATTGTACCATACAGAGAATTTCATGGGTGTTAATGCTATATCTTCAGTGAGGGATGTCCATTCCAGTGATGTCATTTCCTTCTCAAACGTTGATATCATAACCCCCACTCAAAAGATGTTGGCCAGGGAGTTGATATGTGACATTGAGCGTGGGGGAAGCCTACTTGTTACTGGTTGGTATAATTATTAATTTATTTGTTTTGTCCCTTTAGGAGGGAATTCTAATGTGATTTCAACTTTGGTCTTAAATGTATCCCTTGTTTTCAAAAGGTCCAAATGGAAGTGGGAAAAGTTCCATTTTCAGAGTTCTTCGAGGACTTTGGCCAATTGCCAGTGGAAAACTCTCTAGGCCATCTGACAATGTGGATCAGGAAGCTGGATCCGGTTGTGGCATCTTCTATGTTCCTCAACGGCCATATACATGTTTGGGAACCCTAAGGGATCAAATTATATACCCTCTTTCCCGTGAGGAAGCAGAGGTTAAATTACTGAAGATGTATGGAAAAGGTAAATATCTTTGGTGGAAGAAATAATGAGGTTTTGGACTATACATTACATTAGTAAGTTGGGAATCCACTTTGATTATCCATTACCAATAATTTTGGACTATTACCATAGTTAAAGTGAGTAGTTTGAACTCTAGATGCAGTGTAGTACACTTTCTACCACTATGTAAATACAGAAATTAAATGTCCCCTATTAAATAGGGGTCTCCAACAAGGCTTTATCTTATACTTAGGGGATTGGAATAAATCCTTGTTCTTACTTCACTGCTTACTCTTATTAGTATTTCTCTCAACTAATTTTATAGCAATGCTACTTAGTTACTTTTCATTAATCAGTAATCACCACTAGCTGAGAATAAGTTTTCTTCTGAGCTGTTCCAAGGTTTTGGCAATTTACTAGAATGCTGGTCATGCTGAAATTTTTATCTTATGTATACCTTACATTTATTTGGGGTTTAGGGAAGGTTATCTTTGTTGCTTACATTTTATTGGGAAAAATTACTCTGGTCAGTCAGTTTCCTTTTACAGATTAATAATTATTTCTTGTGCTCTTCTCCAACTGTTTAAAAGAGTGCATTATTCGTTTTGCTTTCCATTTTAGCTCTGATAATTATAATTTTCCTAATTTAGGTGAAAAGCTTGCTGATACCAGAAATTTATTAGACACAAGGTTAAAAATTATACTTGAGAGTGTTCGATTGAATTATCTTCTAGAAAGGGAGGAAAGCAGCTGGGATGCCAATTTAAAATGGGAAGATATTCTTTCTCTTGGAGAACAGCAACGGTTGGGGATGGTATGTGACTAATCTCTTGTAGTTTTAGAGTATTTTTTTTTTTTAAATTTCTTAAACATTTTTGTTTCGTACAGTATACCCCTTAAAGGCTTGCATTCCTTAAAGGAAGACATTATAATTTAGAATATTCTCTTTTGTTGTTTTTAACGTTGTACATCTTGTTCTGTAAGGCACGCTTGTTCTTTCATAAGCCCAAATTTGCTATACTTGACGAGTGCACCAAGTATGTATGACTTGCCTTTGCCTTTCCTTTTCAGATAAATTGTTGCGTCTTATTCATTGTTAATATTATTTGGTATTCTAAAAAATAATGTTGGCAGTGCAACTAGTGTTGATGTCGAAGAACACCTATATGGGCTTGCAAAAGATATGGGAATCACGGTTGTTACTTCCTCACAAGTAAGTTCATTATACAAGTATATTTTGAATGAAGAAAAACAAACTGTCGTGGTAAATTTAGTGAATTAAGAGTAGTTCACTGAGCTTGCCTCACTTCCTTTCTAGTGCACCCTATTTGGTTTCTTTCGTTCTAGATAAACCAGTTACTAACTTGTCTAGCCTTAACATGCACGTTATCCCTAATAATGTGTGATCAAACTAAACATCTCTACTCCTGACCCAGCGTCCTGCTTTAATACCATTCCATTCCATGGAATTGCGGCTGATTGATGGTGAAGGTAATTGGGAGCTTCGATTGATCAAGCAGTGAGTTCACTCACTAAAGCAATGTTGCTGCATGGACTCGGTATATCATTTGAGGAAGCTGGCTGTTAGCAAGTATAAATTAGGGTTGCAAACAAAGGTCAATCCTATATACTCTTATTTTGAGTTTGCCATATTCTCCAAGATTCAATGCTTACTAGGGGACTAACAAACAGCTGAAGCAGAAAAAAATTGTTGATAATAAGTTCGAGCACACTACCATTGCATAAATCTCTGTAGTGTATAGGGATCAATCGTGTACAGTTCCCCCCCCCCCCCCCCCCTCTTAGGTAGCTGATATTGGTTCATATGTTGTAGCCATTGGATGTAATGATTAATATTTAAATTGTTTTATCAATAAAACTGCAGTAAAGAAGAACTTCTAGCTAGTTTGTTACCATAAAAAACTCCCTTGCTGTTGCGTAAGATTTTTTTGTTTTCATATGTTGTTTACCCTTATGTCACTTCAGTTGCTCTCATCTCATCCATTGGTGTTGGTGTTGCCTTCCGTGTTCCTATGAGGTCATGTTGTATAACTGACTGACTCGGATAGTAGTGCGAAACTTAGATAATTCTTGGTCAAAATTTGGAGATTGGGTTCGAGTATGACCCTATGGTATTATTTAGTTGGGTTTTTTTTATAAAGAATTTAATTGGTATACATTGTCAGTGTAAAGAATTTAATTGGTATATATTGTCAGTATAAAGAATTTCCTTTATGATAAACTTGTTGATTTTATTAATTAATACTTTAAACTCATATATATATATATATATATATATATATATATATATATATATATATTAATAAGTTTAATTTGTATGCACTGTTAGTGTAAAAAATTTTACACTAACATTTAATTACAACTCAACCCTTAATTTATAGTAAGTTTATTGACTTTATCAATTAATAATTTAAAAGTCATATAAATTAAATATGTGATTAAATGTTAGTGTAATATTCTTTTACACTGTTAGGCAACAAATTTGCCTTGAATGAAAGATTGTGATTGAATGTCAATGTAAAAATCTTTTACACTGACAGTGTATACTAATTAAATTTTTTTATACATCAAAATATTATTAATACGACATTTAGTTGGATCTTTTCGCATACAAATTTGTTGATTATTTTAGTTGGCTAATTTGCTATTTATGATTTGAAGTTTGGACTCATGATTAAATATTGAGTTTTTAAAATGATATTTAGTTATACACTTGATGTTTTATTTAACACGACTTATTTAAAAAAAATTGAATAACCAATTTAAGAGTGTGTTTGATTTGTCATTTTTGAAAAACTAGTTGAAATGATTTTAACTCCGTTTAGATAGCGAAAATTTAGTAACTTTTTTAGGAACTACCAGTTTTTTAAAAAAAAGTTACAAAAAAGTTACTCCAAGTACTCTTCCAAATGATCTTCTATTTTAAACTATTATTTATCCTTTGTTAATTAATGTATTGTTTTTTCACTAATTTTCTTTCACCACATTAAATAACTTCTCTTCTTTATTTATGTAATTATAGTAATTTATAATATAAATAAATAATTATATAAAATTATAATTTAAATATTAATTATAGCAATTTATTATTTAAAAATGTAATTACATAAATTTATAATTCAAATATGTAATTATAATTTAAATATGTTATTATAGAAACTTATAATTTAAATATATAATTATAATATTTATAATTTAAATATATGTGTTATGATTATTTTAAATATCTTATTGTTTATCCAATGATTAGTGATATTTTTATTTTATTATTTAATAATTTTCAACTAATTGATAAACTAATTTTACTAAATATTTATAATTAGCTTTTCAACTTTTAACTAGTTTTGTCAAATAGATCCTAAGTATTCGATCAAATTTGATGTTTTCAAACTCATTTAAATTGAGTATTACTTGAGAAGGTAAGCAATTTTTTCAAGGTTAAATGTTTTAGTTTCTTAAAAATTTCTTAAAATATTTAGTACGTATTCCAAAAAAAAATCATATTTATTTGATTTTTTAATTTTAAAATATATTATTTTTGCTTCTTTTTAGTTAACACTTTTTAAAAATTATTGGGTACGAGTAACATAGTACCCCACTCATCTTGCTCCGAATTTTATATATATATATATATATATATATATATATATATATATATAGTTTAATTAATATACATTACTGTAAAAATTTTTGCATTTACATTCAATCACAATCTTTCATTCATGGTAAATTTATTGACTTTACTCGTTACTAATTTGAAAGTCACATAAATGAAAAGTCAGATTGAATGTCAGTGTAAAACTTTTTACACTGAAAGTGTACAACAATTAAACTCTCTTTCTCTCTCTCTATATATATATATTATATATAGAGTTTAATTGATATACACTATCATGTGAAGATTTTTACACTAACATTTAATCACAACTCTTCCTTCATGATAAGTTTGTTGATTTTATTAATTAATACTTTAAACTGATATATATACATAAGTTTAATTAGTATGCACTGTTAGTGTAAAAAATTTTACACTGACATTCAATTACAACCCTTAATTTATTGTAAGTTTGTTGACTTTATCAATTAATAATTTAAAAGTCATATAAGTTAAAGATGTGATTAAATGTCAGTATAATATTCTTTTACACTGTTAGTGCATACTAAATAAATTCTCTCTCTATATATATATTATTTAACAAGATAAGAATCAATTTATAAGAAAAATTAAGTTATTTACTAAATAGCTCTAAATAAACTTACAACATTATTAAATATTATAGTAAAAGAAATATAAGTTTATACGTAATCATATAAAACTTTTAAAAGTATTTTATAATTTGTTTTATATTACTTGTTCATTTCCATCCCTATATTGAAGGAAGAACTTATTAAAAAGTAAACTTGTGAGAGAAATTATCTATAAAAAATTGTGATAATATTTACCAAAGAAATATATCCAATAAAATATATCATTTATATAATTTATTTTACTTGTGAATCAAATATTTTTTCTTAAAATGATTAAATTATAATTGATTTCTCTACTTTTTTTTAAAGATGAGATATGAAAAAAGTTTACATTTTTAGAGTTTGATAAAAATCTTATGTCATAAAACTTGTGTAAGTGTTTAAAAAAGTTAATAAAAATTTATTATGATATGTTCATAATTTTTTTAGCTTATTTTAATAAATTATTAAGATAATTTTGAAAAATAACTTATATAAAAATATTTTATCTTCATTTTCACTTTGATTATAAAAAAATAAATTATTCACGTGTTTTACGGAATAGATACTTTCAAGTGACACTTTTACTTGAATCTTTTCCTGTTTATATTTTTCTCCATCAAATAATTATCTTTATTTTTTATTATTTAAATTTGTCTTCGTTTTTAATCAAAGTCTACAATTTTACATTATCATAGAAAACTCACTTTTGTGTTTTTGTTCAACATAAATGTTTATTTAAACTTTTTACTTAAATGGACTATAATTTATAAACAAAAGAAACATATTCTCTATGGTGAAAAATAATATTTTAAATCAAGCAAATATAACATGTTATTTTTGTCATAGGAAACAATTAAAATAGAGTAAAATTGGAATTATGATTACTTGAGATGGACTAAGAGAGTTTTGTTTTTTATATACAGAGTGTTAATTTTATTAGTGAAAAAATTAAGAGGGATAAAATTATAGAGTCAAAATATTTATTCCAACTCTAATTCTAATTAAACTTTAATGCGGTGATTGCTAATACTTTTATAAATTATTAAGCGTGATTTACCTGTTAATAACCTGACTTAAAGGTTATAGAGAACAACATATTTAAATTTAAAAGATAAGTTGAAACTTAGTTGTTAACAAAAGTTCTACTTAGAGAAAATAATAGTTGGTTTTAATTCAATTACTTAAAAGTTTTTCGGCATTTATTTACTTAAAAGTTTTTCTGTAAAGGATATCAACACAAAGTGAGACTTAATGAAAGATTTATGGCACAGGTCAAATATGAAGTGGTGTTGGCACAGAAGATGGTTAAAAGTGGGGGATTCAAATTCAAAACTTTATCATTCTTGAGTAAATTGGAGACGAAGAAGCAATGCAATAAATGTAAAGGTGAATTGGATTGACGACTGGTAATTCATAAAATTAAGCGAAAACTTCGCTGGTGGAGAAAGCAAAAGGTACCCATCGGGGAAGAATAAGCTGAATTAAGTGAATTCTAACAGCAATACCTCTTTGTCTTATCTTTTTCCAGTCAATTCTATAAAGTATCTTAAGTTGTTCTACTTTTTTCCTTATCTGAAAAATTAAAAGGCTTTGTACAAGATGTTTTGTAGGTTGAGAGAGGTTGTTGAAATTTTTATGGGGAGGCATAAGAGGAAAGAGAGGCCTCAGTTAGGGTTCCTGCTCTTCTTTGATGTGAAGAATCCAAAGAAATTGGAGAAGGAGCTTGATCAAATTTATATAGGAAATAACAAGTTGTGAATTAACTTGGCTATTTTTCAACGGGGAGTTGCACAAAAGTGCTTGGGACCTCCTGAAGCCAGAGTGCATGATTCCCAGCAATGGCAGAAAGTGTTTCTATCACTCCACTGTTAAAGGAGCAGGCCCGTGATAAGAATAACAAGTCAGTTTCTCACGGGATAGAAACTCAAGAATAGGTTATTCAAGAGTCAAATATGGAATAGCTTAGTAGGTCTGTGGTTGGGAAACTGAGAGACCCGAAGCAACTAGAATACATGGAGGAAGGGTTTTGTATGAAGGGACTGGGCTCTGCCAAAGCGAAGGCACTTGGTGGTGAGAAAGCTATGTTAAATCTGATCTTGGGAGTGATTCGGCGAGCTCGGTTGGGGCAAGGGAGTGCGATGACTGGATAGCACAAGAGGTAGAGGAGACTGTGGAGGTCACTAGACGAGTTGGTTGAGGAGCGGGATGAGGTTATCACGCCTACATTAAATGCTCTCCACAGTAGAGAAAATGTTCAAGTTGTCAGTAATGCTTTTCACAAAGCCAATTTATGTAATAATGAGGAGCGTTTTCACACGATAGAAGATTTTGATGTTGGGTCTATCATCAATATAATTCACTTTGGGATCTTGGAAGTTCAAATTCTGAGGGGGTGTGGGAAGTAGGGTTTGGCCTTGCTGGCACTAAGAAGATTCATTTGAGGCCAAGCCTTATGTCAAGAGGTGCAACAACAAAACTTCAAATTAGCCGAGGTCCATCAAGGTGACCGAACATATGGGGGGAGTAGTGAACATGTGAAAACGGATGAGTCTGCTTTGTCTGAACATAATGATGCTCTCGGTAATAGTATGGTAGTTCTGTCTCATGGGCGAATTGAAGAACCAGGAATAGTGGCATGTGCAGCATGTAGCATGAATGCATCTTAGCACCGATTGCATCTTTTGGAGCTGCAGGATGTGGGGCCTAATACATAATTGGTGGAAGAGGTGCAGCTGTGCGGAAATAAAGACCACGTGTCTGGAATTCCTTTTGCTGTGGCACGACAATTTTCTGCTACGGGTTCAGGTCAACATGCAAATGATATGGCACGACAATTTTCAGCTATGGGTTCAGGTCAGCATGCAAATGATATGGGAAATTTGTGTAAAGTGAATCATGGTGTTCCCGTGAATGGTCACAGATCTTTCTCATTCCTTGGTTCATGGGGCTTATGTGAATGACTCTAACATACCATGCGCCTTGAGTGAGTTGTTTCAGGTGCCGATTGATTAGGGAAATTTTTGTATGAATTTTGGTTGTAACCCAAAGAAGGTATAAAGGGTGATGATCGTGACATTGTGCCAAAGATATCTCTGTATTCTGGTGAATTATATGATGTACCAATTGGTTGAGTGGAAAGGCGACTGTTCCGGAGGAGCAGAGTTCTTGGGGCAAACATGGGACAGGTGGAGAGGAACCTAATGGCTCAGGTCTAGATCTAAAGTAAGGTTTGAAGCTCAATTTTTATGGATAGTTGAGAAAAGTATTGACACTTCCAATATGGAATAAGCAATTGTGTAGATATAGGTAGAGATGGAGGCAAGACACAAGAAGAGGGAATCTCTCAATCATACTGACTTTGGGTGTGGGAAATCATGTTAAATGTTTTATTTTACAATATTAGGGGTATTAAAGGAGGGAGAAATAAAGATTTTAGTAAAAAAAATAGTCACTAAATATGGTGTAAACTTTCTCTACATGCAAGAAATGAAGGTAGTCACTATAGATAAAAAAGATATGTTGTGCTATGTGGGCAGATGATAATGCGGGATGAAGTGCATTGTTTGCAATCAATCTATCAGAGGGATTCTTATGTGTATGGAATGCTGAGAAATTCATTGTGTTGGAAACTTTCCAAGGTTTGGGTTTCTTAGGGTGAAAGGTAGGTGTAAGGATGAGTTGACTAAAAGGATATTAATTAATGTTTATGCTCCATGCACTTTGTCAGAGAAAAAGGAAATGTGGAATGTTTTATTGGAATATAGCGGGAGATTTTAACACAATCAGAACACCAAAGAAACAAATTGGAGAAAATGGAGTAGTTGGAACGTTTCTTACTTGAGCTAACGAATTCTCAAAGTTTATTTGTTATATGGATTTAATGAAAGTACAAGTAGTTGGACATTAGTACACATGGTTCAGTGCTAGAAGTAAGGGTTGTAGCATCTTGGAATGATTCCTGGTATCTCAAGAATGGATGAAATTAGCTCCCAAATGTTTCCAATTGTTTAAATCGCAATTTTTCATATCATTGCCCCATAATTCTAAAACAGATTGATTTTAATTGGGGCCTAAACCCTTCAAGTTCATCAATGGTTGGTTAAAATGTGTTGGATTTGAAGATTTTATTCAACAAAAGTACAATAATATAGATGTGCAAGGGTGGGGTGCGTTTGTGTTAAAAGAGAAATTAAAAGCACCGAAATGTGAAATCAAGGGTTGGAGTAAAAGGAATATTGGAAAGGTGGAAGTGACAATAGGTGAGCTAAAGAAAGAAATTTCTTCCTTTGATAAAAGTGCAGAGGAAGGGGATTTAGGGGAAGAAAGGGTCAAGTTGAGAATAGAGGCTACTGCAGAATTGAAAAAATGAAGCCTATTTCAAGAAACATTGTTGGCACAAAGAGCTAAGGTTAACTAGCTTCGACAAGGAGATGCGAACTCTTGTTTCTTTCGTGTCTCAATCAATTGAAGGCAAAGAACTAATGGAATATTTGGCTTGTTGGTTAACGGGAATTGGGTTAACGATCCACTACAAGTTAAATAGGAAGTTAAACAGTGTTTTCAAGAGAGATTCTAGTCTCAGAGGGATGCTGGTGTGAGATTAGATGGTGTGGAATTTAACTTTCTCTCAGTGAACCAAAGGAATGCTCTTGAAAAGAAATTACTAATGGAAGAAATTAAAGTTTCTATTTGGGAATGTGACAGCTCAAAGGCTTCTGGGCCAGATGGCTACAAGATGAAGTTTGAGAAACACTTCTAGGAACTTCTGAAGGAGAACATAATTAAGGTCTTGTCAGAATTTCATCATAAAGAGAGACTTTCCAGAGGAGTCAATGCCTTATTTATTTCATTAATTCCTAAGAAGGAATGTCCTCATGACCTTGAGGATTACATACCAATCTCTCTAATAAGAGTAATTTATAAAATCATCGTTAATGTGCTATCTTATAGGCTACAACAGGTGCAAATTGCATTTCTAAAAGGTAGGCAACTACTGGATAGTGGTTTTTATCGTAAATGAAGTGATTCATGAGGCAAAACAACATAAAAAGCCCTTGTTGGTTTTTAAAGCGGATTTTGAAAAGGCATATGATGTTGTCACCTGGCCATTCTTGTTCTATATGCTTAAGCATTTTGAGATCGGAGATAAATGGATTGGATGGATTTAAGGGTGCCTTCAGTAGTTGTCAGTGTGTATTAGTAAATGGTAGTGACACTTATGAAATTTGCATGCAAAGAGGGTTACGATAGGGGGACTCAATGGCTCCCTTCCTATTTCTAATTGTGGTGGAAAGACTTGGTGGTTTGATCAAGAAGGCAGTATCTGGCATCAAGTTGAGTGATCATGATCTTCGGGTGTTGGTCCAGCAATATGCAGATGATACTATCCTTATGGTTTCTCCGAAGTTGTAGATATCTATACTTTGAAGAAACCATAAGGATAATATCTAAAGTAGAGGAAAAGGGGATCCTAGTAGTGGAATGATATTCTGAAGGTTACATATGATGAGGGGGTGAGTAAGTGGTTTTTGGGTAAGGTAAAACCCTTGGTTGGGGATAGGTCATTGTTAAGCTTTTGGGAAAGGGACTAGAGGGTGTCGGGAGAGCTCAAATCTTTATTCCCATTATTCCAACTTTCCAACCAAAAAGTGGCTAATATATCTAATGTTGGAGGTTAGGGGGATCTTAGTTGGGAATGGAGGTTTAGCTGGAGAAGGACTTTATTTAGTTGAAAGAAAGATTGGGTGAGGGAGTTGGAGAGGGTTCTAGAAGGAGTTCAGGTGAGGTGAAGGATGGTTGGGCTGGGGTAGGAGGGATGATAGCCCTACTCAGTATTCAGTCAAGGAAGGATATCACTCAGTTTTTGGGGTTTCCCAAGTTGGTACATCTTCATTTTTCACAAGGTTATGGAAATCAAGGGTCCATCTAAGGTGGTGGCAATCTCTTCGAAGGTAGCTCAGGAAAGGAGAAATATCCTCTCTCTTCTGGAGTTACTTCCTGTCTGTTGCATGCAATCTAAATCAGTACGTCACTTGTTGTTTACTTGCAAATTTAGTTATCAAGTGTGGATGAGCTGATATAGATGGTTAGGTTATATGTTCGTTTTTCCTTCAAAGTGTCAATCTAGTTTTTGGCAATATTTAGGTGTATCTAAATCAAATGGGAAATTAACTAACGAAATACTTAGTTTAATTTGGTTAACAATCTTGTAGGGAATTTGACTTGCTATAAATGTTGTAGAGTTTAAGAGGGAGCTCTTCATTATAGAAGAAATATGACAATTATCTTTACAAAGGTCATGTGTGTGGATCAAAAGGGTCTATAAAGCTTCATAAGAGATATTCTTTGAAAGGTGTCTACTCAACTGGTACTATGTTTTGATAGGATATCAAAGAGTTTTGCTTAGCTGCTCCCTAGTTGTGAGTTGTATTTGAATGAGTTTTTTTATGTAATTGTAAGTTATTTTGCTATCTGTATTTGTTTGTTAGGTTCTTGTATGCTGGTGTCTAAGGGTTGCTTTCTGTAGCAAATTATATATCTAAGACCATAGTTATCAAACTCTTGAGTTAACTCTTAAACTCTCACGAGTTTACAAGTCCCCTTACCCTTTGCGAGTTAACTTGTGTGTAAACTCTTTTTTTAGTAAACTTTGGATAAATTCGGTAGACTCTATGCAAACTCTGTAAACTCTGTCGAGTCAACAAATCAATTTGTTTTGTATGTCTTTAGAGTTCAATATACTGTTATTTTGTATGTCATTCTTAAATCGAAGAACAAACACCTCTAAAAACATCAAACATTCATTTGTTAACAACATAAAACATCAATGAGAATGTTCTATCATTATTATTATCACTTTTAAAATTTATTATTTGATAATAATACATTGTTAGACTTAGTTATTTAAGTATTGTGAAATGTATGATATTAATTGTATGTTATTTATAAATATTTTTTTATTATTTTTATATAAAAGAAACTCTTACGAGTTTACGATTCGAGTTCACGAGTCTAGTTTATCAAACTCCCATGAGTTTACGTAGACTCTCGAGTTTGATAACTTTATCTAAGACTATACTGAATTTGTAATGTTTTCATCCAGCAATCATACTTTGTGACTTGGGTGGGTATTGCTGATCCTGAATGAATAAATTTCGAATTTTTCAAAGAAAAAGATACTAGATTTAACCTTAATTAAATAAGGAAAAATGTTTTCTTGATGATTGTTTGATATTTTTTTTTGGTGAATTTGTATTTATTTTTTTTGTGATAGTTGTTTGATATTTTTTTTAGAAAAAAATTGATGGTTGTTTGATATCCTTTACAGAAAGAATTTGATGTCGCGCAAAATCTCTTCCTTTTTCTAGGTTCATGGTTTAAGTACAGTACAATTACATTTTCTTCTTTTGAAATTGTACATATAATTTTTCTCAGTTATTTTTTTTAGGCCGTTTTTAAGTATAATATAAATTACTTTTTTTTCTTTTCAAATTTTATATATAAATCTTCACAGTTAGATTACTTTATAGGCCTTTTTAATGTTGGTAATCTTTAGCCTATCAAATAAAAGTAATAATATTTCAAATAATTATTTAGTAAAGTCTTTATACATTAAAAATTAAACAGATCTCAACTGACTAATAGATGCTAATTTTTACTCTATCTCATATCTTTTGATGTTTTAGTTTTTTAATTTTTTTTATATAACAATTGATGTTCTAAAATTTTATAGTTTAACTAATAAATGTTAAGGTGATCTAGGTAATAATTTTTTAGTTAATCCTATATTTTAAATATGTCATATCATTAATTTATTTAATCAAATAAAAATAAAACAAAATAAGTAACAAAATCTCTCGGTAGCATGACCTTTCTGTCACCACTCGATGTTCGAACACACACATTCTCTTCGTCTCTGAGGTTTCGCTTCCATTTATTTATGTTATTGTTGCACCACACTTTTTTTTTTTTAATTTCTCACTTCTGGATCCACTTCAGGACTATTAATTCTATTTATTCATTTCCGTTTTTTAACGCCTCTCAAAATCAACTCCTTAATTTACATTCATAGATTTGAGACCTCTATATGAATACTTGTTAAAATTTGTTGATTTTAAAAACGATATGGAAATAAGTATGAGGAATTGATTTTAAAAATAATTGATTTAAGTACAACGAGCTTTATACAAACTTACTTTAAAATATAAAAGCGAAACGGCTTTATACAAACTTACTTTAAAATATAAAAGCATAAAATACTTGTCAAAAACTTTTAAAGTAGATGAAATTAGACTGATTGAAAAAATAAATGAAATTATTTTACAAATGAATGAAAATTATAAGAGTCAATAAAGTAATTTAACTTCTTCCTCCTTTTCTTACAAATTATACACTAGTTTTGCATTTATTAGGAGAATTTGTTATTTACTTCTATAAATTAAGCAATAGTTGAGTTTGGTGATAGACAAATTATGCAATTTTAAGTGAAGTATTAATGTCAAACCTTAAAGAAAGATCAATTGATAGAACTGTAATATAATTCTTTTACTAGAAACAAAATTATGAGATTAAATTTTAGGTTAAAAGTAGTGGTTAGATAAGATAACTTTTAATTAACGCATCAATAAAAATATTTAACTTTTATAAGTAAAATTTGCATGGAATGACAATTCATCTCTAGCAGGAGCAAGATAACTCGATTAAATACTAAAAGTTTTAGTTTGTTTAAATTAATAATATAAATTAGACATCATAATCCTGCTTGGAGAATGTACAAGTATAAATGTAAACAAAAAAGATAGCTAAACACGAATTAAAGTACTTTAAAGTCAACTTCCATTTACTTAAAACTAGTACTAATTGTTTTTTTGTGCTATCTCATTGTACGTATTAATAGTTACTTAAGTACAACTTTCCTTAAGATGAAATAAGAAGCCACCGAAAATGAATGTAAAATACCGGTGTGGCATTTTGCGGCAGTGACTGATAGCGTTAGAGAGGTCAATTTACTCTTTTTAGTTTTTCACTCACCAAAAAAATAGATAATATAGTATTCAATTGCTGGAAGGAGATAATTAAGAAACACGAAATAATTAATTGTTAGCTACGTTTATAAACAAAACTTTCGGCAATCTGGAAAGACAAATTGCCGGAAGAGGGGAACGTCCAAGCTACTCATTTAGAGATATACCCTCCAATTAAATGTTAAGTGTTAATATCATAATTAACAGCACATCTCTAGTTCTCTCTCGGCTCTCTAATTAATTTTTCTCCTTGAATACATGCTTTGTTCTAATTAAGCATAATCTAACAATGATCTATAATTTTAATTTGAAAATTAAAATAATATTTTTATAAATAAATATTAGTTGTTAGTAAAATCGTAACTTTAGGTAAACTTGTGACAGTTTAATGAATTGGTAAAATCATAAAAAATTGTTTCATTAAAATATATTTATAAATAACATAAAAATTAAAATTTTCCATCACATAATAAGTTCAAATTACTTTAAATAAATACAAATTAGACTACTCAAAATTTTTAAACCATAACAAATTATAGTCAAAACATTCAAAATTCTAAGTTTGCTACTTTTCGATTCTATATGTGTTAGTGGCTTGTAAACTCGTATAATTTTTTGAGTTAACTTATAATTTTGATAATTATGATTGTTAGTGTGCTAATTTTGCCCGTGAAGATATTTAAACACATGATTTCTCTCTCTCCATTCTTCTTCCATGTAGAATTTGTCATTAGATAAACTTTACAACCTTTTTTTTTAAAAAAAGCAAAAATTTATTCAACACTGCAAGGCAATCATATGTCACAAGGAATGACACCGAAAAGATTGCACATTACAAGTAAATAGACAAAAAAAAACAACTTCCAATAAAACCTGACAAGTATAAACTTACATAAAGCCCCCCACACTAGATTAAAGACCAACAGAAATAGCATACTAAGTTCATCCACCTACTTAGATACCAGCCATAGGTCATAACAAAATCTAAGCTTAAGCCTTTTTTATCACTATTCTAGTCATACATAGTATCGGATGGGAGGACTATTAAAAAAAAGATACAAATGAAACTTTACAAAGCCCCTTGATCCACAATCAATACCTTTACAGAGACATTTTCCAGACTTCTTCTACAATAAAGGTCTCACCCTTGAATACTACAGCCAGTGGCGAAGCTTCACAAAAAAATTATTGGGGGGGGAGGGCAAAATTTACTTTATATTATTGGATCTTTCAACTTTTTTTTAAATTTATAATTTTAATTTCCTTTTTTTAAACATATATTTAGTTACTTACCATTTTAGTTTCATTTCTTATTATAAAATAAAGATATTTAATCTTTCAATTTTGTAAAATTCACAATTTTTCTTACAACTGAATAGAAAGATCTGTTGATACGAAATATGGTCAATTTTTTTAGTGTTGTTCTCATTTATGTGTAAAATTATATGCATTGATCTAACAAACTGCACAAATAAATGCTAGGGATTATCTATTAAATTAAAGACAAATTTGATTACCAAGATGATTAAACGTTATAAAGTTGTAAACAAAATTTGGGGGGGGGGGGAGGCTCCCCCCTATAAAAAAGATTCACCACTGACTACATCATTCCTTGCAAGCCAAAATTCTCACAAAGTAGTCAGCCAAATAATACTCAGGATCTCAATATTAGACTTTTCTATTGAATTAGAGATTCCCATAAAATTCCAAAAACTAGATTCACAGTTAGCAGACAACACATATATATATCCTAGCCACCTATAACAATTCATGCAGAGAAGATAGCTTGACTTACAAGTGAATAGCAAATGATTTACAGTCTATGATTTTCTGTAGTAGACAGGACATGTTTTGTCAGCAGAGAAGATGATGTTTCTCTTAGCCAATTCAACCTCTGTAAGAATTTTGTTCAACGTTGTCTTCCAACAAAATGTTACCACCTTAGAATATGTCTTTGACTTCCATAACATTTTGAAGAATGGAAGGTTTAACTCTTGAGAAGTTCCATAAGCTAAGTGATAAGCTACTTTCACTGAATACTGGCCAGAATTTCCCAAGCTACCTCCCCACTACGAACCGTCCTTCACATCACTCCTCATATGAACCCCTTCCAAAACACCCTCCAACTACCTTACCGAGTCACTTTCCTAGCTAATTAACTCCCTTCTCCAACTAAGCATTCATTCCTAGCTATTATTACACAATCCCCAACTTCAGAAAGGAAAACATCTCTTTGATTGGATAGATAGAGCATATAGCCTAGGGAAAAGAGATTTAAACGTTATAACCCCTTGAAAATCAAAACAATTAAGTTATGATTTTCTTAAAGCTATGGTGGAAAGCTATATAAAATATTCAAGATTAGTTTTTACATTTATGAAAACTTCCATATTTAAGAGCAACTTTAGTATGAGTTCTTAGAATATTTTTTGTGAGTTTTTCTAATATTTATGCACATAATTAAGGAGTTCTTGTAAATTTTTACTCCAATGATAGAACTCATTTTAGTGATTAATTTATTTTTAATATCTCATAATGGACTTGCATTTTAGAAGAAGAATTGATTTTTCATGAAGCATGGTTCTTCAAGAGTAGATACTCGGGTATATATTCTTACAATGTTATGTTTTTGGATAAATAAATGCTAGTTGTTAGTGTTAAGGGTGTTTAAAACAAAACTAAATCAAATTGAAAATAAAAAATTGAACTGCAAAAAACCACTTTAGTTTAGGGTGGTTTGTTTTTTGTAATTTTCAAACCGCGAGGTTCGGTTCAATTTGCGGTTTGAGATGTTAAAACCGCAACAAACCAAATCAAACCGCTCATCTTACTTATTTTAACAAATTCCCAAGAAGACATATACAATTACTTATTATTTTCTAATTATAAGATTTTGATTTAATCTTTAATTAGAATTTTTAATTAATATGTATTAGTTGATGAATAAATATTTTAGCAAAATTATTTGATTTAATTTCATTAGATACAATTTGACGACAAACACTAAAATGTAATGTTTAAATGAATTGAATTTTTATACTTTAAGTTTAATTGTTGCTACTTTTATATAATTTTGATGGGAGTGAATAAAATTTTATATAATTTTGAAAATAATTTTTTTAATATATTTTTTAATACTTAATAACAAAAATTTTAAATTGCAAAACCAAATCAAACCAAACCACAAAATATTGGTTTGCTTTGATTCAAAGTTTATAATTAATCTAAACCAAACCAAATAGTATGACACTTTTTTTTTTAGTTTGGTTTGGAATAGTTTTAGATTCAAAATCACATCAAATCGCACAATGAATACTCTTAATTAATGTATTAGTTTTTATAATTGGAAGATTTAAAGCCATTAATTCTTACTTCCATTCCCCTCCCATGTAAGCTTATAAACTAATCCTATAACTCATGCTATTACCGTGATGCTTAATTAACCTAGTTTAATACTTTGATTGGATCCCATCGTAGCAATGGTGGTAAGTTTTTATAAAGAATCAAAACTTCTATAAGTTTTCATTCCAATTAACTTATTTTAAAAACTTTAAATTTTAATTTAATTATTATAAATAAATATTATTTAATTAAAATATTAATTTTCACCAACAAGATTCCTATAGGCAAGTTGCTAAACAATTGTATAAGTCGGGTTGGAGATCAACTGGGAGTTAAAAACAAGGGCTTATATTGAAATATAAAAACCAAAACCCTATTAAATTGTTTTAAGAATTAAAACCATTATTTGGAACATTTTGAGAGACAATATATTTTATCTACATATATTCATATATATATATATATATATTATTATTTTAATTATTATAAATAGAGTTTATCTTTCAAAATATAGGAATTGAATTTTTAAAAAGGTACGCAGTTACATAATTATATAATCACAATATTTTTCTTCGTAAAAATGATAACAATGTTTCTTGTCGTATTTATTTATTTTTATCTAAGACTACAAATATTTGAAATTTTTTGGTTTGAAAGGAAGAACACTCATAATATGGAAGAGCTAATTTTTCCAACAAATTTTTTTATATACAAAATTAATTTAAACATTAAAATTAATCCATTTAAGATAAATTAAACAAACATTACAATAATTCGTCATGTTAGATTTTGGTTAGCTACTTTTAGTTAGATATATAAAAAACTGCCTAAAATAAATCTTCCTAATAACTTGATTTGGTCAATTCGTTTTCCCAGGGAGAAAGAAATTAATAAAATTTAAGGCTTTTAAAATTAGACTACAAATTCTATAAAAAAAATTACTACAAATTAATGAAATTATACAGATGAAAATATTGGTTCATAATTTATTTATTTAACTGTATTTGAGCTAAAATTAAATCGGTAATAATTAAATATAATATATATATATATATATATATATATATATATATCATAACGAATTAAATGATAAATTAATAAAAAATATTAAAACAAGAAAGTTTTTAAATAAACTTAAAGGGATCATATTAGATGTTGTACATCATTAAAAAAGCATGCAAAAAAAATTTGAAAAAGCTCATAATTAATAATAACAATCCATCTATATAAATCTTGTATGTAATAAGCCTTCAATTATTAAAATATATCAAAATAAATAAAAAAAAAATATAGAGAAATAGAGGTATCTTTAATATAAGGTTTTTTGGAGAGATTTTAAACTTGTTGACAAAAACGGAAAAGATCTATACAAATTATAAATGGACATGTTCATTTATTTTTTAAATAAATTTAATATTTTGTTAAAAATAAATTGTAAATAAATTTAAAGAGTGAAATTCAATACAGGACACATAAGATCTAAATATGATATCTTCTATTAAAATAAAATAAAAAGAAAAAAAATCTTAAAATACATATGCACATTATAAGATTAAAAAAAATATTCTAAAATGTCAAATAAGATCCGAATAAAGATATTCTAATAATATTAAAAAACTTATTCAAATTATTTTTTCATTTTTTTTCTTCATATTTAATTTTGGTAGATTGTTGACTGATTTTTTAATCTACCAATTCTAAAACAATAACCTAAGTTATATTCTTGGTCTATCAAATCAGTCTAGAACAGACTGACAGAATTTATTTTTTTTAATTATGGTAACAATTCCATTGCTACATACGAGATAGAGCTACTTCTTTTATACATATATGAAATGGAGCTACTTTATATATCGATTAGAATATAAAGAAAGAAAGAAAGAAGAGATAAAAATGAAATAAAATAATTAATGTTATGCAAAAACTAAATATAAAAGATAATGTTGTAAAAAAAATATACTTTAATACTATAAATTAAAAAATAAAATTAAGTAAGAAATAAGGTGAATAAAAATAAATGAAAAATATAGTAAAATTAAAGGGTTTTTTTCATTTAATTTGGAGATCGGTGGTCTCATTTCCTCCCCTCTATATATAGCAATTAGACATTCTAAACACTTTTTCTCTCTTTTTTTTTAGGTTATATATTACATACTATTCTCACAATTAAAAAAGAAATATCTCTCTCAATCATCTTGATTTTGTTTATTTTTTAATCTTATTTTTTCATTTAAATTTAATAATAAATTTACAATATAAATTATATGTATTAAAAAAATATGAAATTATTATTTACGTTTAAAAGATCAATTCAAAGTGGTTTTGAGTCTGTGATTTTTGTGTTAAGATGTATTTTGAAAAACATGTTTAATATAAATAGTTCTGATTTTATTCTTTTACTTTAAAAAATAACAATTTTCACCCAATTTTAAAGATAATAAAATTTGGTCTTTAGAATTTTGGTTTTGTTTTTATTCAAATTGATGGCATACTTGTTACCCACAACATGATCATTAGTTACCATCTTCTACTACCAACGGTTATCTTCGATCGAAGGTCATCGGTCGCACCTCTGATCGATGGTTACTGACAGCCACCATCGATTGAAGATCAGTGACTATCACTTTCGATTGATACTCACTAGCTACCATCTTTATCTTCGACCGAGATGGTCATGATTGTCACCTTCGATCAATGGTCATTAGTCGTGAACTTGTCACTTCTCACCAACTGTCACCTACAATCATCTTTGATTATTGAACATTGACCATAACCTCTAATTAATTTTAACTGACTATTATTGATTATCACCTCTTACCGTAGTCACCAAGTACATCTTTGACCACCTATGATTGGCCACCATTTTCAATAAAGTAAATACTTTTTTATTTTTATAGGTGCCATTGCCATGAATAACAATTAACAACTAAACCATTGCAGAGGTTGGGTAAATTTTCAAATCTGGTGTGCTGCATAAAACAAAACACAATGCCGCTAAGAAACTCTCACACTTCCACCTCCCATCTCTTGACGTGGTCCCAACAACCTCCGCTGGAATCCTCCCCCGCCTCCACGCCAGGTTTCTACAAACTATATAATCCTTTTACTTTGTTCTTTTCATTCTCTCCTTATATAATCATCTTCTTCAAATCCTTCATTGTATTCATAGCCTTCTGATCAAATCGGTAAGGTTCTCCGCGGAACCCAGGAACAACTACTCACTCTAACCAAAAAGTGATTTCATCTTCTTTTCTTTTTTGTTCCAGTGTTTCCTGCATTCATATCTGCTCTTGTTTGTTTCTATTTTTTAATCGGTTCTTTGTGTGAATGTTATCCGATTAGTGTTTCTTTACATGTGTTTTTTTCCTTATTTTATAAAAGAAAAATTCTCATACATGATAAATGTAAAAATTTTATATTAATTCATAATTTTATAAAAAATTCATTAATTTTACTGATTGAAAGATTAAAATTAAGGATTAGTATAAAACTAATGTATAGATAATTTTTTTAATTCAACCAGCGTGTTCCCCTTTTTTAATGCATAAACCTAAATTGGAAAGCATATATGATAGGAAATAACAATAATCATACAATGATACGATCGACGTGCGTAAAGTTTAGAGTTAAAATTAATTGTATTACTCATCATTATTTTAAAATCCTAAAAAAGAAATTAACAATACAAAATTTTAAAATATAACATAATTTAGAAATTATCCTTTGAGTGACTATTGATAGATGAAGTCAAACATTGGTCTACTGTATTGAGATACTGTCAAAGTTTTGAGGACAATTTACATGAAATTAATTTTAGAGGTATTTATGGGTTGGATTTGATTGTGTTTAGACAAACTCAAAACATAACTCATTGGGTTGGATTGAGTTGAGTTGAATTTTCATTTTCTCTTTCATTAAATTCAACTCAATCCAATCTATCATTTAACAGGTTGAGTTCGGTTAATTGGATTACCGTTTTAAAAAATATTATTTAAAAAAACAAATTAAATGTTTAAAATTTTTTATATACATTTTTCAGGATATTTTTTTAAAAATAAATATATAACATAAAAGTAATGTATAAACTATTCGCCCTGAGGTGCGGAAAATCAATTCCAGAAGTCATAACACGCACATCTATAATCAGACATTACTACATTAGTAAGATGATTGTTGCCTTCATTCTTCTATTAAGCTATATCTTCAATATAGAGTATTTTGTCTGAACTTTGTCGGTGTTTCAAAGGTTTTTGCTTAAAGACACATTACAGTTTTACAGATAAAAAAATTTCATTAGCCTAAATCTTAAAAATTCTTGGGCTTAATCTTTGACACAACATCTTTTTACAGTAATCAATAACATGTCCAGAACATATCATTATTGTAACCTTAGAAACATGCTTAGTCAATCAACAATAACTTTAGAAACTATTATAAATTAAACTATTATAAATTAAACTATTAAAGACATTTTTACTTTAAAATAATAAATAATAATAATATAATTATTGGATTAGGTTAGGTTGAGTTTCGAGTTCTACTTACTGTACCTGCTGCCTAACCAATAGGGGATTGAATTTGATTGGGTTATCAGGTCACTCAATCCAATGAATACCCCTAATTATTTCAATATGCATAAGAAAGCATGATTGATTAGTTAAAAGAAACTTTTATTCATAAAATAATTTCAAAGGTAAGTATTGAATTTTGTCAAGTTAGTATACATTAAATGTATATACTTTTGTATTAATTATATATTTTTTATAAAGTATTAAATAGATTTCTAAGAAAGATTTAGAACTTGATTGATTTGATTTTGTTTTTAAATTTTTTAGAAGAATTTTTTAAAAATAGTTTTAAAAAACTATTTTTTTAAGAAAAAAAAAAACTTGTTCATATTTACTAAAATTTCATTAATGAAAAACAAACAACATATTCAATTTGAACTTTCAAAATAAAAAGAAAAAACTGAAAAAAAATTACTTATAATTATTTTTGTTTTTTAGTTCTTAAAAACTAAAAAAATAGAACTGTTTTCGGAAACTGTTTTAAAAAAAATAATTATACAAGTTTTTGAGTTTTTAAATACTAAAATATTAAAACAAAATTATAAAAATATTATCATGTTTGACAATTTTTAGTATTTAAAAAACTAGAAAACTTATTTGGATAGTGATTTTTTAAAACTCATTTTTGGTTTTTTTAATTTTTAAAAACTAAAAAAAAAAACAACAGATAGTAGTTTTACTTTTCTATTTTTCATTTTTATTTTGAAAACTTAAGATACAATGAAAATATATTAGTTTTTATTAATGATATTTCAATAAATATAAACAAAGCTTTTCATTTTTATATCATTAAAATAATTTTTAAATAACACTTATTAAACAATTTTTTTTCTCTTTTTCTAAAAAACAGTTGTTGAAAATTATTTTTAAAAACCACAAAATAAAATAAAACCAATCAAACTCTTGCTTTCTTATTCTTAACCCGTGTTTTCTACATAATTGGGTGTATTGATTACCATTATTATTATTGTGTGCTGCAGCATGCATATCAGATTCCCAAATTTAATTTTAATATTAAAATTTGATTAGAATTTAAAACGAGTATAAGATTTTATTTTTTACCACGTCCGTCAATCAGACATTATTTTAGGTATGACTGTCAAAATAATTAATAAAAATTAACAAACTTATTATATATAATAATTTTAATTCAACATGATGTAGAAGAAAAATATTATAAATACATTTAATTAATTTTTTAGTTAAAAGTCATATATACTATTTAAAGTAATTTTTAATTGATTAAAAAAAATAATGTTGTTAAGCGGCGGTGTCATGGTTACCATGACAGGGTTGTTTGCCAATCATGCAATTTGTGAAAAGAAATGTTAGTTGAGTTCAAAGATAAGGAATTTAAACTATAGTAGGTTCGCTACTAGTTGAGTTCAAAGATTTTTTAAAAACAAATGTTAGTTTTTAGGTTTTTTTTTTTTCTAGTAAAAAAAATTTGAATCCACAACATTTCTTCTTCATTTTCCCTACCTTCAAGTGGCTTCAACCATTAGAGGATCCTTAATAATTCTTAAGTTAAGTTCAAAGGTTGGTGTCGTATAATCTTGTAGTCCAACATATCTTTTTATGTGTTCTGTTTTTAGCTGTTACGGGTAGTAGTTTGTTATGAGTTGATAGGTTTATTCTTCTGTTCTGTTATGATTGTAATCTGCCTAATTTATCCTTATAGGTTTGTGACAGTTTATATAAATAGGTTTCCGGTCCAATGAATGAAGTCAAGTTCCCTTATCTTTATCATATTTCATTTTCTCTCTTCTAACTTAACGTGCTATCAGAGTAATTTCATCCCTTGTTTTCATTTTCTTCTCTTGATACTCAGAAAACCGTGCTCGGGATATAAAATGAAAGAGATGACTAGAAGTGGTATATTTTCGGGTAATGCCGAAAATACCACATTAGAAGCCAATTCTGCAAATTCAGAAAACAGAACAAGCATACGTGTGTATCAGGTATGCTATATGGTTACCAAGTTCTAAGGCAATATGCGATCTGAAAGAATGTTTCTTAACTATTAACTCCATTGTGATAACATTAATCTTGTTTTATTTCCCTGCAACTTCATCTCAGCAAGCAATGAATGGAATCACTCAGATATCATTCAGCACTGAAGGAGGGATCCCTCCTAAGAAACCAACCTCTCTACCTAAGATAGCAAAGCAACGTGAACTTAGTGGAACATATCAAAGAGAATTAGATACGAAAATGAAGAAGCAAACATCAAGTGCCAAGACCAAGGAGCTCAGCGGAAGTGATATATTTGCCCCTCCTCCTGAAATCTTCCCTCGTTCACTAGACGCTGCACGAACTTTGGAATCAAAAGCAAGTAAAGACCCGAGAGAATCTGTTCCACAAAAAATGCGCACATCTGCACAAGTTTCTAGTGTAAGTATCTTTTGGGCATGAAGAGCCGAGAGAATCATAAGTCATATTTACATATTATTTATATTGGATGAATGTCTAAAGAATTTTTTATTAATCTCGTCATATAAAACATACACGACCAATCATAATGATGTTTTTTTTACCCTTGATGGTGCAATAGTGTTATTTTATTATGGTTTCCAGGAAGGCAAAATTTAAATGCAGATTTTTCGTCGAATTTAAGGAGTTCTAACCCCAGGGTTGTAATTGAAATACGGTTGCAGCTGTGGAAGAACACAATTTATTTGAGGATATTAAAATTTTCTATTATCAATTTTGTTTCTTCACCAAAATACGAGTTTGTTATCTGGAGTTAGAGCAAAACTGCATTTGCATTTTATTGAAGAGGCCCATATCTACATGTTTTTATAACTGCATCAGGGTTTCTTCTTAGATTTCGTTTTCCTCTTTTTAGGATTTTTGGTTGAAACGATAGATGTGTTTCTATTAGTTTTACAATAATAGCACAATATTTTTCTTTCTCCATATGCTTTTCACATGTGTCTCCATTTAGCTCGTGTGCCTTTTCCCTCCTTATGATTACATTTTGACCTAGTTTTTTTTATTGTTGTAGCCAGTCAGTGGCCAAAGTAATTTCTTATCCGGTGGCGAACCAGTTAAGAAGACATTGAGGAAAATACATGACAAGAAGTTTGCAGAGATGATAGGCAATAATATTTTCAAGGGAGGCGTTCCTACAGGATCACCGAAAAAGCCTTTGAGCAGTGCTAAAATTAGAGAAATGGCTGGAAATGATATATTCGCTGATGGAAAGGCAGAAAGCAGAGACTATATACGTGGTGCCCGTAGACCACCCGGTGGAGGAAGCAACATTGCCCTATTCTAAATTTGATTATCTAAATTCATTCAATTAACTATATGCGTTCTATAAATTCCTCTGAAATTCCATGTTTTGACTAGAAGATTCCATGTTTTGACTAGAAGGACCGTTGTGTTGGATTGTCCACATTGTATATTTATGGTACAACCCTCAACACACAATAATTAGTGCCACCATAATGGGTGCAAATGTTTATTTATATTGATAAACTATTGGATAAATAAAACAGTTAATATTTTTTTTGTAATACGAAATTATTTAGTATTTACTATATCTGCTTACTGCTTTGTTCTTCTCATGAGATAATTGTTGAAAAGTATATTTTCTTATATATTGTTGAGAAGTTAACAATTATAATTGACTTTCTACCATTAATAGAACGACTTCTTGTAAAGGGTGATGATATGCAAGTAGGAATAATTGATTCTTAATAGTTCATAGTAATAGCAGTAAAAGACGCAACAAATATTTTATTTTGCAAGAGGTAAAGCGCAGTGTCTTGAATTTTTTAGATTCAAAACATGTTGTACCCCTCATAAGCAGCGTTACCAGCAAGCCAATTAATTCCTCTGTCCAGATCGAGAGATCCACAACAGTATCACTTCGATGAGGACAGGAAAAAGCAATGGTCGAATTAGTAAGCCCATGACAACTAAGCAGGGTAAGAAAGAACTCTCATTCATCGTGTCCAGCCAGTGCTAGGAGAAAGCTCTTATAGTCTCCAGAAGTGTCGTTGGCTATTGCACGGTCTAGAGGAATGCTATTTCTTCTTTGGTATTCCTCAGCAATTCGCTGCAAATCAACCTCAGCTCTGGTTGTCACCACTCTAGTAAGGACCCATTCATCAGTTCCCAGCTTGTTTATAGCTAGCCTCAACATTTTGGAGAAATATTTCTCAGGGTAGGTCAAGCATTTAATGGCCGCCCTCAATAACTGCAGATATTCATCTTTTGGATCAGTTTTCAGATCCTGCATACATAAGCCAATTGTCAGTTCAACTATAAGTCACTAATTAATTTTATAATCACTTAATGACAACTTCTATCCTGTCTTTATATTATTCTCTTTTTTTTTGTTTTAAACCTCAGAATATAATCCTTGAAAATGTACTAATTGATTCATCTACAACATGATTATCACAGGAAATCACGTTTCTTAAAGTGAACAGCAACCTGGTACGCAACATAAGTTCAGCACTGTAGTCAGTACTCAAACAAAAGGCAGATGTTAGTTTCAAAATATGGAAATGAGTCATACTCATACACAGCCAAAACGTCTATACCTTGTTTATGGCATTCCCGAACACATTGTTGTAGTTGTTTAGTGTTGCTCTTAACTGTTCTTTACTCCTTGTAGTCAAAATCCTGATCAAATCCTCATCATTATAGGCCTTGTTTGCAATCTTCTCATGAAGCAGTTTAGCCTCAGATTTTGCCAATGTCATATTCACTTCATCCCCCTCATATCGAAATGTGCTCACAAGAAGAACCAATAGCTGTTATTGAAGTATCAGAAACAAAGTTTCATTAGATAATATGAAAAAATGCGTTAAAAAAAGTTAGATAAGTGCATATTTGAAATAGTTTTTTTTTTTAAAAAAAAAAACCTCTCAGAGGAACCCTAGAAAGAAAAAAAAAGCACTTTTTTCTAAAAAATAAATTGAACTAAACATGCATGCATCTGGGCATAACATAATAATGTAAAAATAATGCTGAGAAGCTAGCTTTTAAATCTAGTAAATCAATTGAACGGATATATCTATCCTCCCAAGGGGCACATATTTTTTAAACATACCCATCTTTTGGACACGAATCTAGGACACACTTCTCTTTGACGTTGAAAAGTTTTATATATATTTTAAACTTTTGATTGATAAAGAAATTACATCTGGTAGAGTTATCAACCGTTGAAAATTATGTAAGAATATACAACTTTTTTCTATCAAGAAGTAAACAAGTACATTAGGAAGTTAGGGTTTTACTTTGCGGATGTCCCCAGAAGTATGATGGGCAACGTCTTCTTCTAAGGACTTTTTGAAACGGGCTTGATATGCTTGCTTTGCCTTAATGAGGTCAAGAGAAGATCTAGTGGAAGCAATTTCCAAAATGACCCAATTGTTTGCAGTCAACATCTTGGTGGCTTCATTAGCCAAAAAGGCATCACGCTCAGCAGGATCCAATATCCATAACAACACGGCCCGCTTTTATATTCAAAACATCGAACATTAGACAGGAAACTAACTTCATAATTGCAACTATCCCCTTTAGTCAAGTTTATCTATACAAAACACTAAAATCAAGTGACACGAAAAACAAAATTGAAAAGTAGCTATTTGTTAGATATTGAAAATTCTAAGTTCTGACAAATGAAATGACCATGAAATTGAGATTTACATAAAGAAGCCAGATACCAAAAGATTTAAACAGACCTCAAAGTCACTTGAAAGTTCTTTGTCTAAATCTTTAATAAGATCTTGTCCATAGGTAGCACTATAAGCTTCGCGAATCACCTTACGCTGAGCTGCATTTCTATGAGCCAGGATTGATATTATCAATCCTTCATTCGTTCCCCAACCTGCAAAGATATGTCGGTATGTCACAGTGACAACAACTGGATGGAGAAAGAAAACACAAGTCATGCAACAAGAGAATAAAAAAAAATGACTCGACAAAATAAAGGAACAAAGTAAATTCCCCTTTATTTGAGCACTTCTGCATTATTCAAAATTCCAATTTCACTATGTATTCATTTTATGTAATAGCTATCTTCACTTATTTCAGAGATTGAACACACGCACTCACACTATCAAACATGTGCATGAAACCATTCCATTGAATTCTTAAAATTAAAAACGCAAGAGTTGACACACCGGCAAAAGATTTGCATAATTTTTATTCTTTTTTTCATGAGATTAGTTGATACTAATTTAGCTTTTTTTCTTATTTACTTTTCTATAAGTAGTTATTGAAAAATTCATCCAAAGACACCGTAAGAACGAAAAATCTCAACTATGATCATTACGTGAATTCAAAATTTCTAGCCATTCACGCGGTTAGCAAATTGTAACCGTATGTATGTATGTATGTATGTCTTGCACACTGCACTGATGAATGGAGAGTTGAGTTTCTGATATACATCCAGCGGTCATAAATTTACAGGGTGCGCGAATGTGAGAAAAATATGACTAGACCGAATGCGGTTCCAGAATTGATGAAGCCGAAATAATTAACAGCGACCACAGAATAATTGATTCCATGATCTAAGCAAGTGTTGATACACAATAAAACCCGCAGATCAGGGACATGCGAAAATGTTAAAAAGAGGGATGATCTAATAAGAAAATGAAATGAGTGAGGGGTGGTAATTGGTAACCTTGAAAAGCTTTTCGCAATTGCTCACTGTCTTCAGCAGGAGAAGGAAGTTGAGCAGGAACCTTCAATGTTGCCATTCACGCAGCGTGAGTTCACGATCTCTGTGATGAGTGCAATCATTAGGAGTTGCTGTCAGCTTCGCCATTTATTTATAACAAGGAAGACTACCAACCTATTCGCTACCGTAAGGCCAAAAATAATTAAGAAAATTAATTTAAATTAAATTCACCTAGCTGTCTAATCATTATTATAATTTTGTGATAAGAAAAGATTGTTGACTTTTCTGGCAATGACGAAATACTGCTACTTGTAACATTTTTCTTCCATCATCATAAACGGAGTGAATTATCATTTATTAAATATTACATGTGCATTCAGTTTTATTTATGGATTAAATTTTTACGTAAATTAGTTCTTAATGTTTTTTTATCCAAATTGACTTTTAAAATATTTTAAATAATATTTCAAAACATTTCATAAAATAGTTTAAACGGTTTTTTAGAAACAATTTGCACAAAAATAAGAATCTAATGACTAATTTAAATGAATTTTCCTTAAAAAAATTAATTATTAAAATTTAAGATTTTCAAGAATTAAAATGATATTTCACTTTAAATGACTATTCATGTGTAATAATAAGGATTGATTAGTTATCACTTACTACTAATATAAATAGAAACAAAATATTGTTAAAAATAAGTATTGTGTAGTTGTTTTATATAGATCAATAAAAATTAATAAGGAGATAAAATTAATGATCAAACAAAATCAATCTTAATATTAATATCACATTAAAAAAAATTCAAGTAAAATTACTAGAAGTATTAAGAAAAATAATTATCACTATATTAATTAAAAAATGAACATAACGGTCATAACCCTTCTTTCGGGGTCATTTTTTTTCAAACACTTTAGAATAGATACTTTTTATGTTTTTTTTTTTAAAAAAAAGAAATAAAGAGAAGAATATAAAAATATTTTTAAAATTATTTTATTTCAAAATTACTAAAACAAAAATGAATAGATTTATTCCTATTTTACCAATACTGTATGTGTAAAATGATGCAATACGGCTATATAGGATAAATTTATTGATTTTTATAATCAATTAATTATTTTAAAATCCATAATAACAATAGTTTTATTGATGCGTAAATATGGCGACATTGCACATTGGTACGAGGGTAAATGACTTATTCAATTGAAAATCTATATGTATATGTATAACAAAATTCTTAAATTTTATATTAATTATATTGAGGTTTTGTATTAATTGATAGCAATACAATTGTAAGAAACTTAAATTCTATAATTGCTTTCTGTGCTCTTTATTATAAGGTATTATTTTAAAATAAATAATAGTATTTTTTATAAAATATTTCATAATTTTTATGTCGCATTTAATTTTTATTTTTGTTAATTATTTTTATCAAATATTTAAAGTATTTGTGCTTTGTATTAATAATACTGAAATATTAAGAATAAAATTTACAAATAAATAATATTTGTTTAAAAAATCAACCATATTACATATGATTTTACTTAGGTGCATAACATAACATTAGTTGAAATAATTATAACCTCTTTCTTTTGTAAAAACAAAAAACCTCTTTCTTCCTTAAAATATGAAAAACGTGACATGCATGGCTTCAAAATAAATAAAATGTGGCATTGGGTATACCAAGAATCTCTACGTTGAAACTTCCAAAGACAAAAAAAGAGTTCTTTTTACTATTTTTTCGGTTCCTTGATCAGATGCACACGGAACATCCCCGTCCCGAAGTCCTGGTCTCATGGACCATCACCATTTCTTTTTATCGGCGTAAACAATGTAATAGTAGATCTAACAACAACCATGATTTTAGTTTCCAAATGATTAATTAAAAAAAAATCAAATTCAAAATATAATTGGAAATAGTTAATTAATTTCTTATACATAAAATATTAGTGTTGTAAGTAACTATCCTAAAGTTAGTTTCAATAGATACCGAGATATTGTTCGTCATATAAGGTTATCAAAATAAAAAATTTACATAAGCTTTTAATAGTTTAGTAAACTAAAATATTAAGAGTTTATTTTATTAAAAATAGTTCTATAAATCACGTAAAAATTAAAATTTTTTCATATATAATAAGTTCAAAATCATATAAAAAGTTTAAATTATTCCAAATAAGTATAGATTAGAGTTAAAATTTCAAAATTTTTTTAAACATAAAAACAAATTATATTCAAAACACACAAAATTAGAGTTAGGATAGGAAAAACATTACAAAAAAATTTGCTCACGAGTCTACTTTGATTTTACTGAGTTTACTATTCTTCTGATTCTGCATCCAATTTAACTCGTTAGGGGTTTGTAAACTCGTATGATATTATGAGTTAACTAGCAATTTTGATAACTATGTTGTCACAGGTTCGTTAAAGTAACCTTGTGAGATTAACAGAAGAGAATGTGTTATAATAGATGTTTGGTCTCAATTTGGATGTACCGAAACAAGCTATTTCGTCGTGACTAAGGAGCATGAGAGCGTGAGTTTGTGCACGTCTTCAAGTACTTCAAGTACAACTCTTGACAATTCTCGTGTTCTCTGGAGGACAGGGTACCTGCAAAAGAATACTCTGACACTCAAGTGAAGAAGGTTTTCCATCAAGAGTAAAATAGTAATAAATGTACAATGACTACTATGATACTGTTACCTATTTATAGTGACATATTGGACCTTTACTTGTTGGATTTTATACAATCAATTAAGGGTTAGGTAATATATCCAATTATCTTTTATTAATCTTGTTTACAATGGGTTAATTAATCACATATTAAATCTCTCCTTTATTTATTTATATATATATATATATATATATATATATATATATATATATATATTCTTCTATTAAATCTCTCTGATTATCTTTTGCTATTTGGGAATTTCAGATTTCAATCTACTCGAAGGTCAAAACCACCCCTTGGGTCCGAGCCCGTACCTGTAACATTAATTTTGTTAATGGTGATGATCAAACCTATAATCTTTCTATATTTCTTTCGTTCATTAACCAATTGAGTCATCTTATATTTATAAAATTGTGAATTAATTAAGTATTGATGGATTAATTACATTTTTGTTAATTAAACTTTTCGTAAAATTCATTTTTAATTTTTAAATAAATTTTTTAATGTTTTTATTCCGTATATTTTTTTGTTAATAATTTTAGTTTCTATTGATAACTAATAGTATTTATTGATTATATAACAATTTTGTTGACGGTACAATAATTTAATTTGTCATATCGTCAAATAGTGTCACACGGGTAGACATATTATTTTTTGTGAAGGGAATGGGAAAAGTCCAATCACAAAATTCATTAAATATTTTCAGGCATTGTGATACATTAAAGGTCCTTATGAAAGGCAACAGAAAGAGATTCTGAAACAGAATTATAAATAAAAATATCTTGGTTAGAGGATAGACTTATCTTAGCAAAACCATAACTTAACCAATAAATTCACCTCACATGACACAAGTGAAGCTGCAATTTAGGATTTTTCATTAGACTTGAAGATTCGATCCACAACAGGAAAGTAAACATGATTAATAGCACAACTCTCCTCTAATAGCTTAACGACGTGAAGAGAAACTATTTCAATAGTTAGATTATGAAACTCATGCTCACATGCCGAACTAAAAAAATAATCAACAACTTAACCTTATTTACTTCACAATAGGGGTTACATAAGAGGAATGAAGCCTACAAATACATTTGGAATCTCACATTACACCCCAACACTTGCTTTGACCGAAGAACAGTCACATCACAATTGATCCACTATCCTGAAATGCATAACTGATATGTAGGAGTGTTAATGTAATATTTTGAATTTAAAGGGAGGTTAGGCAAAAAAAAAAGAGTGAAATTATGTGTAGTTTGATAAAAATTGAGGGATGCATATATAATTTTCTTATAAATTATTTATATTTTGAAGAAACTTGAAAAGATAATTACAAAAAACTTTAACAAAAATAGTCAAAATGAAATATAAAATTTTATATTTTAAATTTATAAATAAGTATATTATTTCGGTATAATATATTTGGTGTCTCTGTATTTTTTATATTCTGTCCCTTTATTTTAAATCAATATTATGCTTCCAATCTTAAAATTGTTGAAATTGTACGATATTATGCTTCCGATCTTAAAATTGTTGAAATTGTACTCAACCATTAGTGAAACTATTACGTGACAAATGTTAACTTATACATGACACTAATTTAACATTAATCTAATGACATGATAGTTTCTAATTTTATGATCTTTAAGATGACTCAAATAACAAAAATAACTCAATAATATTATAAAATTGTTCCATTATCATCACATGTTAGTTGAATAATATTTTATACATTATTTTACATATCAATATTTGAAATAATCTCTTTAATTTTTCTAAATTATGACTATTATTATTACATTAATGAATTTAAATATTTGTTTTTAAATTTTTAAATAAAAAAATAAGTACCTAAATTATAATAATTAAGAATAAAATTATATTTTTTATTAAATAGTTAATTTTTTTTATCTTATTTAGACCCAATCAATTAATTATATCATTGTTATCCTAAATAATCTAAATACAACAAAAAATTATCACTATATAAAATTTATTAGATCATAAAATATGATAATTATTATTAATTTAAATTAAATATCTTTTATCGATACGTTTTATAATATTAACTTTTTATCATCTAATCTTTCTAGTTGTAAATTAGCGTAACTTTAAATTATAAAATTAGAACATGTGATATTATTAATTTTTATCGTCAATATCAGTTTGATAACAATCAGATACACATTCAATAATGATTAAATTGAATACCGTATTATAGTTTAATAATAAGATAAATTATAGAAAATAAAAATAAAATACACAAAATATAGTTAAACCACTCTAGGTAAAGAGATATACAAAGCCAATGAAGTCAGCTTGGTCCAGAAAAATGACCCACTTAAAAAAATAATATTGTGCATTTCTAACTTTGAAGTTTTAACTTTTTTCTCTTTGGTCGAGCTGCTTCCCTGCGTCGTTACCCTAGGCCACCCCTCACGGAGTCACCGTCAGTCCGCCGCTACCCTAAACCCTTTGTAGAAAAGTTAAAACATAGTAAATAGGGTTCCAAATTTCTCCTCCGCGCCTCCTTCACCACTATCAGATACCAGCGCTTATCACGTCTCACTCTCCACTCTCAGGTCAATTTGTTAGTCTCTTTTCTTGTTCCCTCCTTCTAACTTCGCTTTCTTATTCGCATTGATGGATCGTATAGTATAGTGTATAAGCCTATTTTAAAATTAAAGCACACCGAATCTTCAAGTTGTTTTTGCCAATCCTTTCATTGTTTTTTATATGACTGCAAACGCACAAAATTGCTGTAAAAAAGAAGCGGAAATTTGGTGGCATATCACATATGAAATGAAACTACTCATTAATTCCACATTATAAATGAAAACTGAACACAAATGCTCTACGTCTTGTATTATATTGGCTTCTATTTGGTCCTTATTATGTTGTATGTCTTCTTAACTGCTATTCCATAACTTGTCAAAACCCACTGGGGTGACTGGTGACCCCAGTTTTTGCACGGGGTTTTAGGGTTTAACCAAAGTGCCGTCATTGTACACCTAAAAGGTAACTTGTCGAAAGATGCTGTTCTGAAGGCTATCTGTGATAATTTCTTAGAGACTTCTGAATCGTCAATTTGCTTATTATATTCAGGCCCCGTTTTTTTATATTACGTTTTTAATTTGTAGGTTTCTCCCTTAACCTTTCAATTAGCCTCTATATCTAATAGTAATATGAAGAATTGTATGATTGAGAGTTCATTCTAATTGTTATATATTTACTGACTGAACATGTGATTATTGAAACATTAGAAGAAAACTGGCGGGACTGTAGTATATCCCCAACCTCAGATGTCATAACTTAAAGAAGGGATCATTATAATTTTGTCACAATGCATGTACGAAGAGATCCAAGCTTTTAAGACATCCATTTGAACTGGGTTTATTTTCCCACTTATTAGTGTTTTTTGTAGTGTGTCATTTCTAATTTCATCCCTGAATCTCTTTGCTCTTTCATTTACGGATGCAGTGATGGGAAAGATGTACAAGAATAGGAAACAAGCTGGTGCGCATGGACCTCCAAGAGAACATACTGATGTGCAGGAACAAGACATGGACATAAGGAAGATTATGAAAGATGTTGAAAATTTTAGTAATGTCCATTTTCTTTTTTCATTTTGATTTTATTTGACTGTTGTCTTTATCTTTTTTCTGAATCTGCTTTCTGTTGTTGATGGCTTTTGAATACTCCATTCAATAGATCACAGTGCATTATGAAAAGTGGATGATTATGTACATGCTTTTTATTTTAATATTTTGTATAAGGTTGGATTTCTTTGGTCTGCTCTGATGCAGCTTGATTCTTGACTAGATATACAATGCTTTCTCGGCAGCTGACCTCATTGACTATAAACCATCGAGTTGATTTATGTGACTACTGGCTGGATACATTGATTGTAGATGTGATAGGGATGCTGGCTCTGATTTCATAGTTTAGAGCCTTAGCATCATATAAACAGACGATGTTGCAATTGCTGTCACTGATTTCATAGTTATAATTGATTTTTTGTTTATGGTTTGGAAGTTCATTCAGGAGTTTGTAACTTCTAAACTTTTTAATTCTGTTGTTCAAGGAATAATTTTTCATGGGTATAACCCTGTTATAAAATCTCTCCTCTTTTGTGCAAAACATAACTTACTCTTTGTTGAAATTGTCTCACCCTGAACTTCTAATCTTGGATACTTGGCAATGGATGCAATTTACCACTGTCTTTTATGTTTTCTTGTATCTTTAGGGTCAAAGTAACTTTTATTTTATCTTAATTCTGCATTTATCTATGGCTATAGCTTCCTTAATCAGTTTAAATTGAGAGGATTGAATTGTATAGTTGATTGCCAATTATGTGAGTGTTCTGGAGGCTTTTGATGTTTGAAATAAGAACGACACTTAGAAATTGTTGAGTAGTATAGGGGCTAAAATTTGTTATCTTTCACATTGAATGTTTGAATGATGAGAAAATGTTTGTTCCTTTATTTTAATTTTTGGGTGTTATAGCTGAAGATTTTATGGTAACCTTACCCAGTTCACCTGGTTTTGTTTGCTTTTCCACTGTGTCCAGCACATATGCTAGTGCAGTTGCTTCCTTCTTACAATGGCTGCTAATTATCACATTTTTCAGGCTACTCACATATGACATGGAAAGAACGCAAAAAGATTGAAAATAGGAATGTTGTTTCTCTTGGGGGGAAGGTAAGGACTATTGTTGATGTTTCATTTTGTTTGCCATCTGCCAATGTAAATACTATTACAAGGATGCTCGGGAAACAAATTTATATCATTTCTCCACATGTAGCCCCCCAAGAATCAGAGACTACCTTTAAGTGTGGCACGACCAATGATGAAGAAACAAAAGGAAAGGGAGCAGAAAATGCACCAAGAGGTAATTAATTTCTATCATTCCCCAGTTATTTTTATTCTCTTACTGACGTCATTCGTATATAATATGTACCAACCACTTTGTGGCTTTTAGCGTTTGATTCTTGGGCACTTTGGGGGAAAGCTTGGTGGTAGCAGTAAAAGATCATCGGGTAAGCACAAGACAGAGAACAGGGGTCTAAAGTCAACGGAAGGTCATTTTAGAAATGGCACACTCAATGTGAAGCATTTATTAAATTCAGCACCATCAAGAGATCATGAAACAGGAACCAATATGTCCAATCAAAGGAAAGGGAAGGGTGGTAAGAAGAAACATGGTAAAAAGGGTGCCAGTAAGAAGCATCATTGAGCACATAATTTTGAATGAAGTGTTTCAGGAATATTGAGGAGTCATTTTTTAATATGTATGACCTTTATAGATCTGTATGACCCTTGGTTAAGGTTTTAATACTGAACATGACTTTGTGTCTGGTTTTGGGTTTTTATCCTGATTACAGTAGGAATAGAATGTACATTGTTGCAGGGGGGGTTATTGTTGTCCGTTTTGTTTTTTCTTTTTTTGTCCTAATAAGAATTATTATGTGTCAAGAAATTTACAACTTATGGACTGCGCATCCAACTTAGCTCCCTTGACATTCTTGTCCTGATTGAACGGTAGTTGAGTAATAAAATTTACATAGAATATTAAATATCCCGATTGTTTTATACATTTTTTATTTTTATTTTCTCAAAATACAGAAAATAATAGTGAAAATATATTTAGTTACAACATTTTTTTTTGGTATATTTTTCTTTAAAAATTAGCAGAAAAGAAAAAATAAAATGTTTAATATTTTAAAAAATAAAAGTTATGTGAAAACTTAATAATAATGTTGTAATTATAATAAAACTATAAATCTTTTAATATTCATTATATAAATGCTTTATAATTTTTAACTAAAATTGATTAAATCAAAGGTATACTTGATAAAATTAGTTGAAAATCTAATTAAAAATTAATTAGTTATAAGTGTTTAATAAAATTAGTTTAACAACCTGTTAAAAGTTGTAGAATAATAAATATGAACATCATTAACTATTATATCAATAATAAAGTATTTAAAATAAGAGTAAATTACAACATTTTATTTGGTATAACATATATTAATGATATAAAATTTCTTAATATAAATTTATTACATATTTAAATTATAAATTACTATAATTACATATTTAAATTATGTTTTTATAATTATATATTTAAATTATAAATTTTTATAATTACATATTTAAATTATAATTTTTTATAATTATATACTTAAATTATAATTTTTATAATTAAATATTTAAATTTAAATTACATATTAAATTATTTTTTTTATAATTACACTTTAAATTATAAATTACTATAACTACATATTTAAATCATAATGAAGGAAGAAGGAATGAAATAGAGTCATTTAAATTATAAATTACTATAACTACAATAAAAATAGAGATTGTGATATGTGATGAGAAAATCAATGTTTTGCAATTTGACTGAATCAATGGTTAAAACAGATATACTTAGCTAAATATTTTCAAAACATACTTATTTAGGTGAATATTTTTTAAAAATGACCCAATTTAGTCAATAACTTTAAAAAAACTACTAACTTTTTCTTATCAAATGAAATTAAAATAATTTTAGCTACTATTAATTAGTTTTTCAGTTTTTCAGCTAATTGAAATGGAAAGTTAAGTACACTTTACATGATTTTTTGTTTGAAAAAGTAATCAAAATTTGAAAATAAAAATTACTTTCTAAAAATGAAATAAAACAAAATCAAAAACTATTTTCTTAAACCAAACTTTCTTTAAACTTTTTTTATATGTCATTTAATAATAATTATATATGAGGAGAGTACTTACTTAAAAAGTAAATTTAAGAGACTTACTCTTTATTTCCACCATCTATTTTCTTGAAATCTAATGATTGTTATGAATTACTAATTTTAATCATTAAATTTTAAGAAAATAAATGGCTAAGATCCCTTTTCATTACTTATATATTATATATTAATTTATAACTATTAATATATTGTTTTTTGGTCCATATAGACATTATTAACCTTTAAATAAACTAAATCTTTTGACGTTGAGTCGTTTGAATTTTAAAAAAATATATTTCATCAATTATTAGAAGAAAAAAAAGACTATCGGGTTTGTTTAAGAATTCTAAACTAATTAGGATTTGTTTTCTTTAATTTTAATTATTAAATGAAATTAAGATCTTCTAAAAAATGTAAATAAAACAAAATATATGTTTAAATTTAACTTAATTATAAATTATAGTTTTGAATATATACAATATAACATAATAAATTGATTCTAGGTGTATATAGGTAAAAGGTAATCCCTATCTTTATGTAGACTTGAATCGTAAATTTATAAGAATGTATTTTACATAAAAATTAATAGTAAGCATCTCTAAATAACATATGAAATGAACAATTTCATATTTTTTTTAAAATGAACAATTTCATATCTTATCAATATAATAAAATAAATAATAATATAATAAATATGATATTAATAAAGCAAATAATGCCAAAACTGAATTTGCAAAATTATGGGAAAATAATACATGCAATAATAAAGTGTAAACAAAGTAGTAGAAATGAATCCCCTAACTTGCAAGAATTTATGAGGAGCAACAACAAATGTCAAATAAACAACAGCAAATCATCAAAATTACAATATAAGACACCAAAATAAAACGTGAAAAACTGCTCAAAGTAAGAGTAAAAACCATGAGTCATGCAGATCAACGAAATAACTTCACTATTATCAATAAAAAATACAAAAGAATCTCAATCAAGTGCACAAATAAGTGCTAACAACACCAACACCAACATCAAACAAGAAAATAATAAAACTTATAAATAGAGAACAATGAAGATGAAAAACTTCAAAAACATTGTTGTCGTGCGAACTGAATATCTCTCGACTTAGATCTCATTTCAAAAACTCGATCGGTCATAATGAAGAACCATATGTTCTTAACCTTCTTTCTAAAAATTAGCTTAATCCAACAGTGTACGAATTTGAAATGGCGAATTTACAGTTGTAGCTCTGTGTAAAAATGAGAACAACTTTCTCTCTTCTTTTCTCTCAAACTATTGGTGTATTTCTCTTACTAATGAGCTTATCTTTGTCTACCCTGCTACAGAAGCACCTTCTTCACTTAGGTTAAGTGAGACATCGTGTGAGCTTCTGAATTTTGGGTCTTATCTCCACATAGGAACAAAATCTAATACCCAAAAAATCTCACCCTCACAACTATGTGGAGAGAACCACCAAACCGGCTCACAATAAAGTTAAAACTTTCCTCTTGGTAGTGCTTTAGTAATCATATCAACACCATTATCATCAATATGAACTTTAACCAACTCTAACAACTTAGCATCCAAAACATCATGTATCCAGTGATACCTTACATCAATATGTTTGCACTTAGAATGAAAAGTTGAATTCTTACCAAAATGGATAACACTTTGACTGTCAACAAGTAATGGATAGTTGTTTTGCACAAAACCAAGCTCTTGCAAAAATTTCTTCAACCATAGCAACTTCTTGCATGCTTCAGTAATTGCATTGAGTTTCGCCTCGGTAGTAGACAAAGTCACACACTTTTGCAACTTATATTGTCAAGCCATAGCCCCCCCTGCAAACTTAATAAAAATGTCCGATATAGACCTTTTGGAATGAATGTCTTTAGCCATATCCGAGTCTAAGTAGCCCACCAAAATAGGTTTATCACCTCCAAAGCAAAGCTTCTTATCACTAGTACCACAAATATACTCAAAATCCATTTCATAGCTTTCCAATGCTCTCCAGTTGAGTTTGAAAAAAACCTACTGATTGTACCAATAACATGAGCAAAATCAGGTCTCATACACACAAATTGCATGCATCAAACTACCCACTGTTGATGCATAAGGAAATTTCTTCATGTCTAATTTCTCAACTTCATTTGAAGGACTTTGTTTAACACTCAGTTTAAAATGAGCTGCAAGAGGAGTGCTCACAATCTTAACATTTTCCATCTGGAATCTCTATAACACCCATATAGTGTTCCTATGACAGCCATAACTTTTTTTCTCTATCACAAATGATTCTTATACTAAGAAAATCAAGATTCTAAAGGAATTCCCATTTCAAATTGGATAACAAGACTGAAAATAAACAGAAAAAGGTTCAAGGAATTATGATCGAACATACCTATAGCAATAAACACTCATAATCAGGAATAATGGAAGAGACCGTGTTGAAATCCGTCAATGAATCGTTGACCATGTAGAAAACGAAAGGAAACAGTGAGGGAGAAAGAGAAAATGGTGCTTAAAGATGAAGAAAAAGAACAAAAGAGAAAATAAGGAGGATAAGGAGAAAAAAAGGAAGAAATGGTGCCCGAGGGTGTATTTAGTAAGTCCCACTTGCTATTTGCACTCCTAAATCACTTTTTGAAAATCAACCCTAACTTCCTGAAACAAGGAAATAACTAGTATACTCACTCTCTCGCAACACTAAATATAGTATAATTCAAACACTTGAAGTTTCTACAAGCAACACATTCATTTATTTCTCAATTTACTATTAATTAGACAAAATTTCAATTTAGTTTCTCGTTTATTCATTTCACACACTTATAATATAACATATGTAAAACACAGGACCTTACAAAAGTTGTACCGATCCAATTGTAAGGTCCTATTTTTATTAATATGATATAAGTATGTGAAATAAATAAAAGAGATAGTTAAATTTAATTTAAGCATAACTAATAAATTAATTATAGAATATTTGGTTGAAGTATTTATATATATATATATATATTATTTTGATGAAACTTGGTTACTTAATTATTAATGCAATTGGATTTAAGTGAAGTAGATAATGATATATATATTGGCTAAAATTAGTTAAGTGAGAGGTGAGAAGTATATGTGTATGTGTGTGTGTGTTCTTTTGAGTTAAGGCTGTTGGTCTAGTTTTACGAAAGTTTTATTCAAAAATCAAATTGAGAGGGAGTTGTTGTTAGCAAATCAAAATTACTAAACACAACCTCAATTCTTTTTCTTTTCCTCTTTCTCTTTCTTCTTCATTCTTTCTTTCTCTAATTTCTTCCATTCTTCTTCGTTGTTTCTTTTCTCCCCCACCACCCATTCTTGAGTTTCTTGCATGGGCAATAAAATGTTGATGGAATTCGACGAAGTTTCTTCCATTACTCCCAATTCTGAGTATTCATCATTATAGTCGTGTTATCCTAATTCTTTAGACCTTTTTCCGTTCGTTTTCGATATGATTGTTCTCTTTAAAAGGGACTTCTTTTAAAATCCCAATTTCTTAGATTCCTGTTTGGTTTTGAGATTTTTGGTAGGTTTCAAGTGATTCTTATGGTTGATTTTTTCCAATTTGGCAAATTCAGTTTTTTAAGGGAGAAATAGGTAAGGAAAGTTTGATATTTATTTTAATTTGAGAGAACTTTGATTTAAGAGTGTAAATGTATTTGTATGTGAGTAATTGAGGTTCTGATAAGTGTTTTGAGTTTTAAATATGTTGTGTGACTTTGGTGGATGAACTATAATATGGAATAATGTTAAATTTGAATGTTTGGTGGAATTGATGATTTGAGATATTTGCTCTTTGTGAATGTATTGATGTTGATTTTGACATGAAAATATGGTTATTAGAGATTGAAGGAAATGATGATGTGTTGAGTTTATACCTGTTTTGGAAATTGACAAATGATTGAAATGATTATTGATAGATTGTGATGTGGTCGAGGAGGTAATAAAGCCCATGATGTGGTACATTGAATTCGAGATGTGGATAAGTTTAAGTGATCATGGTGCTAAGGCTTTATTTAGGGTGATGCTGCAGTGTTAAGGTCTTGTTTAGGGTGAGAATACACCACAAGATATACTTAGATATCAATTGGATGTTAGGATTAGGTTAGGTAGACTAGATATGAGTTGAGTATCAAATGAGTATGCTCAAACTTCAACTAGTTATTAGATGGGTCAGGTAAACACCAGATATTAGTGTGTGGGAAGTCAGATGGGTCGCTGCCACCTTGGTATCCGAATTCAATGTAGTTAGTCTTTCTGAAAAGTGTCTTGTTGTGTGATATTGTAATGATGATAACTTATGTTTCGCAAGAACATAAGTGTGAATGTTTGTTGGATGAATATTGATGTTAATTTAACTTGTTTTTCGTACTTTAAGTATTTTATGTTATTATGAGTTTACTCTTGCTTGCATGTGTTTTGTGTATAACTGTGATTATCGTGCTTTGCATAATAGCAAATGTCAATGATGGAGTTGGAGGTTGAGATCATCATAGTTGAGGAAAGTATGCGTCAGTGGGACCTGTGTTGTCTTTTTATGTGTATAAGGGGATATAATTCATGTATATGTATTATGAGAAAAAGAAAAGATAAGACTTGTTATGTATAATGTTTTAAGTTGTATAAACATTTATGTATGATAATAGAATCATAGTATATTCTAGTACTGTAAGACATGTCTTGAACGTGAATACTAATACTTTGAATGTACTAAGTGAATCCTGTTTTGATTTGTGTTTTGGCTTTATTGTTTGTGTTTTGGCCTGTTGTTTGGTAGAGAGTTATGCAATTGAGGTTCTGCATTTTGTAGAGTCTCGTTGGTCGACAGATCTCACCCAACGAAAAATTGCTTTTGTTGATGAATTTCTTGGGTTTTTTTCCAATGAGATGTCTTGCTTCACACAAAGTTTTCCTAGTCAAGAATTTATCAACTTTTTCGCCCATTGACGCATCTTGTTGAGCGAAGTTCCTTTATTGGGCAAAATACCCTAGTTCCTTGCTGGACGACCTTTGTCACAGGGCGAGATAGCCTAATTCCTCACTGGTCGACTATACTCGCTTAACGAGAGTGTGCAAATGTGTTTTTATTTGTATTTCTTGAAAGTTTTAAATTTGGATGAGAAAACATAACCTAGTTTTTTTGTATTCTGAAAGTTTTTTTTTTAATTATTTGGTATGTTACACCAGTCCTTTCATGTCTCAACCTAACAGATCCAAACAGCTTAATACACCTCGCCCCAAGATCTCAAAGGATCATATATCTTAATCGCCTCATCCAATAATGCCCAATATCCTAACCATTACACCCAATACACTAGGATCCTCCAAATCTCGTATGTCTAGCATAATTACCACTCAAAATATATAACAAGACTTTGTTAACTCTATTATTTATATCCAATAACTCTCCTAACATCAAAACAAAACTTAGGTATTTTCTCATTATACACTTTCACTTAAAATACACCACGTCATAGTCTTTATAAGTAACTATATGCTCCTACCACTGGAAAATGAGCTTGAAGATTATGTCATTTAAATTTATTATTTTAGTAAGAAGAAAAGTAATAAATTGTTACATTATAACCAAACATAATTACAATTAATGAAAAAGATAACCCATTTAATTTTTTAACATATGAAACTCTAAACATTTGTGTGGCGACGTCATCCTTTTAATAATTCCATTAGTTATTGATCAATTATTCTAATTACATGGACACATAAGTGAGGGCATGTTTTTTAAAAAAATTATAAACAGAAAATTAGATATTGTTTGTCATAATTATAAACAATAATTACTAGTTTTTAATGGTAGTAAGATTAAGTTTATTTTATATTCTTAATTTATTTTTAAGACTATTTTCCATGTATTCACTTATTTCCTATACAATAAGTGTTTTCTAATTAAAATAAAAATAAAATTTATGATATAATTAATTAAAAATAACTAATTGGACAATGTTATGAGTCAAAGACGGCCGAGAGCTTCGCTTTTCAGTTGAGCCTATCCCTTGTTATTTGTAATTGGAGATTTGCGATACCCTGAAGATTATAAATTATTTCATGATATAAATAACAAATGTAAACAACTTCACTTGTGATCGAACCCAGAATCTCTGTTCCGTAGGCCAGCGCCTTATCCATTGGGCCATGAAGTCTTTTACTCACAGTAATTACCTTATATATATAAAATTAATTTTATCTTGTTTCATTTCATTAGTTAGTCTGTTGTTTTCCTTTCCTTCTCCACCTTTTGGCGGGTTCTAACGAAGGTGCACCAGAACCTGGAAGCATTTTGGTGACTGACAAACCTGAAATCAGTTCTTCAGAAGTTTCTTTCTTTTTTATTATTGTTCTGTGCCGTTGTGGCTTGATCATAATTTTAATAATAACGAAGTTGGCCGCAGAGAAAAAAAAGGGGCGAATGAATGAATGAGAGCACAAGGCTGGGAGGGAATATAAGAATCCAATCCTTTTTATTTTCAGCGGTGGAAATTCAACATAGATCACATCTTATTCCATAAATAGCAATAACAAATGGGTAAAAAGCAATCGTTTCGGAGCAAAGCAGCACACTTTGTTTCTGATCTGACCACTGTTCTTCTCAACCCTATTTCTGACAACAACAAACCTTTCAAACCCCCCTCCCCCCTTCCATCCGTAAGTTCTCTCTATAATTATTATTATTATTATTGAATTCAATGACACGTTTTTGTGAAATCAACATGATTGTTGGTCAGGGAGAAGAAGAAGAGGAAGAGGAAGAGGAAGAAGAGGAAGAAGAAGAAGAAGGGGGTGGTAGTGATGATTTAATAATTGATGGGCCTGATACTTCGTCCTTCACTGCGTTTCTCTATTCTCTGTTGTCTTCTTCGGATTCGCGGAATAGCGTTGATGAGGAGAATGATGATGAGGTGGCACGTGATAACTCTGCTGCAAAGGAAGGTTTTGTTATGAAGACAAGTTTGTTTTCGAGGGGTAGGGCCATTAACCAAGCTTCCGGAATGGGTGGATTTCGCAACAGGGATTGTAATTACTCCGATGATGGGCGTGGTGGCATTGAGATGAAGCGCATTGTGAAAGAGCCTGTGCTTGATGCTCATCTCCCTGAAATGTCTGAGCCTTCTATGCTTGTTTCAGATGGTGTGAGGATGGCTGCCTATGCTTCACTTCCGGCGCTCATTCATGGCCGGAAATGGCTGTTGCTGTACAGGTATATATGTCTAATGGATGAAGATGACCTTGTAGTTGATTGATACAAGCTTGCGCTTTTCTGTGTACAAGTTTGAGAATCTTGTAGTTGATTGATGTTTATGTATTACCTTTTTGCATTTTATGCAGCACTTGGAAGCATGGTATATCACTTGCTACTCTTTACAGGAGAAGCCTGCTTTGGCCAGGACAGAGTTTGCTGGTACAGTTTCATTCTCCTTCGGCATTGAATTTGTGATAGGTTCTATCATGTTTACTACTTTCCTTCCAATTTAATTAAAACTTTCATGGTTACTTCCAACTCTATAGGCACGGGGTACAAATATTAAGCATGAACAAGCTGTGTTAATTTGATTTGACAGAGATAGAAAGAAACCACTATAATGTTTGCTGACTGACCCTTTCTTTTTATTGAAACTTGCTGAATAAATGGATACTAACATATTGTTCTATGATACCTAAGTAGAATTCTCTTGTGTTTAGACATCGATTATTGAAGTCTAGTTTGTATATCAAATACGAAGTTTTAACCTTGTCATAATAGTACTTATAGTAAGATGAATACGTGTCAAAGTCCCATTGTTTGTAATCCTACTGGTTAAAATATTATGCTATCCAATAATAAAGCTGCATCTTGGAATTTTGTTATTTTACCATGAGTTGATTCTATCTTATCTGGACTAGCAAAGATATATGCATTATTGTGTCCTTTAATCATCATTTCTAATTTCTACTCTCTTCAGTTTTGAATTGGTTCTCAATGTTAGCTATTTTGTTTCAGGTTGTTGGAGACCGCAAAGGAGCAGTGTTTGGTGGCTTGGTTGAAGCTCCTCTTAGACCATCCAATAAGAGAAAATACCAGGTGACCGCTCACCTCTTATCTCTACTGTCTAATGTTGCTGGGCCTTGGCTGCTTCATTTTGCAACGTGTTAATTTTATTTTTATCTCGTTGACATTGAATTTTGCCCACAGGGAACAAACAATTCATTTGTTTTCACAAACACCTCCGGTTCTCCTGTTATATATCGCCCAACAGGTATTTATTTTTCATCGAGTTTGAATATTTCTTTCTTTTTCTGTTATCACTTTACTGTATTTTGCTTGATACCAATATCAGTGATTATTAATTTTTTCTATTTGTCAATAACCTGTATTTGATTGATGACTAAATCAATAAATGAACATTTTAAATTTTTTTATCTCTAAGTTATGTGGAGTGAGATAATTGAAGGTAATTTATCGAGATGAAAAATCATGATAGTTTACCAACTTATGAATTTCCTGTGGGTTTTGTGGTGAAACTTTTAGAAGTTGTTCCTTTTATTTTTACAAGAGAAATTATTCTAAGAAGTACGTTTTATTTCAAAACAAATAATACCCTAAGAATTTGTCTCCTATTTAACAAGAGCGCTCCTTTCTATTTCTTTTTTAAATTAAAAAGGCTTAATTATGGGTAATAAATGTATCTTTTCAGAATTGTTTAACAATTTCCGTAAAAAGTTTATTCTGATTTTACAATCTTCAAGCACTTGATCAACCCGGGAAGAAAAGAAAGGAAAAAGAAAAAGCGACAGTTGATATTGCATGTGACCCTTCCTCCTTCTTGATTTGCATTATTGATGGAAAGTGAATTCCATATGCTTCATTTCTCTTTACTAGCTAGGCTGAATTAATCTCAACATTGCAGGAGTTAACCGCTACTTCACACTGTGCACCACTGATTTTCTAGCAATTGGTGGGGGAAGTCATTTTGCACTTTATTTGGAGGGTGATTTGTAAGACCTTAGTTCTTTTTGTGCTGTCTTTTCTCCCCCTCTCGAACAAATCCTTAGCCTACCCTGTGTGTATCATTGACATGGATTTTATTTTTTTTGGTTGACATATCTATTCAAGATTGAATGGATCAAGTTCGGTTTCAGAAACTTACGGGAATCCTTGCCTTGCGCATTCTCAAGAATTTGAAGTGAAGGAAGTAGAGGTGCACATAAATCTCCCCGACCTGCACAAACCCCTCAACGACATTCACCTGAGGGCCCCCTTCTTTTTCCCTTTTATCTATTTGTTCTTGCTGATTAATTGCCCGCCAAATGCAAATGTATTAGTTTTAGAGACATTTACTACCAAAAAAAAAAAAAAACTAATTAGCAAATTCCCTTTCATCCATGCAGTTGTGGGGCTTTGTATTTCCTTCTAAGTATGAGGAGATAGTGGAATTGAGCAGAACAGAAGCACCTGGGATTTGTCACTGGTAAATATCTCTGGATGTGTCAATGCCTTGTTGTTTGCCTGAGTCATAAACATGATAAGGTCTGAGAGAAAGGAATGCAAAGTTGATCAATACACGTTATAATGAAGAAATTCCATGTATCCACTCTTGTTACGACAGGGTAACGTGCTTGTAAATATTTGCTAGGTTGTACATAAAGGTTCATCGCCATTACAAAATGACCGATTTTGTATGAATAAAAATTTGAGCAAATTTGTGTTTGCATACTTAAGTAAAGCATATGGAAGAAACAAAGGATAACCCTACGGCTCAAGTATTGTTGAAGTTAACTGTTCTGCAAGCCTAGAACCAAAGATGCCTTAGAAGAAAGAGGGTGTCTTTGCAGCGTGCATAAAAGTTGTTAACAAGAGATATTTTGATGGGTTGCAAGCCTAGAACCAATGCTTCCTTCATCTGTAGCAGCTCTATTTCAGGATTTTTCTTGCCATGCTGTATCATATTACTTAGTTATTGTCTGCATGACACACTAAGACCTCCTGGAACTCTTACACAAGCATCGTTCTGAATGGTTGAGCATAGTTAGAGGTAGGTTGGCTAGGTTTAACATCTCAGTTTCTTCTGGGCATATGAAAAGCTAGGCTTTTCGTGTACTCAGAAAAACGAATAGAAATGAATGAAAAAAAGCTAGCCTTTCCTTAGCTGCAAGAGCTTCTATAGTGATCAACCTCAGTCCTCTAGGAGATCCACAAACAGTCATACAGTATAAACAATAAGTACTCAATCAGTGGATTGCTGTGAAAGACCAACTTTTTAAGTCAAGCACTCAAGGAACTCTTTTCTTTTCAGATGGCATGCCACTGGATTTCGCACCATATAATAATTTTGAACAAAATTGCTAATTAATTAAAAACATGAAGAACATCCATCCGAACACAGAAAAGGAATATATGTGAATCAATGAAAATGTAAAGAAGCAAAGCCAACACACATCTTTTACTTCAGAAGACAGGTGTGGTTGGAGGAAAAAGGTATAGGAACGTTCCTTCTTCCATGCTGTACGGCTTTGTAATTCCAGAAAATAATGGAATTGAGCTCTTGAGATCGGACGAAAATTGTGTTTGTATCTTAAAGCAAATGAAGGATGATCACTTTGTTGAAGTTGGCTATTCTACTGCTCAGAAAATTAAGGATGACAATCATACCTGTCACTGAAGTATAAACCCGTTTTTGTCTAACTTTGATGAAAAAAATTTGCTGACCGAGGTCGAATCATTTCTGCTTCCTACTCTATCTCTATGTTTAAAACTCCACAACCTTGTGGAATGTGATTTTACAGAACTTTTCCTATTTAAGTGTCAGTGCAGGAAAACTCAATTCCTAGTCAGGGGAAGGGGTGGATAAAATTTTTTTGTCCCAAGGAGTGGGGATGGTTTGGGGTGTCAGGGGCGGGGTAGGGAGGTTAAACCCACCGTTGCCGGTTCCACTGTCACTCCTACTTGAAGATCTTTTTAGAGTAAATCTAATACTTAGTTGCTCATACCATTTCTTAATAATAAACACAATTACTTATGATAAAAAATTAATATTTTTATCTATATTAAATTAATATTTATTATTAATAATTAATAAATTTTTTAATTTGTTAAACTAAGCTAATTTGATTAAAATCACAAAACTACTTGAAGATCTTTTAGAGTATATCTAATACTTAGTTGCTCATACCATTTCTTAATAATAAACACAATTACTTATGATAAAAAATTAATATTTTTATTTATATTAAATTAATATTTATTATTAATAATTAATAAATTTTTTAATTTGTTAAACTAAGCTAATTTGATTAAAATCACAAAAGTTTGAGTTGAAGTTGTGTGAGTTGTTTGCCAATATGATGTTATCCATTGAAAGTGGATTAAAAATTTTGGTTATTTCTTATAAGCGATGTTTTTATTGACAATATGATAAGCACTAGAAATTTTAATTTATAAGCATTAAGGATGTTTTCTTATAACATGATAAATATTAGAGATGTTTTTATTTATAAGCATTTAAAGTGATTAAATTAAGATTTATTTATAATAGGAAATATAAGATTGGTCTTGTGCCGAAATGAAGAGATGAGGAAGGAAAATGTCATAAATTCAAATATCTTCACTAATAAAAACTAATATATTAAGAATTAATATTTAACCTATAAAAATATCTATTTATAATAATTAATTAACATTAGAGATGTTTTTAGAAAAAATTAAAAATATTTATAATGTAAAGTTTTAAAATGTAGGATATCCTCTGCTTTTGAAGATGCTTTTAAAATCTTCGAGAAGAATCACTGAAAACTAATATATTAAGAATTAATATTTAACCTATAAAAATATCTATTTATAATAATTAATTAACATTAGAGATGTTTTTAGAAAAAATTAAAAATATTTATAATGTAAAGTTTTAAAATGTAGGATATCCTCTGCTTTTGAAGATGCTTTTAAAATCTTCGAGAAGAATCACTGAATTTTTTATAGAAAATTATTTATTAAGAAAACATTTTACTTTATAATAAAAAATAATCTGAAATTTCGCGTAAGATGCTGGTGAGTTTTAATTGATTGAGTTTTTAATTGTAATTTTTATTTTTAATTTAAAGGTTTAAATATCTTTATGACAATTTCTTAGTTGACCTTCCATTTTAGTATGACATGTTCTTTTCACTTTTCCATTTATTTTACTTGTTTTTTCATTTGTTATATTAATTTCTTCACTTTATTTTTTCTCTATTGATATGGTTGGCTTAAGCTTTGTGTTATCTCCTTCATTTCTTTATCTTATTTCAACTCTAAATTCTTGTTACAATATAATTATTCAAGGAGGGTTCATGAAAATAATATGACTTAAGTATCATATTATATAGTATCAAAACACGTTTCAATTTATTTTTAAATTAATTTTTTAAATTTGATTTAAAAAAAAACATAATTTTATTATATTTGAAAATGACCTTTAATCATCATGATAATAATTATTATCATCACCATCACTATCCTTGTATGACACTATCATTATTGTTGTTACCACTACCATCTCACTATTCTCATAATTGATATCATTATTATTATTGTTGTTACCATTCATTTTTATTGTCTGAATTATCATTATTATTATCAATGTTGCATCAAGGTCATCTCCATTATTGTTGTCTTAACCATTAATCCACCACTATCATTGTTATTAATGTCATCATATGCTCATATACACTTGGTCTATTTTTAGTAAAACTAACTCAAAACTAAAAAATTAGCTGATAGTTGAAAACTTAATGTTAGTTAAAAATTGTTAAATTAGTTTTTTGTATAATTATATTTAAAGTATTGAAAATATAAAATAAAAATATAATGAATCATTACCTTTACTTTATATAAAAAAGATTAAAAAGAAATCTAATACATATTTAAAGACAAAGGAGTAGACATAAAAAAGTAGAAGCTAGTGTTTTAAAACTACTACTTGAAATAATGTTTCAAAAAATGCTAAAAAAAACTTGATTACCAAATATTCAAACAAACTTTTCATAAAAGATTAGAAGTTAACCGAAATGTTTTACCAACCATACATAGGCTTACATTAATTTTAACAAGACAGAACTTTAAAGTAAGTTCATTGATCTGGGAATAAAAATAAGAAGAAAAAAGGTAACTTTATTTTTTAAAATTTTTTAAAACTAACAATTAAAAACACTCTACATGAGCTCTAAAATACTTTTTTTTGGGAGTATATTTGATCAAACTAGTTAAAAGTTATAAAATAATAAATAAGAACCTTATTAATCATCAAATCAATAATGATATATTTAAAATAATTGAAATTATAAATATTATAATTATATATTTAAATATAAATTTCTATAATAATATAGTTAAATTATAAATTTATGTAATTACATATTTGAATATAAATTATAATTAATATTTAATATATAATTTCTATAATTAAATATGTAAATTTTAAATTACATATTTAAATTATAATTTTGTGTAATTATATATTTATATTATAAATTACTATAATTACATTAATGAAGGAGATATATTGTATAGTATTATGAAAAAGAATTAGTGGGTGACAATACATTAATTAATGAAAAATAAACATGTAAAAATAAAACCAACTAATAGCTGAAATATAAGAAATCTTTTGGAAAAACTATTTGGAGTAACTTTTTTGAAAAAGCTGCTAGCTCCTAAAAAAACTTCTAGATTTTTACTATTCAAACGCAATTGAAATCATTTCAGTTTTTATATATCTGAAATGACAAAGCAAACACACTCTATCTTTATTCTCTACAATACAAAAATTATGAAATTTATGTCAACAAAAGTATTACATTGGCGTTAATTACATCTTTTCATTTATAAAAATTTTTAAATATTAATTAGTAAAATTAACAAATTATCATAAATAAAAGATTGTGATTGAGTGTTAATTAAAACTTTTTACTGCACTGAAAGTGATACTAATTAAACCTCTTAGTCTCATATTTAAATTTAAATTTAAAAGGGTATATTTTTCAATAAAAGGAAAAATTGTTAATTTCTTATTACCATCAGCTTTATATAAAAAAAGATAAAGAATAAGAGTAAAAGGGTGAGGGCCTAACTCGAAGGAAGTGGTTTACAAGGCAAACAAATGAACAATGTTGGATATCCCATTTAATGAAGCTCATTCTATCTCGTGTCCACACCTTAATTAAAAGATATACATACCCTACTCTCCACAAGGCTTCGCTAGCAACATGTTGTTTGTACGCATATACCTCTCGAATTTATACACATGTAACTTTCTAATCTATAAACCTTATCAACACTTTTTAGTTCTTTATATCTTTCTTATCATATTAGATCATAAATTTTACCATACATATATATCTTTCTCTTTCTTCTTTTTCTCACTAGATGTGTATGTACATGTGTCATTTTTCAATTGGTAATCAATTTTTCTGAGGACAAATTGATGGTTACCTCACTAGAACCCAAGTGAAACCGAATTTGGTAACGATTTCTCTTCACTCTCTTTCCCTCTTTTATCCAACTTTACTATTCACTATCATTGTTATCTTCTTCTCTGCCTCTTGAACTAAAACCTCTACAATAGGGAATTTACACACTTGTCAGTTGACGAGGATAGGACAGACACAACACCACTAGACAAAGTCACCATCATCTACCAAGGCCACATACCTTCCCCCTCCTAAAGTACCCTCCTTCAGCAAATCGAATACACCAGAGGACCCTAATGAAGATGAGATTCAAACACCTCTGGAGGGGCTAAAGATTATTGACAAACCAAGTTGTACCTCACTGGAGTGGGCTACTGCGTTGTCAAGTAAGTCCAAAGACATCTTCATAAGCGGGAGGTTGTGATACCTATGCCATCACAACAAGAGATATAAATGGGAGTGATTTATCACTACTTCTCTCTACCTCACACCTTTACAGGAAATGTAGTTTCACCTGACAGTAACCAGGCCCAAAATCCCTAAAAAGGGTAACTAGAGACAAATCTTAAGGAGAACGGTAAAAAAGGGTAATTGGAGACAAATTTTAAGCAAAATGGTAAAAAAGTAGATGGAGACAAATCTCAAGCAGAATGGTAAAAAAGGTAACTTGGAACCACACCTGGAAACCTCCTTAAAAGGGGGACACCAGACCCCTCAGGTATCAAATCTCTTACACTCTAATCTTTATCCTCTTACTCACTCATTGACTTGAGCGTCAAAGTCCCTTTTGCATGTACACACCTGTCCCTTGAAGCTCTAAGGCTCGAAGGATCGATAGGACAGTCGTTCTGCCAAACTCTGGTAAGAACATTTGGCACTGTCTGTGGGAACGTAAAAATTCCTATGCTCCCTCTCCACTCCCTCCCTTATGGTGCAAACCAAGAGTGACCTCCCTCCTTCTAACATGAATGAAACAAACCTAATGGAGGAATTTAGGAAAATGCAAGCAATGGATAAAAAGCATGAGGTTGACTTCCACCTCCTGAAAGAGGAGAATGCTGCCATAAGAACAATAATTCAAGAACTCCAGAATAATCAACACAACAAAAAGAACAAATCACACGATAACACTAGCGACAACATGACCTGAAGTCATCACCACAATAGGATCATTCAGAATCCCCAAGACCCCCCGTAGTAAAGCTTACCAACTACAGACACCATAAAAGGAACCTATCCCGAGAACGCGGAACACCACCTATTTAAAAAATATACTACAATTGAGACAAGACAGGTGATGTACTCTTTTTCCACAAGCAAAAAGAATATGGGTATTGGCCAAGGATGTTTTAATGAGGCACATCAGTGCGTAAACGTAAATCAATGACACATCAATAAATATTTACCTCATATTTTTACCATTTCTCTCCATTGTTTCTCTTTTTGTATCTTTTCCTTTATTTTATAGTACAGTATCATAAATAACTTGGGACTTTGATCTAACTTGGCGCACCATCGCCCACTTGACACACCATCGTCCACTCAGCTCGACACTCCATCGCCTTCTTGTCGCTTTATTGCCTACTCGGCCCTCGCAGCCTATCGCCTATTCGGCGCTCTCGGCCCCTACGACCTATCAACTACTCGACATTCTTGGTCCCCGCAGTCTACTGCCTACTTGGCACTCTCGGCCCCCATGACCTATCGCCTACTCGACGCTCTCGGCCCCGCGGCTATTACCTACTCGGTACTCTCGGCCCCCGCGGCTTATTGCCTATTCGGAACTCTCGGTCCCCGCGGCTTATTGTCTACTCGACACTCTCAGCCCCCACGGCCTATTGCCTACTTGGCACTCTCGGCCCCCACGACCTATCGCCTACTCAGCCCCTACAGCCTATAGACTACTCGTCATGCCAGATCACTTCACTTAGTACCCTCAAAATACAACACAAAAAACATATAATAGTACTTCAACACAAAAAACATGTCAATCTTCAACAGAGGTTCCGACGTCCACGTTGACAGGTTCATATCTTTTTACTCTCTAACCTTTTCGGTCTCATCTTACTTCGGATCGACCTCAAGGCTAGTAAGGCGTATGTACCTCATTGGAGTGAGCTACTGCATTGTCAAGTGAGTCCAAAGACATCTTTGCAGACGAGATGTTATGATACCTATATCATTACAACAAGAGATACAAATGAGAGTGATTTATCACTACTTCTCTCTACCTCACCTTTACGGGAAAGTCTATTGTAGTTTCACCTGACAATAACCAGGCCCAAACCTAAAAAGAGTAACCAGTGACAAATCTTAAGGAGAACGGTAAAAAGGGTAACTGGAGACAAATCTCAAGCAAAATGATAAAAAAGGTAACTGGAGACAAATCTTAAGCAGAATGATACTGACTTAAGAGTCAGAGTTCTTTTACAGGTACACACTTGTCTCTTTGAACTCAAAGACCCAAAAGATGAAAGAATAGTCATTTTACAAAACTCTCATAAGAACACTAGTAATGAGACTCAAAGTCTTGAGAGAGTACAAGAAGACAACATGACGAATGAAAGTAGAAATTAGTGGGAATGAAAGTAGAAATTAGTGGAAATGAAAATTATCTCAACGAAGAAAGCAAATGGAACATGGTGCCTAGCACCGATTACCCTTGTTGTCTCTCTAGAAACACTCCAAGACAAAGGTGAAGCGACGCCCGGGTCGAACCAATGTCTTGGGCACTTGAAATGGTGTAATGATGACATGACACACCTTTTGTATCTAAAAGAAGCAACTAAAAGAATGGCAGTATATATGCCAAAGAGTTGTTCGAAAAGAGGAAACCGTATCACACAGCTCAAGCCACGTGCTAACGTCTTGCGCCCATAACCCCAATCATGTGACATTATGACCAAAAACTTAGCAATAGTACGCCTCGTCATATACATCTTGTCATGCTCGCATGCCTCATCATTGTACATAAAAGAAAGCCACTTTACAAAGGGACGCATGCACAAAACATCTTCCTTCATTCAAACTCGGCCCACACTCACATTTTTCATCCTTGCTTGAACTCAAGGAGGATTGGGGGACTTATGTACTGTATAACAAGAAACCACCTTGCTATAAAAACAACTTGGGTGTAATCCCCCTCACAATGACATGGAGAGCGTATGATAACAACCTGGCCCATAACCATGTGCATGTGGGAAGTGGGAAATAACAATTTATCAAGGTAACTCACCTATAAAGAACAATAGAAATCCAACCATAACATAAGTAACTATAATCTAATATATTACTCAAAGGGGGGTTTATCATAGATGGAGGGAGCAGAACTCAACATAGGATCCCAGAAAGGGAATAGAGCTTGATCAAAATTATAGGAGAGAACAATTACTTTATCCTATCAATGTGATTGTTTAAAATAAAAGTTATATAATAGATATATTCCTTTAATTATAAAGTAAATATTAAATGAAAAAAGTAATAACATTTAACTTTTTTACCTGAAACAAAATATCTTTAACATCTTTATTAGTAAGAGGATTTGTAACAGCAAGATGCTGGTGATTTTATAATTACTCTTAAAATAAAGGTCTCGACTGATTATCATATTTATGTATGTTGTCTGTTTTCTCCATGTACAATATGAGCCACTGTCTCCCGCACTACCCGAAAAAGAAGGGAAAGTATTTAGGAAATCATTCAAGTTCAAGACACACATTATGCAATAATAGCCCAGCAAATAGAAAGTGACCACGGAAAACGAATCGCATCCGGCATTAGCGGATATACACACTTGCAGACGCACCACCACTTTTGCTCTTTAGGTTTAGTGTTAATTTTAATAAGTAATTAATTTACCATTAGATGTATAAATGGTGATGGTTACTTTTATCTTTAAGTAAATGATGAATCTATTTAACAAGTAAAATCTATATGAGAACCAAAGAGCTAATTTCAACTATCAAAAAAGGATAAATAAAAAATATTTAAAAGATGTGAGAGAGAAAAAGAGTGACGATAATAAATGCCAGATGAGAGATAATGACTAGATGTATACAATTTGATCTCAATCATTAATTATTTTTTTTTTCATTTTAATGACTGATATTTGATTTGTTACTCTCATATAATTTGTTATATATAATAATAATAATATCCACTTACTCCAAGAGTAATTATACAAGACTTACTCTTCATCTTTAGCTTGCATTTTCTTTAAATTTAATTGTTAAGATTAGTTACTTATTACAATTAGTAGATTCAAGATGGATCGAGTAAATCTTTTATACTTATTCTTGAAATAAGTAGATATTTCCTCCTTTTATTTATATATATATAAAATTTTTCGACATAAGGGTTTGTTTGCTAAATTTGACACACACATGACATAACTCATATGTAGCTTAAAGAAAAGCAAAGAGGAATTAAAGCTTTGTGTAAAATAAGAAATTATATTATATTTTTATATATTTGGTTTTAGAGACAAATTTATTTATTATTAATTAAATGTTAATCATAAAAATAAATTTAAAATATTTATAATAATTATAAAATTAATTAATGTAAATATTAAAACATATAAAATTAGCTATTAAAAAGATATTGTTACAAAATTATATATGGTAGGGATAAGATTCCTTTGACATTTATTGATTGGTTGAGACAAGGAATAGGACACTAATTTGGGACAGAGCATTTCATTCCTCTTAACTACATAATTTAATCATTCAATACAATAAGACGGGTTCATGATCTACTCAGTAAGAGTATGACTTATTATCGTGACATCTATACACCATTACCAAGAATTCATATGAGGAACAAGAATAATCCTGTGAACCTTCGACGCAAATTGTGAAAACAATCACATTTCTCTCTTTCCAGATTTACTATGGTGCAACATACCATACAAAAATTCATGCTTTACTCTTTTTCACGGATTCTCTTATCAACCCAAGAAGTCATGTGAATGAATGTTGGAAGGGTTGAGTTCATCCCCCACCAACATCACCTACTAAACTCTGCCGACAATATGACAAGATAGGAATAGGTGTTTGATTATTTCAATCATTTCTCCACACATGCAACACAAAGCTATATCCCTACTAATGATGTCTCTCTTTGCTAAATTCTCCTTATAAGGAATAATTTTTGTATCTTTGATAAGATTCATTTAAGTTGAAAATTTTGATAATTTTTTTATAAATAATTAATATTAAAAATATTTTTATATATAAAATTATATGAAACAATAAATAATTAATAGTACAAAAATAAATTTGTTTGTCATTTTTCATGCCCAAAAGGAAATAGTTTAATTATAATACAGTGAAAGATACATTTTAAATAAAATATAATAATGAAATAAATTTCATAATTTTATGAGTTTAATTAGTACATCCTGTCAGTATAAACAAATTTTATATTAACTTTTAATCATAACTTTTTAAATTCAACAAATTTATAATATTATAGTTGAAGGTAAGAGCAAGACATTTTGATATATATTAATTAAACTCTAATTTTATTATTTGTTATTCATATGTATATAATTATATATTACCCTAACATAATTAAATTTATGAGGCTGTTTTGTTTTCCTAACCAGGGTACATTGAAAATTTGAAGCGAAAAAGAAAAAAGATGAAAAAGGCTGAAATTGTTCTTGGTGACGCAACGATGTCGTTTACTAGGAGGTGAGGCAACTGGGAAGTAAGGTATGAGTATGAGTCGTGGTTTGCGGGAGTTTGGTGGAGTAACGTATGTATGTATATCTATACTCAGCTCACCGTCAAATCGGAAGAATCAGAATCAAAGCCCTGAATGGCGCCACCGCCAGCAGCCAAGTCAAGAGAAGCCACTCAGGGTCAGGGGATCAATAATGCTAAGATTCATTTCTATTCCATTCTCCTCGCTCTCCAATACGGTGCTCAACCTTTGATCTCTAAACGCTTCATCAGGTTTTTCCTTTTCTCTTTTCTTCTCGATTCAACTGCCTAACGTTTATCATTTGTTAAAAGTAAAATTAAAGTCCCAACCAGACCTCGGATTTGGTTATCGATTAACCATACAAAACTATTACTGTTTTAATTATCATTAGCAGAATTAATTATCTTCTCTGCTTGATCTATGTTGTGGTTGTTGGGAAGATTTTTTAGTAGTATTACTTGGTGGATTAGGATCTCAGGATTGACATAATTCAACAAGCTAAGCTAATTTTTTAACTAAATCAAAGTTGGCAATGGTGACGCTCTGGATGGTATTCAATCCCACTGGATAAATAATTCAAAACAAAGGAAAACAAGAGTCTCTAGACACTAGAAGAAGTCCAGTTGATCAAATAGAAAGTATAAATGAATAAGACCTCTGAGAAATCAGTACTTGAACTTGAATATGTCCTTTCCTTTTATATTGATGCTTAGACATATGGAATTAGGAGGCCTCGTTAGGTATGGTGGATGGCTTTGTCTGGACCTGGGAGTAACTTGTTTTTCATATCACACATTTATATAATTCAAAACAGACATGCTGGGAAAGTGGGAATTCAGGTCTGAGTTTAAGTGGAGTCTACAACCACTCCTGCATCCTTGTTGTGCCCTAACCAAAAGTGCCACATGTCAATAGGGAGGATTTTACAAAGAGGGTGAGTAATGGCAGATAAGGCAGACTCAAGTTTTATTATGTCAACAGAGGTACTGGACTCAGATTTCATGACAGATTTCATAGTCATTGCAGAGATGGTGTAGAGGCTCCTATTCACATCAGCTATACTAATCATCCTCTTGGTTCTCAGATCCTGTATGGCACATCAGCAATGAGAGAAAATCAGTTTGCAGTTCAAATAGGTTTCAAGCTTAGAAATGGAAATAAGATTGAAGGTGAAAGAAGGAATGTACAAAACGTCTTTGAGATAGAACTTCTCATTGAATGTCACTGGGCCTGAGTGGGTTGCCTGAACTTGCTGCCCAGTAGGCAGCCTGACAGTGATGGGAGAAATGGATTTGTATGTGTTGAAGTGGGCAAGTGAAGAAGACACATGATCTGTAGCACCCAAATCTAATATCCAAGGTGCTATGCAAGTGGTTTTAATTGAATTGACACTATGACAGTTTATACTTGAGGAAACAAAAGGATGATCTCTACAGGAAGTCATGGAACCTATTTGATTGACATGTGAGGTGGTAGAGTTTGCTGAATCTCCAATATTTGACTGCTGAATTAAGGTCATGAATGCTTGATAAGCTTGGTATTGCTGTAAGACAAACGGTATTCCTGGTTCTCAGAAATAGCTTGTTGATCAACATTATTGGCTTTTCCATCTTCTGCCATGGTGCTGTTCACAGCGGATGTATTACATGTCTTCCCATAAGCCTTATGTCCCGGTGGAAAACTGTGCTTTCGATAGCAAATGTCAACTGTGTGCCATGATCTACCATAGTGAGTGCACATTTTGTTGACTTTGCTTGGGTTAGATTTGCTTCCTTTCCCATCACCATTGGAAGGAAAACCATGTTTGCAGTAACACACTTTCAGTGTGCCCTGCATGTCCGCAAAAATTGCATGTAAAACCAGAATTGTTTTACTTCCAGCACCCTTACTCTCTACTGCAGTTGCAAAATTATTGCCCAAGAATTGTCTCTGTTGTTGTGCCACGAAGGAGAATATCTTAGTAATAGGAAGCAATGGCTCCATTAGCAAAATATGTGACTTAACATTTCCAAACTGCTCTTTCAACCCTCTCAAAAATTGCATTCCCCGACCCTTAAGTTTTCTCTTTGCTATGGCATCAACTATTCCACAGGAGGAATTTGCCAAACAGTTACATGCAGTTCTGGTCTTAAGCTATCAATTTCATCCCAAATAACCCTAAGTTTCATAAAATACTCAGTCACGGTTAAATCACCTTGCTTCATCGATGAGGCGTCCATTTGAAGATCGGAGACGCGAAGCAAATCTCCTTGCGAATATCGAGCACACAAATCTCTCCAGATATGATATGCTCTTTCCATCCAAAGCACACTTTTCCATATCGAAGGATTGACAGAATGAACAATCCATGATGCAACCATGTTGTTGCATCTCTTCCATGTTGCATACAACCTATTTTCTTTCGCTAGTTCTTGTGTCGTTCCATCAACAAACTCAAGTTTGTTCTTCGTGCTCAACGCCATAACCATCGATTTGCACCACGTGGTAATTGTTGGAATCAAGTAATGGAGAAACTGGAGGCACTGCTAGATTTTCTCCTGGATGAAGGTATAAGTAACTATGAACGCTGATCGGAGGATCCAAATCCTCACTCATGATCGATGAATTCAACGATATAGAGGAGGGGAAGAAGAAATCAGAGTGTGGCGCATCAAAGCTCTTTTATACGAAGAGCTCTGATACCATAATGAAATGTAATAGAGAGAAAGAGCAGAGAAAAACAAAGGACTTTGTGCAAGAAATTGATTAGCAAGATCTTATTATTGAAATGCATGAATAGAAAGGGTTTATATACAACAACAAAAAGGAAAACGTGCCAAAGAAGCTAAGCTACAACAACTAATTAAAAATAGCTGTCATAACAGAAAAAAGGAAACAAAATTAGTTAGTTGGATTTTTGTTGTTTGGCTGAGATAAAGTTGGCTGCCAAACAAGCACCACTGTTGTTTTTTGCTTTTCATTAATGAAATTTTAATAAATATGAACAAATTTTTTCATTTTTACATCTTCAAAACAGTTTTCAAATAACACTTACCAAACAAGTTTTTTTTTTTTTCTTTTCTTTCTGAAAACAGTTTTTGAAAACTATTCTTGAAAACTCTTTTCAAAAACTAAAAAACAAAATTAAACCAATCAAGCCTTAGGCCTTTCCTGTTTTCTACATCCATTTTTTAAGATCTCAATTTACTTCTTTGTCCTTAGCCTCTTTCAAGTGCTAGCAAGTGTGCCTTCACTTTTCCTAAGTAGAGATACAAGGATACAAAAATTCAGGAAAAGGGGATATGTCACCATTTGGATATAACATGCAAAATTGATTAACACAAAAACATAAATTATAACATGAATACTTGAATTTAAAATTTAAGCTTCGATGCATGGTTATTCCCAACAAAAACCCTACAATCAAAATTAAGAGGCATAAATGTTTCAAAAGTCAGCATTAGTCATTATCCACTATCTTGTATCCTATTCTTATTATATTCCAATCCCATTGATTTTGGCTCAAAAAAATAAAAATGAAAAAAACAAATTGCATATCCAATCTGGCATATCTCATTGTGTATCCATCGGACATGGATATGATGTTAACACTGGTATTGTATGTTTATCATCATTCATCATGGGATGTCAACTTTCTCTCTTAACTAAGTTTAAATGAAATGGTCCATGCAACTAATGAATTTGAACTTTTAACATCTTTTAAATCTTTCATTTTTTTATTGACAAATTTTAGTAGTTAATTTATTAGTTTTGTCAATTGAAGAGATTCAAATTCACAACCTCCTCCTCCCTTCTTCTGTATCCTAGTTTTACCTTGTTACATCATTATTTGGCATCTTAATTGTGAATGACCATGAGAAATGTGTCTCATAGCCTGTTTCCCCCTCTTCCTGCAGAAGTGAAGTTATTGTGACGTCATCTGTTTTGACATGTGAGATTGCAAAGGTAACTCTTGATTGAACTGTTCTTCATTCATGCCTTATTATAAACCTGTACTATACCCTACTTTTCTTATTCTTTATTGGGAACATTAATGATTAATCTATCTCTTAATCTACCTTTTAGGTTATATGTGCAGTGTTTTTCATGGTAAAAGATGGTAGTCTTAGAAGAGTGTTTAAAGAGTGGACTTTGGTTGGTGCATTGACTGCATCAGGACTTCCTGCCGCTATATATGCATTGCAAAATAGTTTGCTGCAAATTTCTTACAAGAATCTTGATTCGCTCACATTCTCAATGCTGAATCAGACAAAAATATTTTTTACAGCGATCTTTACATATTTCATATTAAGGTATATTCCTACAATTACTATGGTAAATAGTGCTTCTATTTTTTACAAAACCCTTTCTGGTCACATGTGCGAAAGAGGATATACTAAACTATTATCTATATTTCGTAAGTAAATGGTTTCACTCGATAGCAGTTTTGTCAGTATAAAAAACTCAAACTAAAATATTTTGTTCTGAGGAGCTGGAGTGGTCCCAGTTTGCTGTAGTGTTGGATGCGCAAGTTATAATTTTGTTCTCTAGGTTTCAGCTTTCTTTGAATCTGCTTGTATTCTTGCAGTCTATGAGTTGGGTTGAGGTAATAGATATGCAGTTGATGTTTTCTGGAACCTTCAACTATATTTTGTTAGGTTTTCTGTATTTCATTCTCTATTTTTACTTTTAGGAGTTTTGGATGATGTTGATTTCTTGATCTGCTGTTTGAGTGCTTCACCAAGACTTTCAGAGGGTGATTATAGGGAGACCCTTCTGAGAGGCTTTTCTTCTCTTACTTGATGGATTTCTGCTTTTCTTCTTTATTCTTTTTTTTTGGGTTTCTGCACTGTTTCTTTTCTTTGCTGTGTTTGGATGGTTCAGTGTCTTTTATTTTTCTGGGTTTCGTCTCCTTCGTCGTGGTAAATTGACTAAATTCTGTTTAAATAGGTTGTGTTTATTTGTGTTATTGAACTACTTGTAACAAATTAGAGCTTAGCATTATAGGGCTATTAGCTTGAGGGTGAGTGCTAAGAAATTATTGTCTCAAGGTTGTTAGTCTTACTGTTGATGAGCTTGACCTTATACTAGTACTAATAGTACATGAGCTAATTATTACATGGGAATATTGGGTTAGGGATTTGTTACAGATTACATCCATAATTATATGTTCATTAATGGTTTGTTGTCAATATATCTGATAATGGCTTTACAGGCAAAAACAATCGATTAAGCAAATTGGGGCCTTGTTCTTGTTAATAGTTGCGGCAGTTCTTCTCAGTGTAGGTGAAGGCTCTAGCAGAGGTTCTGTTAGTAGTAATGCTGATCAAATTTTATTCTATGGAATTATTCCTGTATTAGTTGCTTCAGTGCTCTCTGGACTGGCTTCTTCTTTGTGTCAGTGGGCCTCTCAGGTTACCAGAACTTTAATTTTCTCAAATTTATAGTTCCTTGACTAAATATTAATATAATCAGTTCCTTCTATCACAGGTTAAGAAACACTCATCATACTTGATGACTATAGAAATGTCTATTGTTGGAAGTCTATGCTTGCTTGCCAGTACTTTGAAATCTCCAGATGGGGGAGCTATGAGACAACATGGGTTTTTCTATGGTTGGACTCCTCTTACTCTGGTAATATTCTTGCTGCTGTTTGACTTCTGTGATTTGATTCTTAGATCTGTTAGATTGTTGTCATGCTTATGAATGTACAGAAGAAGTCAATACCAACCAAATAGAAAACTGAAAGGGTTCATATTTTGGTATTCTAACCTTTGTGCCAAGCACATGCATTATACATGTAAATTTGGACCTGTCCCTTTTAATGTCAGGATTGGTAACAGTTATTTTATTTGTCGGGGGGCAGGGGTTTGATTAATTCCTGTACATTCTAGTTGATGACTAATTTGTATTTAACTGCAATAGAGAATAGTGAGTATGATAGTTACTTGCAAATTCATAATTTGAACTTTTTAGTGCTTTGTTCTGGCCATTTTTATTCATATGCAAGAGTGATTGTGCCTATAATAGATGAAAAATGATATGTACACCCATATGCTCTATGTACACCCATATGACCTTGTTAAATCATTATATAAGCCTGATAGGAATTATGATATGATAAGATGAATGAAATACAAATAAATAATAGGTGTTTAAATTAAATGGGTATACATGTATCATCTTTCTTAATAGATATTGATATAAATTAACTTTCATAAGTTATATATCTTGTTTTTATTCAATTCAGATCCCAGTAATTTTCAATGCCCTTGGTGGAATCCTTGTTGGTTTAGTTACAAGCCATGCTGGTGGTGTTCGAAAGGTAAGCGAACTATTGCTGAATTAATTTTGGTATGCACGCTATCCTCAGATGACGCATAAAATGGTGCTCACATGTTAGTCGATCCTTATTGTTAGTTTACAATGCTCCCATATGGCCATATCATAGCACGTAATAATCGAGAGGTTAATTGGATGAAACATATTGCATGCATTTGTTTTGTCATGGCTTTGGGGTAGGTAATCTTAATTCTAACATGTTGATAAGTAATTATTACTTCACCTTATTGGTGGAGCAGTAGAGACAGTAACTGCACAAACTTTTGGTATTGTAAGTGATTGATAATTTGCTAGTGGGACAACGTACAATTATTGAGGAACTTGGGAGTTGTCGAACATGATAGACTTTCAAAATCCTTTTATAGGGATTATTAGGGGTAAAAACTCTTCCCATTTTTTATTTTGTACGAATGTACTTACAGTGGCATTATTCTATGTGGTCGCAGGGATTTGTCATTGTTTCTGCTTTACTCATTACTGCATTGCTACAGTTTATTTTCGATGGAAAACCACCTTCATTATATTGCCTTGTGGCTCTTCCACTAGTGGTCACGAGCATTTCAATATACCAGAAATATCCCTACCAGGTTAAGAAGAAGGAGGCATAGAATCTGACCATCGTAGCTTGGGGAATTTATAATTTATTTCATTAGTTTCCCCAGAAACTACTTTTGTTTTTTATCCAGAATATATTAGCATATTGTAAATGATAGAACATAGAAGGCAAGCATTCTTTTCGTTGTCTTCTTGATCTCAATAGAGTTAGGTTGCTATACAGAGCTCTTTTTCCCCCCCTCCTCCTTTTCAATATTCTGGAATCTTTTAAATGATCATTTATTTGTCTCCACTATATTGTGTGGATAACAGGATTTAAATTTGAGATTTGTATCTTAGGAGACAATGTCTGTTTCACCAATGAAATTCTGCAGAAAAAAATTTATTGTCGTTTAAACCTTTATCTCTGTTGAACTGAAACATCAGGATATTTTTTAGCCATTCCTACTTAATAGCACATCATGGTTTTGTTGGTGGGAGAAATACATAGATTGCATCGTGAGAAACGCCATAATACACGACATCAATTCTCATCAAATTAACGAGAGACACTGGATTCCGCTTACTGATGAACTGAAACATAGCTTTTGCAATTTGATCTCTTGGGACCTCACGTTTTGAATAAGCTGGCAGACATCAAAACATTGCAAAAACAGAGTGAAGTATGTGTTCCATATCCCACTTTCTGCAGGCTTTTGCTTTTTTGAAAGGCAAAGTCATTGGCGGCTGGGTTCGCGGTGGCTGATGTTTGGCCTTGAAGCAAAGGAGAACAGAACTAGGGCAATGTGGGTATTTTGAAATTCTGGGGTGCAAAAAAACAAAAGCCCTTTCTGCGTCAATAACTAAAAAAATTATAAAAAGGGGAAAAATAGTTTACTCATATATTCATTTAACAATAAAAATTTATAAATGTGGATCTATAATTTGCTGGCAGTGGACAATTAAATTAAATAAAATTAGTACCTAAATAAAATAAGTTAATATAAATATTTTAAGAAAAATATTTTTAATCCTTGGATTATTTTGTTAAGGTAGCTAAAAAATGTCTGTTCATGTCGAATTATTTGGTTCCCAAATTTAAAAATATAAATTTAGGTCTCTTAATTTTATAAAACACGATTAATTCTAAAAAGGAAATAACTAAATTTATGTATTTTTATTAAAATTTAAAAATCAAATTTATTAATACTGATAATCTATACTATTTTTTACTGTCTCGATCCATTTGGATTTATTGTCTGTTGTGTACTTATGAGACTTACATTCTATAATATAATCTTATAATCATTCAATTCACAAATATATATATATATATATATATATAAATATAAATATAAATATAAAGGGAATGAAATGTTTTGTTGTTCACAATTATTAATACCAAAATTATTCTTTATTTAATTTTCAAATTCAATTTATCGAAATACTTTTCGCCCCTCTACCCATTATCTCTTTCCTCACATACTCCCGAAATCCTCAAATACCTCACAAGCATCTAAAACATATATACAACTACAATCCAAGTTGAAAAAGTACAAAAAATTATGAAAATATTATATACTATATCAAAATTTAGCATAATTAGTTTATATAGCAAAATGGAAATGCAAATGAAAATGGGTAAATTCTCATCCTTTTACCCATAACTCTCTCTTGTTTATTTTATTTTTTTTCAATTTTTTTAAGGGTGTTCATGGTTCGGGTTGGTTTAGTTTTGAGGGAGAAAAAAATCCGAACCAATTAATTTTAATCGGTCAGGATTGCTAAATTTTTTTCCTGATCCGAACCAATAATATAACCGATTGGTTCGGTTAATTAAGATTAAATTATGTGATGCTCTGCACCTTGAGGAGATAGTAAAAAATTTAATACCAAATTCACTTACAACCCTAAGAGATGCAATAAGAAATTTTAAAGCCTTTTCAGATAATTTAAAGACAAAAAAATCTTACCCTTTTAGACAATTTCACATTGTATTAGTTTGAAATATTGATAGTATAAATATGCAAGGCACTGACCTTCTAAACATAGAAGACAAATACTTATCAAAAGAAAGCAGAGAAAGGTTGGGGAAGAAGGTGACTAGCAGCGTTGCAGTGAAAAGAGTGAGAGATGAGAGAGTGGGGCTCAGTGGTGCAATCCTACCTTGCAAGGTCCCTTGGTTAGGAAGATTAGAAAAAAGACATGGCTAGGAAAGAGCTTTATGAAGACTTTAGGGCCAAAGTCTTAAAATTACTTGTAAATATTGTGTAAATCATGGATAGTATTTTGAGTAGGTGTTGTTAGTAATTCTTTGGCCTTTGTATTTCAACCATTACACCTTATTTTCTCTTATTTTTGGCATGGGGGTGTCATTAGTTATTTTTGTGGGGTGTTTGGTAGAAGGTAAACTTTTTTGGAGCAAAAGGATGTGTAAATATTAATTTATACACCCCCTTGTTTGATTTCTACACCTCCTAGACATACACATGTGTATTAGAGACATATGAGACCCACATGTCCCCTCTAGTAGGTGCCACATGGTTTCTCCATCCTAGGTGGTATCTAGTTGTCTCTTGATTTAAATATCAAGGGAACTAGATCTAGTTTTTTTAGGATTTAGATGGCACATTGGGAACAAGATCCATTTCTTTAGGGCCTTGTTTGGATGATTACCTCTCCTAGTCATGTGCTAATGATGCTTAGCATAATTAACACATGCTTAATCATCTAAACACCCTAATTAAGTGCTTGGACGTCCTATACGCTCCCTAATTCTATAAATACAACCTCACCCCCTCATTGTAGAATTTACACTTGAATTTTGAGAATAAAAACTTGTGAGTTGAGTTTTCTCTCTAAAGAGTGTCCTGATTCTCTCTCCCTAGAGTAGAGTTCTTCACAACTTTTATCAAAGTCTCTTTCCTTTGTGGTAAGCTCTCTCCAATAACTTATCTTTTCTAGAAGTGACGCTATTCACCTTCCATTCTCTCATCTCTTCACTTCTATTTCTCAAGGATTGAAGAAACTTGAAGAGGATCCATGGACAAGCACCTTGAAGGTTGCACCAAGTGGTATCAGAGCCTACTCTTCTAAGTTTCTTCTTCTCTAATTCGAATTTTTGTTTTTGTTTTTGTATAATTTTCAGTTCATATTCTTCTTTTACTTCACTCTATTCATTGTTTAAAGTAGCTTCCATGTTGTGCATAATTTTGATTGCTTGTCTTGTAAGTTTTGTCTTGAATTTTCATGTGTTTGAGTTCCTTTACTCTTTCTATTACTTTGTTCGATTCAATTCCTTATTTTCTTCCATTGAACCATTGCTTTGTGTGTTAGGAAGTAGTTCTTGCTTTGAGTTACTAATTTTTCATGAATTGCACTTGTGTTGGAAAATTTTGTGCCTTAACTTACCTCATCTTCTCAAGTGTTTACTTCCCCTAAACCACTCACAAAATTTGCAATAAAAAAACATGTTAGGTACACCTAGATCAGAATAAAAAAAAAGGTAAATTATAATTGGTACCCCTAATTTTAGTTCTTGTTAGCTTTGTGCTCCCCTTTAAATTTTTGCTTCAGATTTAAAAAATGTTAACAAATTATCCTTCTGTCAAAATAAGACCATGTTTCAAACCTTGGACCTCTTTATAATGCAAAATAGGCCATACCACTATACCAAGTGTCAAGTTTAATTTTATTTTCCAATTCAAATCTACTTAAGTTTTAATTAATGTTAGTTTCAAAATTAATTAAAACATAAATGTAAATATACAGTAGGATTAAAACTAAAGTTAAAATTAAAAACTAATAATAAATTCCTAGGATTATAAATTAAGAAAAATATAGAAAGAAAAAGATCCTAACATGGTTTGAACTTGGGGTCTCTTTATGGTAAACCATAACATATACCACTACACTAAATATCAAGTTTATTTTTATTCTTCAATTCAAATCTACTTAATCTTTAATTAGTGTTAGTTTCAAAATAATTAAAACATAAATATAAATATACAACAGTAGGATTAAAACTAAAAGTTAAAATTAAAAACTCAAAATTTAATTTATATATTTATTAATTATTTATTAATAATAAATTCCTAGGGGTTATAAATTAAAAATTAAAAATAATTAAAAACATAAATTAAAATTATTAAAAAATAAAACTAAGAACTAAAATTATTTAAATTTTAATTCTTAATTTTAATTTCTATGTTATTTTTAATTTTAGTTCTTAGTTTTATTTAAATTAAAAGTTAAATTAAATACATTATTTTAATTCTTAAGTTAAATTAAATTTTAATTTTTAATTTAAATAAATTAAGAAATAAAATTAAAAATAAAACAGAAATAGAAATTAAAATTAAGAATTAAAATTATTTAAAAAAATTAATTTAAATTTTATTCTTAATTTTAATTTCTATTTTATTTTTAATTTTAGTTCTTAGTTTTATATTTTAATAATTTTAATTAGTTTTAATTTATAATTCCTAGGAATTTATTATTAATAAATAATTAATATATATATAAATTAAAATTTTTAGTTTTTAATTTTAACTTTTAATTTGAATACTACTGTTGTATATTTACATTTATATTTTAATTAATTTTGAAACTAACATTAATTAAAGGTTAAGTAGATTTGAATTGCAAAATAAAACTAAATTTGACACTTGGAGTAGTGGTATGAGTTATTTTGTATTATGAAGAGGTTTAAGGTTTGAATCATGTTAGGACTTTTTCCTTTCTACATTTTTTTAATTAAAATTGCTAACGATGCTACGTTACTAATTACAAAATTGGACCTTTGTGTAATTTGTGAAAATTTTTGTTTGTTTGCTTTTTAGTTCTTACTCTTAGTCTAGAACCATTTCCAGGTAATTATTTTGTTGTGCTTTCCTCCTTTCACTTCCTTTAATTTTAGCTTTGTCTCTTAAATAATCTTTCAAGTTTGTTCATATTATTCTTTCCTTTTGGATAGTCTCCTAATTGTTGTGAAATCCTTTTATTGCTTTGAGCTTCTACTCTTGCAACTTTGGTGCTTGTTTTGGTTTGGTGTTTGCTTCTTGTAAGTGAGCCTTTGTTGGAGACTTGTCCTCAAAGGTAGCATCTTAGAAGGAATTGTAAAGCTTGGTTGAACCTCTCCAAGGGAGGAACAAGACACTCTTGAGTGTAAACACTTGAGGGAGCAAGGAGTTGAAGACCTTTTTCATTAAGTTGTAATTTTTAGTGGTTTGTAGTTAGGATAATTCTTTTTCTTTTGGATGTATTATGGTTAGCTTTAGGAGTATTGATACCTTCTAGAGGTTACTCCTTTAAATTTGTAATAATCTTTACCTCTTAGTCTCTCGTGGTTTAAGGTAGGGCGAAGGAAGTGGTACACAATCTCCTTTACCTTTAGGAGCACGACTAGAACCTTATACTTTTACATTTCTTGTTTTAAGTTTCTTTTCTCTTCCAACAAATCCGCTTAGAGAGGCTTGAGTTCCAAAGGATCATTGACCTCACTTAGAAGAGAAAACAAGAAAGGGAGGAGTGTTTTACAAGCTTTTTGTCGTGCCTAGTATCTTTTTCACATTATGCCTTCACATTCACATACTAGTGCCTCAAGTAACAAGAGTGTTAACCAAAGATACTCACCTAAGGTTAACTTTCTTGAAAGTTTTGCTTTCGAGTTTAGGGAGTGGATGATGGCGGATAATCAAAGAAAAGATGAGAGGGATAAAGAGAGAAGAAAGAAAAAGAAGAGAGGAGAAAACAAAAAGAAGAGGAGGAGAGAAAGAAAATAGAGGAATAAAGACACAAGAGAGAGGAAGAAGAAAAAAGAAATAAAGTAAAAAATAAAGTGTATGAGCATGAATCTTCCTCATACACTTACAATAAAGAAGAAAATTTTTATGAAAGATCAAGGAGATCCAACCATAATCATAATAATCATCATGAGTATGTGGCCCCTCCAAGGGAGCAAAAAGTAAACCTTTCTCCCTTCCATGGTAGAGAGGATGTGGAAGTCTACCTTGATTGGAAAGTCAAGGTAGAGCAACTCTTTAAATTCTATGAGATAAAGGAGGAAAGGAAAGTCTCATTAGCTACCCTTAGCTTCCAAGGGCATGTCTTGCATTGGTGGGATGAGTTGTTAAAGATAAGGCCTGAAGGGAAATGCCTCCAATTAAATATTGGAATGATTTGAGAAGTTATTTGAGAAAGAGGCATATCCCATGCTATTATGAGAGGAACCTTTTGGATAAACTCCAAAGGCTTAGGCAACAAAACCTAAGCATTGAGGAGTATAGACAAAAGATGGAACTCCTCATTTTAAGGGACGCAAGGCCACAATGGCTAGGTTCTTGTGTGGGTTAAGCTCTAAAATAAGAGACAAAGTGGAGCTTTTCTCATACACAAACCTAGATGAGTTGGTTCAACTATGTATTAAGGTTGAGAACCAAATCAAAAGAAAATATTTTAAAAGAGATTCACAACCTTATACAAAGAAGGATCAACTGAAATGGAACTCTTCTAAGAGCTTCCCTAAAGAGGAACCTCATAAACACCATGAACATCATAAAGCATCTCATGTAGAGAAGAAACTCATTACTACCAGCTCCCATGAAAGGACTAGTAGTATTAAATGTTTTAAATGTCTAGGGAGATGCCACATAGCTTCTCAATGTCCCATTAAAAAGAACATGATCATAAGGAGCCTAGACATGTATAGCAGTGAAAGTAGCTCACCTTCCTCCTTTAGTGAGAGTAAGGAAGAAGAGGTTCATGCATCCAATTCTGACATTGAAGATTCTTATGCACATGAGAGGCCCTCTTAATAATCAAAAGGCTTCTTGGAAGTCAACCTACTGAGCTAACACAATTTCAAAGAGAAAACATCTTTCATATGAGATGTAAAGTAAAAGATACGGTGTGCTCTCTCATTGCAGACAATGATTCTTGTTGCAATTGTTGTAGCTCAAGGTTAGTAGAAAAGCTAACCTTGACCCCACATCCCCATCCAAAACCTTACAAACTTCAATTGCTCCATGAGCATGGGGAAATGGTGGTAAATGAGCAAGTGAAGGTACCAACCTCAATAGGAATATACAATGATGAAATACTTTGTAATATTGTTCCTATAGAGGCTGGTCATATCTTGCTTAGAAGACCATGACAATTTGACAAGAAAGTCATTCATCATGGTCATTCCAACCAAATAGTCCTCACCTATATGGATAGACATATAAAGTTGTATCCTCTAAAACCTGCACAGGTAGCAGATGATCAACTTAGCATGAAAAAGAAAAAGTGAGAGGAAGATAAAAACAAAAAAATAAAAAATAAGCAAGCATTATTAGTTGATGGGATGGAATGAAGTGTCATTTGCAAGAAGGTTGTGATAAATGAGGGTCATTTTTATACAAAAGTGGACTTAAAACATAACTTCTTTATGCAACAATCTCTCTATCTTCAACTTGAGAAGGCACCATTACATACACTCCCAAGTGTTGAGCTTGAATTTTCACCTTTTGAGCTTGATCATGCAAATCAAGTTCAAGATTTGGGAGACATGAGAGGAGAGGATAACCTTCAAGAAGATTACCCCTTGGATTCCAAATAGGATCTTATTAAAGGTACCTCTTCCTATAAGGAAATAGAATTTGGGGTTGTGCCCATTACCATTGAGCACAAAATATCACAATGTCAAACTCTACTTGTAGATGAGGCCATTTCAGTTGAACATGAGATTGAGCCCATGATATTGGAGACTCAAAGTCAATCTCAAGTTCAACCTTAAGAGACCATGCAAGAATGGTCTACCCCTAGGCCTATCATACTTTCTTGGGGTGAACAAATGGATAAGTCTTCCTTATGAGTGCTCTAGTGCACTTAGTATAGTCCCATCTACTTCTAATCAAGTGAGACTCATACTTAGTGTATTGGGCCTAAGTTAGGGAGTTGTTATGTAGAGCCCCCTGCACTACCTCTGTTACCCCAACCTTGAGGGGCTATCTCATACATCCCTCACTCTCCCAACCCTCTGGAGTTTATACCTGCTGATTATTTTGCTTATCTCATTGCAGGATTGGAAGAAAAGGAAGAAGAACCTCCAGATTTGAGGTCAAATCCTTCTCAAGAGGGAGGGATTGGTGCAATCCTACCTAGTAAGGTCCCTTGGCTAGAAAGAAGACATGGCTAAGAATGAGCTTTATGAAGACTTTAGGGCCATAGTCTTAAAATTACTTGTAAATATTGTGTAAATGGTATAATATTTTGAGTAGGTGTTGTTAGTAATTTTTAGGCCTTTGTATTTCGGCCATTACACCTTGTTTTCTCTTATTTTTGGCATGGGGGTACCATTAGTTATTTATGTGAGGTGTATGATAGAAGGTAGGCTTTTTTGGAGCAAGAAGATGTGTAAATATTAATTTACATACCCCCTGTTTGATTTTCACACCTCCTAAACATACACATGCGCATGAGAGACATATGGGACCCACATGTCCCTTCTAATAGGTGTCACATGGTTTTTCTATCCTAGGTGACATCTAGTTGTCTCTTGATTTAAATATCAAAGGAACTAGATCCACTTTTTTAGGATCTAGATGGCACATGGGGAACAAGATCCACTTATTTAGAGCCTTGTTTGGATGATTACCTCTCCTAGTCATGTGCTAATGATGGTTAGCATAATTAACACATGCTTAATCATCTAAGCACCCTAATTAAGTGCTTGGACGTTCTATACACTCCCTAACTCTATAAATATAACTTCACCCTCTCATTGTAGAATTTACACTTGAATTTTGAGAATAAGAACTTGTGAGTTGAGTTTTCTCTCTAAAGAGTGTTCGAATTCTTTCTCCTTAGAGTAGAGTTCTTCACAAGCTTTTACAAAGGTTCCTTCCTTCGTGACAAACTCTCTCCAATGGCTTATCTTCTCTAGAAGTGGTGTCATTCACCTTCCATTCTCTCACCTCTTCACTTCCATTTCTCAAGGATTGAAGAAACTTGAAGAGGATCCATGGACAAACACCTTGAAGATTGCACCACTAAAACTATATGGGATTGTGAGTATTGGGAGTTTAGAGTTGAACAATGAGTTTGAGAATGAGACAAGGCAAAACTCCAAAAGCTTAAATGACTACCAACTTTAATAATTTTTAACTTTAATATAATAATTGGTTTAGTTCAGTTTGGATTGAATTTTTAAATCTCGAAACCATGAATCAAATAAAATTTAATTGGTTCCCATTGATTTGGTTTAGATCTAACCCAACAAGAAAAATCCAAATCAGTCTAATTGGTTGACTTGAATCACTCGATTCTTCAGGTCAATCCAAACTGATGAACATCTTAATTTTTTATGTAACCACTCACCTAAATACTCACAATTCTATTTTGTTCTTAACATTATTTTGATTTTATTTTAAATTTTTTTCATGTAACTACTCAACCTAAGTCTAATTGGTTGACTTGAATCACTCGATTCTTCAGCTCAATCCAAACTGATGAACATCTTAATTTTTTATGTAACCACTCACCTAAATACTCACAATTCTATTTTGTTCTTAACATTATTTTGATTTTATTTTAAATTTTTTTCATGTAACTACTCAACCTATTTATCCATGAATTTTCTTATTTGCATTTCTCTTTCTTGCGTTGGGTTTTTATGTTTTAACATTCAATATATAATTCTCTTTTTGTTTGTAATTTGGATTACATGTTGTTTAAAAAATTATTTTGTTTATTAGATTTAAAAAGATAGAAAAATTATAATGTGTTAATACATTTTTTACTATTATTTTTTAGTTGTTTAGGTATTGCATTGGTTAATAATGGTAGGGGAAAAAAAATTCAAAAAGCCTCAATCCTAAAAATTGAGGTGACCGGATTAATCTAATGTACAAGGTTTTGACACGTGACAATTTCTTTTACTTTTTTTATTTTTGTTGTAGTTTCAACTTGCAACCAATTATGTCAAAGAAGAATTTTTTTTTTTCACAGCATTCTATAAGTAGCAGACCTGGAGTTGTCAGAGTTGCTAGGAGACATACAACATTTGTAGTTTATAATATGTTTTTGTTTCTAATATCTATGAACTTTTCTTAACAACCAGACTATTGTGAAGAAGGAGAATGAGCTATAACATCAATAAAATGTTAATGATATTCAATTCAGAAGCATACCACCATGATTATGGATATGTAAAGTTTGATGATCCTCTGCTAGGGGTTACCACTTTATTCATCATCCAAGATGATATTTTTTAAAACAGTTTTCCGTTGTTGGATTTGGTTCGGTATTTTGAACCTATGTTATTTTTAGCTAAAAATTGTACATCATTTCTTCTCCATTTGGAAGTTTAATTTATTGAAACTTTAAAAAATTTTCAAATATTGAAAAAAATACTAGAAGCTACAAAAATGGTCCTCTAGCGCCACTATTGGGCACCTGCGACAACCTTGAACCTTATGCCCTTTCAGTTACTACTGCACACTGCCAGTAAACTCTTTGCTTTTTCTACAGAAGGATTTACCGCAAAACTAGTTACAATGACATTCCCACGTGTCAAATCATGTACATGAAATTAACCAAACGGTTTAGAATTCAAGGTAGGGTAACTTTCCAAAGTCATCTAATCCATTTCTAACATTGAGTATTTAGTGCCTATAAAAAAGACATTCAGTAAGTTATTTCTTTATGCATGTTTTATTATTATTATATTCATAAAATATTGTTATTTTTTCACCTAATTTTTTTATAGGTAAAAAAAATTATTAATATATAACATGTGAATTCATAAAAAACACAAACAAACCAATACACGTGCCCAAAAAATATTATAGAGAATTTTATTGTCTATTAACACAATAAAAGAGATTCATCACCATTTAACATAAGAATTGGAAACGAGTTTATGTGTATGACACCACTCTAAAAAATTTAGTTGTATAGCTTAAACAATTTTTAGTATATCTATCAGTTGTGTTTTGAAAACACCAACATTTCTTTTCTTCCAGAATTGTCAAACCCCTACAAACTACCTGAAAGATCATGCCTTCCGACACGCTTTCAGACCTTCAACCAAACCCTAGAATTGGTAACAGTAATTCTCGATCTCTTATGTAAATGCCGTAAAAATCTTCCACCTATGGTAGACAACATGCCACACCTGCGATAAGAGATTGTAATTAAACAAAAGGTGAAGTCCTATTTTTTGGCTCTACCATACAAACCAGACAACTCCTTCCTTGGTGAATGATTTGTTTTTCTTAGTAGATGCTTAGTTGACAACATGTCCATATCTAGCTGTCAAACAAAAAATTCGACTTTTGCTTACACTCCTTTCTCCCACACCATCTTTAAAAAAGGTGGTTGAGGTTACTGTTACGAGTCTCATGTAAGCACCCTGTATACTAAAGACACAAATTACTGGCTAGAATCATCCGCTATCCACACCCAACTATCATTTGTACCTCAACTCTTTCAAGACTTTTTTCCAGCCACTCCACAAATTCCTCCCCACACAAATTGTTTTAAATTTCATATTTTTCTTTACCTAATTTTTAAATTTTTTTATATTTTACAAATTATTTTGCTATACATTTGTTTCTTCTTCGTCTATTTTATTATCTTTTATAAGAAATTATTTATTATTACATCTTTTAATATTATCATTATTTATTGTTATATTTCTTATCTTTTACTTTTTGTCTAATCAATTTTTGGTTCCCTTCCTTACTTCCTAATTTTTCTTTCTTTTTTTATTTTTTGCTTTCCTTTTTCTCTACTATAACTACTGACATAATATTAACGATTAGTTACTTTACTACCAAATCCTTGATTTAGTCTGTTTTTTTTCTTTCATTTCAGTACGAAATCCTAAATGGCTATCATTTTAATTTGAAATTAATTTTTTGTATCTTTCTCTTTCTTTGCTTTGCGTTTTGCTTTTACATATTCTTTTCATTCATCTATTTTTTTTTTATATTTTTCTTCATGAGCTAATGTAATATTTTATTTTTTTTCATATTTTAATCATTTATCAAAAATATATTTCAAATAGTAACACTTTCTTATTATAGTTTAAATTTTCCTTTAAATACTATTGATGAGTAAATGATTATTTGGTATACTATTTTATACACCGTGCACACATTTGGTAACATAAATGTAGACAATTTTAATTATCATAGATAGATTTAAAAATGAATTTGGTTATCATATATACATGTATAAATGTAAACACAGCAGTAAAAAAACACATATTAAAGTACTTATTTATAATAATGGGTTTATAATCATAAATTAATCAAACCACTAAATGGTATATTTTGGAAAAATAATTAAGTCTTCCAATCATTTTTAAAATTAAGAATCTATATGAAATAATGTATAAATGATTTTATCCATAATGTACATATTTGGTAACATAAATGTACATAATTTTAATTATTATATGCAGACTTAAAAGCATGTTTTGGCTATATTATATATATAGATGACAACTTAGGTGAAAAAAATGATTATGATAAGAAATGAGAAAATATAATAATGATAATAAGATTTTAATAAACGATTCAAATTAAATTGTTAATTAAACAAACTCGTGCACACAAATACTTTTCCCTCAAACTCTTAATATGTTGTTGTCTCTCGTTAACCTTACAAAAGATCACCACCATCCTCACTCCACCACCGCCGACGATGCAGTGATGACGATTGTTCTTGTCCTAATAACAAAAAAGAGACAAAAGTGCAAGCGTGTGTGATGCGAATTCAAATTGTGAACACTTTTCAAAAACTTAATTTGCTTTGTCTTCTTTCAAACCACCTACTTTTTTGTTGGTTTTATTTTATCTCCTTTCTTATTACACCACTCTATATTTGTTATTTTCATTTTCTTTATCAATTTCATGTTTTTTTTGTTTTGTTCAATTTTATTGGGATTTTAAATTGTGATAGATTATGTATGTTTCACTCTATCACCATTGTTGATGGTGGTGTTGGTGACGATCCTAACAATGGTGGTAGTGACATGGAGGGGTGATGGTACTAATGATAATGGCAGTGACAACCGTGATAGTGGAGGTGGTGATGATAAGGAGGATTATGTAGGGGTGATGGGTTAAAAGTTTGTGGGAAAATATCTACATGAGAAAATCACGTGAGTTTGTTTATTCCAAATTCGTGTCCCATTTTCTATTCCAACAAGCAATAATCATCATGTCTTTTAACGAGCTATATAAGATATAAAAAAATTATAAAAAAAAATTCATTAAATGATGTGGCATTTATTGATTGGTTGAGATAGGGAATGTGACACGAATTTGGGACATAAGATTTTCATCTTTAATTAACAACTCAATTTGAACTGTTTATTGAAATTCTATTATTATTATTATTATTATGTTTTCTCTCATTTTTTTTCTCACTGTAACATATTTTCATTTGTCTCTCTTTCTCTCTCTATATAAATGCAAACATACATATTAGTAAAAAAGTACATTACTTTTAATTAACAAAATTGGCAGATTTTCAAAATTTTAAAAATAAATACTTTTAATATATGTTTTAAAAATCAAACTAAACTGGTAAAAAAAAAACCGTGAATGATCTTGTAACCAATTTGGTCAATACTTAAAATCGACATGTAAAGAATTGATATTAAAATCAGAAAATCGATTATGAACTGGTAAAATCGGTGATTCAACATAATTTTTGTTTTTGAAAATTTTTGAATTTTCTAAATCGGTTATGCACTTTTCGTTTTCCTAATTCAACATTTTTTAATTAAAAAATTAATAAAAATAAAGATTAACTTAGCAATAACAAAGTGTATTTAGTAAAATTACTTTTTTTCTTTTGTAATTACATCATTAATACTTTTTTTTTTATTTTATTAAGACGGATTCAATCATAGTTCAATAATGATAAAACCAATGAACTATGACCAATATACCGGTTCTGTTTTAAAAATATTAATGGTGGACACTCTGGGTAAAAGATTTTTACATTGACAATGTATATTAAATTCTTAAAAAATTTAGGTTTAATTGACATTGAAATTTTTTGATTCATTATTAAAAATAAAAATTGAATAATTTTAAAGTTTGATAATAAAACGTTTAGTAAAAAAATAGAATTGAAATTATTTTTCATAAGAGAGAAATTATTAAAAAAATTGAAAAATATATAAATTCTTTTTAGGAATATGATTCAAGGTGAGTGTAACTTTTACTGTTAATCTGATAAAGGAATAAAATTGTGAACAGTTAAGGTGACCTTGAATAAGAAAAGAGGTGGCGGAATGGAAAGTACAAGGGCATGGAAGAAGGTTTTGACTTTTGGAGATTGACAGGGTTTAAGGAAGCGACTGTGTTGAAATCAAATAAAAATTGATGGCACACATCCTTCCGATGACGCCATTCATGCCCATCACCACCACTTCCTCAGACGGCATCAAAGAAATAGCGTTTAAGACCGTCCCTTCAGCTTCCAAGGCCGACATCAAGTGCGTCCTCGAAACCTTCTACGGCTTTCACGTCCAAAAGGTGCGAACTTTGAACATGAAGGGCAAGAAGAAGCGTTATGCAGGTTCCTTGGTCGCAAAACCCGATTACAAGAAGGCCTACGTCACCCTCAAGAACCCTCTTTCCTTCTCACAGGACCCTTACGCCTTTCGCTCCACCCTCCCTCACAAGCTGTTCCCCACTCACTGCTACTAGGCCCTTACTTTTCCAGCTTTCAATATTTTCTCTCTTTTTGCTTCCTTTGAAATCCTAAATTTCTCTATTTATTTTAACATTGTTTATTTTTATTTAATATAGTTCATTTTATCAATTTTTGAATACTAATACTAATGTAAAATCCGGATTTTGAGTTTAGATATTTCAAGACTCTGCATTGTTGTTGTTTACCACAAACATCTTGAATCTTGTTACTATGATATGATTGAGTGCTTAGGTGATGGAAGGAACAAGCAAATATCCTCCTAAATGAAAATTTGATTGTTGACTCCGTAATTTATCAGAGTTGCTGGTTTTTTTTTTTTTTCTTTTCTATTTTGCAATGCCAGCGCATTTTGATTTCCCTTCCTCTTCGTCTTTTATATTTAATTGCTTAACTTGTAAGTTGATGTTCAATGAACTGTATAATCTAGTCACTTTTCTATTTTGTCCGTGGGTATGGATACTTGTATTTGCTTACGGGAGCTACAACCTACTCTAAACAATATCTTCAGATACAAGACTTCATATAAAGAATGGCTAGCTAGGTGTTTTTATTACAGTACTTTTTATGTTGAAACTTGAAAAGTGAAATACTTTAAGACATGGAGAGCCTTCTTCTAGGGTTTAGTCGACGTAGAATGGTGTTTGGTGACTTGGGTGTATCTTGTCTGTCTCTAATTTCAACTCCTGCTGGTTTTGTATGTAAGGAGTTCTTAATCTTCTGCCAATTTAAACTCCAGCCTGGTGAATTCTTTGGCTTTTTGCTTAACTTTTCATATTCCTGTTGTAATTCAAAGTAGTCATTCTGCAGTTCTACCATCTTGGACTTTAGATTCTCAAGTTCTGCTTTGAGTGCTTTAATGTCCATAGTTGCAGATGTTTGGTTTCCTTCTTGTTCAGATTGGATTCCACTTTGTGCTGGCTCCTTCTCTTGCATTGCTGTCCTCATCTTTATTTGCTCTGAAAATAGAACCTGCAAGTTGTGTATACTTTCATTCAGGTGACAGCTTTTATGCTGAGTAATTTTAAATGTAGTTTGTTGTGCTACTTCACTATCTTACATGGGATATATATTATGTGAACCAGTTCCTCAACGGGGTGTTCTGTAGAATTCAATTTTCATATTAAAAATAGACTAGCAAAATACATTCTTTCTGTTGAATATCCTCCCGCGATGATTGTGTCATATCTCAACATTTATAGTCTTTATCTGCTCATCTAAACCAATTACGTTTTACTGTAATTTTTAAGAGAAGCTTTATTTCTAAATCACTAATTCACTATAGGTTAGTAAAATACAATCTGTGTATAGAGGAAATGGTTTGTAGAGTTTACTGTCATCAACTTTTTTCCATCGGATTTTTTTTTTTCTTGGTCTCTCCTTGAGCACGTGGTTTGGGGGTTGGGGGCGAGGAGTCGGGGAGTATTCCTGTTTTGTTTTTATATTTTTGCTTATGAGAAGGAATTGTATTATCCTGCCTCTATATGATAATTATTTCCTTTTGATAGAGTTTCTTCCTTCGTTAAAAAATTGTCATTCACCTATAGGTTCTGTTAGTATTTAAGGTTTTTCCCATTAAAAGTAATGAATATAATCATCTATTCTAAATTGGTTCTAGTGTTTACTACTGTTTAATTTGGCTACTGTATGTAGAACAGATACTACTACATCGGAATTTTGAATTCAATATAATCGTCACATCAATGTTTACTAATGTTTAATGGTTATTTGTTAATTTATCATGTATGAAGCTGAAGTAGTTTGGTTCCAGATATTGAAGATTGCAAACTTTACCTGAACAACAGTTCTTAGGGGCAATCTCTCATTTTGTGCAGCATGCAGACATGCATCAAGTGAGAGTTTTTCGCAGTTCATGATTTTGCAGAGTCTTTTACGGTCATGCTCGGCCAGTGAAGGATGGCTCTGGAGAGAGATGTCAATATTACAATGTCAAAACTTTTGTTTTGAAATGCCTTCAGTTAAAACAGGAACTGAATCACTAGAAAATAACTATTAAATTGATGACCTTGAGGTAGGTATCAATGGCTCTATATAGACCGTCATCATATGATCGAGTATTTTCTGGTAGCAATTCAGCGAAAACTTGGAACTTGGTAATTGAAAGATTTGGATCTTTTGCAATTTCAGCTAGGTAATTATCCAAGAGCCTACTGGTGTTGAATTTCCTAGTCTTCTGTTGCTGTTGCATCTGCTGTTGTTCATGCATCAAGAAGTATTCAACAATTCGTTGCACTACATCTATGTCTAGCATGGTGCATTCTTCTGAAGAATTGGTCATGCTACGGATAGGGGGAATAGAAAAAGACGAAAGATACATATTAGTTTTATCCATTTTTTACGAGCTGCCTAGCTTTTATAGGAGTTTCTTACCTTTTATAGGGATTATTAGCTTTTGAAAAAAAAAACTACTCCAAGTAGTTTTTTAAAAGATCTTCTATTTTCAGCTATTATATCATTTTCTTTTACAATTTTACCTTTCATTAATTAATATATTATCTCCAACTAATTCTCTTTCCTCATATGATATAATTTCTTTCTTCTTTATTAATGTAGTTATAGTAATTTATAATTTAAATATATAATATAAAAAATTATAATTTAAATATATAATTTAAAAAAATTATATATTTAATCATAGAAAATTATAATTTAAATATATAATAATATTAATTTATAATTAAACATATAATTACATAAATTTATAATTTCTATTATAAATTTATAATTTATAATAGAAAAAGACAAAAGATAGATATTAGTTTTATCTGTGTTTTTTTTTTTAGGGGAGATGATTAGAAGGTTGCTAAGTAGTATGTTTGATTTGTCATTTTAGTTCTGTTTGGATATAAAAAACCTAAAGCTCCTATTTTTTTTAAGAATTACTAGTTTTCTCAAAAAAGCTACTTTAAGTAGCTTTTTAAAAAAATCTACTCAAATAGTTTTTTAAAAAAATCTATTCAAAGTAGTTTTTTAAAGATCTCTCATTTTCAATTAGTAGATGATTTTCTTTTACAACTTTACTTTTCATTAATTAATATATTATCCCCAACTAATTCTCTCTTCTCACATGATACAACATTTCTCTTCTTCATTAATGTAATTATAGTAATTTATAATTTAAATATATAATATAGAAAATTATAATTTAAATATATAATTTAAAAAATTTATATATTTATTCATAGAAAATTATTATTTAAATATATAATTATAGTAATTTATAATTTAAATGTGTAATTACATAAATTTATAATTTAAATATGTAATTATAAAAATTTTTAATTTAAATATATATTTATAATAGTTTATAATTTAGATACGTAATTAATATGTATTATTAAAATATGTTATAATTATTTTAAATATTTTATTGTTGATCTAATGATTAATGATGTTCTTATTTTTTATTTTATAATTTTTAGCTAGTTAATTAATTATTTGTCATTATCTTAAATCAATTAATTTTACCAAAAGTTAGCTTTTAGCTAACTTTTCAACTAGTTTTGATAAACACACTTTCACCTTCATCATTAATGTCAATTCCATTTTGTGAAGAAAAAGGAGAATTGAAACATACTCACATGACTGTTCTTCCTTGCTCTCCATTTTTATATCTTGGAATTAGAAGATCATTCACCTCTGCATCTTCCAACACCATACTCACTCTCTTTTCAAGGTCTGTTGTGAGAGCTGGTGATACAGAATACATCATGGCCATTTTTAACATCTGCAACATGAACTTACACGAGACTGCATCATGCTGAGGAGGAATAATGCTTATTAGGCTTTCAATGATTGTCTTTTGCTCCTTGCTGTGTCCATTGCTTTCTTTCTTTTTCCCACTAAAAATACTGAACTGAAGGTTAAACTTTTCATGCCCATATCCTCTTAGCCCTTCTAACTCCACCTCCATTCCTGGCAGCCATCTCTTGGCATATTGCATGATACATTTACCAATGATCTCTGGTTTGGTCCCCTTTGCCCTTATTGCTGAAATGATCCGCATAAAATGATCAATGCGGAAGGCGGCCACATCATTCAACCACCAGCTTTCTTGATTAGGTGCTGCATCCTCACTTGTGAGGTCATCCTTAGAAGCCTTCCATGCAATGGAATCACAACATCTTCTTACAATTTGGAGGTTTTCAGCCCATGGAGATAAGTTTTCACAAGATTTCAGAACGGTTATGGTGTCTTTCCATGAAGAAAGCACAACAAAGGTGAGGAAGGCTTCAGTCTTGGAAACGAGGTTTCCATCTTCTAGTTCTTCAGTCATCTCTAAGAACTCTGATGCACATCTTAGTGCAGCTATGTTATCTGGGTTGAAGTCTATAGGGAGGCCATAACAGAACTTTAGAATTGTTTCAAATGTTTCACATCCACCCGGGAAGTTTTCAAGCTTGAGTACATTGTCAGAATTTGAGATGAAAGGCTGAAATTCCAATCGTCCTATGTAACCGCACTTTGATATCAAGGGGTACTGTTGCAGAAAAAGTGACCAACGTACGTAATGTTGTTACAGCAAAAGTAGCTATCATACAAAATGATTAAGACATGAAGTTGCAGGTCTTTTTCGTTTTTTCCCCCTATTATTACGAAAATGTAACTTATTATCATTATATTTCTTGTTTTAAGATTTTGTTTAAGGAAACAGTAAAATCAGTGTTTTTTTTATTTTTCAGTATTTCCTTTGTGAGATCTTAAAAACAAGAAATAAAAAAAAATCAACATTTTTTTTTTCATAACTCAGTGAAAACATGAAACGTTATTTAAAAAACAAACCAAATATTAGTTTCCCATGTTTTGTGCTGTTCGGTTATTTAAAATCCGTCTCTAATCTTTTGTACTTTCTATCTTTAACAATTTTCTACCCTATGCGAAAAGGTAAAAAGACATGTGCACTCACACGACAAAGAAAAGGAATCTGTGGTTCTTATGCTCCCAATGATAGAACTATCTTCTACACCAGTCAATGTGTCATCGAGATAGAGTCTGGTTATATTATGATGTTATCAATTTCCTGTGCTCTATATACCACCTCATGATTCTAATATGTTATTAAACCAATTCAGAGGGAGAGATCAATAATTTTTGCATTTACAAGGCTTTAAATATGTCGAAGCATTTTTCTATACCTTGTGAACATTATAAGTAGTTTCCTCGACTTGAATTGAAAAATCTGTTGGGATTTGAGGAGCAATGAACCTGCACAGAACCAAACCAAAAAAGAAAGAAAAAAAAAAAAGACACGCATAAGTGGTAGAAGTTAGTAAAGAATGGGAAAATAGGAGGAGAAAACAAGAGGGATGGGAGGAGTACCATATTTGGTTAGAAAATTGAAATTCATTAGACATATAGATGTTATTATTACTGAATTTTTAGCAGCCTAATCTAGAAAAGATCCTATTCTAGAAGTACCATGAATGTTCTCCTTTGAAGGTCTCTGCTATGAGTTTGTTGGGAATTACAATGCTTTTGTCTGAAACATTATCGCCTCCATCAGTGTGACTCCCGGAGTCTTGTGCTGCTACTTGAATGGACTTCATGGTGATAGTTTAGCTAATTACATTATCGCCTCCATTTTGATGACTAAATGAAGCAAGAGACCAATGGTATGAGACCCAAGATGTTTGTCTAAATTAATGCTGGAATTTGATTCTATGGTCAGTGTAGGGCTGTAGTTAAGAGGGTTGGTGAGTTGTTTCTTTCCTTCTTGGTTATCAACTTTAATAACATTCTGTTGTTGTGTAGAAATAATAACCGCGTGAATGTTTGAGGCCAAATATGCATATGGTGCATGATTTTCTTTAGGTTGGCTTTATTTTAGTTGCATTTTTTAATAAAATTTTCTCTTATATTACAAGGATTTGTAGCGGTGGTTTTATTTTTTTAAGTTTAAATACGTTAACAAATAACATCATTATTAACTTAAGACAATTTTATTAGTTTTTTTTTTTTAAAGAAAGGCATAGTATATTAATGTATAATAAACTACGATATTCTGAGTTAGTTTGTTTAAGATTGTTCATCGAAAGAATATTTTTTAATAAGAATTTTTAAGATATTTTTTAAATTTTTTTCAAGAAGCAAAATAAAAAAAATCAATTTTATGCTCTTTTTCAAGATAGTTTCTAAAAAAAGTTAATTGCAATAAAAGAGAGAGAAAATCTTTAAAAATAATTTTATTTTTTAAAATTGATTATTTAATCAATTATGAACAAATAACTAGTTAAATAACTGGTTATAATAAATGTTATAGTTATTATAAATATTTATTTATATGGTTATTTATTGGTTATGATTAGGAAATTTGTGGTGTCCACCTCCAAACCCAAATAACCATTGATGTTAAGTGATATAGATTTTTATTATACGTATTTTTAGTCCTTCTAACTCTATAATTATTTTTCAATTTCTGTTTGAGTTTATTTTCATATTTGGGATTATGTTTGAGTCTTTTTCATATTTTTCTTTTTATTTTTCAGGTTAGTGGACTTTATTGGATTGAATTTTGTATTGGACTAGTTATTTTTGTATTTCGTATTTTATGGTTTTGTAATTTTTCTTTAATTGTAATTTTTAATTTCACTTTTTTAGTAGTTTTCGTTGTTCTTTTTTTTAGAAAAATTTCATTTGGGTCAAAGCCTAATTTAGTTAGACTTTATTAGAGGCCAATTTAGCAAGAGAATATCAATAAGAGTATGAATTTCAATATCTTATGTGTTATTTTTCTTGTGAATTTTACATTTTATTGCTCTGTTCCCCTCTCTAATTCGTGTAAAATTTCAATTGAGTTTTGATATGAATTGGTTTGGGATCGATTCAGATCAATTGATTTAAATTGCAAGAGGCTAGGTGATGATTGAAAATCTGTTTCAACCAATTAGATTTTTAAAAATTCATGAGAATCTTGAGATTACGATCGTGATTCGATTCAATTGAATTACATGTGAGTATTGGTGCAATTTTGCATGAAGATCAGAATTGTGATTACTCAAGTGCATCATTAGAACCTCAAATTGATATTTTCTTTCTTTGTTTTTGTTCCAAATTTTGTTTCTTGTTCTGCAAGTTTCTTTTCAATTTTGCATTCAAAACACTCATATTTTCTAACGTTCTTGATAGAATTTGAATCATATATGTCTTGTATCTTTGAAAGAGGACCTATGTTTATTCCTTATATTACAAAATTGGAGGAAACTAGTTGTTTGATATTGACCTTGACAATCTCTATGATCAAGTTCCCATTTTTATCATAAAGTTTTTCATGAACTTCTTGTTATAAAAATTAATTAAATAAAATTAAATAATATAATGTAATTATCAAATGTCATGTTTCAACAATTATACACAACAAATATTTAAATCAGAGCAATCAATAATTATAATTAAACACAAATAGTAAATGAGTTCAAGGTTTAGAGCAGCTTGGGTTGAAGTACACAAAACACTGTCCTTAGAGAGTAAACACTCCTATTGCATTGTATTCTTGAATTGTATATGCTTCATCTCCTAATACACATCAACCTGGTAGATACTTTGAGTACAACAAAGGTTTCTCGAACTAATGAACACTGTTTAAAGATTTTAGAAGTAAAAGGTTTTTATCTTTTGCTTTTGTGCGCATGCACACATATATAGATTGTGAAGGACCTAAAATATTGAACGTTATTTTTATTTTGTTTTTATAAAATTGCAAATGCATGTACTATACGTTATTTCCTAAAAATGAGCATTGTTACTATTAAAACAAATTGCGGCTTGCGACAGTTCTTTCCAAGAATTTCACGCACACATTGATACCAAAAATCTCGTGCACAAAATATTGCGCACAGTAACAATTGAGCAATTAATATTTTAAACTTAATTAGTGAATATTATAATAAAGATATTATAGTTTGTATATTTTAAATTTTAAAATTAATTAGTAATTTCTAGCACTCCCCTACTAATTTTAAAATTTTTAAGTAAAGAAAATAACAAAATATTATAAAACAAAAATTAAAATATAGAGCATGATATATTATATTTTCAGTATAAGGAACATTCCGACTGAGTTTGAGCCTTATACCTAGCGTATATGAACCTCTACTTGAGAAAATGCAAAGACTTAATAATCTTGAGCTACATCTCTTTTAATCAGACTTTAGATCACAACACAATATAATAGAGGTGTTCAATTGAATTCTAATCAATGGTGTATGTTATGACTTTATACGGGTATCTTGTTTCATGAGTGTCACTTAGAGATTTGCCTATATCTCATAGTGACGGCCCCATCACCACACTCACTAGGTCTTTGACACTCACCTTTACAACTATTGTCATTGGGTCCATTAAGAGGTATTTTAAATTTTATCACTAATAAACAAGAATATTGAATATATCAATGGTGTAATTTTGCCTACCAAGGGTCTCATCACAAAGGTCATGGTTAGGAGGATTGAAGAGGATATGACTAGGGAGGAGGAAGGAAGACCTCACCTCCTACTTGAAGTGAAGATTAAGCCATGGTCTTCTTATTTTTACCTTGTATTTTTTCGTCCTTCATTCTAGGATTTAAGAGGTGTGCTTTGCTTGCTTTTTGGCCTTGTATTTGGTCCATACCTTTATTTTTTAGTGGGGAGGTGTAGCTAGTCTTTTTTTTTTGTGGAGTGTGTTGATCAGTTGGGCTTTTTGCTGGCACTTGGCCGTGTGGTTTTGTCAAACCATACCCCCTAAGTTTGTTCCATACCCGCCTAAGACACACATGAAGCATGAGAGAATGTGAGCCCCCTTGGTTCCCTCCTTTAGGCGCCACTTTCTCTCTCCTTCCTATGTGGTGCCTACATGTCACCCAAATTCAAATTTGAATTTTGGAGGGAGTTTACATGACACTTTTAATTCAAATTTGAATTTCAAGGAGACCATGATCCACTTTCTTAGGGCCTTGTTTAGATCTTTCCATGATTAATTATGTGCTAATTGACTCTAGCTTAATTAGACACATAATTATCACATACTTAAGCGCTTAAGAGTGGACATTCACTTTCTTACCCTCCTAACCCACTCATTTCTTATAAATAGCCCCTTCCCCCCATTTGTACATTTTACACTTGAATGCTAGAAATTTACCTTGAGAGAATTCTCTTTGAGTGTTGTTCTTCCTCTACTTGCTAGAGCAACTTTATGACTTTTATCAAGGGTTCCTTTTCTTGTGGTAAGGTTCCTTCTACTTGTGGCTTATCTCCTTGAGTGGGGCCACCTTCCACCACCATCTCTACCTTCTTTGACCTTCATTTCATCTTTTGGAATTACTAGAAGAGGATCATAGGAGAGGTAACCTTGAGGATTGCACCAAGTGGTATCTAGATCCACTCTTCTAGAGATCCATTTCCTAACTTGTCTTCTTTACTTTGTCTTTGTATTTTTTTCCATTCAACTTCTTATTCATCTTAATTCTACTTAAATTTTGTAGTGCTTCCATGTTGTATGTTGAATTTCCATAATGTCTAGTTTGTTTTTGTTTAGTAGTTTTGTATCCTTCTAAATTTCTATGAATCTTGCTTGTATGAGAATTTTGTTTGGTTTAATTTCTTTATATCCTTCGTTGAATCAATATTTTCGGTCTAGAATTTCTTTTTCTGCCTTAGCTTTGAGTTTGCGTGGAGTTCTTGCTTGAATATGAGCCTAAGAAGCATTTTTGCTAAATCCACAACACTGTGGTGAAGTGCTTTGACCTTAATATTTGTGTCCTATTTTTTATGTTTTTAGGTGCAAGTTCTTTCATTTTATGCTCTTAAGTTTTTGTCAATTAGTAGTCATGTGTAGTTCTTATTCGTGACATTGATTTTCCATAGGCTGAGCCTCTTAAAATTTTATTAAAATTGTGTAGTTGCTTCTTAAAATTGAGCTTCTAAAAGGAGTGTCTCCTCTTGTTTAAGTCTCTTATGCTTTTTACTTCAAGCATAGTCTCTTAAAAAAATATTTCTCAAAATTTTTTTAGCTCAATTTCATTTCATTTCATGTTGTGTATTCTCAAATTTAGTAGTTGTATTGTGCTAGATTGTTGAAGTGATTTCTTATTTTTGTTACTTAGAAGTATTGGCTGTGTTTCCTGAGCATCAAAACTATCACAAAACAAGTGAGCTCTTACACATCCCAAAACACTTAAGCAAGTATATCTACATCACTTCTCATTTGGTGCATTTGAGTTGCGTTTAGTGTATCTTCTTAAATTACACCTTAGTTAAAAAAAATTTATGTGCCTTTACTCTATGAGTTAGTTCAAGCGAATAAGACATTAAACTTAGCACAAAATTTGAATCAAAACAAGTAGTTAGGTGCATCTAAAAGAGTAAAAAAAAATCAAAAGAAAATAGAAAGAAAAGAACAGAAGTTCAAAAGAAGCATAAAAAGAAATACAAAAAAAAAATTACTATATAAAAGAAAAGAGATTCACTTACTCCAAGATTAAGTTTAAGAGACTTATTTTTTATCTAACCATTCATTTTTTTAAGATCTAATAGCTAAAATTAACTCATTACAATCATCATGAATAATGAAGATAAAGAGTGAGACTATTAAACTTAACAGTAAGTTTAAATATTACATCATTCATGATGTAATAAGTAATGAATGTTCAACATGAAAAATAAGTCTACTTTTTATGAAATCAAATAGTTAACATTAATTATTTATTACAACTGTTATACTGAATCTTGAAGACAAAGAATTGTTGGTCCTAGGGAGAATCTAGAAGGGGTTGAATAGATTCACAAAAAATGTTTTCAAACTTTCTCTATTCAAAATAATAAAGTTTTCAAAAATATCCCCTAGAAATTTCCAAAATCTACCTTAGTGTTTTCAAAAATGGGTTTTCAAAATAAACTTGAAACAAAGATCAAGATTCGACACTTTCTATGTTTTGGGTATAAACTTGATCAATAAGAACTCTTCCAATGATCGTTTACAATTCCACTTAGATAAAATACAATATGAATGATAATAAGAGACTTATCAACCACTAAAGCAATGGATAAAAAAAGAATAGAATCAAGTTTTAATCACATAATTCTTATTTTAGCAACCCAGTCTCAATTACAAAACAATGATATCAAATATCACAATCTTGCTGCAATAAAATCACAACTAAAAGAGCAATTGCAAAAACCTACTCAAAGAATTACCAAGAATTCAATATAAACAAGATTTAAGAGTACAAAGAAAGAGAGATTTTGCACAGTGATTTATACTGGTTGCGTTAACCTGACCTACATCCAGTCTACAAACTTGGTCTTCCGTTAATTTGTTTTCCACTAAAATCTCATGCATGTACACCACATATACAAATTTTAATCTAGAAAAGATTTAAACTACACACAAAAAGAAGTTTTCTCTTGCACCCCACAAGAGTTTGTTAAACAGTGACACCCCGCCACTCACAACGCATCACTCACAATACTACATTGCAAGGTTTCACAATAATTTCAAGAACACCTCCAGAGATTGACAAAAAATTGTGCAAAAACACAAAGTTAATTGTATAGAACAATATCACTTGATCTTGTAATGAATATCTAGCAAGAAAGATCAAATCTCACAATAATCTTTTCCTTAGATCATGTAATTCTTGAATCTTCAAATCATAAAAAATGAGTTTCGTTCTTGGAGAATAATGGGTAAATCAGTTAGTAATAGGCATTCTATGGACCCTGCATTCATTTTTTAAAATTTTGGTTTAAAAATGTGTTTATACAAGTTTTGAAACAAGGTAATCGATTACCTGAGATCCTACTTCAAAACTTGTTCAAAATGCATAGTTTCTAGAATAATCGATTACTATTTTCAGGTAATTGATTACTGCCGAAAGTAGTAATCAAAGTACCCAAAAATCTTGAGGGTAATCGATTACTATAATAACGTAACAGATTATCTTACCACGAAATTTACTTTTGATTATTTTTCAGCACTTTCCGGTCTATGCAATTTATTCCTAAACTACTCAAATACATTCTCATACCTATCAAATATACAATATAAGTACCATACCTATTAAACGTGTTTGGTACCATAAAATTGATTTGAGTAAAACTTAGAAATAAAACTATGAGCTACATAAAACCAAAACACTAAAAGGATTGGTGACTTCTTCAAGCTTCCAAAAAGCTTCTTCAAGCTTTCTAAACATATCTAAATACACAATACACGTATCACACCTAAACGTATTTGGTATCATAAAATTGATTTGAGTAAAACTTAAAAATAAAACTATGAACTATATAAAACCAAAACACTAAAGGGATTGATGACTTCTTTAAGCTTTCCAAAAAACTTCTTCAAACTTTCTAAACCTTCAATTCCAACAAGAATAAGTCCCTTATATTCAATTTTGAATTAAATGGATCTCTTCCTTATATATCTAGAAACACTAAGACCATCCAAACTAACACAAACTCAACTAGAAAAGTCAACAAATCAACTAAAAACCAGTTGTAGGATTAAGACACCAAAGTAGAAAATCCAACACTTGAAAATACCCCTTTCCCATACAATATCCACTGCCAAATCAATACTTCACTTGTTATTATCCTATTTATACATTCTTCCCTTCTATTTCCCATAAATGAACAAAACAACCATCACACATCCATCCATTTGTCCACCTTAGTCTCAAGTTAATTGATAACATGATTAACTTTCAACCCACCAGACTCCAAGCTCATGTCACACCTCCCCAATTCATAATGTTATGTCAACATCATTCCTCATTTTATAAACACAGGCAAGGATTAACACTCCATTGAGCAAAGATATGTGCAAATTTTGGAACTTGTACTTTCATCCACGTCCTCGATTAAGTATTATTTCCCGTAGTAGATCTTCTCTGTCAAAGATACATGGATTCTTCATTTTCAATGCACATCATATTATTACACACCATAAAATATTCTATTCTATGTACTTGCTTTGATCATATCCTTAATCCATGTTGTCAAGCTCTCATTGTAAATAGTCTGAGTGAGGTCTACAACTTTTCACTGTATAAGAACTCCACTAATACTACCCTAAAGGAATAAACCTCAACTTTTTCAGTTATTTGGTTACTTTGAGTACGTTCTAGAAGTCAACCAAGTACGGGTATAATTTGAGTGCAATCTAGATAGTATATCACACATAACGACTTGTATAAAATGATAGGTTAAAAAATTATTGTTAAAAATAAAACTTAAGCAAATAAAAATAAAGAATGAAGGTGCATGTTACACAATCTCGCTCAATGATTATACTGATAATAGTTTTTTCAAAAGTGAAGGTAATTTAACACAATGGTAACATACAAAATGCAAGTCTGTAACAATTAAAGTATGACATTTGTCAAAGTAAGATAAGTTTTGACAGGGGTAAAATATACTCACACCAAACAGAACGATACCTTAATTTTATATTTACAAAACTTTGAATTTTTTACAGAAAGACACAGCCATGAATTTTTTACACAAAGACACAACCATCGCTAGATAATTTATATATGAAAATCGCAAGTCTACCGTGTAATCAACTAATAATATAAAATCTTTTCTTCAAACGACAGTATGTTTGACAATTAGAAAATTGTTATTTAATTGTAATTAAATAAGAATTTAAATTAAGAGAAAATTATAGAAACATCTCCTTAATTTTTATTAAATTACATATAATTCCATTTTTTTTATTTTCTTATATATTTCAAAATTTAAAAACATTATACTAACACTCATACATGATTGAAAACATTACTTGCACTAACATTCTTCCCAAACCTTATACTAAGAGTTTGATTTGTTTGGTTTTATTTTTTAGTTTTTAAAAAGAGTTTTCAAGAATAGTTTTCAAAAACTGTTTTTGCGAAGAAAAGAAAAGAAAAACTTGTTTAGTAAGTGTTATTTGAAAACTATTTTAAAGATATAAAAATGGAAAGACTTGTTCATATTTAACTAAATTTCATTAATAAAAAGCAAAAAATAACATATTATGATTGTATTTTGAGTTTTCAAAACAAAAATAGAAAACTAAAAAACAAAACTACTTTCAGTTGTTCTTGTTTTTTAGTTTTTAAAAACTAAAAAATAAGAACTGTTTTCAAAAACTGTTTTTAGAAAATACTACCCAAACGAGTTTTTTTAGTTTTTAAATACTAAAATACTGAAAATAATTTTATAAAATTGTTGTCAAACAAGCACTAACACTTCTTAGGGATGCAAAAGTAATGGTTAAAAAAATAGGGATACATGTGTAATTATATTAAACTTTAGAAATATCGCTGTAATTTATTTTTAAATTAAAGTGTAAATAGATAATTTTTTTTAATTTAAAAAAGACAAATTCAAATTAAAAAAAAAAACTTCTAGGTAATTTGTCCTATTTTAAGGTACGAAAGTATATCTAATTAAATTTACCATGGTAGCTATTAAACTTGCTAAGTTTTTTGTCAATTAAACCTACTTTTGTGCTTTAATTCATAAGTTCCCTACCTATGATTCCAACAATTAAGTTCCTTTCCTATTGTATTGCTGAAAACAATAGAGGAAAAATCATAAAAAAACCCCAATAAAAACATAAAAATACATTAATTTATCATTAATAAAGTCAAGAGTTAAGTCCAAGAATAAAAAATCTATCACACATAGTCATGAGTATAAAAAATAGAAAAGTAAAAAACCTAGAAACACAAATAGTGAAAGAAAAAGAAGGAGTTCTAAGTTTGACTCTTTATGTCATCTAATGCATTAAAATTCAGAACTCAAATTTAGAAGAGAATTTTTTATTTAAATTTACGAGTTTCTTAATATATCAGTCCAAAAAGAAATTAAAATAACTTAAATTGATTATATAAAAGAGTATATACTTTTTACACAGAAGTACAATCTTTTAAATTTTATTAATTAATTCGTTTTTCTTTCGAATTGTCTCTAAAGCTTCAATGTTCAATCCAATATTTCAAATCAGTCTAAGAGTGCCTCAAATCCTAACAAATTATATCCTAAAACACCAACAACACTAAATGCATAACCAGTTTCAAAATAAAATAAAAATATATATATAAAATAAAAATGTTAAATCTAAATGACACACAACAAATAAAATTCTAATTAAAATAAAATCTAAAAAATGCAACATATCTATATCTTTCTCCATCTAAGAATAATCATTAAATTCTTTATATGAGAAATACAAAATGTCAATATTTAACATTTTTCGAAGCTTGCGCTCCAAAGAACACGATCTATAACAATATAAGGGAAATAAATATAAAAAGAAAATTGAAGTTTTTCTGATATAGAGAATGTATAATCAAAGGGTTTTATCATGTGTGCTTTCAATTTACCACAAAACAATTAGGCAAATAAAATAACCCAATGAAATAAAATGGGTAGTCCAAAAAAGAAATCTTAATTCTTGCCTAGCTTTATTTTGGCATTAAAGTTTGTCTTTGTTCATGTGATACAACCATATCGTAAAAGAGGGGAAAAAAAAGGTATACCTCAATTTGACTATACCGCCTAATATCTTTCTTTTCCTTTGAAATCCCCCAAAATCATGGCACAAAACCATCAAAGTAGTAAAACAAAAGACCAAATAAAACCTATTTAAAACTATTATGATCAAACATGTAAAATTATCATACCTGTGAATACAGAAAAGGTAGATGGATATTAACCTCTATAATCTAGAGGCCCAGCAGATTTTGGTGGACTATTGCGTAAGGCTAATTGGACGAAAATAGAGAAAAGGTTTCTTTAGTGATATGGAGATAACCTTAAAGCTGAGATCACAAATATTAAATAATTCTTAATTTAAATTTTAATTCCTAATTTTAATTTCTATTTTATTTTTAATCTTAGTTCTTACTTTTATTCAAATTAAAATTTAAATTAAAAGTTAAATTAAATACATTATTTTAATTCTTAAGTTAAATTAAATTTTAATTTTTTAATTTAAATTAATTTGAGAACTAAAATTAAAAATAAAATAGAAATAGAAATTAAAATTAATAATTAAAATTTAAATTAAAATTTAAATAATTATTACAACATAAACTGTGATAGTGAAATTAAAACAATTAACTATGAATTTGACAATATTTTTTAATAATTCACCACATATGTTAAAACTATTACAAAATACATTTTAATGAAATTACTTTTATGTTAATTATTAATTATTTTTATTTATTCTCTGTGAAGATAAATTAACCTAAGGTAATATTTACCCTCTTTCAAGATACAAAAGTGTATCTAACCATTACTAATTCATTGAGTCTATGAAGGATGAAATCTACTATGTGATTGTATTCCTAAGTTTCTCTTTTAGGGTTTCAATAATTAAGTTTACTTTTGGTCCTTCCCTAATTACGTATGACTAAAAAAACGATGATCAAGTGTATTACATCACTAAAAGCGATAGAGAAGAAAAAATCATGAGAAACTCAATAAAAGCATAAAAATGCTTAATTAATTATCAACAAAGTCAAGGGTTAAATTTCAATCTAGAATAAAAATATTTACTCATACATATCCATGAGTATAAAAAACAAGAAAGTAAAAAACATCAAACCCTACTAAAGAGTGAAAAAGGAAAGAAAGAGCTTCCAGCCTTAATCTCTATGTCGTGCCTCAAATTCTAGTTATTCATATCCTAAAACACCAAAAATACTAAAAATATAACAAATTTCAAAATATAATTAAGAGACACCTAAAATGCAAATATTAAACCTAAATGACATAAAAATAAATAAAATCTTAATTAAAACAAAACCTAAAAATAGATAAAAATCCAACGCATCAAACAACTCCCAAACTTGGAATTTGCTTGTCTTTAAGCAATAATTGTGACTCAAAATAACATGGAGATCATCAAGATAGGACATCAAAGAATGATAAGTAAGTGCATTAGAAAATAACCACGTGTCTCAATCAAGTCCAATTAGAGGTAACTTTTACAAAAATATAGGTAATAGATTCACTCAACTCACAATTTTGAGTGTTTAGAGTAAAGACATTTCCTCTCATTTTTTTTCATTAAAAACATCTTACAATATAGGCTTCTAAGAAACCTTATCTCCACTTTCATGTTATTTCAATCAAGATAAATCACAAGGTCTTTTGTTGGGATGTAATGTGACTAAGGTGAAATTGTAAGTGAGGAACAAGAAAAGAAAAGGAAAATACACAATTGGTTATAAATCAATCTTAGTATCAATAACAAAATGCATCATGCAACAAGAAGAAAGTATAATTCAAGCTAAACAACACAAAAAGATCGTATTTCAATTCTTTTGCATATGCTACTAAATTCACCTAGGCATACCCTTTTTTTCTTTTTTTATTTGGGATCCTTATTTCAGCTTTTGGTCTCTAATAATTTATTTGGAGTCTATATAATGTTTTTTTCTTTTTTCATACATATATAAGTGCTCAAATATGATCAACCACTTTATATAAAACACTTATGTTCACATTAACACACCACACATAAGCTGTCAAATATATTTTTAATAAGGTACTAAGACAAATAAAACACTAAGATATAGGTACCATGAAAATTAAAGTGTTTAACTTAATGGAACAACTAATGGGCAATGTGCTTCACAAGGTAAGTGACTTGAAAGAAAAATCCTAATTGTCTTGATCATATTCATCTTAATTGAAAGAGAACAAGTTTCAAAACAAGTTCTAGAAAATGCAATCAAGAGAAAATCACACTCAAGAAAAAATTTTGGGGTTTAGATGTGCCCCTATGTTGGCTCAAAATCACATATATGGTTAAATTTATCTCGAGCATGATATTCGAGAGAACAATATTAATTCTTCAATTTGCCAAGACATCAATAATACAATGTACTACTGCATTTTTTTTTTAAATAGCAAGAGTCCTATTTAATTACTACAAAAAGCCACACAAAATTGGGATTGCTCAATGATAATTGTAAAAATAAAAGTAGGTTTTCCATGAAGAAGATTTGGCTAAGCATGTTCTATTCGATACGGGTAGGAGAAGAACCCGACTCGATTTTCTTAAAAAATAGAGAAATCAAAACCAAGTCAAGATGATATAAAAAATAAAATAAAATTCCTAAAACAATGTAAATAAAATAAAATAAAAAGTGCAAACCTAAGAAAAATCTACAACCCTAAGCAACTCCAAACTTTACATTGTCCCCAATGTAAATCTAAAAGTCAAAAAAATGAGACAAGAAAAGACAGAACTTGTCATAAATGAAAATGACCTCAAAGTTAGTGGAAGTGGAGGTTGTACAAATGTAAAAATGAAAATATGGCTGTGAAAAAAAATATTAAATGAAGAAGAAAATAAAATTTAAAAGAAAATATTAAAAGAAAAATATAAAATAAAATATTAGAAATGAAAAGAAAAAAACTAAAAAAAAATAGATTTTTTTGCACGAGAGTTGAATTTTCTGGAAAAGACATCTAAAATACAAATATTAAACCTAAATGATATAAAAATAAATAAAATATTAATTAAAAATAAAACCTAAAAATAGATAAAAATATAACACATCGTAAATTAAAGATGTATCTATATTCATCCTTTCAAAATTAAAAATTAATTTGAAGTCTTACTTCACCCTTCATTAAATAATATAAAATCATATGCTATATGTATTTTTTTAATTACAAGTATGTTCAAGTTTTGTGTGATTATTATGGTCGACAAAGTCTCTTTAAGGTATTTAAAATTTGTTTCTAAGTTAAGATTTATTGCGTCTAATTTATTGTCTGTTTTAAAAGTCAATAGTTCAGTTACATTTTTATTCTAAAAAAGTATCTCTATGTTTATTAACAACTTAATTTATAAATAATGTGAAACTTTTGGGTGTCTTGAAACAAACAAAGTTATATATCTATATATATATAACTTTCACTTGAAACCTATGATAGGTGATTTATTATGTTCTAAGTTAGAAAAATTTTAGTTGGATTAGAAAATTATTATGTCCTTTAATTTTTGTGTAGAAAAAAATCAAATAAAAAGTAATATGTAAAATTAATATTTTTAGTGAGAATGTTTTTAATCAAGAATTTATTTAAAAATAAAAAAATTCTTTACAAATTATTAAGAGATGAAGGTTAAAAGTGAATAATTTTTTTTATAAATCAAATGTTACTTTGGTCAGTAATTTTAGTTTTTATTAATAGTGAGAATTGAATTTATAACTATTTTTCACTTCTTTTCTTTTTCAACTAATCAAGTCATCTTATATTTCTTAAATATAAAATAATTTAATATCATCTTATATTTCAGTCTTTAAAATATTTCAATATTTGATTGGTTTACAATGTAAAATTTAAACTAGTAGCTTCTTAGAATGTCTAGATAGGTGATAACTTTAATAAAGAATGGAATCAAGGAAATGGGACAAGTATGAAGTAACTTAGTCTTATTTGGGAAAAGGGGAGGAAATAAAAAATAGGTGATGGAAATTAGAAAGTTCGCATGACGCGGTCCTCATAGTCATCGGGGTTGGCGGTTTCTATTCTTTATATATAACGCATTGCACTCGAAATTACGTTAAATTTGGCCATTCTTCATTTCTCTCTCTTTTGTGAGTTTTGTTGTGGGGAGGAAAATTCAAGAGATTCAGATCTGCGTTGTGTTGTGTTTCTGAGAGAGAAGAAAAACGAAAAAGTAAGAAATGGCGACGGTGTCCCCTCTCGCCAAATACAAGCTCGTTTTCTTAGGCGATCAATCTGTTGGCAAAACCAGCATCATCACCCGCTTCATGTACGACAAATTTGACACCACCTACCAGGTCCCATCCATTTTTAATCTCTACTTTCCTTTGCTTTATCAAATCAAACTAATACTCCTATATTCATTCATCTTCATTTCCGATATCTCTTTTATATCTGCATGCCATCTGCGAAGACAACGCCACTCTATAACGCTTTCTTCACTTTCAAAATTAATTCCGTTATCAATTTTCTTGTGATTCGAATTTCATACAACGTTTTCATCAATCATAAATAAGACTTGGGAGGATCAAAGGGAGGTTGATAGATTTGCTCTTAATTTTGTGGCTACCTAAACTCCATTGGATGAAAATTTTCAGCGACGATTTATTTTTTTTCTTGTTATGATCCCCCAATTTTTCATGTGCACTTTAAACGGGGAGCTAAAATTGTGGTTAGGACCTAATCCGTTTGTTTTAGAACTCGTTGCCACGTTAACCATTCTGTGATCCGTGTCCACAATTTTGATATGCTAAATATTAGAATACGAAGAAGTGCTGATTTAAGCCATTGAGTAGAGTTACACTATATTATTGCGTTGATTTCAATTGTTTTATCAGATTTGTCATTGCTTCTAATGCTTTTTGTTTTAAAAAATTATTGGTATGCACTCCATGAATGTATGCATCTAGTGATAAGTGATATGACCCAATATAAAGAGATTTTCATTCCTCCTGCTGCTATATTGCTGACAAAAGAATTTATTATCTAAATTTCAGGCAACTATTGGTATTGACTTTTTGTCAAAAACAATGTACCTTGAAGATAGAACTGTTCGCTTGCAACTTTGGTAGGATGAACTCCTCTTCAAATCATATATATAAGCTAGTCTATTTATACTTGTTTATTTATTTTTCAATAATTATATTAGAGTGCACATTACTGGTATGCCTTGAAGGCATTTTTAATTTTTACAATTTTTGAGCTTAGTATATGTTAACTTCACAGGGATACTGCAGGGCAAGAAAGATTTAGAAGTCTCATTCCAAGCTACATAAGAGATTCTTCTGTTGCAGTTATAGTATATGATGTTGCTAGTGAGTTTTATATGTTCTTTTAAATACCACTTTTATTATCTAATTAACAGAATTTTTCCTGGATCTTTGTGGATTTTCTCACGACATAACTTTTCCAAATTATCAGACCATAACTCAAAAAGAGTTTTGTAGAACATGAATGAAATCTTTATATTTATGTGTGAGTGACTGTTCTGATCTTATTTTCTAAGACACATCACTACTACTACATCCGTCTCATACCTTGTTTGCAAACATGCCTGTTCTCGTGTGTATTCTTTTTATCTTAACTGCTTTTGCATGTCAATTAGAAGTGCTTTAGTTCTCATTTTTCATATAATTAATCAAAATTTTACAGCACTCTAGTTTTTTAACCTGAGTAAGCTGTTATTATGCAGACAGGCAATCATTTCTGAACACTAACAAGTGGGTTGAGGAGGTTCGTACAGAACGTGGCAGTGATGTTATTATTGTCTTGGTTGGAAACAAAACTGATCTTGTTGATAAAAGGTGAATACTAATTTGGTCTATATGATTTTTTAAAGTGTGTATATATATATATATATATATATATATATATATATAAAAGTTAAATTCTTAATTGTTTCGTTGATTCCATGTCTTGATGTTTGTTTACTACCACAATGAGGTTTGCAACTTTGCATGTTATGTTTTGATCTTCTATTTCATTTGAAAACTATAAAAGTCTATTATAGTAGATTAAATATAGTTTTAGGATGGCTTAAAATTTGTCCCTAGGAATTAACTTTGGATGCATTAGCAGTTACAAATACCAGAAATCACAGTTAATTTACCAAGTGGCTTGCCCTTTTTGTTTAGTTGAGTATTGTGATTATACCATCCAGATTTTTCTTTACAAGGCCATTTGATACTTAAACAGGCAAGTTTCTATAGAGGAAGGAGATGCAAAGTCCCGTGAGTTTGGAATCATGTTCATAGAAACCAGTGCTAAAGCCGGCTTCAATATCAAGGTGAAAATTAGTGAATTTCTGTAGTCATCCTGATATTGTTAGTTTATTGGAGTAATTTTCTTAGCTATAAAGCCCGTGATATCATATTTTAAAATTGATAATTTAAAACCCACAGTGAATTCGTATCTTAAAATTGACAATCTCCTTTTTCCATTTCTCAAGTTCTTCTTCCTTCACATGTTGGCTCTTATGTACTTAATGCTTTCTGTCAATCCAAATTGCAGCCTTTGTTTCGTAAGATTGCTGCAGCCTTACCAGGCATGGAAACTCTTTCTTCTACAAAGCAGGAAGACATGGTCGATGTAAATCTAAAACCCACAGTGAATTCATCTCAGACAGAGCAGCAAGGAGGAGGTTGCTCGTGCTAGAGAAGACTATTCTCAAAACAACCAATAATTTGTTCATTGAATATAATTCTGGGATTAGATGCTTAAATGGAATGATGGAGCCGGAGAAACGCGTTTTCACATCAATGATCCTTCAGTTTTGGGGAGAGGGGGACAAATTGCGGTAATGGTTTTGATGTACGACACAGATATTGATAGTTATTTCTTTATTTGTTATACAGTTAGTCCCTTGATGTAAGAATACAGGTAATAAACAAGCTCTATAAATTGTTCGTCTTAGGTTTATGTTATACTTTAGAAATGCATAATGTTGAAGACAAGAAATATAACCCTTGTCCTATCTAAGGTCCCATTCGGGGTGGTTTTGAGTTTCTGGTTTTTGGTATTGAAAAGTATTTTGAAAGCAGAAACCTGTTCGGCAAAAATGGTTCTGTTTTAGCTTTTTACTCATTTTCGAAACAGTTTTCACTCAATTTTAAAAACAATAAAATTTGGTTTTTAGATTTTTGTTTCTGTTTTTATTTAAGCTCATTACTTGACGACACTTGTCACTATTGACCATCTCTTTTATCAGTGGTCACCGATCTCCACCTCTGACCAGAAGTCACCGGTCGCCATCTCCGACTAGCGGTCACCGACTGCCATTCCGATCGCGATCATCAACTGCCACCTTCGACCGACGGTTACCAACTACCACCTTCGACTGACGGTCAGTAGTCGTCATCTCTGACCGGAGGTCACCAACCACCACCTCCGACCAGCGATCACTGGCTGCTGCTACTTTCGACCAACAATCATCGACTACCACATCCGATCACCTGTCACCCAACTGCTACCTCCGGTCACCAACACCACCTCCGATTGTTAGTCACCGACCACCACCTTTGATCGACAATAACCGATCGTCACCTTCAACCACTGTCTCGATCGTTACGTTCAACTAGTGTTTTGGTTAAGATTTGAAAACAATGTTTTAAATTTGAAAACAAAAACAATATTGTTTTTAAAATTTTGAAAACTTAAAACCAAAACTAGTTTTTGTTTTTAGAAATTTTAAAACTAGAAACCAAAAATCATCCCGAATGGGACCTTCTGGATAGGGTGGTTTCGAGTTTTCTGTTTTGTTTGAAATGAATTTCAAAAACAAAAACCTGTGGTACTATTTGGTTTTTATTATTTTCAAAATAGTTTTTACCTAATTTTAAAAAAATAAAATTTGATTTGAGATTTTTTATTTTGATTTTATTCAAGCTCATTGTCTGATGTCACTATCTACTATTGTCATCGACCGTCACCGCCAACTGCAAGTCATCTCAGACTGCTAGTCATTGATTGCGATATCTGACTATTGGTTACCTGTCGTCACCTTTAACTATAAATTAATAGTTGTCACCTTCGATTGTTCGTCACCAATTGTCACCTATAACTATTAGTCATTGATTGCTACCTCCAAGGTCATTAACTGTCATATTCAACTGTTGGTCTTCAACATTATCTCTAACCGTCAGTCACCAACCACCATCTTCACTTTTGGCGTTGATCGCCACCCATTTTGATCTTCGATTTCTAAGGATGAAAGAATTTAGTATAGTTAAGTTTTAACAACAATGTTTTGAATTTGAAAATTAAACCAATGTTTTAAAAATTTAAAAACTTAAAACCAAAACTAGTTTTTGTTTTTATAAATTTTTAAACTGAAAATGAAAAACTACCCCGAATTTGTAGGGTTGTTCATGGATAAGGATGGCAAAATTAGAGGTATCTTCTGATAAAATTCATGACAAGAAATTAAGGGGTATTAAAATTGGATACCCAAGGTATTTAATAGGTATACTTGCATATGTTATTAAAGGATGCAAATGAGAGGATCAAGGTATCTATTAAATAATTGTAAATGGTTAAAATAGAAAAATATTTTAGTCATATTGTAAGTTATATGTCTAGATTTCTGATAAAATATTATTTATCTTCATATTTAATTTAGAATTTTGTTTGGAAAATCAGAATTTAGTAAAATTTGTTTATAGTAATTTTTCTTGTGTACTTTGATGTTATTCTTAATAAAAAAAAAATATGATTAAAAACAAATGAAAAACACATGTGCTAGTGTGCTACCTTGGTTTTTTAAAAAAACTTATTTTTTTACTAAAATAAAATCTATGGATACTCATGAATATATGCAGATATAAAAAATACAGTATAAGTATAAGGTGGATGTAGATACAAATTTCTCTAGGACTATCAAAGTAGGATGAGTCAATTTGTTGGATTCAATCCACCTCAAGCCACCACTTAAACAAAACATCTTGGTTTGGCCCTCTTATTTTTTTAGGGAATTTCAATTAACATTATCCCTTATTTGAATCAATACTTACTTTTTTTAAAAAAATTTCTAAATTCTTATTTTATCCTTGATTCTCTCTCTTCTCATTTTATTTTCTGCCGTGACACTCTCTCTCCTCTCTCATCACCTCTTGATTAGTGTATACATGTAGTATAATTATTTAATTTCTTATTTTTTTAATCTAGTAATTTAATTTCTTATTTTTTTAGTCTAGTAATTTAATTTGTTATTTTTTTAGTATAGTACTTTAATTAATTTTTAGTGTACTTACTTTATTATTTTTAATATAATTATTTAATTTATTATGTTTTTATTATAATAATTACATGTTTATTATATTAATTTAATTAATGAATTACATGTTAAATATAGTTATTTAATTAAATATTTGGTTAGTGTAGTTAATTACATATAGTATAGTGATTTAATTTCTTTTTTTTGTATAGTAATTTAATTAATTTTTAGTATACTTAATTTATTATTTTTAGTATATTTATTTAATTTATTATTTTTTATTATAATAATTACATGTTTATTATATTAATTTACTTAATGAATTATGTGTTTAGTATAGTTATTTAATTAAATATTTCGTTAGTGTAGTTAATTACATGTAGTATAGTTATTTAATTTATTATTTTTTTAGTATAGTAATTTTTAATTTTAGTGTACTTAATTTATTATTTTTAGTATAGTTATTTAATTTATTTTTTTCTTATAATAATTACATGTTTATTATATTAATTTACTTAATGAAATATTTTATTAGTACAATTATAATACTTACGTGTTTAGTACAATTATTTAATTAAATATTTGATTAGTGTAGTATAGTATAGTTATTTAATTTCTTTTTTTAGTAGAATAATTTAATTTCTTAATAAATTACGTTTTTAGTATAATTATTACTTTTTTTATCTCTCGTATTACTCTTTGGCAAGCAGTTGCTGGGGAGTTAAAAATAATTTGCAAAATTTTTTACTCTCTCACAATAGTTTACTGAAGAGTAATATAAGAGATAAAATAAAGGACATATAAGTCTTTTATTATAGGAGTAGGTGTTACTTCAAATTAAGAGAGGCGTTAACTTGAACTGATTCATGGGTTGGTACACTAACCAAAGTAACATTAAAAAATATTTTTTATAAAAAGAAAATAACATAAAATAAATTTTTTTATTTAGCAAGCAAAAATACTAATAACCTAAAATAATATAATAACATTTTATAATCATAAATACTAAGCTTTTTAATAATAGTAAGGTCAACATTTCAAATGAAACTAAAATAAAAAACAATTGGACATTTTTTCAACAATAGATTATTTTAAAAGGGAAATTAATTCAACATTACAAGTCATAATCAAGTAATTAACTATAAGACATTATATAAAGTGAGTAAATAAAGTCTAAAAGCTTAGTTCTATGTGGGTTAGGTAGGTTAAGTAGGTCATAATATGGTAGGTCGAGTTATAATTGTCAACCATTAAGAATTTTTTTTTTTCTTTTCCAACCTATGGACTGGGTTGGCCTGCATGTTATAACTCATTTTAACAGCTCTAGATTTAAAGTTTTTCAATTTCCACCTATCAAAATCTTATTTTACACCTACTTTTTTTTTTTTAAATTCCCACTTTACTCCTCTAACCCTAAATCTATCTTTAAATTCAACTCTTCTCCTACTTTACACCTATTTTTCTCTCTGTCCTCCCTCTTATCCAGTATGTCTTCCTTCTTCACCTTCCTTCTCTCTTCGCCTATCCCTTTCTTCTTCACTTTCGTAGCCACCACTCACTCTCCCTCCCAGCCTCCTCCCCACCACTCGTGCCCTTCCTCCCAGCCACTACCACCGTGACCATTGCAACCTCCATTCCACCTATCACCACCTTGTTTTGTAAAGTGGTTTACTGTGTTGGCTATTTTTAGTTTAGGGTTTATGATTTTTTATTTTACATTAGATCTATTTTTTATATTATATACTAATATAAAAAATGGTTGTTTTTATTTTACATTATACTATATACTAAATAGTTGTTTTTTATTTTACATTATATTGTATACTAAATAGTTGTTTTTTATTTTACATTATATTATATACTAAATATATTAGAATTTATAATATATACATTAATTAGTAGTTTAATAAATAAATAATGAGTGTTGATGAAATTTGAAGTTTTATCCCGATTATAAGTGAAATAAAAAATTATTAAAGCCAAACTTTAAATTTGATTAAAAAATATCTAAGTTTCTTTAATGTATTATTCTTAGAAATTAGAAATTGAGAGAAATATGTTATAATAAATATTTAAAACTAAAACATGAAACTTTAAATTTAAAATTTGAACTCTTAGAAATTAGAAATTGAGAGAAATATGTTATAATAAATATTTAAAATTGAAACATTAAATTTTAAATTTAAAATTTGAACTCTTATTTAAAATTTGAACTCTTAGAAATTAAAAATTGAGAGAAATGTATTATAATAAATATTTAAAATTGAAAATTGAAATTTTAAACTTGAAAGTTGAATGTTGAAACTTTAAATTTGAAATATATAGTTTAAATTTAAAATTTCAAATTAAAAAAATATTTTGAAATTTCAATTTTCAAAATTAAAATTTGAAATAAATATTATTTTAAATATGTAAAAAAAAATTGAAATATTTATTGTTAATAATTTTATAGTTAAAGTTATTTAAAATGTTAATTAATGTTGTTGTTTAAGATGTTTAAAATTTTAAAAAAAAATGTGTGTTGTTATTTTTTTAGTTTTCAATTGAAAATTTATTTAGTGTTTTTTAGTTAATTGTTTAAGATGTTTTTCAAGTAAAAAAAATGTTATTTTTTCATTTTTTTATATATTATTTATAATGCTTTTACAGATATGGCTAAGATACGTGAATAATTTCCATGTTAATAATGAACGTGTATAATCGTTGTGTCAATACGTAGAAGGCGAATGTAAATACAAAATGACACTCTTGAAAATCAAGATCAACATCTTGTACACAAATCTTAAGAATGAGTTATCCAAAAGAACAAGAAGATAGTACTCTTTTAGTATCATATGTTGAACATGTAGCACATGACATATGGAACAGCGAAGTAAGTTTACGATATTTAATTTATTATATTTTAATTATAATAATTATATTTTTATTATATTAATTTATTTAATTACTTGTTTAGAATACTTAGTTAATTAAATATTTGATTTGTGTAATTAATTATATATGGTATATTCATGTATTTAATATATTAAATCTTTATTATAGTAAATTAATATGTTATTTTTTATTTATGTGTAGTATATTCATATAGTAATTTAATTAAATATTTGGGTTGTGTAATTCATTACATGTAGTCTATTCACATATTAATTGAATTTGTTAAATTTCTTTTTTTTTAGTACAATAATTTAATTAATTTTTAGTGTACTTAATATATTATTTTTAATTGGTTATTTAATTATGTGTTTGGTATAATTAATAGTTTACGGTCTTTTTTGTAGATTCGTGCTAACCTTAGATGCATAGCACACGTACACGAAGAGAGGAACTCAGGATAGAGAAGCAATACCACACTCGTGGTCTTCCCTCTCAGCATGACACAATCTGTTGCTCCCTTGGTACGCCTTTTAGGGGCTACCTGGGGTGCAGAACAAGAAATCTTCATTACCGCTACGATACGAGAGGGTCTTTCACCTGAGGTTCTCTCTCCTCTTGCTTAGCTCGGAAACTACAGATGATTGAAGAGCCTCACGTTGAAAAATATGTTGGTCACTCTGGGTTATTATCGTTAGTAAGCTTCACATACGAAATGGTTGACCTAACCTTTATTTGAATTCGAACTTATTAGCATGTTTTTTGGCTATGCATCGCCAGAGAAAAATTTGCAAATTGTTTTGCTTCTTTGACGGTACACCATCGAAGAAGCAAAAAAATAAAGTATATTAATATTTTTTCTACCAATAAGTGGAAAATAAAAAAAATAAGTGTGAAATAAAAAAGCATGTGTTAGCATCCACAACTATTCCTATTCTTGGATCTTGTTTGATTGAAAGCCCAAACCTTAGTAATGGACCAAACATTATATAAAATATAGTTTTTGCTTAGCTAAATCTCGATGGATTAGGATCTTAGATTTTGAATTTTTTTTTTTCCAATTTCAGTAGACCTGAACTAATATAATTACTCTAACTTTTATTAAAAGCATTATGTCATGAATTTGTTTTTAAGTTGACAGGACTTTGTAATTAGAAATAAATGAGATGTGATTTTGAATAATTAATGGATCATTACTATTTATAACTTCTATTTGGCCATAGCGAAAAAAATTGAGTATCACTGGAATATAAGTGTGAGTAGTTAGTTTCACGTTGATAAAAAAAAAGGTTTATTGATGTATACAATATGTAATCCATATACTTAATATTATACAGTTTTGCAGTAAGATATGATATGTAGTTCTCGTGTCAATCCTTGTTATCAGGTCATTAACTTTTCTGTGTGATCTTTAGACTTCTTAACAATGTTAACTTTGATCTTATTTTGAATTTGTTATCATTGCTTATGAATATTAAGCTCACTCCAGTGAACTTGATTTAACTTTAAGAAGACTTTATACAATCTAAACTCACATACTCACCACACTTTTATTGGGCTACCAAGGACGATCAAAAGACAATTGGTTTTTAACTAAAATCAATACTCTAATCTTGACTTTTACTTACCCGTTAAACTACACCTGTCACATTAAGTTCTACTAGAAGATTACTAAATTAACCTTGATTATTGACCCTAGTCAAAGTAGCAAGCATATAAAATTGTCTTACATTTCATGTTAGATGCAATTGCAAGTAATTGTCAACCTATTAGAGTTGGTGACCATGATTGGTTTTAAGGCCAACCACTCTAACCTATAAATAGCAAGATACCCTGTCACAAGAATGATCTTCAACCCTTTCGTAATTCTATTAAAATTGTTTCTTGACTTCGGTGTTGAAGTCTTAGTAGACATCCATTGTGATTAAAGTAACAATTATATTATAGGTGTTCCAATTTCATTATAATCACCTCTAATTAAATATGACGGTGATTCCTTAATAATGAGTAAACAACTATTTTTGTTCCTGGAAGATATAAACACTAGCATATATATTTTTGGGAAAAAATTATGGTAAATTATTCTATTAATGATTATGTTATTATGCAAGTTGATCGTTAAAATATATTAAATATCACCTTAAAACATTTTAAAATTATTATCTAGAGTGTTTTAAAAATTAATTTATGCATTAACATAATTATTATAGAACTAATCTAACTAAAAATTATTTCGAGAATTTACAAGTCTTACAAGTATAGAAACTCACTCTTTATTCATAGAGTATTTTTTTTAGATCTTATAATATCACATAAGATTGAAGAGTTCTTATAAATTTTTCTTATAGTGATATAACTTAATTGTGTTTTTAATATATTTTAATTATCCTATAATAAACACTCATATTAAATGAAAAACTATTTTTTTAGAAAAAAACAATTCTTTCACAATGAAAAACAAGTATCTATCTTATAGTTTTTGTTAGTTAAGAATTACCACTAAGAATATTCTAATGTCTATAACTTTTAGGACAAATACTACAAATAACAGTAATTCATATAATAAGAATAAGATAAAAGAATGTTGCTTCATAATTTATATAAGCTTCTAATATAAGTTTGTTTTATTCCTTTAATTACTTTATTCTATGTATATTACGCATTGGCCCATTTTTTCAACAAGATGCTTTTGTTTTATTATACACAGAAGATTACATGTTTTTATACATAAATATAATAAAAACGACAAAGATATGGGTGTGATCTAAATAAAACTAAAAGTTGTTTGTTACCAAAAAACAATTTTAAATTGAATCAAGATTTATTCTTTAAAAAAAGGTTAAATTACAAGATGATTATTGATTAATTGTGACAAGAATTGAGATATCAATTTGGAACTAAAGATTTTGATCCTTCATGTCACTCTATTTATTAAATTGCTGACACTATTTATTTTTAATTACTCATATTTTGTCTTTCTATTTTATAATCTGATGATATTTTAACCATCCATGAAAAGATATAATAGTCATTAGTTGTTAAACTATTAACATTGACTTTTCACTAACTTGATTAAATAATATGTCATACATTAAACAAAATATATAAATGTTAAATACAAAAACAAAGAAGCTTTGAATGCAGAAGAACGTGTGATTAAATTACTTCTATTTGTTAGCAATACCATTTTTTAAAAATTTTCTTCTAAGAGGTCATCTATAAAAAGAAAGAAAAATTTCTTCTATTGAAAGGACTTTCTGTAGAGAAGAAAAAAATTTTCTTCTATGAAATAAGAACATATTTGTCTTTTATATATTAATACTGAGAAATGAAAAAATGGTACATGAAAACTCGATTATAACAACACGAAGCCCACAAACAAACAATGGCTTTAAAAGTGAGTTACTTCAAGGCCCACTTCCCACAATTATTCGTCAAAACCGACAAGGCCACGCACGCACCATTTAAACTTCCCCTAAGCAGGAGTAACAACAAACGAAAGTTGGAATATCCTATTACCCACAAGAAAAAAAAATTATGTTTCATAAGAAACAAAATCATTAATCAGGAATTTTAAAAAATAAAAGTCGAAACATAAAGCAAATAAGAATAAACAATATATATTAACATTACGTCGATATGAGCTGATAAAAAAAAACGAAGATAAGAATAAAAATTAGACATTTCGAGAGGAAAACAAAATTATAAATATTTAGCATTTATTGGAAAAATAAAAATGGTTATATATATAAAATAAAGATCTTAAAATTTATAAATATTTTTATACTAGTCTGAGCCTAAAGTGTGACAGAAAAACAAACGTTTTTGGCATTTAAAATGAATGGGATTGCGAAAAAAATAAAATAGAAGCAGGAAAGCAGCAAAGTGGAATGCAGAATGTAGTGTTGGTAAACTGGAGGGAGAGGAAGGCGAGCATTGTAGAAGCGGCGGTGGAAGCTATGTTATGCATCATTACCAATTACCAATTACCATTCACCAATCACTAATCACTAATCACTAATCACTAATCAAATATTCCTTCTTAAATCTTAACGTTGTTGTCTTGTCCCCAAACCACTAAACAGATCCTTTTGAAAGCAGCAATACAAATACAATACCTGAAACAAAAACAAGGACAAAGGAAAGGAAACCTACGATGAGAGAACAGGATTGGTTCTTCCCCGGTGGTCTCTTCCTGGACGCTCATACACTTCCTTCCTCCTTCACTTCCTTCCTCCCTCCTCCTTCTTCTTCCCTACGCCAACCCCTTTCCTTTAAATGTTTCTGCTCCACTCCCATTGGCGGCGCTGCCTTCTTGTCCTTGAGTTTCTCCTTTAACCGAACCGCTCCAGATCAGAGCTATGGTCCAGAATCCGCTCACCACAAAAGGGTGCAAGATCATGCCCTTTCTGAACACACCCACAAGCTTCAGGTCAATGGATCCGCCGTTCTCAACATGACCAAACATCTTTGGGCTGGTGTTGTCGCTGCCATGGTTTCAAGGTCTTCTTTTCTTCTTCTTTCCTCTTCTTTCTTTTCTTTCCCACCATACTACTCTCACACATGTTACCTCCTTTTTCCTTACTTTTCACTTATTTATGCACCTTTCCACACTCACTGCACTTATTCTTTTACCAGTTCAATAGTTATCATATTTACACTGTGACTTGTTTCTGACTTAATTGGAGAAATAGTTTTATTTAGAACGTAAATTATCTTCGTTTTACGCAAAAAGATGAGCTTCGTTCGTCTGTCGCCTTCATAAGAGTAGGAGAAAGTTTAGAGGAAGGAATTTGTCGGCCAATCCCTTTCGCTTCGGCAACAAGAGTCGGTTATGGAATAGTCTTTTGGTCGGCTTCTCGGATCGGAGATCATCTTTGTAATTATTTTTAAGGTTGTGAGAAATGCTGGCAATATGATTTTGATATACTCTTTTTAAGGAGATATTATTACATGATCTGTGACTTCATCACATGTGAACTGGATTTTTAGTTTACAAGAAAGAGTTGATGAGACTCAGTTATGTGTCATAAGGAGATTGACTAGGACTGTGGTGGTCTGAGAATGTGTTATAATTTCTCCTTTTAGACACACTCTTTTATGTGATTTTGTAGTTTCTCATCAATTGTAATATAGATAAGAGTGTGTTACGGAGACTCAACTTCACTACTTATTATAAAAGTTGACAAACTTATAATGTATAATGATAATGATTTGTGATAAAATGACAGTATAAAAAGTCTTATTATTTATTATTTTTGTACTGTCAGTTTGCTTAAGGATAGAAGAGGTTTTTTCTTTTTGAATCTTTTAAAAAATTTAAAAGGAGCATGCAAAAAGGGTATAAGTTTGTTATGTGGCTTATTCTGTTTAGTGTATCAGGACTTTTGTTGCACCTCTCGAGAGACTTAAGTTGGAGTACATAGTTCGTGGTGAACAGAAGAGTCTTTATGAGCTTATTCAGACAATTGCAGCTTCTCAAGGGTTGAAAGGTTTTTGGAAAGGGAATTTTGTGAATATTCTTCGTACAGCGCCATTTAAGGCAATAAATTTTTATGCCTATGATACGTATAGAAATAAGCTGACAAGGATGTTGGGGAATGAAGAATCTACTAATTTTCAGAGATTTGTTGCGGGTGCTGCTGCTGGGATTACAGCCACATTGCTCTGCTTGCCTATGGACACTGTGAGTAGAAATTCTGGATCATATTACTTGTATCTGTTATCTTTCATACATTTATTTGCTTGCTATATGTTTAAGTTTTTTATCCTATGATAGGATAGAATGTGTATAACTTTATTGCTGCTGTTTGAGTATTATTGATACACTTACTTTGGATTGTCATGCTCTGAGAAATATGATATTATGGGTATGGATTAATGCAGGCTTTTCTGGTGTGGTGCTTATAGACAGTTTTGATGCGATCCTATTGGTCCTACCTACTTAGCGAGTTTTAAGTTGCAAATTGCCACATTGCAATCCCATCCTATGTGTATTTTATGCTATCTAGTTGACAAAACTAAAGAGGATTAAATGCTGCTCTTTTTATCTACCCGTCTTTCTAAAGTGATTCTATGAGTTCACTGGATGCTTATCCCCATTCTTATGTGCTTGTTTAGAGCTCTTGACATTTGCTTGATAGACTTTTGGAAGTTTTAAGCATGTCTTTGGTCATAATTCTTGGATTCTTATCATACATTTGATGCACATGTTCCTCCATCATTCTTGTTTATGGTGTAATCATTGTTAAATAACAAACTCTGAAATTTGAATCATATTATGAAAAGAGAAAAAAAACACCTGCTTAATATTGTATTTGAATACCAATGTAAATGATCATTGTTGCTTCAATCCCGTGTGCCTTGCCTTTCAATATTTGAAGCACAAAAATGTCCTTGTCAAGAATTTCAGCTAGCATACTCAAACAAACTATTTCAACATATCAGTAGCATAATGTTTAATTGAATTTTGTCGTACTTGCATTCTAAGAGTAACTTCTTCCAGATCAGGACAGTAATGGTAGCACCTGGTGGTGAAGCCTTGGGAGGTGTGATTGGTGCCTTTCGCCACATGATTAAAACAGAGGGCTTCTTTTCTCTTTACAAGGGTTTAGTACCCTCAATTATCAGCATGGCACCTTCAGGTGCTGTCTATTATGGTATTTATGATATTTTAAAGTCAGCATATCTGCATTCACCCGAAGGAATGAAAAGAATCCAAAACATGAAAGAAGAGGTTCAAGAGCTGACTGCATTGGAACAACTGGAATTGGGTCCTCTCAGAACTTTATTGTATGGTGCTATTGCTGGTTGTTGTTCTGAAGCTGCTACTTACCCCTTTGAAGTTGTAAGGAGACAGCTTCAAATGCAAGTTCGAGCAACAAGGTTGAATGCACTGGCAACTTGCATCAAGATTGTCGAGCAAGGAGGTGTCGGAGCCCTCTATGCAGGATTAGTTCCTAGTTTATTGCAGGTACGGCTCCTGTTCTGGATGATAAGCTTTGATCCACAAAAGCTGTTCGTTAAATTTCAGTAAAGAGATAAAACTTGAGCATATATGCCCCTGTCAATGAAATCCTGTTTTTTAATCAACACATTAAGCGAAAAGACCAGGTACATACGATGATTGGTTTCAATGAAGTTTCTGACTTGAACATTATATTTTTTATGAAGATGTGTATTACGTCTATAGAAGCTGCTGTAGATAGCAGCAGCGCTGGAAATAGTTACTAACAGTTTTTAACAAAATAATTTTCCTATGAAATTCTCAGAGCCATCCACGGCAACTAAAGTAGCGCATTTCTGCACGATAAGAGAGGACTGGCGAATTAATTTACATGTAACTATTAGCCCATATTGGCTTTTGATTAATTGTTCCAGAATATTCCAATGTCCATAGGATGAACTTGTGTACAACTTCTCTATTCTTTTGTTTAATCAAACTTTGGGTGTTAATTTTAATCTTGTTTCATTTATGACAAATATTTGAGCACCGACAATCCGTTTATTGGTGTTTAATTTTAATATTGTGTTTTCAATCTTGTGACTTTTCAGGTGTTGCCATCTGCTGCTATTAGTTATTTTGTTTACGAGTTCATGAAGATAGTTCTCAAAGTAGAATCAACATAGATGATTATGGCAGCAATACTAACGGTGAAGATATATATGATCTTTGAGAATCGGAATCTTCTTCACATTTTCTTACTCTGTCACCCTTGTTTTTGTTGGGTGTTGGAACGCTGTTCGATGCGGGAGGGAATCCACGGTGTCTCACAAACAATTTAATGATGCGTTATATTTGGATCTTTTACTGATTTTATACTATTTACCCAATAATAATCCGAAGAGAGAAAAGGAGTGGAGCATACATAAAAGAAAATTGACGCTTGGCTAATTAGATTTGAATTTTCAGGATGCAAATCCCAAAAACCATTACGATAGCTTTTCCTTTTTGTGTGTATCTATCTCGTTCCATTATAACTTGGTCTTGTAATGCATAATATCTAAATTTTTGTTCATTTTTATTGTGTGGTAGCATTTGCTAGTAAATTTGGCTGTGGCTAGTATTTTATTTTTTATAAATTCTTGATATCTGAATTATTTTGCAGTCTAGTCTTTTTTTTTTTCTTGAATGGATTCGGCATATAAATGTCTGACTGAAATTTTATAAAATTGTTTTTAATATTTCAGTATTTAAAAATTAAAAAATTCATTTAGTTAGTATTTTTTTAAAATAATTTTTAAAAACATTTTTTTAGTTTTTAAATACTAAAAGGAAATAATTGTTAATGGTTTTGTTATTTTATTTTGCATTTTTATTTTAAAAACTCAAAAATCATGGAAAAGAGGTTGATTCTTGCTTTTTACTAATGACATTTATGTAAACACGAACAAGTTTTTCATTTTTATATTTTTAAATTTTAAAAAAATATTTTTTTAGAAAAATTAACAAAAAATATTTTTAAGAAAAATAAAATTGATTATTTAGTAAAGCTTTAATAAATTTGAATAATCTGTGATGGTTTCATTTTTAAATTTCATGACTTTAAAAATAAAAAGTATTAGTTAAATGATATTTTTTATTAAAAATTTATATTTACAACATATTAAATAATAAATATTAGTTTAAAAAGTTACATAATAATTTTTCAATGAATCCTAGAGCATCTGGCTCTACAATGAGCGAACTTACTCCTTCATTTAGTGTTATATGTTGGCCATAAAAAATAGTTTACAATATTGTCATATATATAGGATAGTGATTGAGTCTTCTTAAAAAGTTAAGATAAAATAATCTTTTCATTTCTTAAGACTTTACATGCAATAACATTAGTGAAACTAAGTCGAACTTCATCACTACTAATTTTTAAAAGAATTGTATAAGTAGAGCTTTCCAATAAACATCTTCCACAACTAGTTTGGTTGAAACAAATTCATTTCTCCTCAACCAAATTCTATCAATTAATATAGAAAAATTTTGATGCCATTGAGCAATGGTACCAACACAAGTCATTAAATTATGTCTCAATAATGATTTTATTTTACTTGTATAAAATTCCCTAAAACTTTCCTTTCCTATATTATTTTCAAAATTTTTTAAATCCATCTATAATCACAAAGTGCATGGCAAACCATTTTCACTTTCTTGCAACAAAAAGGACACTTACCATCACTTGTCATGTGTCTATTAAACCTCAAAGCATTAGTTGGAAAATTTCCACAACCCACTTTTCTTGAGAAGTAGCTTTATGTTCCATGCCATCTCCAAATGTATATATACAACCTTTGATTGACAGTACAATTAGGTGTTAGTAACTTAGTGTAAGCATCCTTCATTAAGAACTTATCGCTAGCACTACCTTTCAACCAAAATAGTCCTCTTGACCAGATCCATAGGGAGGTCTAATCTTCTAAATTTTAGTAATAATATTCAATGGAAAATATTGACTAATCTATCCGCATCCCATCAACCATCTTTGTCTACAAAAAAGCAAACAAGAATTGCACTTTCTTGGAGCTCAGCATCAACACAATGATTTAATAATCTCCCTACACTTGGGATGATAGTTTGTCCATTGCCTATAAAAAAAGTTTGAAGATAACTTGTCCTAACATTTTGCAATCCCTCTGCAAAAATTTGTTCCTTGTCTACTATTATCTATTATTGGCAAAAGATCTTATCCACAAATCATTTTTTTATAAATAGGTTTCATCTCATTTTCACCATAAAGGCTTTGTGGGTTAAGGTAGATAGCTAAATATCTAGCCTCTCACATGCTTTGACATACAAATAACACCCTAATTTAACCAGTGCACTTTCTTGTCCTTCTGAGTATATTCCCATACAAATTTTCTACATTTTTTATCAATGTCATCACAAATTTACAATGGCAATAGATTAGTTTGCATAACATAATTCAAAAGTGCTTACACAATCGATTTGGATAAAGTTAAGCATCCTGCCATAAACATACAACTAGTTTTCCATTTACTAAGCCTTGGTCCATTTTTTCACTAATATATTTGAAAGTTTGGGCAAAAACCCTTATGATGCAATAGGATAACCAAGTATCTTCCAAAGTCTATTATTTGTTGGAAACACAATTTATTGATAATAGATTCTTTCACCTCCTAGTGAACTAGAAAATAAATCATTGTTTTTTCAGCATTCATTTTTATAAACATACAACTAACTTTCTATTTACTAAGCCTCTGGTCCATTTTTTCTCTAATATATTTGAAAGTTTGGATAGAAACCCTTATGCTGCAATGGGATAACCTAGTATATTTCCAAATTTATTATTTGTTGGAAACACAATTTATTGATAATAAATTCTTTCACTTTCTAGTGAACATTTTCTGAAAACTAAATAATTGTTTTTTCAGCACTCACTTTTTGGACCAAACTAGCACCAAAAGTGTCCACAACTTGCATAATTATGGATTATCAACTTCAAAAATGAGGAAAAGGTAATCTATAAATGCAAGATAAGAACATTTGGGTTTGCTGACAATTTGGAAGTGCACCAGTCATTTATAGTAACTTATCCTCAAGGACTTATAAGATATTGTATAATTTCAACTATTTAAATAAAACTTGTAAAATAATAATTTATGAATTTGTGGTTTCAATATTGGAAAGTAAATAGCAAAGTTTTAAAATGTAACAGTGTAAGAATAAAATTTAACTAGAAATCAATGAGAATGAATGTTGGGATTGAATTTCATCTATCTTGTTTTTTTGCAATCCTTTAATTCTCGATACATGATTTTCATTACTCAATGTTATTGAATTCATTAAATCATTCCAAATTAATTCATTAACATGGAAATTGTAAGGATCGTAATTCAATAATCAATTCCTTGATTATCTAATTACCTTCCATTAAGATCAAGAATTTAACTAACAATTCCAAATTTATTTCTAGCATTAAGAATCATTACATGAGTGAATTAAGAAAGTTCTTTCTAACCAAATTCTAAATCTAAAATTAAAAAGTGAGTTATTAGTTCATCTTAAACATTAAGAATAGAATCAAACCACTAATATAAGATAATACACAACATAAGGTGATTGATCAAATTGGGTCTCTTTTACAAAATATTCACCTAAATGGGTTCATTTTAAAAATATTCACCTAAGTGGATCTATTTTTGACCGTTGATTGGTTCAAACCGCAGTTTAGAACCGTAGTTTTACCTCCTCGTAAGTGTTTATGTAACATGGTTGTCATATAGGCAACATGTCAAACACATAAAACTGTAGGTGGAACTGCGATTTTATGGGATGTTCTTTTTTTTTTCAATCCCCTAAAATCACACAATGATAATACTATTACTACTATTCCTATTAAGGATAAAATTGCATTGATATGGATGTATAAGACCTTTCATGACTTGTTGCAATCTATATGTAAGTATCGTAGAAGATATATTACACAAATACATTAGGCAAAGATGCTTAATGGAGATAATTGATTTAGTTTTTGGAATATGAACAATAAGAGTTTCATTAATCAAAGTTATTTTACTAGGAACAACAAAAAGTTCTTTAATAAACTTACACCATTACCAACAATGTTCCATTGCTCTTTATAAAAAATAGCCTACAAATAATCTTTTCCTAGCATCTTAAAATTGCTCGTAGAAAAAATCTCTTCACAAACTTCATCATTAGAAATAATATTATGGACAACTTTCAATTGATTCTTCGTAAACATGGGAAAACCTCTTTTAAAACATAAGAGGCTATAATCAATATCATCACGGAAAAGTTCAATAATATAGTTATTTTCTAAACCCTCCAAAGCTTCATTATTAGCTTCCTAATCATGAATGAATTTAATGGTATTCTTTTTCCTCTAATAGCAATAACCCTATGAAAGTATCAAGTATGCATGTCACCAATGATAACCATTTTGCTCTTGATTACTGATGTCAAAGAAGTTCTTCATGCCTTAGAACTTCGTGGACCACACTAGCTTTTGCTAATCTTCCAATAATTATCTCCAAACAAATTAATCCATCTAGAAAGATAGTCAAATCGATGAGTTAATATTTTTTACAAGTAAAAATGTTCACAAATAGTTTTTTATTCCATACATGCAAATCATTATGTAGACCTTGAATTTTCTTTACCCATCCATGATTCTTCCCCCACATTTTTTAAGAAGGATTTTAATGACTACAAATAATATTCAAGAGGGGGTGAATTGAATGTAAAAGACTTTTTTTATTTACTTTCAAACTCAAACTTTGTTTAAAGAATAGATTGAGATAAGTTGTTAATACAAAGACTAAATTTCATATTTGAATTTGCAGTTGGAAATCTGCACCAATTACTCTTTTTGTTACAAGATTACACAATTAATCTAACTAGTTAAATCATATTAACATTCATCTCAATTTCATAATTAAATCATTCAACGAAAACAATTCAAGATTTATAAAAAGAGTAAGAATAGAGAGATAATCACACACAACAAATTTATACTAGTTCACCCTTAACCTGGGCTACATCTAGTTATTCCAATTTAAGGAAACCTACCGTGATCAGAACCAATAACTAGAATCAACAAGAGTTTACAACCAAAACTGAAATGCAAATGAAACCTACTGATGCACCCTTGAAAATCTATCAAAATATTGATTCTACCTCATGCAAAACCTATGCATGATCATATTCTACAAGGAAAATTACCTAGTAATTCAATACAATAAAACAAATTAAAGAACAATATCACCTAAATTGATTTCGCACAAAATACAATGAAATAAGGTGATAGCAACAAATTATTTCACAATTCTTGAACTATCTTTGATTCTTGAGAGATCTTTTGATTTCTGTTAGAGACTTGTTCTTTCAAAGGTTTTGTGTTTTTTTCTTTTCTCTAGAAACTCAATATTTCAATCTCAAAGTAATTTTGAAAATGTGTTGTTCATCCTTTTCAAAATGAGTTTCTTCCTTTTATATGAAATTTGTTTTCTCTGGTTTAATCGATTAAATCGAGTCTTAATTTATTAAATTGTTCTTTGCACAAGTCTAGAATAAAAAAGAGCAATTTAATCGATTATTTTAAGTGGCTTAATCAATTAAATTGTTCTTTAACCAAGATTAAGTTGCAGGATCAATTTAATCGATTAGAATAAGCACATAATCGATTAAATGATGCAGATTAATCGATTATAGTCCGATTTAATAGATTAAAATAGTAGTTTTGGATTTCTTAATCTATTTAATCATCCCATGAATCAATAACCTTGTGTACATGCTACATCCATGAGATTTAACTAATTTGAAACACTTGTAGAGGTATCAAATCTCATTTATGTAACATGACTTGATCACACTAAGATTCATCAAGGATCTAAGAAAGATTAAGTATGATTAATGTGAGATAATAGTAAAACCTATATGATGCATGTTATGATTCAAGCATAATGCAATAACACTCATCTTAGGTATTACTAGTGTTTATCATCAAAACAAATAACTCTACATGATGAGATTGATCTTCTTTTTGTTTTCTTGAGAGATTCTTCAACAACCTCCCACTTTTTTATGATGACCAAACTCTCCATCAATTTATCCAATGAGGTGTGCAAGCTATTATTTGAATTTGATCCAACAATTCATCAATTTCTGCAACGTGAAATTATAAAACTTTGCATATTTAATCTTTATTTTTTAATCAAGATAATGAATGAATGAGTGAGTAACGTGAAATAATATGCCCAAGTCCTTATAAAAGGTTGAATGTTCATTGATATTGCATATTGAATACACCAAATTCACATTACATTCATTAATCACCAAACTACATCGTTACTTGAGAATTTGCATAACACACAGAATAATAAGATATTAAAAAGCTTCAAAATAACAAGATAACAACAACAACAATAAAACAAAACAACAAGCAAAATAATCAAAACATATCAAAATTTGAACTAGCACACACACATCAAGCTTAAGTGCCTAAGAGGTAACTGGAGATCTTAGACATCATCCTCATCTTCATCTTCTTCCTCTTCTTCAAGTGCACCGAATTGACGCTCAAGGATAGCTTCAATATCATCAAGCCTCTCATGAATTTTCTAAACAAATTGGCTTTAAAATTCCTGATTTTTTATATGCCATTCATGCAGGCTATCAATATTAGCCAATAGAGTCTTCTCAATATGAGTGAGTGGTCTTTCTCTAGCTTCATCATTGTTCAGCTTTTCAGACTCATCCGGGTTAGCAGTGTGTGCAGCTTGATCAGATGGAATTGAAGATGGCTTAAAAGACAGAGACCCAATCTCAACAATGACATTTCCAAAAACCAAATTGAGCTTTTTCCTTAGAGATAAATCCTTTCTTTCTTTGAACTTGGTCCACAAAATTATCTTGATATACCCACATGTCATTCACAAACTTCAAATGCATGTGCCTCAAGACTTTTGTCTTCACTAAATAGTAAACTGTCATAGGGTATTTCCTCACCTTAACCAAGTTCACTTTATAATGCTAAAAAACTCTAGATAAAAATACACCATAAGGTAAACAGCAATCAGGAAACCTTTTTGCTTTCAACATATTTTTGACTACTAGTACAACCCAATCAATTTTCAGATTCACATTCTTCATCGCATGTAGAGCAATCAAGTCATCAGCTGTGAGTTGAGCATGATTGCTCCCCCTTGCTATAAGAATCCAAACTATGGCACAAGCTAGAAGTATGTCATTCATTCTCATATAATCAACACCAAAATAATTGAAGTTTCTCGTCCTAGATGGGTTCCTTAAACAATTTTTGTAAGCGACTCCCTTCTTGAAATTATTGACACCACCTATAACCTTCCTATCTTCCTTAGGAAACTTAGCAATAGAGGTCCAGATTTCCTCATCAATGTTATCTTAGTCCCCTTGACATAAGCAACAAGCTCTTCACGTATTGACTTCACAGAAGAATAAAATGTCCTCACAAGATTAGGGTAGTAGTTACCTTGCATCTTAGTGAAATGCTTCAACTCGTGCTTCACCAAAATTTCTTGAAACATGAAGCCTTTATACCTGAACCATTGTAGATCCAAATACTTGTGGACAACCAACTTTCGTTCTGACCAAAAAGTGTTGAAGTTCTCTTGCTCAGATGGTTCTTCAAACAACACCGGGTAGGCATCAGTCATGGGCTCATCAGTGATGTTTGGATGTAGCCATCTTGCTTGGGTGTTTCCAGAGGTAGAAGATGCCATATTTTCAAGCAGAGAGATTTGAGAACAGCTAGGGTTTTAGTGTAGTATAGAGTGAAGGAGGTGTGTGTATGAGTGAGTGAAGGTATGAAGATATAGAGACAAATATTACTCAAAATGGGAATATGAAGGAGTATAACATTGAAAGGTAACAATACTTGCATCTAAAAACGGCGCCAAGGTTTAAAACACATGAATTCGCAACGATTAGATGTAAGCTCGCTGTTTTAATCGATTACCAACTTGGTTTAATCGATTAAATCATGCAGAAAATCACTCATTTGCGATTTCTGGTATATTTAATCGATTAAGGCCTCATTTAATCAATTATTCCAGAGAGTTATGCATTTAGAACTCTGAAACAGGGCAATTTAATCGATTATCCATTAATTTTCATCGATTATCAAAGAGGCTTGAGACTTTTCAAGCTCAAAACTTGCGATTTAATATATTAGAGTTAGCTTTTAATAGATTAAATGACCAATGTTCATACAAGTTTCAATATTTACACATTTTAAAGTATAGCAACCTCAATTTACATAACCTAATTCATACAACCATTATGAAAACATCAATTCAAACATAATCATTTCAATTTTTACAGAGATCTAACAAACACGAGCAAATGAATCATGAATCAAGGAATACAAAACATTAGCATAAGTAAGTCTCATCTAAAATTCCAAGTTCATTCTTAATTGTGAAGAATTTGTCTCTAGCTAATGGTTTAGTAAAAATATCAGCTAATTGATTATTTGTATCAACAAATTCAATTTCACAATCACCCTTTAAAACATGATCTCTTACAAATTAATGTCTAACTTCTATGTGTTTAGTCCTATAATGCATGACTGGATTTTCAGAAAGATTAATTGCACTTGTGTTATCACATCTTAAGGGGATATGGTTAAGAGTTATACCATAGTCTTCCAATTGATGCTTAAGCCAAATAATTTAAGCACAACAGTTATCTACTGATATGTATTCAGCTTCGGCAATGGAAAGAACAACACAAGCTTACTTTTTCAAATGTCAGGATATTAGAGCACTTCTAAGTAGATAGCAAGTACAACTAATGCTTTTCTTGTCTACCTTGCATTCAGTGTACTGAGTCTGAATATCCGAATATACTGAGCGATGCACCCTTTGGATACCAAAGTCCAAATTTTGAAATGCCTTTAAGATACTTCATTATCCTCTTCACAGCTACTAATTGTGATTTTTTAGGTTCAGCCTGAAATTTATCATAAACACATACACTATGCATAATATCCGGCCTACTTGTTTTCAAATATAATAAAGAGCCTATCATGCCTCTAAATTTTGTCTCACAAATATTTTTACCCTTTTCGTCAGGACCAAGGTTGCATGATGTGGACATAGGGGTAGATGACTCCTTTGAGCTGTCCATGTTGAACTTCTTCAGTACTTCACTACAGTACTTAGTTTGACTGAAAAAATTTCCACTTTTGGTTTGCTTGACCTGTAGTCCTAAACATAGGTGAGTTCTCCCATCATAGACATCTCAAACTCACCCTGTATGATCTCAGAAAACTCTTTACACAGTAAATCATTAGTAGCACAAAAAATTATATCATCAACATAAATTTGCACAAGTAACATGTCTCTTTCAGAATTCTTAATGAAAAGTGTAGTGTCAACTTTGCCTCTAGTGAAATTTTGCTTTAGAAGGAAATTTGACAAACACTCGTACCAACATTATAGGATTTGTATTATCATTTTCACTTTCATACCTACCCGATTTTCGGTATGATAACATGTTTTCTATTCTTGTTGATACACTAAATTAATATCTAAGTACTAAAAAACTCCTTACTACATTGATTGTCCACATGAATTTATATTAATGGTGATTGCAAATTAATCGAATTACTTGTGGCATCTTCAAAAGACACCTTTATATCCAAGCAAATGTGTTTATCGTTCATCTTTATATCCAAGATGGTTTACTAATCACATAAGAAGGAAGATAGGAGATGGTAACAAAACTCTATTTTGGCTCTATAATTGGTTAGGTGGTGGCCTTTTGCGTGATTCTTTTCCTAGATTGTTTTCTTTGGCAGTGAAAAAGGAAGTGTTTATAAACGTAATGTGGAATACATCCTTAGAGGAAGTGTCATGGAACTAGTCCTAGCGTCGGAAGCTTTTTGTTTGGGAGGAAAAAGTTCTCAAAACATTTCCTGATTTAATACTTAATGTTCATTTCTTTCAGGGGGTTATTGATGCTTGGACTTGGATTTCTGCAGAAAATACTTTGTTTTCTGTAGACATAGTATACAAGACTCTCATTGATGTTTCTTTTGATAAGGGGATATTACACAATCAACAAGAAACTTTTAGATGGCTCTAGAGAGACAAATTACCTTAAAAAATGGTTGTTTTTTTCTTGAAGGTTATTACTAAATAGATTGTCAACAATGGATAATTTGATAATCAGAGAGATGCATTTTCAGAATTTACCATAGAACTTTGTTTTGTATATCCTCATCATATTTGATCTTATGTAGACAATTCTCTATTCTATGTCGGTATGTCCATAAATTGACATTGAAAGCATACGAGATGTAATCTTCCATACTTAAGTCATAACACCATACCCCTCACCTCAATAGAACACATGAGTTTTTTAGATAAATCTAACTTTGTGCAAATTCTAGCAAATTGATCACAAGATAGTCATCTAGACTACCATGTTTATTTTATTTTACAGGACTTAAATGTGAGATAACTAAAAAAATTTGTAAGTAATAATTTAATGGTAGCCTATATAATTAACCATGATTTTTCTCATCATATCATACAAAATTCAAAATTATAGTTAAATAAAGTATTTAAGATTTTCAGCAATTAATTTATACCGTGTAATTAATTAGTAATTTAGCCGAAGTTTGTTTTTGGTTAAATTTAGAGCAATAGCTAACTTTTATTAAAAGGAAAAATATAATTCAATATATATATATATATATATATATATATATACACACACGAATAGGGTCACTGAGACTATGTCCAGAAAAAAGTTGATAGAGTGAGAATTTTATATTAAAGAAAACAAAACATGACAAAAATTTAAATTATTTATAGTAAGTTTAAATTCAAAATTTGTTATTTAAAGACATGTCATACAAATTCAAAATGAAACAGAAAAATTGAAAACCAAATACAATGGTTGTCTAAACAATTTATTAAACTGTGAGATTAAAGTACATATACGTATGAAAAATAGAAATTTTCATTTCACACTAATCTCTTTCTCATTTAACACTTGCTCATTTACATAACTTTTGAAAAATTAAAAAATACCCTTTAATCTAATTATCTATCCTAACACTTACGATAATAAATTAGTTCATATTTCTGAACACCTACTCTAATAAATTAACCACACTCACTCATATTTCAAAATAAAATAACTTATTTTATGAAATAAGCTTTTCAAATAAAAAAATTAATTAAAAAATTTATTTAACTATTTAAATATCTTTATAAAATTTTATATTTTAATAATATAATTTATTTATAATATAATTTTTTAAAATTTTATATTTTAAAATATAAAATTTATTACAAAATCTTCTCTTAAATTTTTTCCTTATTCAACAATAACTTTTGAGTCTAATTACATAATGTTAATTATTTTAATTATTTTGATTCTAATTACTCTAATTACATTACGTTAATCAATTTAATTACACTACGATAATTACTCTAATTATTATAATTACACTGATGTTAATTACACTAATTACTATTATTATTTCTGTTATAATTAAATGAGACTAACAATATTTATGAGTAATTTAAGTTAGACGAATAACATTTATGAGTAATAATTCTTTTTTGGTCTTTTTCCTCTCCGGTTGTCCAAAAAAAATTGCAAATTTTATAAATATTGTAATATATTATTATTTTTTATTATTTATAATATAAATTTTTAACATTTATGGTAATTTAATTTTTTGTTATAATTAAATTGAGATTAATAACATTTATGAATAATAAATTTTTTTTTCAGGTTTTTTTCTTCTTCGGTGATGCACTGTCAGTTTTTTTACTCTCCAGCATTGCACTGCCAGAGAGTAAAAAATAATTAAATGAAGAATTAGTAGGTGTTAAATAAAATATTCAAAAAATATATACTAAACTAACACAGATGAAGCCCAAAAAATCTGCAATCTTCTTTCTAAAATGCAATAATTTTTTATCATTTAATTTAAAAAAGAAAATAGTCAACATAAAAGAAACCATATGTAATATTTTTTTATGATAAAAAAAACAGATTAAAAAGTAAATATATATAATAAAATTAATTGGAATCAAATACATGCTAAATGTATATAGCTAGCCAATTAAAACTTAATTGGAATCAAGGAGTTGAACATAAGACTCCAATGTCTCGTCGTCGAAATACCAAAGCTCCTAATAATATCAGTGACAAAAAATAATAAATACACGTAAAACAAATCAGAAGTTCATTAACAATTAATAAAATGAAATGCTGACAAATATGAAATTTTAACTTATATTCACCTTAATATTTAGATTCTATCAAAAGCTCTTACATTTCTCTAGTTAAGGTTGTTATTGTTGCCCCTAGAGAAATAAAAAGGTAGTAGTTTAGATTTGTGCATGTTTATATTGAGAAGTGGTCTTATGAGAGGTACTACATAATAAATGATTGTGTCATTTCAATTTGATGGTTATTAAGTCACATAAATAACCTTTAATATTTCATTTATGTGTACAATCCAAATAAAAAAATCACTATTACTAATCTACTATCAATTAATTCATCTATTCAATTTGATGATTTTCAAGTCACAAGAATAGCTTATAATATTCCATTCATGTGCTCAACACAAATAAAAAATCATTGTTACTATAAACTAATTCATTTATTTGCATTTATTATCAATTTCTTATTCCATCTTCTAGTATAAGTTAATAGAAAATTAAAGTAGTACATCTTTAATGAATGTATCTTATTAAAAGACCACCTTTAATTAATTAGAAATATTTTTCACGTTATACCTCAATAATTAAAAAATGGGATAAAATGTACTATTGTTCCTTTAATTTTAAAAAAAAATATTTTGATATTAAAAATTTTCATATTATAATAATAAAAATATAAAAAAATCATCAATTATATAATTTATTCATAGATAATTATTTTATCTATAACATATATATATATATATATAAAAAGAGGAAATTCATTATTTTCTCTAGGTAGAATAATAGATATTTAATATTTCAGAAAAATAATAAATATTTATTTTAAATTTTTAAATAATAATGCTTTATAAATTTAAATAAGTAAGAGGGTAACTTTTATCTGAGAGAGTGACATAATATGAGTGTGATATTCTTTTATACATAGTAATAATAAAATAAATAAGTTTTTATATAGTAAATATATATATATATATATATATATATATATAATATCATATAATATTAGCATATAGTATAACTTATAATATAAAATTTATAATATTATTATAAATTATAAAAATATCATTAAATATTTAATAATAATAATAATAGTATATTTTTACTATTAGAATGATAAATTTAGTTCTTATAAATAATATAAATAACCTTTAATATTCCATTTATGTGCTCAACCCAAATAAAAAGTCACTACTACTACTATCAATTAATTCATTTATTAAATTTTATGGTTTGCAAGCCACTAGAATAGCCTTTAATATTCCATTCATGTGCCCACAAATAAAAAGTCACTGTTACTATAATTTATAAACTAATTCATTTATTTACATTTACTATCAATTTCTTCTTCATCTTCTCGTATAAGTTAATAGAAGATTAAAGTAATACATCTTTAATGAATGTATCTTATTAAAAGATCATCCTTTAATTAATTAGAAATATTTTTTCCTTTATACCTCAATAATATAAAAAAAAGATAAAATGGTCTATTGTCCCTTTAAATCAGTGATCACTCTGCTTATAAAAGAAAGGTAATAGTCACTCTGTGTGTTTAGAGAAAGAAAAAATAACAGTTAATTATAAATTTTAAAGCAATATACAAAAAATTTAAAAATTAAGGTCAAGAAAAATATTATATCAAGTTGCAACCTATATAAGACTTCCAAAATGATGTTTTCCTTTGTTAATGTTCATATTCTTAATAGCTCTAAAACTCAATCTTAAAAAATTATTTTACATTCTTTGTTTAAATGAAAGAATTAATAAACACAAAAATTTTCAAATTAAAATTATGATTTTTGCTAGTTGAATGACAACTACAAAATTACAAACATTTCCAATACCAACAAATGAATTAAGCTCATCAACATAATTTCCAAAAAGTGCACATTCCATACAATATCCAAGAATACTTAGCTCAATCACATTCATCTTAGTTTCATTTTCATTTTTGCCAATCAATCTAACACAGGTTAAAATAGCTATGACATCTAAAAAGAGAAGAAACAAATTTTAGTAAAAAACAGAGATAGAATGCCAAATAACTAAATCCAAGAAAAATGAAAAACCATTACCAACTAAGAATTGAGCAAAGATGAGTCATTTGAATGGTTGAAGTCTTTAGATGTTTTGCTTGGGTTTCATATTGAGACATGATCCTAATTTCACCATTGTTTAGTCCAACCCCAAAGCTAAAAATTTGATATGTTTCACCTTCTCGAAGCAACTTGCTCGAATTTTCTTACACTAAAAAAACAAAAATAAAAAAAATAAAGCAATCAAAATATTGACAATTAAAAAACTAAATTTCAAAGAAAAAAAGTCAATCTAAAAAAAGTTACTTCTTGATCTTGAAAGATCATTTCAAGAGAATACAACATTCCGACATGCTTGTAATGATCATTGACAACCCACAATTGAATAACTTGAACATGCAAATCACATGTATTTTTAACTGTAGTTATTGATTGAATAGTATCTATATGACCCCTATGATTTTAAATTTTGAGAAAAAGGATGAGAAGAGAGAATTTGAAAAGATTTTTGAAAATTTTGAAGAATGCAAGAAAGAAAGCAAAAGCAAAACGACTATATATAGGAATTTAGAGTTTCATATAGAGAGTTTAATTCTCCTATATTGGAACTCTAAAGATGCAATAACCAAACGTTTATATCCAGAAATTTTAATTCTCAATGCATTAGAACTCCAAAAACACAATAACCAACTGTCTAAAACCTTATTTATATATATATAGATAGATAGAGAGAGAAGATTTGAAAAATCCAACTATTAAATTTTATGATATTATTTGGACTTTTTTAAATGTTATTTACTAAATTTATACATTTTAAAATATCATATTATATGTTAAAATTAAGTAGTGCGATACCAAATAATTCCAAAAGTTTTATAGAATTTTTTATACATGATCTTCTTAATATAAATATGAAATTTCAACTGATAAATTGGTAAAAAATTCATTCAACATAAAGTAATTGAAAATCTAAATTAACTCAGTTTAATCCTTAGTGTCAATTGATGATGCCCTATATACGTAAATGACAATATCTATTTATGTCAAACGTAAAAATTAGTTAATTTTCACTTTCAATAACTTTTTATGTAATATATTTTTTACTAATTTAACTATTGAATTTTATATTATTGTTAAAGGTAAGTGTCAAATTTGATTAACTTACGTATTTAATAACTTTATCAATAATGAAAAATTGATGAAATCAACCGTTGATATATATTATTAGTATAATATCATAATATTCAACTATAAGATTGATAAAATTTACATTTCATAAAAAAATTATTGAATTATAAATTAACTTACTTACACTTAATATAAAAAGTACATGTCTCATATATATAAACACTTATTAACTATTTGTTGGCTCAATAGAAGTCTATGGCCTAGTCAATTCAAAGCATATTTTAGTATGACATATTTAACAAAGAAACTAGACTTAACATTTAAAAAGATTTATCTAGTTAAATAGATTAGTTTAGACTTAGAAAAAACCCACTAAGTCTAATAGGCTATATGTCAATCTATTTATTTTTTAAGTATAATAAAAATCATATATATATATATATTATTTATACATTTAATATCTTAATAAAATAATTATCTCATATTATAAATGAAATAAAAATACTTCAAAATTTTTATTTGCTATATTTAAAACTAGGTCTACTATTGTTCTTAATGTGTTGGCATATTTAAAATTTAGTTTGTTAACATATTTGTAATTTGGTTTGGTAGTCAATTTATATTTTAATATTAAATAAGTCGTTAAATAGACTACCAAGCAAACCAGACTTCTAAAAATATTATATTAAATCTAAAATATTTTTTTATAGATAAATAGGTTAGTTTTTTTTAAAAACAGGTGAAGCCTAGTTTAATATAATCTAACCCAACCTATTTCCATATAGATAGATAAATATATACAAAAATTTGAAGTAAAAAAAATAGATAGAGATGTTCGTAAAAAATGTAAGTATTAAATTTAAATATTGTTTATATATATATATATGAGTTTAATTGGTATACACTTATACTGACATTCAATTACAATATTTCATTATAGTAAATTTATTGATTTTAGTCATTATTTCTTTAAAAGTCACATAAATAAAAAGTAATTATTGTAAAAATCATTTATAAAGACATATATAGGAGAAGATTCACTTCATCAAAGAGCAAGTATAAAAGTCTTACTCGTCATTTTATCTATTTATTTTTTTGAAATTTAATGGTTGTAATGAATAATTAATTTTAACTATTAAATTTTAAGAAAATGAAAGTAATTTTTTTATACTTATTCTTAAAGTAAGTAGATCTATATATATATATATTTATATTTTAAATTTATGTAAGTATTTATTTTAAGATTTAAAAATTATTTAAAATTTAAGATTTTAAAAATAATAAGAAGAATATATATTTAATATCTTAATATTAATCACAATGTATTATTTATATGGATTAAATTTCAACAAACTTTAGCTTAAATGATTGGTGAGGATGTGTGAAGTGTTTTTAACTTCTATCACGAGTATAAAAAAAAAATTATATAGACTAATTATAAACTCAATAAATTTATTATGAATTATATACTGTGATTAAATGAAAAGTGTACATTGATGCAGGATTCATCTTCTCAAAATTTTAATGCAATTTAAAAAAAGAAGGAGAAAGAAGAAAAAAGAATTTTTAACACAACTACTCAATTTAATTCTCATTGGATGGGTAGATTAGACCGATTTATGTGATTCGTAATATAATAATAATAAAATAGAATAATGTTAAATAGTTGACACTGAGAAGCAGCAACGAAAAAGAATACGAGTCAAACTGGAATCACACAAGGCTCTTTGACTCAGACGCATTTCTTTCCTCTTCCATAGTCCAACAAGGCCTTCGCAGACAACTTCCCGCGTTGAAAACTTTTCTTTTTCCGTTCATTGGGATTGGCCACACCCCTTCTCCTTCCCCTCATACTCTCTCTCCGCGTTATCAAAACTATCAGAACTTTCCTAGTTATTGCATTACGTTACCAAACACAACCTATCTCGTTTACCTCACAACTACTCGCATGCTTTCTTTTCTCTGAAAACAAAAAAAGCATTGAGTTCAGATTCTCATTTCCATGGCTGAGGCCAGACACTACGTTCCCCCCTCTCAATTGGGTCAGCTTTAATTCCTCTCTCTCTATATCATTTCACATTCGCAAATTCCAACTCTGCAGAAGGAAACCTTTTTTCTTAAAGCAACCATGACAGTGAAAGCATTGAAATGCTGTCTCTTCATGTTTCACCATATCCTTCCACATATATATTGAAATTCCTCATTTTTTCCCTTCATTCTCTCTTCCTTCTTTCCCTTCAGTTACTAAATCGTTCTTATTTATTATCGCTAACTTTTTTTTTTTTTTTTAATTTCTATGCTTTGATGGACATAGATATTATTAATCAAATTATTTTAGAAGCACAGCATCGATGGCTACGTCCGGCTGAAATTTGTGCAATTCTCAGTAATTATAACATGTTTCGAATTGCTTCAGAACCAGCACATATGCCACCTAGTATGTTCTCCTCTTCCAAATGATAACACTATTTATCTTAAGTTTCTCAATGGGGGGAGGCTTAGGATTTTAATATATTCCCAAAATTTTTATCTTATAAGAACGGGAACCTGCATGAAATTTTACACAATTATTCCCAATATCTAATGGCAAAATGGACATCCTCAGGAGTCTTAATGAGTGGTTGGGCACTAGGGTAAGCAGATGTAGAATTGATCTTGGTTAAAAATAATCTTAAGTAAAGTGATTTGTGATTAGATACTTAACAAGAAAAAGCTCAGCGTACAATTTTTATCCCAGTGCAAAAGTTTATTATACTGAGAATCAAATTTGGGCTCAAAATCAATTTCTCAACCTGGGAGCAGAAGTGGGAACTATAGTTACTTTAGCTGGTATTTCAACGTGACTTTGGATGATTAAACATGAATCTGAACACGCCCTTACCATATTTTTCTATGACAATAGGTGGTTCACTTTTCTTATTTGATCGGAAGGTGCTGAGGTACTTCAGAAAGGATGGCCATAACTGGAGGAAGAAAAAAGATGGAAAAACAGTGAGAGAAGCTCACGAGAGACTAAAGGTAAATATACAGCATCTAAGGTTACTTAAAAGTCTTAAAGCTCTGTTACAATTCTAAAATGAGAAGCAAAGATGCTGTAAGCTTTACTATCACCAAAATTCTGCTTTGGGAAGTAAAATGTATTGAGAGAATCTTTCTTCTTGCTAAACTGTTGCATTAAATTATGCATGATATGATGCTTTCAGGCTGGAAGCGTGGACGTGTTGCACTGCTACTATGCCCACGGAGAGGAAAATGAAAATTTTCAAAGACGCACATATTGGATGCTTGAAGAGTAAGTGTTTCTATTTAATATTTTCAATGTTCAGTATATAAAAATTCCCTTTTATTTAAAGTTATATCTTCATTTCCCTGATTCTTCTCTATCTTCTTCTCACTTTCTTTCTAACTCTCTCTGCCTTCCCTCATTCTCAATCTCACAAGTATACAGCAATATACAGAAAGGAATGAAGAAAACCTGTGCTTTTCTTTTAATGTGTTTGCTCTTGCTTAAGAATTGTGTGTTTTAACCTAGAATTAATGAGATATGTCCTGCAAATGTTTATTACCTTCTATTGGTTTAAATTAATTATAATAGACTTCTAGAAATTGCTAATTTGTTTTCTATGGTTCTTATGTGTGGAATCCAGGGAACTCTCTCACATTGTTTTCGTCCACTATCGACAAGTGAAGGTAACAAGTTTTGAATTTTAAGTAATTTTTTCCTATTTTTTATTTGATAAAAACTCGAGAAGAATTGCTTACTTTTACATTCCCAGTGCAATTAAGAGACAATGAACCAATAACATATAATTGTCTTGCAGAATTATATATGAAATATGAAAGTAAAACATGGAAATTCCATCCTAACTTCAGTATTGTATTCCCCAAACCTTTAACTAGACTTTCCAGGATAATAATATATACTTACCTCCCAGAAATAACAAAGCTGGCACTACTTCCTATTCAATACTTGGTCTGATAAGTTTCAATTTCAACACCAGATGATTTTCTTGAATGTTTGATACTATAAATCGGTGACATATTTCTTTGTAAGACTGAACAAATGCACAATTTTCTTGTACGCCTGTCTCAGATGTTGACTTTGTACTCTGATCCATAAATAATAAAAAAGGCTAACATTCTCATCAGGAGTGAATTTTTTTAACTATGTAATTTCATTCAATATAATCATGATATGCTATATCTTCACATCTATGAATAATTTCATTTTGGCCTTCATTCCTTTCTCTCTTCTGTCTTGTTCAAAATAATAAGGGAACCAAGGCAAATTTCACAAGTGCTAAAGAAAATGAAGAATCTCTTCCTTATACTCAACAAACCAACAAAACTATTCCTAAAACAGAGATGGACACTTCTTCATCATCTTCTCTTCATCCACATAGTTACCAGGTTCCTTCACAAACTATGGATACCAGCATGAATAGTGTCCAAGCATCAGAATATGAAGAAGCTGAATCCGGTACTTATTTTGTGCAAATTAATAATTTAAAATGTTCTGTTTTCAAATTTTCATATCGAGGACGTTCTGAGTAGCCTTTTTTATGCCTTTGTTCTTCAGTATCACTTTTTCAAGTATGTATTTAAATTTCTAACTTGATGTAATTTTTACAGCGTTAAATAACCATGCAAGTTCTGAATTTTACTCTTTCCTCAAGTTACAACGCCCTATTGAGAAGATTACAGATCAACCTGCTGATTCTTATTCTCCTTGGTCACTCATACGTAAATTTCTTCATTTTAAATTGTTTTTATGAGTTCAACTTTGATGCATTGTCACTGTAAATTTACACCACCACTCGGTCATAGATTGTCATGTTAAAAGAGTATAATGTTTGAGATAATTATAAGATCAAACCTTTTTAAATGATGTGGACGATGCAAGATTGCATGATAATGATTGTGTAAAAACCTTTACACTAATAATGCCTCAAAATCAAAAACTGTTTCATATCTTCCATACATACTGGCATTTTGATCTTGAAAGTCTGAACCTAAATGAATTGTATAATTGAAACTGGAACAGATGATCAAGAGAAGTTGCCTGTCATTCAAGACAAAAAAATCATAGACATTCATAATCTTGGATTGACCTATGAATCCCCAAAACCCCTTGGTTTTTCCTCATGGGAAGGTATCTTAGAAAATAATGCTGGAAGTCAACCTGTGCCTTTTCAGCCTTTATTTCCTGAAGCTCAACCTAATAACATGGGAATCAATAGAAGTTTTTCTCAAGGAGTAATGGTGCCACATTTGACCACCTGCATTGCTAAGCTGCAAGAATATGGAACTCTCAAACAAGCTGAAGGAAATTCGCAGGTATTGTGTACTGGTAAAATCAGTACTTCATTAATCGTTAGCATGTGGCATTTGGTGAAATGTTTCATGTTGTATAATAATATTTAGTTCTAAAAAAAATCCAGGTTCTGTAATTTATTCTGCTGGAGCTTTGACAGGGTATTATTTCTTTATGTACAGAAGACTTGAAACTAGTATGTAACCACAAAATGATATTGACATGATGCTATAAATATTATTGATATCTTAATTATTTGTTTTCTGTAGAAAAAATATTTAATCAAGCAATGGATTTTGCTTTGTGTGACTAATTTTTAAACATGTTACTTTTTTTTTCTTTCCTTCAAACTCATTTAATTGATTTAAAGCTTAATCATCTTCATTAACAGGCTTATGGTGTTGATTCTTTACGAATGTCCTGTCGGGCTATAGATAGTCTGTATCCAGGCTCAACATGTGAGGTTAGTTGTAGCAACCGTAAACAGGAAGTTAAAGAAGTTGATTTTCAGAAATCCTTGGAACAGTGTCTTTTACATCCACACAAACAAAACAAAGTTCTCATGCAAAATGATCCTCAGGAAAATCTTTTGAATACAACAGAAAAACTAAAATCGGATCTAGAGGCCAGTAGAACCCAGGATGGAATAGAAGACACATTTTTCAATTTTAAAAGGACTCTGATAGATGAACCTCCTGCAGAAGAGGGTCTGAAGAAGCTTGACAGTTTCAACCAATGGATGAGTAAAGAACTTGGAGATGTGGAAGAATCAAATAAACCATCCAGTTCTGGTGGTTATTGGGATACAGTTGAAAGCGGAAATGAGGTTGGCAGCACAACTATTTCATCCCAAGGGCACCTGGACACCTATGTATTGGATCCGTCTGTTTCCAATGATCAGCTTTTTACCATTATTGACTATTCCCCAAGCTGGGCATTTGAAGGGTCAGAAATTAAGGTATTCTTTTTTTTAATATTCTGCACTTGTCAGTTTTTCAATCGTATGTTAGTTGAATTGTTGTGTTTGCTTTTTTCCTTATCTGTCGGTTATATTCTGATTATTTGTTTTTTCATGTATGAAAAAAAAAATTGAATAGGTTATCATTTCTGGAGGATTCTTAAGAAGTCAACATGAAGTAGAACAATGTAAATGGTCATGCATGTTTGGCGAGGTAGAAGTGCCAGCAGAAATAATCGCGAATGGTGTTCTTTGTTGTCATACTCCTCCACACAAGGCTGGGAGGGTACCTTTCTATGTAACCTGTTCCAATAGGCTAGCATGTAGTGAAGTGCGAGAATTTGATTTCCAAGTCAACTATACTCGAAAAGTCAATGCTGCAGGTGAAAATAGAGCCAGCACTTTTGATACTTTTAGTATACGATTTGGAGAACTGTTGTCCCTGGGGCATGCCTTTCCTCAGAATTCAGATTCAATCAGTTTAAGTGAGAAATCTCAACTGGGAAGTAAAATCAGTTCTTTGTTAAGGGGGGAGGATGATGATTGGAACAAGCTACTGAAACTTACTCTGGAGAAAGATTTTTCTCCAGAAAATTTACAGGAGCAACTGCTTCAAAATCTTCTGAAAGATAAATTGTGTGCATGGCTCCTTCAGAAAATAAACGAAGATGGGAAAGGCCCTAATGTACTAGATGAGGGTGGCCAAGGTGTGCTTCATTTTGCAGCTGCTCTCGGCTATGATTGGGCACTAGAACCCACAATAGCTGCCGGTGTGAATGTGAACTTTCGTGATGTAAATGGATGGACTGCTCTTCATTGGGCAGCATTTTGTGGCAGGTGAGCACGTCTATGCTAGTGATATGAAACACATTTCGTCAGAATTTAATTATAGTTTATCATATTAATCTACCACAATATACCTGACACTACATTAACTTTATTGGATGGCTCACTGATATTAATTGCAACTTTCCAAGAGTGAGATAGAATAGATTAACGCCATGAGAAAATATGTGAAATGCTCAAACTTTTTTATACTAAATATAGTTCATCATAGGGTTGAAGGATAAAATGGCATTAGTGAATAAATAATAAGAAAAAATCTACTAAAAAAATCTATAAATTACTATGATGGAAGCACCTTTTGTTATGAATAAGAACATCTAGGATAAATTGTCTAGAAAGAATTCTTAATAATATTGTTAATGCTTTTAGTTTGTTTTTCATTAAGTTCTTGCGTCTTACTTTAACAGAGAGCGCACAGTTGTTTTCCTCATCTCTCTTGGTGCAGCACCTGGAGCACTGATTGATCCATGCCCGGAATATCCTTCTGGTAGGACACCAGCTGACTTAGCTTCTGCAAAAGGACACAAAGGAATTGCAGGGTATCTTGCAGAATCTACACTAAGTGCACACCTCACAACTATTGATTTGAACGGGGATGCAGGAGAAAATTCTGGAACAAAAGTAGTTCAAAGAATTCAAAACATTGCTCAAGTTAATGGTCTTGATGATCTATCATATGAACTGTCATTGAAAGATTCATTGGCTGCAGTGTGCAATGCTACCCAAGCTGCGGCTCGTATTCATCAAGTTTACAGAATGCAGTCATTCCAGAGAAAACAAGTGAAGGAATATGGTGATGACAAATTTGGAATATCTGATGAACGTGCACTTTCACTTTTAACAATGAATGTGAAATCACACAAGTCTGGACCACGTTATGAGCCGGTCCATGCTGCTGCAATACGAATCCAGAACAAATTCCGCAGTTGGAAGGGGAGAAGAGAATTTTTGATGATTCGACAACATATAGTAAAAATTCAGGTACTCTAGATATTCTATGGTTATAAGCAATGTACAATGTGCAAATGGTATTGTTTTTATTCTGTGTTTAGATCTTTCTAGGCCTTTTGGCTAAGGTCATGTGTAGTATTTATTGTCTGATCTTATTCTTCTTATGGCTCCCTTTAAATGGATCTAATGTATAACGTGCCTATTGCCATGGTTATAGGCTCACGTGAGAGGTCACCAGGTTAGGAAAAGCTGTGTGAAGATAATTTGGTCTGTTGGAATCTTGGAGAAGGTTATTTTACGTTGGCGTCGAAAAGGTAGTGGCCTGCGTGGATTTAAACCGGAAGCCAATTATGAGGGAACTATGATACAAGATGTATCCTCCACAGAGGATGACTACGACTTCTTAAAGGAAGGCAGGAAGCAAACTGAGCAAAGGTTGCAGAAAGCCTTAGCTAGGGTGAAGTCAATGGTTCAATATCCAGAGGCAAGAGATCAATACCATAGGCTGTTGAATGTGGTAACTGAGATACAAGAAAATCAGGTATTCTACCCATTTTTGTACTTTAAGAAAAAAGTTACACTTGTGTCACTGAAAAATAGTTTCTCAATTATTCATCCCCTCATTTGGATGGGCTAATTATGTATAGTTACTTTTCTTAAGTTCATAGAATCACCCTTGCAAGGCAGACCTGAGTCGATCTCTGTCTATGCTCTGTTGTAGTTGGACAAAAATAAGGGCATCAAGTATCCAGAATTTGTAGGTGTATATATCCAGTTCCATTACTTACTCCCCCCTCAACTGTTGCAGTCCCTAAAGCCAAAAAAAAAAAAAACTACTGACGTCTTGTATTTCTTGAGACTAGCAGCAGAACTTACTTTACTTCTATATGTCGTTTGCAGGTAAAGCTTGAGAGCAGTTTTAACAATTCAGACGAACCAAAGGAATTCGGCAACCTCACCGATCTTGAATTGGATGAAGATATTCTCATGCCTACAGCAACTTAGAAGTTAGCTTATATTAATTGTATGGCTTACACTTTAACCTCAGAGTTAGGTGATGAACCGTCTCACTTGCGTAAGATTAATTCTAATTCTTTTTGTTAAAGGGTCACATGCTAACCATTAAAACCATTTTTACATTTATAAAAGTATTAACGGAATTGTGAAGCCAATTTTTCAATCTGAGCTGTTAGAAGGAACCACGGTTTCTTTACCAATCAGAGATTGCCTGATATTCGAGTGAGCAACATAAGATTTAGAACCCATTTGAAACAAGTGAAAAAGAGACAGAGGTTGTTAATTAACCAAAGAATGCCTCACTATAACCGAAGTGTTTGGTCAAACTACAAAATATAAATAATTTAACGAGTAGGACCAATTTCCATTTCATTGTGTTTCTAATGCTGGTTGAACGTTTGCAACCATGAATACACATCGTTGGTGAAATTTTCACCCGATATATATACTGTTCTTATTGTGAGAGGAAAAAGAAAGGACAGTGCTACCACTATCCACTGTACATGCCAACCACATAAGTATACAATTTCACAACCCGTATCCTCTGAAGGATGTAACAGCTCCTCCAACAGGTTGAATAAAAGGAAAACGGTAAAAAGGAATAAATATGGAAACCAAGTGAAAAAGAAGTCCAAATGATTAAAGTATCGAAGAGTTGTAGAACTCCTCCGTCTAATTCCTGTTACCGGAGCCAAGGCTCTCATAGAACAAAATGTATCCATGGTCTGTATTACTTGAATATTCCTGTGATGATCCAAAGAACGTCTGCACAGCAGACTCGTCAATCATCTCTACATTTTCGTCATCAAAAAATAACCAGTGGTTATGGCTTTTCACAAGGCTGACATAATGCCCGTGGTTAGGCCCACTCCCAACATGGACAACTACTGCAAATAGAGAGTACTCGATGTCCGCATCTTCAACAGTGTTGCTCAACTTTAGCTCAAGGGGGAAAACAACCCGGTATGACAGCTTCTTGTACCGGCCCAACTGCTCCATATACTTAAACCGCTTAAGATGGATGACCAAGATGTGAGGTGGTTTCTTTATCTTCATCCTCTTCTGAGCTTCTTGTAAACTATTACCATAAGAAAGTTCATGCCATCGTGAATAGACATGAAAAACAAGAGAAGATAAAACAAGACAAACTAACCTGACACGGCCACCAAATCCAACTCAGATAACAGGTAGAAAAAAAATGAACATATTATAGTATGCTTCTTTTAAATTTTAGTATTCGTCACTAAACATGAATAACGTTCTATGTTTTTATTATTAAAAGGAGACAATTTCCAAAAACCAATATATAATTATTCAAGCTATTAGATTATTCAAAACGCTTGAAAAGTCTTTTTAACTTTTCCAGAACACTCAAAAAAACAACTGAATAACTTAAAGAGTATTTGGAATTTCAGGTAATTATAGAAACAAAATTTGTGCCTAAAAGCCATGTACCTGCAGCATTTGTCACAAAAAAATTTGTCTTCAGCATTCAGTGTCTCGGTAGAACTGAAATTTTTCAAACAGCTTGTAATTGAACTGTTTTGCTCAATATCAAGACTCAAGTCAAAAAATGTTTCATCTCTGGCTGTCACTGTTTCACATTGCAGGCACCTTGTCTCATTGGTGAGTATTCCCTGATCACAGCAAGTTACAATAATAAAACTCCTCATAATAGAAGTAAATTTTATTTTTCTGATCGCTACAGAGTACAGACTAAGATCAGCAACAACCCCACCCAAAAAGGAAAACACATAACAATTGAGAGAAGTGAAATTACTAGTTTTTTTACATCTAGTAATAAAGCTCATATATAATAAATTAATAGTATAATACTATCTTAGCTAATGTGCAGATTTCCATACAACTCATCTAAAAGCCAACATGAATGGAATATCCTTAAATGCAAGAAACCAAAAATAGGAAGCAGCTATACAAGCCCACTTAAAAAGAGAACACCAACTGACTGGATCAGTAGAAAGTTCTATTTATGGTCCCACCAAATCATGTTGCAGAGTGCAGATAAGATGAAAAAATGCAAAACATAGAATGGACAAAGCAATGTCACCTGAAAATTTTTGTGTACCCATGTAACTAAAGGCTCCTTGTGAACACCATTAGCTTGACCATTCTTGGGCCCATTAACAGCCTTTTCAGAAGAAGGTGGTGATGTCTCCTGATCAGTTTTTGCAGCCTGAGCCTCTTTCTCCAGAATGTCAACAAGTTCATTCAGCAAAAAGTTCAAGAATTCGTGGGCATCCTACCAAAGAGAGAAGATCCAAAATAACAATGTTGTCTCTAAGAAAAAACTGACAAAATAAGATTTTATGCAACCGATGACACATTTAGTTCAACAGATAATAACAATCAATGATAATAATCAATACACTTATACAGCACAGTTCAGTAATATTTATAGTAAACAACTTCATTCAAAGGTAACAAATTGTCATTATACGACAGTTAAAATCATTTACACAGATGAACACTATCATTCACAATTATTCACACAGAAAAATAACACCACCAAGCAAAAGCAACATTTGTATATCAGTGATATACAGTCACAAACATGACTAGACATAATAAAGTATTGGTGCTATACGCCGAAGTGAAAAAGGTTGTAACCAAATGTAAAACTTATATAAAAATATTATGCTTCCCAAGACATAATAGAAATCCAATTTAGTGTGTGTGTACATGCTCTAGTTAAAGTGGACATATTTTTAGATATTTGGGTATAAAAGGCAGAAAAATACAAAAGCAACATGATATATTTCAACTTAATATTTGGACAAATAGTTCAAAACAATTTATTCTACCAAGTTCAAGTGTACAAATTGCAAGCCTGAAAACATGATCCAACCTACACAGAAACATTACAAAAGTAACACTCATCTAACTATTGATCTACCAACAGGACAACTTGTAATTACCTCAACATACCCAGCTAGAAATCTTTAATACCATAGCAGCATCCTAGTTAGGATTCATATTTAAATAAGTTGAAACTTGGGAGCAAGGGGATGTGTAAGATGCCCAATGCATGGAATTCTTTCAAAAGTATGCAGAAATACGTATACATGATAACAACTAATTCCTGTAATATAAATATGTTACTGCCAAGAAATTTAAAGGTTTTCTAGAATAATCCCTTTTGGCCAGGAACCTCCTTCTTGACAATTAAAATATGTACCTGGTGCATATAGCTACGGAAGAGTTCATTCTGTTTTTTCAACCTCTGTACAAATCGTTTGGGAGCAATGACACCAGTTTTTTTCTTCTGGGAACTTATCTACACCAAAAGAAATAAATATGTTACACTCACAACCAAGAAAAAAATAAAAAGGCATGCAAATGAAATTAAATGGACATTTGATTCGTCGCAACAATAATTGGAAAAATATCATTTTCAGGAAATACAAAATGGAGATACTTACAAAAAGTAAATTAGAAATATCTTGAAGCAAGTTCTCAAGCATAAGAGTTAGGCATGTACGTGCCTATTAAATAGCCATTTGAGACAATGATTTTGACAAAAATGATATAGATATACAAAATAGAAATGCTTACAAAACCACACTGAAATAGTGCAGAGCCATTTCTCAGGCACAATACATATATGCTCAAGCATGCTTCAAATCAGATTTAGGCAGTCATACAATTGCCAGAACCAATTTCACACAACTTGACAGTGAAGGGGGGGCACAAATAAAAATGAGCTAAACCAGCAACATAAAACACACTGCAGATAACATGAAGCAATTGCCAGAACCAATTTCACATAACTTGACGGTGAAGGGGGGGGCACAAATAAAAATGAGCTAAACCAACAACATAAAACACACTGCAGATAACATGAAGCAATTTCTCAGAGATAAGTAATAGCATTTATACTCGAGCATATTTCAACAAAAAATATAGATAAGCATGGGATCCCCTATGTCAATTCCTTGTCTCTCTGGCAAAGCTACTGAAAAAATACAGCTAACAATGAAAATGTCAGCTAGCTAGGTATATGTATTTTAGGCATTATAAGTAGCTAATCATGTTTTAATAAAATTCAACTGATCAATAGAATAAAAACCCACGATATGCTTTGTTAGGAAGAGCTGAAGCAATAAACAGATCAACATGCAGATTTCTACATTACAATTACAAGTGCATCTTTCATTACACTAGAAGCCCTTTGTTATAACGGTTAGAAAAAGGAAACCATGAGAAACAGTAAGTTCTTAATTATGATCACGAGAAAAAGATTTTGGAGTAATTGGTTCCAGGAATTGAATTTATCCAAGTTTTTCCACAACTATCTATTTAATGGTCCACTAAAGAATGCGAAATTAGAAAATTTGGTAGCCAGTGTTATTAAAGAAAATGTTTCACTAAAGAAAACCTGGTTACGAATTCAAACCTAAAGATAACAAGAATGACATTAAGGCATTCAAAGAACAGAGAGAAATGTTAGCAACATCCTCTTTTGAACACGCTTTCTGTTATTGGTTGAAATTTATCAAAAAACACAAATTTGTATGGATCCCACTTGTAGTTAAATGTCTCTCTCCCCTTAATCCTAATATTGTAGTTTTCAATAAATTTTAATCAATGATAGAGTATGTTACTAGGAGTATGTTATTAGCACTCCTCAAAAACAAAAATGTAATTGTTTCATATGATCAAAAGTTCGAATTATCAAACAGCTACGAAGTCAAGAGTTCCACTGATGAGAACCCATCGCAAGCAATATAGAGAAATTAATGCAGACAGTACAACTTTCAATTAGAGAATCACGCTTTACCCAATCAAATATGAACAAACTTAGAGAAATTAAGCATGTAACGCCAAGAAATTTCCAAAATACAGACTGCTTACCTGCGAAAATAAGTCTGCTAAGCAAGTTAAAAGATTTTCTTCCGCATCCCCTATGCTTTTGTTACTTCCATAATACTCTAGTAATTGCTCACGAAACGGAACACAAAAGTATAGCGCCTGTACAAGGTAGCAAAATGAGAAACTTATTAGCAAAGAACCCTAAAAACCTTTACAAATAATAACAAACCAATCACATCTAGTGCACTTTTGATATTTTAGAGATGGTAAAAATATTGAGCGCAACAACTACCTTCTAAATTGATGTATATAATGTAGCTATAGAAACGTCGATAATACTGCCGAATGGAACATTATATAAAGGATAAAACATTGAAAAGCAAATACAACTTTAAATTTTGAATAAAACTAAGAATCTTTGTCAACAAAAATTCAGCGCTTAAAGAATCCAGGTCAACAGAACGTCCAAAACAATAAAATACATTAAGTGCTAAACTCTCCCGACGAAACTGCAACAAACTTTACATAGAATCAATAAGTCATCCACAGAGGCAAAAATAACTCCAACACAAATGAAGAATCCAACATTTCCAACGACAAGGAGAAAAGATGCAGCGAAGATTATAGAGTATCAACATAACGCGAAAATGGAATAAAAAACGTAAATCGGATAGAAGACCTGCAAGACGCTGTTGCAGTAACACGTGTTGCCGAAATTCTCGAGGCCAAAGTAGCGTTCTCCTTCGGGGAATTGGTCGCCGAGAGCCTTTTCAAGCTTGGAACCTGCAGCACCCATGAGCGCGTCAACCGATCACAAACTCAGATTCTTATCCGATTCAAACTCAGTGACCGTTCGGATCGCTAGGGTTTTGTCGGAGAACGAACCGTTTCTGGTGTCTAGTTCTATAGATATGATATGATAGCAGGGAATGAACAAGGGTTTCGCATGAGAGAAAGAGAGAGAAACAGAACGGAGGAGGAGGAAAATGCAGATGAAAATTTAAAGAAAAAATGGGAAAATAAATAAAACAACGAATTGTAACAAAAAAAAAAAGAAGAAGAAAGAACGGATTTGTTTTATCATTTTTTGTCTGTGCGCATCTTTGACGGTTTTTCTTTTTATATATATATATATATATATATATATAATATTTCGATTCTAAATTATCTGAATCATTTTTTCAATCAACGAAAATTCAATAAATCTAAATAGGGTTAAAGAATACCTTTAAAAAGAAAAGAGGGCTAAAGAAAAGTAAACTCGAACAATGACTTCTTTTTTCTCCTAGTAAATGTTTTGGGAATAATTTTGTTGGTTTCAATCATCTGATTTGAAAGTGAGATTCATTGAGATGGATGGTTGAGTGTATAAAAATGTCTAAGAATGTAGGTAAAAGACTTCTTTAGATATGTTTAAGCATAAATATATTTATGTTAAACCAATAACAACTTCTAAACTATTTGAGAATTTTTTAAATATATTTTCTGAAAAAATAATTTTTAATTATATTTTAAATTAAAATTATAATTAATTTTTTAACTTTTAATTTTTTAATTTAATCTTTATAACTTTTTAAATATTCTGAATTAACATTCTTATTTTAAGTTAAGTTATCATCAACTAATTCTAAAAACTGTAAAAAATTAACATTTTTTTACGATTTTAAAACACCATAAATAAATTTTAGAAACACATATATAAAAACTAACAAGATGAGGAATCTAATTATAAGTTATTTAGTTTAATGATTTAATTGAGTTTAATTTAGTTTTTTATTTAGGAAGATTTAAGAGACCTAATTTAATAATAGATATTATTTTATTGATGATAAAATATAAACTATATGTTTAAAATATTCACTTAAAAAAACACTTGTAACTGATTTACTTAATAGAGAGGAAAAATAATTTATGCATTGCATAAAGAAATTTTACCCTATAATTTAATTATAAATTTATATTTTTAGTAACTTGGCCAAATTTAATCTTAAAGACTATTTACACCTTAACTCATAGCACTTTCTAGTGATTTGTCAATATCCTTACTTTTATTTCCTTTTATAGATTTTAAATTTTCTTTTATGTCTTTTGAAATCGAATCCCCATTAATCATTTAAAATGATTTTCTTTAATATTCTTTCAAACATTTTTAAAGACACTCCCATGATTAGTATTTTTTCACTAGGTGTTATACAATAATGGGGATTTTATATTGTTACGCACGGTTATATGCTTCAAAAGTTTAATCAATCGAGTTTAATCAGTATCACGTTATAAAGAATTTTATACTAACATTTAATTATAATTTTTAATTTATTGTAATTTTGTTGATTTTACAAATTAATATTTTAAAACTCATGTAAATTAAGATATATCATTGAATATCAGTGTAATCCTTGATACGATTAAATATAAGTGTAAAAGTCTTCTACCCTAATTAAACTCTAATCAAATATGCTTAACTTCCATAATATTCATAGGATGTCATATGGTGTGTAAATATGTTAAGAGTTTAATTGGTATACACCGTTATTGTAAAGATTTTTACACTGACATTTAATCACAATTCTTCATTCATGGTAAATTTGTTAACTTTATTTGTTACTATTTTAAAGTCACATAAATCAAAAAGTCATGATTGACTGTTAGTGTAACTGACAGTGTATACCAATTAAACTCATATGTTAAAGACATAAACTACTTATGATTTTTTAAATAATAAACATATTTGCCATAATATCTTCCACCATAATAAAGATTTAAAAAATTAAATGAATATTGATGCAAAAAGATACAGAAAAAAACAAAATATGACTTTCCACAAGTTTTAAATAAAAGAGAATTATGAATGCATCAAATTCGTACCGAAAAAGAGAAATATTTACATTGTGTTTACATAAAGAATTTTATAAATACAAAGAATTTAAAATACATTGAATTTGAAATTCTTTCAATTTAAATGACTTTATTTTTCAAATGTTTTTTTGATAAGGTAATTCAAATTATTAAATTTTAATTTTCTTGTTTGGATAAAGTATTTCAATTCCTACTAAAAATAAAAATTTATTTTACTAAACAATATTTTGAAATTTTTTTTTTTTAAAAAAATAATATAAAATTTTATTTAAACTAGTTTGGTCCATAAGAATGCGGGTGAATTGGCAGGTTACTCCTAGTTGATTTTAGTAAGAGAAAACTAGGTTTGAAGAATTTCTAATTCTTATTCTTACCTTTCTAAAAAAATTTAAAATTTTACAATTTTAACGGATCAAAATAATTTTTAAAATGTCTAGAATTTCAAATTCTTTTAAAGTTTCTTATTCATCACAAAACATTTAAAATTCCAAAATTAAATGAATTACCCTCTTAAAATTCTGTATCCAAATGAGGTTATATAAAAATGAAATTCCATATTTTAAAATTACTAGTATTTTAATGTAAGGAACATTAAAACATAACATGAAATTCTTAAAGAAATGTCCACAATTTAATAACTTATCACTTTATCAAAAGGTTTGAAATATAGTTTAGACGTATTTTTTAGTTTTTATTAAATCATGTTTTTAATTATTTATAGACTTTTTTAATGTAATAAATATTTTTAAATATATAAAAGATTAAAAACATAATTTACTTTAAAATTTATAAAATGTTATTCTTTTAAACTTTCTAATAACAACATCTTTTAACTTACTCTATATTCATTATTTTTTCAGTATATATAATAATGTGTTGTATTCTCTCGATAATAATATATTCTTTCCCACACACAAAAATCACTTCTTTATAAGTCACCTCGGTGCAACGTTGAAATTACTTCCCTTCATTCATACTTCTAAATTCTAGATTTCTAGTTACTGTTGGAATAAATTAAAAAAAGAAAAAAAAGAGGGAGGGAGAGAGCGGCGTAGCAGATAAAAGAAGCGGAAGTGGGATCTTATCTGCAAGACTCTGTATTGTATGTATCCACTTGACCGGTAACAACAATAATAAGAGAAAAGAGAGAGCGCGGAGAATGTTGAGTCTCTCTGTTGCTTCCCCTTCTACTTCAACCATCTGCTTCATCCAAAACCCATCACCATTCAAGTCTTCCTTCAATGGCATTCAGCTCCGTCGCCCTGCCACATGCTCCATTCCACTTGCGAAACGCACCGCTTCGGTGCCAGTGGTGATGATGTCTAAGAGGGTAGAGGAATTGAAGGAAATCAGACAAATGACCACTGAACAAATTAACGAAGAGGTTGTGGACCTTAAGGGCGAGCTTATCATGCTTAACCTTCAGAAATCGGCTCGCAACGAGTTCAAGTCCAGCGAATTTCGTCGCATGCGCAAGAGGGTACTTCCTTTTTATTTCACTTTTTTTTTATTTTTTTCCTAATTTTTAGGGACAAGTCCCTTTTTTTTTGGGTTTTCTCTGCTTTAATAATGAAATTAACTAGTGTTATTAGCTTCAGAGTGTTTTAAACTGCGATGTTGTCCCAAATCCCAATACTTGATATTGCGGGAAATTATGGATAATGGTGATGACTGCAATTGCGGTGGCGGAGACTCCAAACACCTTGACTAAAAAATGTGGCATTGACCCTTTTTAAAAACCTTGTCGAGTGTAAGGGTGAGATTGGCAGTTGGCCTGGAAATTATGGCATAAGTCGCTATTGATATGTCACACAATTAAGTTGTTTATCCAAATGCATCCTTAGGCAATATAGCTCATATGCTCTGTGCACGAATTATGCAAGGACCATTTCATCCATTACCTTTTGCTTCCTTTTTTTCTTGCTTTAATACACATATGTAAGCTGTTTTCCTCCCTTAAATGAATTACTTTTCCTACTCCTACCATGGTAAAATATGATGGACCAAGTGACCAACTCAGTTGTTTTGTTTGGTTGAACTACAAAATTTATGTTACTCAGCCGTCAAAAGGTTGGGATTTGAGAACTTCTGTTTCTAGGACTAATCCAATCTAAGGTCATATAAATTTGAATCTCCTATTCATACTGTCTTTACATTCTGGATCTCGAAAAGAGAGCTAACTTAGAAACAAATCGTCACCAACAATTAAGCTGATCAGACTCAGGGTGGGTAAGATCAGCGGCCAATTTCATGGTAATCTGGGCTTGACACACCCATCTGCTGCTACATCCAGAAATGTCATTACTATGCTGTATGCTTGGTTACGTTTGACCCCCAGATTTTTAAAGGGATTGAATAGTCCTTCGACCCCTAGATTAACATGGGCATAGTGGTCTCACCCATAGCTCCCCCCGCCCCTCCCTGCTTTTGGTGATTGACCAGGTAAAGAGGGCTACAGATCCATGCCCCTTAATGAGTTGAATAGTCCTTCAACCTTTACATTTGATTTCAATTCTGGTATAAATCTAACAACACCTTCCAGCTTCTACTTCAAAAATAAAATTCTAGTATCACATCTCTCTAAGCTATGAACAAGAAAATACTGTGAGAAATAGATATGCATGTGTGCAAAGTAATTCAACATGTATGTAAGAAATTAAGAATACTTTAACTAGGTTTTTCTTTTGCCTGGTCAGGAATTCCTTTATAACTTCCGCATTTTTTTGAGTTCTGCTAGAGGAATTTCAGTTTCTTTGCAAAGTAATGTGCTTTAATCCCGCTCCAGGTGTGTCCAATAAGGTTTCTGATGTTCATGGTCATGTTATAATTTGACTCAATTGAGCTGTATTAGATACATATGTTGAACTTTTTTCTATATTTTAGTCCTTGTTTTGCAATCATTTTAATGTGTTTTTACACTTAAGCCACAGTCTAATCAAATAACCTTATTTTCTGTTCACATGGTACTGAAGGGGCTCTGCCCTGCCCCTTTGTCTTGCTTTCTCTTTTGGTTTTCTTTTGTGGTGACCACATGTCAATACAAGTATACAAAACAATGCCTGATTCCACTAGGAAAAATTGGCTACATCAATCACATGATGCAATTCGGCATGTTTAAAAACCAAAGTTTTAGAAATATTATATTACCTAACCGGTGATCCCCTTGACAGCTTCCTCCAAAGCCTTTTTAAGTCTCCCTTTCCTCCTTTTGTACAATGCAGTCAATGCTAAATTGCTAATGACTGCAATTTACTTGTCTAACTGCCTCTTTTCGCCTTCTCTGGTTACCACATGTCAATATCAAATTTAAATTCCTCATAAAATTCCATCATTTTCAATTTCCATTTTTTAAACTATATTGACCTTCCCTCACTTCTCTAATTGAGATTTTATGAGGACTGAAATTGTCATGCTATTAGGGTCCATCTCTCCTTACACACGCACACAAAAATACTCTAGTCGGGTGATGGGTATAAAGGATTGAGTTGTTAAAGAAACAACACACTGGGATTACAATGTTTTGATGCCATGTTGAATACAAGATATGTTCCTGAGCTTTGTTATTTCCGCTTGCATTCTGTTATCAGTGATAATATGTGTTGGGTTAGTTGATTTTGGTGGTTAGTTAATTGTTAGTGGCAGTTGGTGACAGTTATAATTGTCAACTGCAGTTTGTTAGTATTAGCTGTTTTTTGCCTTGTATTGTGCTTGCTTCCTCCGAATGCTTCTTTTTCATTCAACTCCTTTATATAAAGCTTTCCAATTCATTCTACTCAAATCAGAGATGGCTGATCTGATTTTGGGATTATAGATATTGTCTCTCACTTTTCTCTGCATTTTTTCATTTCCTTCAATTGAAGCTTCGACTTCAAACTTTTGCTTCTTTGTTATTTTCCTTGTTCTGGTATCAGAGTTCTTTCATTGAAGAGCTTTGCTGCGCCTCTGTTTTCATGCCTTCGTCATCATCGGATATGACCGAAGGAACAAATTGTTTGATCGATGTGTAGAGCTTCTTGTATTTGCACCTTGGAGAGAACTCTGCCACTACTCTTGTGTCGACATGATGAATCGAATTATCGTTTGTGGAACAAAGCAATGGTGACAGCTCTTAGTGTGACGAACAAACTGGAGTTTGTCAATGGAGAAGCAATTGAACTCTCGAAGGACGATTGCACTTACCTAGCGTGGAGGAGATGTAATAATATAGTTGTCTCATGGATAACACACTCTATTTTTGCTCAAATTCGGCGAAGCATTGTTTAGATGGACAAGGCAGAAGAAGTTTGGAAGGAACTCAAGTCAAGATTCTCACAAGGAGTCTCAGATCTTCAACTGGAAGGATCATTGATTAGACAAGGTGAACAAACCGTAACCAAATATTTCATTAGATTGCGCATAGTTTGGGATGAACTTGAGAATTACAGACCTGATCCACCATGCACATGTTCAATTAAATGCACCTGTCAAATGCAATATCAAAGCGAATGTTAGAAGATCGTGCAATGTAATTCTTTCACAGATTAAATGATCAATATGAAAGCCTGAAATCACACGTTTTGTTGATGGAACCTCTTCCACTTATTTCCAAGATCTTCTCATATGTGGTACAACAAGAAAGACAATTCCAAAGTGCAAATTTGCAGCAAACATAAATGCTGGTGAAGGGAAAACTGCCACTATCAATGCTATCAGCAATGTTACTTTATGCACTCACTGTGGGAGAAGTGGACACAATGAAAACATGTGTTATAGGAAACACAGTTTCCTAGATTCTAAAGGAAACAAAAATGGTGCCGATAGGAATGGCAAGGTGTGTTCCCATTGTGGAAGAAATGGACATACTATAGACATTTGCTATAGAAAACATGAATTTCCATAGAGTTTTAAGAGCAATGAAAAGACCAACAATGTCAACAGTGTTGTTGCTGTTGATGAGAAAGCTAAGGAATCCGATCAGCAATCTCTTATTACTACCGAGGGCCACGATCCTTTATTCTCTCCTTAGTAGTATCAAGCTATCCTAGCTTTAATCCAGCAGACCACTAAGGGAAGCTTAACCACCTCTAGTTCTTCTCGCATAAATCAAATTTGTTTAGTGTCAGCATGTCTTCCCATTTCTACTGATTTAGGTATATTTCAACATGTCATTCTCTCGGCACACCAACAGAATTTTGACATCCACTCTTTGGGTATTAGACTCAAGAACAACAAATCATGTATCCTCTTCACTTACTCATTTTACTACATATAAGGCAATAAACTCTATGATCGTCAAGTTACCTAATGGTCAGCATGTTCAAGCCACACACACTGGCACAGTTAAACTTGATGAACATATTACCATGAATGATGTGTTATACATTCCATCATTTACATTTAATCTAATCTCCATATCCAAGTTAGTGTCTTCCATTAATTGTCAACTAATTTTCTTGCCTAACTCTTGTGTCATACAGGATGTGAGGACCAAGAAGATGATTGGTTCAGTTGATGTAAATGCAGGGTTATACACTGTCCCGACCACCTATACACATTAGCTAGCCATTAGTTCAGTAGTCACACACCCTAAATGTAGCTATTTTCCCATAGACTTGTGGCACTTCCGAATGGGACACTTGTCCTATAAAATAAGAGTTTGCAATCTATGCTACAATGTTATCCCTATATCACTAGCAATAAAGAATTTGTTTGCAATACTTGTCATCACTCTAAACAAAGAAAATTACCTTTCTCTTTAAGTATGTCATTGCATCAAAATCCTTTGAACTCATTCATGTAGATATTTGGGGGCCTTGTTCCAAAATCTCTACGAATGGGCATAGGTATTTTTTAACCATTGTAGATGACCATACTTGTTATACATAGTTGTTTCTCATGATTAATAATTCTGAAACGAGAGATCACTTAAGAAACTTCATTTTGCAAGTAGAGAACCAATTTAACGTTGCTGTTAAAACCATTAGAACCAATAATGGTGTTGAGTTCTTAATGCATAAATTTTATCAAAACAAGGGAATAATCCATCAAACTACATGTGTGGAGACCCTGAACAAAACAAGATTGTAGAGAGAAAACATCAAACATTTTAAATATTGCTTGATCCCTTTTGTATCCAAGCAATCTCCCAATGATTTTTTGGTCGTCTGCTGTTATTCATGCCACTTATCTCATAAATTGCATTCCTACACCTTTTCTTAAACAAACTTCTCCCTTTGAAAAACTTTATGGTAAGGTATGTGACATCTCTAATTTGCGTGTCTTTGGATGTCTCAGTTATACTTGCACTATTAAAGCTAATCACAAGAAATTGGACCCACATGCCCATCCTTATATTTTTCTTGGTTTTAAACAACACACTAAGGGATACTTGTTGTATAATTTGCATACTCATGCCATTGATGTCTCTCGAAATGTCATATTCTATGAAAGCTACTTTCCATACTTAACTGACAATTGCCACAACACAACTTCTCACGACGTAATTTCACCAATACCATGCCATGAAATCGTTGCACTTATCCACTCGTAGCCTGTAACAGTCATTCATAAACCACAAACTCAAGCAATAGACCAACCCGAACCTGGACATTGCAGCATTAACACCCACTGAATCAGCTGAATTAAATTCAGATTTTGATCAAGAAGACCAGCCCATACTTGTTGCTTCACCTCACAAAAAGACTGCCACTCAACCTGTTAGGAAATTGAGTAGACCTCACCTCCCTCCTTCCTATCTCAAAGATTTTCACTACAATTTTACATCAATTGTGCCAACTTCTCAAGGTGTTCGCTATCCACTTGCATCAGTTTTATCACACAGTTGGTTGTCTTCTTCATTTCACCATTTCATTTCATCCATTTCCATTGTTACCAAACCCAAATCTTATGCTGAGGCTTCCAAGAGTAATCATTGGCTTAAGGCCATGGAGGCTAAGATCATTGCTTTACAAATGAATGATACCTGGACTCTCACCACTCTCCCACCTGGCAAAGATACTATTGGCTATCGTTGGATATGTAAAATCAAACATAAAGTAGATGGTTCCATTGAGAGGTATAAAGTTCGACTTGTGGTAAAAGGATACACACAATTGGAGGGGTGTGATTTCTTAGACACTTTCTCCCCTGTGGCTAAGATAACTACCGTGAGATTGCTTCTTGCATTGGAGGCTGTTAATCAATGGCATTTGAAACAGCTGGATGTTAATAATGCCTTTCTTCATGGTTCCCTCAATGAAGAAGTGTATATTCATGTGCCACCGGGTGTTAATTCTGCTCCTGATCAAGTTTGCAGGTTAAATAAGTCCTTGTATGGTCTTAAGCAAGCAAGTAGGTAGTGGTATGCTTGCTTGTTCACTTTCCTTTTGTCTCACAATTACCAATATTCCTCAGCAAACCACTCCCTATTCATTAAATTCTTGAGTCCTAGTGTTACAATTCTTCTAGCCTATGTTGATGATATTGTGTTAGTAGGTAATGACTTGGCAGAAATTTCCAGCATTATTTCCCTTCTGTATCACACTTTTAAAGTAAAAGATGGTGACTTGAGATACTTCTTGGGTATTGAAGTTCCACGATCCAAATCAGGAATTCACCTCGGTCAACAAAAATATGTTCTTGACATTTTACCAGACACTAGAATGCTTGCATCTCGGCCAATATCAACTCCTCTTGACACACGCTTGACTTCCACTTCAGGTGTTATTCTTGTAGATTCTTCTCCATTTCCTTGCCTCGTTGGCAAATTGATCTACCTCACCTCTACTAGACCCAACATCACTCATGTGTAGAACCTTAGTCAGTTCGTTTCAAAACCCACTGATCAACATCAGAAGGCTGCTTTCTGAATACTATGTTACTTGAAGCAAGCTCCAAGTTATGGCATATTTCTTGATGCCTCAAGTGCTTTGCAGTTGAAGGCATTCAGTTGATTCACATTGAAGGCATTCTGTTTACCTTAGGAATTCATTGATCTCATGGCACTCTAAAAAACAAACAACTGTTTCTCGTAGCTCTTCTAAAGCTGAGTACCATGCCCTTGCCACTGGCACTTGTGAGGTGCAATGGCTTACCTATCTTCTTGATGATTTGCGAATAGCATATGATCGATAACACTATTGTTTTGTGACATTGATTCAGCTTTACAAATTGGATCTAACCAAGTATTCCATGGGCGTACAAAGCACATAGAAATAAATTGTCATGTTATTCGTGAGAAGGTGAACCAAGGCCTTATTAAACTCCTCCCAATTCATTCCTCCTTTGTAGTAGGCTGACTTGTTAACTAAAGTTCTTCATCCTTACCTTTTTCGTGAGCCCTGTTCCAAGCCGGGAATGATCAATATTCATTCCCAGCTTAAGGAAGGCTCTTGAGCTTTGTTATTTCCGTTGTACATTCTGTTATCAATGATAATATGTGTTGAGTTAGTTGACTTTGGTGGTTAGTTAATTGTTAGTGGTAGTTGGTGACAGTTATAACTGTCAACTGCAGTTAGTTAGTATTAGCTGTTTTTTGCATTGTATTGTGTTCCTTCGCAGGCTTCTTTTTCATTCAACCCCTGTATATAAAGCTTTCCAATTCATTCTACTCAGATCGGAGATTGCTGATCTGATTTTGGGATTACAGATATTGTCTCTCACTTTTTCTGCATTTTTCATTTCCTTCCACTGAAGCTTCGACTTCAAACTTTTGCTCTCTGTTATTTTCCTTGTTATATGTCCAATGGAAAAAGAGCTAAGAGAATTTCGATCTGGCCTTCCTGATCTAGCCTCATCTTTATAATTATTTGTCTTTATAATTTATTTGTGTATTCATACAGATTGCTCGTATGCTTACTGTGAAGCGGGAAAGAGAAGTTGAAGAGGGTATTAATAAGAGGTTGTCCAGAAAACTTGATAAAAAATGGAAGAAAAGCATTGTAGTAAGACCACCTCCTTCTTTAAAGAAACTCCGGGAGGAAGAAGCAGCAGCAGATGCCGCAGAAGCTGAAAAAAATGCATGAGCTAATGCATAAAATGTGCATGCAAGATATAGAGTTCAACGGTTGAAATTGTTGCTCAGGCATAACTTTCTTGTTTAGAAGAATGTTATCACATGTATAATATCTTGGTGATAATTTTTGTTTGTTCCTGCCAGAAGCTCCATGCCTTATGTAACCAGGATACATTATTATCTTCTCAAACTTATTAGATACAACATTTCTTTTTAATCTGGAATTCTAATTTCACTAAAACTTGCTTTTATTTTTTTATTGAGTAGCTGTCATGTTTGGAGTTTCAAAACTGCAAGTTTGTCAATTAAATGGCCGCCGGTGCATTTTTTGCTTTTGAATCCGCATGTGTTTTGGGGATTACATGAAAAAGTTAATTGAAATACATTTACACTGCCAAGATTTTTTACATTGCCGTTGAATTGTAAAAGAGCAAGTTATCATGTGAGTAAATTAACTGGAATATATTGAAAATATAAATATATTTTTTGACTTTATCTAATTAAGTCATTATAAAGTGTCTAACCTAAGGTAAGACACCAATGGCAAGAATTTCAATATCCTTATTGATTTCTTTAGCCAAAACATTAATAGAAGACTTATTTCAAATGGTCTACAAAAATTATATTTGTCTTTTAAGTCTTAAATTTTAAAAGTGAATTGAAAATAATTCATTTTGGTTGGTAAAGTGTTATATTTTAATTAGTATAGAGAAAATATAATTTTGGGTCTGCCAAAATAATTTCGATTCTAAAGTGGTTAAAAAATACTTATTAAATCTTCCACATCGAATAATTGATTTTCTGTACTGCAAAAATTATCCAAACAAATATAAGTACTGTAGAAAACCTATTTCCTCACTTGCATATAAACAAACAGTACTAAAAATCTAAACACCGTATGGAGAATGGTTTACTCTAATGAAAATAATAATCCTAATATTACTACCATGAATTCGTTCTGATTTTAACGGAGATTGTCGGCTTTGATTGGAACGTGAGTATTATTTGATTTTTTAAAACGTAGAATAATTAACATAATTATATAATAAATTTAAAATTATATATTAATTAAAAATTTAATTTTTAAACTTTATTTATAATTTTATATTTAATCATTATTTTTTATATATTTTTTAAATTAAAATTTAATTAATAAATTAATATATATTTATTTAATAATAAAAAAATTAAAATTATAAAAAAGTAAGATAATAGGTTATTTCAAGGAGTTCAAACAAAAAAACTATTCATAGAGATGGTGATAAGTATTAAAATTTTATATATATATTTTTAATAGAGATTAGTTTAGGAGGTTTGATCCTCTCCGTTTTCATTCTCATACCACAAGTACAAGTTCAAGTTCAATTTAGTATAAAAGATGAATATAAAATTTTAATATTTTTTCACTCTCATCAAATTTTATTGGATTCGGGTATACCGACAGGTAATATATTATATTTTGTTATGATTTAATTTATTTATACATTTTAACTAAATTATATTTAATTTAGATAATATAAAAATTATGAAAGGTAAAGAAATTAAAATAAAATAATTTAAAATTAATTATATTCTATTAAATGTAGAACTTTAGAATTTGAATTCAATTATAATTAATATTATTTAACTATTAAGCTAATTTATTTATATTATTTAAAAATATAACAATAAAATATTTAATATACATATTATGTATACTCATGTTTTGAAAAAAAAGTTATAAAAAAATATAAAAATGGTCGGTACAGGTGTTAGGTTTGGCCTTAGTATAAGGTAAATAAAGCCTTTGTTTAGGTCTTTAAAAATAAAATATTTAACATTAATATTTATAGTTTTTGTAGGCTTATAAAATTTTATTTTTCTTTTAAGAAATAATTACTCTTAGTTTTAATTAATAGAATATATCTTAATTCATTATATCAAATGTCTATTTTTCAATTATATTACTTCTCCCAAATTATTCTACTCAAATATTACCATTAGTCTTAAAATAGAGTGGACAGTCCCTTGATGTAGGTGGGGTTTCTAGGGTTAAGGTTAGTATACTATGATGACAGTGTATTCTTAACACTCGCATCAACTTTGGGACAACCCAATAAGGTGGATTGCAACACATTGAACATGAACAGTGGACGTTCCACCCGGGTGTACATGGAGATTGATATGGATAAACCTGTTGTAGGTAAATTCAAACTTAATGGTGCATAGTACAATGTAGAGTACAAAGGGTTTCACTAGATGTGTACTATGTGTGGGTGCTACGACCATCTCTCTAGAAAGTGCAAGTTCTCCACAGCTCCATTAAGGAAGCAGGAAAGCAAAGATGATAAGCCCAATTTAGATGAAAGTTAGCCTACTAACACCAATGGCTGTTGTGACAACCTAAGGCAACCCGCGAAGGAGGGAGTTCCTGCTACAGTTAACCTAGAGGAAATCACACAACCCCATGGTGACTAGTTGGTTGTTAGGCAAAAAAATAGGAAACGGATTATACGTTAATCTCACGTGATGTTATGCATGAATTTTAAGAGAACATGATTCACTTTCTTAAGGCCATGTTTGGATCTTGCTAAGGATTAGTTAAGTGATAATTGACTCTAGCTCAATTAACATTTAATTAACTCATGTTTGGGCCTAAGAGTAGACGTCCACTCTCTTCACACTCCTGAACATTTTCTTTGCTTATAAATTAAGAGTGTCCTCTCATTTGTACATTTTACACTTGAATGATAAAAATTACTCTTGAGAGTTCTTTTCTTTGAGTGTCCTTCTTCTCTACTTGTGAGAGCCTCCTTATGGCTTTTATCAAGGCTTTGAGTGTCATTCCCTTGTGACAAGCTTCCTTCAACTTGTGGCTTATCTCCTTGAGTGGCGCCACCTTCACCACCATTTTCTCCTACTTCTATCACCATTTCACCAGTTGAAATTGCTAGAAGATTATCTTAGGAGAAGCATCGATAGAGGATTGCATCATGCCCCGTTGGGAATGCTCCTTACAAGCTGAGTTATATCAGACCTTGCTTCAAGAGAAATTTCTTTAGTATCAGAAATCAAGAGAAAATAGAGTTAAGTTTTGGGATAGAAACACTAGATACTTCCATGCCCAAACCTTGGCTCGAAGGAGGAGAAATAAAATTCAGGGATTGTTTTTACCAGATGGAAAATGGAGCACAAACCCAAATACTTTAAAGTAGCGAAGCATCACACTAATACAAATAGTTGTTTATGGATGATCGTGTAAGGCCCTTTGCAGACATGCGGTTTGGCATATCTCTCAGCTGAGTAATGAAGCAATGGCTTTTCTTCTAACTCCAGTGACTAAAGAGGAGGTACAAAAGGCAGTCATGAGCATGAATTCATTGAAGGCTCCTAGCTCATATAGGTTCCAACCATTCTTCTACAAGAAGTAATAACATATAGTTGGTGATGAGTTATGTTGCACAGTGAAAGAAGCTTTTGTTAATGGATACTCAGAGGATGCTTTACTTAAGACACACATTGTGTTAATACCTAAAGTAAAGACTTATCTAAGATGAAGGAGTTCCGATCTATAAGCCTATGTAACAAAACTTACAAGGTAATCTCGAAGGTCCTTATATCTCGCATACAACCTTTTCTGCAAGAACTCATTGGACCGTTCCAAGGCAATTTTGTACCTGGATGAGGTACCTTGGACAATAACATCATTGCACGGGAGACATTGAACTTCATTTCAGTCTCCAATGGGATCCCTTGTTCTTAAGATTGACCTTGATAAAGTGTATGATCGTGTGAACTGGCAATTCCTATAGAGCACCTTGCAGATGTTTGGGTTCCCTGGTAGGCTCATTCAACTCATCATGTGGGGGATGAAACATGCATCTCTTTTTGTGCTTTGGAACTAGGGTCCTTTACCTCTTTTTAAGCCAGCTTGAAGGCTTAGGCAAAGGGACCCCCTCTCCCTATACCTCTTCGTTTTCTGCATAGAGAGGCTAGCATTTCAAATTAATGAGTCGAATAAGGATGGGCGCATGGAGACCAATTCACGTCTTATAAAATGGATCTCTTTTGTCACACCTGTTATTTGCTGATGACCTTATTCTATTTTGTCAAGCTTTAGTCTAACAAGCGAGGATAGCAGCGCCTACATTAGAGGACTTCTGCTTAAAGTCAAGGTTGAAAATTAATTTGGAGAAGTCAAGGTTCACAACTTCAAAAAAGGTGAATAGTGCAAGGATCCAAGACATCACCCAAGTTTTGAACATCGATTACACCAATGAGTTTAGAAAAATACCTTAGGGTCTCAATGATACGAGGGCATATTAAGAAGAGCCATTTTTAGCATGTTGTAGACTGCATAAATGGTCATTTGGCCCCGTGGAAGGGGAACTTGTTGAATAGAGCAAAAAAGTTTTGTTTAATTAAATCCATGTTGTTTTCAACCCCTATCTATAGAATGCAATCTCTATGGTTCCCGCAAGGGTTTTGTGACATAATTAATAAGGCATACAAATCTATGTTATGGTCTAAAAATGGAGCTTCGAGATTTTGGGCTCTTGTTGAATGGAGTAAGGTGACTTTCCCTTTGGAGTATAGTGGATTGAACATCAGGGAAACCCAAGTTGTTAATGTGTCACTTCTCGAGAAGCTTATCTGGAACTACCAAAAAAGAGTTTCGAGACCCTTTTTGGAAGAAGCTTTCAAAACTGCCATTACCAAAGAAGATCAAGTTATTGTTGTGGCAACGGTTTCATAACACAATCCCTACAAATGAGTTACACCATAGTAAGAACCTCGCCACGAGTGCCACCTGTTCACGATGTTCAGTTGAAGTGGAAATAATGCTTCATGCACTTTGTGATTGTCCACACTCCCATGAAGTGTGGCTGCAACTTGGGGTTCACATTGCAAAACTATTTGAATGCATGGAAAGCCAAAATTAGTTTTCGTCGTTGATGTAGAACATCTTGCCTTCGAGGTTTGGTGGATTTGGCATTTTAGAAATCAAATGATTTTATAGAAAGAGAAATGGCCAATCAGCTATGTTACTTGAAAGATAACTTGCTCCATATTGGAGGATAGTCTGTTTAGGAGAAAGGGTCCCCTGTGGCATGATAACATGAAATGTTCTCCCCCAGAACATCCTTTTTTGTCAAGTTGAATATCGATGGAAGCTGGTTAGCTAATACCAACAAGATGGGAATAAGAGGTGTTGTGAGGGACATGCTATGAAGATGGAAATGAGGCTTCACTATGTTATTTGATGAAGGTGACGCTCTTTGTGCTAAGCTCCTAGCTTTAGAGACATGGGTATCATTAAGTTGGGAGGTAAGATTCAGTAATGTCTTGGTTGAGAGTGACTCCCTTGATCTCAATGGTCCGACACCTTAACAATTCTAATTTTGAAGTGCATACACGTATTGATGTTCTATCCTATATCTGGAAGAGGTTGGATCAAGCTTAGTCGGTTCACTACTCGCACATCCCACGTGAGATTAATATCGTAGCCTATGAATTGGCTAAATAGGGTGTTAGGCATGCTAATTCCTTTATCATATGGAGGAGTCCTCTAAATTTTTCTTTGAATATTTTTAATATTGATTTAGTGTAATTTTGTCTTTATTTCGATACACTACAAAAAAAGTTGTAAAATACCTCATTTTGTGCTTTAAAAGATATGTCTTTTTGTTTTAAGTTTAAAAATATGTTAAAGTCGGTTATGAGTTTTATACTCATACATGTCACATCCTTATTAAAAAAATAGTTTAAGTAAGATGTATTAACACCGTAAAATGTTATACATTGTCATTAAATTATAATAATTTATTTATGATAAGTTTGTTAACTTTACCAATTAATACTTTAGAAGTCATATAAATGAAAAATTGTGATTGAAAGATAATATAAAACTTTTTTACACTTTCAATACATATTAATTAAACTCTTACAAAATTAGAAAAATTAGATATTACCCATATAATAGTCATATCCAATTAAAAACGATATTATTCATTAAAGATAAAGTGAAAATTTATAGTATCTACTTGTACAAATTTGTTTGTAATCTCCATCTTGCAAGACGTTTTTGTCAACTAATAAATATTTTAGATTTTTAATAAAGCCAAAACAAAATCATTTGAAAAAAATATAGAAAATCAGTTTAGAGATTACGTGACCAATTTGAAACTATTTTTTAATTGGGTTAAGGTTGAAAACTTATTTTAAAAAGAGTTAAATTATTTAGATACCATTTGCTTTCAACTTATTTTTTACTTAAAAATCACTTTCTTAAAAAATCGGGTCAAACAATATTTATATTCAAATTTTAAAAAGATAATTTTGCTATATAAATTTTTATTTTATAAATATATTTTTATTAGACAATAAAAAAATAACTTATCGACAAATTTTAATTTGAAATAAATTTTTAAATTAAAAAAATTGAAAAAAAGTTAGACGAATTTGAAACTAAAAAATACTTAAAACAGGTTAAAAATTAGTTTAAAAAATATTTTTTGTGATAAATCAGCGGTACTAAATAGACCGCAATTACATTATTTTTTTTAAATTACATTAAAAAAAGAATGTAATTACGGTGAATTTGAAAAGGAAACCTTATGTTTTCTGTTTTTTTAATAAAATTCTTTCATTTATATATAAAAAAAAAACTATATCACTGAATGTTTGATTTGCATAAAACAGTCGAAATTTCATTCATAAATTAAAAGAAAAAGAAAACTAGAATTTTGATGGAAATCATGAACTGTGGTTTTGTAAATTGTTTCGTGTTACACGAATTCGCACAAACAGGCATGTCTGTTTCTTTGACTATTCCATTGTAAATTTACAGTGACACACATACATATATATATATATATATATATATATATATATATATATATTAATTTTATTCTTTTTTGTTTCTAATGAATGTTTTATTTGTTAAGTTAAACTATGTTATTTGAGGTGTTAATTTCTCTGCTTAACAAATTGATTTTTTACTCAACTTTTACCTTCAGAGACTCCAATCATAAAATGTATTTGAATAGTACCAAAATCAATTTCATAATGCAAGAACAAAAATCTTTTTATAGCACCTGCTATATTCACTTCTTTTTATACTTTACTCTTTTTTTAAGCTTTTATCATTGTAAATATTTTTTATATTAAAACTATTCTTACATATAAAAAATAGATATAAATCCTTTTTTATATAGTTTATTTCCATTATTTTCTTTTTTTTATTTCTTTTTCATTCCATCTTTAATCTTAAAGGCATTAAAAAAATTTACCTTAACATTGTTTCATTAAACTTAAGAAAACACTATAATTGAAGTTTGAGCAATCAAGTATATATGTAGAGCTCCATGTTTTTCTTTCTTCATTTGAAAACTTACGTGGTATCCCATTATAAGATTACATAACACTGACCACAGTTTTTTTAATTTTTTAATGTTTCAAAAACTATTATTATTAAACATAGTTTTCTTTTTGAAACAATATTTATTAATAGCTATTTCAAAGCATAAACCCAAAAGTATCTTCTAGGAAGTAGCTCTTGAAATATAATTATGTTTTGAAAAGTACTTTCTAAAACACATTTTTAATTTTTTAAAAATACTTTCTAAAATACAAAATGTTATTTAAGAAAATATTTTTATCTAAATGTTTTCCTTTTTTCTTTTTTTTTTTGGATTGTGTCTTTGTAAGATGTTAAAGGGGTGAAATACCAATTAAAGAATCAACAAGCAAAATTATTAAGTGTAAATATATGAGACATGGATGATGTTGAATAAACACAAAAATGAAATAAGATTGGAGGAAAAAACCTGAATATTAAACGAAGGGAGTGAATAAATGATGGATTGAAATAGCAGAAGTGTGGAGAGTGATAGAGCAGCGGAAGGAAGAATTGGGGAAAATGAATTGATCCCCTTTGGAATTGCAGAATTGTAAACAGAATGGAGGAGGGGGCAGAGAAACATAAGAAGCACTTAGCAATGGTGGAGCGGCTTTCGAAACGGTCTCAAAGGCGATCAGAAAACGCAGAATCCTCATCCTCCATCCTTTCACAGTTGTCGCAGTTAAAATCCTCCATAGAGTCCCAACTCGCCCAATCCCTCTCCTCGGACCCCTCGGACCCCTCGAAACTCAAACTTCACTTCCAAAACATCTCCCAATCAATCTCCGAATTAGAACAACTGGTGGCGCAAAACTCATACTCCCTTCCCTCTTACGACGTCCGAACCTCCCTCAAAACCGTCTCCGATTTGAAAAACTCCCTCGACCTTCTCACTGCTCAACTTATCCCTAGAAAGAAATTCTCATTCAAGAATAAACCCACCGCCACCAAGAAGGACGACTCCGCTATTCCGCAACCCAAACAACTCTCCACTCTCAATTCCGATTTCCCCACGCATCACTCCCCGGGCTTCGCTAACAAAACCTCCGAGCTTTTAGTTGCGGACTTCAGGGATTCCCAAGTTGGGGAATTCACCCTTTCGGATCTCGATTCCTGCCAAGTCAGAATAATAGGTTCCGTGAGGGCCCTTTTCGTTCACAGGTTGAAGAATTCTACGCTTTACGTGGGCCCCGTCACTGGCTCCGTTCACATTGAGGATGTCCACGCTTGCGTCTTCGTCATTGCCTCGCATCAGATTCGGATTCATGCTGCCACAAAATCCGATTTCTACCTTAGGGTTCGGACCAGGCCCATAATCGAGGACACTAATGCTGTTCGGTTTGCGCCCTATTGTCTCACTTACCCAGGGATTGAAGAGGACCTTCGTGCTGCCTCTCTCCATGACGAGACCGGAAATTGGACCAATGTCGATGATTTCCGGTGGCTTCGCGCCGTTCAGTCTCCCAATTGGTCTGTTTTGCCGGAGAATGAGAGGGTTGGGATTGTTGACATATCTAATTTCCAGAATGGGGACAACGACCTTTGATTTCAGCCTCACCTTTGTTTCTTGACTCTCCGCTTTTATTTTGGTAATGCTAATGGTTTTGGCTATGTTCCTTTTCACTTTTCAGTTTGGGAATGAGTTTTCTTTCTGTTCTGCAGCAATATGTCCTGTTCTCTTTTCTGATATTGCTTGAATTTTTATAGTATTATTCAATAGTTAGCATTTATCCTACTTCGGGAATTGGGCTTTTCAATTTTGTTGGGTTGGAATGTTTCATCTAGGGAGGTACTGTCTAAGGATTGCTGAATTAAAATGCTTATTAGAACTATCGATTGCCGCATTGTTCGTGGATGTGTTATGTTTGTTTTCGGCATCACAATGCACAGTAGAGTTCCTGCAAGGCCTGTTAGTGCTGGTAGTTACTAGTGACTAGTCCAAAAACATCATACTCTGTTCTCTTTCTTTGTATTTTCTTCTTCCTTTTCCATTTGAGATCCTATCTCAAGTAGGGGAATAAATAAAAACCAATACCACATTTATAAAATTTCGAGTGGCGTTAACTGTTAACCTTTTTTTCTTTTTTAAACTAAATTAGTTTATTTTTTACATTACATGAATCTGTTGATTTATGAATTGCTAGTTGCATTGTTTTTATTGTGCTTCAAAATTATTTATCAGCATCTCCCTCCTCCACTCTCTTTTTCCCGGCCCTTGTAACGATTTCCTCTTCGTATGGTGGTTTTTTTGTAAATTATAATTTCTAGCTTATAGTGTTGTTTTGTTGCAGTTGCTTAAATTGTTGCAGCTTTTAACAAATAAGGCTCTAGGCCACAAGTGTAGGATTCGATCTAAATATATATATGGATTTATTAATTTCCAACCTCCTCCTCTTTTACCTTTGTTTATCCTGATCTGAACGGTCAATGATCAATTGTTTCCATTTTTATTTATTTCCTTGAGCCAGTAGATGGATTGCAATTTAAGAAATAAGGAGAATGAAGTTCTAATGCGCACATTTTCTTGTATAAAAATACACGCTGGAATTTCTGCGCTATTATTAGTTCATGACGTTTGAAACAGCCAATTTAAAAAATTCTGTAAGGAGTGTTCTTCATTGGATATTAGTAAAGTGAAGCGCTTGAAATAATGTGTGACAACTCATTGCAATGAGTCATGTAGGAGAAGGTCCTTTGAATCATTATATACGAACTGCTTGATTGACTTGTCAAAATTAGTTCTCTCACAAAACAATTTCCATTAATGACTAAGCCGCAGATTTTTGCAAAATCAAATAAAACCCAAGTGAGCTGCAATCATCAACTGTGAGAAAGAAAAAACATGACCCATTTTCTGACACTTTGAAGTTAAGACGAAGGAACATCGAAGACTTTACAGCGCAGTATTTTTTTGACACTGTGATCACCCCCTAATCTTGAGTGCCATATGACTTGTTTAAAACATGACCCATTTTATAAATTGGGTAACGTATAAAGGTAGAGACTCTGGTTGAGGCATTGTATTGTATTTGTGCCATAACGTCTGAAGGAGTAGAGGCCTTGGTGTAATTCAATCTCAAAAGTCGGAATGGTTATGCTGGAATGGCAATAGCTGAAACATTACCTGAAAAATTATCAGGCATAGTAATAAACTTTAGAGTTTGAATCTACAGAAATCAGAATAGTTGATGAGTATAGATGGAAAGATATTGAAGTGGATCCCAATTTATGATATAGTATAGAAATATAATTATTATGACAGTACAACAAAGCCGTCTTAGCTCACTGGTAGAGCGCGTGGCTTTTAACCACGTGGTCGTGGGTTCGATCCTCACGACGGCGATTTTAGTAAATGTTGTTAAAAGCTGTTATCAAGATATAAAAAATAAAATTGTCCATAATTGGAACAGAAATGTAAAATTAATTAGATTTTTTTTTAATTTTTAAAAACTAAAAAAATAAAATTTTTGTAAAAATTATTTTAAAAAAACACTATCCAAACAAATTTCATAGTTTCTAAGCATATTTTTATAAAACTTCACCCAAACAAAATACTTATTAGCTATCAAACCAAGAGGAAGAGAGAAACGTGTTTCTCTGTGTAATCATTGTTTAGTGTAAAGAAATAAATAAATGATTGTGGTCAATACAATTTGATTTTGATCATTTATATTACTCCTTAATTACGAATAATAATTAGTAGGTCTATGTAGTATACTATGATACTTGTCTTTATACTTACATTTGAAAAAAGACCTTATTTAATTCATACTTGTATGGTTAACAATTTCAATCCTCATCCAATGTTTTATCTAAAACTTTTAATCTTTTATTACTAAATTATATTATCCAAATCATTTATATTACTCCTTAATTAGGAATGATAATTGGTAGGTCTATGTAGGATACTATGGTACTTGTCTTTATAGTTACATTTGAAAAAAGATCTTATTTAATTCATACTTGTGTGGTTAACAACTTCAATCCTCCTCCAATGTTTTATCCAAATCTTTTATTACTAAATTATATTATCCAAATCTTAAGATAAGATATATAATAAAATTGATTCAGAGTCCCAAATATTTTATACATAATATCATTGTATAGTTAATAATAGTATGACTTGTTAAATAGATAATATTAAAAATAATTTACAGAACTTAATAATGATAAACTTACACATCTCAACCAATTGAATTTTATTGTGAAAAAATTGATTTTTTTCTATAAAAATAAAATTAATTATTTTAAAATCATTTTAAGTAAACATAACCAAATAAAAATGATTTTAATTATAATATATTATTCTAATTTTTTTATGATAACAAAATTAAATATTTTAAAATTACTTTTTAAGTAAACATAACCAAATAAAAATTAATTTTAATTATAATAAATTATTCTAAGAATTATTTTTTGAAAGTACAAAAAAAAAATAAATTAATAAGTGATATTTGAAAACTGTTATCGAGATATAAAAAAAAATCATAATTATTGTATTGTCATTAATGAAAAACAAAAAAACAATCTATTATCTTCGTGTTCTGAGTTTTCAAAACAAAAATGCAAAACTACTTAGATTTGTTCTTTTTTAGTTTTTAAAAACTAAAAAACTAAAATTATTTTAAGAAAACACTATCCAAATAAGTTTTTTAGTTTCTCTGCGTATTTTTATAAAACTTCAACCAAACAAACACTTATTCGCTATCGAATCAAGAGGAAGACAGAAAAACGTTTCTCTGCTTAATCATTGTTTAGTGTAAAGAACTGAATAAATGATCGTGGCTAGTGCAATTCGATTTCACTCATTTATATTACTCCCAAGTTAGGAATTGATGCAATCCTCCCTATCAAGGGTACCATCCCAAGGGTCATGACTAGGAAGATTAAGGAAGACATTGCTAGGAAGGAGGGTGGAACACCTCAACTCCTCATGGACATCAAGATCATTAGTATTTAGGTCATAGTCTTCATTTTCATGCTTGTATTTTGTGCTTTTATTTTGAACTTGCAGAGGTGTCCTTAGTTTTCTTCATTGGCTGTGTATTTTGGCCTATTTTTGTAATTGTTTGATTAGGAGGTGTAGCTAGTCTCTTACGTGGAGTGTGCTAAGTTGATGTCCTTTTTGGAGAATCATGGCCATGTGGGTTTGTAATCTCACCTTCTAATGTTTCACATTATTTTTACATTTTGTAAATCGACTTAATAAGAGAGACACGACTTCCCTCCCAGCCCAATCACCCGGGCAAGGACGAACCTCCCACAAAATTTGAAAGAGCATAAACAAGGTTTCACTCCCGGACAAACAACTTGAGCAAGTATGAACCTTTAAAAAAATAACGCAACAACTAGGTTTTTCTCCCGATCAAACAGCTCGGGCAAGGATGTACCTTAGCAATAAAAACAAGTTTTCCTCTCGGCCAACTAACCCAAACAAGGAAATACCTTAGCCAATTAAAAAGAACAAACAAGGCCAATCAGCTCGTGCAAGAAAACACCCTCATCACAAAGATAAGCGATAAAAGCTGAAAACAATAAAGATAAACGAAGCATCTATAAAAGAAAAAAGTTCTTCATTGATAAAAGAAACATGTACATAATTTTTCATTTAAACAGCAAAAGATCCTACATATAACTAGCTAATATAACAAAGATTATAAAAAAAAACTCCCTGGTACAAGTAGTCAAGGCTCCCCAACATCTCCCTCATCAATAACCTTTAGCTCAACCTCTTTCTCATTAGTCGTTCGGTGAGCTTCCTCATCCTCGACTCTATGATCCTCGCGACCCTTGACAACCTCCAAACCATTGCCTTGAGCGTAGAATAGAAGAGCATGCTCATTTGGCTTTTAGGACTTAGGTACTTCATGGAAGGAAAGGAACTTCCCATCAAAGCAATCCCTTCTTCCATCAAAATCAAATCCTTCAGGCACTTCACAGAACTCCTCCACCTTCCTGACAGCCTGGAGAAACCTGGCCTGATGCTCCTTGACTATTGCCTTTTTTCCCTTCTCCACCCACTCTTTGAAGCGAGCCTTGGCCTTGTCTTTATCTTGGATGGCATTGTCCCATTCTTGGGTTGCCTGGGCCAAGGAATTAGATAACTCATTCACCCTCAAGTTCACCAAGGCCTGGTCATCCTCCATTCCACACATTTTGTCCTCAATAGCATCCCTCTTCTTTTTAAGATCGAGCATTCTTTGCTGCATGTTGGCGTCGTCTGTGGCCAACTTGCAAGTTTCTTTGATAGTGGCCTTTAATGTGGACTCGACCTTATTCAACTTCCATATTAACTCCTTAGCTTTGGAAGAAGGGGCCAGAACCAAGTGACGAACCAATGCTTGTGCCCGGTAGGGATGACAAAAATACTCATACCCATGAGTCCCGCTCGAACCTGCCTAGATTTTGATAGGTATTACCCGATTTGACTGAGTATGAGTACGAGTAAGAGTATTACCCGATGTGTTAAACCGGATACGATACAAGTATGTGTATGTGACTAACCTTTAAGAATGATTTAGGGTCAGATGATAAAACCAACCCTAGGAGAGAGGCTCAATAAGTTAATAGGAGGTCCCACCATTTACTTGACTCTTAGAACCTTGCCCCCGTACCTGCCCGTTATAATTTTAATGACTATATAATAAGTTTACATTTATACATTTAATTGAAAATTTTAATTCTTAAAATTTAATTTATAATTTTTTGTTATTAATTATTCTTTATGTACTTTTTAAATTAAAATATAATTAATAACTTAATATATATAATTTATTTAATAATGAATAAGTAAATTTAAATTGTAAAAAATAATATGACGGGTACTCGCGAGTATATCCGAACCCGAAATACCCGACGAGGACGGGGTTTAAAATTTCATACCCATTTTTTTTATACCCGAACTCACCCCACACTTTGCAGGGACGGGGATGAGGAAGGTCAAACCCGTACCCGCCCACCTCGTTGCCTTCCCTAGTGCCCAGGCTATTAGCTTGCAATAATGCCTCCAGGCAACAATTGCCCCAGCCTGATTAAGAGCCCCCTTCACGGATTGGTCGGATCAAATTCATCCACAAAGAACCGCTTCATGCAAAAAGGAGGAGGGATGGCTAGATAATATAAAGAGTGTGATGTCTGCCTCGACCTCTTGGAAGCCCCAGCCTCGTCATTCCGGTGACGTTTCTTGGACCCCCTCTTTTGGACTTCCGCTTCCCACTCTTTGATTTCGAGGGAGTAGCAGTAGGAGGAATGACATTAACCAATGCGGTTTCAAAGGAGGATACACATCTAGTCGGGGAGGAGGGGGAGCTTGAAATTGCAACATTGACTCAACTTAAACGAACTAGTTTTACCTTCCAAGTCCCAAACCGGCCTTGGCGAGCGCCATGGACACAAAACTTGAGAGGTCGAGACGACAAGGGAAGTGACATCAGGAACGTCGTGTCCTTCTTCTCCTAATCAGTAAGCATGTCAAAATGAAACACTAATAGACATCGTAGTTTCGACTGTCAACTGAAGGGGAACAAAGGTTTTCCCTCTCGGTCATAGAAGTAATTAGTCGCGCGTCCCGACTTCAAGAAAATCTTCATAAATTTAGATTTAACATCCTTGTAGGAGGTAGTAAAAACCTCAAACAAGGGGTGTCTGACAACACGACTTACGGAGGACCATCTGACCATGCTGATCGGAGAGGTCTGGTAAAACTGAAAGAAAAGATTGGGAGTGGCCTCAATGTAGACAAATGACAAAAGGTTCTAAAAGCATGTATGGCAACCCAAAGGTTAGGGTGGATTTGGTTTGTGCACAATTCATTACACATAACACACCCATCGTAAAATCATCAAAAGGAAGCTCTACATTTAAGTCTTTAAAAAGACAAGTGTGCATATAAAAGAAATTCTGGTCATCCGGGAGAAAATTGTTTCTGAAAACCATATTTGAGTCCAGAGACTCGTCGCTGAAGCTACCCTTCATTACGAAAGGCGCTAGCACCGGGTCATCCAAAGAACAGAACAGGAAGACTTCATAGAAGGTAGTGTAGTTGTCTTGGGTTATCAGGCGGGAACGGTATTTGGCAACCTCCGCACTCACCCACTCAAATCTGGCAATAGAACATGGAAGGTATTGTCGGACTCTCTCAGAAGAAGAGCATCCCTCCTGAGACGGGAAGTTCCAAGCAACACCCCCTATAGAAGACGTTATGGAACCCTTTGTGAGTTTTGGAGTGTTGGGCCGTGCTCGCACAAAAAGGCCCACAATTAAAGGAAGAGACACCTCCCTCACAGAAGAGCTAGAACCAAAAGACATTGATAAAAGAAGCAACTAGCAAAGAGAAAGAGAGACTTGGAATATCTAAGAATATAACCTAGGAGGGAAGACCTGGAACTTTCAGAGCAGAAAAAAGGTAGAATGAAATGAAAGAGCAACCCTTCCTCTATTTATAGCATGGAGGCCCAAAAGGCGAATAAATGAGCATTGTTATATCAACAAATATCTATGACCCACGATTGTCGTCTCTTCACGTCCACCCAAAAAACTGTTGACACATCCTACCTAACCTAGCAAACAGTACTCTACAGTTAAATGAGTGAAAAGTCGCAACCCTAAAAGTCATTCACACCCAACTTGCACCAACCAGGTCGACACACATGTTTCCCAAAAACCACCCGCAAACCATTATCACCTCTTGTTCGCTTCACCTCTTGACGTCGGTGGGCTATGCACTAAAGGAACTAACTAGCTCAAACTTACCCCAGGTCGAACCTACCTAAGGGTCGGCCTAGCATCCAAGGTCGAACCTACATTAACTGAGCACGAAATTCTATCTGGGAAGAGGTCTACACGAATACATGAAAAGACCAAAACACCATATGTAGTTAGTAGATAAGGATTAGGATAAAGATAAACCCTAATTATGATAAACTTTAAGTATCTGCTAAAGCCCAAGTCCAAAAAGGTAAACATTATAAATAACAAGGTGCATGTACAAGTTTAATCACTTAATCATATACTATTTTCCTAACATACTATATTTTTCAATATTTTTGTCAACTTTCCTCTTAGTTAGACGTCAAAGTACTTTTACATATATAACCACGTATACATTCCTAAAAAGCCTACAAGATTAGAATCTGGAGTTTGCTGAGTGAGTACTTGACTAGTGTGTGCATGGACATACTGTAATATTGATACAATCTGAGCATATTTTGTGACCATATATAGTACATCAATCATTCAAGCAACTACATTAATAACATTTAACAACAAACTGAAGTTTGAATTAATTACATGAAGCAGAGGTATAGCCACTGGTTTTTGGAAGACTGTATTCCGAAACCGAAAATTGGTCCACTATGGGCAGTATATAGTCACACTGGTTTTCGAAACACTGATATAAATATGCTTGACGCGTTTTTTACATAAATAAATATACCCATTCTTAATTCTACATATGAAACTTCTTGAATTCAAAGAAAATTCAACTTCACTGATTGTCGAATGGAGCGCGTCTTTAGCCTTTGGTTGCCTCCTGAAGTAAAAATTATTAGATAGTTCGGTACATCTAATATTTGTCCTCTGCGGAAGACATGCGTGTTTCTTCCCCCTACATTTTCACGTCAAATAGAACCAAAAATGGCAAAAGTTTCTGTTGTATTATTAATGAACTGATTGTACATATAATTAGAGTGATTTCATAGCATAACAAAAATTTATATTTCTATCAACACACAAATTACATAATTGGTTATATAAAATTCAAGAATATTAACCTAGTGTTAATTTAAATACATTGATATTTTATTTTATTAAAATATATATTGCTTTTTAGAAATTATAAAGTTAATTTAGTGACAAATTTCACATGTGTAAAAAAAAAGAAGAGAAATCACAGGTTTGAATTCTTCTACTAATAAAAATTAATACATTAACAATTAATATTATTTTATAAAAAATATTTCTTTTCAGTATGTTAATATATTTTTTGAAATAGTATATAAAACAAAAAATAAATAGTGAATTTAATTGATTAACAATATACCGTCTTCAAACTTTGGTCAATTATCAAATTCTTAATTGGACTTGTTTACATTCTAAAATCTCTAAGTTGTTAAATTAATATGATATTCTTTCATTAATGTTACTGATGGATTTATTCTACCTAATTAATCAATTACAATAATGATATTTTATTTTGTGACGTGAAATAATAATATTGATGGAAGTAGATTTTCTAAAACATATACAAAAGTAACTTTAACAGTATTAGTTTTTTTACTTCATACATCTAATACATGCATAAGATTTATAACAATTTATGTTGTTCAACTAATTGATTTATACCTTCTTAAAGAAATAGTATTAATTTAATAATATAGATACTAATCTAAAATAAAAATTAAAAAAATAAAAATTATCATATCTTTCTAATAGTTTTTAAAATTATAAAATTAAATAGTATACAACTATACACACCAAAAATATAAAAAGAGTTAAGAATAATGAATGAACATTAAATTTTACAAAATTTCATAATTAACTATTTTATTAAATGAAATTTGATTTTAATAATCATTAATACTTACTTTTATTTAATTTTAATTGATATTTTATTTGATCTACATAAAATAATTTTAACATTGTTTTACTGTATTTTTTTCACTTTTTAACACCGCTGAAAAGTAAAAATAAGTTAGATTAAAATTAAAATAAAATAATTTTAATATTTTTATTTTGTATTCTTAATATTTTGATTTTTATTTATTTATTTTTAATGTTAAGTAGCGTTAAAATGAAAAGAAATAGTAAAATAATACTAAAATTATTTTATTTTTAATTTTAATAAAAAAAATTATATACTACTAATATAAAAAAAATTTATATTAATCTTCAATCACAATCATTCGTTTACGGTAAGTTTGTTGACTTTTATTAATTAATACTTTAAAAGTTGTATAAACAAATAATTGTAATTGAATGCTAATGTAAAAACCTTTTACACTATTTTTTAAGCTCTTTTATATGCATTAAATAAAATATCAATTTTTTTATGGAAATAAAATATCAAACTAAAAATATTGATGTAAATAAAATAAAAACGCACTAGTGACTATTCAAATCAAAATTTATTTAATAGCATGGTTAATTATAATTTTTTTTTTATTTTAATGTTTATTAATTATCATTAGTGCATTGAAATTTAAGTTCATGTCAATTGATTAAAGTTTCAACCAAATTAAATATCTTTATTTAAAAAATACTGTTGAATTAATTCAAATGTAAATATCATTATCTCCTATAATATATAATTAAGGATAGAATTAGAAAAATATAATATTTTATTTTAAATAAAAATAGATTTTTTAATCAAACAACATATAGCATAATCATGTATTAACTAACTTCTTCTTTTATGGCAGACAAAGTCTAAAGCCAGAAGTTACTTGTATAAGTTAACAAGAATAAAGTTAAGTTTAGTAAAAAAAAATAAAGAAAGTGTCACTAATTTAATAGTTCTTCCATATTTTATTTTTCACTCAAAATAAACATAAAAAGAAATGAAAGTCTGAAACTTATTGACCACCCCAAAATTACTTCTATTTATAATAAAATAAGTGATAAATGTATGAGTAATTTTATAATTATAATAATTTTAATTTATAACTTTAAAATTTTTTTCCCACTACTTGTTTACCCAATAAAACAATATTAATTTTCACTCTATTTGATTTTTTTTCTTTTCTAAAACTTTTATTTTTCTTGCAACCCAACTTAATTGCTGTGAAACCAATGTTGTATCCATCCATTACTTTTTCCCGTAAGATATACATCCATGGTCAACCTCATCCACCTATTCCTTCTTATTCTTGCATTTATGATTATTTGTTTTCATTCTCAGCAAATGTTTGGCCATTGCTTTGTAGTTGTTGCGCATTACAAATCCTACCATCATTTTTTTATAAGTCAAATGTTAGTTGTTAATTTGTTAGTTTTTTGTTAGTAAAGAGTTTCGAATCCACGACTTCTCCTTCCCATCTTTCCACTTTACCACCAGACCATTCTTTTTCTTTGCTTTAGCACCACCATCATTTCCTACCTCCACTCCTTTCTTGTTTCCTTCACACTTTATCAATTGATGCTATGAATGAATATATATAGCAAAGACCAGAAGAAAAAACCACAATCCTATTGCCCACAAGCAAGGTCAAGATTACCTCCATGCACACCCCTGTGTTACAAAAAATGGCATGACAGTGTTTACACATTATAGCAGTAATAGAGAAATTAACCTCAAATATTAAAAATTTCCCCAGAACATAGACAAAAACCAATGTCATAAAAAAATAAAAAGTTTCACTACCTAATCATAGTAAAACAATATTTTGTCTATAAAAACCATTCATAGAAGGAAAAAGACAAATTTTTATAAAGTTTATGAACTCACACCCACGATCTTTGCAAAGACTTCTGCCATACCTATTCAGCATTAAAAGACACCTCCTGAAACATCAAAGAATCCTTGCCAACCAAATCTCACACAGAATAATGGCTAACCAAATAATACACAGGATATTCCCAGACTTTTTTCCCCATGGCTTTCAAAATACCTGAATTTTGCCAAAAATGAAAGTAACAATCTGAGGGAAGAACACATAAATAGTCTAATCATTTACAGCCTTTCATCCAAACTTTATAACTAGATTCACATGTGACAAGTAAATGTGTCACAAATTCCAAATTATTGCAACATATCAGACAAGAAGCATTAGCTAGTAGGATTATATTTTGTTTTGTCAATTCAACCTTCGTCGGGATCCTATTATGGACTACCTTCCAAGAAAATGCTAAGACCTTGGAAGACACCTTTGACTTCCCTAACCTGTTAAAGAAATATGAGTCAGATTCTTGAAACTCCTCGTATACTAAACTATACGCTTTTCTTATGGAGTAATGAACATTGTTACTTTGACTGTCTACCCATCTCCAACCATCTTTGACATCCTGCCTCATTTGAACCCCATCAAGAACTCCTTCTAACTCCCTGACTCATTCATGCTACCAACTAAATAACTCTATCTTCCACCTAAATCTCCATTCCCATCTCTCAGCATTCCATCCCCCAACCTCACAAAAGAGCCTTTTTCCAATTAGACAATACATACAATCTTGGACATAGTGACTTGAGTTCATCAGCCCTCTCCACATCCTCTCAAAACTTAAATATTGACATGTCTCCTATCACAGGTTTAACACTACCCATAAACCAAACACCCACTCTCACATAAGATGTTACCTTCACTATATTCTTCCACCACTGAGACTCACTGCTCTGCAACCTCAATAATATGTTACTCCTAATGACTTCCCTATACATGGCTTGTAAGACTTTGATCCAAAGAAATTGCTCCCTCTGAAGTATCGTCCATCGCTACTTTCCAAAGAGCATTTTGTTAAAAGCCAACATGTCTTTAATATCCATACCACCTTGGCTTTTTTTTTTTTTTACACACTAGCACCCACTTAATCCATGTAACTTTGTTGAATTCATCTGATCCAACCAAAAAAATCGCATTTTCAGACTCTGGATGGTGAGGGCCACCTTCTTTGAAATTTTGTAAAAAGGAATAGATGAAAGGGAAAATTTGATTAAACAAATCCGCCTCCCAGAGATAGATTTTTTTGTTTCTAGGAAGTAAGGGTTGCTCTCATTTTTTCAAAAATCAGTTTCTAAACTTTTTCACATCTCACATTTACCCCACAGGTAACCCCCAGATAGGAGAACGGCAGCTGCATTACTCCAAAATTAAGAATCCTAACAAAAGACTTCATTACCTCATAATTCACCCTTATACTCTTTTGGCTGCTCTTATGACCACAATCATGCTTCTTAGCAAACACATTATTAATTCATGCTTTTGGCCCTTGTTCGATGAAACCATATTTTAAGAGAAAGGGAGGGGAGGGATGCCATCATCGAAAATCATTTTTGGTGGTACTCAACCAAACAAAGAGATTGGATGAGAGTGATCGAAAAACCAAAAAACAAGGTGAAGACACCAATCATAGATGTAGAAAACAAAAAGGAATTTTCTTTCATCACTTACAAATATTTTCCTTCCACCTACCAAATTTTTAAAATCCCAAAATATTCTTATTTAATTTTTTAATCGAGTACGGAAACTCGTTACTTATATGTTTTTCTATTTCAATATTTTCGAGTCAAATCATCATAATTCATTACTTATATGTGATGTATCAATTATCCAATTGTAAAAAATTATTCGACTTTCAAACTAGATACAAAAGACTAGTGTTTTCAAAAGTATATGATACAAAATGTACAAAAAAAATTATTTTTGAATGACTAGAAATTTATTAAAATATATTTTTTATCTAATTATCTACATGTGAGAAGTACCACTTTTCAAGGGAACAAAAATATGGACAAATCATGACATTCCATTCCAAATAAAATACTATTACTCAAAACCTTATATAATTACTCAAAAATTAATTTAAATGTAAAAAAAAATCATATAATTTTCTATTAATAACAAATTAAACACCATAGTAATTAATGAATTTATTTTCCAAAGTCATAAAATTTTGATAATATTAGTAATACTTTTTAATTTTATGGCAATTTGGCTCTTTTTATATATGTTAAGTATATGATGTGTCAACATTGGTAGCTATTATTGCATAAAGATATTAATGTGCTTTATGAAAAAACAATACACACACAATCACGAATGGCTTGGTGGCAATTTCTTTTAGCACCATCTCATTTCTTATTCACACCCCTCAATATTTACAATTTTTTGTAAAACTTTAAACACTTCCACCCTCTTTTACCCTAAGTCTTTTTTTATAGAGCATCACTCAACTTCATGGTTGCACGCGAACCTCTACCGGTACTCACCCCTTTGAAAGATTATATTGGTTTCTCCATTTCGCATCTTCATCATTTTCGAACACACACACACACACACACACACATATATATATATATATATATATATATATATATATATATATATATATATATATATTCACCTCTATTTTCAGGAATTTCCTTTGTCATGTATGTTTGAAGAGGGTGAGAGTGCTCTTTCAAAGAGGTGGGTAGAGGTGAGTGTGCAGCCATGAAGCTAGGTGATGCTTTGTCAAGAAACTTAGGATAAAAGAAGGTGAAGATGTTTTGCAGAAAATTGTAAACATTGAGGGGTGTGAAGAGCAAATGAGAGGATGCTAAAAGAAATTGTCTAGTCTCATGGTGTAAGTGTGTTACAAGTTGAGTTGGGTTTTATTCTTAAGGGCTAACGCCTAATTTTTTATTAAATGTATATTTAATATTTTAAAGAATATATTATATTATGTATTATTATAATAAAAATATTAATATGTTTTTAAAACTTATAATATATATATATATATATATATATATATATTTTGTATTTGGGTCAGTTGGACCCAAATGCATTTACATAGTATGCTTAAATGGGTTGGACAAAAAAAATTTGTTTTATTTAGGTCTTTTTTTAAAATTAAAGTCACATTTATTTTATACATGAGACCAATTTTGACATCTGTATTTTCTTAGTATACCTAATATCTCTATTTTAATCTACATTACAACATGCCTCAAGTTTTTATATTCATTACATTAAATCTCTCTTTAGGTAAAAAAAATACATCAACCAATAATAAAATGTTAAAAGTAATACAAAAAATAAAAATAGATGTAATAAGTAAAAACCTTAGAAAAATACGTGTAATTTTTCAACTTTAATGTAATATGAAAAAATCTTAAAAGATATAAGTATAATGTTTTATATAATTTATTCTTAATTTATTTTTTCCGGATATTTAACATTTATTAAAGAATGTAGCACGAAAAAGTTAAAAATGAATAGTATGAAAGTTTTAATTAAGGTATATAATTTTAAAATAATTATTATTTGGCAAATAAAAAACATAAAACGGGTTTTGTATAGAATATAACTTCGTTAAATTTCACAAAACAAAGTTTCGTACTCATAAGTGTTTTCGTTTCTCTCTCTCACACACACATTTTATTTATATATATATAGATAGTATGTAGCTCAATATTAAAAGTAATATAAATAAAAAATATGATTAAATATCAGTCTCAGTTCATATTAATATCAATTTATATAGATGGAACTTTTCTGTTTCAAATTTGTATTTCATTATCTGTCTCAATCAATTCATAAATGTCACACATTATATATATGTATATATATATATATATAATATGTAGGTCAGTATTAAAAGTCATATAAATAAAAAATATGATTAAATATCAGTCTCAGTTCATATTAATCAATTTATATAGATAAAAATCTTCTGTTCCAAATTTGTGTTTCATTATTTGTCTCAACCAATTCATAAATGTCACATTATTTAATAAATTTTCTTTTATAATTTTTTTATATTTTATATAACTCATTAAATGACATGACATTTATAGATTGTTTGGGAGAGGAACTAAGATACGAATTTAGGACAGAGGATTTTCATCCAACTCTATATATAGAGTTTAATTGGTATGTTATCGGTCTACAAAATTTTACTCTAACATCCAACCATAATCCTTAATTTATGGTACGTAAGTTTGTTGAATTTACTAATTAATACTTTAAAAGTCATATAAATGAAGAGTATGATTGAACATCAGTATAAAATTGTTATACACTATCAGTATATACTAATTAAACTCTCATATATATATAGAGAGAGAGAGAAAGAAAGGACAACTCATGTGATAAAAAAGGTTACGGTGAGAAATGAGAAAAATAATAATAACCATATGATTTCAATAAAAGGTTCAGATTGGGTTGTTAATTAAACAAGCTCATGTGGTTCTCTCATGCAGAAAACACAAAGTTATTAATTTTAATATTTTAAATTTAACAAATTTCAAAGATAAAAATACATTTTAGACAACTACACCAAACAATTACTTATTATGTATTGTTATTGAGATATTAAAAAGTCACGTCTAGTAAATTATTAGGACTTATAAAAAAACATAATGTTTGGAATCCTTTGTAAGGTCTTTACTACCACCATTGTCATCAATACAATCACCACTATTACTACCGATCACACAAAAACCTTTCACACAGAGTTGTATATCAATACCAACATCATCACCATTGTCATCAATACCACCACCATTGCTACCAATCACACAAAAACTCTTAACGTGTTGCTATCGTCACCCCTGCAAAATCCACCACCATAGTCATCAATACAACCACTACCATTGCTACCTATGACACAAAAACCTTTCATACAGAGTTGTATATCAATACCACCATGACCACTATTGTCCTCAGTACCACCACCATTGCTACCAATCACACAAAAACTCTTAACGTGTTGTTCTCGTCATCCCTGCAAAATCCTCTACAAGGTTGTCATCATCACCACCACCCTGCCGCCACCACCGTCGGTATCGCCATTGGCAATGGTGGTGTTGGTGGAGTGAAATATACATAACCTACCACTATTTAAAACCCTAATCAAATTGAAAAAAAAAACATGAAACTGAGAAGAGAAAGAATTCAACAAATACAGAGCGTTGTAATGAGAAAGGAGACAAAAACAAAATGACTCAAAAGTTGATGTTGTTTTAAATTCAAAAGAGGAAAAAATAAATTGTATTTTTGAAGTACTTATTCTTTCACTGTAATTATAGAGTTTTAATTTGAGTTGTCATCACACACTCACACTTTTGTCTCTTATTTGTTATTGGGAACATATCAATGGTGGTGGTTGTGGGGTGAAGGTGGTGTCGACCTTACAAAGGATTCTTTAAGGGTGATGGGCCTGTATGTAGAGTTTGTGGGAAATTTTTTGTGTGGGAGAACCACGTGAGCTTATTTAATTAAAAACTCAATCTGGACCATTTATTGAAATCTTACAGTTATTATTATGTTTTCTCATTTCTCACCGTAACTTTTTTTCTCATCTGAGTTTGCCTATATATATATATATATATATATATATATATATATATATATATATATATATATAATTTATGAATTATAAATTTCCAAATCTCACTTGTTCTTCACCTGTTTTTTAATGAAGACTAATAAAATTAATTTTCAATGAAATTGCTTTTGTAAAATTGATTACCATATATTAAAGTTGATTTTAAGATTATATGATTTATGTTAGAATATCATAAAAGTAAGTTAGTAGTAAAATCTATTAATATTTTGTCACAAAAAGTAAAATATATTATAAAATTACTTATCAAATGCAAAAGTTACTCCAAATTACTTTAACACAAAATGACTTTTGGATGCATAATCAATTTTGTATTTTTCTCTAATGCAAAAACAAATTTATCAAAATTTATCTTAAATCAATTTAAGTTAAAAAACCAAACATGCACTTCCTATAGCTTAATACAAACACGCAATATTTTTTTTAATTTAATATAATAAAATACATTAACACTTTGTGATCTTTTATTAAATTACACGTACTGTCATCTTTCTTTATTTTTCACACTAATATTCATTAAATTTTTGAAAATATTATTGTAAGTGTTCGTTTTACAAAAATTTTCTAAACTTGTTTTTAATATTTTAGTATTTAAAAATTAGAAAAACTTGTTTGTTTATTTTCTTAAAGCAATTCTTGAAAGTTCTGTTTTTTTAGTTTTTAGTTTTTAGTTTTTAGTTTAAAAATTTGAAAACTATAAGTAATTTTACTTTTCAGTTTTTCCTTTTTGTTTTCAAAACTCAAAATACAATAAGAATATGTTGTCTTTTGTTTCTCATTAATGGCATTTCCATAAATATAAACAACTTTTTCATTTTAATGTCTTCAAAATAGTTTTCAAATAACACTTATGAAAAGTTGTTTTTTCTCTTCTTTTAGAAAATATTTTTTGAAAACTCTTTTCAAAACTAAAAAACAAAATGAAACCAATCAATATAAAAGAGAAAAATTATTATCCACAGTCCTAAATTACACTCCCTTATATATTTCAAAATATTACACTCTCAAACTTTACCCTAATATACTCTATAGATACAAAGGTACTGATAAAAAAAGAAAAATGCATATGTAATTACATAAGATATCACTATAATTTCCTCATTTAAATAAATAAAATATCCTAAAGTAGTAAGAAACATAACTAATTTCCTGAAAAATAAAAAAAATAAAGAAACCATGAAAATGTTTTTATCCTTAATAAAATAACAAATGTTGGTTAATATTCCTATTAAATTTTTTCTTTATATTTTCTCCTTTATAAAATTTTAATTTTAATTTTTGTCTCTAAACTGTTGAGGGTTCAAAACTGAACCTAGTAAAAAAAATTTAAAATCACAAAAAAAAATTATTTAGTGTGTTTGGTTTTCATAATTTTCAAACACACAATTTGGATTGGTTTGTGACTTGACATGTTAAAATTGCACGGATCAGAATCAAACTATTCACCTTTAGTTGGTTTACCAAATTCAAGAAAAAATATATACAATTGCTCATTACTATTTAAGGTTTTTTTATTTGGACTTAATTATTAATTAAATTTTATAAGCAGTATGTATTAGTCGGTGAATTAATATTTTATGAATACTTTTTAATTACTTTCATTGGATAAAATTTGATAACAAATAATATATAATGATTAAATGAATTGATTGTTTGAATATAACTTTAATGATTGTTATTTTTACATAATTTTGTTATCATAAGTAAAATTTTATACAATTTTGAAAATAAAATCTTTAATGTATTTTAATATTTAATAATATAATTTGTAAACTGCAAAACCAAATAAAAAGAATGTAAAATATTGATTTATGGTTTGAATTTTATAATTAATTTAAAATAATCAAACTGGATCACATTTATCTTTTATTTTGCCTCAAATTAATTTTATACTCAAAAGTCACTAAATACACATCACAAACACCATTTCTTAAAAAGTATATTATTAAAAATACAAAGTGACTATTTTTTTTATAAGTCAAAAAATATTATTAACAATAAAAAGTATCTCTAGCATGGGACGTGCCTAGATACAATAAAACATTATGTTCAATTACAACAAAAACATAAACAAAATATCATAACTAAACACATAATTTGAGGTTCCAAACTCATTCCATATATGAATGTAGAGTCTACTTCATAACATTACACTATTTCCAGTTGAGAGTTGCACGGCTTACACTAAATCTGCCACCTCCATTGAGTGATCATAAAAAATTTTGGTATTTTGTGTCTTTAAAATAAGTGGAAAGACTAATTTTAGAAGTTCGGTTGGTCTAAATAAGTGCAAGGACAAAAATAAAATAAAAATATATTAAAAATCAAACACATTTTTAATAAATATTAAAAAATTCACAAATTTATTTACTAAAAAAAGTTTAAGCCAATAAAAAACAAAACTGATGAGGGAAAAGTAGGCCGTCTGTTATGACTAAATATCTTCAAATAGTAAGAGAAAAGCTAGTCTTCAACTTGATTTTGATTAATGAGGAGAATATAATACTATTACAGAGCAGAAATCAGGGTGCTCCTTGTCTAGCTTAAGCTTAATATTGAATAAACAATAAGTTAAGGTTAACTTTTAACATATTTGACCACTTTACAATCATTGTTTCTTAATGGTTTGGATACTTTTTTCTAAATTTGAAATTTCATTACACGGTTCATGCATAAAAAACGTCCGAGTGTGTGATCATTTTCCACTTGGGTCTTTTTTTTATTCATAAAATAAAAATATGTTTAAATATTTATAGTAAATTAAATAATTTATTCAATCAAATGTATATTTAATAACTTAAATAAAATTAAATTGATCTAAAGCCTATAATAATATCATACAGGTTAAAAGTTGAGGATCAAAATCATTGTAAAATGTTAGATTTATTTTAGAAATGTTACAACCTCAATTTTATGTCATTTATTAAACGATATATGTACAAAATTTATCGCGGTATCCGTTGCACTAATATCCCAAAATTTTTATTGATTCATACTGTTAACTTTCTAAAAAAATAACTATATTATATAGTAAATTTTAAATTCAATTGCTTGTTCGTCCAATTTGGCAAATACATTAAGAAAAAAGTATATATAGAGAGAGACACACACGCTCTACTACCAAGAAGGAAATATTAAGTCAAGAAAGCATGTTACATTTTTTGTCGTTTTTTGAGTTGGTAATTTGGAATTTGGAAGGCCAATGTGCGGATATGTATAAAAAAATATATAAATGTTTCCATTTTAATTTGGAAAGGTATAAATGAAATCTATGTTATTCTTTTCACAAGGGCGGCATTGATTTAATATTTTAAGCATTAGGAATTTTTATAACATATACAGAGAATAGGTCATAGCTCGGCAATATATGAAAAATTTTACACCTTTATCCGGTAGTAATGATAAATTTCTTCACTTTAATAATAATATAGTTTTTATAATTGGATTGAAATGACTCATTAGCATAGTATTTGAAAATCAGACAGACTATTTGGCTCGGAAAGTGTTCGATATGATATTTCCAATTAACAGAGAGTCGAGGGAATCGGGTGAACCCGCAAATAATCCTATTATTTTTTTTAATGGTTCCAATTCACGTGTTAATTTTTTTTTTAAGTATGATAATTATAATAATTGACAAATTTGGTTTGCAATAATCTCCGTGAAACTCAAATTCACGTGGATTGTGCATAAGAATTTTTCTATTTGTTAGTCTCTTTATCAAATGTTTATTACAATTTAAAATATAAATACTTTTTAAAATTATTTAAAATAATATAAAATTTTAAATATAATATTATAAAGACAATAATATTTAAATTTAATAAGATATAATATATTTATGTATAAATCATATATAATTTTTTTATTTGGTATATTACTATTTTATTATATTAGTAAAAAAAAATATTTTATTGAATTTGGTTGAATCTCTAATCCCTAAACTTATGACTTCACTAATGATGTTCTTATTTTAACAACCTTGTTGGTTAAATAAAAATCAATTTGATGATGAATCAATTTTGCATAAAAATATTTTAACACTGTTGAAATCCAATCTTTTAATAGAATTTCTGCAAAGATAGAATTGATTAAGAGAAACATCCTCTCGCCTGTTGATGTAATTTGTCCCACAGTCTGTCGCCTGTGTCCTAAATTGGTCAATCATCTGTTGTTCACATGTAAGTCTAGCTACCTTATTATAGGTGGTTTGGCTATGTATATGTGTGTTGTGTTAGTTTTGTAGTTTGATTAAGTTTTGTAGTTTGATTTTTAGTCCCACATTGCTTAGTATTGTGAGATGGTGTTCTTTATTTTGCTATATAAGCAAGCTTATGTAAGGTTTACAAATGCACCAAAACAAATACTTCTTAGTGTTGTTTATTTCTCTCTTCTCGCCTTTAGTGTCTTGTTCCCAACAAGTGGTATCAGAGCTACTATCTTAGTATGCTCTGCGGTTGCAGCAGTTTCTGATCTTCCGCATCAGAAAAGATTTGGTTAGAGTAAATTTTCTTAGTATGCTCTGTGGCTGCAGCTGTGTCTGATCTTCCACATCAGAAAAGATTTTTTCTTTTGTTCTTGGGGATCTCAGTCTAGAGAACCAGTGGGGGCTTTTCTTCAAAAAGCAGCAACAGACGAAGGCAAGATGAAGATTGAAAAGTTCGATGGTGCTAACTTTGGCTTTTGGAAGATGCAAATAGAGGACTATCTGTATCAGAAAGGCTTGCAAGAACCTCTCACAGGCCTAAAACAAGAAGCTATGAAGGAGGATGAGTGGAGCTTTCTAGATAGAAAAGCTCTCGGAGCCATCCGATTGACGTTATCTCGTAATGTTGCTTTCAACATTGCAAAAGAAAGTACGACAACAGGTCTCATGAAGGCTCTTTCCAGCATGTACGAGAAACCATCAGCCTCAAACAAAGTTCACTTGATGAGGCGATTGTTCAATCTGCAGATGTCTGAAGGTGCTTCGGTGGCACATCATCTCAATGAACTAAACACTGTTACAACCCAGTTGAGTTCAGTTGAGATTGAGTTCGATGAGGAAGTACGGGCTTTAATACTTTTGTCTTCCCTGCCAGAAAGTTGGAATGCTACGGTCGACTGTGAGTAGCTCATCGGGAAGTAATAAGTTAAGATTTGATGATGTTCAAAATTTGGTTCTCAGTGAAGAGATCCGGCGGAGAGAGTCGGGTGAACCATCAACCTCTTCAGTATTGCATACAGAGTTAAGAGGAAGAAGTTCAACCAAAGAAAGCGGACACAACAAATCAAAGGAGAGACGATCCAAGTCCAGAAATCATCGTAGTGCCCAAAACTAGAAGACGATCGAGTGTTGGAATTGTGGGAAAACCGGGCACTACAAAAACCAGTGTAGGAGTGTACGGAAGAGTCAAGAAGCAAAGGGCGAAGCAAACGTTGCCTCCACCTCAAGAGAAGATGAGGTGTTGATATGCTCTCTTGAAGATAAAGAGGAGTCTTGGGTATTAGACTCTGGAGCATCTTTTCATGCTACCTCACAAAAGGAACTATTCGAGAATTATGTTCCGGTAAGGTTTACCTTGGTAATGAGCAGTCATGTGAGATTGTAGGTAAAGGTGCAATAACGATTAAGTTAAACGGGTCTGTATGGGAATTGAAAAATGTCAGATATATTCCCGACCTGACTAAGAACTTAATCTCAGTGGGCCAATTAGCCAGTGAAGGCTACACGACAATCTTCCACGGTGATAATTGGAAGATTTCAAAAGGTGCGATGACAATTGCTCAAGGAAAAAAGAGTGGTACTCTTTACAAGACAGCAAGAACATGTTATTTGATTGCAGTTGCAACAAATGAAAGTCCCAATCTATGGCACAAAAGACTTGGGCATATGAGTGAGAAAGGGGTGAAGGTCATGCACTCAAAAGGAAAATTACCAGGTCTTCAGTCAGTAGAAATTGACATGTGTGAAGACTGTATACTTGGAAAGCAGAAGAGAGTCAACTTTCAGACAAGTAGAAAAACCCCAAAGAAAGAGAGGCTCAAGAAAGAGAGGCTTGAGCTCATCCACTCTGATGTTTGGGGACCAACGACTGTCCCTTCCATTGGTGGGAAGCAATACTTCGTAACTTTTATTGATGATCACTCCAGAAAGGTATGGGTTTACTTTCTGAAACACAAGTCTGAAGTATTTGAAGCTTTCAAGATTTGGAAAGCTATGGTAGAAAATAAGACAGAATTGAAGATTAAAAGGCTCAGATCCGACAATGGTGGTGAATATGTAGACACCAGATTCAAGAACTTTTGCTATGAGCACGGAATCAGAATGGAGAGAACCGTGCCAGGTACGCCTCAACACAATGGTGTAGCAGAGCGTATGAATCGAATGTTGACTGAAAGAGCCAGAAGCATGCGTGTGCAGTCAGGCTTACCAAAACAGTTTTGGGCAGAAGCAGTCAACACAGCAGCTTACTTGATCAACCGAAGTCCATCGGTACCATTGGAGCACAAGATACCAGAAGAGGTATGGAGCGGAAAAGAGGTAAAACTATCACATCTTAGAGTTTTTGGCTGTGTAGCATATGTGCACATCAGTGATCAAGGCAGAAACAAACTTGACCCAAAATCAAAAAGTGTACTTTCTTTGGTTATGGTGAAGATGAGTTTGGCTACCGCATATGGGATGATGAAAACAAAAAGATGATCCGCAGTAGAGATGTAATCTTCAATGAAAAAGTGATGTACAAGGACATGCATAATACTGGCACCAGCAACCCAGAAACAAGGGGACCAGTTTATGTAGAGGTGAAAGATATCCCAGAAAGTCCTAAATTGAGGAATCCTCAGCCAGAGGAATCAAATAAAGAGAACTACATGTTGCTGACTGTTGGAGGGGAACCTGAAGATTGTATGGAAGCTTGTCAAACCATGGACGCCGACAAGTGGGAGCTTGCTATGAAAGACGAGATGAAGTCTTTGATCTCCAATCAGACATGGGAACTAGTTGAGTTACCTATGGGAAAGAAAGCACTTCGCAATAAATGAGTGTATCGGGTGAAGGAAGACCATGATGGTTCCAAGCGATACAAGGCCCGACTGGTTGTCAAAGGATTTCAGCAGAAAGAAGGAGTTGACTACACTGAAATCTTTGCTCCAGTTGTCAAGCTCAATACTATCAGGACTGTGTTAAGTATTGTGGCTAGTGAGAAGCTCTACCTAGAGCAATTAGATGTGAAGACTCCATTTTTTCATGGAGATCTAGATGAGGCGATCTACATGCACCAGCCTGAAGACTATTCAGAAGCATGTCAAACCACAGATGTGAGTAAGTGGGAGCTTGTTGACAAAGGTTGTCACAACAGAGAAGTTGAGGCTTTGCAGTGTCTCAACTGGCCTTCAAGAATGATTGATGATGAAGGCAACTACAATAAGTGATAATCAAACTCCAAGTGGGAGAATTGTTAGTTTTGTAGTTTGATTAAGTTTTGTAGTTTGCTTTTTAGTCCCACATTGCTTAATATTGTGAGATGGTGTTCTTTACTTTGCTATATAAGCAAGCTTATGTAAGGTTTACAAATACACCAAAACAAATACTTCTTAGTGTTGTTTATTTCTCTCTTCTCACCTTTAGTGCCTTGTTCCCAACATGTTGTCCGCTATTTGTGAAGTCATTGACATTTATTAGGGATTTCAAACTTAGGTGGTAAGTCTTTTACTAAGGTTCTAAGTATTATTTGGATAGCTACGCTGTGAGAAATTTAGCTTGCAAAGAATGTTGTTGTTTTTAAGAGTGCAACCTTTATAGTTGAAGAAGTTTTACAACAGGCTCATGTTCCTAAGTGTGGGTTAAAGGTTGTTTTTGTAAGGTATCATTTGGATCTTTTGCAGAGTGGTTATCACACCTTGTATTATGCTTACCTAGGATTGGAAAAAGACATGCTTAGTTCCTTTTCAGGATTATGCCAGTTATCTAATAGGAACTACTTTCTTATGTGTAGGGTTTGTTGTTAGCTGTTGTATGTGGGGGAGGGGTCTTACTTATATTCTCTATAATTTCAGGAACTTCTCATGGTCATTCTTCGTGACATGTGGGGTTCTACTAACTCTGAATAAAATTTAACTTTTATAAGAAAAAACAAACTAACATCTCCTAAAAAAATATTGTTTTAATTTTTCTGTTTTATATCAAATTTAATATAAAAATTAAAAAGATAAATATAAATAATTACAATATATATATATATATTATCAAATTTTTTATAAAATATATAATTTATTCGTTATATTAATTTATAAATTTTTATATATTAAATATTATAAATTTAATATTTTTATTTTAAATATAAATTATTTATTATTAATGAATATTTTATTAAATTTAGAGTAATTATTAAAATATATTTTATTTACACTTTACATGTGTTTTGACTATAAAAATATGTTTAGTTTAATTTTAATTATGATAAAATTATTACATTATATTTATTTTATTTTATTAATATCGATTGAATCAGAAATATTTAAAGTGATTAGATAACTGGTCTAATTTTTAAAGCTTAAACAAAACATTATTTGCCATAGGAATTAGGAAATATGACATAAAAGACCGCGTCTATTGCTGATGCCTGACGGGTGATGGCAACAGTAAAATGTGACGTTCATTGATAGGACCCAGCTAGATAGGCAAATATATTATATATTGACGAATTTGCTACCAGAATATTGAATTCCAAGCTGGAATAGTTGAATTCTTAACGTTTCAAATCATTTCCTTATTGGTAGATCATGCACTTATATTTTCATTCAGTTATAAATTATTATACATCGTAAATTTATTGAGTTTTACAATTATTATTTAAAAATAATATAAATTGAGATTTATGATTATTTAACAAATAATAAAATATTGTTAAATAAATTATGTATACTGTTCTTATTATATATAGAACTCTTCTATTTTTTTAATTTTACAAAAAAAAATACTTTTATTGCATCAATTTGTTAAATTTTTAATTTCATTATATCAATCTTTTTAAGCTAAAAATAATATTATATCAATTCTCTTAGAGCTAAAAAAATATAAAAGACAAACAAATATTAGGTATAATAAAAAAACTCACCAAAATATGTGTAATTTAACTCAACTATTTTACAATACACTACTAGTGTATTATTTAAAAACTTAAATATTTATTAAATTATTGATGATTAATTTTTACTAAAGTAGAATATGATTCATGCATTAATAAGTTCTACATCTATTAATTATAAATCACTATTTATAATAAATTTATTAATTTTTATAATAATTATATAAAAAATTATATAAGTAATTTATAATTAATTTACAGTTTTGTGAATCGCCATTAGTTTTTTATTAAAAAATTTATTTATATCTTTAATTATTATATACTGATAATGTAAAAAATTTTATATTAAAATTCAATCATAATCCTTAATTTATGTTAAATTTGTTCAATTTATTCATTAATACTTTAAAGTGATATGAATAAAACTTATATGAATATTAATTAAGCTCTATCTTTTTATATGTTTTTTTAATTAATTATTTTATCTAAAAAATTTAAAAAGTGTTATTTAAAGAAAATGATTGGTGATTGATTTACAGTAGACCACCATTAAATTTTAATTAAAAATTTGATTATATCTTTAGTATATATATATATATTTATTTATTTATTTAGTACAAAGTTAATTTTACTTTGTCTTTGATGACAAATTCTTTGTGATTGATATACAAACTTATTGTATAAAAAAAAGAATTGTGATTGATTCACAACGTAAACTTTTTTAATTGACATTATATATGTTTTTTTTTAACTAATTTTTTTATCTAAAAATTTTAAAAAGTGTTTATTTAAAGAATTTTAACCCAATACTATTTGGATTAACAATTTATTAGTTGGTTAACTAGTTTAAAGATATTTTTGGTATATACCATTATTATAAGCTAACCAGACAAAATGTCTGGACAGCTGAACTAAATTTCAACGCAAAATAATAATAAAAAAAAAAAACCAACACAATATGCATATGGCTGCTAGCCGGCGGAATAGGATTGCAAAATTGATTACATTTTTAAGGACACGTTTTATTATGAAAACATTTTATTAATAAAATTAAAATTTAAAAATGTTCTTATTATGGATATAAATTTAATTAGAATTTTTTTACTGTAAATTGATTATAAATTAATATAATTAAAAATTATTATATTTAATTACATTAAAAATTATATTTAGCATGAGTATTGATTAATTAATTAATGATGTAGTAACAAAAAAAAAAAGATGTAAAGGTTTTACCAACTCTATCCCTCTGTGTATATTTATACTCCTACAGACAATTAATTTTTATCTATATTTTTTTAATATAATAAACATTTAAATGAATAACTTATATTAGTGCATTTGGAGAATTTTTTATATTATCGGTTTTGTGTAATTGCTCTTGTTTTTTTATTACTTTGTATTTCCTGTTTTGGTGCATGGTTGGTTTTGTTTCATGAGTTTAGATTCTATTAAAATTTCTTATCTCTAAATAACTCCCTTTTGTATCTCTTTTTATTCCTTAAGTTAATAAATCAAATCTCTTTCATCATTCCTATAAAGTTTCTCTCTAATTTATAAGAGGAGGAATCCTTTTATTTATTTATTTTATATGCAGAGGTATCGTTTTATAAATGGGTAACGATACAAAATCAATCAATACTACTAAAAAACTAACTTTGCTTATGTTTTTTTTATTTCTTTTTAATTTTGAATTAGTTGATACACAAATGAGATAAGAAGGTTCCTCTTAGTATAAATTGATTAACAAAAATCCTCAGTAAATGATTTTTTTAAAAAGAAAAAGTAAAGGTATAATATTGTATGATTAAAAAAAACTGTAAAAGGTGTACAAAATTTACAAAAAGAAAAAACAAACAAAAGTTTCCTTCTTGCAAACTTGCAGACACCCTAAAGGTTATCACACCAAGAGGGGGGCGGGGGTATGAGATTTTGCTTTGCCTTACAAAAGTGCAACAACCAATACCAAGTTAAAGATTTGATATTAACTACAATATTCATGTTCTTCAAACTACAGTTACTAAAAATGACTTGATACCAAATATACCAATTGCCATTAATAAAATTCTCGATTTCAAACTCCTTCCTCCAAATCCTGCGGGCATTTATATAAACATATTAAACAATTAATATATGTGTAGGATCAAACCTCATCCACCCTGAAAAAAAATGAGTACGTTTGATTGCCATTATTCTCACAACATGGTAATATATATATATATATATATATATATATATATATATATATATATATATATATATATATATGTGTGTGAAAATTTAAAATAATAATAAATAACTTCATGTTGATAATAGACTAAAACCTTTAATTTTTAAACTAAACTAGAATTTAGAATTATTAAAAAAATATTTTTCATGTTTTAATTAGTAATTATTGAAAGTTTAATTAGTAACTTTTATTGGCCAAAGCCTTTATCCTTTGCTCCTTTTCCCGGTTACTTCTAGATTTAAGTGCATCAAAATGTTTTTACAGTGATTTCAACTTATTTTGTGGATTAATTATTCTATTTATTAAAATATTTTTAGTGTTTTTTTATAGGAGTTGAAAGGGTTATAACAATTCAACAATCCTGTTCAACCAACTTAGTGAGACTCCTTAATAAAATATTATCTTTATTGAAAATTAGGTAGTTTCCTATAAATGCATATTATCACTATTGAAAATTAAGAATATGATTAGCGTGTATTAATTAATTAGGTAAAATCAACTAAGTAAAAAAATAAGGATGATATGTTCTAATAAATTTAAGTGTAATCTTGAAAATTAACCTCAAGGGAGCTCTTAGAACAAGTTTTGAGTTTCTTGGAATCTTGGGTTAGGAGTTTGCCATGTTTGGTATCCATTTAAATAAATTAAATTCTTGGGAAAGTATTTTTTCAGAAATTTTTTTTTCTAGCAAATTTTTCACGAATACATTTTTATTAGATGTGAGAATCTTACATTTTCAAGTTTAATTTTTCTTTAGTAAAAACATTATGTTGCTCTTGTTAAATTAAGAAAAACAAATAAAATTATCACATCACTGTTTGTGATGCAATCCTCCCCAAGCCATGCTTGAACAATTGTTGCAGAAAAAATGCTACCTAGGATCTTCTCTTAGATGTCCTTTGGAGAGCCTTGAAACTGAGGTGGAAGACTAGAAGATGAGGTTGAAGGTAGGCACCACTTCTCATGAAGAAGATAAGCTAAGAGTGAAGCTAGCCACAAAGGAATGAACCTTTAATAATATCATGAAGAACTCTCACTAAAATGGAGAGAACATGAGCACCCTCTAAGAAGAAGAAGCTCTCAATTTTGGAGAAGTATTTTCATTCAAAATGAGTGTTAAAAGATTATATGAGGTGTATAGCTCTATTTATAGAGCAAAACATGAATCTATGGGCCTAGGCACTAAGGAGAATGTCCAACTAGGCTAATGAGGGTTTAATTGGCTTAATCTAGTGTTAATTTAGCATGTGCTCAATTAACACTAAGTTAATCCAACTAAAGATCCAAACATGGCCCTAAAAATATGGATCTAGATCTTAAAAATATGAATCTATGTTCCTTCTTGTTTGAATTTGAATTTTGGAGGGAAATGACATGGCATCTCCAAAATTCAAATTAAAATAAGATAACTAGAATCAGCCATGTAGGAGAGAGAATAGCCTAGGTGGTGTCAATCAAGGAGATAAAGGGCCTACATGTCTCCTACATGCTTCATGTGTTGGTTAGAAGGGTGTGAAGAAGAATTAGGGGTGTAGAAATGAGATCACACACGTCTAAACCCTCTAGGACCAAGCCCAACTAATTAACACACTCCACAAAGACACTAAACACACCTCCTAAGGTAATTAGAACCTATAGATCAAAATAAAAGGCCGGAAATAAAACTATCTGCATCCCTAAAATCCTAATGACTTAAGGGTGCTTATACAAGCCTAGAAATTGTCAAGTTAATACAATTAAATGGAACATGTCTTAAATTAAACTCCTTGAAGCTTTATCCAAGTCATACTCCTTTCTTATTGGTCCTAGCTCAAGCTCATGCTACGGAGGATTACATCAATCTGATTCCCAAGAAACTTATATAAACATTCCTAATGATTAATCAAAGAAGCCTTAATCATTCCAAAAAAGTAAGATTATTCATAATTTCCTTAACCATAAAGTGTGTGAGTCAACTGGTACGAGATTGTTCTAATTTAATTGTAGCATTCTAAAACTCGTAATTGTTCCTAGTATAAGTCCCAGGACATTGTTAGGTCACGAAATTCAAGGTATTGTTCGTTTTAGAGCTCATTGGCTCCATCACATTTTTGTGTTCAAAAGACGTCTCAGTAGGTTAAGGGAGAGAGGTGTTTATAAATGATATTTGGTCTTGATTCCTAAAGCGATGTGAGACTTTAAGTGTATCAGAACAAGCTTTGCAGCCATGGTTAAGGGATGTGAGAGTGTGAGTTGATCCCACAGACGAAGCTAATGTTCCTATTACAAGTTCCAGGATATCGCTAGGGTCATTGGCTCGATATATTGTCTACTTCAGAACTCGTTAGCTCTATCACGATTTTATCATGAAAAGACACCTATATAGGTTAAAGGATAAAGATGTTTATAAATTATCATTGACCTTGATTCCTAAGCAATGTGTTTTGCATACCTAAAGTATCACATCGCTTAGGAATCAAGACAAATGTCGTTTATGAATACTTTCCTCTTTTAGCAACTTTTTCACACTCATCTTGACCTCCACCGCTAGCTCTCACAACCTTGCACCACTTAACTCCTCGCTTCTTTGACAACATTATCTCTTTTTTTCCAGTATCCATTGACATATCAGTTGTAGTAGTCATTGTGTTACTGGTGAGGAAAATCGAGTTAGAATAGTTAGATATTATTGAACAATCAACTAAATACCTGAAAATCGATTTAAAAATATTAATATATTAATGGACAACTAAAACTTATTTTTAGACGTAATAATAATCATAAGAGTAGTAAAAACATATAAGTCTATTAAGATTAACACCACAAAAGTTTATAAATCCCACTTCCCATTTACCTTAATATAAGTTTGAAGGTGAGTGGTGAAAACCCTTTCAATTCTTATCCAAGTGTCTGAATAACTTAATTTTTTCCCTTATCCTGGGCTTTCCTATTTATAGCTTAAGTGTGGAACCATTCGCTGAGCGAATTTTGGTCACTAAGTGAATTTAATACAAAAATAAATTCACTTAGCAATTGTCGTTGAGTGATTATCTTTTGCTTAACAAATAACAATTCTTAATAGTGAAAAAACTCATTTCACGTAGCGAATAACAATTTTTAATAACAATTTTTAATAGTGAAGAAACTCATTTTACTAAGCGAATAAATTTTCCTTAGCGAAATTTATTTTTCAAAAAAAAATATTTTTGTTTCACAAAATTCTTTAAAATTACAATAATAAGTTACGTAATTTCTATAATTTATATTTTTTTATTTTAACATTTTATACTGATTTTTAATGATATATTACTTAGAAATTGAAATTCAAACAGATTATGTAATAATCTAGTCATTAAAAATAGGAACGTTACAATTCTCCTCTCCATTTAGAAATTTCATCCTTGAAATCAAATAGCTTTAAAAGAGATGGAGATATACTTCTCTGATATTGAAATAGGGGTTCGCCTTTTTTTCCAGTGTCCATTGGCATATCAGGTGTGACAATCATTGTGCTGCTGGTGGGGAATCTCCTCAGCCTTCTTAACTAAGATGAGGAGTCATTATTATCAATTCTTAGGTCTGGTTGCAGCTCTCAGGAGTGAAGGCAAGTATGGTATTTTGTTTGGTTTGCGAGTATTTGACATTTATGGCAAGCATGTAACGCGACCATTTAAGAAATCCACGGGTAGACATTCAACAAAATGTTCAAAGCATTCAACTAAATTCTTGGAAGTGATGTCATTCATCAAAATTCTCATACAAATCTCATGCTAAGTGGTTATGAGTCCATATTTCTGTTTGAATTGATGCATTATTTTTTATTTATTTGTATTGTTGAAAACATATCTTATGCTTTCTTTTCATTAATAATATTCTTTGGTTTATAAAAAAACTATTCTAACTTTAATTTCTCCAAAGATATTACTTCTGGTATTTTATTTATCATTTGTAGATACTACTTCTAATCCTTTGTTTATTATTTCCAGATATTATTTTTGTTCCTTTGTTGATTATTCTAAGTATTACTTTTGGTTCATTGTTATTTATTATTACTTTATTCTCTAGATATTATTATTACTTTTAATCCTTTGTTATTATTTTATCCTCCAAATATCATTTCTGGCCCTTGTTACTTCTTTATTATTCTTCAAATATTACCTTCTATTCTTTTGCTATTATTGTTCTACAAATATTATAGTCTGGTCCTCTATTATTATTCACAATGTATTCTATCATTTAACTTATTTTCAAAAGTTATATTTTGATCATTTTCTATAAATTTATCTTTATCATATTATTTTCAGATAATATATTTTGATTCTTTCCTATTCTTTATTTCAGTTTTGCTTTAAATCTTATTTATATTACTCTCGATCATAAATTAAATTCTAATAAATTTTAGTTTACACATTTTTTATTTGAATCATTAATAACTATCTCATATTTTTTTATAAATATGTATTATAATTTATTCAAATGATCATTAATTATATATTGAATGTTCATGGAAAAATATATTTAATCTTATAAAATATTCAAAAGATTGTATGTAAAGTTTAGTTATGTCACATTAGAAAGATGTCTTCTAGTATTAAAAATGAATCAATTTCATATCAATATTTATTATTATATTTATTGATTATTATTATTGGGGTAGAGACTTTAAGATGAAAAATTAATTTGTATATATATTATGATCTTTTAATTCTTTGAGGATGATTTATAAATGATTTTGTAAATGATGACTGAAATATAAGTATTATGTTCCTTTGCGATTGACAAATCTAGTGACATTTGGGATTGTGTTAAGATGTTATAAGATGAACTTAGCAAAGTTCTAAGTTCCGTTGTGAAGGTACCATGCAATTGCATGAGTGTCGTATTTTGGGAAGTCACAGTTTGTTACATTGCGAAATGAAAGGCAACGACTGAGTTGGTCCTAAGATGGTTTTAAATAGATGAATATTCAAGTTGGTCTATGTTGTCACTTGGGCTAGAACAATCATCAAGTAGGTGAAATGTTTAGGGCAGACCATGTTAGCACTTGGGCTGGGACAATCATCAGGTAGATGAAATGTTTAGGACAGACCATGTTATCACTTGGGCTAAGACAATCATCAGATGAAATGTTGCTAAAATATTTATAGATCTAAAACCTTCCATAACTGCTTAACATTCTCAAGATTGTGTAGTGTATATATTTCTCAGGCTGAAAGACTGCCATTTATATTTGTGATGGGTAGATAGCCCGATTGGCAAGTAGCCAAAATGTTGTTATTGTTAGATAGCCAGAATTTGTTATGGGCAGATAACTCAACTTCTCGAGAAATTATAGTACCAAACTACGGAAATGTATACGACTATCAATCACTTCCCAAACAAATCCTTGATTATTAAAGTGAATCATCACATACTAGTTATGAATCTATACCTTGAGACATGTGAGACTGAGTTTAAATATTGAGATGAAGGAGACCGAATCCATATATTGAGAGATTGAGTCCATATATTGAGAGATTGAGTTGTAGGCCAAACTTTAGGCCCCTATTATTTGTACAGTTTATAAAAATCTCAGTCCTTTGGTGTATTTCTTTCATGTATTTCTTTTTATATATGTTTGCGACACAAATAGAAAATCGACTCATCAGCAAGATATATTGAAGGATTCAAAGAATTTCCTCTTAATATGTTGAATTCGTAAACGAGTTACTCTTGATATTCAAGAAATTTTATGTTCGTAAGAAGACCACTGCTCTCAATTAGTACTTTTAAAGGATAATTATAACAACTAATATATTTGTGTTTTAAATGAAATTTTAATACATTGTATTTTGGTTTACAATATTTACAAGAAGAATTATAGTTCTTTATATGATATCAAATTTTGAAAATCTCCCATATTTTTATAAATATACTTTTAGTTAAGAACTAGTGGCATTACAAACTATATTAAATATTCAAAAGGACAGTTTATTACCTAATTTCAAGAGGTTTGAACATGATTACTTACGGTGTAAGATATCTATAAATTAAAAAAAAAACATGAATTTTAGCATTCAATCCATTCTCCTAGTAGGCAGCATCATCCTCCATTTATCTTCTAGGCGATTGAATTTTACAAATATTTGTTACCACATCAGCTGGACATAGACATTCCAGTTTTGGGACATCACACATTCCATCAAGAGCCACAAAGAAACAAAGTTTAGCATCAACTTGAATCTTATTGTTATCCGTACACCATCTAGTAAAGGGATCCTGAGCCAGGCACCCAACTATCCAATTAGAAATCTATTCTTTTGTCATTCCTCACTTGCCAGACTAGGTTCCTATAGACATTTTGCCATGATGTAGTTATGCCTTTCTAGAAATTTGATCTTTGTCTGGTTGTATCAATGATTGGTTTAGATGCCCCACCACATTTATATTTGGATCGAATAAGTTGGACTCACATGTGTAGTCTTTTGAGTAAGTAAGTGTCACCTTGACTCCCCACTGTTTAGGTATGCATAAATTTTGTGAAGTCAACTAGCAGACTTTTCTAGATGTCGACCATCATTGTCTCCACAAATAAAATCTCTACATTTTTATCAATAATATTACACATGGAAATTAGTAATAAGTTTTATTGCATTACATAGGTGGGCATTTCTTGTACAACTGATTCCACCAAAGTTAAGCGACCTGCAAAAGAGAGAGTATTTCTCTTCCATACTACTCAAATGTTGCTGCACTTTATCAATTAGAAATTGTTAAGATTGTTTGGAGATGTGATCGTGATGTAAATGGGACCCTAAATATTTGTCCAACTTTTTTGCTTTCTCTAACCCTAATTCACCCAATATTTGCTCTTGTCGCTGTAGTTAACACTTGTAGAAAATTACTCATATCTTGTCTTGGCTAATTTTCAGACATGAGCATCCACAGACTATGCCACCTGTGATCTGTTTCTTTTGCTTCATTGAGGGAATTACCTCTTGCATAATGATGATATTGTCATTACTACTCTCTTGTAGAGAAATAAAAGTGGGTGGAGCCTTTGAAGGCTCATAACCTAGTCATTAAGATCATCTAGCTGAGCTTTCATGCCATTGAACCATATCCCGAAAGTATCATACGCTCATTATAAGCACACATCAGATTCCTTACGTTGTTTGTCTGGGCAACTATTCCAGGGCGATAGTTAAGGAACCACCCATAAACAATACACGACCACCAGTAGCCTACACATTCCTGCATCCATCATGTGTCCCCATGTTGGGCAGTGACCACTTGGATCGGCATCCTGAACACAACTTTCTCCCATCCTTTGATAATGGCCGATGATCTCCAATTCTTCATGAGGGTTCATACAGTTCTCACTCTCATTATTCGCATGATTTTGGTCATGTATTGGAGCATGCAGATGTCCTGATTTTCTGACCTGGTTCATGCATTCCTCTTTCGCACTCGTTGTCCCTGTCACGTGTTTCTATCCATTCAGAGTTGCAAAGCTCATGCATAAAGCCTTTGCTTGAACAAATGTATATGAATTCTTCCTAGAGTGGCTTTTCTTGAATGTGCAAGATTCTGGTTGGCACCATTTGCCTTGTTGCACGTGGCCTTGTGCCCAAAAGTTGTTGGAACATCTGCGTGCATCTTGGACGCTTGACATGTGGCTTTAGTGACATGCAAATCATCCTACTGAAATTGGCCAAAACGTGATTCACCTGGATCAAGCTTCATTCGTTATTCCTTGTTTCGGTGTGATGGGCCCACACTATTTGCATTGGTGGCACGAGATTTGCGTCTTGAAGATTTGGCTAAAAGTCACGGTCCATAGGTCACAGATGTTGTTTCCTGCATGCTAACAGCCGCTGGCGTATCAATTTCAGAATTAGTTGTCGTTTTATTGACATTTATTACATGTGAGATTGCCACTTGCATGATGGCCAATTCCTGGGCTTGGCGTGGCATAACCACTCATCTCCGTATGGGTCATTTCATTCATGACAGCAATCCCTTCGGTTTATTAAACGTCTTTCTGTCCATACTGCCATACTCAAAATAGATCTTATGGATCCTTCATACTATAACTATAACAAGTTTCCTTGAGCAATGTTCTTTGGCCGAAGAGATTTGTTTAGATCAAGTTCAATAATATAAACTCGCGTACCGCCCCCTTGCTTGAAATGTAGTGACCCGATCAAATCTTCAACATAGTCATCAGCGTATCAACCTTACCCAAAAATTCATCATTGTAAAGTTCAGGAGGTAGGTTCAAAATTCAAACCCAAACTACACACTTTCCATAAAAAACAATCTCCACCTCTCCAACATCATGTGGTGATATGTCACCATCCAGGCCCCTTAAAGATTACTCTATTGTAGTCCTTTAAGAAACAGAATAGGACTAGATAATAATTTTGGGACAATTCAATAAATCTAATGGAGTCTTTTCTTGTTTAATCACTTCTTAATTTCAATTCAAGGAGTGAAATCCAATAGTTTTGCCCAATACAAAAATCATAATAGATCTTTTTTAGGGTTTACACCACTCCTAAAACTCTTTATCTAAGATATGTACTTCCTTAAATCAATCTATATCGTTAGCAGCCAACGTGACAGGCATTACTTCAATCTCTAGAGACCTAAAACATTGTTCATCAAATTCAAAGAATAAAACTAGCCTATCATTGTTTAAAAGTATCATCTTATACGATGTAATTGGCACCTCGATAGGGTTAGTTGATGGTCTTTCTGCACCATCCTCTAAATGTCTATCCACCACTTCTTTGTGTTTAACCTTGCAATTACTCTATAAAAGCAAATCTTCTTCTTCCTCAGAAACCTCTACCACAATTCTAGTAGAGTACTCACTCTCCATCTTTCATTTGAATCAACTTTAATGATATAATATCATATTACTTATTTAATCCAAGTCATTTGAAAACGAGAGAGATTCAAATTGATAGCATCATCTAATAATATTATAATATTCAATGAATAAATACAGTTAATTCATTCACATATGAATTTATAATTTAAATAATATTAAGCTTGTAATATCCATAACTCTTGATTCATATTTGATAAATAAGTTAATTCCTCGTATTAATAGTAGTTATGTAATTTTAAAACATTAATGATAAAAATAAAAATATTATATATTTAAAAATTAATAATTTTTTTAAACAACATTTAAAACCTAAATATAATTTAAACAAATTCAACATTATTAAATAAAAGAAATCATCATTATTATGTTTAATAAAATTAACTAACTATAATTTTTTTAATTAGTATTTAATACAAAGTAAATTATAAAATAACCAAATTGAAAAATAACTCATCTTTAATATATTGATTATTCAGTTATTAGATAATTTAATTTTTTGTTAAAATAATTATTAGATAGTTTACTTTAAAAATTAACTAATTAATTTTTACATTACAATTCATCTGCAATCATACATAAACATTGAAATATTTTTATAATAATAATTTAATTAAATTTTTTTAAAAAAAATAAATTTGTTAAATTAAATAAGTCGAAGTGACTTATGCATCCTAAGTTTTGACAGAAATTTTTACCTGGGAAAATGTATTCTAGACTGTAAAGATGAATATTATAAGAATAGTTTTGCTCTAAAAATAAAAATCAATGATTTTATTTAATATATAATATTTTATTAACTAATAATTATGGTTAAGTCTTAAAATTAATATATTACATTTAAAATATTTTTTGTGTTTAATAGTGGTTAAAAAGGAAGGATTTTTTTACATAGTTAATTAAATTTTGGAATAAGTAAGTTAAATTTGAATAATTAATTCTAGAGAACGATTAGGCATTATATAGATTTCATAATATATATTATAAACTTAATGATATTTTTAAAATTATAAAATTGATATATCAGTTATAATAATTATTATAAATATTTTATATTTTCATTAAGTATAATTAAGTCTTAATGTTATATTTTAAAAATTAATTAAATAATATCATTAAAATCGATTATATTAATAGAAACAAGATTATAACATATTATTAAATTTGATTAATTCAAAGCTATGTCGATTAGGTAGTATCTAATTTGATTTGTGTTAAAGTTAATTGTTATGTAACTCATTCTTAATTTTAGTCCAATAGAAGAAATTATAATCAACTTCAAAAAAATCATAATTTTATAATTTTTCAGTTGTATATTATTATTAATTTATATAAATTTAGTGAAAAAATACTTTTTTATCATAAGTGGTGAAACAATTCATCCACTTTTTAATTGTCATATAGGATTGTTCCAATAAAATAGTTGCTTCAAGCAACTCATCAACTTTTTAATGAACTTTACAAGCATATCCTATTGGAGATGGTCTTATTGATTTTGAATTTTTTTTCTCTTAGTTGTCATTTTAAACATTTAAGATAATATTAATTTTTTAAGAATACATTTATTACCTACTCACCAAAATTAGATACCCCGTCATTTCTATTTCTTTTTTATGTTTAAGGTTACAGTATATAGATTAATAAATATTTAATGAAATTAAAATATTGCTATTTTTGCTAAAATATTCTTAATTGATAATCGGACTTTTGATGCTACATCAATAATAAAGGATATTTAATAAGAAAATATTTAATAAATAAAGAACATATTAATTAGATTGTGAAATTTTAAAACATTAATATAGTTTTTTAATAAAATTAGAATAAATTAAACATTAAAAATATGGGATGAAAAATATTTTTTTTTCTTTGAGATATGTAATATTCTAAAATTTATAAATATATATAGATAATTTTATTTATTTAGTAAATCAAATTAGATTTAAATAATATCTAATTTTAGTATATAACTATATAATTTTAAACTTGCAGACAAAATATATATATATAATAAAAAAATGTTATTAAAATTTTAGTATAATATTATATTATTATCAAATGTAAATATGTAACAATATATGGTATAAGTAAAATAAATTTATAAATTATTTTTAACTTTTATATATATATATATATAATTATTATTAATTGAAATGTATATAGAATCCTGTTATTTATTGTTATAAAAAAAAAAAAACCTTATCATTGAAAATGTATATATCCAGGTACCCAAAAGTTAATATATTATTAACTTATCATTTTCATCTACTTAATTTGTAATATATAATTTTGATTGTACTATTAGCTGATAATGTTCCTTTCAATTGGTATTATTAATAAAGAACGTAATCAGCGTAACATTTAATGTAGATAAAGAAAAAAAAAATTAACTAATATGGAAATCAGCAAGGACAATGCTAAATGTTATTTGTAAGTAACTAATATTATCTCTAATTTATAGATAGAAATCAAGTAACTAATAGTTACGCAAAAAAAATAAAAATAAAATATTACTTCAACATGGAAGGTCATGGTCGTAAGAGAGGAAACGACAAAACAAAGAGAAACATTTTAGCTAAAAGTAATAAATCGAGAGTTAATGTCTATTAGAAAAAAAATAATTCAAAAATCTTCTATTATTCTGATTATTAAGATAATGGGAAGGAGACATTTATCACTTTTACATATTACACTTACTTAATTGTTTATTTTATGTTACTTTTAGTTATAATTATTTAATAAGGTGTTCCTAATCTCGCTTTATTTATTATTTTTATGTTATTTTTAATTATAATTATTTAGTGATGTGTCTTTGACCTCGCTTTGTTTATTATTTTATGTTACGTTTAGTAATACTTATTTAGTAAGGTATCTCTAATCTTATCTTGGTTATTATTTTGTATTACCTTTAATTATAATTACTTAATTTGATGCTCGTAATCTTATTTGATATATTAAATTAGTTATTTTAAACTATTAATTATCTATTTTATTTTAAATGTAATGGTTATTTTTTATTTTGTATATAAATATAAAAAAATTATAATAAAAGTTTTAATCCTTAAATAAATATTTGAATTAATTTGTAGTTGAAGGTTGGACATTCGGGATTTAAATTAGTAGACATTTAAGGTGAAATATCGTTGTATCTTTTAAAAATCATAGTGAAGAAGTTCATTTATCCTTACTAGTCACTATAAAAATAATTCAAATTTCTCTAAAATATTATATATATAAATTATTATAAAAACTTATATATATATATATATATTATCTTTTTTATATAAATTGTTTTATAAATATATATATATATATATATATATATATCTTTTATTATTTAATTATTTAAATTATTTACATGATAACTGTTCTCACTTCTTCTTTTTTGTCTCCTAAAAAATATATGTATATATGGAAATGCGAACTAAAAAAAAATAGATGTGCCCAACTATTCAAACCCTTTCTCGGCAGTAATTTCAGCAATGTTTCCAAGAAAAGGATGGATCATTAACGTGATTGAGAACTCAATTATGTTCAAGAGGATTGATGTCTCCACTAAAATGTTTAGTGTTTAAGAATGATCATGAGGGACCCTTAGTAATTGAAGTACTTTTCTACCTAACACGGACTAATTATACAAATCCGATATTGAACATATTTTCATTGATCATGTAAATATTCTAGTAGAAAAAAAAAAATAAAGAGAAGATCTGTAAATAAATAAAATCTTCCCTTTCTATTTATATGAAATGGAAATATGTAATATTGTAAATACGATATATATTATATATATATATATATATATAAATTTTTTGTGTATGATTTTTTTTAAGATAAATAAATAATTAAATAAAAGAAATTATACATTGAAATAAAAAAAATTAAAAAATAAATTATTTCCTTGTAATTAATAACAGATTTAAATAAAAAATTATCATGAAATTGGAAATATATAGAAATGTTGTTACAAGATATCTTTCAAGATTGATTTTAACCACTTTTTTTAAAAAAAAGAACTTTAATATTTTTTTACTAAGAAACTTTAATATGTATTTTTTATTTTGATCCACCATATCAATAAATAAATGTATAAATTATCAAGCTATGAAGTAATATCCAAAAGACAAATGGAGACTCAAAATGCTGATACACACTTTAGGAAGAGGAAGAAAAAAAAGAAGAAAAAAAGCATATATATACTATAAAGAGATAAAAATAATAATAAAAAGTATCGTGAGATGCATGTTTAAGATAAAGAAAAAAGTGATAATGTATATTGTTATTCCAGTGGTCTATCGTGTAATCATCATATATTTTTTCTTAAAAATTTCTTACGATAGTTACATAAACTTTATTTGGTTAAATAACATTTTTCCCCGTTTCTTTTGATATTTGAGTCTTCTAAATTTTTTAAGATTATAGATGTTTTAAAATATTAAATTCTAATTAATTTATTTTTAAAATATATTATCCTTATTCAATATAAACTATTAATGATATATACATAAAAATAAAAATTTAAGAAAAAAATATTAAATAAAAATAATATATTTTTTATTAAATATTTCTTTATATATATATATTTATGAGCCAAAATAATATTATTAATGATTAAAAATAAGGTAAATAAGTACAAGGAGTGTCAACTCACAGAGTACACAAACCATGCCAAAAAACGAGAATGGAAAGAAAATAAATACAACATTAGACACACAATGTGAGAAATAACTCATTGATCCAAAGAATGTGATGTTAACTTGCAAAGCACCACTCCTATGCGCTCAGTTGTAGAGCTTGACTTACATCATTGAGCTTCAAAAGTTGACCTTTAAAAATAGTCACAGCATAACAAACAAAAGACCATCTATGCCTTAGAGCTTTGAAACCAAAGATTAATCCCTACAATTGATAGTAATACCCTTTACACTTGTTATTCAGGAATTGTGACAATCCCCCCTTCCCCACTAGGCACACAAGTTGTACCACACCAAATACACCATAGAACAATTAAAGAATACATGTGTTTTTGTTAATGATTCCCCACACAAAGTGCAACCTACATCTTTTACACCTAGAAAGTTTATACAAGTCATCCCTAGTGGGTAGTCTGCTTGCAACCAATCTCCAAACTAGACATTGAACCTTCAAAGGAACCCTTTTAACCCAACATATGTCGAAGACAACATCCTTTGGGACCGTTGGACCTAGTATATAAGTCTATAGGCACAATGCATTTCTGATGCATTCTCACTTTGCATGAAATTAAGTTAGGAAGAATAAAGAGAAGACATGGCAATGATGAAGCATATTGAAGATATTTTAAGTCATATTCTTAGAAATTACTTGTAAATATTATGTATTTTTTTTAGTAATTTTGGTAGTTTGTGAGTCATGTATTTTCGGCTAGTTTCCATTTATTTTAGTGGGTAGGGTGCCATTAGTTATTTGTATGGAGTGTATATTAAAAGGTGAACCTTTTTAGAATAAGAGATGTGTGGTTTACTTTCCACACACCCTTGTTTGATTTCCATAACTCTCTAGCATCCACGTGTGCATGAGTAACATGTGGGACCCTTATGTCCCTTCCATGTGACACCAACTTCCCACTCTCTCCTAGGTGGCATCTATTTGTCTTTTAATTCAAATTCAAATTTGAATTAAGGGAACTAGATTCACATTTTTAGGATTTTAATGCACACGAGGGAACATAGATCCACTTTCTTAGGGCCATGTTTGGATCTAGCTAGTTTATAAATAGGCACTTAGCTTAGTATGCCTTAGTGGTGAACGTTCAAGACCTCCTAGGAAGTCTATAAATAGGCACTCACCTCTCTTGTATCATTTTAACACTTTAATGAATGAATTCTAGATTCATATTCAGAGTTTTCTATCTTAGAGTATTCATGTTCTCTCTAAATTGTGGAGTTCTTCATTGGCTTTTATTTTCCTTTGTGAGAAGTTTCACCAACCATGGCTTATCTTCCATTGCAGTGACGCCTATTCACCTGCATTTTCTAGTCTCTCCATCTCCATCTTCAACCTTTTGAAACCTTTTTGGAGCAAGATCATGGGAAGAACAATTCTAGGATTGAATTAATTTCATACAGACTGGACCCATCTACTGTCTATGCCTACTCATCTTGAATCCCTTCCCTCAACGTCATCCCTTCCAGCATAACAATTAACCCTTGTAGCAATTCCTTCTCCCATTTGAATAGCCTCTTTCTAAAGCTTCATCCCAAATCCTCCCTATCTCTCTTCAATTCTTCCTTGGCTGTTATGCTTTTTTAGTATGTCATGCTAAATAATCTTTCATGTCTCTCACTTAAACTATGATCCCTTAAGGCCTAACTATTTATCAGGCCAAAAATGTGTCTTCTCACCATATATTAAGACTATCATTGATGTGGATGTTAATACTCTATGGAATTTAAATCTACCTATCATAATGAACATTCTTCTCTTGTACCATTCAATGTTCAAATGAACATTAATGTTTATTTGAACGCTCATATTTATATTTATATTTATATTTATATTTATATTTATATTTATATTTCAAGAATAAAGCCCACACGCAAACCTCTTATTTTAGACCTTTAAGTTCCACTTTATTTTTTCAACTTAAGCAGATGTAAAATTCTTAAACCTATTAATTTAAATATAATTAAAACAAGTTATTTGTGACTAATAAGAAAAAACATAAGGACGCAGGGATTTAAAATACAAAAACAATGAATTGACATTAGCGTGGGCTTTCGTGTAACAAATAATAACAATAAAATCACTGTTGAAAATAATAATAATAATAATAATAATAATAATAAAATAGTATAAACAAGTCAAAAAAGATGTAAGACGATATCGGGCTTTGTGTGGATTGACATAAGCCAATGAACACGTGCAAAAGCAAGGAGCAGCTATATTTTCAAGTTTGTACAACAAGAATAATGTGATGAGGGATAGCATATATAAGAGGTGGGAGTAGGATGATTTTAACATCAAAATAAAATCAGGAAGAGGAAGCAGGTTGTTGCTTAAGAAAAGATAATAAAGGATTACTGGAGAGGAAAAGGAAACCAAATGCCAAAGAGAAACACAATAATGGATCCCCTTCGCAAGCTCTCTCAGCTGAGCACGCGAATGGATTCCCTTCAAAGCTTCGTCTCCCAATCCATCCAATCCCGCACTCTCCTCAGCCACCACCAAATGACCATTGTCTCCAACGAGATCCTCACCGCCATCAGCCACGTCATCACCAACGGCGCCGCCCTCGTTGCCGCCTCCGAAACCCTTTCTCACACTCGCCATCCCAGCAACCAAAACGTGGTGGAGCTGGACGCCATGGAGCTGCTCGCCAAGCACCTCCACTTGTGCCAGGTGTGCGGAAAAGCCTTCACGCGCCACGCCAACCTTCGGATGCACATGCGCGCGCACGGGCACCGGGAAGCGCTTGCCAACAAGGCGCGTGTGTGCACGCGCTTCTCTTGTCCCTTCCAGGGTTGCAATAGGAACAAATCCCACATGAAGTTCAGGCCCTTGAAGTCCTTGTTTTCTTTGAGGAACCACTTCAAGAGGAGCCACTGTCCCAAAACGCTCTCGTGCGACCGTTGTCGGAAGAAGAGCTTCGCGGTGCTGTCGGACTTGAGGAGCCACCTGAAGCAATGTCGGGGAGAGGCCACGTGGCAGTGCTCGTGTGGAACCACGTTTTCCAGGAAGGACAAGTTGTTTGGACACGTGGCGCTGTTCGAGGGCCACTTGCCCTTGCTTGAAGAGGAGAAAGAGACAAGGGAAGAGTTGGTGAAGGAAACTGAGGGTGGTTTCCAAGGGTTACCTGAAGGCTTCTTTGATGGTTTGGATCAATTTGGCTTTGTTTCACAACACCAAACTTGGCCCTCGCCCTTCCCTAAATAGTTTTAATTGGAATAAACTCCCTTTTTCTAATTTAATCTAATCACATTTGTTGCAAGTATCAAGTATTTTATGTACTTCTTAAAAAATAAATTTCTTCAATATTAGTAAATGAATTGTTATTAAAAAAGCATAAACAACTAAATTTAGATTTTGACATTAAATTTATATTATTTTAAATTTATCCCAACAATATTAGAGAAAAAATATATGTATTAATGATCACATAAATAAATATTTTTATAGAAAACTAAAAAGAATATTTTAATAAAATAATTTAAAGTATTTTATGAAAACAATTTTTAAGATTCCGTTTATAATTGAAGACGAAGAAGGTGGTATATATACAGAAAAAAGTGATATACTAATATTGTAAAATGTAAATTTAATAACAAACTATTATTTACGATAAGATTATTAACAATTTTAAAAATCATATAAGATTATTAACAATTTTAAAAATCATATGAATAATAATTTATAATTAATCTATTTTTAGTATAGAAGAAATGTTAGTGTAAATATTTTTAAAAATCAAATAATTATTGTAAAATGAATGTTAACTATAAACTCTCTTGCTAACTTACTATCTTTAATTAGGAAAACTTTATTTAAAAATTATATAATGAGTCATGAACTTATTATATAAAAAGTAATATTAAAAAAATTTACTTTCATTTTATATAAAATCCTTGTAACTGAATTAACAAACTAATAAAAAATAGGTAAATCAATCGTTTTTATAATTTTTTTTATCTTTTTAAATATTACTTCTCATTAATTTGTTATATGTGGATGATGCAAAGATATTAAAATACGAAAATATTATACTTTATTATTAATAAAAATAAATATTTAAAGTCTTTAATATGGTAAATAAAAAGGTTAGTATATGAAAGAATTGAAAAAGTTTTGAAATGTCACATAGAATAAGTGAGTCTTTCTATAAGTGTAGACACATATAATTGATTTTGTAAAATTAATTTTATTAAAATTGAATTTAAAATAATATACCATATTTATATTTTTTTTTTGTTAAAATTAATTTTTTTATACATATATATATATAGGGAAGATTTTTTTTTCATTGCAGTTTTCCTCTTTACTTACTTTTTTTCTACTCCGATATTTACATGGTCGGTGCAAAATGTTTAAAAAATGGATTTGTATAGTTAATCGATGGTAAATAAAATGTAATAATTATTGGTCCTTCAATCACTACAGGTCCCCCATAATCATTCACAAATACTAAAGTGGAAACACTAGTCTATCTAAATGTGACTGAGTTCTCAATAACATTTGTAATACATCCTGTTCCCAGAAACATGACTTTAATTACTGTAGAGAAAGGGTTCACTTAATTTGTCGCATCCATCTTTTAAATTTTGCATTTCCATTTTTTTTAGACAAGAAAATAAAGGGGTGAGAACAAATATCATGGAAATAATTTAAATGATAATAATTCAAATAATAAAAGAAGAGAAATTATATATATATATATATATATATATATTTGTATCATATTTTATTTAAATGATAACGATTCAAATAATAAAAGAAAAGAAATTCTCTCTCTCTCTCTCTCTCTCTCTCTATATATATATATATATATATATATATATATATATATATATATATATGTATGTATGTATGTATATATGTGTGTATGTATATATTTGTATCATATTTGTTTATGATATTTTTTTTATTTATTATTTGAATTATTATTGTAGTGACTAGTCAAGATAAATGAGTTTCTTTACCATGGTTTTTAAAGGATACAAGGATATTTCACCTTAAATATTTACTCATTTAAATCCCTAAGGTCAAACCTCCACCTACAAATTAATTCAAATCTTTATTTAAGGATTAATATTTTTATTATAATTTTTAAAAAAATAACCATTACATTTAAAATAAAATGATTAATTAATAGTTTAAAAACAACTAATTTAATAAACCAAATAAGATTAGGAACATTAAGTCAGATAATTATAATTAAAAGTAACACAAAATAATAACAAGACCAAGTTAAAGACACCTTACTAAATAAAAATTACTAAAAGTAACACAAAATAATAAATAAAGTAAAGTTAGGAACACCTCACTAAATAATTATAACTAAAAGTAACATAAAATAATCAAATATAATATTTAAAAGTGATAAATGTCTTCTCCCCTTACTTTAATAATTATAGCAATAAGTGTTAGATTTTTTTTTTCCTTCCAATTTACTCTAACTTCTCTCAAGTCCCAGCTAAAGTATCTCCTTCTCTTCTTTTTTTTCCTTCTTCCCTTATAATCCTAACATCAATTTATCGCCTTCAATGTAACAATTACATATTATATATATATATATATATATATATATATATATATATATATTATCCAATTATCAGTTATTACTTCCCTTAGTTATAGATAGCTTTTAGTTGGATTTTAACAAGTACACGAACACGGGTGGCAATTTATAATGATTTTTCACGCTAGCTTGCCATTATTTTCAGGTGGTCATTTACTTCATGTTAATAAGTTCATTTACCTTACGTTACTGATATATATATATATATATATATATATATAATTTTTTTAAATAGAACTAGTTACATAATAATAAAAATAATAAAGTAATAATATATATATTTATAAATATATGTCAAATATTAAATATATTTATAAATTTATTTTTATATTTTTATACTATATATTCTGAAATTCAAAATTAAATATTTGCATTTCATAATAATATAATATTATACTAAAAATTTTAATAACATTTGTTTATTATTAATATATATATATATATATAAATATATAAATATTGCCTGAAAGTTTAAAATAACCTAATTATTTTATAATTAGATCTTATTTAAATTTGATTTGATTTACTAAATAAATACAATTATATATATATATATATATATATTATAAATTTTGGAATATTACAACAAGACTCTTGAATTCTTCTATAGGCTCTCCACTCAAGTGAGCAGGATGGCTGCTTGAGGTTTATGAGACACTTCTAAGGGTAGTTTAGTTAGAGTGTTTTTTAGATAAATAAAAAATTATTTTAAGAATACAAAGTAAACTGTTTGAAAAATATAAAACTGATTTTCCAGAGAACTATCAAAGTAATTTTCTAGATTTGGAAAACTATAAAAAAACATTTTCAACTACATCAAGTTTCCTTACCTCCTCTACTCTCACGTGTCTTTCACCTGATTATTCTATTTTTTTAAAATTGAAAAATTATAGAGTATTAATGTTCATTCTTTTATATCATGTGCATTCCTTATTACTATTTTCATCATTTCACCACTTGTGGTTTGTGTGAAAATTCTTAAAAAAATAAAATAAATTATTCTCCAATAAAAAAACTTCTTCTTAAATTACAATTTTTTTTTTATGAAATTTAAGAAAACAAGAGAGAATCTCAAGATTTTTATATAAGAAGTATAAATGATTACGGAATTTGTGTATTAAAACATGAATATTTAACCATCATAAAAAATCATAATCAATTTTCTATATACTTTCTAATATAAAATTAAGCATCTAAAATTAAATATGAAATTGAAATCAAAAGGAAACAAGCACTAAATATTTGATAAGTAAATTGAAATATATATATGAAAGGATGTAGGATACTAGCTAGGAAATTGTCATCCTCATCCTGCAAGGCGCCAGCATCACCATCGATGCATGTGAAATGCATTCATAAACACTTAATATTTGTTATGGCATCAGGGCTGCATCACCCTTGAATTAATTTGGAGTGCGTTTGAACTTTGAATTGAGCCTGCCATAGCTGAAAACAACCCATCAGCTGCCGGTGTGTCATCGTTAGCCCAGCTTTCAAGATTGAATAACACGGTGCATGCAGCAGGATATGATGCTATCAATCCTTCATATTTATAATTTTTGGTTATTAATTATCATTTATATATTTTTTAAATTAAAATATAATTAATAATTTAATATATATATATAATTTATTTAATAATAATAAATAAATTTAAATAATAAAAAATAATATAACAATTATGTACAGATATATTCAAACCCAAAAAATATTCACACTTGTTAAAATTTTATATTTATTTTTTTTATACATAAATTCATCCTGCATTTTTCATAGATTGGAATGAGAGGGTCTAATTAATACCCACCTACCATATTACCATCCCTAAATAACATAACAAGTCTACATATATTACGGTCATTTTTTTCAAATTCAAATGTATTTATAAGGGTATATTTTAAAGTTTATAGCCAAGTATGATTTTGTGTTTTAGTTTTTCAAAATAGTTTTTAAAAAATATTTTTTACAAAAAGAGGAAAAAATTATTTAATAAAGGTTATTTAAAATTTTTTTAAGATATGAAAGTGAAATATTGTGAAAAGCAAGAAATAAAATATTTTTATTATATTTTGAGTTTTCAAAACAAAATAGAAAGTGAAAAACAAAACTTTTTATAATTATTCCTGTTTATTAAAAATTAAAAAACAAAACTATTTTAAAAAACTGTCTTAAGAAAATATTAACTAACAAGAATTTTTTAATTTTTAAATACTAAAAACAATTTTATAAAATTGTTATTAAACAAATACCAAGTTTTTTAATAACTCGCAAGACTATACTGACATAATGAATAATATCAAGTAAATAATAAGACTTATAAAAAGAAAATAATGAAAATTAGTCTCTTTTTTTTAAAAAATAATGTTCCAAAATTATTGTTCAATTCAAAAACTATACAAATAGATTATGGAATTATCTAATTTATCCAAAAATGGGGTTAAACAATTTTATCATAGATGATTAGAGCAATTTTTAATTTATACACTTAAAGATTGCTTATGTTATACATTTTCTATATTTTGGGGTATTTAATACTATTTTATTTGGGAATAAGTTACACAAATCATAGAAACAAATATGCAAGAAAAATCTAACAATTTAAAAGAAGAAAAAAAAAAAGGCGTCAATGTAAACTTATATTTTGCACATTTTTAAAAACTTTTTTTTATTATATCACTTATAAGATAAGAACGATAATTTTACTATGATGATATATATAATTGATATTCAATCATTTATATGGCTTATAGTAACAAGTAAGTCTAACAAATTTTCTATAAATAAAAGATTGTTATTGAATGCTAGTGTAAAAACTTTTATCCTAATAACATATACCAGTTAAGTTCTATGTATAATTACTATAGATTGAGGAAAGAGTTCAGACTCCCGTGATCTGATTTAGGAAACGATATGCTTATGAAGTTGTATATATAAGCAACACAGACGAAAGAAAATATTCAGACTTAATTCCATATTCGAAGTTATTCCCAACGGTAACACTCTCATGGTATATACTTAATTATGCCTCCAACTCAACTTTCAGATGTCAAATTCACACATTTGCCCCGAGATGTAAATTTTAGGTTAGCAATTAATGGAGCTTAATAAATATGCAATGTGCTACCTCTGTTTCTTAGTTTTCATCATATATGTCATGTGATTCATCAACATAATCAAACTAGAAACTTGACCTCCTAGTTCCACACCTGATTTCATTTTTATACTTCCATGCACGTGAAATTAAAGCATTGAGGGCACAAACTTCTTATCTATGTATAAATTGTTGTGCACATTAACTTCACATCGCAGCAAAAATAATTGGGAATTAAATTAATATGAGGCACAACACGTAGTAGCAATTGCGGTGATGATGTTGATTTCTTTTGAGGCTTTGGTGATGGCAGGCGCAAGTAATGTCCAATTTACAATGGATGTTGAAGAATGGGAACGAAGAGAGTGGGAGAAGAATCCACCACCTCATTTGCGGACCAGCAACTAAGTTTCCTCTACTAGCTAAAGTGATACCTTCTTTTATTTCAATTATTTGAGTTAGTTGGTTAGGTTTACTTGTTGTGTTTGTTATTTCAAGATATTTTCTTTTGCTCGATCCTTGTATATAACACATTGATTTTTTTCTTCTCTAATAACATAAGTGTGTTGATCATGATAACTCAAGTCATTATCTATTTGTTCTTCTTCTCTGTTTTTCTTTATTTTTTCGAAGCAAGTTTCATTATGGTATCAGAGCACTTCTTTTGAAAAGCTTTGTTGGGCGCTCCTTCTCCTTCGTTTTCATTTACTATGGACAAAGAATCATATCAACCTATCAACATTCATAGCTACCTCTATATGCACCCTGGATTGTACATTCGGTGGGTCTCTATATTCGTCAAAGCATTGAGTGGATGGATAGAGCTAAAGAGATTTGGAAGGATTTGAAAGCTAAGTAAGCCCAAGGAGATCTTCTCTGAGTTTTAGGTTTGCAAATGGAGGCTTCCTTGATTAAACAAGGTGACCTATCAGTTAATGAGTTCTTCACTAAACTTAGGGTGATTGGGATGAAATAGAAAACTTCACACCAAACCTTGCATGCAAGTGTTTGATAAAATGCACATGTGGAATCACAATCGCTATTGCTCAACGAAAGCTTGAAGATCAAGCTATGCATTTTCTTCGCGGTCTAGATAAGCAATATGCAAATGTTAAATCACATATTCTGTTGATGAATCCTTTGCCACAAATATCCAAAATTTTCCCTTATGTTGTCCAATAAGGAAGGCAACTTAAGGGAAATAACTTTGTTGCTAGCATGAGTGGTGAAAGCAAAGCATCATCTGCCACAAACTCTATTAACTCCGATCTAATATGCAATTTTTGTGGCTAAACGGTTATACCTTATCCTAAAACCAATAGAAATGGCTCCAATCAGTCAAGCAAGGTATGCAACCATTGTAACAGAATTGGGCACAATGTGGATGTTTGCTACAGCAAGCATGGGTTCCTTACAAGTCACCAGGAATTCAGGCTTTCCAAGCAGTAGTATCAAGTACTAATGACTTCAATGCAGCAGGGCACCAATGGAAACTTAGCCACCTTAACCCTTCACATATCAATAAAATTGGTTCTATTTCAACCTGTACTTCTTAATCCTCAAAATCATAGGTAGCCATTCTCACAGTATTAATTCCATAAGCACACACTACACTACATCCTGAATTTTGGATTCGGGTGCAACTGATCATGTCTCCTCTTCATTATCCTACTTCACTACTTATAAATCCATTGATCCTGTAATTGTCAAGCTGCCAATAAGTCAACAAGTTTTCACCACACATTCAAGCACTGTTAGGTTCACAAATGCCTTTTATCTCACAAATGTTTTGTATATACCATCATTTACCTTTAATCTTATTTCAATTTCAAAGCTTGTTTCAACTCTTAACTGTGAATCAACATTTTCCTTCTTGTCATGTGTAATTCAAAATTTGAAGACAAAGAAGATGATTGATACAATTGATAGGAATCAAGATTTGTACACCTTTTTAGCCACTACTATAAATCACACCACTGTCAATTCTGCCATAACACATCCAACTTGTAATGTTTTGCCTATTGACTTGTTTTGTTTAGGACATTTGTTATATGATTGTTTATAGAATATAAAATAGTATTACTCTTGAATTTCGAGAAATAAATATTTTGTATGTAACACTTGTCATCATGTCAAGCAAAGGAAACTTCCTTTTCCTTTAAGTCATTCACGAGCATCATGAACCTTTGAATTAATTCATGTAGACATAAGTATTTCCTTGCCATTGTTGATGATCATACAAGATTCACTTGGATTTTCCTAATGCAAAATAAATTTGAAACACATAACCACTTAACCAACTTTGTTTCATATGTTGAAAATCAGTTTGAAACCACTATCAAAATTGTTCAAACAGATAATGGACTTGAATTTTTGTTGCACCAATTTTATAAAACCAAGGGTATCATGCACCAAATTAGTTGCATAAAGACACTTGAATAAAATGGCATAGTAGAAAGAAAGCACAAACATCTTTTAAATGTAACCTGTGCACTTTTGTTTCATAGAAATTTACCTTCTTCTTTCTGGTGTTTTGCATTTATACATGTTACATTACTTTGCATTCTTACTCCTTTCTTAAATAGAGTATTTCTATAAAATTGCATAAAAAACAATATGATGTTTTTGTTATGCGTGTGTTTGGTTGCTTGTGTTATGCTACTACCCTCACCAATCACAAAAACGTTTGATCCCTGTGCTAACCCCTATGCCTTCCTTGTCTTTAAACCCCATACTAAAGGATATCTCCTTTTTAATCTTCATACTGACAGCATTGAAACCTCCCGTAATGTGGTCTTTTATAAAGATCACTTCTGCTACTCTATCTCTTCTAACTTTACCTCATCTCACTCAATGCCTCTCCCTTTTGTTTATGATCACACTTACACCCCTGAACCTTTCCACAGTCAGACAAACATTCCTAAACCCTCTCATAGTCATCTAATACTCAATTTTTCCCATGTTGCCAGCTCTCCCATAAACTCACCATCACCATTTACTTCCCTCATTGTTGACTCCTGACCAGCCTTGCCTATAACTCATCACTCGACTAGACTTCATATTCCTCCTTCATACCTTAGAGACATTCATTGTGCTTTCACATCAACTGCACCAATCTCTTCTAAAGGTATTCAGTATCCTCTTGAATCCTTTCTCTCCTATAATAGTTTATCTCACTCTTATCCATTTCACCCATTTTTGAACCCAAATCATATGTTAAGGCTTCTAAGAATGACTACTGGCTTAAAACCATTCTTGCTGAGATCACTGCACTTCAGGCCAATAATACCTAGATTCCCACATTTCTGCCTCTTGATAAGACTGTTATAGGATGTTGTTGGGTTTACAAAGTAAAACATAATGCAGATGGTTTAATTAAGTGCCACAAGGCTAGACTAGTTATTAAGGGATATACTCAAATGAAGGGCCTAGACTTTCTTGACACCTTTTCACCTGCGGCCAAGCTTACCACACTTCAAATACTTCTAGATTTGGTTGTTATTCATGTTTGGTTTCTAAAATAGCTTTACGTGAAAAATGCATTCCTCTATGATGAATTGAATGAAGCGGCATACATGCATGTTCCTCTAGGACTTCAATCACAGCTTGGCCAAGTTTGTTGTCTCCAACGTTCACTCTATGGTCTTAAGTAGGCCAGCCGCCAATGGTATATCCGTTTATCTTCCTTTCTCTTATCTCATGGCTACAATCATTCCTCATCAAATCATTCCCTTTTTTCTAAAGTTCTCAGGATCCTTTATTATGGCCTTTTTCTGGTATATGTAGATGATGTTGTATTATTAGGCAATGATCAATCTGAAATTACCCTTTACCATTTCTCTTCTCGATGATGCTTTCAAAATCAAAGATCTTGGTGATCTCAAGTGCTTCCTAGGTCTCGAGGTGGCCCATACCAAAGATGGTATTCATTTTTGCCAATGGAATTATGCTTTGGATATCTTACTGACACAGGCATGTTAGCATCTCATCCAGCCTCTACCCCTATGGATTACACAACTTGTTTGACCTTCTCTTCTGGCACTATTCTTCGTGATCCTTCTCTTTATCGAAGGCTCATCGGTCGCCTCATCTATTTGACCACAACTCTCCCTGACATTGCTCACTTTGTACAACATCTAATCCAATTTGTGTCTTAACCTTCTGATGCTTATCTTAAGGTTGTTTTTCTCATTTTGCGCTACCTCAAGCAAGCCCCTAACTCATACATCTTCTTTGATGTCACAACAGTCTCCAACTTAAAGCTTTTAGTGATTAAAACTCAACTAGGTGTGCAAAATCACGTCTTTCTGTTATTGGCTTTTCTGTATACTTTGGTCATTCTCTTGTTTCATGGAGGTCTAAGAAACAAGCAATTGTTTCTCGTAGTTCATCTGAAACTGGGTGTCGTGTGCTTGCTTCCACTACTTGCGAAGTCCAATGGTTAACCTTTTTGCGGGAAGATTTTTGTTTGCCATTTTACTGCCTTGCCTTGCTCTTCTGTGACAATGATTCAACAATTCAGATTGCTTCCAATAAAGTGTTTCACAAACATACCAAACACATAGAAATTAATTGTCATATTGTCTGTGATAAAGTAAATTTGGGTTTCATCACACTCCTTCGTATCTTTTCTTTCTTGCAATTGACAAATTTGTTGACCAAAGCTCTACCACTTCACGTCTTCAAAGAGTCTTGTGCCAAACTGGGAATATCAAACATTCATTCTTAACTTTAGGAGGGTTTTTGGCCGTCCATAGAAACTAGCAAATAAGCTTCTTCTCCAAGCTATTATGCTAACTGAGTTAACTATCATAATTACTTTCTCCATTTTTTTGGTATTTCAGTTACTTGAGTTAGTTTTTCTAGATATTTTCTTTTCACAAGTGTGTTGATCATCATTACTGGTGTCATTATGTGCTTGTTTTCCTTCTCTGTTTTTCTTCATCTTTTTTAATCAAGTTTCATTATTTAACATTATGCATCGTCACCACTTACACATGCAGAGGTCATTCACGTTCTACTTGGCAAAAGCACTGATAATTTCAATTCTTATATGTTTATATGTTTATTAAATAAGTACAAATTAATTAAGAGATAAATTTTTTTTTTAGTATAACTATATATGAGACCTATAATCAATGGAATCAAATAATCTTCCCTTATCTATCGGTGTCAGTAATATCACAAAATCAGTCACCGTTTTCATTTATAAGTGTCTATATTATATGTATTTTTATTTTTATTTTTGCATTTTAAATAAAAAACGTCTCACTCTTTTAGGTCGTCCTGCTGTTTAATTTACAAAGAAGATCCATTATTTTAATTTTTATAACTTTAAAATAAAATGTTTAATTATGTTTTAACTCTTATATATATTAATGGATTTTGAGTTGAGTTTTTATAAAATTTTTACGGTTGAGTTTTTAATAAAAAATTTATTTTATTTTAAGTTTTAAAAATATTATTTAAGTATCTTTTTAAAGTATTTTAAAATAATTAAAAATATTATGTAAATATCTTAAATACCCAAAATAAAATAAAAACTATTAAATTTTTACACAAAATTCATTAATATATTATAATTTAAAACATATTTTAATCCCATAAAGAGGTAAGGCAACCGATTCATAACCACGCACCCTTTTTTATTTTAAGTGAACCATATTTTGTATTTGTCCTCACTAAGTACTTATATCTAAACCTATTTTACACATTTTAATCAACTTGAATATAGGATATAATGTGTTTGCTTTCTTTTTATACAAATCATGTGTATTTTTTCACGAACAATAATCTTGAACTTTGTAGAATCAATATAGAAAATGAATTATATATTTTAAGTTTGAATATTTAAGGTAAATGTATAACTAAAATTTAAATTCAATACTACTCGTGCAAGTTGCTTCAATTGATATTTGCAGTCTATCGCTAATTATGTATTTCAATTGATATTTGCACTCGATCACTAAAATATTTAAGATAATCTAATTCCTAATTACAAAGCACGAATAATCCACTATTTTTTTAGTTTTCTACGGGATCTTGTCCAAAAGTAAAAATATTTGCAATTTTTTTTTACTTTCTGTCAACAGTTCATCAGAAAGTGTGCTTGTTTGGCAACAGATTTATAAAACTATTTTCAGTATTTTAATATTTAAAAACTAAAAAACTCATTTGGTAGTGTTTTTTTAAAACATTTTTTTAAAACAGTTCTGATTTTTTTGTTTGGTTTTGTTTTTTAGTTTTTAAAAAAAAAATTCAAGAATAGTTTTTAAAAACTGTTTTCAGGAAGAAAAGAAAAAAAAATTTGTAAGTATTATTTGAAAACTATTTTAAAGATGTAAAAATAGAAAAAGTTGTTCGTATTTATTAAAATTTTATTAATGAAAAGCAAAAAACAACATATTCTAATTCTATTTTGAGTTCTCAAAACAAAAATAGAAAACTGAAAAACAAAACTACTTTCAGTTGTTCCTGTTTTTTAGTTTTTAAAAACTAAAAAAGTATAACTGTTTTCGAAAATTGTTTTAAGAAAACATTACTCAAATGAGTTTTTTAGTTTTTAAATATTAAAATATTGAAAACAATTTTATAAAACTGTTATCAAACAAGCACTTAGTTTTTAAAAACGATAAAACAGGACAACTGAAAGTAGTTTTGTTTTTTAGTTTTCTATTTTTGTTTTGAAGATTCAAAATACAATCAAATCAAAATATGTTATTTTTTTCTTTTCATTAATGAAATTTTAATAGATATGAACAAATTTTTCCATTTTTATATCTTCAAAACAATTTTCAAATAACACTTACCAAACAAGTTTTTTTTCTTTTTTTCCTGAAAATAGTTTTTGAAAACTCTTTTCAAAAACTAAAAAACAAAATCAAATCAATCAAGCCCTAGATGTTTGTTTGGAAACAGTTTTATAAAACTGTTTTCAGTATTTTAGTATTTAAAAACTAAAAAACTCATTTGGTTAGTATTTTCTGAAAACAGTTTTCGAAAATAGTTCTAGTTTTTAAAAAACAAGAACAGCTAAAAGTAGTTTTCCTTTTCATTTGTTTATTTTTGTTTGAAAACTCAAAATACAATCAGAATGTTATTTTTTGCTTTTCATTAATAAAATATTAATAAATATGAACAAGTTTTCCATTTTTGTATCTTCAAAACAGTTTTCAAATAATACTTACTAAACAAGTTTTTTTTTCCTTTTCTTTCTAAAAACAATTTTTGAAAATTATTTTTTAAAATTCTTTTTAAAAACTAAAAAATAAAACCAAATATATCAATTAAAAAAATTTACAACTTTTTACTTTTCAACAAACTTTTGTCAAAGAATAAAAATATTAAGGATGTATTATTATTTTCCGTATCCATAAGTAAGAATTCAAATTAAAGTAAGTAAGAATTGAAATTTCCATTTGTTAAACGTGAAAACAGACTTGAGGTTGACCAAATGGATTCAACGTCCATTTGTTTCTGACCTAGTGGTTGACAGCTTGATGAACATCTTGTGCTTTTGGCACATCATTTTCTATTGACACCTTCCAGAAATCCAAAATACCAAATGTACCTCTTCGCCACACCGAAACCCCAACCGCTTCCCTCAAAATGAAGAGAACACCTTCCTTCCAACCAAACGTACAAGGAACGCAAAGTGAAAGAAAGGCAGAAACACTTCATAAAAAAAGTCCAAACAATATAACTTTTTTTAAAACTAATTTTAACTCGGTCAATGTCATCTCACATAACTTTTTAAGAATTAGTTTATAAAAAGTCACACGTTATTTTTAAAAAATTATTTTTATTTATTTTTATTTTTTCTCTTAAAAATTATCGTAGAGAAAATTACCCAAAATATGCATTTTGATCGCTTTATCCGAAAATTGAATTATATTTTCTTTTTATCCAGAATGTATAACTAATGCATGTCGGATCATCAAGTTGTTTGAAACAATGAACATTTTATTTTTTAAATTTTGATCAACTAATTTAGTATTGTCAATGTGTTTGGGATCAAATTATTTAAAACAATAAGCATTTTCCTACATTTTTTTTTTTAAATTTTGATCAACTAATTTAGTATTGTCAATGTGTTTGGGATCAAATTATTTAAAACAATAAGCATTTTCCTACATTGTGTGTAAACTAATCCAAAATATAAAATCAATATATTCCAAATCAAAATGTTAGAACAATGAGCATAGTTGTTTATTATTTGGTTCGAAAACAAAATAATTTATTTTTTATATTTCAAATTAATTTATCTAAATTATATAATTAATGTTTTCCAAATCAAGCTATCCAGAATAGTGAACATAATTCTGAATCACTTGAACTAGAAATAGTATAATTTTATATGAATAACAAAAGCACAAACTTAAAAATTCAACAAATGGTAGGTGTCAATAGTTAATTGGTAGGTGACAAAAGCAAATTTTATTAGTTTATTAGAGTGATAATGTGGACATTATTTACTAAGATGGAAGATTACGTAGCTTCATATTCTTCCGCAGTGGGTGATATAGAAGAGGGTCACTAAAAGCTTAAATTTTGGTTTTTAATATTATACAAACTAGAATGTATTGGAAAAGAGAAAGAACAAGAGAATCAAAATACCAAACCATTGAATATCCATTCATACATATTGCAATAGGATTAGATAATGAAATCTGCCTATTAGAAAAATTCGACAAAAAAAGAAAAAAATAACATAAGAAAAACAGGGTAGGCAACTAGAGGAACCACTAAAAAAAAGATAGTGGATTCACTGAAAGCATGGGATATGGACCAATTATGTTTTCGACTTTTGTGCTTAGCCGAGGTACCTAGCTGACTTTGAACTATGTTTTCGACTCATTTTTACACCACTTTGTACATCTTGTCCAATGTCTCAGGTCCCTGATACAATAATAAGTTCTGGCAAATGTACATTGAAAAAAAGGTTTAGCCTATCTACTAGAAAAATCTGTACCGCACCAGATATATTTTTAGATTCAGAGATCAATCCTTGAAGTGCCAAATCATTGTTTGACAAGTCGCAATATACCTGTTTTGTAATTAATAGGTTCCCCTGTACTGGGTTAACAGCTTAAATTTCTCCAAACAGAATTTTCTAACAAATTCTTGATTGATCGCCCCAACAAAAACACAACGACCAGATTGAAACATCAAAATTTTACAACTATAATCCCCCCCTTTTTTTACAGTTGGAAAACAAGAAAAAATACATTTCTAATAAAAGCTTACCTACCCAAAAAGATATTGAGGTACGCATACAACATATATGTTTTAAATTTATATAGATCTTCTCATCTCCCACCAGACAACTCAATGGCATCTAGATTATAGACCGAATCTTCTCCCCAATCAAATCTTCTTTGTAATCTCTCGTATTCTTGCCTCCGATTGACCTCCACATGCTGCCATTCCTCCCACCTTTCAGCCAATCCTTCTCCTTCAAGCATTCTTACAACCTCAGACATTGGTGGACGGTCCTCTGGTGTTGCTTGCGTACACAGCAATGCAACTTGTATCATCATTTCTACCTCTTGTATGTTGTAATTTTTATTTAGGTTGCGGTCAACAATCGCATCTAGTCTTTTCTCCCGTTCTAATTTCTTAACCTGTAGAGCACAAAAATACAGCAAAAACCGTAAACAAGGAAACAAGCATAAACCTTGTTAAAAAAAGTACCAACCAAGTATAAACTGATAAACGGTAGATTTGTTTTTGAATAATGAAACAAGGCAGAACTCTAAAAAACACTGTAGTCACTTTCATCAACATTATCATGTAAACAACACGCTCCAACTTATTTCCAGCTTAATAAAAATGCATAATATTTACAGTTATAATTACATGAACTTCCACTATCAAATAAAAAAAAACATGCACTTCCTCAATCCACTGCTACCATTACTCCTGTCAAGAGGGGTTAGGAACCTACGATACTCTTTAGGTGGAGAGAAACTAGGAAAGGCTGAAGTTGATCCTTATCTATTTGATGAAACATGATATACCAAAATTGACATCACCACTCAACAACCTGCAAAGAAGTACAAACCTTGGAAGCACAAACACTTCTATTGTTTGACTTGTCCTCATGTCAGACAAATTTCCAACACTGGCACTTGTTTAACACATATCAGATACTTCTAATTAAGTCTTCAATTAAAAAAAATTACTTGGACACTTAAATCAATATTTATTTACAACTCATATTTAAATTGATACTTCAACATAGATAGACACACATCAATATTATTAAAAAAATTATGTCTCATTTTTTTTAGTTTTATTATCATAGAAAATTTATCCAAATAGGTAAATATAGCACCACTTTAGATAATTTATTATATTATTCATTTTATTTTATTAGAATCTCATTATTTATATGTTGATAAGCGATATCCCCATGTCCTATATTTTAAATATTAGTTGTGTTAGAATGTCTGTGTCTTTGACGTGTTACATACTTATATATCCATGTCAAAGTCCTTGCTTCATAGGCAGAAACAAGTTCTAAGCATGCTACACAAACAAGAAACAGACAAAAAAACAGAGATCTTACATGGTCAAGCAAAAGCACATCATCTTCCTCTTCTAATCTTGAAAAGTCAATTGCTCGTTGACCAGTAACAAGCTCCAAAAGCATAATCCCATAACCAAAAACATCAGTCCTTTCCGAAGACTTTCCAGTGGACAAATATTCTGGAGCTATATGGCCCATTGTCCCACGAACTTGAGTTGTCACATTAGTTTTTCGAACATCGACTAACTTTGCCAGGCCAAAATCACCAACAACAGCTTCAAAATCTTCATCTAGTAATACATTAGCCGCCTTCACATCTCGATGAATAATTTTGGGATTGCAATGCTCATGAAGGTATTCTAAGCCACGGGCTGTCCCCAGAGCCACTCGTTTTCTTGTAGGCCAGTCCAGAACAGGTTCACCAGGTTTGAGTTCTGCATTAATATTCACTTAGTAAAATATCACTGGAAAAGATGCCAGAATTTACAGGCAGACTAAAAAGATATGGAAATAAAACCTACTCAAACAATGTATACTAAAACTATGGGTCAATTTCTTTAAACTTAAAAAAAAAAGTGTTTTTTTAAGAGATTGTTTTTTTAGGAAGCAGATAGGATTTGCTTCTTAAAAAAAAATCAGAAAACTTTTTTTTAAATAAAAAGTTTAGACAAACACATAAAAAAACAAAAACAGCTTATTCATTCATTATAAAAAAACATGTTTTCAGAAAAACATTTACATTGCTATAATTATTTAATATCAATGTTATTTATGCTTATGTAAAGGTAGTATAAAGCTGAATATCTGACTAAACTTTCACATCTTGTTTTATTTCCAAGTCACCCACAAAAAAATAATTTATAACAAAAGAATTGGTTTTTAACTGATCAACTGAGTTGAATCACTAACAGTGCCCGATACAGTTAGGGTTGAACAGTCAAACTACCCTGGCATTTACAAAACCAGTGAAACCCTGCGAAAACAGGAGAACTCCAAGTTGAAGAGTGTTAAGGAATTTACAATAACTCACACATCCTAGTCAACCAACCGAGCTAGGTTTGTGGATTTCTGGTTATATGAGTTTAAAAAAATACAAATAAATAAATTGAGCAAAAATAAAATAAGGTTCTCTAATTGTTTGATGTTATTCTTTCCTATCACTTTGAGTCTTCCGTTTGATGATAATCAGTGATAATCTACATGGTTATTATTATTACTAGCAAGACCACAGGTGCGGCATTTCTATTTTAATATGTTATGACAATGGTAGAGTTTTAATTTAATATCTTTGTAAATTTTTATATTTTGAAATATAAATTGTTATGTGACATGTTTTGAATTTGTTAATTTTATATTTTTTATTTATGATAACATGATAAAAACATGTCAGATCATAAATGGATATGTCAAATATGTAATGAATATGAAAAAATGGAAAGCGGAGAGTTTGAATGGAATTCAAAATATTGTCGCACCTGTGTATTTGCAGGTTTATTAAAAATATTTATCATGAAATGTACACATATATTAATAGCGAGAAGTTATATTTGTGAAAGTGAGAACAGTCATAAAATGTTTAAAAGGTAAAATAGTCATAAGATGTGGACACCAAAAGGTCATATTCCCATTATATAATATATAATATAATACATAATATAATATCATATATTATACATTATAGGACAATTATGTATGTTGGATATCAATATTTTAAAGTAACTTTTTACTTAAAGTTATAAGGTTGGTCTAGTGGTAAAGTATATGTTTGGGAAATAAGAGGTTATGGTTATAAGCTAACAACATTATTATTAATAGTATAGATTATTATTATTAATTTTTTTTATAAGCTAAATGTTAGTTATTAATGTATTAGTTTTTGTTAGTAAAAGGACTTGAACCGATGATCTCTCCCTCCCCCATCTCTCCACTTTACAACCATAACAACATTATTATTATTATTATTATATGATGAATGCTAGTGACACTATCTAATACTCATTGAATGAAATTTATTGAAAATCACTCTTTTTTGTTTATGTCACTTCTAAATCAGGATAAAGAATCCTTAAATGAGAAATGAGACTCATCAAAATGGGTCATTTTCAATAAATTTAGCCAATCAGAAATGAAGTGATTAAGAGAATGTCACCAGCATTCCTCTTATTTTATATATATATATATATATATATATATATATATATATATATATTGTATAATTTATCTAATTAAGTTTAAATGTATTTAATTTATGACTAGCCTGGTTCAGCAACCAAATACCCTTTTATCTAGTTAAACAGTTTTTCAAACCCTTGCTCCAAGGAGTATAAATCCTAAAATTTGTTGGCATATATCCTAAAACGTGTAGTTTAAATATTTGAAAGCTTTCTTCAGCTAAATAGTCTCTAAAAATGTTTAAAATGATAACATGATCAGAAAAAAATAAGAACCTAAGGTGATGATACTCAACAATCTGAATGACCGTCCATTTCTGGTTACAAAATAAATAATACTTTCCCTTTTGTAACAAATCAAAATTGAATATATAGCATAGCAGTGATGCCAATATGCAAGTAACTTATTACCTCGAAGACGATAGGCTACACTTAGGTTCTGCATAAAAGGATAAACTAAGAGACGCTCAGTTGGAGTAGTGCAAAACCCAATAAGCCGTAACAGGTTCCTATGCACAGCAACGCTTATCATCTCCACCTCACGCTGGAAAGCTGCATCTCCCCCAGGACTTTCATAATCAGTCAACCTTTTCACAGCAACTTTTGTGTTATCAGCAAGAACACCTTTATAAACCTTTCCAAAGCCTCCCTGTCCTAAAACATTTTTCTCACTGAAGTTGTCAGTAGCTATCTGTAGTTCTCTCCATGCAAATCTTTTTAGCTGACCAAATGCAATTCGGCGATCAACTTCACCTGATGAATCAGGAAAAAAATTAGCAGTTTTAAAAGGGAGAAATTTCACAATAATCTCAATTTTAATGTAGCTATCATACTATTTCGACTCACATTTGCGGTTAAAGGATTAAAGAATTGGTTCAACGGGTTCTATCAATCCAAAATTTTATCATTTCCCACATTCATTGGAACATGAAAGATTTAGAATAATAGATGTTACATTCCAATGTTTAGTTTCAAGAATCAATTAACCAAATGCTTAATATATGATGGGAGGCCCAAGATTGGTATTAGATCCCCAACATCTAGCCAATAAGTCCTGGAAGCCACAGTGGGTAAAGACACTAAAAAGACGGAAAACCATGACTAAAAGATATTGGCAACAAAAGGAGAAAGTTACTTGAAGAACTAAGACCACTAAAGACGAAGATCTAAGACCACTAAATACTCATGACTTTTCAGTATCAGATCATTTTGAAAGTTGAAACCAAATGCATAGAGTTTCCAAACCTATTTTTAAATGCTACAAGTGCAATCATATTAATGTCTACATCCACATTTCACTTAAGAGAAGCCTAATACATTAACATTGCAATCTTAAAAAGAAACTCAAACCTGGAACATCTACAAAAACTTCTCGTCTGTAGCCCTTGTGTCTACCCTTGCACCAAAAGAATAGAAGACCACCAAGGAAAAGGATAACAACTAACCCTATAACAATTCCAACTATGATGCCAGTTTTTGGTTTATGTGATGAACCTGCCAAGAGTGGGAAATTAGTATTCTGCTTGTAGAAAAGAGAAGGGAGTGGGGAACAGATAACACATCAAAATGATGGAATAAATCTTCCAATCAAGTAACCTTGATCTGCATTGTCAGATTGGCAAGGTCGATGATTCACCCCACAATTCAAAAAATTATTTCCAGTGAAACTGCAATAAGGACAGTTAAAATAGTGAAATGTAATGGTATAAAATATATGCTAAAAATAGCAACTCATACACCTATGTTTAAATAATATTCTATCCAAACACTCCATACAAACATGCATACTGTCACACACTCACACCAGATAAAAGAGGGAATAAGAACAAATTTCAAAGCTCTGTATTTTAACCATCACCAAACAACATAATGAAGCATTTTTTTCATCATTATTGTTCCTATCTGTTGCACTAAGATGTTGAATTCCTTAACCTGGTATCGGATCCACTTTGACCATGCTCTTGAGAGTTCAATCCTCAGTACCCCTTTATTCTCATTTCAAAGTTTTGTCCATTCTTCACTATCAAAAGGTTTACAGATGATAAAGCCAAGCTACAAGTAACAGTCTAAGCTTTTTAGCAAAAATCTAAGATCCTCATTATTTTACAGATGATTCAAACAAAGGGAGGATAGTTATTTTTTTGTTTGGTACACAATGGGATGGGAGGGGGGAAGGGAGGGGTTTTTAAAATTAATTTACTCATGTATCATTATTATTTTAAATATCAAAACTGAAGTAGGAATATTTTAGTCATTACATTCCCTCTCATCCAAATCCCCCTAATATTGGAGGGGTGCCAAAATTAAATGAAGAAGGCTTTGCTCCCCTGCATTCCCCTCCTTTTCTTCCAGACTGAACCAAGCAACTAACGTTTAAAAAAAACTCCCCTTCCCTCCATTCCTCTCAAACCAAACAGTACATTAGGATGATGAATTCTTATTTTTTTTACACTTAAAAATGGAAATATAAAACTCCACTCCAACATTCATGATTCAACAGCACTAATCTTAAAGGAGTTTGCATCCAATAAATCCTATTTTCCAGATGTTGGAAACATGGAAAGTGGTGAAGCACTAAACTAAGTTGGTTGAAAAAAAATATGTGATAATCACCAATCTTTCAAATGCAAATAAAGAAGTAGAACAAGAAATGACCATTAGAATCATCCATTACTGCTCGATTGGAATACGTTAGTAATTGTTAAATGAAATTTTATATCCGGACTCTTTCAAGTATGTCACCACTTGATTCATGAGAATATATTGTCCTCGCAATCAGGGTTAGAAAGACAGATTTAACGGTGCTTGAATGCATCTTCATATACTAATTTCACAGTTTTAAATCCATACTTGTATTTAGGAACTTCAAATAACTGCTCTGGGATTTCACCACTCAGATTATTTGAATCGAGCATACTGCAAAAGAGACGTTTGAATAATTAATCAGATACTAAATTAATGGAATATAATTAAAAAAAAAAAACTGCCAAATTCTAGAAACCATTATTTCACATACACATTGATCAAGATTGGAAGAGTGGCAAGTGATTCAGGAATAGTCCCACTGAGATTGTTTAGACTCAATGTTCTGGTTGCAGTACAAAAAACACACTTTTAAACATTACACAATAACAATACATGCTAGGCCTAAGACTAGTTATATATCTGTAGAACGTAGCAAACAGAATTCCATACTTACAAGAATTGAAGCCTTTTAAGATTACCAAGGGAAGAGGGTATTTCTCCTGTTAATTTGTTGCTTTCTAAATCCAACCTGCTCAATCTTGTTAGGTTTCCTAACTCTTTTGGTATGTTCCCAGAGATACCATTCCCTTGCAGAGAACTAATACAAGTATAATATACATCAGTTCTTCCATTTAAATTTTGCTCCTTTTTTTGTTAATGGTAAATATTTAAATGAAAAAAATGAATGTTAACAATACAACAAGAATAAACTCACGAACGATGAGAATGAGTCAAAATCACAAAATTCACTAACAAGTGTCAACTTTTTTCAAAAAAATAAAATTAACCATAATGAAAACATATATCTAAATCATCAAGACTTAACAGGAATATCATCAAGATATTAACATTCACTGCAGATAATGACTACAGTCCATCAGACACATAGAAAATAGCACAGTCAACTGTAAAAGAAACATAAATATTATTAAGCAAGTAAGCAACATAAAACAACAGAGTCATGTAATATACATAATTTCACATTACAATACTAGAATGCAACAATTCAAGAATGATAAGGATAGCTAATAAAAAGAGGGAAGATGAAAAGGGGGATCCAATTACAATGTAAGCATCTGATTTTTTACCAAGCAACAAACTTAAGTTATCTCACAACTTCCCCATCATCAAAATTTGAGTAAAATGCCAAAAATATTTTTAGTATCATGGAGTTGACTATATTTTTTGTGATAGAAATCCTTACAGAGCTGTAAGATATTTCAGAACTCCGATTCTCGGGGTCAAGTATCCCGTGAATCCCATATATGCTAGTGATCTGCAATGAAGCAATTTATATAACTTTGCATCAAGAATGAATTCAAGATATAAAAGAGTTAATATACAACGTAAATATACAATACACAATTTTCTACAATGCTAATGACAACCAAACTCTTCAGCGAATCAAATAATTAAAAGAAAGCAACAACAGAAAATATCTTACACTTGAATGACATTGTTGTTTGAGTCACAGTAGACACGTGACCAAGTACAAGGATTCACTTGATTTTGATTCCAGTCAGTAAGCTGGTGAGCTGAAGCATTCAATGACATCCTCAATACATATAGCGCATCTCCTGAAATGAACATGAACATTACACACCTACTAGAACCAAAACCAAAAAGTTAAAAAACAAAGCAGTTTTGGAAAAACATGACGCATCCATTCAATTCTGTGAATGAACAATTGCATGTATCTATATATTTCTCATAAATGGATTGGAAACTAAAGTTTGAGGAGGTGTGTTTTATCCCCATAAATAGAAAATCAATGTATGTAGTTTAGCAGTTAAGTTTTACATAGCTTATTTACTTTTCTAATGGCTTGACTACCATAAGAACAAAAGATTGTACCTTGTGTATCAGGCAACACAAAAGAACATAAGCAACCCAATAGCAATAGCACAAACACGAAGTCCATTTTGGCATCAACCGCTGACACAATGTCCATGAAAATCAATTAACATACAAGCAACCTCCATCTCTGCAGTGCAGAATCATCAACACCATTAAGCTGTGAAAATTGAAAAACAGCAGCAAATGTCATACTCATACAAAGATAAACAATACAGAAGAAATTACTAGAGTAGAGTGATGATAACAAGTTTTGTGCAGCCCAAGGTATTCACGGTCGAACCATGAGTCTAAGCCCATTAGAGAAAATAGGAAGAGTGCATTTTGTAGCCATATTAGAATGGGCTGCGAGAAGACATGGAGTTCTATTGTATGTTTAGTTCCGAGGCAAACAGAAGAAAACCTTCCGGTTTGATTCTGTTCTGTATATTATTGGAACAAAGAAAGCACTTCAAAAATTATTCGGCAAGTTGAAAAACTGTGCAGACCTAGAGCGCTGCGGCTTCACTGGTATCACCACCCTAGAAGGAAAGATGTTCCAGTAAAAATAATTACACTGAAGGTGATAACTAACCTAGTCGCTAATTGATACTTTTCAGTTCTCTTCCCACCTCCCAGTAAAGGGGAAGGTCAAGTTCATCCTAAGGAATGAATTGCTAATATGGCTCGATTGCCAATTCCTGAGGCATCCTCTAATCCTAAAACGGGAAAATGCAGAAATAAGCAGTCCTGAGAGACAACCAAGTAGGTGAAATTTGTACTTTTATAGGCAGTAATAATAGAAAATCAGCAAATGATGCATTCACTTAACAGTTCCAATCTATCAGAGAAAACCATATATAAAATAGTCCACCACACTAAACACTGACAAATAAGAGTCTTAACAAAAAACAGAGACGCAAAGAGAAACGGAGCAAACAAAACTAATCGGCGAAGAAAAATTAGATGGCAAGGAGAAAATGAAATGGAGAAGGCACCGAATCGCGCAGAAAAGGAGAAAGCAATGCGTATATGCCCAAACAGTAAGAAAGAGGGGAGAAAATGATAAGAATAATAAAAAAGAGGGAATAGGCGGTACTAGGTCATGGATGGTGAAGAAGGTATGGGGAAGTTGTTAGTTGTTAGTTGTTAGTGAAAGGGAAAGTAGAGTAAAAGGATGGTGAGAGACAGCTAACTCAAAACAAAGTAACGTACATAGCTGGCAGAGTGGGAAAAGTGGTGGAGTGACACCAAATCTGGAACCGAACCTTCTATCTCTTTGGTTAGTTAAAGGCTAAAGCCAAGATGAAATAATTCTGTTTCGCCTTGACTTGACTATCTGTCTCACACACAACACAAGTTTCTTCTCTCCACTGCTCTCAGAAGCTTGCTTGCAATTAAATAGGAACCCAACTTGCAATAGTAATTGCCTCTCTCTCCAATCGAACTGCCCTGTCACCCTTCACACGCTCCCTGCTTCCCACTTCCATTTCTATTGCTTTCAACATCTCACCCCGTTATTTAATGTCCTCCTACGGTCCTTACATCATACTACTACCGTAATAACTATGTTTTATTCTAGTTTATCCTATTTTAAACTATCATGCCATTATCTTCCTCTTAAAAATACCATAAACATTTAAAGTATGTTTTCAATTAATCACAAATCAAAATCAAACTATTTATAATCTTATCCCGTTACTAACAATTAATGAATGCTAAATTTTAAAGACAATATGCATAATCCTATTCAATGAGTTACAAAAATTAAATGTCAAACTATATAAAAACCTTTGTTTCAGAATTGTAATATAATAGTGAAAATTATTTTCAGCTCTTATTAATTACATCATTATTAATTAAAAATTTAATTGCATAATTAAAAAATATTAAAGTTCAAATCTCATTACTGTTTTAAGAAATGGATTAAGCAACTCAACCATATTTGCACTTTTGGAAATATTGTTAGATATACTTTTGAGATTATAAACAACGTCTATAAATGTTTTTTAAATTTATATTATATCATTTTCTTTCATTTGTAAAAAATTTGACACAAATAACCGCTTACATAGGAGTCATTTTATAATATTTTACATAAACTCAAGTTATTAACTGAAATTAGATATAATGAAGTGGATATATCATCTCTACAATATATTTGTCATTATTGTATTTCTTCATATGTATAGTTAGACAAAAGAGATATAGGTGCCTTAGTGGTAAAAACTAAGGCTATGTTTCGTTCCAATAAAAGAAAAGAAAAAGAAAGTGAGGAAAAAGAAAAGAAAGAAATATAAAATATAATGAAATTGAAATTGTTGAATAGTGTGAAAAGTTATAAAATAAAGTTGTTATAATTACAAAAGTTATAAAATATAGTTATGACTTTCTTTTTACAAACAATGATAATTTTGAAATAGAGATTTTCTCTTCTTCTTTTTTTTTTTGCATTTTTCTTCCTTTTCATGTCTGACCTGAGTGAAAAGTTAAATATGTAAGACTCGACACATTAGTAACACTTTCATTGTCACTTTCTTTACTAACGAACCTCAAAAAGTACAATTTTCCTCATGCCACTTTACTTCCAACTAAAGAGGGGGTAAAGTAAACAAAGTAGGAAAAAAAGAAAGAAAGATATTGTAGGTTCAAGTCACTCTCATTGATAAAAAAAACAACTAACAATTAATATCTACTATAGAAAAATACACTAACATCAACTAAAAATATGTAGTTTGTCTTGTTTAAGTATAATAGTTCTTATTTGTATGTGATCTTAATTTTTATTTGATCAAATAAATGTGTATATATGAAACAAAAATTAAATTATCAAATTAGTTATATATTTTTTCTTATATACAAATTTTAGTTTTTTAGAAAGGCAAAATGAATTATATTAAACACAAAAAAAAAACAAAGGTCATATAAGAAACATGGTTAAGGAAAGATACCACGCTCTAAATATTAGTTATTAGTAGGTTAATTTTTTTAGTTAAAGAATTTAAACCACATAATAATCTCAACAGAGGATCTTCTTAGTAATTAGAGGGAGTTATATCTGCCACTTTTTTTCTCTCTTTTAGTAATTTTTTTTAAAAAATAATTCTAATTGTTTTTACAATATATCTATTTTATTGTTTTTTCCTCTTCAAACTTTTTCTTCCCTTTTTAACAAATACAAATTTTTTTACAAAAAATTATAATTTTTTTTAACTCTCCCAACATTCTTGGTCAATATCCATCATTAAAAATCTTTATCTCTTTTTTGTTCATCTTATGTAGACTTTTTTACAAGACTATATTAACTTTATAACTCAAAATAAGTTATATCTTGTATGTTTATTGTTTATATTTATTGTTTTTTATACAAATAATGTACAAATCAGTAAAAATATAAATTTAAAAGGTTTGATGGACCGACCTAGATCAGCTATCAAACATTTTTTATGAAATTAATCAAAAGAGAAAGAGTTAGATAAAATAATGGTCTAAAATCTTTGAAGTCAATTTGTCAAAATTAATAATTTAAAAGATTCTAAAAAATTATAAAATTGATTTGGTAAAAAAATTCACATTTAAAAATAAAAAAAATATAAAAAGTTCTACATTTTAAATTTGTTCATTAACAAAATTAAGACATTAATGATTAATATTTTCATGTATAAAAAACACAACTCATTCTATACCCTTGTACGTTTTACACAGTATCGAATACGATCTCTAGTTCTCCTAAAAAAATGCGTCTCGGATCTTCAATTCCAACTCTTGTGAACACATCATTTAGTTTATATTTTATGAAATGAAGAAAAAAGATACTGGCTAGTGCCTAACAAAAGTATCAGGTGCTGAAAATGCCAAGGATCGAGAATTGTTCCTCTTAATGTAGAGCACTGTCCCGCACTGTGTTCCAGCTGTTATATATTTTCAGCAAACCACGGATAATTGAATGTAATTTGAGAAAGGTCAGTAAAGAAAAACATTCCGCAAAAACACGCCCGTCCACGAGTGCTATTAGCGACGTATGGCGAAATATATGAGAAAGTCAAAATTTTGTTATAAATACACGTCATTACATCTTTTGACGTTGCTATAGCAGATATTTTTTCACAAATTGTATATAGAGATTGGTTAAAAAACCATCATTCTATGGAGCTATGTTACGGGGATTATTTAAAAACACTAGCACCTACACACAGTGTGTCACAATTTTTTTTCTAGCAAATAACAGTATTTTGTTTAAGGGCTTACAGATTGGAATGAATCTCAAGGAAAATAAAATATGATCTTATCAATTTTAATTGTATTTGAATTTATAAAAAAAACTATCAATACTAAAAACGGATCTAAATGAATTCGTAAATTATACAAAATTTTTTTATATATACATATTTTGTTTTTTATAAAACGCTTAATTAGTAATAACTGTAAATGTAAACATTTTTCAGTAACATTCAATCACAATCTTTCATTTATAATACATATGTTAACTTTATCGATTAATACTTTAAAAATTATATAAAATAAAAAATTGTAATTAAAAGACAATGTATATTAATTAAACTCTTTTATAAAACATAAAAATAAATAATAAATATAAAAATTTATAAATAAAATTTTAAACATACATTTTTCTTCAAAACTACGTATAAAAGATAAAATGTAAATCCTAAAAAGATATAAATAATAAAATGTAGTAATTAATAATCTTCATAATCATACTATTTAATACATTCCTATTTGGATTTTGATTTTTTGAGGTAAGGAAACTAGAAGATATGGATTGGGTCTAGGATCATTAGATTTTGTATTATTAATATACTAGAGGAGTCCTCTGACACTTTTTTATTAGTGATTGAATTTTAATACAAATTAGGAAATATGTAGATAGATGTTACTTTTCATGACTACTTGTGATTGTAATTTTGATTTGAGATTTAAGAAAATTTTTAATTTTTAATAAATTTTAGTAAGTAGTTGATAGAATCTCTACAAAAAAAAAGTAGACAATGTTAAAAAGAATGTTGTATGAGACCGAGGTCATTTCGGACCGAAGTCATCTCGATCTCAATCTTGCAATGGAGCTACAAGAGAAACATAACAAATTAATGTGACAGATTAACCTAAAATGATAATTAACCAGCTTAAATGTGATTAGCACATCATTGGACATTTACTAATCAAACCCATTGGTGTCAATCCATGTCATTGCATATAAATACCAAGTAGGTTAGTAGCTAAAGGTTGTTGTTACTGCATTTATTGCACCTTACTGTAGCTCTGAATTGACCTCTGCAAAATACTGACTTGGGCATCAGGGAGAGATAGATCTCGAGAATGAGAGAGATCTTGGGAGTGGGAGCGAAAGAATGATCGTCGAGCACAGAAAGTTGACCCTTCTCTGAGAAGGATTATAAATACCATAGTCAGACGCAATAATGATACAGAAAGATTCGCGGGTCAGGCTTGAAGTAGAGGGTCTTGCACAAAACTCAGGAGGCTTGCAGAGACACCTAGTTGTTTAGGGGAAGTTGGGTCAATGTCACATTCAAGACCCATAACACCGTCATGGTGAACTCGTCGAACGACAACCGAACATGAAACTTGGTGAAGAGACACTCATACATGAGGAAAAAATCAACGTTGGCATCCTCTCGACCATGACAAATGTGATTCGAAGACTGGACGCAAGACACCGTGATCAAGTCCTCACAATCATCATCTCCCAAAGGATCCATGTTGTCCAACACCCACTATATGTCGCAGTTCCTCTAGATGTTGGATTCCTACTTTAGAACTGTCAGATCCACCAAGAATAATCTACAGCTGGGACAACCTTGACATCAACCTCAACCACTAAGGGCTCTACAGTTGGACTCGGTCTTACCGACTCCCTATTGGAGACCTCTACACTACTAGTGTCTCCTACCCTAGAGTTTTGAGAGCTGAAATTGCTCTCGGATCCGAACTCCTCGACAAAACCTTTAGAATTTGAAGAGTTCAGGTAAGACATGCCACCACCCTTAAGATGAAAGAGCAAAACTAGGGCTACAACACTTCGAATGCACAAAAACGAGGTGAGCTCGGACAAACTCTTGGCAAAAAAAATGCATTCGGCACTCAAGGGGTGCCCCCTATTTATAGGTGTACAGGTCACGCGGCCCAACACAATGGATGATCTGGGTCGTTCGTTCGAGCATGTCCGATGAACTACACTGCGCCATGTGCCACCCGACGTTTGGTATTCCCAAGGGAATTTCGTCAATCAGCGACATCAGTGCCAACTTAACACATCACCCACATTAATGGACAATCTCGGTCTCACCTTGGCACAATGCCGCTTAAGACACACACTCAGGTTATCCATCCTCAAGCAAGCCTAGGAGGCCTATGTACGAGACTGAGGCCTTATGTCGAGGTCATCTCAAACCGAAGTCATCTCGGTCTCAATCCTACAATACGACTACAATGAAAACATAAGAGATTAATATGATGGATTAGCTTAAAATGATAATTAATTAGCTTAAATGCAATTTGCACATCATTGGTCATTTACTAATCAAGGCTCATGAGTCCTAGCCCATATCATTGCCTATAAACACCAGGTACGTTAGCAAGTAAAAGTTATTATCACTGTATTTATTACACCTTACTCTAGCTCTGAATTAACCTTTGCAAAATACTGACTTGAGCATCAGAGTAACTTCTGTAGGTCATCCCTCGCTGGACCAGAGCACAAGGAGAAAGGACCATCTCGAATTAAGAAGAAAGAGGAAGGACCATCTTTGATTAAGAAGAATTCATCCCGAATCCCACCACAATCCAAACACTCTCACATTTCGTTCTTAAGACGAGAACAAATGCTATTACCATTTTTCATATATTTGATTTTAATTTATCTAATATAGTTAAATTTGATTTTAATTTGCTATATTTTTCTATTAAGTTTCACAATTTTTTATTCTTAAAATAGTCTGCCATTCGTTGTAGAAGCAATAGTCTATGTCAATATTTCATTATTCAATAGAAGTATCAAAATGAGACCCGCTTATCAAATACATCTCATTTCTTTTATTTAGTTGTTGTGATTTTTTATCTCATAAACGCATAACACACTCTTTTATACTTATTAATTAATATCACTTTATATTTATTAATTAATTATATTAAATACTTCAACTCATTTATGAAATAACCTTAATCTTATTTATATATATAAATAAGTGCTTTACAACTGTACAAGGTTTTAACAAGCTAGCTGTGTGCCTCTAGCAGAAGAGGGTGTTACTTTCTTCAATTAGAAAATTGGAAAGAAATGATGCAAAGCAATGACGGATTTGGTAGAATGTGTTCGGAACTAATTATCGTTGCTTTAAATGTGTTTATTCAAAATTAAGATTAATCATGCTGGGTTTGCGTATAATGCACAAATACAAACGCAGATAAATGATGGATGTTCCCCAAGTCGTGTCTATTCGTTTAAGGCTCATACAATCCAGCGTGTCTTTTCTTTGTATATGGCATTTGGTGATTGTTCTCCCGTAGAGATAAGAGATGTATGAGCTGCTTTGTCTTTTATGCCCAGTTAATTAATAAGGAACTGCTAATCACATGATTGCGGAATAAGATTATGAGAAGTGAAGTTACTAATTAAGGGGTAATGTATATTGGTGGTGGCATGAGAAAGGTATTCAAATTTCAAAGACATGATTTTTTGAAATGATATGGAGAGTGACAATGCATGAATATGATTAAGATGGAAGGGAGAATGCATTGACTTTAATGTAGCAAGTACCTTCAATTCAAATCAATCACTCTGCATTACAATGAATGCTGATTGTTAACCCAATGAATCAACAAGTGTGGGGTATGGTAGTCAATAAGAGACAGGCAGACAAAATTTGGCAGGGTTGGAATTCAATGCCTATTAGCCTATTGGTCTACATTTTAACCAATCAAATAACAACATTTTAGTCTCAAAAGATAATTACTAGAAATAGGAACATTTTACTACTTCTCAAAATTTTTTAACCATCGGATTATGCTAAATTAAAATAATAATTAAATATTATTATTTTAAGAAATTTTGATTAGATTATCATAATTAAATTTTTCAATAAAAAATACCCGCTGTTGATGAACAAGTAATAAATGTTTTGTAAGTTTCACTTTAAATAAATACAGATCAAGAATTTCGAGATGAAAAAAGATTAAATACCACCACAAAGTTGTGTCGGTTTAGTCCTCTAGATCTTATAATGAGTAAAAGTCTCGCAACTTTTCTATTTTTTATATGATTTCAACAAAAGTTAATTGTTACATACCTATACACTAAAGCGAATAAAAGTGTAAAAGAGGTTCACGTTAATCTTCAATTATAAGTTTTTTATTTATATAATTTTTAAAGTATTATTTTATAAAACTAACAAAATTATTGTATTAAAAAATGGGATTAAATATCAGTGTAAAAAATACGTAATTTTTTCTCTTTTTCTTTATTTTCGAATTGTCTAATACATTTTTAGTCATTTATGTAATTTGCTTGATTTTTATAGTTATTTTTTATGAGTTTAATTGGTATATGTTGTCAGTGTAAAATATTTTTATACTTGCATTCAACTATGACTTTTAATTTATGTGACTTTCAAAGTAGTAATAAGTAAAGTCAATAAATTTATTGGATGAAAGGTTTTAAAACAAAGTAGTAATGTGTCAAATATTTATGCTGATAGTGTATACCAATTAAACCCATTTTTTATATATATTATTATCTTTGAAATGGATTAACGTGTAAAAGAATGTTTAAATATATAGCATATATAAAAGAATGATTATCCAAATAAATTTTTATTTGGTTAATTTTAGAACAAAAATAAAAATTAAATTTTAATTTATTTTCTTTTTAGAAAGTTATTCCTTTATATCTTTATCAAGAAGTAAAATATAATGTATAAAATAATATTCTGTGATATAATATAACACAAGAAAAATTTTATTGACAACTTCAACATATAAAATGAATAAAATCAAATTCGGAGAGACATACAATTATACATATATTAAGAACTTTAAGTAATTTTCCTTTGAATATAAATGTTCAGGGTTGCAGTAACTTTATTATCCAATTCAATCCAAAATAGAGAGAGTTTGAATTAACATTACTAAATTTTCAATTTCATATATTAGTGAGTGAAATACTAATATACTTTCAATGATTTTATTCTTTAGTAATATATCGTCGGAAAGTAAAAAATAACTACAATTTTTTTTACTCCTCTGACAATGCACAACCGGAAAGTAAAACATTTTGCAATTTTTTTTACTTCTTTGACGATGCACTAGCGAAGAAATAAAGAAATTGCAAGATTTTTACTCTCTGGGACTGCATAGCTAGAGAATAGATAAAAAACTCAATTAAAAAGTATGAGATTTGAAAGGAAAATTATTACTCAATTGATGCTGAATTAAAAATTAGTGGTAAAAAAAAGCTAAATTAGTGGAATGTGCCTTTCATTGTTTATTTAAAAAGTGCTCAATTAGTGTAGAATTGATTTTGTTTTATTATTAATTTTGATATCTAGTTCTAAATATACGATTATTCAGTTTTAAATACATAATTGTTTCAAATAAATATTGTTATAACTCCTACAAAATAAAAAATAGGTTTAAATAAAAACTTAATTAGTAGTTAATAGATCTTTTATCTTATAATTTATTAATATATAAATATATTGAATATTTTTTTGAAAAATTAATATAAAAATATATTTAAATATTTTCTTGTTTAAGTTTGAAATTTGAAATAAATATTGTTTTAAATAACTAAAAAAATTAAAATAAATATTTTTTAAAATTTTTATAATTAAATTATTTAAAATTATAATTTATAATTTGAAAAACAAACTGAAATATGTTCTAACATATTTTTTTTAAATGGAATGCGTAGCTAAGGGGGAATACAAAAAGTTCAAAAACAAATTGAGATTTGTTTTAACATATTTTGTCTTAGTTTGATTATTAATTTTGAGGTTCAAGTCTATATACACAATTGTTTCAAATAAATACTATTATAAATCCTAAAAAATACAAATTTAAAGAAAAAATTAATTAGTAATTAATGAATTTTTTATCTTTATAATTTATTAATATATAAGTGTATTTAATATTTCCTTGAAAAAATTAATATATAAATATATTTAATACTTCCTTGTTTATGTGTGAAATATATTTTGAAATTTGAAATAAATATTATTATATTATTTTTTAAAATTTGAAATTTGAAATGAATATTGTTTTAATTATTGTTTTAAATTTGAAACAAATAGTTTTTTAATTATTATTTTAAATTTTATAGTTAAATTTATTTAAAATTTTAATTATTTTAATTTATAATTTACAAAATAAATTGACATATGTCACAACTAAAAGAGTGAAATGAACTACAAAAGTAAGTTGTCATCTGCTTGTACGTTTTTTTTTTTTTAGTTCAAATAAATGTGTTTAAAATACTTGTCTATGATATTTTTGTTTTCTTGAATATTGACTTTATTTTGTCTTTTAATAATGTATTTGAAATTTCCAGTTTAATTATCATTATAGGTAATTAATTATTCAATAATCATATTGACTTTTTTTAATTTGTAATTTTTTTTATTCTTCAGCAATGGTTTGCTAAAGAGTAAAAAAAATTGCATTTTTTATACTCTCCAGCCACTGCTTGCCAGAGTGTAAAATTTATACTAAAAACGTAATTCATTAAGAAATTAAATAATCGTACTAAAAATAAGATATTAAATAATTATACTACATTACACTAACTAAATATTTAATTAATAATTATAATAAATATTTAATTTATTAACTAAATTAATATAATAAATATGTAATTATTATAATAAAAAATAATCAATTAAATAATTATATTAAAAATAGTAAATTAAGTACTCTAAAAGTTAAATAAATTATTATACTAAAAAATAAGAAATCAAATAACTATACGACATGTAATTAATTACACTAACCATATATTTAATTAAATAACTATGTTAAATATGTAATTCATTAAGTAAATTAATATAATAAACATATATTTATTATAATGAAAAAATAATAAATTAAATAAATACACTAAAAATAATAAATTAACTACACTAAAAATTACTTAAATTAGTATACCAAAAAAATAAAAAAATAAAATAACTATACTACATGTATATATAAACTCAGAGATGAGGAGAGATGAAAGAGAGAACTGGGTAAAAAATAAGGTGAGGAGAGAGGAGAGAGATTGAGGGTGAAGAAAAATATGTAAGAAATGGGAGTGAAAGAATAAGGATAAAATTTGAATTTAGAAAAAAAATTTAAAAGAGTAGTTATTACCTCAAATTATGATATGTGTTAATTCAAATTTCCAAAATAATATATTGGGTTAAATTTTTCGAATAATTGAATCAAATTCGATCAAACCCAATCAAACTTAATAACTTACGTGTTGGGTTATGCCTTTTGAATTTTTAACCTAAAGACTCAATCATCAACAACAACAACAACAACAACAACAACAACAACAACAACAACAACAACAACAACAACAACAACAACAACAACAACAACAACAACAACAACAACAACAACAACAACAACAACAACAACAACAACAACAACAACAACAACAACAACAACAACAACAACAACAACAACAACAACAACAACAACAACAACAACAACAACAACAACAACAACAACAACAACAACAACAACAACAACAACAACAACAACAACAACAACAACAACAACAACAACAACAACAACAACAACAACAACAACAACAACAACAACAACAACAACAACAACAACAACAACAACAACAACAACAACAACAACAACAACAAATAAAAAACCCAAAATATAAAATTGGATTATATCGTATAATTGCTCAATATATTAAACTATTATTTTTATTTTTAGTTTAGACTTTTTTTTTTAATTGACATCATGCTTAGGTATATTTTATCTCTTGAATTTTAATAACACTTTGTCTATTATTGATTTTAATTCTTTAGTTTAATATTTTAATCATAGTTATAGTTTTCAATTTATTTTTATTTTACAATTATTATTTTAAAAATATTATAAAAATCTAAAAAAATACTATTTAGGAATTTAAAATTTGAAAAAAAAATTAAATTGTTTTATCCAAAGAACTAAACTCATTCATAAGTGGATTAGATTGAATTGGGTTTTGAGTAAAAATTACATAAGTCAAGCTCAATCCAATCCAACAATTTTAAGAAAATTCTTTTAACAGATACTACAATTTCTTTTCCCACCTACCATCTTAAAAAAAAATCAAAATACTAAACAATTTCTGGCCTCTTTTAACCTAATTTTAATCTTTCATTTCTCGCTTCTTTTATTGTAAATATTAAAATTTAATTATAATATTTTATATTTTAAAATTTTTATACTACAGATAACTTGGCCTATAATTAAATTTTTTATTTTATTAATTATATATTTTAAAATTTTTATTTTAATTACTAAAATTTGTTTATAATATTTTTTATTTTATATTTTCAAAATTTTTTAATTATATAATTTGTTTATAATATAATATTTTTAAATTATATTAAAATTTTATATTTAAAATTTTTTATTACTATAGACCAAGTGGTTTGTAAGTAATTTTTTTGTTTTATTAATTTTATATATAAAAATTGTTATTACTATGAAACACTTGCTCCTTAAGAAAAATTTTTTATTTTATCTTTTATTGTAATTAATAAAATTTTTAATAATATTTTATATTTTAAAAATTTATATTTAATAATATTTTTATAATATAATATTTTAAAATTTTATATTTTAACATTTTCATTACTACAGATCACTTATTCCATACGTAACTTTTTTTTTATTAAGTATAGAAAGACATTTCTTCTTTTGTGGTCCATAAGGATTTTTTTTTTAAAATCTATGCACTAATTGGTTTGTAAGCTTGAAAAAGTACATACTTGTGAACCAAGTGGTCCATAAGTGTGTAAATTTTTAAAAGTGTATTCATTTTGTCATTTAACTAATTGAAATAGTTTTAGCTAAAAGTTTTTTAGGAGTCATTAGAGTAGTTTTTTTAAAAGATTTATGATTTTTATCTATTAGCTGATTTTATTTTACATACAACATAATGAACTACCTACATATTCCAGTTCACGAACAAGAAACTAAACTTCTTCTCGAAAGGGTTGAGCATCAAGCACAAAGTGACTTCAATCGAGCACTTGAAATCAAATGGCCAGGTTGAAGCAAAAAACAAAGTGATACTGGGGGAGTTGAAGAATAAAATGACTGGGGTTAAAGGAGGATAGGCTAAACAAGTCCCAGAAATCTTATGGGCTTATAGGTACACCCCACGATCATCGATGAAAGAGACACCGTTTAGACTAGCATACGAGATTGATGTTATGATTCCTATGGAGATAGGAGAACCATGCTAAAGAAAGACTTACTTTAACTAGGAATCTAACAAAGAGGCAATGTTGGCCATGCTAGACTGCATAGATGAAGACTGCGATAAAGTTGTGATAGCTATTGAAGCCTGCAAGTAGAGAATGGCCCGACGATTCAACACGAAGGTATGAGCTTGGAAATTCCAAAAAGGTGACCTAGCTTGACGAGATACTGGGGAAGCGAGGAAGGACAAAATAGAAGGAAAATTAGCTCCAAATTGGGAAGGACCATTACGGATCAATCAAGATCTTAGCAATGGCGCTTACAAACTCGAGGAGCTATCAAGAAAACTCATCCCAAGAACTTGGAATTCTACCCATCTAAAGCACTACTATAGTTGAACGTGTAAAGCAAACACTCTTTTCCTTACTCGGTTTTTTGTTCCTAAGGAGGGTTTTTAACTGAGAAGGTTTTTAACGAGGCTTGTTTGTTGAATATGCAATGAAGTATCATTCCTCATTTTACTGGAGTAATTTACCTTGCCTATAGAAAGTTTCAGTTTCCCACACAAATGAAGTGCCCTACCAACTCGCCAAAGAGTTCAGTTCAAGCAGCACTTACAATCTAAATGAAGTGCCCTACCAACTTGCCAAAGAGTTGGTGCAGGCACCACTTAAAACCTAACCGAAGTGCCCTATCGACTCGCTAAAGAGCTCGGTTCAGGCAACACTCACAACCCAAACGAATTCAAACTAATGAATTCACGGTGATTATTTTCAAGAAGTAAACATTGGTAAAAAGAACTAAATTCAAACATAAGTTGTTAGCCGAAGAATAAGAAAAAAATCCATTAAATGTAATTAACCTTACATAGTATCCATCCCTTAACAAGTTGGAAGTTGTAAATAAAATAAAGTCTCACACGGGTTAGACCCAAGTACAAAAAATTTAAAGGGCCTACGCTTCGGCCTATACATCACAAAGCAAAAACACAAGTGTCTTGACTAGAGAAAAACGAAACTACAAGTGTCGAGACTAGGGGCTAATTGAACTTCAGTATTCCCACCACCGTTTACTTCTTCAACACCATCATCTGTCTCGTCCTCCTTTTCTACGCGAACAGTTCGTGAGGGACCAGGCATCATGCAGAGGGCATGTTCACCAAGACTTAGATCATCAGACACATCATAAAAGTGCATGAAATCCTCACCGAAGAAGTCCCAACCAGAATTAAACTTGAAGTACTGGGGGAACATGCAAAAGTGGGAAGCCTGACGCACAATTTTACGGAAGTCAGCTTCATGTTCAATGCATATGTCCTTTTCAACCTGCTTTTGGTACTTTATGAAGCCTTCCTTCGTAGCATCAATATCTCGACTCAGAGACTATCAGTTTCTCTCACTCTACTTATACACAGCGTCAGGCCCCTATATCACTGCACAACATCCTTATTTTGCTCATCCTTCTTCTTGAGTGTAGCAACATGGTCTTCAGCTGAGACCATGGTCTTGGATTTTTCCTTCATTTCTACCATCTCGGTGTTCAATAAGTCAACAAACTTTGTAGCCACTTCCAATGACTCCTCAGAATGCCTTAGTTGTTGCCTCAACTTGGTCATCTCAGTGGAAAATAGGTGGCAACCTACAACTTGTAAGTGAGTCGAAAGCTCGTAATAATGCACCCAGTGCAAAGTGGGATCTACGCCCGCCAGCTGTGCCTAACCCACCTAGGATACGTTCTCGCCAACCTTACACATGGGGGCTAGAGGATCAAAATCCTCATTGAAGATGAAGGAAGTCATGATAGAAAGGGAACCACTAAGGTGGGAATGGATTATTTGGTTTTTTGCTTCTTCGAGCTATTCGAAGAAGATTTTTGCCTTCCCTGCTCTTCCTTTTCCCTTTGTCCTTTTCTTTTTCTTGTTCCTTGTTTTTTTGCTTCAACTTTCCCTTCTCGTACTTCTTCTGAAGGGGCTCAACATCTATTGGTAGATCCCTTAGCGAATGGTCCACTTCAAAAAGCTATTGAGGAATGACCTTTTCCTCACTCTCTACTTGAGCTCGTCTCACTTTTTGGAAATGAACAACATTACCACCACCGACCATGACAATACCTGCACAGGGCAACATAAACATCAAACTGAATACCTACCAGAATCAACAAATTTAATTCCATTTTTGGATACTCATTCTCTAAATCCTCAAAGGGCGTGGGAGACTCGAATAGTCGTATCAACTCCCCTACAAGAAGGCACCGAGGAAGAGAGTCTAAAAAGGAAGCACTCGTCAACTCTTCGACCGTGAGCAACTCCGTAGGATAACAATCATCCCTCTTCAACGCTTGCTGTCGGTAAAAATGGAACAAATTCCCCCCATTCCAGTCATAAAAATGCTTGCAACCAGACTCCAAATCGACTAAGATTTTGAAGAACCCAATTTTGAAGTTCTTGTAGGAAGTAATGAACAGATAAAAAATGGAATGTTTTGGATTTCAGTACAAGTAGACCCATTTACACTTCTCGTGGGGATGAGTAGTGAAGTGATGTAAAAACAGATCAAGACTACCCTTGATGTGAGTATAAAGACACAAGGCCAAAAATGCTGGAGATAAGCCCAAGCGTTTGGATATAATTGTGTAGGGGCGATGTTGAGAATACAAATAACCCCCATGGTGAAGTCATCAAAAGGAAAACAAACCTGAAGGTCTCAGAACATACAATCATTCACATAAAAAAAGTCATGACTGTTTTTTTCTTCCCAATTGAGGTACACTAAATCTGGCTTGACAAAGTCATCACCACAGCAACGTCTAAGAAAGAAACGAAAATCCTCAGGCCTCTCGAAGGGGCACAATTCTACACTTTTAACAAAGCTTATTAACATGTTTTTTGTCCTATATCAGGAGGAGTGACCACCTCTCTATTTACCTAATCATACCTCGGATTTAGAACTGAAGGGAAATCCCTTTTGGGATTCCTAACCCGCTTGCGGTTAGTAACTCTAAGGTTTTTTTGTTCCTCAACATGAGTGGTTTCGGCCGCAGCTACACCCCCTGATGGAAAAGCCGACTTGAGGGAGGGTAGCTGAGCAAACATTGTTCCCCTTCCTTGATGAGGTGACTTCAGTTGAGTTTGAGGCATCACCTCATGACAAAGAAGATTGAGAAGGAATATGACTAGAAAAAAGATTAGGAAGACATTTCGGAGGAACGTACCTGATAAAAAGGGAAGAGTGAAGAAACTGAGGATCTCTTGGCACTCAGATACTTCGGCTCAGAGGGAAGAGAATTTGGTGAAGGGAAGCTGAACATAGGCCCCCCTATTTATAGCCAATAAGCTCAAGGGGAACCAACACGATCTTGTCCGTCCGAACATTTCAAATCAACGGTCCATATGCATGCACCTTTTTTGCTTCTCGTATCACCATCACATTCCACAGTAGCCTAAGCAAAATTCTTTTTTGTTTTCTCAAACTCTATCTTTTCTTTAAAGCTAAGATTCTAGCTTCACAGGAATCGACATTGGGGGCAAGTGTATATGATGAGAAGTGTTCGATTGAATAAGAAATGTTCGGCCAGGACACTAATTGTTCGGTTTAAGGTGTCTGACCATCAACCCAATCATAACTTTACCTTAACAAGGGAGACAAATGATGACAAATTAAGAGATTAGTTAGCCTAATCTTGATTATCAGCCAAAAACTAAGTTTAAAGCTAGTATTACCTAATTCCTGACTGGTTAGGCAAGACCCAAAGGTAAAAGTTTAATCCATCACTATAAATAGATAACGAATATCAATGTAATAGATAAAGTATTTTTCTAAAAAGTAAAGTTCAGTGCTCTAGGTCAAACTCTACCTAACTTAAGCGTCAAAGTGCTTCTTGCATGTTCTCCACATGTTTGGAGTGGGCCTTCGAAGATTGGGTTCAACTCGTAGGAGCAAAGCATATGCTTAGAAAAACCATACAGATACACACAATAATGGTGGAGTTGTGTTGACTACACTCTGAATTTCTTAAAGCTACCACCACACAAGTTTCCCTTGTTAAGAAAATGTTAAGAACAATAGTTGAGCAATAGCAGTGTCCTATTGCCAAACTTGATACAGTTTTAATTTTTTACTTGGTGATTGTGTCTTCATCGCATTTGTGGTTGGAGAAAAAAGTTGTGAATTTTATTGGCCATCAAGAGGCATAACATCATAATAACGGATAAGGATTTTAAAAAAAAAATATTATGGTGGTCTAGAAAAGAAAGTTGTAGTTTTCCCTTTCAAAAAATTAAGTGATGCCAAACTTATTAATAGAATTATCTGGAGATGAATGAAACTAAGAATCTTTTGACCAGAACTAGTTAAAAAGCTAGTTAAAAGATAAAAAATTAATTTAAAGCTGAAAAACTAGTTAAAAATAAATAAAAAAAATTTAGTTGTAAATGTTTGGTAAAATTAGTTGAAAGTTATAAAATAACAAATAAGGGCATTATTAATTATTAGATTAATAATGAAGTATTTAAAATAATTATAACATATTTTTAATGATAAAAATTAGTTAAATATTTAAATTATAAAATATTATAATTACATATTTAAATAATAAATTTCTATAATTACATTTTTATATTATAAATTACTATAATTACATTTACATTATAAATTTATAATTATATATTTTAATAATCTTAACATTAGGTAATTAGATATGTAAATTATAAAAATTATATTATAAAGTTGTGATGTATGATAAGAGAAATAGTAAGTATAACTCATTTATGAAGGGTAAAATTGCTCATTAAGTGTGAAGGGTTAATCGATCAATTGATGCCTCTTGTGTCACTTAGTAACGTTGACTGTTAAATGTGAAGAGCCTCCTGTGTCACTTAGTAACATTGACTGTTAAATGTGAAGAGTTTGACTCTCCGTTTTGGATTTAGGGTGATGACGTAACATTTTAATGAAGGTTAAAAGATTTTCAACCTTGGGTGACGTTTAACTTTAAAAATATATAACAATGAAAACATAAATTTAGTTGAATGATAAGTAATGTTAGTTTCAAAAATATATAATAGTGGTAACATTGCAATATTCAAATAGAGGACCTCACCCACTAAAACCTAACTTCTTACCACTAAGCCAAAGCCTATTTTGTTTTCATTTTGAAATTCAAATTTAGTTAAATTGTGATTAATGGTAGTTGGAAAAATATATAATAGTAGGGAGATTGTAGGAATCGAAATCAAGACCTCTCACACTTTAATCAAGCATTTTACCACTAAACCAAATGCAAATTTCACTTTTATGTTGCAATTCAAATATAATTAAACTATAATTGTTTTTAGTTTAAAACACACATTAAACATAAATATACAAAAATAAGAGCATTCCAGGACTCGAAGTTAAAATTAAAATATAAATTTAAAATTAGAACTTAAAGTTAAAATTATAAATTTAATTATATATTTATTAATAATTTTAAATTTAATTTTCTATAAATTCCTAATGATTATAAATAAAAATTAAAAAATAAAAATATAGATTAAAATTAAATGAAAAATAAAACTAAAAACTAAAATTAAAAATAAAAATAAAGATAGAATTTAAAATTTAAATTAAAGTAAAAACTAAAACTAGAAATTAAATAAAAAATAATGTTGTTTTTATCCATTTTTTTATTTAATTTTATTTTTGTTTTAATTTAATTTTTTATTTAAATTCTAACATTATTTTTATTTTCAATTTTAGTTTTATTTTTCCTTTATTTTTATTTTAGTTTTAATTTACAAAAATAAGATACTTAGTTTAGATGTGTAAGGTCTTAAGTTTGAGTCCTGTAATATTACTATTATTATATATTTTTTAAACTAACATTACTTACCATTCAAATAAATTTAAATTGCAAAAAAAAAATATAAAATAAATGTTTAGTCTAATGATAAAATGTTTGATTTAAATGTATATATATCTTGGATTCAAATCCCACAATACCAAAACTTACCGTCAAACTCTTCATACAATATGTGAGGCTCTAAAAGAAATAACAAATTCAGTTGTCAAAACAAACAATAAAAAAGCACTAAAAAGATAAACCATTACTTTTACATAATTCTTAAATGCAAGGAATTTGATGGTTGATTAATACTAAGGACGATAATTTTGCAATCTAGCAGGTAAAACTCCAATCTTGCACCATACGTTATCAACAAAACAGATATCTATGAATGTTTTTTTTTTTTTTTATATACATATCCAGGGACATTCATTCATGGGCATCCATGATTTTTTTAATAATAAAAAAGTAAAAAACATTATTTTTTTTATAAAGTTATGACAACACATTTTTTTTTTGTTTGTAACTAATTATATGTTTTTATTAAAAAAGTCAAAATACGCATAAATTTTTACCATAAACAAAATTTACTAAAATTTAATTTTCTAAGCAAAAATTCTAAATTAATAACAATATTTTATCATAACTCTAAATAAAAATTATTAATAATATCCAATGTCCCAAATTTTCAACATTTTAATACCACAAATTCAAACAATAAAATAAAGAAAAAAACATTTCAATTTTTCAATAGAAAAATCTGCATAATTAAATTATGCATAATAATATACCTTATAACCGTCATAAATAATTATGCAAATTAAATTCTACATATTTAAATTCCTGAAATGTTAGAAATATATATAGTACTCATAAAACAAAGCTAATAAGAATTTAATTCAGCCATGGGATGCATGATCTCTATGTAACAAACTATAAGTCTTAATGGTGTAAGCACTGTCATAAAACATATTCACACATCATTCTCTTGTATGCATTTTCTAAAGCACATATAGTGTTAGTTTTGTAGTTTGATTAAGTTTTGTAGTTTGATTTTTAGTCCCACATTGCTTAGTATTGAGAGATGGTGTTCTTTATTTTGCTATATAAGCAAGCTTATGTAAGGTTTACAAATGCACAAAAACAAATACTTCTTAGTGTTGTTTATTTCTCTCTTCTAGCCTTTAGTGCCTTGTTCCCAACAAGTGGTATCAGAGCCATTATCTTAGTATGCTCTGCGGTTGCAGCAATGTCTAATCTTCTGCATCAGAAAAGATTTGGTTAGAGTAAATTTTCTTAGTATGCTCTGTAGCTGCAGCTGTGTCTGATCTTCCACATCAGAAAAGATTTTTTCTCTTGTTCTTGGGGATCTCAGTCTAGAGAACTAGTGGGGGCTTTTCTTCAAAAAGCAGTAGGAGCGATGGCAATAGACAAAGGCAAGATGAAGATTGAAAAGTTCGATGGTGCGGACTTTTGGAAGATGCAAATAGAGGACTATTTGTATCAGAAAGGTGACGACAGCAGGTCTCATGAAGGCTCTTTCCAACATGTACGAGAAACCATCAACCTCAAAACAAAGTTCACTTGATGAAGTGATTGTTCAATCTGTGGATGTTTGAAGGTGCTTCGGTGGCACATCATCTCAATGAACTAAACACTGTTACAACCCAGTTGAGTTTAGTTGAGATTGAGTTCGATGAGGAAGTACGGGTTTTAATACTTTTGTCTTCCCTGCCAGAAAGTTGGAATGCTACAGTCACGACTGTGAGTAGCTCATCGGGAAGCAATAAGTTAAGATTTGATGATGTTCAAAATTTGGTTCTCAGTGAAGAGATCCGGCAGAGAGAGTCGGGTGAACCATCAACCTCTTCAGTATTGCATACAGAGTCAAAAGGAAGAAGTTCAACCAAAGAAAGTGGACGCGACAAATCAAAGGAGAAACGATACAAGTCCAGAAATTATCGTAGTTCCCAAAACTCGAAGATGATCGAGTGTCGGAATTGTGGGAAAACCGGGCACTACAAAAACCAGTGTAGGAGTGTACGGAATAGTCAAGAAGCAAAGGGCGAGAATTATATTCCTCACAAAATGAACTATTCGAGAATTATATTCCTGGAAACCTTGGTAAGGTTTACACCGCCCCAGCGGAGGCATACATTTTAATGACGGCCCCTTATTCACACCGCCCTTAAACAAAAGGGAACACGCCTCCTGAAACCCCTAACAGGAGGAGTTTCAATGAAGGGAATCCACCGTCAACCTGCCGATCACACCACCGGCTCTGATACCAGTTGTTGGGTCCAAACCGAGGGGGTTAAGTACCGGGGAGATGTACAACCATGGGACACGAGCCCATATATAAGAGAATATGACACCACCTTCAACCCAAAACCTTAAGGCATTAGGTTATGGGTCTTTCTCACTTATATATTACTCAACTTCCCAATTTCTAACCAATGTGGGACTTCAACTCACACTTGCACTCCAACAGTTGCAACAAATGAAAGTCCCAATCTATGGCACCAAAGACTTGGGTATATAAGTGAGAAAGGGATGAAGGTCATGCACTCAAAAGGAAAATTACCAGGTCTTCAGTCAGTAGAAATTGACATGTGTGAAGACTGTATACTTGGAAAGCAGAAGAGAGTCAGCTTTCAGACAAGTAGAAAAACCCCAAAGAAAGAGAGGCTTGAGCTCATCCACTGTGATGTTTGGGGACCAACGACTGTCCCTTCCATTGGTGGGAAACAATACTTCATAACTTTTATTGATGATCACTCCAGAAAGGTATGGGTTTACTTTCTGAAACACAAGTCTGAAGTATTTGAAGCTTTCAAGATTTGGAAAGCTATGGTAGAAAATGAGACAGAATTGAAGATTAAAAAGCTCAGATCTGACAATGGTGGTGAATATGTAGACATCAGATTCAAGAAGTTTTGCTATGAGAACGGAATCAGAATGGAGAGAACCGTGCCAGGTACGCCTCAACACAATGGTGTAGCAGAGCGTATGAATCGAATGTTGACTGAAAGAGCCAGAAGCATACGTGTGCAGTCAGACTTACCAAAACAGTTTTGGACAGAAGCAGTCAACACAGCAGCTTACTTGATCAACCGAAGTCCATCGGTACCATTGGAGCACAAGATACCAGAAGAGGTATGAAGCGGAAAAGAGGTAAAACTATCACATCTTAGAGTTTTCGGTTGTGTAGCATATGTGCACATCAGTGATCAAGGCATAAACAAACTTGACCCAAAATCAAAGAAGTGTACTTTCTTTGGTTATGGTAAAGATGAGTTTGGCTATCGCATATGGGATGATGAAAACAAAAAGATGATCCGCAGTAGAGATGTAATCTTCAATGAAAAAGTGATGTACAAGGACATGCATAATACTGGCACCAGCAACCCAGGAAAAAGTGGACCAGTTTATGTAGAGGTGGAAGATATCCTAGAAAGTCCTAAATTGAGTAGTCCTCAGCCAGAGGAATCAAATAAAGAGAACAATGAGCAATCAAAACCTCCTACTCCAACTCCTGTATTGAGCTCTCGGCCCTATGTGCCTAACAGGAGATATATAGACTACATGTTGCTGACTGATGGAGGGGAACCTGAAGATTATATGGAAGCTTGTCAAACCATGAACGCCGACAAGTGGGAGCTTGCTATGAAAGACGAGATGAAGTCTTTGATCTCATATCAGACATAGGAACTAGTTGAGTTACCTATGGGAAAGAAAGCACTTCTCAATAAATGGGTGTATCGGGTGAAGGAAGACCATGATGGTTCCAAACGATACAAGGCCTGACTGGTTGTCAAAGGATTTCAGCAGAAAGAAGGAGTTGACTACATTGAAATCTTTACTCCAGTTGTCAAACTCAATACTATCAGGACTGTGTTAAGTATTGTGGCTAGTGAGAAACTCTACCTAGAGCAATTAGATGTGAAGACTCCATTTTTTCATGGAGATCTAGATGAGGCGATCTACATGCACCAGCTGAAGACTATTCAGAAGCATGTCAAACCACAGATGTGAGCAAGTGGGAGTTTGTTGACAAAGGTTGTCACAACAGAGAAGTTGAGGTTTTGCAATGTCTCAACTGGCCTTCAAGAATGATTGATGATAAAGGCAACTACAATAAGTGATAATCAAATTCCAAGTGGGAGAATTGTTAGTTTTGTAGTTTGATTAAGTTTTGTAGTTTGATTTTTAGTCCCACATTGCTTAGTATTGTGAGATGATGTTCTTTACTTTGCTATATAAGCAAACTTATGTAATGTTTACAAATGCACCAAAAAAATACTTCTTAGTGTTGTTTATTTCTCTCTTCTAGCCTTTAGTGTCTTGTTCCCAACATATAACACTTATCCTAGTCTTCTCAATTTGTAATCTTTTACACAAAACTCAAACAAAAACAACTTCTAAATTAATTTTTTCATCATATTCATGAACGAATAAATTTCCTTTCTTCCTATATCAAAATAATTTAATTTTCTTGCCTTTATAAAAAAATTCAAAAAAATAATGTTTTTCTTCGTAATCACTTTATACATGATTACTATTCCAAGTTTATGTCTTTTTCATAATTATTTACATTGCTAAAAGTTGAATTAGTTTTGGAGAAAAAACATTTATATATTATAGTATAAAAAAAATTATATAATATTTAATCACAAATTTATTTATATATATATATAATAAATATATATATATTTTAATTAACATTTATTAACTTTTTTATTAATATAAAACTATTTTATATTAACAGAGTATAAGTATTAAACTCTTAATTTATTTTATTGATGTTTATCACTTTTTATTTTTTTTATCAATCATCATTCGACTCCATTTGTATCTCGTCCGCCCAGAACATACTATAAAAAAGTGAAACAATTTAAGAAAGTAAATAACAAATCCATTGAATGAAACAGTGGAGCGATATTTGAAATTACGTTGAATTTTTAATTTCGATACATTTTAATACGAATCTTTCAGAACAAAAATACGAGAATAAGCGAATAACAAATAAGTGGAAATCAACGGTGGCTTGTGCGAATCTTAGACTGTAACATGGGTGGTGGCAATACGACGATGTTCTTCATGTCTTCTTCCCTTATCGAGCAGCAGCAACAGGGTAAAGAAAAATGAGATGATACCGAATAAGGGGATTAAAAAAAAAAAAATATATATATATATATATATATATATATGGTGTTTTTACTATTTTACCCTTTATGGTTACGAATACTTTCATACCTGCACCCATTTATTAAAGGTATATTCGGTAAAATATTCGCAATATCAAAATACTGTTAACTACTCACAGTGAAATTTATCCTTAGATATTAAGGAATGCAGATAATTTTTTCATTTAGAGTGTTCAAAACTAAATAAAATCAATTGAAAATAAAAAATAAATTTAATTTAGAGTGGTTTAATTTTCTTAGTTTTCAAACCGTGAAGTTTAGCTTGATTTGCAGTTTAACATGTTTGAAATTGTGGCAAACTGTACCAAACCGCTCATTATTATTTGTTTTAGCAAATCTACACTAAGATATACAAATTACTCTTTACTAAATTTCTATGATTTCAATTTAGTTGGTGAATTAATATTTTAGAAAGATTATTTAATTTAATTTCATTAAATGTAATTTTACAACAAGTAATATGTATTATTTAAATAATTAATTGTTTGTACTTTATCTTTAATGATTATTATTTTTAAATAATTTGGTTGAAAATGAGTAATTTTTTATATAATTTTAGAGATGGAAATTTTTAATGTATTTTTTTAATACTAATAGAATTTTTAAATTACAAAATCCAATCAAATAAAAAAAATGGTTTGATTTGGGTTTGTTCAAATTATATAGTTAATCTAAGTTAAACCAAATAGTAAGATACTTTTTTTTTAAGTTTAATTTGCATTAATTTTAAATACAAAACCATATAAAATTACATTTTAACCATCTAACTAATGTGTTTGAACAAAAGGAAATGAGAGTAACTTATTTGAGAAAGGGAAAAAGAATGAAAAGTGAAAAAAAAAACAGTAGCATGATTAATTGTTTTTTGTAAGCAAAACTACAGCCCCATCTATGTATCGTAGTCAATTACCAACAATCTATTATTAAACCTTCACATATATGCTCTAACCAATACTGTAACTCCTTAACCGTCATCATTCTCCATATCTTATCTAAATATCCCTTATATCTTTATCTTTATCTTATCTAAATCTCTCATAGATTTGTATCTCCAACCACTTAACCATATTAGAATATTTGTATTCCATAGATCTCAGAATACTCACTCCTTAAACTTGAGACTCTCAGTATAGGTATACTCATACTAGGGTTTACTTGGATTCAAGAACATTTGGCGCTTACCGTGGGGCAACGGTAAATACATTACCTGTGCCTTCATTGCTCAAACTCTCTCATCCCAAGAAATGGTGTGAGCAGCCCACCATTATTTTACTGCTGACAATGACTACGAACACCCTACCATGGAGCAGATCCTAATAGAATTCGTCAAACTAAGGAGACAGAACGAACAAGTCACCGCCAAACTAAGGAGTCAGAATGAAAAAGCCACCGCTAAGGTCAATGCAACACAGGCAGAACTTCGAGACCAAACCATCAGCCTCTGATGACTAGAAAGACAAAAAACGGTTGAGATCTTGAGGGACTTCTTCCCATTCTCAGCTGACATCCTTGATGCTCTTGTTCCCCCCACACTCTTATTTATTTCACTTTTCAGAACAAATTTTAGACATCACTCCAATATTACTAACCAACATACATCTATGAGTAAAAAAATTCAAACAAAATAAAACATATTATACATTACCCTAGCTTGCGCCAACGAACCTTTCCGCCTAGCGAGACCTAGGATAGCTCGCCCAACAACAATCATCGCCCAACAAGGATTATGTATCAAATTGTTCCAGCAATAGGGACTTTGCTAACCAAAACGTGTCGCTAGGCGTAAATCCCATTAAAATCTAACTCGAGACAAATTTGCGCTAGGCGGACCTCTCGCTAAGCACAAAACTGCAAAACAAGTCTAACAAAGGCAAAAGCTCGTTAGGTGAGACCTGCTGTCTAGCGAGAACCTGCAGATAGAAGAACCTTTATTACATAATTCACTCAACCCTGTTTCATACAATCAAAGTATACATACACACGCTCCATATTACTTACCAAGTTCATAACATTTTATTTACACAGAATGTACATATTTACTTACTCTCAAAACATAATTCATGCAAAGTAAATACATAACATGACATAACTATTAACTTCAGTTAATCCATACATTTGACCTCGTTACAAGTCTAACTTATACATATACATATTTTGATACATAATTTTCTTACGTATAGATATAACAACAAAATATCATCACTAGTCTCCCAAGCACTGCCTGACATCTTCTACTTCATTGCATTCAACCTCTCAACATCACCGCTGCTCCCTGCAAAACATGACCATCACAATCATGCACAAACAAGAATACAAATTGCAAGGGTAAACTTATGCACTAAAAATTAACATAAACATGATGTACAATTACATTGATAACCAATCTTAATCACCATAACAATAACTCAACCAATCAATCACCCTTATGCTCCACCTAAACATAAGCACTAACAATCAATCAATCAAACTTATGCTCCACCTGAACATAAACGTTAACAACCAATCATCACACTTATGGTCCATTTGAACATAGACACTCACAATCAATCAATCACCATTATGTTGCACCTGAACATAAGTGCTAACAACCAATCAATCACACATATGCTTCATCTAAACATAAGCACTCACAACCAATGAATCACACTTATGCTCGACCTGAACATAAGCAAGCACAACATACAACTAATGCTTTCTAGAAAGACTGACTACATTGAATTCAGATACCAAAGTAGCGACCCATCTAATTTCCCTCACATTGGTATCTGATATCTATCTGACCTATTCAATGACCAGTTAAAGTATGAGCATACTCACTGAATAGCCAATTGATGCCTAGTGTATCATTACCAGACATAGGGCCCTAAACTACATAATCACCCAAAATAGGCCCTTAACATCAGGATCACTTAAACCTATCCACTACCCTAATTCAATGCATCACCTCAAAAGCTCTGTTACCTCCTCGTAACAGTCTATAATACAATTCATTAATACTCCTTTATTAAAATTACAATATCCAATCATACACAAACACAATTTCAGCAACTCATCATTCACACAAAATACACAATTTCACATATTACTCAAAGCATGCATCAACTTAAAACACCATCATGCATTTAATACAACACCTCATCATTATGCATTTATAATCGACATACACATTATCCTAAATACCTCAATTATGAAATCCAAATATACGTTATCTCAAATAACTTAAATCACAATCAACAAATACTTTAGCTTAATTAGCTCACATCATAATCAATAAATATGGTAACTCAATTAGCTCAAATCAAAATCAAATACACATTATCTTAAATAGCTCAAAGAACAATTAAAATACATGTTATCTTAAATAGCTTAAAACATAGTTAAAATACTTACTATCTCAAATAGTTAAAATCTCTAAACTACCAAATCACTGATCTATTAACAAAATCAACAAAAGAGCTTCCTTTTCCTATTTCTTCATATAAAAGTTGACTCAAATAGAAATGGGAGAATCAACTCGAAGAGATTTCTTAGAACTTGACAAAAATTCCAATTTCAACAGGAATCTAAGAATTAAAATTTTCAAAGGAATTCCCCTTTTTAACAAGAACGAAAGGATAAAAAACGAACTAAAAAAGGTTTAGAAAACTATGATTAGACATACCTATATTGATATCGCTCTGAAATAGGAGTAACGGAATAGACCATGCCATATTCCACTAGCCCAAAGGCCACCATGCGAACAAGTACACTACCACAACTAAAGAGAAAGAAAACAGTCAGTGGAAGGGATGAGATTTACGAAGAAGAAGAAGAAAAGAATTAAGGAACTTAAGGAATATATATATATATATATATATATATATATATATATATATCATGAAGGTGTACTTAGTGTTGCTAAATGCAACCCTCATCCAATAACAGACTTTCCGAAAACTTCCCAAAATTCAACTAAAGCTTTCGAAACAAAAGAATAATAAATATTTCCTATCTTTCCATCCTTCTACTATCAACCGAATACCACCACAAAGCATTAACATCAATAATAAACTTATCACACCTCAATTCAATTAATAATTTAAGTAAAAAATTAAATTTAATTTCATCACTGTATTAAATTAAATATAACTAACTATTTAATTCTCTATAAAATTTATTTCATTTTCACTAATAATCTATTAATTAAACTGGTCCTCACATTATTTACCACAACAGAGGCATAAGAGGCTCCTAGACGGGCCCCACTGTTCTACACTTTAATCGGAGGCGTAAGTGGCTCCTAGACGAATCCCTCTGTTCTACACTACAATCGGAGGTTTAAGTGGCTCCTAGACTAGCCCCACTATTCTACACTACAATCGGAGGCAGAAGTGACTCCTAGATGAACCTTGTCATTCTACACTACAATTGGAGGCGTAAGAGGCTCCCAAATGAGTCCATCATTCTACACTACAACAGAGACATAAAAGGCTCCTAGATGAGTCTCGTTGTTTTACACTGCAACGAAGGTGTAAGAGGCTCATAGACGAGTTATATCGTTCTAAACTCTAATTGAGGCCTAAGAAGCCCTCAAAAGGGTTTTACCGATCTCCCAATGGTTATCCAATAAAGTCATATATTTGATAAATCGCATAGTCACGGGAACCAATCGTTGCATAAGATAGAAAAAGTAATGCTTAAAATTTAAACTTAGTTATTTGGCTACAATTGATCATGGTAACTGATCGCTCTACAAGATAGAAAAGTGAGGGCAAAACTAACTTATTCAATAAATCACTTAAAACCATGGTAACTCATTGCTTTACGATTTAGTAAAGTATGCCAAAACCAATTAAGTTACGAAATATTATCGTACTTGTCCCCATTCAGTAACCATTCCTTGAAATCCAAAGATCGATATAAGCCAAATAAGTTACGAAATATCATTTGGCTCGGTAGTTGATCCTTTATAATGAAATCATGATAAAATAAACTAAGTGACGAAATATAATTTTACTCGGTAATCCACATCTTATAACTCGATGAAACCATGGTAAAAACACATGAGTTACAAAATATCAAAGTTACTCATTTAGCCTCGAAAAACGACCTCTTATAAGTCAATTGAATTATTTAAGTCTCCCTAACACATACCGCATAGAAGTCAATTGAATTTTGCTAAAATTATTGGGTTAAGGCACAAAGTCTTTAATTATTTAATAAATTAAGTCACCAATTATGTTATAAGTCATTACGATTACCAATTTACCTCATTTTGACACCAATCACCCATTCAAAAAATATCGAGCTAATAAGTTGTTCACTATTAAGTTATATTGATCCACCAATAAGTCCTCCAATTTAGTCACTTCTTGCTCTTAAGCAATCGTGGCTAGGGGGCTATGTACCCCTAGTTGCCTTCTAACCGACCCTTTGATCTTCAAAGTCATTTCTTACTCTTAAGCACTTGTGGCTTATGGGACTATATACCCCTAGTCGCCTTCCAATCGACTCTTGATCTTCAAATTCACTTCTTGCTCTTAAGCACTCGTTGCTTGGAGGGCTATGTACCCCTAGTCGCGCTACGATTGACCCATCTATGTACTTGTAGTCAACTGCTGACCGATCTATTATTAAACCCTCACGGATATACTCCAACTGAATACTGTAACTCCCTAACTACCGTTCTCCATACTTTATCTAAATCTCCCTAGATATGTATCTCTAACCATCTCATCATATTCGAATATCTCATTCCTCATATCCTATCTAAATCTCTCATAGATCTAAATTTGTATCTTCATTGCCTAATCATATTAGAATATTTATATTTCATGAATCTCGAAATACTCACTCCTTAAATTTGATGCTATCAGTCTAATCTAAATATACTCACACTAGAATTTACTTAAATTCAAAAACAGTAAACAAAACCGATACTATATATAATCATAGACGTGACTTCCAAATCAAATAAAAAACTAGTTAATCTAACGGTAGAAATTTTAAAAACTATCATTAGTTGATTTTAAAAATAGTTAATTTAATGGTAGAAATTTGATTTGCGTGTCATATTCTAATTTTGGAGTTTCCAATTATAAAAAATCACATATGATTTGTCACATCACTCTTTAATTTTTAATAATAATGGATGACATTTACTAAATTTTAAAATGTCAGGATTATTATTAAATAAAATAAACAGAGTCTAATTAGTATAAACATAATGTATACTAATTAAATTAAAATAAAAATTAGAGACAAAAATTTTAAAAATATAATTAAAAAAAATCAAACAAACAAATACATATTTAAGTTTTAAATTATATAGAGACCATAATTTTTTTTAAATAATTATTAATTTGATTAATAATGTTAATTTTTTTACTAAGACTTGAATTTATAATTATTTTTTTTCTTTAACCAATTTAATCACCTTATATCTCTATAATATTGCTTAGATACATAAGACAATTGTACTCTTCAACTGCTTCTTAAATTTCCCTTCAGCCACGACTCAATTATAACCATTACTCAACATTAAGTAACTTTCATTTTTATTTTTATTTTTTTAAAAAATTTAAGAGACACAAAATGTGTCTTCTCCCCAATAATAATAGTGATAACAAATTTTGAATTAAAGACTTTGTTAAATTATTCAGATCCAGCCATTAACTGTGGTGTTGGCATGTTGGAGTGTTGGGTACGGTATGTTTGAAAATTAGTATATCTATCCACCTGTTCAGTTTTCATTTTCTATTTTTTTGGAAAAAATTGTTCTGGTATGTTTGTAATTGTAATGAGTTGTAAGCTTTCCAAGCGTTCATTAATTTATTTATTTTGTGTGTTTGTGAGTCGTTCCACGCGTTCATTTATTTAATATTTTCTCATCAGAACCTGTCTTTGCGTTCGAATTGAACAATTTGTAATTTTCCAGTCTTTATCAGAGAAATCTAATAATAAATGTATAGATTATATAAAAATGGTAATGACAAATAAATTTTCTATATCATTGTTCAAAATGTACACAATTTTATGACACAAATAAAGAATTTTAATTATTTAATAATATGAGATTTATAATTTTAATAATAAAAACTTGTTATAAATATGATATAGGTTTAGCCTAATAATAAAATGTTTTTTTAACAAACAAATGATTTATTTACTAAGTAATTACTGATACCTCTGATAGTAAGTAATGACTAGAAAACATCGTCAACTACATAATTAAAATAGAATACCAGTTTTATAGTATATTTAGCTTTCTCACCTATTGACACAATAATAAAGTGTGTTTAGCTTCGAAGATTAACAATTTTTATAACGTTTAAACATGAAATTATTTGTCTTTTAGAGTGTGTACATAGTTGAAAATGAAAAATTAGTAGTAAGTGTTTAATAAAATTAGTTAAAAATTATAAAATGATAAATAAAAATTATTAATTATTAAAACAATAATAAAGTATTTTAAAAAATTATAATATATTTTAATAATAAATTTTTTTAATATAATTTGATTACGTATTTAAATTATAAATCACTATAATTATACATTTAAATTATAACTTTTTATAATTATATATTTAAATTATAAATTACAATAATTACATATTTAAATTATAAATTTCTATAACTATATATTTAAATTATCAATTATTATAATCATATATTTAAATTATATTTTTTATAATTAAATATTTATATTTTAAATTATGTATTTAAATTATAAATGACTATAATTACATATTTAAATTATAATAAAAGAAAATGATTGTATATGTGAAAAAAGAATTAGTGACATACAATTCATTAATTAATGAAAAATAAAATTATAAAATAAAAACAACTACTAGTTGAGAATAATAGATATTAAAAAAAAAAACACTAACCGAATAGTTTTTGAAAGTCTATTTCAACTAAGATGATAAGTGTAACATATTCTTAATCTTACTACTAATATTTATTTTTATTTTAAAAAATTAGAATAAGACTTAAAGCAAAAAGTTGTAGAGAAATACTTCTTTTATTTTTATTTAAGTTAGAAATTTTATTTAAGTGTTTTTGAAAAATAGATGTCCCATTTTTTTTATAACACATATGTTTCATAGTTGCCAGTAAAATTGCTTAGTCCAAACATTGAGTTTTTTATCGAATTCAACTTTGAAGCAATCCTAAGTGAAATGAAAGTTGCTTAAAATAATTTTGAGTTACTTGTTTAAATAACTATTACTTGAATAAAATATAATTAAATATTATTAAATTACCATTAATTATGTCATGTAGTTTTCATTTTTTTTAAATTAAAATATCATTAAATATTATGATATTAAATTTATTTATTTATTTTGTAAAATTAATAAAAATAATTTTAATTGATTTATAATAATTAATATTTAATAAGTAATAAAACTAGAAAATAAATTTATAATTTGAATGAAGCCCGAAATAAAAAAATTATAAAATTGTGAATTTCTTGGAATTACTTTAAACTTCTTCTATCAAGAAAAATAGAGTAAAATTGCGTAAAAATGACATCGCACAAAGAGACTGTGAGACATAATTTTTTATGCACAAACAACTTATGAGAGTGACTCTTTTTAAAGATGCTCTAAACCTTAGATTAATTACACTTAAAGTTGTTGTTCACTTTTACTATATCACTCCAATTATGTGTCCCTAATAAAGGTCAAAATAGGTGTTAAAAAAATGGCTTTATCTAAAAACAAAAACTACATCACTTAAATTCGTTTTGTTTATTTGTTAAAAAGGATTTTTTTTAAAACATCTATTTTGGGTTCCATGTTTGTTTAATTACTTAACTTATGATAATTTAATCCCATGACAAAAGTGAAAATATGTAGGGGTGGATTAGGATCCATATGAGTGGCGACAGAATATTTAATTTTTTAAATAATATTTATTATCATAATATAAAAATAAAATATAAAATAGGATAAAATATATTTTATATTTATTATTACATAACAAAAAATATATTACTAAACACGTGTAATGATTTTAGAGAGTATTTTTTGTTTTTTCCCGCGCAATACATTTCTGGCGTTTTTTTTATCATAAGTTTAGGGTGTAGTGGTGTACGGTTTCTTCCAAATACATCATGCGCTAATAAAAATTGAAGAACCAGATTATTTTAATAATTAATTATAAATTTATAGTAAAATTAATTTTTATTCAAATAATTTTTTGAAATGAAATTTAAAAGTAGGTAATTTTATTTAAATGAAAAATATTTTTTATAAAATAAAAGAATGTAAAAACTGAAAAATGATAATCATAATTAATAAATTTTCTGTTTCTTAAAAATAATTGCATTTTATAAAAAGCATTTTTAAATTTAAAGTGAATTCTGTAATTTATTTAAAAAATACTTATAATACTAAAAATAGATTGTTATAAAGTGTATTTAGTTTGTCATTTCAGCTAGTTAAAGGATGTGTTTGATAAAATTAGCTGAAAGTTGAAAAGCTAGTTGTAAGTGTTAAAGTTAAAAATGATAAATAAGTATATTATTATATCAGCAACGAAGTATTTAAAATAATTATAATATATTTTAATAATATAAATTAATTTTATATTTAAATTATAAATGATTATAATTATATATTTAAATAATAAATTTTTATAATAACATGTTTAAATTATAATTACATATTTAAATAATAAATTAATATAATTAATATTTAAATTATAATTTCTATAATTAAATATATAAATTTTAAATTACATATTTAAATTATAATTTTCTATATTTATATATTTATATTATAAATTTTTATAATTACATTAATGAAAGAAAAAGATTATACAAATGTGATGAGAGTGAGAGTGAAAGACAATGGATTAATTAACAATTAACGGAAGGTAAACATATAAAATAAAATCAGTTAGTAGGTGAAAGAAGGACATCGTATAGAAAAAGCTAATTGAAGTAGTTTAGCATGAAAATGCTAATAATACACTCTTTAACATCATACTTTATATGATTTATTTCAAAAATAATAAATATGAGTAATATTTATCATTAAATAATTATCTCATCTGATATATTAAAAGAGTATCTAAAAGAGTTTATTGTTACCAAGTTGCAGCAGACTGATTGAATATATTTTGTGCACACCAGGTAAGAACAGTATATGCGTGTTTTCTTGTTTTTATTTCCATTTCTTTATAGTGATTAAAATAAGCATCTAATATGGAAACTTTTGTTGTCTCTGACTCTTACAGATTCGTATTCATTGGTTTGGGTGGTGTGAGTGTCCTCTAGAATCTCCAGCGGTCTGAAACACAAGCAAAAACACCCTCCTTTGGTTCCATCACCTCCTAGACCTTAAGCATGGCAGGGTGTTTCAGCTTCACTGCCACGCGCGACCGCTGCTTCCGCTACTCCTTCTCGAACGCGGGCCTCAAATCGGCGACCACGGACCTGGGCGACGGCACCATCATGCACTGCTGGGCCCCCAAGGCCCAGAAGGAGTCAAAGCCCACGCTCCTCCTCCTCCACGGCTTCGGCGCGAACGCAATGTGGCAGTGGAACGACTTCCTCGCCCCCCTCACGCGCCGCTTCAACGTCTACGTCCCCGACTTGCTCTTCTTCGGGGAGTCCCACACTGCCAGGGCGGAGCGGTCGGAGGGGTTCCAGGCCCGGTGCGTGGCGGCCCTCCTGCAGGCCCACGGGGTCCACAGAAGCAGCGTGGTGGGCATAAGCTACGGGGGGTTCGTGGCGTACAGCCTGGCGGCGCAGTTCCCGGAGCGCGTGGAGAAGGTGGTGCTGTGCTGCGCCGGGGTGTCCTTCGAAGAGAAGGACTTGGATGAAGGGATGTTCCAAGTGAAGTCTGTGGATGAGGCTGCTGACATTTTGCTTCCTCAGACACCCCAAAAGTTGAGGCAACTCTTGCAACTCGCCTTTGCCAAGCCTGCCAAATTCACTCCCACTTGTTTCCTCACTGATTACATTCACGTCGGTGCCTCCCTCTCGCTATCCTCAATTCCTTTTTTTCTTTGCTTGCTACTTGTTTCCATTCATTCCTTTTTATGAATCTCAAATTAATACCAATCCATATAATCCTAATTGGGATGTGATTGTCATATACTGCAAACTCTTAAGTCTAAAAGTCTTCACCGTTTCAGACTAAATTTTGTCGTCTCTCTCATTATTAATTATTATTCAACTGCTTCTTCCCATTTGATGGTGGTCAAAAGTTTCTCTCTTTTTCCTATCTCCTTTCACTTGAAAATAATTTGTGTCTCATTGTTGGATTTGGAACTTGGAAGCTCTCTCTACATTGAAAATATAAGACTCAAATGCACTTAAGTCTTTCTTTAATTAAGCCATCAAATTTAGTTACAAACAAGATGTTTCCTTAGGAGTTATAATAAAAGTTACAACAGACCTAGAATAGCCTAAGAGCCAAAAAAACACTCTTTACACAATAAAAACAATTGTTTTGCATTTCAAACCCTTTCTGCCTCTAATTGTGTCTCCCTGCCTCTTTTCTGATTCCACAGCTGTCTGTCTACCTTGCGTGTATATCCGTGCAGCCTCTCAAACTCAATGCTCCTTTGTTTGCCTCCCTTGTCTACTGCCTCCCGTGTGTCTAAGCAATAATGTACTTTATGTCTTCAATTAATAAATTAAAATTGTCTTTCTCTCTTTATTCACAACTTGTGATTGATTACTCAACAATAAGAAAGGATCCAAACTTTTGATTCTTTATCCAAACCGCGAATACACTGCTGCGGGATTGCCATTTGCCAATTTACCTAAGTTTATTACCGAAACTGGTTTTACTTGCAGGTGATGTGTACTGAATACTGCCAAGAGAGAAAAGAACTTATCCAAACTTTATATAAAGATAGAAAACTGTCTAATCTTCCTAAAATAACCCAGGTTTATTCTTCTCTTCTGACTTATTGTGGGTTAATTTCACCATGTTTGTAAATTGCAATCTTTCACTGAACTTCTCAATGGCATAACTTTTCCATGATGCAGCCTACATTAATAATCTGGGGAGAGAAGGACCTGATATTCCCAATGGAATTAGCTTACAGACTGAAAAGGTACTTTTAGCACAAGCACTATTAATTTTATCTTAAAAGCACTTCTGTCCCTTCAGCTTGATGGCTTATGTTATGTCTTGAAGTTTTGGGAAAGACACCAAATAGAGCAATGGCGAGTCAAATATCAGTATAACACGAAAGCATAGACCACATATTTTATACTTAAACTATTGATTTTAATTTCAAATTTTATTTTATTTTCCGGATGTTTAGGCATTTGGGAGAGAACATGCAACTAGCGGTTATTAAAAATGCAGGGCATGCAGTGAATGTTGAGAAGCCCAAGGAGATGTACAAGAATATAAAATCCTTCCTCACCGATACCGCTACTCCAACACCGCAAAAAGACCACAGTAATGGTCGGGAAGTGAATTAGCAGTGTTACACTACAGAAATCGAAGAGATTTATTTTTCGGCATCTTGGACGTGAATTATGTGTGTATTTGTTTATAGCCATGCTGTATTTTTTTCACAGAACCAAGAAGAGATAGCTGTGTCACAGTTTCTTTGTACAGAAAAAAAAAGAAGAAAGAAGAGTGCATCTGCTGCCAGTTTAAAGGATGCAGATGAGCATTAAATTAATTTTACAGATCCACTGTAAATTCATAGTTAGAAAATTGGGACACGGATAGTATCAGATTCAAAGAATCTTGTTGCTAAGGAAACAGAGACTGTGCATATGAGCTGGGCCAGCCGCGTGTGTATTTGAATACTTCAATTTCTATGCTTTTCAGGTGTGCATATATATATATATATATGTGTGTGTGTCGTGTGTTGTTTATTTGTAATGTGTAGATATAATCCTCTTCCATTGGGTTGGTCCGAATTTGAAAGAAAGTTATGCGGTATAAGTCGGATATCGATCCTTAGACCTTGATTAAGAGAACCGATGTTGAACTATTTGTGTCAACGACTATATCATCTGTTTAATTTTATTTGGATACTTGTTTAGGAAAAAAATCATACTGGGATAACGGTGATTGCTTTCAATTGCTAATTAGTCACCCTCATAAGAGAGAAAGAGAAAGGAAACACCATCTTTAACGTAAGGTAGAAGACACAAAGAATAAAGTTGATTAGTGGAGGGATTTTCATTTCACAGATACCCTTTCTTCATTTAACACCTATTCACTTAAATAATTTTTGAAAAATTTAAAAATATTCTTTAATCTAATTATTTATCTTAACACCTATTACAGTAAATTAATCTTATCATTTTGAACACTTACTTTAATAAGTTAACTTCACTTTCATTCACATTTCAAAATAAGATAACTTATTTTATGAAATAAATTTTTTAAACAAGGAAAAAAATTAATTAAAAAATTTACCTAACTATTTATATTATCTTTATAAAATTTTATATTTTAATAATATAATTTATTTATAACACAATTTTTAAAATCTTATATGATAAAATATATGAACGCATCTAGATTAAAAAGAGAGTGATTCTCGGGTGAGGAATACCAATAGAAGCAACTAGCTTTGATTGCACTATCATTCCTATTAATTGATCTCTCTAACAAGTAACTACGCTTAATAAATAATATTTATATGAAACTTTCTCTTAATTTTCTTTTGCTTCTTCTACAATACACCGCAAAGTTAAAAAATTTGCAAATAAAAAAGGATATATTAATGTTCTTTTCAATAATAGGTGGAAAATGAAAATAAGATAGGTGTGAAATAAAAATATGGTGGTGGAGGAATAATGAAGTATCCGTTTAACCTTCGGGCTCCTAAATGCGCATTCTTACCCATCCAAACACTGGCATTCTCCGATTCTTTTTATCCATCCTTTTTCGGGTTTGTGTCGGATAAGTGCACCAAAACACATTTTACACCAAACACATTTTACTCTAAAGAAATTGAATTCTAGTTACTAAAATATCCACAAACACTGTGGATGAAGGTGGGGTTATTGTCCCTAGTTTGATGCTTGCTTCTTATTTTAACTGCGAAAAAAGAATCTACAAAGACTACAATACAGGAATGGATGCGGAATGCCTTTATTCCTTTTGTTTAAATATGCTTTTCTAAAGCAACTTTTGCTAATTGAAAAAGGTTGACGATTGCCTTGAGTGAATGGCTCCCCTGAATCCTGATCAAACTACGCTCAAATTAAAATGATAACAGCCGAAATGAAGCTCCAAACATACCAAGCTGTTAAAAATTCACATAGATGATTAATGATACAGGTATAAGTATAACTACATAAATATATATGTTTTCGCTACATAGAAGATTATTATATAAAGAGCTGTACTTTAACATCTAATTCCTTCTACTTTTACAAGAATAATACCTACTCATTGTTTTGGTGATATATTTTTTACACCATTTTTTGTTTTGTATTAAGTTAATAAAATTTTTAAAAAAAAACACGTACGTTTCTTAAATGTATGCTCCTTCTTTTTCATCCAAACGAAATGTAAAAAGATTAATCTTCATCATATATATGATTAACTTATTTCAAGAACTTAAAAATGATTATGTATATAAATAATAAGTTGAACGAAACAAAACAAGTATTAAGTGTATGTTTGAGAAAGATTGTTGTTTTTTTTTTTTTGAAAGGTATAAGCATAGGCCAATTGAAACCGAAAGATTAAATATTTGCATCTCAAACTGTTTTTTTAACTATTTTACAAAATAATTAATATGTTACACAACACAATTGTAATTAATTTTTTTGATAAATTACTTGAAATTTTGTAACGTGAATATTTATGAACAGTTTTTTTCCTTTTTGATTTATTTTTATATTATTTTATTATGGAAAATTTGATTTCTTTTGTTACATTTAAACAAAATTAAACATTTTAAAATAATTTTTCAACAAAATTAGCCAAATAAAATATTAGAATTATAACTGATTATGAAACTAATATAATTGTTTATCCCAAACACTTCAATTATTCCTTAAATTTTAATTATTTTTAGAGAAAAAACACTTATACACAGATAGTATAAAAAATTTTGCATTGACAATTAATTTGAATCCCAATCTTTGATATAAAATAAGTTTATTTTATTAATTAATATTTTAAAAATTATTTAAACGAAATATTGTAATTAACTGTAATATAAAGTATTTTTATAGCAATGGTATATAAATGTTAAACTATTATTTTTATATGAGTTTAAATTATTATTATTATCCATAGGAAAAGAAAATTTGTTTATGAAGAATGGGGTGTTCATTTAAAATGTTGTTTATAATCTAAAAATTAGTTAAAAAACTTGAATGAGTGGTATGAGTAAAAAATTATATGTATTTTTCAACGGCAGCAATAAACCCTTAAAGAATGGTTTAATTGCATTTTGCATACTGTAAGTGATTATAGTGATTTAGTGTTATGATTTATAATTTGATATGTAGTTATATATGGATGGTTGAGCATGAAGTGTAAGATGCGTGGGTGGTGAGTGGTGAGTGGTGAGTGTAGTTTTTAGGAAAGAGAAAAGGTGGAAGAAGAGAGGAAAAATGAACTTACAGATGGAGAGGAAGAGGGAAGAGGAAGAGTCGGAAACGTAGTCATGGTTGTGGTTGTAGTTGTAAGTGGGGGAGCAATCCAAGCTGGTGTTATAGGATCCTTTGCAGACACAGAGAAAGGCATTGGAGGGTGGGGCGAAGCCGCAGACTCCACCGGTACTCTCACAGCTGCTACACTTGGTGGTGACAGAGTTGTGATCGAAAGCCCCGCCAATAGAGAACTTCAAGGAGACTCCATAGAGCCAGTGAGTTGGATCGGTGGGGTTGTCGCCGAGAGAGAGGAGAGAAGAGTAGGCGGCACATTTCATGGTGTTTAAGTCGAGGTCGGAGTTGGCGTTGAGGTTGGCGGGGGAGTAGACGCAGCAGGTGTTGGTGGGAGGGAAGAGGGGCAAGCCGAGGGAGAGGACGGAGGGACAGGTGTAGAGGGAGGCGCAGAGGTAGTGGAAGGAGGGGTCGCAGAGGGGAGAGGAGAGGGAGAGGGAGGGCCGGCAGGAGAGGAGGAGGAAGCTCGAGGAGCCCATCTGGAAGGGGGAGGCCCAGTCCAGCCCGAAGTTGGAGGGGGAGGGCTGCATGGAGGAGCACGTGGACATCGAGGGAGGTGTCACGGTCAGAGTCGACGTACCGTAGGAGATGGAGCTAATGGGATACGACCCCGTGTGGGTTTTCAGAAACAGTTGCTCGCCGCTGCCGTTCCACCCGCAGCTTATGTACGGGCTCAACAGAGGGGAACCGCAGCCTGGGCCTGTGCCCAGCGGGTACTTCACCTGGCTTGACCCGCATGTGTCGCGGCATGGGGATTCTGTCCATGCCCAGCTCTGCGCCCACAAAATGCTCACTATGACTACCACACTCCCAACACCCATGCTTTCTTCTTGCTCTTGCTCCCTCTCTGCCTTCGTTAATCATACTATGTTTAGCTTCACATATCTATGCATTAAGCAACTTTCTTTTCTTTTTTTTTTAAATTAAACAACTATAAACCTTTTTTTTCTTTTTTTTAAATATGAGAGAACAAGGTCGCTTTTCCTTCGTAAAGGAAATTAATAGAAAAAGGTCTTTGCCTCTTGCAATATATATGTTTTTTCGCGAGTTTTTTAATTTCTCCAGGAAGGATATCTACAAATAGGGTTAAACTCTTAATAAGATCCTACCTTTTCTTTTTAAATTAAAAAAACACTCTATTAAATAGGGCTTGTACACAGGATTGACCTTCTAATGAGACCTCTTGATTTATTGAATCAATACAAAGGTTTCATTTATTGAATCAATACAAAAGGTATGATCCGAAGGGAAGACATATGAGGCTCACCAACTACAGCGAGAGAGAGGAAAGATTTGCTTTTGAATCTAACTTAAAAAAAGATGGTTGAGGCTAAATAAGAATTATGGATTACTTACTCATAAAACATGTTTTTTTAATAAATATTAATTATTAATATGTTAAAATTGTTAATAAATAAATTCTATCCTTCTTTCCCTTCTCATAAGTGTGTTGGAGTATATAAATTGAATTATTTATTTATTTTTTTCAACGTATTGTAAGTGTAACGAAAAATTTAAAGTATTGTGTATATTTTCTAAATCCATTTGGTTAAACTGGCGACTCAATTATTTACATGCATTTTATAAATCAATATTCCAGGAGTGTTAACAATATGTTACTTATCATAATTTTTATTATTAGTTAAATTATTAAAAGTTATAAAATTATAAACAAAATCCATAAACAATGAAGTGAAATTGTGCAATCTAAACAAATCTTAATTAATACTTAAATGTAAAACTGTTTTGAAACCATTGCTTTGCTCGAGTGAAATCACAATTCACTACGAATGAAAAGGATAAAAGAATTGGAAAATTTGTCACCACTACTATGGCTATAAGAATTATTCACTTTAATTGTCTGGCAGTTTGTTGTTAGAGCAACTCCAATTTGTATTTTCTAAGAATAAATAGTTATTAGCAAATTTTGTAGCAATTTAATGATATAAAATTTATAACTAAAAACAAATAATAATTCTTAAATAAATAATAGTATTTATAATTAAAAATTAATTTTATTATATTTTAATTTAATTCATATAGTATTTCTAAAGTTAAAAAATCTTATTATAACCAGCATACATTAAAATGAAAGTAAAGAAAATTAATTTAAATTTTTATTTTTTTATAATTTTGGATTAAAATAATTATTATAATTCAAATGTTTTATAAAAATTAAAAATAAAAAGTTAAATAATTATAACTGAATATGCTATTGTGCTCTTATTTGATTGATCAGAGATGACGATAATTAATTGACTGAAAATGTCAACGCCTGAGCCCTGAAGAAAAAAATGGCACAAAATTTTTAAAAAATCCGACCTGCCGGATTCGAACCAGCGACCTAAGGATATCAGCTTGGAAACACCAACTACAGTCCTCCGCTCTACCAACTGAGCTAAGGTCGGATGATGCTAATAAAGTACTACATTTTTAATAAATTCTATATCTAATTTAACATACTGTTTTGAAATGTAAAATATACCGTTCAAATTTAAATTATTTATTAAATTGAAGTATTATTATTTGCGATGAATAAAATGTGATACTTAATGAAGAAAAAAAAATTACATGATATATTAAAAAATAATGCTAAAAAATTTCTGCCATTGTGGTGAAGTTTTATTTATTTTTCCAATAAGGATAAAACATTTTTGCGTCGAGCATCCTATAGTTAATGTTTTACGCAATCAATATCTTTTATATATAAAAGCCTTAAATTGAATTTTGATTTCTACAGTTTTATAAATATGTATAATTTTTATCTTTTTTAAAAGTTTTATTATATATTTATTCATATTATTAAAGTTTAGTAGTTTTGGTCAATTGTCAATATGATGTAAATGTTTTAATAAAAACTATTTACAAAGCACATTAATTATGAGTGTCACTAGCATCACGACATATATATATATATATATATATGTGTGTTAATGTGATACTAACACTTTATTGTTGTGAAAATTTGGTTTACTAGAGTTACATAATCACACTTTATTAGTATTCATCGTATGTATTAACGTACATATCAATAATTTTTGTAAAAAACAATCAAACATTAAAGGTGACGCAAAATTTTTAAAACATGATAAAATCAAATTTATAATAAATTTGGTTTTAAGTATGTATATTTATAAATGAGTTTAATTCGTATATTCTGTTGATGTAAAAGATATTTACACTGACAATTAATCATAACTTTTCTTTTATATGACTTTTAAAGTAGTAATAAAGAAAATATATCACTGTAAAAATCTTTACACCAACCATATATACTAATTAAACTCTTTATAAATTACCATACATGAATTTAAGTTATTCTTAAATGTTTTATGGGTTTATTCTTTCAACTTTTTTTCACATTTGTTTCACTTTTAAATTGGAACACTCTTATTTGATAAAGTGGTTTTATACAATAATTTTATAAAACTAAAATTGTTTTTAGTATTTTATTATTTAAAAACTAAAAATATTATTTGGGAAGTATTATTTGAAAACTTTTTTTAGTATTGTCAAGAATAATTTTAAAAAACGGTTTAAAAACTAAAAAACTTACCATACAATAATTTTATAAAACTAAAACTGTTTTTAGTATTTTCAAGAATAGTTTTCAAAAACTGTTTTCAGGAAGAAAATGAAAAAAAGAGACTTATTTGGGAAGTGTTATTTTGAAAATTGTTTTTAAAATGTAAAAATAGAAAAACTTGTTCATATTTATTAAAATTTTATTAATGAAAAACAAAAACAGCATAGTCTGACTGTATTTTGAGTTTTCAAAACAAAATAGAAAACTAAAAAGTAAATATACTTTTAAGTGTTTGTTTGACAACAATTTTATAAAATTATTTTTAGTATTTTAGTTTTTAAAAACAAAAAAACTTGCCTATGTAGTGTTTCTGAAGACAGTTTTCAAAAACAATTTTGGTTTTTTAGTTTTTAAAAACTAAAAAACTTAAACAGCTTAAAGTGGTTTTGCTTTTCAGTTTTTAAAACAAATATTCCTATTTCTTAATTTTTAAAAACTAAAAAAACAGAAATATTTTCAGAAAATACTACCCAAACGAGTTTTTTAGTTTTTAAATACTAAATTGAGTAGTGTTTTCTTAAAATAGTTTTCCAAAAATAGTTTTGATTTTGTAATTTTTAAAAACTAAAAATTAGGAATAATTATAAGTAGTTTTACTTTTTAGTTTTCTTTTTTTGTTTTCAAAATGCAAAATATAATGGAAATATGTTATTTTTTTCTTTTCATTAGATATTCTTTAAATATAAACAATTTTTTTTTTATTTTCACATCTTTAAAATAATTTTCAAATAAATAAGTTTTTTTTTTCTCTTCTTCCAGAAAATAGTTTTTGAAAACTCTTTTAAAAAAATAAACCAAAAGTTTTTACTCTCATCCATATTCATATAGCATATTTTCCTATACTAAAAGATAAGACTAAAACAGTCAATATAAATTTTTTTTACACTATGGAACATACTAATTAAAATATATATATATATATATATATATATATATATATATATATATATATATATATATATCTTCAAAATTTAAATATGCGACTATGATTCATCTAATATTTTAATAACAACAATAGTATAACTTAACTTGTTATCTATTTTTTATCTACCATTTTCAATATCTTCAGATACAAGTTAAATTTCAATATTTATAAAAGCTGATAAAAGATAAAATAATATGTTAGATAAAATAAAATAATATTAATATGTGAAGGAAGGGGGAAAGAGAAAAAATATGGGAAGGAAAAGAGTGGTACCTACATTTTAATAACCACAATAAATCAAACGGCGAGGAGAAGAGAGAAAGCAATATTAGGGTGTCCTGACTCCATCGATTGGAATTTGGAAAAGAGAAGGAGCGAGTGAAGCGGGCCAACGCCACGCAATACCCTCATCCTTCCTCAACTCCTCTCTCTCTCTCTCTCGCTCTCTCTCTCTCTCTCTCTCTCTCTCTCTCTCTCTCTCTCTCTGTTCGCACTCAGCAGGCAGGGCTACCGCTCCGCAGCTACCACCAGGTCCCTCTCTTTCTCACTCCACCTAACCAACCTCTTTACATTGCCTCACTTTACGTTTTTATCATTCCACTTTTCTCGTTTCTACTCTTTATTTTCATACAACTTATTATTCTACTGTTTCCACTTCTTTTTTTAAAACAATTTCTTATGCCTTTTCTTTCTCTGTTTCTGGTCTAGGTTCACTTGCTAATTCGATATTTTGAGATATTCACTGTTTAACTTTATTTGGATATCGGTTTACATTTGGTATTAATTGACTCTGGGTGCATTTTCAGTGTTTCAAATAGCTTTCATTCAATTCATTTCATTTGGAGATTCATTTCCATTTTTGAGATCATTATGATAAATAGGACTTAATTCCTTTCCATACTTGTCTTGTCAATCCTTGATAATGGCGCGTAACGGTTGACCCCATATTAAACACAGTAGTGGTCTACGAAGCACCTAGATGGACAGCGGTCATCGCATGAACACTGGCACTGGGAGGACATACGCAGCTAATATCCAAATTATCACAATGCAATCTTCACACACAAAAAAAACACCAACCCAACTTAAGACAGCTAGTTAAGTCCTACGAAAATGGGTCTCACAAAAAATGCTATGAGCCTCATGATATTTATACTACAAGTTGACTTTTTCTTAAATTTCTTTGTGGTAGGACTGTTTGAAAGTTGTTTAGTCAAGAGTTGTGGTATCGAGTATCGACTCACTCTCTTGGCTCGTGTTCAAGTTGTGTTGGAGAGGTGTCCAAGTCGAAGATTTTTTTTTTTTTTAATCGCAACAAGATAGAGGAGTTTCCTATCTGTGTCCAAGGCATGTTTGACATTTGTTGTGTCCGCAGAGTGCCTGACACGCCATTCTACTAAGGTGTCCATGCTTCCAGCTTCCTAGATAGTGGTATAACAGATGGCAGGATGATCATTATAGATTAAATATTTAAAACCATAAACACATAAATGCTGAAAAATTAAACAAATTACTAAAAATTCATGAAACATCCAGTTAGCAAGAAAAAGTCATAGTTTTTCAAGGATTTATCCGGCATGGTGTGCCACTCTCCTAGGATATGATAGTTCCTTCTTGATAATAGTTGGGGTGTCTGAATTGCAGTGTTATCCATGGCAGATGGTGGAACGTAGCGGAAGGCCAAAATTCTGCCATAAAAACATGCCATTGTACCTTATGGCGCCGCCATGGCAGACATTCCTTCACAAATTCTATATAGTAGTTGGCCAAAAATCCACCATGTGATGACACTATTGCACCACCATGGCGTTTATTTAACAACACTGCAGAATTGACAAGTTGTTAATGATACTTAGTAACCCACATTTGCAAAATCTTCAGAGGAGATGAAGAGCAAGATCAAGAAAGTGGTTTCAAAGAATAATGGTTAAGCCAAAAAAATGTTTTGCAAATAACGTTCAGAGGCAAGAAGAGAAGGAGGGAGATGTTTCAAAAAATAATGGCTAAACCCAAAAAAGAAATAGGTCCTGTGTTTGATTGAGAGGAAGATGTCATAATTACTTATAAGTGAGAAGGGTTACGATGCAAGTTAGAAGAGAGTAAGAAGCAAAAGCTGCTGGCGGCAGCTGGAGCAAAAGAAAAGAAGAGAAGATAGAGGAAAAGAGAGCTAGCGGGCCTCTGAAAGTGGGTTAATCAGAAGCTGGGTCACTGGAAACCAGAGCCTGGGTTTCCAGAAATGAAGGCTGCAAGAGGAGATCTTGTTGTTGAGGCCTTGAGGGTTTTCCCTTTTCTAGAAATCCCCATTGCTGCAAAAAGACCATAAAACCCTAACCCTCCCTCTACAATGCCCACATTTTAACATATTAAGGGTATTTTAGGTTTTTCAATCTCCCACTTCCGGTTCTGCCATGTAATGCATCTGAGGTGGGATAGCGGGCACAATTTCAGCCTGTGGTTGAGGCCAATATGGCTGCACCTTTAAACTGCGATGCAACAACCTCTAAGCAGCACCAGTGGGGAACGACCACATGCCCTGCTGCTATAGTTGGTTTCCAAATCAATTTCTATAGTTCATTTGATCTGATAACTCCACCTTATTACCTTTGCTTAGAAATATAAGAAAGATATACAATTATGATAAAATCATCATTTCAAATAGTTGTGTGTCTAGTTGGGTTCGAACCCAAACACTCATGACAAACACTGTTGTATCTGTTAATCTGGTATGTTGATAGTTGATACTAGGAAGACATACTTTGTCCTTTACTAAGTTTGTCGATAAAATTCATTTAGCTTATAAAAAAATAATTTCAAATAATTAAAATTAAGATCAAAATAAGTAATCAAATTGATTTGAGTGGAATTTGACATGTGCTCAACTAAAAATAAAATAATTTCAAGTTTCAGGTTAATTCTATTTTACAACCTTCAAACAAAAATGCCATTTACAAATCTAATCAATCTGCAAAATGTGTGCTAATTACTCTTATGTTCTTGTTCAATTAAGCAAGGTTGCATTGTGCTTAAATGGTTTTCTCTTTCCTGTTTTTATTGTCTTTTTCATGTGGTAGCAGCATCTTGAGCTGTATTTTGATGAACTCTCAATTCCCTTTTGTGACGATACCCTTTATTCTGATCTTTTTCTACAAGGGTAGGGGGTATTGTTATTTAATGTAGTCGATGCTTGAACCTTGCATCTATGATGCTATGAGTATGTTGTTGGCTAATGGATATTACACTGGTAGGCATGGGAATACATCATTTCCTAAAAAATTAGAGTACATATAAGATACAGCATAACATATTAAAAAAATTAGAGTGCATATATTGGTTTGGATGTTCTCTTACCAGGCTGTCACATTGAAATTTAAGTATACAATTTTTTTCAGCTGCCAGAAGTTCATCACCTAAGGTCATATATTAGATGGCAGTAACACCTTTTGGTGGTACATCTGCTGCACAATGGGGAATTCATCCCCAGCTATTATTAAGATCCAGTATCACAGGCAAGGTTGCATCATCCTGTCACAGGTGAGTTCTGTATTTGAATATTTGTTTTCTAGAATAGAAGTAGTAAAGGAGCATGCTACTTGTGACAGTAGGTCGGTCGTTTGCAACCTAAAATTCCTTGTCTTTATTCATATTGATGCAATTGTATTACTCCATGGGAAATAATTACATTACTTTTGTATCACATTCTCTATCCTATCACCAAGATCAACAGGGATATAGTCATAAGTTAGGTCTAATTTGTGATTTGTTACTTTAATTATCTTCAGGAGTAATTTTATTGTTTGCATATGGTCTGAATTTCTCAGAATCCCAGGGAATTCTTTTTATCACATCTGTCTTAAACAAAAGAAAACCCCAAAATTAAGGACATGCATGAAATAATAAGAGTCAATTTACACACCGAATCACCATTAATCTAGGAGCCATAAGAAAATATTAATGAAGTCAAAAAGTGAAAGATGTTGGTGAAATTAATAGGAAAAGAAAACATAAATTAGATCAAAATTAGTTGGATTTGAACTTAGAAGTCTAAAGGAAGAAGAAAGAACAGAACACAAGGAATAAATAGTCCAGTAAAGTCAAAAGTGTGAAGGACAGGGGTCTAAACAGGAAATTTTTGTGGAGTCATCAAGGAAAAAGGGTTTCAAATCCTTCTATTGAAGAAAAATGCATTAGAATATGGGAGAAGTTACAGTTTACCCAAAAAAACCTAAACAATGTTGTTTGAGGGGGTAAAAATATGTTTTTGAAGCCTATGTCATGATGCACCACTGTTTGAATCCTGTTGCAGCCAAGGACTGCTCCATTCTTGTACTTTGGATAGTGCGATATTGACTACTGTGTTATTAGCTGAGTGATTTCCTAAACAAACACTAGAGGCCAAGAGTACTAACTGCTTTTTATCATGTGATACATGAATGCACTATTTATGAAGTATATTAATTAGCATTATTTTTTACAAAAATTAATATTCTTTAGCATCCTACCCAGCAGATATACTTAATTTTCAGCTTTGATCATTGTGCTGGATTTTGTAATTTCTAAGTCACCTTTCTTGCAGTGTTACTGGCAGGGTAAGCTTAATGTCTGCATCAAGTTCAAGCTTTTTTTCTTCAGATTCAACACTACTCAATATGGGTTTGCCCCAAACTTTTAATCGTCGAAAGGGATCAAGGTTGATTGTTAGAGCAGATGCAGTAAGTTTCAAATGCGCCCTTCAGCAGCAACGAATTCCTTTTGTGATTGTGTGTTTTTTAAATATTTGATTATACTTTGTGAATGTATTTCTCTTATTTAAACTTTCTAAAGCTCTTGTGAACTACTCAATATATTATACTGAATATCCTTTATTTGTCAACATGCAGGATTATTATTCTATCCTTGGGATTTCAAGAAATGCTAGTAAATCTGAAATTAAGAGCGGTATCTTCTATTTGTTTCCTTATCTGCTACATGATAATATCTCCATTGTTAATTTATTATAAATTGACATGTTTTAATGCGGTGTATTGATTTGCAAATATCCTTTTTTTAAAGCCTCTCTATGTAATCAAAATATATTGCAGTAACTTTAGTCTGTTGACTATTAATGATTTAACCCACTTTTATTTAACACTTTCTGCTTTTTCTTCTACCTTTTGAGAAATCAAAATATTTTTACTCCAGAAGGTGCGAAGGTGTACCTAGAATATGTAAAGCATACAATTTCCTTAAAGAAAATCTAAAACATAAACTGTTGAAGAGGTATTCCAAAACCTACAAGGACTAGAGTAATGTTGCCAGTCAGATGGGCAGGATTGATTAATGTTTGTGATTTATATAAGAGCCTATTATATTTTTTCAATAGATATGAGAGCTCTTTTTCAAGCTGTTCGTTCCTATTAACTCCAATTAGCCACTGGGTTAGCTTTTCAAACCGAAGATTTAAAAATTTGAATTAGTTGCATTTTTGACACCTTGGAGTTATCTTTGGCATTTTGTAGGCTTTTTTGTACACAAGGGATATCAAGTAGAAATCTGATCTAAATTTATTAGGTAGCCTTCATTAGTAAAAGTACTTAGCTATGATAGGTAAGTTACTCATTACTATTTACATTTACGAGATAGATAAGTTAGATAGGCATGTTGCCTATGATTTATAAATAAGAGGGGAGGGAGAGGAGGAGGAGAGACGGATCATCTTGTCATTTATGAGAGGAGATAAAGCCTTTTGGCATTGAGAGGTTTACTGTAGTAGACTCTTGAATTTTGTGAAAATTGTGTTCTATTCTGTAAATTGGGGTTCCTTTCTGTTAAATGTTAGTAAAGATATTCGATTTGTATAAAATTTCTTTGGACTAATTTTTACCCAAGAATCTAGGAACTGAGACTCTAAGCATCAATTTCATGTAATTTCTTGGTAATGTAGGATAGTTTTGCATTTGAAATATAAAACTAGTGGACAGGAACACCAATGATTAGAACTAGTAGCATACTAGTAGTACTTGATTTGAATTGCTATTGTAGTAGAGTTCAGTGTTTATCAATAGAACATCACAGTCCTATTAGTGAATATATTTTCTCTTCTTCCAACTCTGTAATATAAATATCCATCTTCTTCATTTTTGTATATCATAGCAAATATCAAAGCTCTTTAGTTTTGACATTTCAGCTTATCGGAAGCTTGCACGGAGTTATCATCCAGATGTTAACAAGTGAGTTTGTTCCTTCCAATTTCACATATTGGACTGTCTTTTTTCTGATTTGTTCCTTTTCCCTGTCTCCCCTGCCTAGTTGTTGTAAAAAGAAAAACTATTGCTGTGACTGACTTGGTTTGGCTATCTCAGATTGTGATGCTTGTTGCTGTTTATTTTAGAAAATATTTTATAATGCAGTTGACCCTTTCTTGTGAGTTTCATTCCCATCGTATTTTGAACACTGATCCATAATGCTTTCTCCGTGAATTGCTTTCTTTGTTAATAATAATGTTTATATACTTAAAAAATGGCTATTCTGTTACAGTAATTTGCATGTATAGAAGTTTACTGGCAAGCAAAGTAATGATGTTGTTCAAATTTTGTGGTGGAATGCTACTAGATTTAGCAACAAAAAATGCAATTCAAATTGAGCTTTGTGTAAATGTCAATTCTGCTAGTTGCAAAATTTTCTGTTGTTATCTGAATTGCTTTATATATCCTTCTTTTTAAACTATTGTCTTGTGGTGCAGAGAATCTGGAGCTGAACAAAAATTTAAGGAAATTAGTAATGCATATGAGGTAGAACTACTGATTATTTAACTCAGCTTGCCCTTATGCATATGTCTAATAATAACTTGTCTTCTGTAATTAAACCTTTGCAGGTGTTATCAGATGATGAGAAACGATCCATATATGACAGATTTGGAGAGGCTGGGCTTAAAGGTTCTGGAATGGGGATGGGGGTAAGTTACCTAAGATGATGATATATTTTATTGTTATTCTTGTTTCTTAATGATTGATTTCTTTCTGTTATGCCAGGATTTCAGCAATCCATTTGATCTGTTTGAATCACTGTTTGAGGGCATGAATCGTGGTGCAGGTTCCAGAGGTTCTTGGAATGGAGCAATTGATGGTGAAGATGAGTATTACAGTCTAGTTTTGAACTTTAAAGAAGCAGTTTTTGGCATAGAAAAAGAGATAGAGATAAGTCGATTAGAGAGCTGTGGAACCTGCAATGGTTCAGGGGCTAAACCAGGGACTGCACCATCCAGATGTAGCACTTGTGGAGGTCAAGGCCGGGTTGTCTCATCTACAAGAACTCCATTAGGCATTTTCCAGCAGTCAATGACATGCTCTTCATGCAATGGCACTGGAGAAATTTCAACACCTTGCAATACATGTTCTGGAGATGGTCGGGTGAGGAAATCAAAACGGATAAGTCTGAAGGTCCCAGCTGGTGTGGACTCTGGTAGTCGTTTAAGGGTCCGAAATGAGGGGAATGCTGGAAGGAGAGGTGGTTCCCCTGGCGACCTCTTTGTAGTAATTGAAGTTATCCCAGATCCTGTACTTAAACGAGATGACACCAACATTTTATACACCTGCAAGGTTTCGTATATTGACGCAATCCTGGGTACCACAGTTAAGGTGCCTACGGTAGATGGAATGGTGGATTTAAAAATTCCTGCTGGGACACAACCGAACACAACGCTTGTTATGGCCAAGAAAGGTGTTCCCTACCTGAATAAAAACAATATGAGGGGTGATCAGTTGGTTCGTGTACAAGTTGAAATCCCTAAAAGACTAAACAATGATGAGAGAAAGCTTATTGAGGAACTTGCTGATTTAAGCAAAGGCAAGACTGCCACTGGTAGGAGATAATATAGTGGGAACTCTATCTATCTTATCTACTTTTTTCTACTTCAGCAAATATTATTCTTTCAGATGCATCATTCTTGATTACGCATTTACTGAGGACAAATTAGCAGCTATTGTAATCTGCAAGGGATTAAATGGTGCAAGGGATTAAATGGTGTTTTCATGGAGGTTGTTTATTTGTCCTTGGAAATAGGCGGGGAGATGAAGAGCAGAAGATATTAGAGTTTAGAGATCTTTTTTTCGTTGGGACTTATACGCTTCTTGTAATTTATTTTGGGGTGGGGTGATATTGAATTATGCTCTAGGTTCAATGCTATCTTTATTTCCAAAAATTAGATGCTCTGAGAAAAAAATAATAATAATTATTTATCACATATATTGAAAGATTATATATTCCTTATTTGGACAGATGGAAGTTGAGAACTGTGGCAGACATGATGGGGGGTGCTCTTATTGACCGTAGAAGGCAACAAATTTTGCTTTGTTGGAACACGTCTCGATTGATATTAGTGCTCAGCATGAGGCCATCATTGACGGGTTGAACATATCTGGAATGATGTTTGTGTTCATCCTTAACTATATTTAGTTTGTCGTTACTCCATACCAAATGATTTTCAAATTTACACACCTGTACAGGAAATGAGCAATGTTAATCTGTTTTCTAACGTCCAGTTTTATTAGTCTTTTCCCTGTCTCGAATAAAGAAATTTATTAACCTGTTTAACTGTAATTTTACTTTCAATAATTTTAATTGCCCGAATTCGGCTAATATATTCTTTTGACTTGAATTTTTGAATTTGAACTGAGTTGGCACTTCAGTAAATATACAAATTTTAATAAAATAAATAAATTTAAACTATATAACCAAGATCACTTTCTATTTAGCTCATATACATTGCTAATTTCTATTTAAACTATAAATTTAGACCTCAATAACATGTCATATTTACGCATTAAAGAAGTTAGTCTTTCTTTAAACTTTGTTTCAATTCACATTTTATTATATTTCAATTAGGAAATACTGGTATAAGTTTTTTATTACATAGTAATATCTAATCAGTATTTTTATATGATATATTTATTAGTTTTTATAACAACCAACTTAAAAGCCATATATGAGATAAATTTTCATTGGTTAATCTATATTATTAATAATCTACATCACTATATCTACTTTTCAAAATACATATTCTACCCTTACATTTATTTTAAAATAAAAAAATGAAATAATTTGTCATAAGAAGGACTTGAACCTATAATATCTTATTTTTCAAATATATACTTTACTACTGGACTAACCTTATAACTTTAAGCAAAAAATTACTTTAAAATATTGATATCCAAAATATATAATTGTCCAATTATATCTATAATGTATACTATATGGTTTTATATTATATATTAGATCCATATTTCTATACTATTAATAAAGGCAATACCCCTTTTGATATCCATTTTTCAAAATACTTATTCTACTCTTACACATTTTAAAATTAAAAAAATAAATTAATTTGTAAAACCTGCCTATGTTTTAACTAGTATTTAATAATGTAAAATTCTTTCCAAGTAAACTTTTTTTTTTCCAAAATAAATGGGGTGAGAGAGGCTCGAACTCTCGACCTCAGGATAACTCAGAAGCTATGAGACCTACGCGCTAGCCAACTGCGCCACCACCCCATGTTGTGATAGAATCTTAATTGATAAATATAGACCATTGTGTTTTTCTTAATTTTTTAATTTCAAATTTTGATTTTTTATTTTTTCAAATTTTGCTTTTGCATTTTAGCTTTCCAGTTTCTCAGTTAGCGTTTCTGACTTTCTCTAATTCTCTCCCAATGCTCACTAAAATCATATAAATAATAAGTTGTGATTAAATTATTATTTATAAACCTTTTTCTCATAACTATTATGATAGTTTTAGTTACATCTTCTGAATAAATAACTTTCATTACCTTAAAAAAAAAGTAGACTCTTTAAACAAACTTTCGGCTAAGCTAATATTCAACATGTTAGTCCTTTCATTAAAGATGAAAAGTTAATCCGTAGCAACTTAACAGTCTGAACGGGTATCATTGTTCTGTTTTGGTGTTGAGATGATTGAGTCCGAAAGACACTTACATTTGGTTTGGTATCCGTTAAAATTGAGGGGGGTTCCAATTAATATTAAGTTCTTTTGCTGATTTTTACTTCCTGTCTTATTTTTATGGGGAAAACAAACTGAACCTAACCAAAATATCGCAATTTTCTTGCACTGAACATGATGAATTGTCAAAGAAAATCTCCGGCAAGCATTCGAATTTAATATGACAAAAATACAAACAATAAATTATGATCTTTACTACATCTTGCAATGAATTGTTGGCACATTTTAACTGTATACATCGCCTGTCAATTAACATATGAAAAGAATGTTTTTTTAGAGAGACCTTAACCTTGTGGTAAAGATAAAATATTTCGGTCCATTTCTAGATAGAAAACCATTGCAAGGCAGCTAAAATAGCAACATTTCCAAGGCACACGCAAATCTTCTACTTAGCAGCTACTACATCTTGAAGTAGTAATTCCAAATCTTTCAATCTGCATGATGGTTCACACAATTTTAGTAGCTGAGTCCAACGAAGGAAACCTAATATACTTTCAGTTGTTAGATATTAGCAATGCATTATACCTTACGTTACTCAAGTCAGGGTAGACTGCTATGGCTTCTTTAAAATCCTACAGTAAAAAAAATATAAGCCAGGTACTTTAAATGGAGAATAATTCCCCTCCATGTTCAATATAAAATTCATTGGTATTTTCTTGTTGAATTTACTAGAAGGTTAACTTAACTGTCTCACCTGTTCTGCTGTGGAAGGTGTGTAGGTAACCACGCATGACATCCCTGCTTGTGTTGCTGCCTATGAAGTTTAATTTAGATGAGATGATAGTTTGAGCAATTTTATTAGTTTTGTGAAATAAGGAACAAAATGAAGATCCTGTAATTGAAATTCCACATGTTCAAGCTCATCTTTGACATTGTTATATCAAGTAACACAAAAAGATAATTCCAAGCACTTAAAGTTTCTTTGAGCTCGTTAAGTCAGTTTTCTCTTTTTTCTTTTTATACAGCATATACCATATAATGAGATCTCAAGCATATAGAAAATTGATAACATGAGAAAATGTACCTGTAACCCGATAACACTGTCCTCTACCACCAAACAGTTATTCTCTGATATACCAAGCTTCTGCAATGCTCATACAAATATTCTCACTCTGTTAGTGCATAAAAAGAAATTATAGAATTTCATGTTTCAAAATCTTGATCATATTGTCATAAACAACCTTGGAAGCAATCAAGTATATTGATGGGTCAGGCTTCTTTTCCTTTACATCGTCACCTGAAAGTTTAAATAAATGGATAGATAAATTTAAACCAGAGTAGCCAAAGTACTACCAGATAAAAAAATCAATAAAATTTACAAGCAGAGTGGATGTTATCAACAACAGGAAAACCTCTTTTCCACATGTGTAGTAGGACTGAAGTTAGGAGAAAGTGTTACCCAATTTTCTTATAGGACCAAAAAATAACTTGAAAACAAATTAATTTTGAGTTTTGATGCCTCAGTGGGCACTACAGAATGGTAAAAGTTTTTGTTCTACATTTCTTGAGCAGGAAACATGTGTCTAATGGTATATGATCAATAAAAAAGGAAATGTACCAGCAAGGAAGCAATCAAGGCCTTGAAAACGCTCCTACAACAGAGAAAATAAGTCTGCTGAATGCAAATTAATAAATAAATTTCTACTCCCAATAGTGAGAATATATGAGAAAATGTCTTACAATTCCAATAAGGTTTTCAAGACACAGAATAACTGAACTTTTAGTTGCAGCAGAGCAAATTGCTAGCTTTTTCCCCTACACAACAGCAATTGGGCAAAACTGACAAACTTAAAATCTAATATCCCTAACCAACATATGATGAGTTAGAACTTAGAACAGTTAATCAAAACAGCTCAGATTGAAGACATCCTCTCAGAAGCAAAGCAAGTAGTATTTCAGGCAATGCAACTGAAAGGAGATCAGTACAGTGCGAGAACACAAGTTGTTATCTTACTGCATCTTTGGCCTCATCCATCAGTCTCAGAACTCCAGGTCTGGGTTTTACCTGTGTCAAAATGTACGAACATTTAGCAGTAGATTACCAAAACAGAGATACCAATTTCATTTTAGTAAAGTGGAACACAAGGATAGGAAATATAACTCACAGTTCCTGACTTGATTATGTCTTTGTATCTCTCAGTCTTCCAATCCTACATGATCAATAAATGCAACGACATCATATTCCAAATGAAAATATAATTGAAAGGGTCTTCACTGGTTAAGCATCAAAATAAGCCGTTGCGTAAATTTGATTTGCCCTTCTCAAAAATAGTTAAAAAGGATAAAAAGCAATTCTAATCAGCATAGTTTTGCCAGTTCTCTTATTCATTAATGAAGGAAGGAAATAAACGTCTGTAGTTTTCAAACTTTGGGAATTATCTGTTTGCAAATCGAACAGCCAAAAAGAAAAAAAAAGTACTAGCAACGAATATTGACTCCATTTTTCCACAGTAGGATTGAAATAGGGAGAAATTCCATGTCCAACCCTGCACTAGGACTAGAAGAAGAATTTTAGTACTATTTTCTCCTTCTAAATAATTTTTTTTAATGAAAATAAGCTAAAAACCCTTCTAAATGAATAGTAGAGTTTAATTTTCATACTGTGTCAATATAAAGATATTTACAATGTTAATAAAATAAAGTCACGATAAATATAACTTATTACCAAAATAAATAGTTTTAGCATATACAGTAATCTAAGATAACGAGAATAACAGTCATAACCACCAGATTCCCTTTTCTGTTATTTTCCGTCATTCTGTTTGATAGTTAGTTATTTCAGCTAGATATTTTCCCTATTTTCTGCCATTGTATATAAGACATTTTGGCTTCCCTTTTTACTGAATAACACAAGTGTGTTGATTGCCATAGTTTGTGCCTACCTTTTGGCTTTTCTCCTTTTTTGCAGAACCAATTTCGTGATGGTATCAGAGCTCTTCATCTTAAGAGCTCTGTTGCACAATATCTCTGTTGCTTCATGTCTTCACTTTTGTCTAACATGAGTGAAGAATCAAACCAACCTATCAATGTTCATAGTTATTTGTATTTACACCCTGGGGAAAATCCAGCCACAACTCTTGTACCCCTAGCACTTGAATCCAACAATTATCATTGGTTGAGCAAATTAATGGCAACGACACTTAACACTAAGAACAAGATTGAGTTCATTGACGGTGGCGCGCCTGAACCAGATAAAGAAGACAAAGTTTGCGCAGCTTGGAGAAGGTATAACAATATGGTCGTATCATGGATTGTGCATTCGGTGAGTGTTCCCATTTGCTAGAGCATAGTGTGGATGGATAAGGCTGAAGACATTTGGAAGGATTTAAAGGCTAGGTATGTGCAAGGAGATCTTCGAGTTTTAGATTTACAAATGGAGGCATCTTCGATTAAACAAGGTGATGTATCTGTTACCAAATTCTTCACCAAACTTAGGGTGATTTGGGACAAAATAAACAATTTCAAACTTGACCTAGCTAGTAAGTACTCGACAAAATGCACATGTGAGATCATGAAAGCTATTGCTAAACGAAAGCTTGAAGATCAAGCTATTTAGTTTTTGCATGGATTGAATGAGCAATTCGCGAATGCAAAATCTCATATATTGCTTTCTGGATCCATTGCCATCTATATCTAAGATTTTCTCCTATGTCGTGCAACAAGAAAGATAAATTTAGGAAAGTAATTTTGTAGAAAGCCTGAGTGGAAAGAATAAACCATCTATAGCAAATTCAGCAAACTCTAATCTGATATGTAACTTCTGTGGTCGAATTGGGCATAGTGAAAGTGTATGCTATCGAAAACATGGACTTCTTGATTCAAAAAACAGCAGAAATGAATCCAATAAGTCAAGCAAGACATGCAGTCATTGCAATAGAATTGGACACACGGTTGATGTTTGCTATCGCAAGCATGGATTCCCTCTAGGTCATAAAACTTATGGGAAAGGCACCACTGTCAACAACTCTATGACAGGTGAAGGAAAAGCCATAGATGATGATCAACACTTGTAATGAGACTCAGGAGTTCAAGCTATCAAAACAGCAGTATCAAGTGTTAATGTCTTTAATGCAACAATGCACTAGTGGAAACTCAGCCACTGCCAACCCTTCACATGTTAACCAGATTGGTTCCATCTCAGTTTGTACTCCTCAATCCTCAACAACAATAGGTAGCCTTATAAATTCCATGAGCACACACTCTACCGTATCCTGGATTTTGGATTCAGGTGCAACTGACCATGTTTCTTCTTCATTAAATTATTTTACCAATTATAAAGTCATTAATCCCATAGTTGTATATTTGTAAAGCTGCCCATAGGACAACAGGTCTTTGCCACACATTCAGGCATCGTTAGATTCACAGATGCCTTTTACCTCACAATGTTTTATATATACCATCTTTCACCTTCAAACCTTATTTCAAACTCTAAGCTTGTTTCAACACTCCATTGTAAACTACGTCTCACTCTTCATGTGTAATTTAGGATCCGAAGACAAGGAAGATGATTGGTACAGTTGATATGAGCCAGGTTTACATCCTTTCAGCCACCACAGTAAAACATACCATTGTTAACTTTGCAATAACACACCTAACTTGTATGTTTTGCCCATTTATTTGTGGCACTTTTGATTAGGAACTTGTCCCCTTGATCGCTTACATGATATGAAACAATATTACTCTTGTATTTCAACCAATAAAGATTTCATTTGTAATACATGTCATTATGCAAAGCAAAGAAAACTTCCTTTTCCTTTAAGCCATTCACATGCATCATGTGCCTTTGAAATGATTCATGTTGACATATCAGGTCCTTGTTCCAAAGTTTCCATGCATGAAGATAGGTATTTTCTCATTGTCGTTGAAGACCATACCAGATACACTTGGGTATTTTTTATGCAAGCAAAATCTGAAACCCGCAACACTTTAATTAATTTCATCTCATATGTTGAAAATCAATTTGAAACCACTGTTAAAACTATTAGAACTGATAATAGGCCTGAGCTTTTGATGCATCAAATATATCAAATTAAAGGTATCATTCACCAAACTACTTGCATAGAAACACCTGAACAAAATGACATAATAGAGAGAAAGCATCAACATTTTTTGAATGTGACTCGATCTCTTTTATTCCACAGCAACCTTCCTCCTTCCTTTTGGTGTTTTGCATTAATGCATGCAACATTACTTATTAATTGCATTCCAACTCCTTTTTTAAATAACATCTCCTTTTGAGATATTACATAGAAAACAATTTGATGTTTCTATCATGAGAGTTTTTGGGTGCTTGTGTTATGCCACTACCCTCGTCAATCATAGAAAAAAGCTTGATCCTAGAGCCAATCTTCGTATATTTTTCTGGGTTTTAAGCCTCACAACAAAGGCTATCTTCTCTTCAACCTTCATACTCACAATATAGAGGTTTCCCGAAATGTGATTTTCTATGAAGATCATTTCCCCTATCCTTTATCACCTAATTCTGCACCAGCCCAATCAATCCCTTTCCCCTTTACTTATGATCACACATACATTACTGACCTTAATCCCAACCAGCCAAGCATACCTAATACATCTCCTACTCAGCCTGCAACTGACACCTCCCTGCAGAATCACCTCGGCTTGAGCTCAACCCTTCCAAAAGACTCATCATCACCTAATTTCCTTACAGCAGAATCACCACCTATTTTGCCCATAACCCGCCGTCCACCAGACCACATGCTCCTCTTTATCTCAAAGACTTCCATTGTACTCTCATATCAGCTGCACCAATTCCTTCTCCAAGTATTCGGTACCCTCTTTAATCCTTTCTTTCTTATAATCGTCTATCCTCTTCTTTTTGTCATTTTGTTTTGTCCATTTCCACTGTATGTGAACCTAAATCCTATGCTGAGGCTTCTAAAAGTGACTGTTGAATTAAAGCCATGGATGCTGAAATCATTGCCTTTTAAGCCAACACCACCTGGGTTCTCACATCTCTTCCCCCTAACAAAACTGCAATAGGCTATCACTAGGTATATAAAATAAAGCATAATGCAGATGACTCTTTTGAAAGGTACAAGGCACAACTTGTTGCAAAGGGGTATACTAAAGGCCTTGATTTTCTAGATACATTTTCCCTAGTAGCTAAGCTCACAACAGTCAGAATGCTTGTATCCCCTGCTGCTATTAATGGCTGGTATTTGAAGCAGCTTAATGTGAACAATGCTTTCCTCCATGGTGAATTAAATAAGGAGGTATATATGCATCTTCCTCCCGGACTCCCATTACAGCCTGGGCAAGTTTGCCGTTTACAACGCTCTCTTTATGGACTTAAACAAGTTAGCCGTCAATGGTACACTTGTTTGTCCTCTTTTCTTCTGTCCCATGGGGTATACGCATTCTACTGCAAATCACTCCCTCTTTCTCAAGTTCTCAAGGTCCCCTATTATTGCACTCCTAGTGTATGTAGATGATGTTGTGTTGTCAAGCAAAATGATGAATATGAGATTAGACTTATTACTTATCTCCTTGATCATGCCTTTAAAATCAAGTGGTGATCTTAAGTACTTCTTAGGCCTCGAAGTAGCCCGCACCAAAGAAGGCATCCACATCTGCCAATGCAAATAAACTTAGATATACTCTTTGATATAAGGATGCTAGCATCTTGACCAACCTCTACCTCAATAGATTACACCACTTGTTTGACACTTCTTCAAGCACCACTCTCTCTGATCCTTCTCCTTATAGAAGGCTCATTGGTTGCCTCATTTACTTGACCACAACCAGACCTCACATAGCTTACTCTGTTCAGCATTTGAGTCAATTTGTGTCACAACCTTCAGATGCCCATCTCAAAGTTGTCTTCAGAATCCTTCATTATCTCAAGTAGGCTCCTGGTTCCGGGATTTTCTTTTATGCTTCCAGCAGCCTTCAACTCAAGGCCTTCAATGCTTTAGACTAGGTTGGATGTGTTGAAACTCACTAATTTGTCACTGGGTTCTCCATATACTTGGGTCATTCTCTTGTCTCATGGAGGTCCAAGAAACAAGCAATTGTTTCCCGTAGTTCCTCAGAGGCTGAGTACCGTGCACTAGCTTCCACTACATGTGAAATTCAGTGGTTGACATTTTTGCTAGAAAATTTTCATGTGCCATTTAATCCTCGTGTTCTTTTAATTTGTGACAGTGATTTAGCAATTCAAATTGATTCAAACCAAATGTTTCATGAACGCACCATACACATAGAAATCGATTGTCATGTTGTTCGTGACAAAGTGAACTTGGGTTATCAAACTCCTTCCTGTCTCCTCCGCCTCACAGTTGGCAGACCTCTTGACCAAACCTTTGCCTCCTCACATCTTAAAGGAGTTCTATGCCAAGCTAGGAATGTTCAATATTCATTCCCAGCTTGAGGGGGCTCTCTGCCATCTCAGTCATCCACAAAAGATTCCTCCACAAGCTGCTCATAAAGCTTCCTCTGCAAGATAATACTGGTCATAACTGCCAGATTCCCTTTTCTGTTATTTTCCGTTATTCTGTTTGATAGTTAGTTATTTCAGTTAGATATTTTGCCTCTTTTCTGTCATTGTATATAAGACCTTTTGGCTTCCCTTTTTTGTGAATAACACAAGTGTGTTGATTGCAATAGTTTGTGCCTATCTTGCTCTCTGTTTTCATCTCTGCTTTTCTCCTTTTTTGCAGAACTAATTTCGTGAGCATATACAGTAATCTAAGATAGGACAATAGTGTATATAAACTATAATTGCATCGTAATTAAATTGAAGATAGTAACCAGGGGAAGAGGCAAGTTGATTGAGATTGATATTTTGAAACCCAAGTCTCAACTGGTGGAGAATGAGAAAGTTGGTACCTGAAGAAGGAAGTTAGTATGATAGTAGGCAAAGACAGAGAAGTGAAAAGGTAAAAAGAAATAAACACCTGAAGAGTGTCAATCAAGTTGGCCCGATCCTCATCATTGGTAGGAGGCGTCTCAAACAAGATGGACGAAGGCCACCCATGTTCCTTAAAGTACCTTAAAAGCTCGAAAACAAAACAGAATAAAATGAATCCCCAAAAGAAGGAAACAGGGAAGGAAGGAGAAAGAAAAGAACCATCTCATTTTGGGTTTGCCTCCGCCAATGAGGTTCTGGAGTTCGTCGTAGAACTGAACGTCCCAATGGAGTGGGCCCGGAGAAGAAGAAGAAGGGCACCGAACGTTGAAGTGAAGAAAGGCATCGTTGTAGGCCTGACGATGCAGGTGCTCAGACTCGAGAATGACGCCATCGCAGTCGAATATGAGAGCCTGGAGCGAAGGTGAAGAAGCCGAGACGCAGAAGGCGCGGTGCTTGGATGAGAATATCTTAATTCTGGGACATGGAAACCTCTGTTTGCCGTTGGGGAGATAGCTGGTGGTGGACGACTGCCTGAGGCTGAGGCTTAGACTGAGAGTAGAAGAAGCCATGTGACGTGATCTTCTTCTTCCTCACTCTTCACCACACCCATCACTCTCTCTTTCTATTTTTATTTTTGTGTGGCTCTCTGCATTCCTATTCCTTGTTCCATTCTCATTACCTCTTTCTCCTAATCTCACCATTCCTTTTTTCTTTTACCACTTTCTTTCTCCTCATTTTATTTCTTACAATGCTAAATTAATACTTAAAAAGGTTTATTAATGTTTTCAAATTTCATTTAAATTTAAATAAGAAATGGCTTGAAATTATCTACATATCAAAATAAAATTAAAATTTATCTGTTAAATTTATAAATAATATCATAAAGTAACTTTGAAATATATTTTACTATTTCTATTTTAGCCAAACTTGTATTTTTCAAATATAGTGCATGTTAACTGCCTCTAATATACTTTTCTAAAAGGATCTCTTTCTTATCACAATTTCGAGCACAATAATGGCAATAGAAAAATTTATATATCTAACCGTCTATCACTCACTACTTTCACACCTGTTGGACAAAATTTATATGGGTCACGGTAAACTGAGTCTTATTTCCCATTTAGTGGATTTTCTTCTCGAGATAATGTTCATCCTAGTGCTAACATATGAATAAGTTTTGGGTATAATTTGGAACCCTTCTGTTATAGCATTCACTGCTTCTATCTATCAGTCTCACGTTACACAAATTAATAAAAGTAAACTAATTGAAGCTAAGTTTGGGTTGTACGGCGGGATGAGATGTCGTATATACTAGACTGAGTATCAATGAACCATGGAATGAGTCAAACTTTAATATGAAATTGCTCTGTAGGTCTTGTGTCTGGAAAATGAGTTGTAACTTGTAAGGGATACAGAAAATCTCTTTCTTTCTTTCTTTTTTTTTCTTTTTTGCTGCTTCCAGGAACTCATTTAATCTCACACTTCTGATGCTGATTCCATGAATAATGGATTATCAGTTTACTCATTTAATCTCACACAGTCAAACTTCTCATTCTGATGATTCAAAGGAAGAATCTTGCCATTATTCAGTTAAGAAGAGAAATAAATTGTGAAATTAAGGAGATAATAGTTAAGGCACATGGAATCATACTCTATCCTTACTTGTATCTGAGCCAATTAAGTTACTCTATATTCAGAAACTTCTGGTAGCATGATGCTTAATATCAAAACAAAGTGTCCTCTTCTTTACCGCTCCCCAAACAGATTTCATAGCCAAACATCCCTAGCACATTCTGTTTTTATGTTCCTTCATCCCTACTCAAAAACAGAAATAGAATTTTCATGCTATAGTGTACACAGGAAAATATAGATTTATTCTAAGCTTGTCATTTAACGGAAATTATTGTTCCCAATTTATTTCTGATCAAAAGTTCAGATAAATAGTCCTACATTCTTTTTAGCACATGGAAGTATAAAGATTTCCCACTTAATACATCTTGTACATTATTCAAATTCTCATCACTAACTCTACATAAAAACAATTTATCACTGTGTTACAGCAAATTATCTTCAAGTTCCATTCTTCCGCAAATCATTTTGCAAGATCTTTCCGGATTCCTCATCAACTTTCTTCTCTGTTTTGCTCTCCTTGCAATCATAGAAGTACATCATGCATTCCATTGAATTTCTTGGAACAGAAATAGGTAATGGAACATAAAACTCCAATCTCATATTTCTAAAAAAATACAAGATTTTTCAGATAAAATGGAAGAAATTAAGACGCTTAGATCCTTTTTAGGACTTTTAAACTACGCAAGAAGTTTTATTCCTAATCTAGGAAAATACACATCTCCTCTATATATAAAACTTTATTGAAAGGAGAAAGAAAATTCAACTCTGAAGATATAAAATTGGTATAGAAAATAAAACAAATGGTAACAAATCTACCAATTTTACAATTACCATTAGATTCAGATTACTTAATAATCGAATGTGATGAATGTGAACTTGGATGGGGAGAAAAATAAACACATACCCAAGGCAGAGGCAAATTTACAGATATGCCTCTGACAAATATACTACAAAGCCAAAAATTTACAAAACTAGTACAGACTATGAAGTAAATGCTATTATACACGCAATGGATGCATTCAAATTATTTTTGATAAATAAAAAAGAAATAACAATCACAACAGATTGTGAAGCCATAGTTTCTTATGGTAAAAACCAAATTAATAATGATAAAAAGTCACATAAAAGATTGTTGTTTTTTAAAGGTTACATAAATTTTTCAGGAAAACTATTTATTTTGAACATATAAAAGGTTCTGATAATACTTGTGCTGACATACTTTCCAGGTACATCAAGTAAAGACCTGATCTTCCACAAAGACCTGTTAGGTCATTGAGATAAAAGTCCACATGATGGAAAATACAAAGAAGGGAGCCAGTGGCCCCAAACAAGTAAAATCCCCTTTTCAGGCGGACCAATTTACAAAATATGGCAAACAAGAGTTGCCGATCCTCACAAATATTTTCCAGTACCCTGGAAGAGATAACACAAATGTCAAATTAAATGTTTTAATTGACAACATTTGAAATATTCCAAAATACACAACACAAAATGAACTCCAAGTCACTAAGGTGAAACAAAGCATCATAAGTGCATTATACAATTTTTGTTGTCATGACAATAAAGGAGTAACATTGACTTCTCCGGCCTCTCCTTCTGGGAAAGGTTTCACACATTTTGCTTTGATAACAGGCAAAAACAAGGGTGTTTATACATCCTTCAGAGACCTCAATGAGGCCAAACAAGACCAGTTTTGGTGCACATACAAAGGTTTCTACTCATTGGAAGAAGCCAAAATGACAGTACGATTGAAAACAATTGATGAAGAAAAAATAAAAACTGCCTTACAGCCTCATGCTCAAACACAAACATATGCTACTGCTGCTTGCAGTATCACACAACAAATAAATCCCAACATCCTTCTGGGTAAATTCAGGATAATACAGGACTTTCTGTTTGAAGTCCATTCTGAAACAATAAAATATGATGGTTTATGCGTAAAAGTACACACATATTTCAATAACAGAAATCCTTGTTTTGAATCTTCTGATTATTGTAAAACTGTGAACAAAGACTGCACGTGCCAGTTAAAATTCATAATAAGAAAGGCTCAGATAAATTTGAGTTCTTTCAAAGCACACTTATACAGGGATGTTTTGATAACTCCCATGCTACTACTGGAGGCAGGATGTCTCAATTCTTTGGTGATACCTCCCACAGACAGGTTTTCTGCCTTGTCCCCAACACTAAATTCCGTCATAAATGATATTCAGGCGGAACACATGCAGCAGGTGACTCTACAAATTACTATTTCTCCTAGAAGTATCCACACTCATGATAGTTCACCTACTCATGTGATAAAGTTATTTACTGAGGTAAATCCTGAGATACATACTTTGACCCTGTTAGAGCATGATTCACTCAAAGGATTATCCCTAAATAAAGACAAAGCCTACCAGTATAATCTCTGGAAAGCATACACTGAAGGATCCAACTGGAACTTCTCCAAACAAGACTCCGAGAGTTTTATACTGTTGAAGGAAACGTCAAACACAAAATTATATTGGAAAAAGACAATGGGTAATAAATTTCACCCATTTCCAATAGAGGCTAACCTTTCTCTCGTCAAACATTTTGAAAAGGAAAGGTTATACAAAGAAATATATGAAGAAACTGGCTGTTATGGTCATAACACTCTTGGACTGTCCTCCTTTCCATCTGACTGTGACAACATTGAAGATCAGAGTCTCCCAGAACAAATGGAGGAAGAAATACAAGACCTGACTACACTTGCTCGAGTGAGAAGAACAATCTAAAATTTTACCTATGACAAAGTAATTTTACTTCTTTCTCAAAGTAATAGGCTGAAGGGTAAAATTTACCTTAAAGACAGGTTGCCAGTCATGGAGCAACCTACACAGCAGGTCACCAGTCAACAGGTCACCTTCTCAGCCGATCTCCGGTTACAAATTTTGTGTATAAAAAGACCATAAGTCTCTTATGTTGAGCAGGTCCGAAAACACTCCTCTCTCTTGCCTCCAAATACTCTCCTCCTTCTCTCTAGACTTCCCCTCTCTCCTTCTTCTTCTTGTAAATCTTTATTCTGTGCAATAAAATCAGAGGTTTCTTCAACTCCTCCCCTCTCTTTCCCCCTCTTTGTAAGTTTTTCTTTCAATCTTTTATGCGTTTATCTTTTTAAAACATGGAGTAGTTCACTCTTAAGGTATCTTCGGATGCCTAAAACAATAAATATTTAAAGATGCGATTATCATTTAAAGGCTTATCATATGTTAATTAAATTTACTTTTCATCAAATTTATAAGCATATGTGTAACCGGCTCTGCCAAATTCAGTAGTTTATAAACTTGGTTTAATCAATATTATACGAGGATGTCTAACTGGCTCTGCCAAATTTAGTATCATATAATGTTGATATGTTAATATGAATGTTTTCTTTTAAGTTTTCCTCATCTTCCTCTTCACCTTCTTACTCATCTTCTTCTTGTCTTTCTCTCTCTCTCTATCTCACCTCTTCTTTTCTTCTTTTTCTTTCTATTCTCTTGGTATCAGAGTCCAATTTGTACAATTATCCCATACCCTCCTTTATAGCATTCAAGGAGGATACATGACAACTTTAAACAGAGTCCCAAAGCAAAGAAAACAAGCATCAACACTGATCCTCTGTCCTGATTACCTCTGCTGAAGAAATATGAAACTCGTGAAGCTCCAATACCATATATACCATCCACGACTGATATCACGAAACTCATATTCCAAATAACACTCGATTCCAAATACACCATCAACAGCTTTGCAAAAGCTAGAAAGCAAATTACTACAAAAAAATATGTAGTATCCAAAACCCCTGAATAGCATATAACAATTACTTACTGTCCATGGGAATGCAATCAAAAGGCAAGTTGACCAAAAGAGCATATACAAAGAAGTGATAAATGTGCCTTTAATTATTGATAAGTCAATGCATCTTCAAACATATCCTTGAGACTCATGTTATTCTCTTCTGAGCGCAGCTTTGATGCCGAATCCATATTTACAACCGTAGAGCTGAGTTCTAGAACATGAAGAGGCACCAAGTAAATGAATCCAAGTTGAATAAGAACAGCCAAATAATCCTTAGTAAAACTTTTAACAGGTATGTATGTGTGGTCAACACCATCAATTTCAATAACATATGCATAATTTGGTTCATTAAAAGGTAGAAATGATATAATTTCTGGGATCTCAACCATAGTTTGCTGGAACAAAATTTCAAAGTAAACCATGACAAAAAAGAAAGGAAGGGAAGTGAGACAGGTGAAGATGATGAAGTTAATGTTGTTGACATAGAATGTTACAGCTTCCTTGAGGATATCCAAGACCCCCAGCTTCTGCTTAACTTGTTTCCTTTCACTCTCCATATTCAGTGATCAGTACTAATTCAAATTGAACCCCTCATGCTTATTGCATATTCTCATTACAAGTAGATCTATCTTTTCACGTGTTCTACTTTCCTGGAAGTACACAGTTTGCAGAAAACTTTGACTTCAGACCTTACCTATTTTTCCCCAATAATCGTTTTTAATTAATTAAGATGAAATCACGCTTTATCGAACACCTTTCCCGGTGCCTGTTACTGTTACTTTGTGCCGACTATTATACGGTACAATACTACAATTTTTGCTTAGCGGTGGAATTGAGGTAAATTATCTAGGAAGTCGTTTTAGGAAAACATACGATTATTTAGCTCAAGATTTAAAGGGAATTTTCAGTAACATATAAACTAAAGATTATGTAAAGGATATATAAACCCAATACACACATTAAGCATGGAACAAGAAAATTCACAATCAACAATACTCTTTTTCTCCTCCAAAGTTTTTTTTCTTTTTATTATGTTGTCAATTAACAATTTTAGTTTTGATTTTTATTTTCAAGCAATTAGTTCAATAATTTGGCCGTCTAATTTACCACGTTCCAAGGAGTTTAGATGGGATATTTTTGCATAAGAAGAATTATTTTTTAATCTTTTCTTTTTCAAAGTGATTAAAAATATAATTTTTTCAAAAAATCAAAATGGACCATCATAAAAGACTTCTTAGTGTTAGGGATGACAAAAATACTCATGTCCGTGGGTATCACCCTGAACCTATCCCCATTTTGACGAATATTACCCGTTTTTACCGGTATGGGTACGAATATGGTATTATTATTAATGTGATGAGTCAGTACGGGTATGGGTATGAGTATGTGACTATAACGAGACAAGTTTGAGTTCAAGTATAAAAAGAGTGGGTATGTAATTTTAATTCACATCTCCATCCTTATTGGGTATTTTTGGGTTCTAGTATATCTGCAGATATCCATGATATTTTTTTTATAATTTAAATACTTATTTATTATTAAATAAATTATATATATTAAGTTATTAATTATATTTTATTTTAAAAAGTATAAAAAAATTAATAACAAGAAATTATAAATTAAAGTTTAAGAATTAAAAATTTTAATTAAATATATAAATTTAAACTTATTATATAATTACTAAAATTATATATTTAATTAAAAATTTTAATTCTTAAACTTTAATTATAATTTTTTGTTATTAATTATTCTTCATATAATTTTTAAATTAAAATATGATTAATAACTTAATATATATATATATATAATTTATTTAATAATAAATAAGTCAATTTAAATTGTAAAAAATAATATAACAGGTACATGTAGATATACTTGAACCTGAAAATACCCGATAAGCACGGGATGAGGATTAAAATTTCATACTCGTTTTTTTTATACTTGAACCTAAACTCACCCCACACTTTCCAAAGATGGGAACGAGGAGGGTTAAACCTGCATTCACACCACCTTGTTGTCATCCTTACTTGGTGTTATTAGGTTAAGCTATCAAAGTGAGTTGTAATTCGTAGGCCAGCCTGATTCACCATTGGTTCATGTGGCTCTTGATGGTAATTTCGAAATGAAAAAAAAGGTATAAGAACAGTTCTTGGAAGGCTTTGTCCCTGGTCTTATTCTCCTAACTAAAATTTCATTTCTTCCAAGTAGAAGGATAACTAGCCCATAAGAGAAGAGACTTATCCATGTAAAAAACACAATAGACGAGCTTAAAAGACCTTGCCTTTGAGGCTAATTCGAAGAAGAAGATTACCTATCATGGGAATAGTCCTACTCAGTGAACAAATTCTGGGACAAAAGAGAAATTTTCTTAGTGGATCACAACTCACAACCTGACCCACCAAATTGTAACTCACCTAACACCTAAAACTATATATGTGTATTTGAATTCACGTTTTTGGACTACCTAAATATGGTATGTGAGTCCTAAAATTTTGGACTCATTAAATAGATAAATTTTTTAGGCTCGACATGCAAACATGTTTAGTGAATTAATTCTTGAGTTTCCACATAATTAACTTTTAATAAAAATGATATTACTTATAAAAAGTTGGGGTGTCGTATAAGTAAAAACGATAAAATATTCAATATTTTTGTGGTGGCATTTAAGAATTGAGATTTGAGATTTTATATTTAAGTACATTTGTATTTTATTTGTGTACATTTTAAATTTAAACTATTTTATTTTATATTTTAAAATTAAGAATTGAGATTATATTTGTGATGACATTTAATATTTAATTGTTAAATAATAAGTATTATTATTTTACTTATTTATTACCTAGTAACCCGTTATATGGTGACATTAAATCTATATTAAAATTTTACAATAATTAAAAAGTAGACAATTTTTTTTTCTTTTAAAAGTATTTTTATGTGAGTTGGCTCGCGAGCCTGTGCAGGCTTTGTGGGTAGGTGCATACTCAAATATAATGAGTTCATTTCAAATACAGGTTTTGTATACTAAGTTTCACGACTTGCAAATTCCATGAGTTCCAGGCTTCATTTATCAAGTTACCGATATGTCCGTTTATACTTTAAACTAAACCCTTAAACATTTTTACTCACTTTATATAATGTCATATGCTTGATTACTTGATTTTGACTTGTAAATGCTAAATAAATTTTTCCTTTAAAAATAATCTACTACTAAAAACTATCTAAATTTTTTTTTCTTATATTTTCAATTGAAATTTTGGTCTTATTATTGTTAAAAAACTTAATATTTATGAATGTAAAATATTTTACATTATTATATTATTCTAGAATATTTTAGTATTTTTTCTTGCTAAATAAACAATTTTATATTATTTTTTATAAAATATTTTTTAATGTTAAGTGGTTGGTGGTTAATCCACCAACCCATGGTGGGTCAATCCAGGTTTAAAAAAGAGTTTTTTTCCCTACACTTCCATAATCTTTAAAAATGTCAAAAATACCTTAGGTAAAAAAAAGTTAAAATCTTTATCTCTCGTGCCTTTTGTTCATACATCCTTTAGGTATCATCTTCTCACTTCTTCAAACCTAGACGCACCTCCATTGTTGCTTTATGTCGCGACTCTGTTGCTTTTCCCTATTGCGCCTCCATTGCTGCTCCCTGTTGCGACCTCCATTACTTGTGTTGCTTCTCACAAATTTTTTTACAAGTCTGGATTGTTGGTCTCGTTCAGAGTGATTTTGAGTTTCTGGCTTTTGGTTTTTAAATGAATTTTTATTTTTGAAAATAGAAACGTGTTTGATAAAAATGGTTCTGATTTGATTTTTTAGTTATTTTTTAAACAGTTCTTACCTAGTTTCAAAAAATAATAAAATTTGGTTTTTTTAGATTTCTTTTTTTGTTTTTATTCAAGTTCATCATTTGATGTCACTTATCACCACTAACCACTACCTTTGACAGTCACCAATGTCACCTCCGATCAAAGATTACTAGTTGTCACCTTTGATCGTTGATCACAACTGCAACCTCCAATTGACAATCACTGGATGTCACTTTCAATTGACGATCACCAGCTGCCACTTCCGATTGAAAGTTATCGACTGCCACTTCCAATCACTAGCTGCCACTTCTGATTGGAAGTTATCGATCATCCCTTCTGACCGTTGGTCACTGGTGATTGTCAATCAGAGGAGGCGCCCGGTGACCGACGGTAACTAATTGCCACCTCCAACCAACAGTAACTAGTCACCACCTTTGATTGATGATCACCTATTGTCACCTCTGATCGGTAATCACCAACTGCCACCTCCAATCAGTAGTTATCGATAGTCACCTTTGACTGGCGGTCACCAGCCATCACCTTCGACCGGTGATGGTCGATAATCATTGGTCGCCATTTCCAACTAACAATCATTGGTCGCCACTTCCAACCTTTACCTTTGACACTCACTATCGGTCATTACTGTCAATTTTCAGTCTTTAAGAAGAGAAATATTATAATGTAGTTAAAATTTGAAAATCAAGAAAATATTGTTTTTAAAAATTTAAAACCAAAACAAATGGTTAACATTATTTTTCACTTTCTAAAGTTGAAACAAAGATGAAAGGAGGTGGAGGTTAGAGTCATGTTATCTAATTGAAAATTAAACATGTACAGTAAATGTTTGTCTTAGGCAACTTAGTGAAAATAAAATAAAATAAATCTAATTTAGTTGATTGACACCTTATAAGCTTAAACTCAATTTCTACGTATAAAAAAAAGGTTTTAAAAGGCATATATACAAAGCTTACTCGTTAGTTTTAACATAATATTTCTTTTTTAAAATGCGTATATTAAATCAATCTAACAAAGATACTAAAACACATTAGTTTTAGAGATCAAATATTCATATGTGATTTCATCGTTTAGGATGATATATATCAATTTTTTTAAATCAAATCTATAAAACCCAGAATGATGCAACATCATTAGCACCATTTAAAATCATGCAATTTATAAAAAAATGTTTAAATTTAGACAAAATATTTGTTAGATTGATTGGATATTTTTTTCTAGACTAATTTGGAATTTACATATGCAAAAAAGAAATTTCCAAATATTTTGATGTAATGATTACAATTTTTTAAAAGTGTTTATTGTAAAAAAATAAAACATAGATACTATTTATAAATTGACTTAAATATTCTTTTGTATTCCTAATTTATTATATTAGTGGATTTTAACTCAATAAAATGTGTGTTTTAGGTATTTTAATATTTATTTTATTTTATTTGGAATCTTAGATAACTTTAACTAGTGTTTTAAATAGTTTTAAAATAAACATTTTAAATAGATGCTTGAAGATAAAAAAAAATTATTAGATACTTATTATAAAATATATGAGTTTACTTAGTATGTATGGTTAATATAAAAAGTTTTACATTGTCATTTAATTATAATCATTTATTTATAATAAATTTATTAATACTTTAAAGTTTTATAAATAAGTAATTGTGATTAAATATTTATAATAAATTTATTAATACTTTAAAGTTGATTGCTTTGGTTTTGTTTTTTAGTTTTTGAAAAGAGTTTTCAAAAATAGTTTTCAAAAACTGTTTCCGGGAAGAAAAGAAAAAAAAAACTTGTTTGACAAGTTATATTTGAAAACTATTTTGAAGATGTAAAAATGGAAAAACTTGTTAATGTTTATTACAATTTCATTAATGAAAAACAAAAAACAATATATTCTGATTGTATTTTAAGTTTTCAAAACAAAAACTGAGAACTGAAAAGTAAAACTATCTCCAGCTGTTTCAGTTTTTTAGTTTTTAAAAACTACAAAACCAAAACTGTTTTCAGTTTTTTAGTTTTTTAATTTTTAAAAATTAAAATATTGAAAACAGTTTTATAAAACTGTTGCAAAACAAACACTTAATCACTTTACACGGGAGTGGGATAAGGATTTATTTTAGGGGTGAAATTTTTTTATCTCCATCAATTAAAAAAATAATATTATTTAATGAATTTTTTTATCTTGAATAAATAATGTGATTTTTTTTTATCGGACAATAATACATCCCGTTTCCTGGTCAAACTGAGAAAGTGTTAGGAAGCTTCCATGGGAACGGGAGGCGACAATGATTTTTCTACAAAATTGTCATCGCCATGTTGAACTTAATCATCTATTTTTGAACTTAATCAACCATAGGGATGAGATATCTTCTGCAATTAGCGGATACGCCTAATTTGACTCAATCTCATTAATTTCTACTTTCGCAGACAGTAAATTCAGTGGGCACAGAAGCACGGGTAGCGTTGATGCACTCCTCTCTATGGGAATTTGAAAACTTCAATGTTACATGTTTAAGTGTGTCAATAACCGGCAAGGAATCATCCTTTTCAAGGCTTCTCACACTAAAGTTAAAAATTAACTTCTACACCCAACCCACCAAAATGAATGTTAACTTATAGTACGCCATTTCTCTATTCCATCTTCAGACATTATTTTTATGAACGATTTTCTACCTTATAGTCTACTTCTGCAATATTTTTTTTATTCACACCCTATCTTCATCAAATTTTCCTATGAAAATTTCAAGATAGATATGCAGAGTGCAAACCTATGAAACTTTCAAGAAACATGGTGCACTGCATCAGCCATTGACATAATAACAAAGAGGAGGGAAAAGGAACATAAAATCAAATTAACTTGAAATAACAAAGAACATAAGTCTTTAACATCATTTATACTTGGTGGTTTTGTAATCATGATTATTATTGAATTATTATCTAGTTTCATTTGTTAAAATTTTCTCACAATTTTTAGTGTTCTTTATAGCCAAAAGTATTAATGTTTTAGTTTGGTTAGTCTTCTTTTTCTTTTTTTTAAATGTAGATTTTGTTACTAAATTAATCTTATAACTACTTAAAAGTATAAAAGAACATTAGTTATAGATCAAATTTAAACTTAAGATACAAAATACACAATTTAAAACTTCTAAATAGTAGATAATTAATATGTAAATTCTTCTATTGTAGTTTCCTATAATTTCATTAATGAAAATTATCCAAGATATTGAATTTCATGGTTCTCAAATACCCATACAATAATGAGAATGACAAAGACTTGTCTAGATCCATAATACTCTTCTTGTTCTTGAATTTTCTCTATGAAAATTGATGACCAATTTTCTCTCCTCTTATGCTTTTGTTTCTGGCTCCTTTGATAGTTCTTAGAGTCTCGTAAATAAGTTAAACCTAATTTTGTTAATCATTTTATATTTTATATAGCTCTTTAAAGGAAGAGGAAAGATTATTAAAATGTCTCCTTCTGAGTTTATTTTCTATAAGGGGCCAATGACCATCATATTGAGCTCACTTTTATTAAATTCAGATTATTAAATTACATGGGACATATTAATTAGATTAATTAAATTAATCTAACAATCTCTCACTTGACCCATGTGATGACTTGAAGATTCAATAATAAACTTTAAGTGTGCATTATTCAATGAACAATCAACTCATCATCCTTAAATGAATTGAAATCACTCGATCTTGCAGGCATAAGTCATTCAACAACAAGATTTTATCCATGTGTCACATAATAAAAAAATTCAATATAAATTTAATCAACTTTTAACTTTCATGTCTTTAAAAGAATAACCTGTAATTGCACTCAATAATACATGTATATAACATAATGTGGATAACAATTAAATAAACAAAAAAATGGCTTTAATTGAATTCACAAGTGTCATAACAGTATGAGCAAAATAATTATACATATGCATACATGTAGATAACACCATCACATTAGCAATGACTTATCTATAATGCCCATACTTCCAACATGGCCAATAAAAGTTTTGGACGACAGTCCCTCAGTTAATGAATGTGCTATCATGAAATCAGTACCAATATACTCAATAACACTTTTTGTTTCTTCACTTCTTCTTTGACTAATAAGTACTTCAGATCCATGTGTTTTACACCCTTTGTGTACTTGTCATTCTTATAGAAGAGGATACTTGTGGAATTATTGTAGTAAATCCTGAACGACCTAGCTATATTGTTTATAATACCAAGTCCGAGATAAAATTCCGCAACCACAATGTAGGAACAGTGGCCTCAAAGCATGCCACAAATTCAACAGAGCATTTTCCATTCTGAATCTCCCTAACACTTTATTATTATATCTTTTTTTATACAAACCTAACATTTGTTATGATCTATTACGGAATATTTCTATTCCTTTCACATAGGATGCCTCACCTATATCCTTTATTTCAAAGTTGTTGAAGAGAAACTTCTTTACATCATGTAATAGACCAATATCATTTGTAGGAAGAAGAATATAGTCAACACAAGGAACCAAAATAATGAACTTGTTCCCATTGATCTTCATGTAAATACACTAATCAACAATGTTCTCTATAAAACCATATGATGTTATGCTATCATTAAACTTTAGATATGATTGTTGGGAAGCTTGTTTCGATCCATCTATTGACTTATTTAATTTACACACCAAGCTTTATTTTCCCTATGATTGAGAAATCTTTTGGTTGATCCATATAAACTTCCTCTTCTAAGTCACCATTCAAAAAAGTGGTCTTTTTACGTCCATTTGGTGAAGTGATAAAGTGCAAATTTTCTACTCTACTCTCAACAAGTGCATTGGTCGTATTGTAGTATCCGATATGTATCGGGTCAATCCTACATGAACTAGATTAATACTCAGAATCCTAATAATAATTACTTGCAAATAATAGAGAAATAAATTTGAACTATTCTAATGTTGCAGAAATTAAAGAACATAAAAATAAACTAAAATATATGATGAGAAGATGGTAGGGTTTCGTTCTCACTATGTTATCCCTCTAATGCATATATGACTCACAAAGTAATGTTCATTACTCACGTTCCTATCACTTATAAAAATATCCATAACCTCGATCTCTTGCAAGTAAGGAACTGTGATATTTGAGTATTAGATTATCATTCTCGTGCATAATTTAAAATCAAATAACCCATTTTAAGTAAAAGAGTTTAAGATGATCAATGATTTTTATTCTTTTTCGAGTAATAAATCCCATTGAGAGCTCTGCTCATTTTACAAGTTAAAATCCTTTCTCGATCTCATTCAACAAGTGAAATCCACAATAAATATAAAATCAAAGCATAAGGTAAATAAAAACTCTAACAATGAGTAATAAATATTATATTGATAGAATCACAATATAAATAGAGTTCAAGCATAATTACAAATGAAACTTAAACCAAGAACCTAGTCGTCTATAGAGGTAGAGAGCTTGATTAATGGATTCAGGCTACAAAATGGAGTGAAATGGTGAAAGTTAGGGTTCGTTGCTGCAACGTCTCCTTTCCTCTCTCTGTTTCACAACTTTTTTTTATATGGACTCTGTCAGCACACCAGTGTTAGGCAATCACTTTGTGGATGTTGGGCGCCGAACAGAGAAAAATAACTCTCTCAGGTTGATGGACTTTGGGCGCCCGCTTTACCACTATTGGGAAATCACTCCTTGGTCGTTGGGTATTGGCTCCAAACTTCAAAGGTTTCCACTTCTTCTTCTATAATTCTTCCAAAACCTAACTTAAATAATATAAAATAAGAAAATAGAAGTAATATATGCCCAAAATGTATATTTGTAATGAATTTTTCTAAATATTAATTTTTTGTATAAAAAGGAGGAAAATAAGGCTTTAAAAAAGTTAGAATAAGGATAACTGTTCTATTTTACCTGTATAAAAATAGGTAATTTAGGCAACTATCATGAAGCTCTAGATCATAATGAGCTATCAAGGCCAAAACAATCCTTAAGCAGTCCTTATTTGAAATTGGCGAGAATGTCTCTTTATAGTCAATGTCATAATTTTTAATGTAACCCTTGGTGACAAGTCTGGGACTTAGTCGACAAACCACTTTTTAGAATTTTTACTTTCCATGGCTTGTCTGGACGAGATTGGATCTTCATTAATGCTTAAGTCATATTCATGTTCAATACAGTAAACCGCATAGTCATTCAAAATAACAAATCTTTTCTGTCTTATAAACCTTCCTAATGCTACTTCTTGTGGTTCCTTTACCACTTGCTCATTTGTGACTTGCACATTGTTAATTAATTTCATCATCTATATGTTTATTTTGTGGGTTTGGAACATTAACTTGGTGTCTCTGCATGTTGTGAGACTTTAATACAACATGAGGGATAACAACTTAAGAAGAGACATTAGGTGTATAAACACGACTAAAGTCTCTTGAAAGTCCACCTTTCGTGATTCCTCACTTCCACTAAACTGACAATTCTCAATAAACTGAACATTAAGCTTCTTTTCAGAATAGGAGATGAAGTAATTGCTAATGGTTCATGCATCAAACTTCTTTTTATATGGACTGTATATCCTTACTTCTATCAGGCAACCCCAAACATAAAGATGTCTTAAACTAGATTTCCTTCCAGTCCACACTTCATATGGAGTCTACTACTTTACTAGGAACCCTGTTAAGCAAATATGCAATTGTCTTTAATGAAGGCATACACAGAGATAAAGGAACATTGTTGTAATTTAACATAGTCCTAACCATGTCCATAAGGGTATGATTTCACCTTTCTATAACACTATTTTGTTGTGGTGTACTAGACATTGTATACTGCACACATACGCCTTTACTTTCGAAAAAATTTGCAAACAGACGTGGACATTGTCCACTCTCATCGGTTTTACCATAATATTCACCACCTCTATTGAACCTCACCACTTTTACTTTTCTATCTAACTGTATTTTCACCTAATTAATGAACACATCAAGGAAACCCACTAATTGAGATTTCTCATGCAGAAAATATACATGACAATAACGTGAGTAGTCATTGATAAAAGTAATAAGATACTTTTCACCGTCCCAAGATGAAATGTTAAAAAAACAACAAATATCAATTTGTATCAACTCAAGAAGTTGAGTGTTTCAAGTGGTGGGATTCTTTTATACATGTTTGGTTTGCTTACCCTTAATGCAATTCACACATATATCCCAATCATCAACATCAAATTGAGGTAAGATTTCATTTTTCACTAACATCAACATCCTTCTTTTGGATATGTGACCAACCTTTGATTCCATAAGAAAGCAAAATATTCATTATGTGTATTATGTTTACTACTAATAGCATGCTCAACATTAAACATAGATTCGAAAAAATTAACATCAACATTGAAATGATATAAACTATTCATAAGTTACCAGAACCATAACAGTACTCAAGTCTCTACAAATGAAAAATACAATTTTCAATCCTAAAATTAAAACCTAAAACAATCCAACTTTGCAAAAAAAACTAAATTTATAGCACAACCAGGAACATAATGACACTTTTCAAGATTTAGACAACAAGAAGTGTCCAAAATCAACAAATAAGTCCCAATTCTTTCTATTCTTGCCTTCATTTTGTTTCCTGTATACAAATATTTTTCAGTTTCTTTTATGGCCTGAATTAAAAGAAATCTCTGCATGATATTGGACATATGAATGGTAACACAAGAATCCAACCACCAGATATTATTAGGTACTCCAATAAGATTTGAAGACTCAACAATAAAAAAAAACAATATTTCAATATGTTTTTATTAATTTAATATTTGACATGCTATTATAAGTTTAATATGTTTAATATCTAAATTATTTTTTCAAGGGAGAGGATTTGTAGTTGTAACTTGCTAAGTAGCCTTATTTATTTATTACAAAGCTCGAATTAAGCTTATCATAAACATTTTCTAAATCAAATTATACAAATCAAATTTATCTTTATTCTTACCAGGTTCGGGTAGGAACCGCGACTTCCCTTGCGCACGTTGCCGACTTTCGGAGGACAGGTGGGTACTTGCAAAAGGGCCTCCGACGCTCAAGTCAATGTGAGTTGTGGCAAGCGAGGGTCATAAGTGAATAGAAAATGTACTTTTTTCAAGGAGTGTGCGTCCCTTTTTATAGCATTAGGAGGTTCTTAGTTACCTTTTTTAGCGTAGGGAAGGTCCCAGTTTCCCTTTTTTAAGAATGGGTTTCTGGTGGCTGAGTTACCTTTTTAGGCTGGTGGTCGGGTCGTGGAATCTCTGGTCAAAGAGTCGAGTTCTAGCCCGATGTGCTCGGGTGGTGATTCTTCCCGCCGAGTACCTAGTGTCTGACTCCGAGGACGAGAGGGGAGGGGACGGTACACATGCCTCCCTAAGCCTTAAGGATGACGTGTCCTTTGGCGGGAAATTCGAAGAGGCTATAGGGAGTACAAGGGGTAGGTGAGGTGAGGGTATACGTGTCTTATCTTGAATGGTGGGTATAGAAAGCGATGTTTTACTATTAGGCAGGAAGGTGAATAGTCTTACTTGTATGTTATATATATGGCGTATAGTGCAAGTTTTCCTGTTCTTGCGATTCCAGTTGTTGGTTCCTCCTTGGAGTTGTCTGCACTGCATTCTAGTTGTCGTCCTAGTAGCATGTTGCACTTCCTGGTACGTATCATTGCAAGTTTCTAGTTTTCATAGGATGTCTAGTTCCCAGGATTTGGGTTTTGCTTCGAGTGTGGGGGAAAGTTCATCTGAGGGTTATCTCAAGTCTATGGTTGAGAGAGAGGTAGAGAGATGAGTGCGAGTAGCAGGTCAGAACCTTCATTGGGTTCATTGAGTCTCCCTAACGATGAGGAGTTTACCCATTTAATGGAGGGGTTGTTTTTCTGTGTGGCTAAGGGAGGGGATGATGCTGATGGCGCAGATTTGTAGGGGGAGTCTTTGGAGGTGGTTCGTGGTGCCGCCGCTAGGCATGAGGGTCCGAAGGGCGCGAGGGTTAGGGGTGGCGCATGGAAGCGTCATCGAAGGTTGGTGTTACCTGAGGAGGGTGATGACAGGAAAAAGGGTGTTGCAAAGGTGGAGTCGCCTACGCCAGGTGTTGGGAAAGGAAAAGGTAAGAGGAAGGACAAGAGGGTTTTACCACCGCTTATCAGGGCTGGGTACAGTTGGGTGGCTGAAAAGGTCGGGTCATATCCCAACTTGATGACTTTGGAGGGGGGATCTAAGGAAGCTGTGGGCTGAGGTCAATATATGTTCTGACTTGGATCGACCAGATTAGATGTTGATGGAAGCTTGTGATGTTGATGAGAGGGTGTATCTTGGGGCCGCTAAGGGGGAAGAGGCGTTCACATATATGTCGGCGGACTTGTTCCGCCATGTCGAGGTGACTCTCCCTTTCTCAAACTTCCAATGCGAAGTGTTGTTTAAGCTTAATGTGGCACCGACACAGTTGCATCCTAACAGCTGGGGCTTCCTATGAGGTTTCGAGATTTTGTGTAAGTTGCTTGGTATAGAGTCTACGGTCAATAAGTTTTTATATTTTTATTGGGTAAAGGCTGGGGAGGATGTTACGGTAGGTTGGGTGTCTATGACCGGGTGTCAATATAGATCGTTATTTACGTTGCTGAATAGCTTGTGGAAGAGCTTCAAGTCTAATTTCTTTAAGGTAAAGGTGAGCCCGAGCTACGAAGATCATCGTAAGCTATTTTTCAAGGAGGATGAGTGCTTCGTTCGATTTCCCTTGTACTGGCAGCGACACCCGCGTCAATTTAATTCGAGGGCCGAACACCTGCTTTCTGAGGAGAACAAGAAGGACATAACTATCATTAAAAATTTTCCTCATCAGATGAGTGTAAATGCGGTGCTAGACTTAGAGTACTCGGTTGACGTAGATAGTGCTTTGAGGTGTGAATGTTGTGTTTGTTGTTTCTGTATCTTGTTTCTTTGCGGGTTTTTCTGTGATCATGACTTAGAATGTGGTGTCTTTTTTTGCAGTTATCATGAAAGACTTGGATTTTAAGGTGATGAGGGGTGCACGTGGATGCTTCTGGGGAGCTCGACCTCAAAGTGAGTCGAGGAATGCATGAGGGTTGTCTTTCACCGCCGCCATGCTCGATGCTACTATTGCTCCTACATTGGTGATGGTGTCTACCTCCGTTTCTGGATAGAGTGTTCATATATGGTTTGTCTTGTTTTTCTGTAGTTGTTTTGTGGAAGGTTTCTAATGTTTTTGTTGGTGTGCATAAGCGTTGACTCCACACCGGGGGCAGCTGGTTTGTAATTATCACAAGGAGTGGGTGGCTCGATTGAATCACTGCTTGGTGATGCCAGAGGCTTTATCCCTTTGGAACGTTGAGTTGACATCTGTTCAGTTCCTTTCTGACGAGAAGTTGGTGTCCAAGGAGGACTAGGGGATGATGGAGTTTGCGGAGTTGAGGGTTCCCTTGACTCTACCGAGGTGTTCCTACTGCATCCCATGGCGACCATCTGCCATTATAAGGGGAAAATTGTAGATGCAGAGAAGAAGATGAAGGCCTACTCGAAGGAGAAGAACAAGGTGGCCGAGGAGAAGTTGATTGAAGAGAGGAGAAGGGCCTTGGAGGTGGCGACAAAGGTGAAGGTAGTTGGCTTGGAGGCCATTGTTGCTCAGGACCTACAAGAGAACGAGTTGTTGGAAATGAGTTGCGCGAGGTTCGTAGCTCCTTGGAGGAGAGGGAAATAGAAAGGACATGGGACGCTGAGGAAAGAGATCGTTTAGAGAAATAGAAAGCGGCCTTGGAGGAAGAGGTGTCTCGCTTAAAAAAAGCGTCAGAGGATCAGTCTAGTGGCCTGATGTTGTGCGTGCTAGATGAGGGTTTTTGTCGGGCTACGGCGCAAGATCTTGATGCCTGATGTTGATCTTTCAGCCTACGATCTTTGGGCTACTTTGGAGGAGGGTCGTATTATATCTCCAGGGACTGAGCCAAGTGTAAAGGGTGAAGGCCGACCAGTCCAACCTTCTGAAATTATCGACTTAGATGGGGGTCGATTGGGGATGTGGTGGCGGAGGACCAAGGTGCTGAGAAGGAGCACGTCGCTGCAGAGTAACCCTTTTATTTGTAGGAAAATTGTGTTGTGATGGCTGTAATGGTTGAACTTGTTAATGGTGTACCTAATGGTGATGAATGAATTGCTTTTATGTTTGTTATTGTGTTTTTCATTTATGTGTTTGGTTCTTGCGTTGGTTGGTGTGATTGAGGGGTAAGTGTCGTGGTGAGGTATCGATTAATCGGGAGTGAGTTTCTTGAGTGATAGTGGCAGACTAGGCGTGCAGGTGAGCTCGTGTGGAGCTTTATCTTCGTTGTGGCATGGTGATAAGAACGGTAAAGGTGCTTGTCATCAATGATAAGAGAAGTGTTTGATAAGGCAGTTAAGAACGCTTGTTTTGGCGATGAAATGAGTGTCTGATTAGGTAGTTAAGAGCGTCTAGCTATGCGACGAGATGAGTGCCTGACTAGGCAGTTAAGAGTGCCTGGCTATGCGATAAGAGTGCCTATTTTGGCGATGGGATGAGTGCATGATTAGACAGTTAAGAGTGCTTGGCTAAGCGATAAGAGCGCCTGTTTTGGCGATGGGATGAGTGTCTGATTAGGCAGTTAAGAGCGCCTCACTAGGCGATAAGAGCGTGCTTTAGATTTAGAGATTTAATAGTGAAGATGAGAATAATGAATGTGACTTGGTTTATTGTGTTGCAGACGTGTCTCGTTAAAACCTTCTCGGCCAAAACCCATATTCTTTTCTTTGGGGAAAAAGACCGAGATAGGAAAAAAAGTACATCACCTGTTACATTTATTTCATTAACTGTAATATGCTTTGAGATGAGTGGCGTTCCAAGATCTCGATATGCTGCTGCCTTCCAACATTTGAAGTCGGTAAGCCCTGTTGTGACGGTTCTCGAGCACCCTGAAGTGTCCTTCCCATGTCAGGGCGAACTTTCCTTTATGGGCCTCATTTCTCGCCTCTCCTCACCATCTCCACACTAGGTCTCATTCTTGGAAGTTTTATGGTGATGAGTTTTGGTTTCGTCATCTGGATAACCTTGTTTTGCATGCTGCCTCTCGGATGGACACCTCCTCGCTCACCTCTTTTGTTGTATCCAAGTCAGTTCTTAGGGACTTGGTGTTGGTGGCCGGGTCGTAGTGATTTCTCTTGAGGGAGGGCTCTCCTAGTTCCGCTGGGAGCATGATGTCAGTGTCGTAGGTGAGACTGAAGGGAGTCTCGCTAGTAGTTAATTGAGGTCAACAATGATATTCCCAAAGGACGCTGGGCAACTCTTCTACCCAGGATTATGCTCTGCGACTAATCGTAGTTGGAGTTCATCGAGGATTATCTTATTGGCTGTCTCTGCTTGTCCATTGGTCTGCGGGTGTTCTATCGAGGTCACTGTGTGCTGGACTCCGAGGTTGCATAGGAATTCCTCGAAGGAGATCATTCTGAATTACTTGTCGTTGTTGGTGACTATGGAATACGGGAGGCCGACGTGGTAGATGACCTTTCAAGTGAATTTCTGAACTTGTTGGGTGGTGATGGTAGCAACAGGAGCAACCGTTATCCATTTGGTGAAGTAGTCGATGGCGACTAGGAGGAATTTGGCTTGACCTGTGGAGGGGGGAATGGTTCGAGTATGTCCATTCCCCACATGGAGAAGGACCATGGGGCGGTCATGCAATGGAGGTGTTCATGCAGAGTGTGGGTTTTGTTGCCAAACTCTTGACATTCTTTGCACTTTTGGACGTATGCTCGACAGTCTTTACGCATAGTAGGCCAGTAGTACCCAACTCAGACTACCCTTTGCAACATGCTTCGGGTTCCTGAATGGGATCCGCAAATTCCCCTGTGTATCTTATTCATGATGCATTCTGCTTACACAATAACAAAGCAGTTGAGTAAGGGGTGTGAGAAACTCCTTCGATATAAGTTAGTTCTGATGATTATGAAGGAGGTTGTGCGACGTCGAACTCGGCGAGCCTCCGAGGTGTCATCCAGGACGGTGTTCAACGTGAGAAAAGAGATGATTGAAGTTCTCCAGCCAGGCGGGAATGTGATGGCTACTGAGATGCTGGTGGCCTGCGTGCTAGGGATGACTAGGTTTTCTAGGAGAACAGAACGCCTTTGGGTTGTCGTGGTCGTGGTGGCCAACTTTGAGAGGGCATCGACCTTGCTGTTGTCCTCCTGAGGTACATGCGTGACGTCAGCTTGGTCGAATCTTGCTAGCAGATTTTTGGTAAGTTAGAGGTACTAGCTGATATTGTTGTCTTTCACTTGCATTGTGCCGTTTATTTGCCCCTCTACTAATTTAGAGTCCGTCTTGCATTTGACCCTTCTGATTCCCATGTTTTTGGTGAGTTGTTGGCTAGCCAACATGACCTCATACTCGACCTAATTATTAGTTTCTTGGAAATCAAAGCAGGACGAACTCGACATTGATGCTGCCAGGTCCTGAAAGGGTGATACGAATGCCGGAACCCTTGGTGTTGGAAAATCCATCCACGTGGAGGGTTCACCAAGGGACTGGGTCCTCGAGAGTAAGAGGTAGCTCGGTTATGAAGTCAGCTAGTGACTGTGCCTTGATTGGTCCCTGGGGTTCAAACTCTAGGTCAAATTCTGATAGCTCTACGGATCATGACGCCATATGGCCGGCTAGATCAGGGCGCCGCAAGATTTTCTTGATCGGGTGGTTATTTTTACTATTATGGGGTGGCTAAAATAGTAGGGTCGCAGTCGTCGGGCCGCTTGCACCAGGCAGAGTGCTAGCTTTTCAATTGTCTGGTATCGTGTCTCAAGAGGTTACAGGATCTTACTGGTGAAGTATATCGAATTTTGGGATCTGTTGGCCTCTTGTGCTAATACCGAGCTGATGACGTATGTCGTTACCGACATGTATAGTAGCAACGATAAATTGGGTGAAAGTTTGGTGAGAATGGAGGGTGAGGATATGCTTTAGTTCGGTGAACGTGGATTCGGCTTCCTCGCTCTAGGCTATTCTTCCTTTTGACTTCTTCAGGAGCTTGAATAAGCAACGACCTCTTTTTGTGAGCTTGGGGAGGAACCTGACCAGGGTGGCTAGGCGTCCTGCGAGTCCGTGGGCCTCTTTTACTGTGGTTGGGTCTCTCATATTGAGGAGAGTTGCGCACTTGTCCAAATTAGCCTCGATTCCTCGTTAAATTAGCATGAAGCTGAGGAATTTTCCGCCTATCACGCCAAAGGTGCATTTCTCTAGATTCAACCGTAAATTATGTGCAGGTATTCGGTCGAAGACTGTGGATAGATCTTGGGCATGGTTTTCGAGGGTAGGAGATTTGACCACCATGTCGTCAACGTATACTTCTACCATTTGTCCTAGGAGGTTTGAAAAGATAGCATCGACAAGATGCTGATAAGTGGCTCTTACGTTCTAGAGTCCGAATGGCATTGCCTTGTAGCAATAGTTGGTCATGTCTGTGCAAAATTCTGTCTTTTCCTGATCGTGGGGATGCATTTAGATTTGATTGTACCCTGAATAGGCATCAAGGAAACTTAAGAGCTTGTATCCTGAGGCGAAGTCCACTAGTTTTTCGATGCTTGGGAGGGGGTAAGAGTCTTTTAGGCAAACACAATTCAGGTCAGTGTAGTTAGCGCACATTCTCCACATTCATGAGGTCTTCTTGACCATGACTATGTTTGATAGCCAGGTGGTGTAGTGGATTTCCCCGATAAATCCCGTCTCTTGTATCTTGTCTGCCTTGGCTCTGGCTGCTTCTAGACGATCTCCGCCTATTCGTCACTGTCTTTGGGCTATGAGTCTAGCCCAAGGGAATACAAACAGTTTGTGGCAGACAAGGTTGGGATCTATGCCTGGTAGGTCGGTTGCCTTCCACGCAAATAGGTTGGCATTTTGCTTTAAGACGTGGCAAATGGTGGAGGCGATGTTTCTTCCAGGCATTAAAGGTGTATCTTCAGTAAGGGAGGACATCTGTCATCGTTATTTCTGGGGTCAAAATCAGTTCACGAGTGTAGGGTTGCGATTGGTGTGGTAGTGGTGGTAACATGGTTGATATTGGTTTCTGGTAGCTAGTAAGGTGCTACCTTAAGGCTTTTAACGTAGCATTCTCGGGCTTTTTGCTAGTTTGCCCATACCGTGATTATCGCACCTTGGGATAAGGGGAACTTCATTGTAAGATAGGATGTGGAGACAATGGCTCCTAGGGCATTAAGGGTGGGGCGATCGAGTAGGACGTTGTAGGAAGTGTCAACGTCAATCAATATGTGGCGTATTGGCATGGTTAACGAAAGTTCTCCTTGGCCAAGGTCGTCATGAGCTCAATATATCCCCAGGTGTGAACACACTGTCCCGTGAATCCAACTAGAGGGTCAATAGGGCTTGATCAGGCTTTCACTTATGTCTAACCGTTTGAAGGTTTCCCAGTAGAGGATGTCTGTCGAGCTTTCCTGGTTAACGAGGATCTTACGGACTTCCCAGTCTGCGATAACGACCGTGATAACCATGAGGTCATCCTGCTTGGATTTGACCTCTACAAAATCTGAGTTGTCAAAAGTAATGGGGACATGATTATGGCAGGTGGGCTCGGCAAGCTTGAGACTGCGTTTACTTTTTTCAGTTATCTCAGATGTATTTTCCTGGCGACGTTGGAGACTCTCCCATCGACGAAGCCTCCTCCGATGGTGTTGATGACCCTCAGACCCGTCTTGCTAGGTGTTCTACATTTTCCAACTGGGGGAGGCTTTCCTTCGGCTTCTACTCTGTGTGGTGGGTCTGAGATTCACTTCTCTGCTTAGGCTGTCCCGAGTTATTCGGTGGTGTCGGCTCCTGATGTCTGCTTAAGTCCTTTGTACGAACTAATGGGTGTCCCTATTGGATGAGTTCCTCTATTCGATCCCAGATAGCGCTGCACTCTTCGGTTGTGTGTCCATAGTTCCGGTGGTACTTGCAATGTTTGCTTCGATCAGCTCCTTCATTGGAGAGGGCGGGCTGAGGAAGCTTGAGGGTTGCCGTGCTGAAGGCCTCTTCAAGGACCCTCGTTCGTGACTCGGTGAGGGTGGTGTACGTGGTAGATCTTGGCTAAGGGCGCCTATTTTCTTAAACTCTCTGTCCTAGGGTGGCTTAGGGTAGTTGCCCTCCTTCTCCGGGCATGGTGGTCAGTGCTCTTTTTTATTGTTCTGAGGTGGTCGAAGATCTCGACGTCGGGTTTAGGCTTCCTCCATGCTGACATATTTGGAGGCTTGTTCTAAGAATTCTTCTAGCGTCTTTGATTTCCACTTGAGGGCCCCTAGTGCCGAGTAGAGAGCGACCCCAGGCTTCAGGTTTGCAATTTGGGTGAGCATTTGGGAGAGTCTGTCCGTGAAGGTGTGCATTAGTTCATCTTCCTTCTGCTGAAGTCCGATCAGGTCTTCAGCCGTCATTCTTTTTTGTCGTCGAGCTGCATAATGTGCCATGAAATTGTCCATGATCGTGTCGAAGGCATCGATCGAGTTTGGGAGGAGCCGAGACCACCAGTTTAGAGTTGTACCCGTGAGAGAAGTTGAGAACATTCTACATAAGACATGATCGTCATTGGAATATATGTTTACCTGTGTTAAAAACACTTCGACATGGTCGCTGGGTTTGGTGTTTCCTTCATAGAGTTTGATTGCTAGCGACCTCTATCCCCGAGGAAGGGGGGTGTCAAGGATGCCATCGACAAAGGGGTGTCGCTGCTCTCTCTTGCCCGGATGAGGACTTATTCTTTTTTAGGAGGATTGTCTGCTGCTTCTCCCCAAGGAGGGACGACCACTAGTGGAATGGTGGTGGCTTGCAGAGTTTTCTTCAGACGAGTCTTCATCTTGGTTGTCCCCCCTTGGTCGTTTCCTTGCCTGTCGGACGAGAGCATCCTCCCTAAGGGTGCCCTAGTTGGAGTAACCGGGGTTCTCTCGGTCGGTCGTGCCCTAGACTCGTATGTCTGCCTAGGTTGCTTGGATTATAAGTCCTATATGGTCACCTTCATAGTTGCGTTTTCCTCTTGGAGGGATCGAAATGCCTCTTCCTGCTTTCGTGGCATTTCTTCCATTTGCCTTTTGAGAGCGTCCAAAGCGTTAATGTCATTCATAGTGTTTCGGGATTGACAACTTTGGGTTTGTACCATGGGGTTGGGGGCGCGGGAATTTTGTCGTCCCCACAGACGGCGCCAGATGTTGTTACTAGGTTCGGGTAGAACACTGCGACCTCTTTTGCGCACGTTGCCGACTCCCGGAGGACAGGTGGGTACCTGCAAAAGAGACTTTGACGCTCAAGTCAGTGTGAGTTGTGGCAAGTGAGGGTCAAAAGTGAATAGAAAACGTACCTTTTTCAAAGAGTGTGCGTCACTTTTTATAGCATTAGGAGGTTCCTAGTTACCTTTTTTAGCGCAGAGAATGTCCCAGTTTCCCTTTTTTAAGAATGGACTTCTAGTGGCCGAGTTACCTTTTTTAGGCTGATGGTCAAGTTGCGAAATCTCAGGTCGAAATGTCGAGTTCTGACCCGATATGCTCGGTGATCAGGTGACAGTTCTTCCCATCAAGTACCTTGTGTTTGACTCCAAAAACGAGATAGAAGGGAAAGTTACAATCTTTAATTAGCATGCTAGGATAAATAAGTCCCTTAAATCAGTTAGGTTGTTTACTTAAGAAACAGACAAATAATAAAATACATATGAGCTCTTTGAGACAAAATTAATTGCTCATGATCAAGGATAACTTGTAAGTCATGCCTCGATTATCCTGACGCGTAAGTTTGCTATCAATCCCCTAAGTCTAGCCAAGATCCTTTTCTTAGAGTGAAAAATATTTCCAAAACAATGTTTGTTCCAATGTGAAGCCAACTGCTGAAAAATACAACAACCAATTACTAAGTAAACAAATTGAATCTCGTAAGTGACAAACTATATTATTAAGTTGAATCCAAATGAAGTCCGTGATAACATTTTCATTGAGGTAGGTGACTAACTGATGAATTAGGAAAATTAAACATGCAGAATTGCATAAAGCCCTATCAATTCTCTCCTCACCACCTCTAGTTTCCCGGGTAAAAGGATATCCAATAAAACCCAAATTTTTATGCGTGGATGTGTGATAATGCAACAACAATTCTATTTAGAAGAAGCATCGAGGGAGCCAGACAAACATTATACATATAATAGAGAAGGGTTGGGTGTCAAGTGCGGGTGCTTTCTTTAGAATGACTTTTAAAAAAATAAAAATATAAAAAATTAGAATCAATTTAAAATATAAAAATTTTCTATAGATTAATTCTTAAAGGGTTTCACATTTATAAAAAAAAAAACTTTCACATATTAGTTAAGATACATTAATTTTAATTTATAAAAAAAAATTATTTTATTTTCTTAAAAATATTTTAAAAAAATTATTTTATTTTCTTAAAAATATTTTTAAAAAAACTTATCCATTATCATTTTTATCCAAACTCCAACAAATTTTTAAACAAAGTAATATAAATATAAAATATTATAGTTATAGTTATTTTAACTTTTTATTACTTATTCTAAAAGAATTTTTCAATTTCTTCTAATCTTTAAAAAATATTATATATTCTTCGTTCTTATCTTTCGAAAAATGAAAATTGTTTATATATTTAAAAAGTAAACTAGAGGTTGACAGTTAACATCGGAATTCTAGAGATTGCAGTTGAAGTACCTTGTGACGATGAAGTTAGTGTAGGAGTCTGTTAGTAAATTACAAAATTACCCAAAGTTCCAAAACATACATTTGGCTATTGTAAATTTGTTGGATGGGACATAATATTTCCCATCAACAAACCAAATTGCATTGGATAATAACTGCTGATCAATAAAGAAGGCACCTTGGACCATACCACTTATAATGTGTAATCAACACCCATGTGTTAAGTAATTCACTTTTAATTCTCTAGCCCCCTTCTACAATGATGGATGTGTCATTCATATCAAATATATAATAATAGCATATGTTCAATTTGAATGCAAAATAAAATATGAATAAACTAAATTAAATACAATTTAATTTGGTTTAGTTTAATATTTTTAATTTATTACCACATGTAAAATTTAAGGTTAATATTATATAATTATTTTGTATTCCTTTAGAGAAAAATATTAATTTTACTTTATATTTATTTTTTTGAATTTCTTTTTGAAAAATATTTTGTATTATTATTTAGGAAATTTAAAAATATTTGTTTAAAAAATTATTTACAAATTTTAAATAATATTTTTACACCTTTGTCAAAGATAAAAGTGAATTACCCTCACAAAACAAAGGTAAAATTATAAATGTGGCTATGCTCAGTAAGATATATCATTTAGTTTTTTTTTTCTTTTTTACTCATAAAAAAATTGTTTCACTGTTTGATAAACAAGTTTTTTTAAGTAGCTTCCAGTGTCTTTTAAAATTTTATGCTAAGTAGTGTTTTTTAAAATCCTAACTTATAATTTATAATTTATAATATTATGATTTTTGTCTTTGAATATTGATTTTTAAATTAATTTAATCTTTTCTATATAAAAAATAATTTATTATATTTTTATACTTTTGCTATTTTATATTTTTAAATGCTTTAATTAATAATTTAATATTATGCTTTTTAGTTAGTTTTGCTAACTATAGCATAGATGAGCATTCATTATTAATGAAACTACAATTGTTTTCCCTTATAAACTTATACAAAATTACACTATATATTGCATATCATCACTGTATAATTCTAATACCTATTAAGTAAAATTAATATAAATATGATACATGGTTTATTTAAAAAGGAAAAAATGTGTAAAAGTATCATAGTCAAATTAAGAATTAATTGGAAAACTCCACTTCAAAAATGGGTTAGAGTAGGTTATTTATACTATATGTTATAAATCATGTTGATTTTCAAACAAGCATGTTTTAATGAACTAGAAAAAAGATTGTCAATGAACTTAATAAATATTATAAAAACATTTTGATAAATACCACAATTATAAAGAGCAGAGAAACACCACAATATAAATAGTAAAGAGATGGAGTAAGAATGTATAATTAATTTACATTAGTTCATTCAAATATTTAGTCTACGTCTAGTGTTAGTTTGACAATCCGAGTTAAACTTTTTTTCACTATAAATTGGAGTACAAACATTATGAACGCATGTACCATATAACTAATTTTCTCTTCAACCTTACAAGGGAATGACTTGTGAAACCCTATCACAAGGTATTACTAGGAAACACTATACCAAAATTGAAACCATCTTATGAAATCCCATCACAAATATTTACTAAAAATCCTATTCCAGTTCAGAACCAAGGGCAAACAAAACAACTTGTCAAACCCTATCACAAAAAATAACTAGGAAATCCTATCCTAGACAATAAGCCAAATGAAAATATTAAAGGTTAAAGGATGGAATAATTGCACCTGTATTGTGCCAATGTAAAAACTTAAGATCATGTCACAAGAGAAAGTCAAACAATGTTCTTCATCAATGTTTCTCAATAATGTTTTTTTAAAGATTGAGTGATAGAGCAAATTTAATATGATAAAAGGAATATCTTGATTGGACTTATGAGAGCTAAAGAGTTTTTTTAAAGAATTAAATCATAATAAGTTTCTTAAGTTTTCTTGACCTAATTTTCAAAATAAATTACCTTTAAATAGAGAAAAAAATTAGGTCATAACCAATTTAATCGATTATATAAGTGGGTAGCCGATTAATTCGATTAGTAAAGGCTATAGAAGTTCATTTGAAATCTGGTAATCAATTACAAGTTTTAGTAATCAACAAGTTCTAGTAATCAATTAATTGAATAAAGAATCACAAGAGTCTAGAACTCCCTTTCAGGCATAGGATAATCAATTATTGATTCTAGCAATCAATTATCACACTGAGAAACTTGAAATTCAATTGAATTTCTCTCCATTTGAAGAATAAGTGAAATTATCAATTATGGGAGCATATAATTAATCAACTATGACCAGTATTCAAGACATTTTTGTTTATATTAAGATGTGAAAGATTTTTAAATATTTTAAGTATAAAAAGCTTGATTAAAACTAAGTTTCAAGATCAAGACACATGTTTATGACTTTGTGAAGTGAACTTAAGACTTATGGAATGTAAACTAAAGCACACAAGCCTAAGTTTTAAAAAAAGAAAAAATGAAAACTCAAAAACCCAAAATAAAATATAAGGATCATAATTTTCATATCCAACTATATCCTCATAGGACAACTTGTTTCGATTCATTGAATTGGTGAGTTAGATACGGTAGGACAAAACAAGTTGCTGACTTAATATACCATCTTGCTCCACTAAAATATTAGCAGATAGGTAAACCGATTTTGGTTTCTCATGTCTTTTTATCCCTTTTAAATTTTATTTTTTAAAATAATTAAATTTGTTGATAAAAATACGTGACGAATAGGGTATCACATTATTCATCCAATTAGACAAAATAATGAGGAGTCATCATGTATATATATGCAGCATACAGATTTTGAAACAAACAATAAAGTGAAAAGCAATAGAATGGAGTCGTTTTTGGTCTCTTCGATTTGATCGTTTCAATCTTCATCGCGTGTGTCGTGTGCTGTGTGGATGAGGAATTGGAATGGCAAATCTAAAATTAATAACTCACCCACCCGCCTTACCCCAAGCCCGCTCTAATTAAACCCACATAAATCCGACAACTCTACCAACGATTGGCCAATTTCTTCTGCACCTGCTTCCAATTTTGGAATAGAGATTCTCCAACGGTTGTGCTTTTAATTTTTTTTTGGTCGGGTTGAATATTTTTAGCCTCAATCAGCCCAAACTTACTATTGCTCATCCCTATTCTAGTCTAATTTTATACACAACCTTGATTTTCAATAAACTTGTCAATTTCTAAACTACTTTAATATTTTACTCTTAAAAAATTATATTAGTCTATCTTATTATTAGAAATATTAAGTGTTGGACTCGTAAAGTCGTTTAACAAAACACTTTTCCTGACAATAACAACTTCAACAATATAAATATAAATATATATATATACACACACATAAAGATTTTTAAAAAAATATAAAAGACTTAAATTAAAATAATTAAATTTATCGTAGATAAAAATTTATTTCAATTTCTAAAACACATTTTTTTAGTAAAAAAAATTCACCAAAAAAGTTTTTTTGTTTATGAATTTTTTACTAAAAATAAAAATTAATTTAAAAGAATTCTAAACAAATAAACACTGCCTTAGACCATCAAGAACGGTAAATTTATCAAAATTATTCTAAACAATGACATAAAAATTAGAGTTTAATTGGTCTACATGGAGATTTTTACATTGACAATCATAACTTTATTTATATTATTTTTAAAGTAGTCAAGAGTAAAATCAAAAAATTTATCTGAAAGGTTATAATTAAATATCAGTATAAAAATTTTTACATTACCAATAAATACTAATTAAACTCTCAAAATTTTCCAAAATTCTAAAAACAAGTGTTGCATTAAGTTATTTTATGCATATCAGAAAAACATAATCGAGAAAAATGATAATAATTTTAAAAGCTAATCTTATTATTAAAGTTACATTAAAAAACTAAAATATATTTCTTAGAAGTATTGGTAAAATATAATTAATTTGACTTTAAATATTATATTTTAAGATAATTTGTTGATTTTCAAATGTGACATTTAGTTTTGAGGCAGAGAGTAATAAATACGACACATAATAAATATTTGATGATTCCTGGGCAAATTAACAGAAATATTTGGCTCTAATACATTTTAAGAGCAGTGTGAGTGTGAATGTGAAAATATCGTGTGTCTCAGGCCATGAAAATTCCAAGAGAAGCAAAAAAGGCATGAGACAGATTCACAGTATGATAGCTTCCAAAAACCAGAATGAAATCAGGAAAAAGAAAAGAAAAGACAAGAAAAGACGTGAGCAATGGACAAGACACAACCGCTCTTTGCATCTGTTCTGGTTGGACACAAAATTGGAAATTAGCAATTAATCCTTACGAAGATTATAGGAAACCCCTTGATAAACAGACACAAAAGTAGCAAAGTAAAAGTTTCTCAAAATTTAGACGCAACATAATAAAGTTGGAATTCAGGTCTGTAACAAACTCTGTACAAGTGTATCAAACTCCAATGTATACGATCCATGCTGACGCAAGTTACTCAAATCTGTTACCCTAGCTGACCCATGAGCCACAAATATTAATTTAAACAACAAAAAATAAGAGGGCCAATTTTCCATTTTACAAATCTAAGGTGTACAATTTCTAAGGATTGAAGAAGTGGTCACCACAATGGCATTTCCACCCCAATGGCTTGTAATTGGAGTACCTGTTACCTTGGGGAGAAGGGTTAAGAATACTTGCCGTGGCTGCAGTTTTAGTAAGATCTGGAGGGTTAGAGTCATGGCTAGGCAATGTTGGCACTTGAACTGCCATGCATGGATGACAATCATTGCACTTGTTGTGACAGCTTGGAGGAATTGAACCTAGCCTGTTTTTCTCCTCAAATAACAGTTCCTGCACATAACAAACACATTTTGTACATACCCTTATTAAACCATGTATGTACATGTACCCATAACATACACACTTGAAGCAGAAGCAGAAGAAGCAGTTATAGGAAGAAAATCAGTGAAACAACCATGGCTTAGATCAAAGCTTACCCTTGGAGAAATTGCAGGCTGAGGGTGATTGGAGGCAGAAACTAGAGAGAGCAAAAGTATGATAAGCAAGGTGGTAGTTGTGTAGTAATGATATGAATTAGGTGAGGCCATGAATGCATATCATTTCACCCCTTGAAGTCATTCCCCATCTAAAAGAGAAAACTAGACGGCAAAATTGAATGTGAGTTAACTGAGATCCGAATGGCAGTTGTCTGAAGAAACTTTATCAGCTTTTGAAGAACCAAAGTAAGAGAGGGAGAAAAGATCAAAAGGAAGAAAGCTTTTACTTATTTTCTAGTGTAGAGCGCTTTTCTTCTCATGGCGTATAGCCTGAAGAAAGAGAAGAGAGGTACATAAATTGGAAGATGTGTTGGCAGCAAGCAAGTAGAGAGAGAAAGAGAGGGTGCAGAGTGCAGAGTGTAGCAGAAAAGTGAAAGGAACGACTCAAGAGGGTTAAGCAAATTGGGAGAATCCACATCAGTATCAAGGGGGCCCCTTGGACAGCGTTCTATTAGTAGTTTGAGGCTTGAGACTTTGAACCTGTTATTACAAACTGCGTGGATAACAAATGGCCTTGTCCTTTGTGTGTGTTTAAAAATATCAAAGACACGAGAGGAGTAGTTCAAATTGGCATTTATTATGCTAACTAATTTTTGTCTCAATTCTCAGTTTAGAGTTTGATCTGTTTGACTGTCATTGACTTTTGATTACTTACATTGAGGAATTTGCTTGCACCTGATTATGGCGGCTAGTACAAATGCTTTGCGTGGCTTGTGTTTGCTCACTGAAAGATGTGCTGTAATAAATTAATGAATCATCTTCAAGCTAAAATGAAGAATTTTGTAGTTTGCATGTAAAGGATGAATTATTACTCACCCCTCAAGTTTCTACACAGGACAAAGAAATTGAATGATTAAGTACTTGTATTTATTACCTATTTTTTTTCAAGTAGAACTCCTACAGAAGTGGTCCCATACATAGTTCATATCATGTTAAATTGATTTGAAGGGTACCGTATTAATGTGACTATATGCATAACAAATTGCAAAACATTTGATTTTAAAATCATTTAATTTCTTAATCTAAAATTACAATGAAATTATATAACTGTGGTATACATATTAAATTCTAATAAAAGATTAGGAAAATTAATGGCGTTGACATTTTTTTAGCTGAAAAAAAATTTGAGAAGTATTGTGAAAAAATTGCCAAAGTTTGTAACGATAAACACACATTTTAAGTTTTAACATAAACAAATTATGGAGATGAATTAAATGAGTAAAACATATCTAAAATTGATGTAACGCACATAAAAAAAAACATTTAACAGCATATAAATTGAAAAGATATATAAAAGTGAAACTATACTCGTTTCAATTTTCTTTTAGGTTTGTGGATTCGTGTGACTCTGGAGCTTTCAATTACTTAAAACTGACATTAGAGTATTGAGTATAAGAGAAATTATGACTGTGTAAGTGACCACAACTACACATCTTTTTTACCACTAAGAAGAAGAAAAAGATGTTTCTGCACTCAAAATTAAAATGCTTACATTTTGCACAGTTTTACCATTGCCCCTTCTAAACTCCACCAATCACAAATCATGTGCTTATCATCATCTAAATACTAAATTCTAAAACAATCTTTTCTTTGGTTCATTGCCCTTTTCTCCTGGCTTTTCCAATCCATGATTCAATTATTTTTACCATTAACGGAGTAAAAAGGTAGCCAAAAGACAAAGACACTCATGCTGCCTCTCTTGCATTACATCTATTTTAATGTACCTTGCTTGGTATCAATACTGAATATGCATTTTATTTTTTTTAAAAAAGCACTATGGGTAATGGGTTTACACACATTCACATGCAATCCCGGATTTAGTGGCGTTGATAGTTTCGACAATTGTGACCACAAACAAGGAAATGAGTAATTGCAATATGCATTGTAGACTTCTAGGCAATCCAAATCAGTTTAGAGTAGCACCCAAAAACAAAATTTGTGATAGAAATAGGACAGTTCATACAATAATTTATGATACCAAGGGTTTATTTAAGATAATCCGAAAAATCAATTGTTCCAATAATCAATTATCAATTATATAACTAAAATTAATTGCTATTAGATAAATTTTTTTAAAATTTATTTTAAAATAATTAATTTTGTTTGGATAGTAATAATAATTGAATTTTTTTAAAAATAATCATGAGTTTTAAATCTTTATATTATGAAAAATAGTTATTTTTTAATAAAAAACTTTGTTCATATTTAAGTTGTGTTACTAAACGACCAATTATTTTTTGAAATAGCTTTTCAGGAAGAAAATAAATCACATCGTTCCAAACATTCACCAATAGTATTTTACAAAAGTGGATTAATGTAAAAAAAATATAATTAATCAATTAAAAATAACGTTTAATTAGTATTAAATATTTTTACATTAATCTTTAATCATAACTCTTCATTTATATAACGTTTAGAGTATATTAATTGGTAAAGTATATTAGTGCCTACTAATTAAAGTCAATCAATTATCATAAATAAAACATTGTGATGGAATACAAATGTAAAATTTTTACGCTATGTGCATACTAATTAAAGTAAAAAAATATAATTCAAATAAATTTTAAGGTGATCAATTAGCATGCACTAATATCACAACTCTTTGATTATATAATTTTTTAAATTATCATTTGCTAATAAATAAATAAATAAATACACTAAAAATATTTTATATTAAAAGAACATTTTTATCTTACTTTGTGTATTCATAAATAAATAAATACACTCAAAATATAAACACGTTTTCACTAACAATAATTTATAATTAATTAATAACATAAAATTATTTTATATTAGTGTCTCATCATCAAACTCGTAAATAAGATACCTTGTAACACAAACACAAGAAAATATTCTTATCAAACTGCGGTATGAATAATATTTCTTGAAAAAAATGTTTACTTTTTTAACTTAATGATAATTTTGGTCCATGTAAAATACATATATTTTATTCTAATTTTTTAGTTTTTTATTTTAGTTTCCAAAATATATTTTATTTAAAAATAATATTTGTTATTAGATGTATATCATTAAGTGATAACATGATTAATGTTTTGAACTTTGATGAATTCACGTAATTGATGAGGATAATAATAATAATAATAACAATAATAATAATGAAACGTCTTTTTTTAGTAAAAATAAAAATATTATTGTTTCAAACTGAATCAATCTTTGGTCTTGAAAAATAACTACTTTTGATTTTAGTTTTTCTTAAATGTCAAAGGTCAATTATGATGTAGTAAATGTTTAATTTGTCGTGTTAATAATTTTATGGACTGAAAATAATAATATAATAATGAAATATGTATTTTTTAAATAAAAAATTATTATTAAAAATGAAAACAATGACATGTGGCACTACGTTATATTAGCTCATTTTCCTTTGTCTTTCTTGATCCTTATAAATATAAAAGAAAAAAAAAACTTACAATAATAACCACCTAGGTGACTCTTTTCTTTTTTATTCTGTAGAGGCTTAAATTGAGTTTTTCAATTTTCACCTACCAAAATCTTATTTTACACCTTTTTTTTTTTAAATACTCACTTTACCTCTTTAACTTTAAACCCTTAAATACTCACTTTACCTCTTAAACTTTAAACCCTATCTTTAAATTCTATTTTTAGTTACATTTTATATCTACTTTTCTCTCTGTCTCCTCTCTCTTACCCTATTTCTCTTTCTTCTTCACCTTCTCTCTTATCCTCTTCCTTTCTTCTTCACCTTCTCTCCTCTGTAGCCTTCGGCCACCACTCGCCCCCTCCCTCCCAACCACCGTGACCACTCATGCCCTCCCTCCCAGTCACTAACCTCCACAATAAGGGTTGATTGTTTAAAGTGAGAGATTTTTACTTCTTTAACGAGATGCCGTTGGAGAAGTAAAAAAAAGTTGAATTTTTTTTACTTCTCCGGGGCGAGATACTGTTGGAGAAGCTACACTCTTTTTTAGTTTTGTGTTGGTGGGTTTTAGTTACAAAATCATTTAGGATTTTTTACTTTACAAAACTATTACTTTTTTTACTTTACAAAACTAAATGTTTAGAATTTATATTATATACATTAATTAGTAGTGTAATAAATAAATAATGAATTAAATTTGAGGTTTCATCCCAATTATAAGTGAAACAAAAAATTAATAAAGTGAAACTTTCAATTTGATTAAAAAATATCTAAGTTTCTTCGATGTATTATTCTTAGAAATTAGAAATTGAGAGAAATATGCTATAATAAATATTTAAAATTGAAACTTGAAATTTTAAATTTGAAATTTGAATGTTGAAACTTTAAATTTTAAATTTATAACAATAATTAAAACAATATTTATTTTATAGTTTAAATTTAAAATTTCAAATTAAAACAATATTTTGAAATTTTAAAATTAAAATTTGAAAAAAATATTGTTTTAAACATGTAAAAAATATTTTGAAATATTTATTGTTAATGATTTTATAGTTAAAGTCATTTAAAATATTAATTAATGTTATTGTTTAAGATGTTTAAAATTTTAAAAGAAATGTGTGTTGTTATTTTTTTGGTTTTCAATTGAAAATGTATTTAGTGTTGATGTTTTTTTTAGTTAATTGTTTAAAATTTTCTTTAAGTAAAAAAATGTTATTTTATTTATTTTTTTATATTGTTTATAATATCTTTATAGATATGTCTAGGACACGTGAAACTGTATAATTTTCATGTCCATAATGAAAATGCACGACTGACTACATTTTGCACGTAGAAGGTGAATAATGATACAAAATGACGTGGTTGAAGACCAACCTCTTGTGCATGAAGATCCCTTGAGAATGAGTTATTCAGGAGGACCGGAAGATACTACTTTTTTAGTATTATATGTTAATCACGTAGCACATGACATATGAAATGGTGAAATAAGTCTACATTATTTAATTTATTAAATCTTTATTATAATAATTACATTTTTATTATATTAATTATTTAATTACGTGTTTAGTATACTTAGTTAATTAAATATTTGGTTTGTAGTTCATTACATATAATATATTCATGTATTTAATTTATTAAATTTTTATTATAATAAGTTAATTTCTTATTTTTAATTTACATGTAGTATATTCATATAGTAATTTAATTAAATATGTGGTTTGTGTAGTTCATTACATGTAGTATATTCATCTAGTAATTTAATTTATTAAATTTCTTATTTTTTTAGTACAATAATTTAATTAAATTTTAGTGTACTTAATATATTATTTTTAACATAATTATTTAATTACTTAATTATGTGTTTAGTATAATTAATAGTTTACTGTTTTTTTGTAGGTCCATGCCGACCTTAAATGCATAGCACATAGACGGAAACTGCGTATGGTTGGAGAGCCTCACATTAGAATTCAAGAATATGTTAGCCACTCTCTGTTATTACCGTTAGTTAGCTACACATACGAGATAGTCGACCTAACCCTTATTTGTGCTTTTGCTAAGAGATGACACAAGGAAACATCTAATTTCCATCTACCTATCGGGGAGATGACTATCACAGTTGATGATGTATCATGCTTGTTGCATCTACCAGTGATGGGTGTGTTTTGCAACTACAATTACGTGACATGGAAACAACAATTCCCGTTTTGATAGACTTGTTGGGCGTATCATTTTAGGAAACTTTTGAAGAGGTTACCGCTTATAGATGCGGATCTGTATGTCTGTCTTGGCTAAGAGAGGTGTATCAACAAAGATGTTCAATCAGCAGTTGGGAGCAGATTGCTCGAGCATATATATTGCACCTTGTTGGGTGCATAATATTTGTAGACAAGAGCAACACATATGTCTGTATAATGTATCTGATGTTGTTCAATTAGAACACATCTACAATTTCTTGGGGTGCAGCTGCATTGACACATCTGTATCATCATCTAGATGAGGCAAGTTACAACGAGACCAGACAATGCGCATGTTACGCCACTTTAATTCAAGTTAATACTTTTTATAACATGTGGTATTTTTATACAATTTCTCATGCACTACATATAGCTGATATGAGTATGTTAATATTTTATGCAAACTTGGGTCTACGAACACTTTTCAATGATTAGGACAAGATCAGTAGCCATTGGATTCAATCAAGAGAATCCCTGTGTGTTGGGTTGGAATGTTGCTAAATGTAGATCATCGATCGTTGAATACAGATAGTTGTTGAACCAACTAACATATGAGGCGGTTATATGGTCATCGTATGATGAACACAAACTTACATTTGAATTTGAACTTTATTAGCATGTTCTCTGACTGGATTTGAGCTGGTGAATATACACAGTCGTATCTCCCTAAACGGGTTTTCTGAAAATTTAAGATTATCCAAAGAATTTCCATAGATCCTGCAATTTTTAGGCTGCAAACAATCACAACTAAAGAATGAACAGACGGTGACTTAACTTTACACAACATTTAGTGCATAAGGAGGCTATGGTGGTTGACCCTGTAGACTGTTCTGGTGACTATATGTCATGGTACTTTCGAGTGTCACATCACCGTCTGAAATTAACCCCAGGTGGTTCTAGAACTATCACATGTCCAATGTAAGGACCGATTTAGTTAATAGATTATTAGTGGAAAAGACATAAATGTTACAGGGAATCAAATGTTTAATTATCTTATATTAGTATAGCAGTGGGGAATAATTGAGTTTATTTATAATATCATTATTAGTTAATTTTTTTTAAATAGTTGGGAGGTGATAAGTGAAACATAATAATTATTTCTTGATTTCGGAGATTTTTTATTAAGTTTCAAGGATTTTTCGAAAATTTGTTTAGGAGGGGATGTGAATAGAAAGTCAGAACTTATTAAACTCACCCTACTCCTTTTTCCTTTTTTTTTCCTTTTTCTCTTTCTTCCTTTTATTTTCTTTTTTTTTCTTTTCTCTTTCTTTCCTTCTTTTTCAGTTTCTTTTCTTCTCTGTTGCTTCTACACTCCGCGTCACCATTTTTCTTGCGACCTTTACATGTAAAACTTTTGGTTGACGGATGTCGACGCGGTCTCTTCCATAACTCCTGTTGCTGAGTGATTGCTATTATAGGTAAGTCTGATCTTGAATCAACAAACCTTTTTTCGATTGTTTTCAATCCTATCATTTCCATTAAAAAAGGAATTTCTTTGAAAATCTTGATTTCTTAGGTTTCTATTTAAATTGAGATTTTTGTCAAGTTCCTGTGAATTTCTTCGGGTGAAATTCCTGATTTTCTTTTGAGCTAGCTTTGAAAAGGAGAAATATATAAGAGAAACTCTTTTTTTGATTTTTGTTAATAGATAAGTGATTTGGTAGTTGAGAGATTTTAGCTATTTGAAATAACAAGTATTTTGACTATATTTTGAGCTATTTAAGATAACATTTATTTTAATTGTGTTTTGAGCTATTTAATATAGTGCGTATTTGATTTGAATTAATTAAATTAACGTATATTAGGATTTCATAGTTGAGATATATAATGTGTTGTGTAGTGGATGATTATTATAGGAGTGATGTTTTATCTTGAATTGGATGATTATTGATAGTTTGGATGTTGCCATTATAGTAGAGTAACTTACTTTCGGTTGAATTGATTTTCTGTGATTGGAATTGAATTATTGGAATGATAATGTATTATTTGAAATTATGATGTAATGCATATGATTGGAATGCATGATGACAACATATTTATTGATGTTGTTGGTTGTGGCCAGCTACAGTTGGGTAACCTAGCCTTGAATGATATATTTGGTGGAGTACATTGATGTTAAGGACACAATTGGATTAATATAATCTAGAATATCAAATGTGCAAGAGAATATTTTTGTGATTTACATTGTCATCCTGGTACCAGATATGCAAAGGTGTGCCTAAAGGACATACTAAGACAACGACTGTGTGTCATAGGGTGTCAGGTAGACACTAGACATCAGTTTGTGAGTTTGTGATTGTCAGATGAGTATTGCTTAGACTTAAATTGGTGGTAACTAAGGCAGCTTGGACGCTTGTTGCCAATTGAAAGAGGTCTTAAGCCGCCTCGGTGTTCAAACTCAATGTAGATATTCCGGAATGTGTCAAGTCTGAACATGTTGTGTGAAATGCTTGTATTCAGGGAAATATAAGTATGATTGATTTGATTGATGATATTGTGATTTTTAAGTTTTCTATATTATGAATTTTATGTATTATTATGCTTACCCTTGCAATATTTGTGTATTTTGTATGACTGTGATGATCGTGCTTTGCACGAGAGCAGATACCAGTGATGGCAATGGAGATCAGAATTGGCAGGATTGACAATGGATTAGTGGCAGTAGCATAATTACTCATTTTGTGGTTGAAATGAGTTGTCTAATATTTAAGTTCTAATGGAAAATCGATAGGTTATGTTTCTGTTTTGCATGGGTTATGTTTTAACATGTTTTGGTGGGAAAAAAACATAAAATATTTTATGTAAATATTATGTTATGAAATTTTGGTAAATAATATGGAATGTTACACCCGACAAAAGACTCATCATACAAGGTCGAGCAGTAACATAGTCAGCATCAGTCGACCTATTATGGATGAGGTTTAATTTGATATAAATATTGACATATGTTGCATTCACATTACTTCAATAGTTGTTAATTTTTTGTTAATTGATAATCGTTTCAAGGCTTTGCACAGAAGATGATTACACGTTTGCAATGTATTATTGACCTTTGCATGATACCATAAGGAACAACAACTTGGGAAGAAATCCAACAGCTTCTAGCACTAGCACATCGCCGGCTATGAATGCGCATCGACAACTTATTAATGACATTATTGTCTTTTTTTTAACAAAATGTGATTTTATTGTTGAAGAAAACATTATATGTTCTTTACAAATAAATTATAATGATTATATTTTCATAACACTTTATTTTATGTATACAAAGTCAATCATCATATAAACTAACGTATTGTTATGTAATATATAACAAATGTGAAAATTGTTGAATACAACTACCGTAATGTTTCAATCATTCGTGTGCAATCGAATAAGAATACGTTTACCACAAAATATCTGCATCTAACACTGGACAATGATTCTTTAAGAAGACTTGCAAATAAACATAATACAACAAATTAAATTAATTATGTACACTATGTTATATGTTTAGGTTTGGGTAATTACTTGATGATTTGATGTATCAATAAGAGGATCACTTCTTAATGGAAAAAATGTTTTGCATTGCTTTAGAGATTAAGAAATCAAGACAACATTGCAGTGAGTGGCAATGACATATCTCAAGTCAGGTAAATTCATCCATTTGTCAACGCTAGTCTACAAAAAATAAATAAATTATATACTATTAACAGATGCATACATGAAAAAAATAAATTTTATTGATCATAATGTATATTCATATTCTGCGTCGATCATCAACAAGTAATAATTTTGTAAAAGTTGAAATCGATCGTCACTGTCAAATATAGTTGTGTACTCAGAGCACTATGTTCCTATTTCTTTGTACAACTGTTGACGAACAATAATCTAAGATTCCTCACTAAAATCCATCAGACCAGCAATTGCATGATAGCCACAATGACTGTCAACCACAACATTTATTATGCTTTTGAGATAAGGATGCATAAAAACAGACAATTGATCAACGGACATAATCTTCATGTTAAGTTCATTACCAGCAGACATTGCTGACTTTTGGGAAGAACAAGTATCATGACTTGAAAAGTATGCATTAACATGCTTAAAATACAATGGATCATATTTTGTTGATCTCTCAGCTTGACATGCATTATCTTTTGTTTTAACCTTCTCTTTTGGAGGACAAATTAGAGTTTGGTTAGGATATGCTATTTCGTTTAATTTGTATTTTATTATGATTTTTTTTTTCAGAGGAGTCAACCTCATCAAAATGCTGATAGATGACTTCAATCTGTGGCTGGATTGTCAAGTCTTCTTTAGTATGCAAATTATAACGACAAAAAATAAGTTGCATCCACATTGGATTAAGTGCACCAATAGCAATACCTCTAACCACATATGTGACTAGTTGACATGCACATGGAATACCATGCGTAGTTCTCACTACACATCTACACTTTGAACTGTTTGTACCAACAAGTTTTACCTGTCGATATTCTAGTGAAATAAGATTCATTGCATACTATGAGACAACGCCACACAAATTCTTGTACATCATCAGATTAAATGCATGTCCAAAAAATTGATGTTTTTCTCAAAAAATACTTTAATTTTGGTATGTTGCAATTGCAACATGTTGTTCATGACATCCCAACTATTACAAAGGTCACTCATGCTGGTTTGTATCAATCTTTTAAAAGTTGAATGCGATGACTTAACCCTATTAAGAATAAATACAAGTCAGATATAAATAGTTAAACACGTGAAAGTAATGTTAACATAAATCATACGTGTAGTAGTTGTGTTCCTTAAGTGCATCAACTAATTGGTTCAAACTTTAACAAATCTTTCTTTGTGAAGGGTCAGCAAGTATCCTTGACATAATTAACGAATAGAGGTCATTGTTGACAAATACATTCGAAGTTGCACATATATCCTTCAAATGCATATATAGTGTCACACTCTCTAGGATTATGGAATGACTGCATAACTTGGTCTCATTCTTCTTCTGGATGGACATATATTTTGCATCTATCCCTCACATTTTTTAATATAATATCCACATAACAAATTAAATATTTCTGGAAAAATAATTTCAATTGCCTTCATAAGAGCGAAATTTCTATCTGTAACAAACACTTTCAATACTGCATCACTTTTCAGAAAAAAAGACTTCTAAGACGTTGAAGTGCCCAAATAAAGTTACTTTGTCATTCAGACTCTAAGTAGGCAAAGGCAACAACAAATGTCACGTCAGTTGATGTCATACCAACAATTTCAAGCAAAGGTAGTCGATATTTGTTTGTTTTATATATACTATCCAATAGCAGAACAATGTTAGTAAAGATACATATCACAGTCTAGTAAAGTCATTAAATGTTGGATTTGTGTTCTAGGACCTCTTTGGGATATACACTTGACTAATAGTTGTAACATTATGTTCATTGTGGTCCTTCAAGGTGAGAAAACTGTTCTTCGATTTGGCCATATTTTTTATCAAATCACCAAATAATGCTTTCTCATCATCTACCAAACGCCTGACATATGGATGATCAACTAATGTTTTCTGCCAATGGATGATTGTAAAACTCACATACTACCTTCAGCTGCCACTCATGTTGATTCTTTAGAAGTTGTCCTCTTAATCTGAATGGATGATCACACTTTATCGTCCTAATTGTTTTACGAACATAGTCGTCATAGTCTTTGTATGATTTATACCTACCACTTCGCTCACACCTTAAATCCACAAATATTTTACAGTCAATTGTACTTAACCTCTTAATATTAAGATGACAAAGCCATTTTAAAATGTTACCCCTCTAATCCACTTTAATAACCCGTCTTGCGTAAAAAACACGTAGTTCAATGAATAAATACTTTTTAAATATTTTACTTAATGATTAAATAAAATAAAGTAACAAAAATATTGATTTGATTTGTACCTCCGTGCTGTTGGATGCATTTGTAAAATCAATGAGATTCTCAATAATTTGTTGTCCTTAATCAATGTACAGTTGTTCACCACCATTCAAGTTTAATTCATTGTCTTCCATATTTATTTCGTTGGAAATATTTCTAAAAAAATCTATTAAAACCTGCAACAATAATTTAAAAATTCAATTCAAGTTTACAATTGCATATAAGTTCATTAAAAAATTTATCTACAAAAATTTAATTTAAAATATTTTTAGCAATAAATAATTCTACTAATAAGAGCTACTATATTAACCAAAAAAATTTGAACATAAAAATTATTTTGGATATTTAATAAAACTTAATTAAACAATTTAATTAAAATGAATTACCGAGAAAAGTGGAATCATTTTAACTACACACTACATATTATATAAAAAAATGTCATTGAAGTTATGTAGTCAAAATTAATTAATTAAAAAAATCAATAATTGACATCGACATTATATAAAAAAAAATTAAAATTAGGACTCACAAAAGTATGAAAAAACCAGTTAAAGGGTCACTCTCTTAAAACATATATAAAGACAAAATTATATCACACATTATAATATTTACTAAAATCGTATTCCCTCTTTTTCAAAACTCTTATGCTTCCTCTCCATAAAAACTCTAGTATGACATTTAATTATATTTTTCTATAAAAAAAACTTTAGAATATATTAAATTTTTCAATTCAACCACTATTCCAATAATAAAAAATACATTAAGTAAAAATATTTTTGTTTACAAACATACCAATGTTTTAATTGATGTACACTAATCTTAAATAACAACTACAATTTTAAAATAGAGATATTGCATTGTTAATGGCACTAGGTTAGATTTTAAGAGAGTGAAAATTTTAACTCAGTTTAATTTTATTGATTAAGGGTATGTTTGATATTAAAACTTAATTAATTAAGGAACATAAAGACAACATAATTATACACAACAAATACTTAAGTTAGAAGACAATATTTTTTATCAAGTTCATTGTTTTGTAAATAATGGATATCTCAACCAAATATAGAATTTATTAAAACGTTCACTTTACTATACTCTATCACGTATATTGCTTTGTGACAAAAAAAACCCACATATAAATAGTTAATATAACATTACTGTTAGTGTAAAATTATATTTTTACTATACTTAACTACATTATGAAAAAATAAACGTACTTGAGGAAGAGATGCTGAACAAATTCCCAAAAATTAAAGTACATATGATTATGGAGAAAAATAAAGTAAGGAGACAAAGGAACTACGATGGAGAAATGTAATATAAAATGTTTGGTTTTATAGACATAAAAATAAGGGTATATTAGTAATTTTTGAAATTTTATTTAATGATATTTGAAATTTAGGCAATAATTTATTTTCAATAATTCAATAAATTAAATAAATTTAATATACTTTAAAAGATAATAATTAATTTTAATAATTCTATATATTCAATAATTTAATAAATTTATTATAATAAATTATTAATAAATTCAATAATTTAAATAGATTATATAATTTAGATAAATTCGATATTCAATAATTTATTATTCAAACAAATTTAAGTAAATGATAAATTTTAACCTGTAAAAGTTTTATACAAAAGCTAAAATTATAAACCTCTAAACCATGCAACAAATTACGTAAACCTAACATTCATCCAATTAAAAAACCTAAATTTTATACGAAAGCATGCGATCAATTAAAACCAATAAATTTTACTATAAACCTAATATGCAACCAATGGGGATGCACATTGAAAGTTTCCATTCTAACTTTGCATCCCGGCAATCAAACCACCCACCATGCACCCAATGGAGGATCAAAGGTGTTTAGTTCTCCAGCAATGCACTGCCGAAGAAGTACAAAACGGGGGGGTATATTTGTATTCTTTGCACCAGTTGGTGGTAATTGACGTTTGAGTAGGTATGAATTGAAAAATCCTTTAAATTTCTTCAATTGAACCTTGTCCATTACATCGAACCATGCGTTGACCTATATATTGAGTTTAATCCATTATAACAACTCTAACTAAATAAATAAATAGAAAAAGATATGTATATGGTACCTTATATGTCCCCTCTCCCCCAAATAAAAAAAGGACATATCATGAGTAAAGGTTGGTTATGAAAAAATGAAAGAAATTTTATAATAATGATATTAAATTGAATGTGTTAATTCCATTAATTATTAAAAAAAAGTTTAATGCTTATTATTTTTAATAATCAATACAATTAACATAATTCAATTTAATTGTGTAGTTGTTATTGAATTTAATTATCTTATTACTTTTAATAAATAATGTCATCAAAACCGTTAAACTATTAAGACTTATTTTTTATTTTACCATTATTTTTTTTTGAAAAAAACTAATAGTTAAAGATAGTTACTTTTTTTAGTCCATTAGTACTTATTATAATTATTATATTTAAAAAATAATAATAAATATTAAAATAAATTTTTTATACTTATTTTTAAGTGAATCTTTTCGCACACATAACAGTATGGTACAAGAGACTGACTACCTTGCTCTAAAAGTTTGTGAGAATGAAAAAACTAGTGAAAATTAATCCAAAGTCAAATCATCGTGTGAAACGAGAGTATACATAAATAAAGAAGAACGGATCGAATCGCCACGTCCCCGTGAATGACTTTGAAACCTAAAAGGCCAAAACATTTTCTGTCGACTGACCTTTTCTAGAACTTTAGAACATCTATTCTATTTTGTTCTTCGAAGGAAGGAGCAGAGCTTTAACTTAGGTGGGGAAAATGCGTGGGTGAGGATATTCTATGCAAGATTGATCCACTTTTTACTTTTGTACTTCATATATTTTATACGAATTCCATTTTACTAGGTCAATTAAGAACATTGGTTGAAATTATTATTTTTTTAAAATCAATTTTAAAAACTCTAAAAGTTAACCAACTAAATAATTATTTTTCCAAAATAAACTAAAAGATGCACTACATGTAAGAGTGTCGAAAAATCGTTTATTTTTTTAGGAAACTAAATCTCTTAAAACCTCTAGATAGTGTGGGCTGTAGACTGTAGTCTAAATACCCAAAAGCTCCGCGTTTATGATGGTACATTATCCCAAAGGTTTGTATGGCCCGATTGGTTGAGCAAAAACCAATTGTTAAAAGCTTATCTTTTACAGCAGGGGCATAAAATGGTCTTCGCCTATAAATCTTAAACTAGTAGATGCATAGTAGTAAGGGATTTTTTCGCTGTAAACAATAAAGTTCAATGTATAGGAAAGTGCTGAGACCAGATTTTATTTTGGGTAATTACCTTCAAAGGATACGGGTCCTTCACTACATGGCCAGAACCAATTAACATTTTCAATATTTTTTATGATTGAATATTGAAGGTTCATTTTAATATGCTACAGAAACATGCAGGGGAGAAAAAAAATGTTATGCCGGGCCTTTATAACCACTTCCAACATATGCATGTAGAAAGAAAATTGATGAACAGCTTATAAACTTCAAAGGTACATGCACAAGCACAAAAAACCCAACACAGACACGTTCCTGAACTTTTACCACAGAACTGGACAGAGTTCAACAAATGCTCCCACTATAGTTTGTCTTGACTCTCGAGTAATCCCTTCTCACCTGTATCCACGACAAATTTGAGGTACTCTGGAAAAAACGAGTACTCCTTATTTTTATGTGCTGATAAAGTTCTGGTAATTTTGATTTTGTGTAACAATGATGATTCAGTGCACACGGCAAAAAAACAAAGAATATTGCACCACGGTTCACCATCTGAAATTTGGGGAATTTCCTCTTATTTTAACTCAATCTTCATATATGGTGCACCTCCTGTTTTACCTCATCCTCAGCTGAGTTAGACATTTCTAATGAATTGTGCCGTTCACTGGTATCGTGCTTGCTTTCCCATAGCTTACCAGCCTTGCCAATTGCGAGAATCAGATCGAGTTGTTTTCGCTGTTGCTCCTACATGAATGCTCAGATACAACCAACACAATTTAAACTCAGCGATAAAAAAGATGAGGATACTTTGGAAAGTAAAGTAGTTAAGAATATTTTTTTAATCAAGCTATATATGGTCAGAGTGGATGCATGGTCAATGTACTACTTTTTATATTATCAGAAAATAAAAAATGTGTTATATATGAATGTAATGAAAGATTTAGGATGTATTTGGAAACCCATTACAAGTTTACAACTCAGTTGACCAAGGTTTCCCACTTTCCAATGTAAACTGAGGAGGTAGAGTGTTAGATTCAGGTTCAGTCCAACTAAATGAAAAACATATGCTTAACAGTTTGTGTTCTGCCATTTCGAGGGGAGATACATAAAATACACCCTTTTTACGCCTAGAATAAATCTCCCACGCTGCACATGCTCCAAGTGCAAAATTTGTGAGAGTATATCCCAATGATGAATAGTGAATCAAAATTTGCGAGAGTATATCCCAATAATGAATAGTGAATCAAAATAATTCTACCCAACTTTAAAACAAACAGGCCAAAATTTTGAAATTTAACTGTGGGGCTAAATAACAAACTTTTAAAGTATAGGGACCAAAAACCAAAATAGAGGTACACTATAGAGACCAAAAATATTTTTAGACAAAATCATACAATAAATTACAAACAAAATAACTCTACCTTCCTTCAAACTCCAATCATAAACATAAATATTTTGATTTTTAGATTGTACCTGCAGTGTCATGCAGATAGTAGAGTTTAAATAACCTAGGAGAGAAGATTACCTGCATTGCTAGTAAAACCTGTTGAATTTCACCAAGTTCCTTCTCCAAAATGTCTGATTGCATGGCTAATGCTCTAGCAGCCTCAGAATTCTTCTGAGCCAAAGCTGCAGTCTTCAAGAAATGAGCAAATAATTAGATATCTTTTCCAGTAAGATTTTTCAATATATTAAACTTCAACCATTCATTCAAAATTTCACCAAGGAGAGGCTAATAAAAATAAAAATCAAGTTAATCTATAAGTTCTTAATTTTTATCACAAAAAAAGGCATTTGAAAATTTCTCTGCACAGTTGTATTAGCAATTGAATTAACGTGAAATTCAGTACAGGTCGCACAGACATGAGTTTAATCAATAGTTCAATACCTGTGGTATACACATGGCCATATATGGTATGTCGCGCATTGCGTATTTGCATCCAAGATGATTTATAATGGTAATGGAAATTTTACCAAAAGAAAAAGCATATTTTAGAAACATCTCCTCAACTTTAATTAAATTACACATAACTCCACTATTTTTTATCTTCCTACATTAATATCCGTTTAAGTTTAAAAACATTACACTAACATCCCCCATATGTTTGAAAATATTATACTAGTATCCCTCTTAAACCTTACATTAACACCCCTTAAAGGTACGAAAGTAATGATTAAAAAAATAGGAGGTACATATGTAATTACACTAAATTTCAAGGAGTATTTTTATAATTTACTCTTTAAAAAGAAGATGGTGTACAAATAGGTATAAAGAATAAATATTAAAAATAGTTTAAATAATAAAGTTTTTTTAGCGTAAATATGAATAAAGTTAATAGAGTAAATTACAGTAACAACCCTCAACTTTTATCAAATTACACATAACTCCATTCTTTTTATTTTCATACACTGACTTCCTTTAAGTTTAAAAACATTACACTATCACCCCTTATATGTTTGAAGACATTACACTAACTTCTCTCAAACCTCACACTAAACTTCTCTCAAACCTCACACTAAACTTCAGGGGATGTTGCTATAATTTGGTCAAGTAAATATATATAAAATAATTTATCTTAGAATCTAAGTTGACTTTAATTCAACCCCACAAAATCAGCTTGTAAGGTAAAGTATAAATCTCACCTTGTATACTATAATATATCATATCCCTAGTCAATGTAAGATCTCCAATATTTTACAATATATTTTATTTAAGTACCAAAGAAAAATTCAAGTGTTTTTGCTGAGCTCTAAACATCAAATAGAACAAAGATTAAACAACATTCAGTAATGTGGGGCACATATTACTACCTATTTAAAAAAAATAATACAAGTGTCAAGTTGTCATTGAAGCTTCATAGTCTTTAACCAACTGTGGGTATTGAACCATGGATGAACATGCTGAAGATAAAATCTTAAGGGTTGACAATGAAGAACTGATACGTGAGTAATGGCAACTAGCCAGAGAAGCTGGTGTCAAAGAAGAAAGTAAAAATACCTGAAATCTGAGCTGAATGGCTAGGCAGAAGCTTAGTAAGGAGCAAAAAGATACCGAAGATAACTTGATAGGGATGACACAACTATGTTTAAGAAAGACCAAAACCTAATGAAGAAGGAGATGAAAGTTTGGACACCTTGTAGATATAAATAGTTAAATACATTTATCCGGCTTCCACCTAACAACTTAAGCTTTTGGGAGCAGTTTTTGTATTTAACATGATTCCAAAGCCTCTTCCAGATCGCACATATTGACAGATTTCCAAATCCAATTCATAAAATTGATGCAAAAGCTAGTATAATTTGCTTCAACAGGATGAATGTCAATCTTCTCTAATATCTAATATGCAAAAAAACACACCACAAGACATTAGTTTTGCAATTCAGTACTTGCCATGCCGCTCTAAACAAATATAAATTTCAATGCAAGATAGAACAAGTCTGTGCATAGCACGTATCTACATACTTCAAGCTCAAAGGGCTCTAGCATATGCGAGTGTGCAAGATATAAAAAATCATTCTCGGGCTTCTACCTAACAGCTAGTTTTAGAAAAGTTGATCCTTGACTACAGTTATGGAACTGAATCAAGAAACGATTTGATGAATCTATTTTTCTAGTAAGAATTTTGGGCAGAAAATCTAGGTAATTTATGTCTTTTGTTATGAATTTGAATTTGAAGGGACAATTTGGCTGAGTCATAATGTTCAGAGTTTTATCAGCAACTTATTATTGTTAAAATTATAAAGCTATTATGCTATCACCCTTATTGTATCAAGAGGCTTGCACTCACTATTACTTGACCTAATTACTAGTATCATCCAACAAACTCACACCATATCACACTAAAACCCTAAGTTCAAACCTAATTATGAGAATCACTAAACAAAGTCACACCATATTGCCGCGCACTTTCAAAAGCACAATTTTATGTTCAAAAAATTTCCAACACTCAAAGTTGCCGATGATGCCTTACATATATGATCCTCACCAAGCTCGATGATTGAAATCCCAGCAAACTCACTCACAACCACATTCTACACACGAACATGGTCAAAACCAGAACCACGCGACAAATTTTGCAAAAAGAGAGTAGTTACCTCAGCTATGGGATCCTTCAAGGCCTTCCTCGTAACCCTAAACCTAACTCCCAATTTCTCGAGCTGTCTGGACAAAACCCTTATAACAGTTGCGGAACTCCTCAAATCCGCTTCCAACTTCTCAATCCTCTCCAGTAAGTTCACCTCCAACCCACCCTTCCCGGTCGCCACACACACGCGCCTCCACTGCCGCCTCCGAATCAACGCGCCGATGAAAACTCCGATTACAAGCAACGCAACGCCGAACGGAGCAGCTATGGCGGCGATCCCTGCCAGGAGCTCGTTCTTGGAAGCCACGACAACGGCGGAAGCGGCGGAGGCGACGGCGGAAGAGAACAGACAAGAGAACTCGAGAATCGAAAGGAGAGAGTCAAAATTGGAATCGGCGGCGACATGTTCGGATGGGAGGCCAAAGGAATTGGCGCTGACTATGAAGGAATTGAAGCGATGGGCGGTGAGGTTGAGGATTGGGGTTGTAAGGTGGAGGGGGCGCGAGGTTACGAAGGAGAGGGAGAGAGAGAGGTTGCAGTTTCTATTTGTGGTGCAGAGTGGGTGGGTTGAAGAAAACGAATGTGGGAGGGGATGGCGATAACACGTGACAAGCATTGTTTGTTGCAAGTGACAGATTGCGTTAGTGTGTATGGAGTAGAAGAAGCAACATTGATTGGAGTTTGTATAGACACATCATATCATCATGGTAGCTTTAGGTTTATGAGCTTTGGTGACGATAGCTTCGAGGAGTTGAGTGTATGTAGCACCCCCATGTCATCCCTGCATAGCATGTTGTTCTTGTCCACGTTTTTCTGTCTTTCAAGACATTTCGGAAATGTGATCCTTTGGGTTTTTTACCAACAAAGTCCACGTTTCAAAAATTACTCATTTGGTCTGTCAATACAAAAATTACTGATTTGGTGTACGCCAATTTGTTTTGCGTATTTGGTGAATCAGACAATATTTAAAAGAATTTTTTTATTATGGAGTTGTCTTTCAAATACATCAATCGGATTAATGTATTTTTGCATGTTATTATTAATCCTTGGTTGACACGTAAAGAATCTTTAAATATACCACACGATTTGGTATATTAGGAGTCAAAACATACAGAATTTCTTTTTGCATCTTTATAATTTTTCTTTACACCTCTTAGTTTCTCTTTACACCTTTGTAAAGATAAAAAAAGTCTCAAATACCTTAGGTAAAAAAATAACTTTAATCCTAGTAAAAAAATTACAAATATTTTTACAAGTCCGGATAGGGGTTTTCGGACTAAGTCCAGACAGGTGTCCGAACTTGTAAAAAAATTACAATTTTTTTTACATGTCTAGACAAGGGTATTCAGACTTGTGAAAAAAAATTACAAAATTTTTTACAAGTCCGAACAAGGGTATCCAGACTTGTAAAAAAAATTACAAATCGTTTTACAAGTCCACATAAGGGTGTACGAACTAGTAAAAAAAAATTAATGTATCGAAAGAAGATAAACGCAAAGCTGAACCACGAAGAACAAAACAAATGCAAAGGGGATGAACAACAACGCACGAAGAAGAAGAGAAAATCACTGATTTAGTGAGAAGAAAAACGAAGTCATGCAATAGAAACTAACGAGAGATATGTGAAACGAGAGATGTGTGAAACGAGATAGAGGTGCAGATGAAAGAGAAAAGAAAAAGATGCATGGTAACTAAATTTTTATTGTTTTCATTAAGGGGTTTTTTGTCATTTTGAGAAATTATGGAGGTGTGTAGAGAGAACTTATTGGAGTGTAGATAGAAATTGTCCAAAACATAATAATTGTACACTGATTGTTATTCGTACAGTTGGAGAGTTGTCACATGGCCATATACTCAAACCATTTAGCTTTTTTGGAGTTCACAGGCCAAATTGATTGCCTGTATAAAGAGTGGAAGTGAATGTTAAAAAATATCACTCGAGAAAGAAAGTAGAGGTGGTGTAAAAAGATAGGTGTAAAACAAAGGGTAAAGAAGAGAAATTCTTCATAATTTTGTAAGTTGTTAGATCACTTAGATGTTTTTATAAGTATATGTGATGCATGTTATAAATATGTGACATTATTTTTTGAATTTTGTTATAATTTGATGTAGTAATGGAATCTCAAAATTTTAACTAGTGCTCATTTTGTTGTGAGAGGTAGGCATCTATGTTAATTAATATAAAAAAGTTGTAGGATGTTGGTTATCAAATATTATTAGTGTTTATAATTATTAATTTAAAACAGGCTCTTTATGGTTTAAAACAGACTCCTAGGGCTTGGTATGATCAATTAAGTACATTTCTCTTGGAAAAGGTTTTACAAGAGGAAAAGTTGACACCACATTATTTATTAAACGAAAAATGCTTGATATAGTTCAAATCTATGTTGATGATATCATCTTTGGTGCCACTGATGATTCTTTATGCAAAGAATTCTCTGATGATATGCAAAGTGAATTTGAAATGTCCATGATGGGGGAGTTAAATTTCTTTCTTGGCTTACAAATCAAACAAACTAAAAATGGAATATTCATCAATCAAAGCAAATATTGCAAAGAACTACTTAAAAGATTTGGGATGAAAAATGCTAAGCAAATAGCTACACCAATGAGCACTGCTTGCTACTTGGACAAAGATGAAACTAGTAAGTTAGTAGATATCAAATGATACAGAGGTATGATTGGATCCTTTCTTTATCTCTTAGCAAGTAGGCCTAATATCATGTTTAATGTTTGTCTATGTGCTAGATATCAAGCAAATCCAAAAGAATCTCATCTTAGTGTTGTCAAAAGAATCATGCAATATTTATTAGGAACTCCTAGCTTAGGTTTATGGTATCCTAAAAATATGTTCAATAACTTAGTAGGATATTCTGACTCAGATTTTGTTGGATGTAAACTGATAGAAAGAGCACTAGTGGCACTTGTCACTTTATTGGTTCTGCTCTAGTTTCATGGCATAGCAAAAAGAAAAATAGTGTTGCTCTATCTACAGCTGAAGCAGAATATATTGTTGTTGGAAGTTGTTGTGCACAAATTCTTTGGATGAAACAACAACTCTCTGACTATGGGCTAACACTAGAACATATACCTATTCATTGTGATAACACAAGTGCAATAAATTTCTCTAAAAATCCAGTATTACATTCTCGAACAAAACACATTGAAATACGCCATCACTTCCTTTGAGATCATGTTCAAAAAAGATATTGTGTTCCAAAATTTGTAGAAACCAAAAATCAATTAGCCGACATCTTTACTAAACCTTTACCCAAAGAAAGTTTCTTTACAATTCAAAGAAAACTAGGTATCATGAATTTAACTGATCTGGACTCCTAAAGGTTAGATGCATGTAATCGATTACAATATGTTGTAATCGATTACCAACAGATTCGCTGTCACATAATCGATTACCAGACGCCTTTACACACCTAGTTTTACACATTTAATTTCACTTATATAAAATTATTAGTCTTTAATTGTTTCTTTCTTTCTTTCTGCCTTTCATTATTTTTTATGTTGCCAAAGAGGGAGAGACTTGTAAGGTAAGGAAATTATTAGGATATTATTGTTTTTGACAACTAAATTATAACTTGCTTTATTATTTCAAGAAAATTGTTTACAAACTATAGAATACTCATAAAGTTAATAAATGTTAAATTAAGGGGGAGTGATCCATAAATATATATATATATATATATATATATATATATATTGTTTTTGACAACTAAATTATTAGGATATTATTGTTTTTGACAACTAAATTATAACTTGCTTTATTATTTCAAGAAAATTATTTACAAACTATAGAATACTCATAAAGTTAATAAATGTTAAATTAAGGGGGAGTGATCCATAAATATATATATATATATATATATATATATATATATATATATATCATTGTCTTTCCTTCCCTTAAAGATGGTTGCCATCATAAAAAAGGGAAAGAATGTAATTGCCAAGATATTACAGGTTTTGATGATGCCAAAAAGTAATAAGAAATGTTGATACAAAAGCAAGGAAGCAAAAAGACAAATAACATTGACAGAGATTCAAGTATTAATGTTAAGTTAGATAAATAAATTAACTTAGTTATTGTATAAAAGAATTTCTACGAGTTTGCATAATATTGGTTTGGCCAAATATGTTTTTATTAGTTAAAATTATGAACTGGTAATCGATTATCAGAGGTCTTACTTATTGAATTTTTGAATTCAAAAGTGACAACGACACAATATTTTAAACCATCTAATTGATTACCATTTTAATGTAATCGATTACCAGTAAGCTTTTATCACAAGTTTGAAAAGTCACAACCTTTCATAAAATAGTACATCACTTTGTTTTTGACACTATAAATAAGTGACTTTTCTTCTGTTTTAAAACATGAATTCTTCCATAATTTTCCAAACAAAAATCTTGGCCAAACACTTGCCAATTCCAGAAGAGTTCTTATAGGATCTTTAAGTTGTATCATCTGCTCTTTAAGAGAGACTTTTCTTCTTCTTCTTCTTCTTCTTCTGATTATTGGTTGTATTCATAAGAAACTTCTTGACTGATAAAGGAATCTCAAACACAGGGAGAGGGCTCCCAAGGTGATTGAGGATTCATCCATTTGTAAAGTGATTTACAAAGGTAGTAAAAATCTCAAGTGGGGATACTTGAGGACTGGACGTAGGCAACTAGATTGGCCGAACCAGTATAAAAAAAGTTTGCATCTTTCTCTTCCCTATACTTTTATTTATTTATTCTGTTTGTATATTTAAACACTTTACATTCATTTTTAAACATTCTATTATAAAATCAAATAAAAAGAAAACTAAGATTAAAATTTGATCTACTTAATTGACCCCCCTCTTAAGTAAACTGAGGTCACTTGTCCAATAGTAATGATGTGAGTCAGTAGTCCATATCAACAAATTATATCTCTCTTCATGAATCTAACCATTGCTTTTTTGTTACACTGGCGTATGATGTTGCTTCAACCTACTTCATGAAGTAATCAAATGCAACAAGGATGAAATGATGACCATTCGAAGCCTTAGGTTCAAATGGCCCAATCACATCGATTCCCCACATTGAAAATGACCATAGTGCAGCTAAAGTATTCAAAGGCGCTGATGGTGCATGGATATTGTCAGCATATTCCTTACACTTATGACACTTTCTTATATGGTTGCAACAATTAGTTTCCATGGTTGATCAATAATAATCGGCTCTCAAAATCTTTTTTACCATTGCATGTTCATTCGCATGTGTTCTAAATGAACCTTCATGAACCTCCCCTATTATCTTCTTGGCTTCCATAACTTCAACACATCTAAGCAACATTATGTCGTGGTTTCTCTTGTAAAGTACATCACCATTTAAGAAAATCTCATGGCTAATCACCTCAATCTTCTTTTGTCATTTTCAGAAGTGCTTGAAAGATACGCTTTATCCTTCACATAACATTTGATATCGTGAAACCAAGGCTTCTCATCCGTTTCTTCTTCTATTGCTTGACAATAAACTGGCTGCTCTCGACTTCGTATTCTTATGATGGGCATGTCTTCTTCTTGACTTATCTTGAACATTGAAGACAAAGTGACTAAAGCATCGACCAACTGGTTATCTTCACGAGGGATGTGACGGAAAGTAATTTCATTAAACTGTTCCATCAATCCCTTGATGTAGGAGTGATACAAGACTAATTTTGTGTCTCGAGTCTCCATACACATCCAAAATTCTGACCTTGAAATCGAAGACGATTAAGATTCCTACTGCACATGCTTCATATTCTGCTATATTATTAGTATAATAAAAAATTAACCTTACAGTGAACGATATGTATTCTTTTTTCAGGAAAAATTAACACTGCCCCAATTCCATGCCTTAGTGCATTCGAAGCCCCATCAAATATAAAAGGGTCCATTTTTCTTTACTCGAATACCCTTCCTCATCTAGCAAAAACATAATGTCTTCATCAAGAAAATTGCAATGCATTGATTGATAATCCTTTATGGATTGGTGAGACAGGTATTCTCCCAATGCGCTAATTGTTTTTTGGGTGACATAATCGATATCATATTCAGATAGCAATATTTTCCAATGAGCAATTCTTCTTGTCAAGGCAAGTTTTTCAATGATATACTTGATTAGATCCATTTTGGAAACCAGGTAGTGTGATTAAGCATGTATTGCCTAAGTCATTGAGTCGCCCATGTTAAAGCACAACAAGTTTGCTCTAACAACGAGTATCTTGATTCACAATCAGTGAACTTCTTACTCAAGTAATAAATGGCATGCTCTTTCTATCCAGATTCATTGTGTTGTCCTAACACACACCATATGGATTTGTCAAGTACAGTTCTTGCAAATACTGTTTAATCTTCTCAAATGCTTTTTGGCAATCTTCATTCCATTACAATACCTGGTTTTTGCACAATAATTTGAAAATTGGTTCACAGGTGGACGTCAAATGCAATATGAACTTGACAATGTAATTCGATCTCCCTAAAAAGCCACAAAATTCTTTTTTTTGTCTAAGGGGCTGGCATTTCCATGATTGTCTTTACCTTATCAGGGTCGACTTCTATACCTTTTTCGATAACAATAAACCCTAACAATTTTTGGATTTCACACTGAACGTGCATTTAGTAGGATTTAGTCTAAGCTTATACTTCCTCAAACACTCAAACAACTTTTGCAAATGGGATATATGTTCCCCTTCCAATCTTGATTTGATTATCTTGTCGTCCATATACACTTCAATGTGATGAATGTTGTTTTTTCCATGTCTTCTGCTGCCATTTTAATCTGATTATACCCTGAAAAACCATCTATAAAGAAAAAGAAAACGTGTTGGGCAATATTGTCTATCAACATATCAATATGAGGCAATGAAAAGTCATTTTTAGGGCTTGCTTTGTTTAAGTCTCGGTAGTTGACACACATCCTTACTTTCCGATCTTTCTTCGAGACTAACACAATGTTGCTAACCTATTGAGGGCATCTGGCTACAGCAAGAAAACCAGCCTCAAATAGCTTTTTTGCTTCTTCCTTAATTTTTAAGGATACTTAGCTTTCATCTGTCTTAACTTTTGTTTTACTAGGGGACATTTAAGTTTTAAGGGAAGTTTATGTTCAACTATGCTGAAGTCCAGTCCTGACATATCCTGGTATGTCCATGCAAAGACATAAACATATTAAAAAAAATTCGTACCAACTTGTTCCGCTCTCTCCCCTTTATAAATGTGCCAATTCTAATCTCTTTCACAACATCTTTTGTTCCTAAATTAATTATTTCAATCTCTTCCTCACGGGGTTGTATTATTTTGGACTCTTTTTCTACCAACCTTTTTTAATTCAAGCAGAGTTTCCAAGTCTTCTTTCTCATCCTCATCCTCATCCTCTTGATTAATGGGATAATCAAGATCGTAGGATGAAATATTAGTATTATCATTTTCAAAAGGATTATTTTTGGATCTGCAATTTAAGGGAGATAAGAGAGAAAAAAAAATAAACAAGAGGGAAAGATAAAGGATAAGAGGAAAAAATGATAATTGGAAAGTTCAAACATGAATCTTATTAATAACAAACATTGAAAGAGAAACATGCAAGCCCGTTTAAACATAAAGATATCCTAAAGCCTTAGGCAGAGCAATATGAATTGTATTACAATTGCATAACTCTTCAAGATTGGAATTGTATTACAAACATTGAAATGGAATCCTCAAACATGGGGAATTTAGTGATCTCCCAATTGAATAGCTCGTCAAGAGGGGCACAAGGGTACACCCAACTAACATTTTCACTAGCAACTTGATATTCCTTGGCCATAGCTACCTGGTCTGCATACACTAGTCTCGCACTATGAAAACTTTGATAAAGGTTGCAAAGGGGAATTTCCTCAGCCTTTGGTTCTCGATTCTCCAAGTGAGCTAACCTTCTTTCTTTTTTCTCCTCTTTTATTCTCTTCTTGTCAACTTTAGAGGGTTTACATCCTAAACCACATATGCCTTTATTCTCAAGGATTTCCAATAGCTTCACTATACCTTTTTTATCCTTTCCCGAATCCTTGCCCCAGTTGATACCCTCAATTAATCATAATTTTTGCTACCATCATGATTGCATTAGAAAAAATTGGCTCCCTTGGAAATGTTTCCACATAAGCAGTGCTTACAATCTCCAATGACTAAAAATAAGTTTCAAGGGTTTTTTCAATAGCTTCAATGTAGTGTGTAGTGGATGGCTTGCTTACTAAAAAATCTTCCTCTCTAGAGACAATGACAAGTTTATCATCCATCACAAACTTCAACTTTTGATGCAAGGTGGAGGGTACCACTCCTGCAGAGTGGATCCAAGGGTGTCCCAACAAACAACCATAAGCTGAAGTGGTGTCCATGACTTGAAAATTTATTTGAAAGATGCAAGGACCAATTTGGATTGGAAGTTCTATTTCCCCCATTACTTGTCTCAGACTACCATCAAAAGCCCTCACCATCACGGGGCTAGTTTTCACATATGGTCATCACGAGGTAACCTCTCTAATGTTGATTTTTGCATCACATTCAATGAGGAACCATTATCTATAAGTACCCGAGCCACAATATGATCTAAGTATTTGACTGAAATATGCAAAACCTTATTGTGACCTCGTCCTTCAGTTGGCACTTTGTCATCAGTGAAAGTAAGGTAGTTATTGGCAATAATATTACTAATAATACCCTCAAATTTGTTTAAAGGAATATCATGTGCGACATGTGCTTGGCTCAAAATCTGCATCAATAACTTTCAATGTGCTTTTGAGTTCATTAGTAACCCCAACAAATATATTCTAGTTGGCATGCGGTTAAATTGATCAATAACCTTATATTCACTTTGCTAGATGAATTTGAGAAACTTATAAGCTTTCTCATCAAATACTTCTTTTTTACTTTTTTTTGGTTCATCTTCAGTCTTCGTTTTCTCAACTCCTTTTTCTTTGCCTCCCTCTTTGTAACTTTCTTGTTTATCCACCAATTTATCTTTTCCTAATTCTTGAGGAGAATAAATGCAACCACTTCAGGTAATACCACCAATCCTCGAGATATTAACAACTTTTGAAGCCCCAACATTAAAATTATCTTCGTGTGGTCTCTTTTTTTTTTTACTATCCTTGTGCAATTTAACATCATATTTCCATGGAGAAAGCTTATTATCTTTATAAGGAAAATTTGTTGCTAATTGTACGGTGATGGCTTCCGGTTTCTAGGCATTGACGTAGTTGCGTTTCTAGTGAAATGAATCACCAGTGGTCTAGGAATCGAAATTCCTTGCTCTTCACCTGATTACACTATTGCTACTTCTTCATCAGTTCTCCAACAAATAATTTGGATTAAGTTCTGGCACATTAGATTTTGCAAATTTTTTTTGAACTCTTTACAATCTTCAATGGAATGTTGGGTTTTAGGTTGATAACCACACAACTCTGTCCCATCATTCTCACATAAAATAATGTCAACCTTGCATAATTCTGCAAAAATGAAATGCATAAAGGTTTTCACTCCTCTCACTTCCTTTATCAAATGTTGACTTGACCATTCACTGATAGAATTCACTGTTGAATTTCCATGATCTAGGAAAGGGTTATTCCCTACATTAGGATTACCTTTTTTGAAGCTCAACCATCCATGATCACTCAATTCTTTTACTGATCCCTTAAGGGTAAAACACTTCTCAGTAGAATACCCTGGGCTCCTGCATGAAAGTCACACTTTGCACTTGGGTCATACCTTTTTATGTATGGGGCTTTACAGGTTTTGTAGGGGTAATGGCAACTAAAGCATTGTGGAGAAGGTATGGGAGTAGCTGGGTATAAGTCATAGGGATAGGGGTATATGTTATGTTTTTCTTCTCTTGTCAATTTTTCTTTTGGTTTGTGTTTTGGCTAGAGTTTTGGATAGTGTTTTGGTTAGAGTTTTGGATAGTGTTTTGGTTAGAGTTCTGGTGCCATGACTGGTTTGTTTGGGTTCTTGATTGGTGGAGTGTTTGTGGAGGTGCGGGGGCATAGGTCATCCATGGATAAGAGACAAGATTTAGGGATGCTACATATGGGTTATACATGGGTGCAGGTTGAAAATTGGGTGGATAATTTGGTTGGAAATAAGTGGAGGTATAACCAGGTGTAGTTGTTATCACTATTTTAGTTTCCCCTTTCTTCTTATCTACAATCGCTAGCAGTTTCTTTGTACTTGTTGCCCCTGTATGAATTATCTTTCCATTCCTCATTCTTATCTATGCGTTTCCCAATGATGATCAAATCTAAAAATTTGATGACACGTTCCCAATCATTCTTTCATAGAAAGGTGATTTCAATGTATCAACACATATTGACACCATCTATTTTTCCGCTAGTGGAGGTTGCACTTGAGCAGCTACTCCTCTACAACACTATACATACTTTTTTACGGTTTCCCCTTCCCTTTTCATCATATTTTGTAATTGTCTTTAGGAGCCATGTCCATGTTGTATTTATATTGCTTTATGAATGCATTAGCCAGATCCTTCCAAGTACGTACCCAACTCCTCTCTAGACTCATATACCAATTTAAAGTTGCCCTAATGAGACTTTCTTGAAATAAATGAATAAGAAGTTTATCATCATAAGCATATACTTCCATTTTTCTACAATACATTGTGAGATGACTTCTTGGACACGTAATTCCATTATATTTGTCAAAATCTGGGACTTTGAATTTTAATGGGATAACATTGGGGACCAAGCAAAGGTCTATAATATTGAAACTATAGAAATTCCATCCCTCAATAGCTCTTAATCTTTCTTCAAAGAATTCTAATTTGTCTCTAGAGTTTGGGTCCTCCAATTAGTGATGAGGCATAACATTGGTGAAAGTATGGTTGACTAACTTAAAGTCTAATGGAATGCTAGTGGGATTTGTACTACTTGTGGAATTTTATATAGATAAAAGAGATGCGCATGTATTTTGTGGTAGAGGGGCCTCTGTGTTGACAAGTCTGAGGGTCGGGTTTTGAGTTTGTGCTTGGGTTAGAGGGATAATAATGGAAGAATAGATATTATTTGAAGCATTTGTAACCAAAGATGGTGTGTAACCTGGAGGTAAGTCATATGGGGAAAATTGAACTTGAGTGTTAGGATTGGATAATGGGCATGATGTAAATCTAAGAGGATGAATAGGTGTAGCTTGAGACTCCTCAAGTAAATTTCCATGTGTACCTTTCATCGATTTTAGCATCTCCAAGATCTCATTCATTTGCCCTTCATCTGGTTCACTTCATCCTTGAGTCTTTCATGTTGTCGTTCTAGATCATCTACAACACCTTCCATGACTCTTGTCTTGGCATGCGTCCCGTAAGGGTGTTGTAAGGTTGTTTTCTTTAATTGATCAATTATTTTTCTATTATGAGATGAATGATATGACATGAGAATTAAATGTTATGAGAATTTAATGAAAAGACCATGCTCTTTTATTTTTATCCTTATTTTATTTTCTTCCCTTCTTTAGAGAATCATAAATTTTGTTGCCTGGTCATGAATATCTGAGACATAAGAAAGAAATGGTTTCATAGGACCAAAAGGGACACATTTTCTTCCCTTGGAGTTGAAAAAGGACTTATCATCCCTTCATCTTCTCTAAGACTTTTCGGAATTTTTGAGATGACTTTATTTACCAACCATGTGAGTTTCATGTAACCGTCTTTCCAAAAAATTATCTCATCATTTAGTACCCTGATGTTTCCTTATTAGAGCATCTCAAGTGGTATTCTTGAGACCAAGATCTTGATCTTGTCAAGAACACTGTTGGAGAAAGACAAGGGTGATCTCCACGTGGAGATCTATTCTTCTTCAAGAACACCCAAGATCAACTCTTTAAAAAAAATCATTTTTTATTGTCTCTCTTGTTCATACTTGCCTAAACCAACTAAAATCCAGAAAATAAACCCAAAAATAAAGTTAAAAACCAGATGAAGAATAACTCATCACAGATGAAGAAGAAAAATATCAAATCCATTAACAGAACAACAAGAAACTCCAGATCAACAAAAAAAAAAGCTAAAATAACAACCCAAAAAATAAAAATGGAAACTTTATTACGAAGAAGAGAAGAGGAGAGAAGGGGGATAGGTGACGCGATGCGGAGGCGCGATGGTGGAATGGTGGGATGGAAAAAGAAAATCTGGGGGGCAGTGGATGGGAAAGAAAACCAAAAAAGTGTTTTTTGGGTTTAGGGTTTGGTGGAAATAAAAAAAGTAGGGGGGAGTAGGGTACTGTTGGGGGGGTGGAAAGAGTAGATGAACGTTGGGTTTTGGGGGTAGGTAGGTATGGAAACATTGGGGTGTAATTTATTTTTTAAAAAGGTTAGGTAATTTTTATCTATAAATTGAGGTATGATAGATGAAATTTTTCACCCCAAAATTTTCATCTTCCCTCCAAACTGATTCTCTGTCTCACAATAGTGATTTTTTGTGTTAAGTTCAGTTTTTTTCTTGTCAAATGGATCCAAATCAACACAATTGGCAATCCTATTACAAAGATTTTTTTAAAGCATACCAAATCCCACCACCAAACAAAAATAACCAAAATTTATTTCTTCAACTCCGGCCTTGACACGACCACCACCACCCACAAATAATAATTCTCATAGTCCTCCTTATTATTTTCCATACATTCCATAATCACCCGAAAATTTGCAAAATCCTTCTCTTTCAATTCCTTTCTTGCCCCAACCACCACCATCAACAAACGATAATTCTCAAAATCCTCCTTATTATTTTCCATATTGGCCACTACCACAACGTACTAGTTGTAGTCGTGCATAGATCTTATTAAGTGAGGAAGGTGATACGCAATTTCCTCAATTTTCTACCTAAATTGGATTATAAAATTTTCCAACAGATGATGGAGGAGAGAATGCCTCACAAAATAAAAAGGGTGCACACATTTTCTTTTCAATTGAAGAAGATAAACTTTTTATTAGCTCATGGCTCAATGTGTCGATCAATCCAATCATCAGTGACAATCAATCAAAAGATGCATTTTGGAGAAGAGTACTTGAGCATTACAAAAAATTTCGTGGTAATTTCAATGAAAGGTCAAACAATCAATTGAGATCTCGATGGCGAAAGATTCACCACAGTGTTCAAAAAGTTCAACGGTTGCTATAACCAAGCTACTGCTTTAAAGAAAAGTGGTTGCAATGAGAATGATATCATGGTTAATGCATATCTTATTTGGAAACAAGATTGTCAAAAAGATTTTTCATTTGAGCATGCATGGCGTATGTTGAAGGAACAACCCAGATGGTTAGAAATTTGCAATGAAGGTCTTTCAAAATCAACAAAGTTGAAGACTTACTTATCATCATCTAATCCTGAAACACTGATTGAGGTTACTAAAGCTGAAACACCGATGCCAATCTCTTGGCCAATGGGACAAAAGGAGGCTGAAACAAAGGTGAAAGGAAAAAGAGTGACATCAATATTGTCTACATCAGTTGTGAATTTCACTCGCATTCATATTGACATACAACAAAGAAATGTTGTCAATGAGGAAATTTCTAAAGCAATTAAAACTGAAAATATGTTGAAGATGTATGAGATCATTATGTAGGACACATTAGATATGACGATTAAGCAATGCAAAAAACATGAAATTTTTTGTCCAAAGATTTGTAACGACGTTGGACTCGATATGTAGTATGTCTGTGTCAGTATTTTTAATTATGTATTTAGTTGTATGTCAATGTCACTAATTTTAATTATGTTGTAGTTGTCATTTTAATTATCAGATATGTTGTAATGCCTTTAAAATTAGTTTAATATAAAATTGTTTTAATTTATTTATTTATAATTAACCCATTTAAAAACTATCTGTTAGAAGTAGTTATTAAAAACTAGTCGTTATAAGTAGCCGTTAAAAAACTAGTTGTTAGATCTAGTCATTAAAAAGCTAGCCATTAGAACTAGCCGTTATGAATTTTGTATATAAATGTTTACATGCCATGTATTCACAAACATCTTCTTTTGCAATCTTATTGTATTTGTTCATTTCATTTTATTTAGTATTATCATGTCTCGTCACCTTGAGTTCGAGAAAGTATGGCGAGAAATTATTCATGAAGCACTTACTGACAACATTGATATTCAATTATACTATTATAGGTGACAACTCCACAAAGAACAACTCCAACAACAAGCTCAAAGCTACAGCCAACCCAGATGCAGAAAAAGAACCATAAATCGCAATCGTGAAAATAGACATACACGTCTATTAAACGACTACTTCTCTGACAATTGTGTATACATTGAAGTTCAATTTTGGAGGAGATTCTGAATGAAAAAGCCATTGTTTCTTCAAATAGTGGATGCTTTTAGTTCTCATTATCCATATTTCTAAATGAAAACTAATGTTACTGGTAGACAAGCCCTTTCTTTATTGCAAAAGTGCATTGCAGCAATACGAATATTAGCATATGGATCACCTATGGATAGTATTGATGAGTATGTTAGAATCGGTGAAAGCACTACAGTCGAATGTTTAAAAGCTTTTATTACTAGTATCAATGATATATTAGGAGATGAGTATCTGAGAAAGCCTAACAATGAGGACGTCAATCGCTTGCTACAACTTGGAGAGACACATGGATTTTCAGGTATGTTGGGTTCTATTGATTGCATGCATTGGGAATGGAAAATTTGTCCAATTGCTTGGCAAGGACAATATCGTAGAGGTGGTCATCACAAACCCATAATTATACTTGAAGTTGTCGCATCGCAAGACTTATGGATTTGGCATGCATTTTTTGGAGTTTTAAGTTCTAACAATGATATTAATGTGTTAAATCATTCATCTGTGTTTAATGATATTTTGCAAGGTAAGCTCCTTCAGTGCATTTTACAGGTAATGGAATATATAGATTATTATCTAGTTGATGGAATTTATCCTAATTGGGTTACATCTGTGAAAACAATCTCGATGCCACAAGGAGAAAAAAAAATTATTTGCAAAACGTCAAGAAGCAGCAAGAAAGGATGTGGAGAGAGCTTTTGGTGTACTTAAATATTGTTTTGCAATTATATATGGTCTATCACGTAATTGGCAAACGAGTACTATGAAGAATATTATGTTGGCATACATCATATTACATAACATGATTGTTGAAAATGAACGAGATACATACACTAATAATGTTGATATTGATTATGATCATATTGTCGAAGACAATGTAAACATTAAAGTATCTCATGAAGTTCATCCAACATTTGTTGCATACTTGCAAACACAATATTACATGCATACAAAAGGCGTTCATCAACAACTTCAAGCAGATTTTGTGGAACATATTTAGGAACGTTTCGGTGACAATGATGCTGAAAATTGAGTTTTATCATTATGTTTGTATTTTTGCATTTGTTTTCCTTATTCAGTCTTCATGCTTGTATTTTTGTTATCAATGATATGTTTTATCCTATATTTAAAGTATTTTTATTCATAAAAATTTCAGTTTTAAATATTTTTTTATTCTTTGCAATTTTTTTCATAATTAAACTATATAATTAGTTAATTAAAATTATTTAAATTTTATAATTATTTAATATAAATTATTTAACTTAAATAACATAATTATTTAACTTAATCGATATAATTATTTAACTTAAGTTATTTTACAATAACTTAAAATAAATATTAAATTTAATGATGTGGCAGTGCAAGATCCACTAAAATTGTTCCAAGATCACAAACTGTGATATTCTGTTGGAGTAAAAAATGAAGTTGATCTTCAGAATGATGTGGTAGTGCATGGTCCACCAAAAATTTGGGTAAGATAAATAACCTTGATCTACACTTGAAGATGCTCTCAATTGATTTCCCTAATTCCCTTTTCCAAAATATGATTTCTGCGTCAAGCTCTTTAAATAAGGATTTTTTTTTTCTTTTCAACATGGCTCATCAAATCAAGTGTCTTCTGTCCTTCCTTCTTCCATTCTATCAAGTTTATCCTTGCAACTTGTTCTGCTTCTCTCCTACATTGCTTTTTATCTCGAAGTCTACTTTCAAATTCTTTCAACACCTTTTCTAGTTGTTGTTGGAGGTCTTTGAACATCTATGTGCCTGTCTCTAAGCTACTTTTGCAGTTTTTATTTATTCTTTTAATTGTTGATTATCATCCAATGCTTTGTCTCTCTCGCGGCTTCTCAATGCCAACTCTTTGCTTGCAGATTCTAAGCAATCTCGGGTCTTGAGTTTGAGTTCCTCTTCATCCCTTACTCTTTTGTTAGCTTTAGTTAATGATTGCATTTTCTAAATATTCTCCTCTTGCATTGTTTTTATCATTTGGTGAAACTTTTCCAGTTCCTTCTTCAACTTCCTTTTTTCTTTTTCAAATTTTGTCAAAGCTTCTTGAAGTTCTTTGAATTCCCTCATGTCAATGGGTGGTTTATCAGAATCTCTTCAATGATTGAAGTAAATTTGCAGAAAGGTAGTTTGACTTTTTGAACCCTTTTTTTAGCCAATGGTGATAACTTTCATTTGCATCAGTGCCTCTTCCTCCCATCTTTTTACCTTTCCTAATAACTTTCTCTCAAGCATGGTTAATCTTTCTAAGCATTGTTAGGTTCAGTTAGTTTATCTCATGGAAGAAAGGTGTGATGATCTCTTTCGTTGGTGAACCCAACACTGGCTAACTCAATTGTCTTATAGTCAATGAAGGGTTATGATTGATACATCCTTTAGTCCCCACAAGAGGTACATCATGGAAGTTCCCATATTGGTAAATACTTCCTTCTATTTTACTACAATTTAGGTACCAATGTATGGATTCTTTGGTGAGGTTTACCAAGAACTGAGCCCATTCCTTTTACTTGTCTTTATCTTAATAGTACACCACTTGAAGTCCTCTATAGGAGATGTTGCCTTGTACTTATGGGAACATACATGGATAGTTAGCCAAATATACAATGCCAATAAACAACATGCTAACTTTTTCTTCCCCTTCTCATAACAAAGATTTAGAGCATAATATGTGTCTACAAGTATTTTTGTTGTTGGATTTTCTCCCTTATCCCGACGAGCTAAGAACATATCAGTGGCAGAGAGATATATGTAATCATCAAGGTGTGGGAAACAAACAGTCCTGTAAATTGTAAGATTTAATACATTTGTAAAACCATCCCAAAAATTTGCTTGTGACAACCATTTCATTCTTTCTGCCAAATAATTTCATGGGAACCCGCCCACTCCATTTCTATCCAACTTTCTTTCTCTTAATTCTTTATCTTGCACCTAAAGCAGATTTGCTATTGTATTCATCAAAGGGAGATGTCCTCAATACTAGCATAGCTTGTTATCTTCTAATGAAATCCCTAAAATCCGCTTATATTCTTCCAACATAGGTGCTATCTGGAAATCTTGGAAGGTGAAACATCTCAGGGGGTGATCATAAAATTGAGTTAGTGCAAAATGACTTCTGTTTTCATATTTAACTCCAACAAATCCAAGACATTCCCATACTTTCTTGCAAAGGTTATATTTTCAGTCCCTCTCACCAGTCTTACTATTTGATCCCATGTCTCCTTTTAAGATATTCTTGATCAAAAAAATTTTATGATTCTCCAAAACCTGTTTTATGGAAGAATGTATATGATTGATTATGCATATGGAAAATATCATATCACTCTTTTTCTTTTACAAGAAGGAATAAGGAAATTACATGCTAAAACAGAAATGAAAGTAAGAAAAATATGCCCCAAGTATCCTAAATTGGTATATCTAGAGGAGTTCAACTACCTTATGGAACCAATGGCTTTCTTAATGAGTGAGTCTCACCGATTGATAGTTATTTGTACCTTACCAAAGGTTTTCTAGAGCTTCATAGTCATTTTAGAATACATCCACAAATTGGAAGTGCATCCAAAGTGTTGGCATTCACAAAAAGAGTCACGCTCAAGATGAGACTTTCACGATAACCAGATTAGAAATTCATCTAAAATTTTACCATTAATCGTCTCTCGCTCCCTAGTTTACTCTCAGGCACGGGTGTAGGACTCACTCATGTGTGTGAAAACTGTATTTGCAGTGTGTGAGGGGGAAAATCTTAAATTACTCCATATATAATAGAAACATATCTCATCTAACCTATGGTTCAATTAAAATAATGCACAAATGAATAACTATAAATAAGAAAAATATTAGCAAATAACCATACTAATAAAATAAACAAATTAAGGGTGAACATAACATAAGTAAAAGTTATCAATTTTGCATATTTAATTATTTTAGGCTTGACTCTCGAATATTCTTAGTGGAGTCGTCATCTATCGACATGTGGGTCTCAACGGGATGGCGAAAAAATATTGTTTGAAAATCAGAAGAGTCGCCACCAATATTTATTTAGGAAAACATTGAAAAAACCTTTAAAGAAAACGGTCTACAAAACCAAATTTTGAGTTCAGGAGTCAATTACGCATAAGGAAGGTATTAACATCCTACAATGTTTGTCCTAAGACAATTTACCTTTAATTAAACATACAAAATTAGATAACTTTAAAATATTTATTTCACCATTAAAATATAAAAGGCTGCTTTTATTTTATTCTTTGGTTTTAACATTTTAATGAAAAATTATTATTGGAAAATTTCTTTTTTTCATAAGAATAATATTAATATTTTATTTTTTAAAATTTTTTTTTATTTTTTGAGGCTCGACAAGAGTAGACTCATGCTCCTACGTATCTCCATGTATAATAGAGAATTAGAGCTTATGTAGTTCTTGAAATGATTTGTGTGTTGAATTTTATTTTTTTTTTTGTAATTAAATTTTTAATATTCTTGAGTTTATTTTGAAATATTATTACCACAACTAAATTAGAAGTGCATCAAAGTAGTTACGATGATTATTTAACATAATCGTCAAATCAGAAGTACATTTGAAGTGACAATTTATTAAATTTGGAAAACTTTTATATGACTAAATTAAAAGTGCATTCGAAGTAATCATAATTAAAAAGCTTTATGTTTAATGTTTTTATATTTTTAAAAAAAATATTTTAAAGAAGTTCACAATAATCAAATTAGAAGTGCCTCCAAAGTGGTTATCATAAATCTTTTTATAATTTACAATAGTCAAATTAGAAGTGCATCCAAAGTGACTATCATTTCTTTTAAATAATTTGAATAACATTTGGACATACATAGACATAGATTGATAAATAAAAAAACTAAAAACTATGAGTCTGCCTAATATTGGAGCTCTAAAACACTTTCAACATGTTTTACTCTGCCTCCATTGAATAATTGTAATTAATCAGATGATGAAAAATATCACTGATAGACCCAAACGCTATCTACACCCCTTGTGTGGCTCAAAAACTATAGTTACTTGGCTCATGCTTTTTCCTTGCTTTTGTTGGTTTTTATTTTTATTTCCAAATGGGTTGTTAGTTACTGGTAAGCCCATAGTGTAAGTCCTTCATAGGGCCCTTTCTCTTTGAATGAATGCATGGAAAAAATTTCTCTAGTTATCTATCTATGCATTAGGTTTTCTTACACCAATTTTTGTATTGCATCGTTGCCTAACAATTGGTGTTTTCATTGACATCCATGCCTCCCAAAACTGATAGGAAGGATATTGCTGATGCCCTAGTGGCCATCATTGAAAAATTGGGGCTTCTCCAAACGAAATTGGAGCATCAACAACAGGTGCAGGAATCTAGACACATCATTCTACAAAAGATTATGGACTCCAAGCAATAGGTTCTCCAATCAGTCATTGCTAACCTCCAAGACCAAATGAACAACCAAGTACACCTTCATGCTAACCCTTCCCCCGTACCCTCCCCTATTCCCACACTACCCTCACTTACCTTGCTCATTTCCACACCACCCACCTTTATTCCACCTCACAGACCCCCCACCCCACCTCACACACTTACCAATCCCATGGCTTCACCCAATCCCTTCACCCCAAATCCTTTCAACACACCCTATCCACTAACACCTTTACCCTTCCCAACTACCTCAAACCTTGTCCGACAACCCAATCTACAATTCAAATAGTTTGGTCGGTTTGAACCCCTAGGCTGGGTGTTCCAAGCAAACTAATTTTTTGGTTTCCACCAAGTTGTTTTTGACCAACGGGTTTCTATGGCCAATTTCTACATGAAGGGTGATTCCCTTAGTTGGTACAAGTGGATGGCACACATTCAATAACTAACAGATTGTATTCCTTCACAAGGGCTTTGGAGCAACGTTATGGACCTTCACCGTTCACCAACCATGAGGCAGAACTGTTCAAGTTACGCAAAACATTGACAGCAGCGGAATATCAAACCGCTTTTGAAAAATTATGTAATAGAGTGATTGGTCTCACTCCTGCGTCCATTCTCAACTGTTTTATCTCAAGTCTCATACCAGAGATTCGTAGAGAATTGGTTGTGCTACATCCATACTCCATTTCCCATGCTACTGGTGTGGATAAACTAGAGAAAGATAAGTTGAAATATGCTAGAATACGGCATTTCCACCAACCTATTTTAAACACGCCACACCCAACAAGAGCACAACCATTTACTGCACCAGTGGCAATATCACCTAATAGTTCTTTATATATGCAGGAGCGCAGGGCAAAGGGATTATGTTAATATTGCGACAAAAAATTTATGGCAGGTCACAAATATGCCTCAGAAAAATTTTTATTACTTTTGGATGATGAAATTTAAGATGAAGAACATTATCAGGAACCCAAACTAGACGCTCTTCCTGATTTAATTCATTTTCAAGTTTCTACTCAAGCTTGTTCGGGTTATCACTCCCCTAGAGCCCTTCATTTTGGTACATTAATAGTTTAGAAGTAATGATTTTGCTCAACACGGGCAGTACCCATAGTATACTTCAACCTAGGGTGGCCAACCATTTGAAATTCCAAGTGGATCCTACCCTTAATTTTTCAGTGATGGTGGGAAATGGAGCCCGTTTGGCTTGTTAAGGTTTTACACCAAGTGTTCTTGTTGTAATCCATAACCATCAATTTATGATACCCACATATTTATTCCCAATTGAAGGTACATACCTAGTTTTGGGTCTTGAATGACTAGTTAACTTAGGGCCTATTTCTGCAGATTTTGTGGTTCCATCTTTATCTTTCTCATACCAAAACCAAGGCGTAACTCTTACTGGTCTACCAACACACCCCTCAAACAACCTCTTTCCATCAACTCACCCACTTTATCCATAACCATTACATTGCCTCTTTCTTTCTCCTAAGCCAATTACCTGAACCTTCTTCAAACCCAACTGAACTAGCCTACACTGTTTCCTCCCTACCCGTTCCATTCCAAAATCTTCTTCTCTCCTACCAATCAATTTTCCAAAAATCCTATGGACTACCCCTACCAAGGCCTCATGATCACCAAATTCCCATCCTCCCTAATAATGCACCAGTCAATGTTAAACCCTTCAGATACCCTTATTCAAAAAAAGCAGCAATGGTTAAACTCATTGAGGAGATGTTGAAATAAAAAACCATTGTCCCCAGCCACAGTCCCTATTCATCTCTTGTTTTACTAGTCAGAAAAAAAGATGGTACTTGGAGATTCTATGTAAACTACAGGGCATTGAATGTAGTCACAATTAAAGATAAATTTCCAATTCTACGTGGATGAACTACTTGATGAGTTAGAATCTGCTAAGGTTTTTTCTAAGCTGGATTTACGTTCCGGATATCACCAATTTGGACACTCATAAGACCGCGTTTAGGACATGTAATGGGCACTACGAGTTTCTAGTCATGCCTTTCGGCCTCACTAATGCACCGTCCATATTTCAAGCAGCTATGAACGATCTCTTAAAACCATATCTGTGTCACTTTGTTTTGGTATTTTTTTATGACACCCTAATCTACAGCAATTCCCACTTTTCCCATTTAGACCACTTACGCTTGATTTTAGATTTGCTTAAGTCTAACTCTTATTTTGCTAAAGTGTTTAAATGTGTTTTTGTTGTTGCATCAATTCATTATTTGGGACATATTATCTCTAGTGGTTCAGTTTCTCCAGATGGATCTAAAATTGAGGCCATTTTTCAATGGCTTAAGCCACTTTCACTCATGTTCCTCAGAGGTTTTTTAGGGCTCATCGACTTTTATCGCAGATTCATCAAACAATACACCACTCTTGTTGTTCCCCTTACCAGTCTATTGAAATCTAAGCAGATTACATGGAATGAAAGTGCTACATAAGCCTTTACAACAATAAAAAACAAAAATAACAAAAGTGTTAGTGTTTGCTCTCCCAAATTTTTCCAAAGTATTTTGTGTAGAAACTTATGCATCTTCAACAGAAATTGGAGCAATGTTGAGTCAGGAAGGGCATCCTCTAGCATTCTTTAGCAAGAAAATGAGTTCTACAAGCAACTTTCACTTATGTTTTTGAATTTTTCATTGTCATAAAAGCAATCAAGAAATGGCGTCAATACCTCGTGGGAAGAAAATTCAAAATTTTTACCGACCAACAGAATCTAAGAAATTTATTTTCTCAAACCATACGAACACTAAAACAACAAAAATAGACCTACAAACTAAACTTGGTAAACAGAATACAGTGGTTGATTCCTTATCAAGATAGTTCGCACCAGAGAGAGTCTTGTTGGCCATACATTCATCTTCAATCCCGCAATTGTTGAATGCTCTTAGGAAGCATTACAAAACAAATGAGGGCCTTAAGGTGATAATAGAATACATTGACAACCCAGATTTTCAAGGGGTTTGTTCTTCTTTGTTGCAGGAGTCCAATAGCAGGGCATTCTAGTGTTAAGGCTACAGCAGCCTGACTTGTAGCTTCGTTCTGGTGGCCTGGATTATATAGAGACATAAAACACTGTGTTACGTGTTGCACAGTGTGTCAGTAAAACAAAAACATGCCCAAAAAAAAGAAAGGCCTATGACAACTCCTACCAATTCCAAAACAAGTATGGGATGATCTTACAATGGATTTCATCACGCAACTTCCCACTTCGTTCGGTCACACAGTGGTCTGGGTTATTTGCAACCGTCTAAGCAAATTCGTCAACTTCATTAAACACTTCTCAGATCCAAATCTGGCACATTGATTCTCTGTTGAAATATGTTGCCTTCAAGACCTCCCTAGAACGATCACATCGGACAGAGACCCATTATTCCTAAATTTGTTCTAGAAGGAATTATTTAAAGTGCAAGGAACTAAATTACGATACATCACCTCTTACCACCCGAGACTAACAGGCAGACCAAGATTGTGAACCAAAGCCTCAAGACATATTTGTGATGTTTTTGCAACAAACACCCACACCACTGGTTCAAGTTCCTCCATCTTGCAGAACTGTGGTTCAACACTTGTCACCACTCAGCCATAGGCATGACTTCGTTCCAAGCGTTATATGGTCGGCCACCGCTGTTTGTCCGCGATCATATAGCCATAGACATAACCCTTTAATTAGTCCAAGGCTCCTTGCAAAAATAGAGATAAATAATACATGGGCTAAAACAAAATCTTCAACAGACAAGGCAGAGTATGACCACTCAAGCAAACAAGAAGAGGCTAATATTACCTTTCAAGTAGGTGACTTCTTATAGTTGCGTTTGACTTCATATCACCAAAGAACCCTGGTTCATCGGGTCTCCCAAAAGCTTACTAAACATTATTTTGGTCCTTACCAAATTAAGAAGCAAATTGAAGCAATGACCTATAAACTAACTCTCCCAGATGACTTTCGCATTCATCCGGTGTTTCACGTCTCCCTTCTTCGGCGTTACAATGGTCCAAAACCAAAAGGGGGGAAAGCTTTCCATTCCCAGTTCTCTTATAGCTGGATCCTCCGGAACCACAAGAATCCTTAGTTAGAATTGGATTCCCCACCCATACCCGTGACCTTCCTATTCCCCTAGGAACACCACTTGTTTTCCACTAGAAATTCCAAACTCTCTCTTCAAACCTTACAAATGAACATAACTTCCCTCTTCAAACTACACTAAACACTTCAAACTACACTAACCATTGATTCCTAATAGCATCACCCCACTCAACTTAGTAACCACGTGCAACCAAGCCTCTCATGACTCACACATTCCAATTGCTCAAAAACCATCTCAACCATCCATTCAAATTGCCCCTCCATCTGAAAATGCTGCTTGTCCCATTATTACTAGACCTTCTCCCCACCTGCCGCTCCTAAATTTCCACCCAGCTGTAAGCAACCAAACAGCCCAACCACTGTTAACCACCCAAAAGACACCAACCATTTTGCACCGTTGGATGAGACCACATCTGAAGCGCCACTATCTACACTCTCTATGTGACTCAAACACTATCTACACTCTCTATGTGACTCAGACTATAGTTATTAGGCCCATGTTTTTTCCTTGCTTTTGTTGGTTGTTTATTTTTATTTCCCAAATGGGCTGTTAGCTGTTGGTAAACCCATAGTGTGAGTCCTTTATAAGACCCTTTCTCTCTGAATGAATGCAAGGAAAAAATTGTCCTAATTTTCTATTTATACATTAGGTTTTCTTACGCCAACTTTTGTATTGTGCCGTTGCCTAACAGGCACCTACTCAAACCAGAGAAATGCTAGCGATTAGGGATTTACTGTTGCCATTCCCAACCCCTTCAAATTACAATTAGGAGTTTACAGTTCACAACTCGAACTTACGACGGAACAACGGGTTAGAATTCTTAAAGGGGGAACTGAGAAACAGAAAGGGTTTTAAGTGTCTATACTCTATACTGGTTATATTGTATTTTAGAAAAGTAAATGATTAATTTTATAACAATTTTATTGAACCAGCTATCATAAAGCTGATTAAATATATTTAAGTTTTATAAAATCACCCATACTGTAAAAAGCGACGGGCGCAAGACACTATGACACAAATAATAAGTTCATAACCCCAAATGCTCCGGTAAACCATCATTCATATTTAAATTCTGATGTGATAATATGAAATTAAATTAGAGATGTGATCGAATTTTGGTGCCACCAGACAGACGAGAAGACCTGATAAGTTTACCAAAGGGTACATCTTTGGTTAGTATAAGCTATGAAGACTGAAAAAATCACTAACATAATATTCAATGGCAACTGTAAACCATCTTCCAAGAACTACGCAAGAAAAATAGAAGTTCAATAGCATCCCAAGACAAATGGACGGCAATATTCTCAGTCACAGGGTATATAATACTGAATGAAGATAGAGTCGATCCCCAAATCGACAAATTATTGCTCCAGGATGCACCATCTTCACATTCTAACACATTCAATGTCAAACTTCTAGTAGTATGGCATGTAACGATTTGGCCTTCTAAACCTAGCAACCTTCCTGCAACATATTTAATGGATAATAAAAGAAAATTTAAAACATCAATCAAAACAACATTGGGCATAACGTACACACATTTAGATGAGGCCCGCAACATACCCATATCCATAAGGGGAGTAAAAGTAAGGAGGAGTATATGGCCTCCTGAAGCCATATGCCATGTAAGGATTAAAGCGCCTAGGACGATATTGTTTCATACCAGGAACATTAGTCCTCTTAGGCAAAACCTGGAAATACAAGTATGTTATTAAATTAAATACTACTATTTTAAAAGAATGATCTCTTAGCATATTTAAAGAATAGCAATTGAAACAAACAATAGTAACCCAGTGAACTCAATTGAAACAATGTACCTTCAATTGCCGGCCATGCAATTCAGATTCATTCAATAGGAGAGCCTCTTGAACAGCCTCAACTTCAACAAATTCCACATAGGCAAAACCTTTAGGCTGGCCAAACTTGTCTGTCAGGATAGTGACCCTGTTCACAGTACCACAGGATTGAAAGTGTTGCTGCACTTCTTCTGGTGTGCATGCATAATCAACCTGCAAAAACACAAATCAATTTCAAGGGATTTTGATGTGTATAATAACATGTTTATCCAAAAGGAGCTTACATTTGATTCAGTTATCATAACAAATAAACTAGATTCCAGAATTACATTATTACAATATATAACAATGTTGGAGTAAAAATTTATATTATTACCCAAATATCTTTAGTTACATTGCAACCACTCTAAGTAAAAATGAAAAATATAAAAGGCTATAATTTTAATTACTCAGGACAATTCAAATGAGAAACACCAGAGCATAATTTCTCTCATCCTTCAATTCTATCTATACATTATCAGATTCATTTAGTTTAATGAAATTTTTATATTATTCTTGTCTAAGAAAGGAAAACCAAAAAATAAAATCATAAAAATCCATAAAGACCTCTGAAAACATAATAATTCATAACAACTATCTTACCCAAAAAATCAAGCTAGCTCAGTTTATTTTATTTTTCTAAAGAATGTAGGCCAGATCTCATAACATTAGCACAACTCATTATTAGAAATCTGCATTTTCCCAATCCTCAAATAACAGAAGAATTCCACCAGTTCTTACTCTATAAAACCTTTCTAACCGACTCATTCTATCTTTCAGAAAAAAGGATGCTAGACTAGACCAGCCTCTCAGATCTCAAAGATTAATGAACAGTTATTTTTTCCTATCTACATCAGAACATCTAAAAAAACATGCATTTTCTAACTCCTCAAACATTAGTAGAAATTCATCAATTCTAACTCCATAAACCACCAACTCCATTCAACATTACATCCCAAACACAAAACCTAACCAAGCTATGCACACCATAGATGTAACTTTAATTAATGTTTGTAATAATTTTACAAGCTCTTCTCAAACTCAAGATAAACCTTTTGCCTTCTACTACTCGGTTTCATCCTCCTCATAGCAATTTACAATACCACCAACCTTTTCTGGTCTACAAGTTACACCCACGAAAGAGCAAGGAAGGAAGGAATCACCAATAAAGGATGAACATGCAAAGCTTTAACATATTGGCCACAATTCTAAGTTTCTAACTCTTTTTGTAAAAAATGAACTTTTCAAATTTTGCAAGATGTGATAGAAGAGGGGTAAAGGGAAAAAGTAATGCAAAGTAATCATTAATTTGCAACTTACTTATTTGTGAGACGACTAGACATGAGATAGAAAAAGCCCCAAATATCAGGTAGTCTAATTCACAGAAATGAAAACAATTATGAGATATAAGGCCATAGGGAAGCAGCAGCTGCATACCCATTGGCACATTGGCCAAATGACACACAACAAATGCACCACAGACCTCACTGCAGTCAACAATAGGGCTCTACAACTATGATTGAATGCCCAACACTTACAGAATGTTCTTCCAAAAGAACCACAAGCTGTCTCCTCCAGGAGTGAAGTTGATGCATCTTTAAGACATTCTACTTCAGCAGTATCAGTTTCAGCCATCCAGGAAATGCAACTCAGTTTCCTCAATATATTGTTTACTTTTTTCTCTTCTTTTTTTTTTTCTCAACTTGATCTATTTTTCCTTCTGTATAATATTTTTTCATTTCTTTCCTTTTTTTTCTTTTCAGAAACTTAGTATTTTCCTCAATCTTTTTTGTCTTTGTTTTCCTTCCCATGATATCTTATTAAATTTCACAAGTACAATATACTTTCTTTTTTTCCCCTCTAGTACAACCCTAAGAAACACCAATTACATTGTCCCACACACAAAATACAATGTAAGCATCCCAGCGCTAATTACAGAACCTGAGTAATAAGATGACCCTGCGATCATAGTCAGACAAAAGTCAAACCGACACATTTAACAAATTGATTCCAAAACAAAAGAATATCCAGTTACAAATATATCATAGTAAAAGAGTGCAGCAAAAAAGAAGCATCTAAATTCAAGTCAAGACTCATTCAACCAAAGTTTCTATAGACAAAAGTCACAAAACTAATAATAAAATTAAGAATGCTTCAAAACCAGGCCAAATTAATAGATGATGGACACATCTAATGGATAGATAGCCTAACTCAGAACGAGTAAGTTATCCTTAATGATAAACAGCTAAACAAGGACAAGAAATTTCAAATTTTAGAATTGCCAAAAGTCAATCAAACAACAGTCGGGAGGGAAAAAACTAAATAAAGGTACAAGGGAAAGTTTGCTGTATATATTATATGAAATCTCATAGATCACTGCTAACTTCTTAGCATAGCATTAGCAAAAAACATAACGAATAGAAAACAAAGTGATAAACAGAATGTATTAGCAGCTCTCAAGAAAATACTCAATGAAATTCTAATTTCAATAGGATTGTTTCTACTTTCTAGTGAATTGGATCACAGCCTTGAATTACCAAGGTCTCTTAAGGTTTTTCACTACTTTTTCCTTGTACCACACACAAATGCCAAGGATCAACAGGACAATTTGGACGAAAGCTATGACTATGAGCCCAATCACTAGTCTATCAAATATATCATCAATGTATAATTGTTACATCATACACAATACATCAGGACGCTTAGGCACAAAGAAACTGAAAATTAATTCCATTGCTAAGTATAATAATCTGCACAATTTCACAATGACATAATCTTGAACCCTGAAATTCAAGTAATGCTTCATGTTACTACATCCATATCTAATATTGGAAAATCTAATTTTGACAAAAAAAAAAAAACTAAGCTGCTTATTTAGAAGAATGCCATGTACTTTTAGTGCAAATTAAAATATTATAATCAATGCCATGATTGATTAAAGTGAAAAATTTATACACAAGTTTGGAATGACAAGTGAATAAATAACAAACTGAAAGCTAACTTGTTACAATATCCCAATTACATAATGTGATTCAGGATTGTGCATTTAAGTTACGACTTACAGAGCCCATGAAGAGTGTAGGAAAATATTATACTGCACAAATGACATGGGCTTAAAAAGACATAAATAAATACTAAATATGGTTCATAATAACAAAATAAAGCCTTGTCATTTAAGTTGGTTATGAAAAGCAACAGTTCTGTATCCAATTAAAAAAGGAGTAGTAAGATGCAAACTTAAACATAAATAAAGTAGAGAAGGCAAATCATGATTCAGATTGAAAAACTAATGGTGGTAAAAAAAGGATAGGATGATGCATACATTGCCAACAAAAACAGACCGAGAATCTGCCTCCTCCTTGTTTGCCTGAGAAGCAGCTGCATTAGCAGGATCTGCAAAAGAGATTCAATCTCGAAGTTGAAAAATAATAAGGATGCAGCTCTATTTAGATAGTAATCACGTGATTTGTCAAAAGCAATAAATTTCACAAAAACATACTTCAGAAAAAGACATATTGTACCATGTTTTGCCAAGATTTTAACCATAGTCAAGAAATATACAAATAAAGAATATTTCAAATAAATTACCTTTGGTTAGAAACTAAGAACTGATCATAGTTATCAATTTCAAATAGTGATGTGCAGGACAACCCCAAAAATGAGCTTGCGGTAATAGCAGGATAACCCCAAAATCGACAAAACAATGACCCAATTTGAAACCTTGATCAAGAGGATGAGTTTAAAGAGATTTTTATTCAAGCTCAGACGTGCTTTAGGTTTTATCAATAATCATAAAAATTGAGTTTAAAGCGGCTGACTGGCTGTTCTTCGAGCCCTGGTGAGCTTACGTTTTATCAATTATCACAAAAGATGAGTTTACAGATGCTTTTGTTCAAGCTCTGGGAAGTTTTAGATTTTATCATAAAAGATAAGCTTAAAAGAAAAATTGATGTTTAGTTATGTATAAAGCTCTAAGTATCGCATGCTGAGAACCGAAGAATTTAACGTTCCCAAAAAAAAAAAAAATAGATAACGATGATAAGGAGAATTTTCTCCAGTGCGATCAAACTTGAGGAACAGTTCTAAATGGTAACGAAAACTCTATGTAAATCATAAAGCTTGAGAACAGTGAATAATTGAAAGACGATAAGACAAAATTGATGAATTAAAATGAGGATAATGAAAAACCTTGAACACTGCCAATCTCCTTCTCGACCTTGGCTTGCATCTCGCGAAGCGCTGCGGCTTCCTCCTCCATTTCCTTCAATCGGCGCTTCATCTCGTCGAGCTCCTTGACGGCGGCGTCATCGTCGGCAGCGGACATGTCCACGTCTCCTTCCATCTCTCCCTCGTCGGGGATCTCTCCACCGTACACCTCGTGCTCTTCCTCCTCCATCTTCCGATTCAACAAACCCAACGCAACACTCCCTGTCTTTGGAAATTAGGGTTCTTGTTCTGGATTATTTATAATGATCTTACATATCTGATTCGGGAATTTCCACGACAGCACTGTGGGGTGTTGCTTACATTATTTATTCTCATATAATTAAATTTAGGCTTATCAACTTTATATCTTCAAAAATATTTATTTTTTATTTTAGCTTTTAAAAAATATTTTAGTTTTTAGCATATGTTTTCATAGAAATATGCACAAATTATTATTTTTTTAGTATTTTCAATAACATATATCACAAAACAAAGCATTACCTAAATCGTCAGTTAATATTTAAGAATTCACAAATTTAAAATAAAATATATTTTGAAAATAAAAAAATTAAAGAACTAGAATAAGATAATAGATATTTTTTAGGGATAAAATTATAATAAATATAATTTTAAATATATAAATTACATTTTAGGTATATAATGAAATAATTGGTGGGTGATATAAGTTTAATTTATTATTGATAAAATACTATTAAAATTAATTTAAAAACAAATATAAATATGTAAATTATAAAATAAACATAATTAGTATATAATAAAGATAAAAATAAGATAATTAAAATACATGGAAGATATTGCTTTGATTAATTATATGGATAATGGATAATATATGTTTTAAAAGGAGAAAAGAGAAAAAAAAATATATGGTTTTAAATTTTAAAGGTGATACACTATATTCATTAAAGATAAATATAAACACATATATTTATAAGTATTATATATATATATAGCAATTTCTTATAAAATACATATTTATTAATTTATATTAATTTAAAAATTTTCATATCTTAATTTCTTATAAATTTATATTGTAAGAATTTATTATTTTTATTTTAAATGTAAATTCATAATTTTTAATAGATATTGATGTGTTTTATTAATTATTAAAATTAAAATTTAACTGTTATGATATATTTTATTTAAATTTTTATGTGTATTTTAATTATTAAAATGATATTTTACTTTGATGTTAAATGTTATATTATTTTATTAATATCATTTCAACCCCAATTAAATTAATGAATCTTAAACAAGGAATAAGATTAATATGTGTGTGGGGGGGATCGGGGTGTGATAGATATGCTTTATTTAAATTTAAGAAAGTTACTCATCATTTTTATCATTTATCTTTTTAGTTTAACTAAACTTAATCATTATATTTAAAAAAAAATAGATAAAGAGTAAATATTTTTAAACTTACTCTTCAAGTAAGGAGGTCTATCTCTCTATATGTATGTATGTGTATAGGCAAGATGGTTTACAACATGTGTAAAGTTAATCAAAGTATACATTCAATAGCTTTCTATATTGAACCATTGAATTTTATATTTTGATTAATTAGATTAAATATATGAAATTGGTACAATTTTTAATTGGTTTGGTAGTTCATTACACAATTTAATTTCTAACGTATATATGATGTTTAAAAAATGTATATATTATAAATAATATATAAAAAAATTCAAATTATACAAAATTTGATAAGCATGATTATTAGTATAATATTATAATATTTAATAGTTAAATTAATAAATATTACAAAAAAATATTAAAGATGTAAATTAACTATTACTTTTACAATGACAAAATAGAGTCAAGACACTAGAATACCCACAAAAATATCCTAATACAGGATGCTTAATTGCTCTAAAAAATAGATATAGGAAGAGCATGAACCCGCAAAAATATATGGGTGTGGGTATTATAATACCCAACTTATTTCACCCTACACCTTATATAGAGAGCATATTATATTAGAGTAATAAGGTATCTTATATGAGAGTGAGATAAATAAATTTTAATTATTAAAATAAAAATTAATAGTTAAGATCAAATTATACACATTCTCATTATCTCTCTTTTAGCATTTATTATCTTTCACTATTTTTTCTCTCTCTTCTCTCAATAGTTGTAATTTTTTGAATATGTTTTTCTTTCCTCTCTCAATGACTGAGATTTGTTTCTCTTACTCTTATATATTTAGCTTTCTCGCTGGATATGTCTCATATATATACACACATATACATATTATTTAATAATTATTTTTTTATAAGGCAAACAATATTATTGAAAAATAATGCATAAGTCATGTCTAGTTTACAAGTACAAGAAAATCATGACAAAAGAAAAAGGAGCATAGGAACAACTCCTACTAGACACACAAACTAGGATTCATAAGTCATTCTGCAAAAGGGTTAAATGTTAATTTTTGCTGCACTACACCACGGTCTCAAACTCAATTGAACCATAAGAGTTATCTCATCAACATTTTGGCTCTGACCCTCAAAGATAATATTATTCTATATCTTCCAAATGTGTCACAATCCAGCAAATCACACAAAAGTCCACGCATAACACATTGTCTTTGCCCCACTAACTAATCCTTGGAATTGCTTACGATGTCTTTTAAAACCGTTGTGGAATCCTGTGAGAATTCCCCACCATGCACATAATGTTCCCAACACCTTAGTAGTCATTGGACAAGTGAAAAAAATAAGTGTTGAGAAGTTTCACTATCTGCATTGCAAAACGCACAACTAACACATTTTCTATTAATTATCCCTTTCTTTTGTAAATTGATCATTGTCGTTAGTCGATCTGTTTCCGCCTTCTAAGCTAGATATTACACCTTAGGCAAGACCTAATGTAACATCCCAAATTTATATACACTATTTACACCATAAATTCTCTTAATAATTATTTAAATTACTATTATCTATATTCCCAAATAGTGAGATATAAAATTTTCATTACATTATACTCAATATTAAAGTGTACATTACAACACTTTCAAAGTTCAATGCAAAAGCCTGACATGTCTCCATGAAAACTTAACTATTACAAAACTCATGCATAACATAACTCCAACCATAACAACTTAGTCATTCTTAGTAAAATCTATACATATTTAGAACATAGGTACTAGTTTTAGTCAATTCATACATTTAGTTTTCTCAGAGGTCCAACTAATCAATCACATTTATGTTCCACCTAAACATAAGCACTAACAATCAATCAATCACACTTATACTCTACCTGAGCATAAGCACTAACAACATTCAACTGATGCTTTTCGAAAAAATTTTATTAAGTAGGACACCAAGGTGGCTAAAGACCTCTCACAATTGGAGTCTAGAGTCTAAGTGACCTTCTGACAACCAATTGAAGTCAGTAGCATATTCATCCAACATTGTTGCCTACAATCTGTTTGATCCTTATGACACACAACTATTGTACAAGCATATTCCTTTGGTACCTCTAATTCAAGACTACAGGTGAACTCCCCAACAGCAGAGTACTTACATTGGAACCTCTAATGCAAGATCACATATGTACTCCCCGACAGCAGAGTACTTACATTGGAGTATCATAACCACAATGCAACACTACAGGTTTACTCCCTACAGAGAGTACTTACATTGACCATATCAACGTCACTAACTCACTGCTCAACACTCATATTATCAACATATGGGTCATAACCAAGGCTAAGTTACCACCTGTAACCACTCGATTTCAACAAGTTCAACAACATCTCATTATCATCATGCATTACAACACAACTATGATCACCATCATATTAACAATCAACATTAAATTATCATAATATACAACAACACTTCAATTCATTAATTTCATCAAAATCAACATCATAATAACTATTTCTCAACATTTGCAAAGATTAACATTTCAAACATCAATATTTTTAACACAACCAATTTCACAAAATCATAGTATTCAATTACCCAATCATCATCAAACATCAATTTATCACCGAAATCATTAATAAACCCTCCATCATCATCCAAATCATCAATGAATATCAAATATTAGCAAAGTCTTCAACAAATGACAATAATTATCATTTTCACTACATAAATAACTTCTCACAATAATCAAATTCATACATTGATCACCTCAAATTATCAATTTTACATAACATCTAAATTCAGCTCAAAATCCAAAGCAATCACAACATGATAATATTAACACTTTTAAACCATAATATTTCAAGAGTAAACATTCCAAATAATTAATTCCACCGGACATCTATATCTCAAAATATTCCCAAATTACAAATTAATCAATTCTATCACAACTCATTTCAAGAAAAAAACCCAAATCCACAATCACACAAAACACCCACATTTGCATAACACTTAAATCACAATCAAAAGTTCAATTGCTTAAAATCAATTAACTTCTCATTCATTAAATCATAATTTCTAAAATTAAAATCAAATATTTAGCTTTCCTTACCTATTTCTCCATTTAAAAGTTGACCCAAACAGAAATGGAAGAATTAACTCGAAGAGATCTTTTAGAACTTGACAGAAATCCCAATTTCAACAGGAACCTAAGAAATTAGAATTTCCAAAGAAATTCTCCTTTTTAACAAAAACGAAAGGATAAAAAATGATTGGAAAAATGTTTAGAAAACTACAATCAAACATGCTTATATTAATCACTTCTCAGAATCAGGAGCAATGGAGGAGTCTGTGTCCAATTTCGTCGACCCAAAGTCCATATGCAAACCAAAAACTCTCACGACAACAAGAGCTCAAACAATAGAGAGAGAGAGAAGGGATGAAACATGAAGAATAAAGAAACAAGAAAGATAAAGAATAAAGAAAAAGGGTCAGGGTAAGCTTAGTAAAATTAGTTTGCTAAATGCAACCTCCCTTCCAATAACGGATTATCTTAAGAACTTTCTGAAACACAACTAAAACTCTCCGAAACAAAAGAATAATAATTATTCTCTTCTCCTTTATACTTCTGTCATCAGCCGAAAACAACCACATAGTATTGACACAACTAATAAATCCATTACATTTTTAATCAATTTGTAATTTAAGTAAAAACATAAACTTAATTTTCTTCACTATTTATTTTTTGAATTTATAATCTATTAAATAAAAAAGTCCTCACACCTAACACCCATTGTTGAAAAACATATCCTTAAGGTAACCTGACACCTCCGCCAAAAGTTTATAAACAGATCTTACAGAGTATGTCTTTGATCATCTGCTTCCTAGAACCAAGTATCATTTTTCCTTTCACTCAACACTACTGACTCCAACCTATGGCTTTACTAACATTTACTCCTCCCACACAAATAACTGCATCCTCCACTACCACCTTCATCTCATGTTCTACTCCCTCATCTCGTTCACCGTTGCATTGGTATTTAGCACTAAACTGAACAGTCAACTAAACTCAATACTCAAAAGTTGTTCCCCTAGCCATTTATCCCTCACAAAACTTTATCTGACTATCATCCTCTATTTAATCTAATTATATTATATAATATTACATAATTTGAGTGAAAAATGTTTCTAAAAACATCATTTGTATTATAATTTATGATGAATGATATAATTATTGAATAAAAAGAGACATATAATATATTTTATGCAAATTTAATAAGATAAAATACAATTTGACAAGATGGAATCGTGCCATACAAGATAAATTATAAAATACAACATCGCATCCATTGTGCCAAAGTAGATTGTTGCTATAGCCACCACAACATCGCATATAATCATCGATAGAGATGTGCGGATTTTCTTTTTCTTGGCACCATATTGTGATTCACACTCTCGTTCTCATTGTTGACATCGCACTCTCATCTTATGTATCCATTGGTCTCATTCATTTCTTGATTTCCCTTAACATTGAGTCTGTGATATTAATTAATTATAGGATCTGAAAAAGTATTGAGTAAAATTACAAAATTACATTTACCTATGCTTTTAAAATTGGACTGGCGATCGAGCTGATATTGATTCACGGTTTATTGTTTCAATCGTTATTGAATCAACAGTTGAACTAATCTTAATAAAATAGTATTTAATGTATTAAAGTTGTAATTATAAAGGAAAAAAGTAATTTTACTAAATACACATTCATATTGCTAAGTTAAACCCTATTTTTATTAATTTTTTAATTAAAAATTGGTTGGTTTAGGAAAATAAGTGGTGTATTTAACAAATTTTGAAAATTTCAAAAAAAAAAATACTAACCAGTTGAACCACCGATTTTACCGGTTCTAGACCAATTTTTTATTTTAATACCGATTTTTTATTTCATTATTTTTCAGGATTAACGAACTAGCTCACCAATTTTTCAGTTGTACTAGCTAGTTAAATCTGATTTTTAAAATATAGAAATTTACTAATTTACATTCGGGGGTTGATTTACTACATTAGTATTGAGTACTAAGATCTAAAGATTTGTAAGTGTGTGATCATGACTTAGTTATATGTAATAGACATTTTTAAATTTTTTAATACTTATCGAATCAAATAATTTTATCTTCGGTTTGATTTTTAAAACATTGTTGGTACCAAATTATAAGAAAGTTCATTAATACATAAAAATGGAAAAAAAAATATTATATACAAAAAGAATTTGGATTTTATGAGTTTTAAAATTTAGATTTGAAATATTTTTATTGATTAGTTTATTTAAATATTTATTATTATAACTTAATTTTTATTTTATTTGAATTGATCAACTATATTTAAAAAATATGTTAAAATTTAATATATATATATATATATATATATATATATATATAAATAAAGAGATTTACTTACTTAAAAAGCAAGCTTAAAAAACATATTTTTCATCTTAGAAGACTTACTCATTCCAATCATTGAATTTCAAATAAAATAAATGATAAAGATAAAAATTAAGTAAATCTTAAACTTGCTAATAAGTGATCACTCTCTGTATATAAAATAAAAAATTTGAGACATTGTAAAAAAGTTCATAAATACACATAAATTATGGATATAAAAAATTTTATGCAATATATTTAAAAGAAAAATATTTGGATTTAATTAATTCAAACTCTCACATTTGAAAGAAAATTCAATTCAACTAGTTTTTTTTCCAGTATTTTGTAATTTTAATTGAATTTATTAGTCTTAAACAGTCGTAATAAATATGTTTTTGTAATTTGAATGATCTTAAATATATAGAAATGAAAATAAAATTTTATTATACAAGGAGATAATTTAAAATTTTATTACTTTTAAAATTTAGATTTGAAATTTTCAATTAAATAGTTTATTTAAATATGTATTATTATAATTTATTTTTATTTGAATTGACAAATTATATTTTTTTGTTTTTTTTTTGCCTATGAATTTTTTTTAATTACCTCTTTTCTCAAGGAAATATTGTTGTGTAGGATTACAGGGACAAAAAACTCTTCTTATTTAATTACGTAAATGTCTACTTGAATTTGAGTCTTCTAGTTAAAACAACTCTCTACCATTTAATGGTATTAATAAATTCTATTTAAAATTATTTTCAAATTCAAAAAAAAAAAAAAAAATATATATATATATATATATATATAATATGAAATAATTTGAGACATAGTATAAAACTTCATAAATTCACATAAATGATCGATGCAGAAAATTTTGTGCAATATATTTAAAAGAAAGATTTGGACATAATTAATTCAAACTTTTACAGCCCGAATATTTAAAAGAAATACCATTCAACTAATATTTCCAATGATTTTGTAATTTTAATTGAATTTATTTGTCTTAAACAGCCGTAATTAATATGTTTTTTGTTTTATTACTTATGTAATGAATCTTATTGAAATTCTGGATACTTCTTCTAGACTTTTTTTTTTCTCTCCCGTCACCCCTATTCTTTTTATTTCATAAGTTTCTTCACAATTAAAGTCATTCTAATGAATTTATATTTATATCAATAGACGAATTTTCATTATAAGCGTTAAACCTAAAACCTTTATTAAAAAAATCACTTACTTTAAAAATAAGTGAACAGGATATACCTCGGTCAAGGTCAAATACTTTGGTCTTGACATTAAATATGGATTTCGGTCACAGCCGAAGACCTCAACATTAAACATGGACCTCGGTCATAGTCGAAGACCTCGACACTAAACATGGACCTCGGTCACAGCAGAAGACCTTGGCTCCGACACCGAAGACCACGCACACTCGGCTAACGACCAAGTCAGGATTAGTCAGTACAAATCCCAATTACTAGTCGTTAACTTGATTAAGGTCACATTACCTAAGTTCAGAGTACTTAAACAAGACCCAATAGACAGAGGTCTAGTCCATCCCTATAAATAGGTAACAGTACCCAAGGTAAAATAGAGATAAATATATATTCACTGTCTAGCACTAAAACCGAATACCCCTCTAACTTGAGCATAAGAGTGTCTTTTGCAGGTATCCACTTGTTTGGCCACCGCACAGGGAACTCGAGTTCAAGGAGTAACAAAGGAGACATCCGAAGAGTTCTATCCAGGAACATTTTGGCACCCACAGTGGGGCACGAAGTAAAACATCAGACCCCATTAATAGCTACTGACTGACCATGGTGAGGACAAGAAGCAATGGAGCAGGACCCAGGAATCAAGCCAATGAGGGAGCAGGGACCAGAACCACAGTGGGTAATCCTGAGGTGGTGAACGATTCCAGTTTGGAAGAAGTCATCAGGCAGCTGAGAGAAGAAGTAACGGAGCTGCGTCGAGAAACAGCCGAGATTAAAGGGAGACATCAGACGAAAGATGGAGATTCGGATCAGTTAAGAGATGAATCACATGGGGGAGAATCGGCAGCGCCCATGAGAGGTCGACACCCTCACAGCTTGTCAGCAACCCCTGCCGAATCCCAACCTCACCACGAGTGTAGGCCGATGGATAGTTCCCTGCTGGGGTCTTCAAACCATGTACCCCGACAAGTCGAGCAAGCGCCTTCCATAGTTAGGCCTTACCACCCGTTCACACCCGAAATAACGGAAATTCCCCTGCCTGAAAGCTGGAAGCATGTTTACCTTGAGAAATATGATAGGACCACGGACCCCGACAGTCAGTTGGCGACTTTTATGACCCAGGTGGGAATGTACACAAAGGATCAAACTGCCTTGTGCAAGATATTTCTGATGTCCCTCCAAGGACCAACTCTAAATTGTTTATTCAGCTTCCCCCGAAATCGGTCGAGAGCTTCCAGACTCTAGCCGCCAAGTTTGGAAATCAGTTCGCCATATCCCGGTCCCATCGGTTCACTTCTCAAGTGCTGACAACCATGAGATAGGAAAAAGGGGAACCCTTCAGGTAAAAAACTTACAACCAGAAGTCACCCTTCACACGTTCCTGACTAACCTACAACTAGAAGACTTTGCCAAAAGCATGATTCATGTTCCCCCAAGGAGTATGGAGGAAATGAGGAGTCGAGTTGTATCCTTCATTGAAATTGAAGAATTGCAGGCATTTCAAAAAAAGGAGCATGAGATCATCCCCAGTCAACGGCCCAAGGAGGGGGACCGAGGAGACAAAAGCAAAAGAAAGGAACAATTCAATGAGAGGCTACCCAAGGACCGAGACATCACCGATACACCCCCCTCAACACCTTGAGATCGAAAGTACTAGAACAAGCGTTGTTGGTGAACCTTTTAGTCATGCCAAGAAAGGTCAACACTCCTCCAGGTGCCGATGCCTCTAAACATTGTCGGTATCGCCAGAACAAAGGACACTCCACCGAAGAGTGTTCAGTGTTAAGAGACAAGATTAAGGACCTCATCCAGCAGGGCCACTTGAAAAACTGTGTTTACCACCCAAGCTACTGCTTCGATGTCCCTACCACTAGAACCTATCCGAGGAGACAAGGCCAGGAACATCGAGAGGATCCACGTGAACATTATAACCACAGGGGGTACGAGAATAGAAGCAGAGACCGGAGTAGATCTCGGGAAGGAAGGGTGGCATACCAACCAGGCTTCCCAAAGAAGGTGATTAATACCATTGCAGGAGGGTTCGCTGGAGACGGGTCCACCTCATCCTCAAGGAAAAGGAACATGCAAACCTTGCGATCTGTTAACTCCATAACTCCTCACCTCAGACCTAGAATGCCACCTATCACTTTTACAGATGAGGATTTTCTGGCTGTAGACCCCACACAAGATGACCCTATGGTCATTAGTATCGAAATATCCAACTGTATTGTCAAGAAAACCTTGATAGACCAAGGGAGCTCAATGGATGTGCTTTACTGGAGGACATTCCAAGAGCTCGGCCTATCGCCTAAACAATTGATGCCTTTTGACGAACCACTTATTGGTTTCGCTAGAGAAAGAGTGGTGACCAAAGGATGTGTTGACTTATATACCTGCTTCGGGGCCGAAAATGGGCAGAGTCGTACCATAAAAATTAGGTACATTGTGGTCAAAGCAAACACTTTCTACAATGTACTCCTCGGTAGACCCTCCCTTAACAAGCTGGGAGCCGTAGTGTCCACACCTCATTTGGCCATGAAATTCCTTTCTGAAGGAGGAAAGATTATCACAATCCATGTTGACCAAAGGACGGATAGAGAGTGTTACTTGGCCAGCCTCAAGATTCAACCCTAGGAAGAAAAACAACAGATTCGTGCCGTCAACATGCTGACACATCACCACCCTGCGAGTCTAGACCTAAACCCCAGGCTCGACGAGACAAAGAAGGTTGAACCTACGGGGGAAATTCAACCCATCCAAATTGGAAAAACAAACACCCAGGTCACGTATCTCGGCTCTTCCCTCCCCTAAAAGGACCAAAAAGATATCACGGTCGTGATACGAGAGAATGTCGACCTATTCGCCTGGACACCCACCGATATGTCCGGAATCGATCCCCGTTTCTTAACCCATAGACTGGCGGTGTGCCTTCTAGCCAAGCCAGTGGCTCAAAAAAGACGGAAGATGGGGCCGAAAGATCGAAAGTTGTGAGGGAGGAGGTCAACAAGCTCAGGGCAGCTGAATTCATAAGGGAGGTTAAGTACACCACATGGCTGGAAAATGTGGTCATGGTAAAGAAGCATAATGGAAAGTGAAGGATGTGCACTGACTATATGGATCTTAACAAAGCATGTCCCAAGGATGCATACCCTTTTCCTAACATTGACAAATTAGTAGATGAGGCTTTGAGACATGACGCCCTTACTTTTCTGGACGCTTTTTCTGGGTATAATCAAATACGAATGCACCCTCTAGATAAGGAGAAGACGACGTTCATCACGGAAGAGGCTACGTACTGTTATAGGGTCATGTCTTTCAGCCTAAAAAACGTCGGGGCCACTTATCAGAGGTTTATGGACAAAGTCTTTCACTAATAGATAGGAAGGAACATGGAAGTATACGTTGATGACATGATAGTCAAGTCCAAAAAGGTTGCAGGGCATGTGTAAGACCTAGAAGAGGTCTTCCAAACCCTAAGGAGGCATTCAATGAGATTAAACCCAGAAAAATATGTCTTCGGGGTGCAAAGAGGTAAATTTCTTGGATTCATGATCACGAGACGAGGGATAGAGGTTAATCCACACAAATGCTCAACTATTCTCGAAATGAGGAGCCCGGCTAACCAGAAAGAAGTATAGTGTCTAATGGGCAGGTTGACAGCATTATCTTGGTTCTTGCCTTCCATGGCCGAGAAGACCAAGCCCATTATAATGTTACTTCAGAAGGCACAACTGTTCAAATGGACTGAAGAATGTGAGGAGGCATTTTCTATCCTCAAAAGAACCTTGGCTTCCCCCCAGTGTTGGTCAAGCCAACTTCGGCAACGTTGATAGTGTATCTCTCTGTCTTCTCCTCAGCTATAAGCGCCGTTATAGTTCAGGAAGCTGAAGGGGGCCAATGACCCGTGTATTTTACCAGCCGCATACTACGTGATGCCGAAGTTAGATACCAGGCCGTGGAGAAAATGGCCTTGGACCTAATAAACACAACTAGGTGCTTGAGACCATACTTTCAAAGCCACCGAATCGTTGTCCAGACCGACTGCCCCATCGCGAAGGTCTTGAGAAAGCCAGAACTGGCAAGAAGGATGGTAACATGGTCCATAGAACTGTCAGAATTTGACATCCTGTACGAACCTAGAGGCCCCATAAAGTCCCAATTCTTGGCTGATTTATTGAACGAACTTCATCCTCTGACCTTGCCAGAAGATAACCTGTCGGCCTTATAGACCATACGTGTAGATGGGTCGACGAGAAGTAGTGGAAGTGGGGTAGGGGTAATTATAGAAGGACCGAATGGGCTTATTGTCGAACAATCACTATGTTTTGGCTTCAAGGCCTCTAACAATCAAGCAGAATACGAAGCCTTGTTAGCTGGTCTGAAGCTAGCCGAAGAGTTGGGAGCAAAAATAGTAAGGTGTTTAACAGATTCCAAAATAGTGGTCGAGCAGGTCAATGAGCCCAGGCTGTTGCAATACTACCATGCTTGCAAGGAAATGCTGTCCAGATTTGATAAAGTCGAAGTGGCTCACATACCACGAGAACAGAGTGAAAGGGCGAATCAATTGGCCAGATTGGCCAGTACCAAGAAACCAGGGTAGTTGAAAACGATAATTCAGCAAAAGCTTACATCGCCAAGCATAGGAGTGCACATTGTCTCAGTTACTAATGATTGGTGACAAGAAATCACAAGCTACATAACACAAGGGAAGCTACCTGCAGACCCAGCTGAGGCCAAGGCCATTAGAATGAAAGCAGTCTGATTTACCATGATAGTCGACGACCTGTACAAAAGAGGATTCTCAACTCCTTTGCTAAAATGCATCACCAATAATGAGGTTGACTATGTTCTCAGAGAGATACATCTTGACATCTGTGGTATGCACACCGGGAGAAGAACTTTAGCTGTCAAGGTACTAACAGTCGGATACTATTGGCCCACCCTCCAGTAAGATTGTTCGGCTTTTGTCAAAAAATGTGTACAATGCTAGAGGCATGACAACCTTATCCATCAACCAACAGACGACCTCATACCAATAACTGCCCCATGGCCATTCTGCATATGGGGCATGGACATTCTTAGACCATTCCCTATGGCGAAAGGACAGGTGAAATTCTTACTTGTGGCCGTTGACTACTTCACAAAGTGGATCGAGGCCGAGCCTTTAGCCACCATCTCGGCTCAGAATGTTCAGAAGTTTTTATGGAAAAACATAATCACCAGGTTTGGGATCCCTCAGGCCGTTGTCACTGACAATGGGCTGTAGTTCATGGACAAAAAACTGAACTCCTTTCTAGAGGGCCTGTATATCAAACACATGGTGACCTCAGTGGAGCATCCACATTCGAATGGATAGGCCAAGGCTGCCAACAAGGTAATCTTAGGAGAGTTGAAGAAAATGATGACGGGGGAAAAAGGAGAATAGTCTGAAATGATCCCCGACATCCTATAGGCATATTGATGTACTCCTCAGTATTCTACAAAGGAAACACGCTTCTGGCTAGTGTATGGGACAGATGCCATGATCCCCGTCGGGATAGGAGAGCAATCATTTCGAAGGGACCACTTTGATGAGCAAGGCAACCAACAAGCCTTACTAGCCATGTTGGATTGCATCGACGAGGAATGAGACAGAGTAACAATAGTTGTGGAAGCATGTAAGCAAAGGATGACTAGAAGGTTCAACATCAAGGTAAGGGTACGAGGGTTCGTGCAAGGTGACTTAGTCTAGAGACCGAAGAAAAGGAAAACTAGCTCCCAATTGGGACGGACCGTTTCGGATCTACCTAAGTGTCGGCAACGACGCTTACAAGCTAGAAGAACTATCTGGGAAACTCATTCCGAGGACCTAGAACTTCACTCACTTGAAAAATTACTACAACTAGCATAATGTACTGCAAGAACTTTTTTCCTCACCTGGTTTTTTATCCCTAAGGAGGGTTTTGGCTAGGGAGGTTTTTAATGAGGCTTGACCTCAATTCAATAACATGATCATTCGTCCCACTACTTCCACTATCTTTCTTTTTCGTCTAAGAAGAACCTGGTACGATTTAAAGTGCCCTACCAACTCGACACAGGGTTCGTTACAGGTAGCGCTCACAACTTAAAAGTGTCCTACCAACTCGACAAGAGTTCGGTCCAGGCAGCGCTCACAATTTAAAAGTGTCCTGCCAACTCGACACAGAGTTCGGTCCAGACAGCGCTCATAATTTAAAGTGCCTACCAACTCGACACAGAGTTCAGTCCAGGAAGCGCTCATAATTTAAAGTGCCCTACTAACTTGACACAGAGTTCGGTCTAGTTGCACTCACGATTAAAGCGCCGTACCAACTCGGCGCAGGGATTGATCAAGAAAGACACTTAAAGACTAAAACGTTTTATTAACTACATGCAGACTACGGTAATTCTCCAAACATGCAAAGACGTGCGAAGATTAACTAGGAAAATCCGAAACGTTGAAATATACAAAAAGATAGCATAGAAAAAGGAAAAATTTCATTAACTTGAGAATCTATTACAAAAGGTGCCTGTAAATACAAAAAGCTTTCATTAAAAAACTAGAAGGCCTGTACCACAAAAAGTTAGAAGGCCCACATCTCGGCCTATACAAAAAATACACAAGTCCCCCATAAGAATCCCCCAGCCTAAGAGCCGGCATTTCCCCTATCCACTTCCTCGGCATCTTCAGCGCCCTCATCTTCTATGTCAACCCGTTCAGTATGATCGGGAACAACCGTCATATAGGGGGCATAGGTGTCTGGGGGCAAGTTATCTGGCACCTCATCAAAGTGTTTGAACTCCCCGCCAAAGAAGTCTCAGTCCGAGTTGAACTTGAAGTCTCGAGGGAAGGAGCCAAACTGCTAGGCTTGACGAACAGCATGGCGGAACCCAGCCTCATGCTCTGCACATATGTCCTTCATCGCCTACTTCTTATACTTTGCGAACCCAGTTTTGGCCGCCTTGAGATCACGGCTCAGCGACACACATACCTTCTCATTTTCTTCACAACCGACATCGGCTTCCCTGTACATGTCCAATGCCTCCTTGACCCTCGCGTCCTTTTCCTTCAGGGCCGCCTCATGCTCCTCGATCGAGACCATAGACTTGTTTTTCTCTTTCAGCCCATCAACTTCAGCGTCTAAAGAGTCTACAACCTTAGTGGCTGCTTCCAATGATTCCTCTTAGCGCTTCAGCTGTTGTCGAAGTTTCATGGTCTCGGTGGTAAAAAGATGGCGACCCAAAGCCTGGATCCGGGCCAAGAGCTCGCAGTAATGAACCTAGTGAAGGGTGGGGTCTGTGATGGTCATGTAATCTTGGCTTGCCTCGGACAGACTCTCCCCAACCTGGCACATGACGGCGAGAGGATCAAAGTCCTCATGAAAAAATGATGAAGAGACCATGGCGGTAGGGACTACGAAGCCAGGGGAGGGATCTTCGGTCCTTGCTTTCTTGGACTTGTTGGAGGAGGACTTCTTCCCCTCCCTACTTTTTCTCTTCCCCTTCTCCCTCTCATTTTCAACGTCCTTGCCCTTCGGCTTAGACTTTCCCTTTGATCCTTCAGGGGCAAGAGGAAGAATGTCGGTAGAAGGGTCGTTCGGCTCTGGATCCAGCTCAAAAATCTCTTGGGAGACCTCCTCCTCATCGTCCAAAGAGAGATCGGTTAGGACGCGCCGGCTCTTTCGGAAATCCATCATGTTTCCGCCGACATCCATAATTATACCTGCATAAAATAGTACATCCATTAAACCGAAATACACACACAACAAATAAACAGACAAGATATTAACTTCAATTACTCGCTCTCTAAGTCCTTGAGGGGTGTAGGAGACTAGAACAACTTTATCAATTTTCTGATAGGGAGGCGCCGAGGAAGTGAATCCAAAAAGGCAGCTGCTGTCACTTCCTCGGCCGTGAGCAACTCCGCAGGATAGGAGTCATACCTCCTCGGCGCTTGGTGCCAGTAGAAAGGGAACAACTACTCCCCGTCTCGGTCACAAAAATGCTTCGGACCAGTCTCGGGGTCAACAGGAGTTTAAAAAAACCGGTTTTGAAATTTTTATAAGAGGTGGTGTATAGTTGGAGAAGAGGATTTTTAGGGTTTCGGTATAAGGACACCCACTTACACTTCTCATGTGGACAAGTAGTGAAGTGATGCAAGAACAAACCGAGACTGGCCTTGACATGCGTAAATAAACACAAGGCCTGAAACGCCTGAAGGTAGGCCCAGGTATTCGAATGTAGTTACGTGGGAGCAGTATTGAGAATACGGAGAACCCCTATAGTGAAGTCGTCAAAGGGAATTTGGACGCCGAGGTCTCGAAACATACAATCATGGACATAGAAGAAATCGAACTTATCCTCGGCACTCTTATGGTGAAAAACAAAATCAGGCACGTCAAAACTACCATGTCGGCAACGACAGATGAAGAAAGGGAAATCTAAAGCATTTTCGAAAGGACATAACTCCACGGTCTTTACGAAGGCTAATAAAACTTCCTTCTTATTGTAACGGGAGTAGTAGGCAGCAACTTCGTCGTCGACCCAGTCGTACTCAAGGTCTTTAATAAGGGAAACTCCCTTTTAGGATTTCCCATGACCTTGTGAGTAGGAACCTTCTCCTTCGGCGACCCCTCAGGAGGAGCAACCCCAACCTCGGCTTCAGTGGCGGCGGCAGGAACAGAAAGGGGACGGGTAGCAAAACAAATATTGCTACCCTCCTGGGAAAAGGTGACTTTGGTTGAGTCCGAGACGTCACCCCATGAAGAGGAAGAAGAAGAGGGAGTAAAACTAGTAAAGGAAAACAAAGACATTTTTTCAGAATAGCGTACCTTGTTGGATTTCTTTGGCAAGATGAGTTAACAAGTCGGGATTCAGAGATCTCAACTCAGAGGGTAGAAAATCTGGTGAAGACTGAACGAGGAACACCCTCTATATATAGTACCAAAAACCTATGCGGGACGATGGATCGTGACCGTCCAGCCTCTCCATATCAATGGTCCAAATTTGGCGACCCTTCAGATCCTAACCTCCACGATGACATTAACGGCCCAGATCTTTCACCCCTTGGTTTCCCGCCTTTTTACATCAGTCATCACAAGACTCTCTCTTAGCTGAGACCTTTAACATTCCATTTTTCTTTTTAACTTCGGTCTTTACTGCACTACGACCAAAGCTGGGGGCAAGTGAACAGTATAAACCTTGATCAAGGTTGAAGATTTCGGTCTCGACACTAAATATAGACCTCGGTCACAGCCAAAGACCTCGACATTAAACATGGACCACGGTCACAGCGGAAGACCTCGACACTAAACATGGACCTCAATCACAGCAGAAGACCTCGGCTCCGACACCGAAGACCACACACACTCGGTCAATGACCAAGTCAGGATTAGTCAGTATAAATCCCAATTACTAGTCGTTAACTTGATTAAGGTCACATTACCTAAGTTTAAGGTACTTAAACAAGGCCCAATAGACAGAGGCCCAGTCCATCTCTATAAATAGGTTACAGTACCCAAGGTAAAATAGAGATAAATATATATTCACCATCTGACACTAAAACCGAATACCCCTCTAACTTGAGCGTCAAAGTGTCTTTTGCAGGTATCCACCTATTCGGCCACCGCGTAGGGAACTCAAGTTCAAGGAGTAATGAAGGAGACATCTGAATAGTTCTATCCAGGAACAATAAGAGATTTTATCTTTTATTTTATAAATTATTTTTTAATATTTAACGGTTACCATTAGTTATTTATTTTAACAATTAGATTTAAAAAAGAATGAAAGCAAATTTTGTATGTTTAGTTTTAGAGTAACCGAATACTTTGTCAAAAACTTAATATTAAAGTTATTGTTCAAATTCAAGAACATAAGTGAAAAAGTATTTTTTTAAAAGAAAAATGAGAATTTCTTTTTAAAAAAGTCACCATAATAGAACTTAAGGTTAAAATTAATTAATTATTTAAATATTATATATTTTCTAGTAATATGGAGAATCCTTCCAAAATTTATAAACTTATAAATACTTGCAAATATATCAAACAACAATCACATATATCTTAAAATTAGATAAACAAATATGTTACATTTAACTTTTGTTTGAATAGACAATCTATCTCATTTTTCTTTACAAATAATATCTAGTTTTATAACATCTATAATTTTTAGGGTAGGCAAAAAAGTCTTAAATAGACTTTTTATAGTTTATTTAATTGAGTCAATCTTAGAATGTGTTTAGTTTGTTAGTTTTAGATTAATTTTGATAGTAAAAAGTTAGGATTTTTTTTAAGAGTTACTAACATTTTCTAAAAGGTTATTTCTATTTTCAGCTACTAGTTGATTTTCTTTTACAATTTTATCCTTCGTTAATTAATGTATCGTCTCTTACTAATTCTCTTTCCTCTCACATAAAGCAATATATCTTTTCATTTCCCTCTCCTCATTAATGTAATTATAGTAATTTATAATTTTTTGGTAAATAGTAAGGGCAAGCCCACCAAAAAATTAATTAACATAAAGTAAAACTACAATTCAAGTCCTTTGCATAATTAGGTAATGTAACATCCCAAATTTTTATGCATTATTTACACCATAAATTCTCTTAATAATTGTTTAAATTATTAATCTGTATTCCCAAATACTAATATATAAAATTTTCATTACATTATACTCAATATTAAAGCATACATTATAACACTTTCAAAGTTCAAAATAAAATATAACAGAGTACATATAATTCCAGCTCGTCAGCGAACCTCGTTGTCTGGCGAGACCCAGGGTAGCTCGTCCAACGACAGCTATCGCCTAGTTAGCCCCTGTAGATAACAAAACCTGGGTGATAGTAGAACCTCTACTATCAAAACCAACCAACATGCTGACATATAATTCTACATTCTTATGACATGCATATCATAATTCATCTATCTTTTTACACCATATTCACACAACTTCCATAATAAAATAATAATCACATAACTTAACAATAATTCCTCTAAATTCAAATAATATTATTTTTACACAACTCTCTTATATACATATTGAATAATAGAATAACATCCTTTGAGACTTCTATTCACAATCCAACATACTTCATTTCAGAGCATTCTGCCTCTCTGTATCATCACTGTTCTCGTGCAAAGCATGATCTTAAGAGTCATACAAAAAATCACAAACATTGCAAGGGTACATAATACACAACATACCATTACATCAATCATAAAGCATGAAAGTTTCACAACATTTATATTTAGTACCATAAATACACATTCACTAATAGTAAACAACCAAGCAATCATTCTTATGTTGCACCTGAACATAAGCAATCATAACCAGTCAATAAAACATTAATTAAATATCATAATCAATAAATCAAACACACTTATATTCCCCTGAATACAAGCTTTTCACACAACAGCATGTTCAGACGTGACATATTCCTGAATATCGACATTGAGTTCGGACGCTGAGGTGGCTTAAAACCCCTTCCAATTGGTGACAGACGTCCAATCTGCCTATGTTACCACCAATTTAAGTTTAAGCAATACTCATCTAAAAACTAAAAACTGAAGTCTAGTGTCTACCTGACACCCTATAACACACAGTTGTTGTCTAAGTATGTCCTTTAGGCACCCATTGCATATCTGGTACCAGGACCACAATGTAAATCACCAAAATATCCTCTTGCATATCTGATATTCTGGATTACATTGACTTCAATTATGTCCCTAACATCAATGTACCCCACCAAACATATCATCCAAGGCTAAGTTACCCAACTCTAACTACCCACAACCAACAATATCAATAAATATATTCTCATCATGCATTCCAATCATATGCATTACATCACAAGTCTAAATAATACATTGTCATTCCAATAATTCAATTTCAGTCACAGAAAATCAATTCAACTAAAACTAAGTTATCCTACCATAATTGCACATCCAAACTATCCAATAATCATTCAACTCAAGATTAAACATCACCCCCATAATAATCAACTACACAACATCATATATCTCAACTATGTTATTCTAATATACGCTAACTCAATCAACTTACATCATTATTAACAAATACATTAACTCAACTAGCTCACATCATAATTAACAAATATGCTAACTCATTTAGTTCAAATCAAAATCAAATACACATTGTATTAAATAGCTCAAAACACAATTAAAATAAATTTTATCTTAAGTAACTAAAAATATAGTCAAAATACTCACTATTTCAAATAGTTCAAATTGCTTAACTACCAAATCACTTATCCATTAACAAAAAAAAAAAAAAAAGAGCTTCCCTTACCTATTTCTCCATCCAAAAGCTGATTAAAACATAAGAGGAAGAATCAACCGAAGAAATTACACAGAAACTTGACAAGAATCCCAAATTAAACAGGAATTTAAAGATCAAGATTTTCAAAGAAATTTCATCTTGAATGAAAATGAAAGGATCGAAAACAATCAGAAAAAGGTTTAGAAAACTACGATCAGATATACCTATGTTGATTACCTCTCAGAATCAGGAGCAATGGAAGAGATCGCATCGAATTCCATCAACATTTTGACCACCATAGAGGGGACGAAAGATTGCAAAGAGAGAGAGAAAATGAATAGCGGAAAAATTGTCGAAGGAGAAAAGAAATATTAAAATTAGAAGAAAAAGAATTTATATAGCACTGGGTTGTATTTAGTAAATTTAATTTGCTAAACAGATTCTCCGAGAACTTCTCAAAACTTAACTAAAATCCTTCGAAGAAAAAGAATAATAATTATTCTCTTCTCCCACATCTTCTATCATTAACCGAATACAACCATGTAGTATTATCAAACTAAGAAATCCACACATCTCAAATCAATTAGTAATTTAAGTAAAAAAACTTAAATTTAAGCATCTTCACTATTTATTCTTTGAATTTATGACATATTAAATAAACAGGTCCTTACAGCTAACACAGACGGGGGAATGAAATGAAAAACACTTTTTTCTTGGTTATGGATAAACCTATCTTTGCAAAGCCATCAGTCATTGAATTCACCTAAACAAAAGCAAGCCTGCATTTCTAGATTTTTCCCACTCCGCTTATAGATTTTATCCGTATAGGAAAATACACATGGTCAATGGTACAACCCTCATCCAGGAGAGTTATCATTGATAGAGAATCATACTCAATTGTAATGTTTCATGATCCATTATCATATGTTGCTTCTAGAGCTTTCAGAATAGCTAAGACTTCCCCACCTTACCCACCTCACAAAAAGGAATTTTAGAGGTGAAACCAAGGATGAAACTACCTTTGTTGTCACTCTATCACAACCATGCCTCCAACTTCAACATCCCAGTGTGAGCATCTCACTGTAGCGTCGCAGTTGATTTTAAGTATGTCACCTAACAGGCGTTCCCAAGGTGACCTGCAAAAAAATTCATAATATTTTACACATATGTCCTTTATCATGATTTCAACTCATATATGTGGTGAGATCATAAAGTAGACATTTTACACCATTGAAAACTTGTTTATCTGATTGCCTCTGGTTATTAAAGACAAAATCATTCTACCTATACCATGGACCATAAAGACCAGCCCAAATACTTGACTCCAATTGTTAACGCCACTATGTTGCCTACATATCATATCATCAAGTAGCCAAACTTCTGGTAGTTGATATGAGAAAAAAAATTGAAATATTGGCAACCTTCAATTTCAACCAAATGCTTGTAACTTTGTTGTAGTCCTGTAGTGAATGCAACATGGTCTCCATGTGGTAGCCACAAATAGGACAAAATGGATTGGTAGTCATATGTTTGTTATATCTCAACTCATTTATTGGTGTAATACCCCTTGCTACCTTCTACAGAAAAACACGAACACATTCTTGGCCTTCCCATTTCCATAACTGTTTAAAAATGGGTCTCCTTAGGTTTTGGTCTTGATCAAGCAAACCCTCATAAGTAGATTTAATATAGAAATTACCATCAACTAATTTCCAAATATACCCAATAACCATACAAATATGATAAGATACAATAATCATCATATCTTAAATTTTTCCTTATAATAATAAAATACTAATTGATCAATACTAATTTATAATTATATTTAAAATTCTCTCACTTGAATAATTAATTAATAATTAAAATATAAATCATTAAGCTGTATTGAAAATTATAGATAAATCATATATTAACAAAAATACAAGAAATTTGAGCTACAAAAATTGTGAAAAATTAATATTGCTCATAAGTGTAATAATCTGCTTTGTTTTTAAGAAGGCAATAAATTGATTGTTATGCTTTTAAAAAATATAAATATTATTATAATGTTAAAATAATACTATTATTCAAATTTTATTTTTCTTTTTCCAAATAAAAAAATCAACCAGTTCTGTTATTTTATTTTTATTATGTTTCTCTTTATTTTTTCTGAAATTATACCGCCACCATTTTTAAATTTTCTTTTCTTTTCTCACATATTTACTTTTTTTGGTTTATTTCTCTCTCTTCTAAACACAACGTTTTTTTATAAGCCTCTTCAAAACACAACGTTAACAACCCAAATAATAAAAAGGTAAAAGACAATGATTCTCAAATTTTTTGAATACATGAGAAAAAATAATATAACATAGTTTAATTCAAATACATAGTTATAAGAGAAAAACATTCATAAAAAGTTTTATATTGATAACAACATCTTTATATAAATTCTATAAATAAATATTAAAATGAAATTCTTTTATATTTTCATAGATTTAAACTCTAGTTATAATGCCTATAAAAAATTAATAGTCAAAATAACTGGGTTTCATTTTCCTAAATTATCTTAATAAAACTTTAACAATATTTAATTTCAAATGGTTAATTTATCTTAAAAACATATTTAATTTCAAAATTTTGACATTCATTTCCTTATTTTTGAATCAGGACTTTGAATCTTCTATTTTCTTTGAAAAATGTTGGATTTGTCTTGGGATGAAGATTGAGATTAACAGTCAAATAACAAATTATTAAATAAAATGTAATAATAATTTAATTAAATGACATGTCTTAATTTTAATGTAATAATAATTTAATTAAATGACATGTCTTAATTTTATAATTTAAAAATAATTATTTTTTTGTGAAACTTAAAAATAATTAATTAACTATAATTTTTATTATTCAAATCATTTTAAATTATATGATATGATATAACACATTATTAAATTACTATAATATATAATATGGTCAAAGTTAATTCACTAAAAATTTAACGCATGTTAATAATTTAAAAAAAGTAAAAATTTGATGTTATAATTTAAAAATAATATGAAAATATCAATAACTAAAAGAGTAAAATGTAATTAAGCAAAGAGAAATGTTGTGGTAATAAAGTTATGATTTTTTGAAGATAATAAATTTCAACATTAATGCGAAGCGATGAGGTAAAAAATGTGTGTGTATTTGTGGGAAGAAGAGCAGCAATACGCGTAGAGCGCTGGAAGGTAAAATCCATAGAGCTGTCCTCAACCAACCGCTCTTGCTCTTGCAATCACCGGACATTGTTGGGGTGGGGAAACGCGCCTTCTTCACTGCACTTCATTCCTGCACGTGTCCCACCCATCCACTCTAATTATAATCTCATACACGTATCAATAAAATAAATAGTAAAGAAATAAGTGTTCCTTTAATCAAATCAAAAAGCCAATAACGAAAAGGAGTGTGGCCCGTAATTATTTTTAACCTTAAAGGCAAAGAAACACTAAAAAAGTGAGAGACAGTATATAAATGGAGATGGAGATGGAGATGGAGATGGAGATGCGCGTGTAAGAGAGTGCAGATGGCAGGTGCAGGGGGAGGGTATGGAGACGCGAACCAGAGGATAGACTACGTGTTCAAGGTGGTGCTGATAGGGGACTCGGCGGTGGGGAAGTCGCAGATACTGGCGAGATTTGCGCGGAACGAGTTCAGCTTGGACTCAAAGTCCACCATCGGTGTTGAATTTCAGACAAGGACTTTGGTCATAGATCACAAGACCGTTAAGGCTCAGATCTGGGACACTGCTGGACAAGAACGGTGTGTTCCTTTCTTTTCCTTTCCTTTCTTCATCCAACGATCCTATCATCATCACCTTCTGTATTGTTAATTGCGGAAACATGTCATCTCATGTTCCTGAAGTCAACAAATATATGCCCATGCCTAAGTCAACAGTCTCCGCAACTTTTTATAATCCATTTAGTATCATAGCACTCTGATTCTTTCATTCATCACTGTGCATCAGTTGTGAGAAAAGTTTTTCATTTGTTTAACCAATGCAATTTTATTGCCAACTTTTCTGTTGTGGAAAATCGTCAACAAATCTAGTTGATACTTGATAGGACCACAATTGCGACCTACAGTTTCGCTGCAGACTGTTTTTTCTAACTTTGGATTACATTTTAAATTGACATTGCGTTCCAAATTGCAGTTTCATTACAATACTTGATATTCTGAAAAAAAAAAATAGACAAATATTGCCGATATGGTTGCAATTCTGGTCCTTGTATAGATTCCAGGACCTGAAAAATCTTGATGTTGGGCCTGCAACTAATAATGTTGGCTGTAGACCATTTTATTTATGAAAACCTTGTTGCAAATTAACATGATTTCCGCCAAACTTTTTTTATTTTTTAATTGATCGTTTAACCCATTATATGCAGCCATGCTTTTTCCATATCAAATTCTTACAGCAGTGTTTTCACGATTTAGTGATCCTCAATTTAGAATTAGTAATTTGTATTGACGATTTAAGGTGAGGCTGTGGTCTTGGTTACCGATATTGGTAGCATTACCACTGTTCTAATGCAGGATATTGTTAATTTCTCCTGTGAGTTTTTGTTTTGTTTTTTTTCAAATTTGCAATGGTAATCATTTTTTTGGTGAAAAAATATGCGGTAGCAACGAATTTCTGGCCGCAATGCCGTTGTGTTGCTGTCCATGCGGTTGTTATGTAAAACTCAAAACTACATGGAATACCGTTTGATGTAAGTTTGCATTTCTGCAATTGTCCATCTTATGATAAATTTATGGATCAACATTACAGGAATCGATTCTAACGCCTTTTGATATACATTAAAGTTGTTTACTAAAAGCTGACGTATCCTGCCTTTCGTTGGCTTTTAAAATAACTGGTTTTCCAATATGAACTATAAGAAGCCTTAGCTTTAAAACCGCTATCTACCTTGATATTTAACAAACACGCAGACAGAACACAGAAGTTGTGACAGACCATCCATGGAAGTGGCTGCATGGACAATCCACGCAATGGTTCATACCTTAAGAGTGCTTTGATGAGTATCACAAAATATTAAATTTTTTACACTATAAATTGTACTTACCAACATGATTAGTTTGGACCTGTTTTCCTTTTTCTCACGTATTTGTTACCAACTGTCAGAATAGAACTACTTTTTCTTCCATGCAATTTATATCTATTTAGTGCTTCTTCACATTTTTACTTACGATTATTTCTTATCATGCATTGCTGGTTTCAGTGGTTGAATTACAAGTACATTAAATACCAAACCTAAGACAGTTTACCCTGATATTTCAATGGTTTATGGTACAGATACAGAGCAGTTACAAGCGCATACTACAGGGGTGCTGTGGGGGCAATGTTGGTTTATGACATCACTAAACGCCAAACCTTTGATCACATACCCCGTTGGTTAGAAGAACTGCGGAACCATGCTGACAAGAACATAGTCATCATTCTTGTAGGAAACAAATGTGATCTTGAGAACCAGCGTGATGTACCCACCGAGGATGCAAAAGAATTTGCTGAGAAAGAAGGGTTGTTTTTCTTAGAGACCTCAGCACTAGATGCAACTAATGTTGAAACAGCCTTCATAACTGTCTTGACAGAAATATACAACATTGTCAACAAGAAGAACCTAACTGCTGATGAAAATCAGGGAAATGGTAACTCTGCATCTTTGTCTGGCCAGAAGATCATCGTTCCAGGTCCTGCACAGGAAGTCCCAGCTAAGAGTAATATGTGTTGTCAAGCATCTTGACTTTTTTTATATTATGTTTCTATTTAGTGTATTTCACGGTTGTGTTGTTATTACCAAATTTTAAAGGCTTGGCGCATTGCTTTTTGTACATTTAAATTCAATTTATTTTGGTTTGCCGAGTAAAGCATTAAAAATTAAAAATAGATAAAAAAATTTGCTTCTTTTTTCTTTGAATAGTTGCTTGGTTCAATATACGTGAATTTTGTTGGTGAATTGGTTTGAATTTGTACATGATCATATGTGAAGATAGCATCACTCCTGCTCGTAGTTTTAAATGGCTATATTTTTCTAATGGCCACATTTTGTCAGCCTGCAATCAGGAACTTGCTTACAAGGTTTCTTCATAAATCCAGAACCAATGTTATCAAGCTTGAAATTTGAAGAGGATTAAGATAGTTAAAAATATCGGCTTTAATAATGTGTTAATTGTCAAATTAACAGCCTTCAGAAATTGATATGTAGACAATGGATTTGTTTACTTTAGAATTCTGATTTGATAATTTTTAAAGATTAAAGTTAAACAAACTTTGATTTGTTTAAAAATGATATTTTGAAAGAATTTGTAAAATGAAATATAAGTGAGATTACTTTTAAACAAGCAGATGTTAGTTTGTTTGTTTTTTTCTTTTGATAATGATTACAATAGAATATAATCATATTTTTTTATGAGATTTAATATGATTGTTAGTTCATGTAAATGCAATGAATTTTGATTTTGATTTTTTTAGTTTTGACTCTATTAAATTTAACAACTATCATTATCATCTTTAATTATGTTACCTATCATTTTAAAATTGTCGTCGTCATCATCTAACTAAATATCATCAATAGTTATCGACTTGACTTGTTTAAAAATATGTTTATATTTAACTTCAAATTGAAAGAATTCAAAAGTATATTTATTTTAAAACATTTTTTCTTTTTTATTTCGTACATTGAAGTTTATAAATGCACTTTGCAAACTTTAACTTCAAACAAATGTCAAATGGAAAAAGTAAGTATGAGATTGCACGTAGAGTAATATCAATTTTAACTTTTAATATTTTTTAAAATCATTTTGATTATTGATTATTGAATTTGTGAAGATTAGTTTAAGATTTAATATTTTAATTAGGTTATATATCAACCGGAGTAAGTTGATTGATTATGCACATTAGTCATAAGAATATTTTAGAACGATTTTTTTAATAAGAGAAAAGTAAGTGTGAGATTGCTAGTAGAGTATTATCAATTTTAGGTGGCGTTCATTAAGTAATTATATTTAAACTATTTTAGTATAAATATTTTAGTAAATATTATAAATTAATGTAAAAACAATATTTCAAGATTTAATGTAGTTATATAATCTCCATATGGGACTCTTTTTAATTTTAAAATAAATGAGAAAGATAAATTATTGTTTTCAAATTTTTAAACAAGAAACAAATGATCTTGCTTTCAAACTTAAAACAGAGTGTCCAAATTACCCACAACTTTAAACAAATGTCACAATTTAATATCAAATATAAGAATAATATGTCATTATTGTTTTGTTACATAGATACATATGAGATGATTTGATATTAAGTAATAATATGTCAAATATAAGAATATCTTTTTTCACAATAACTTTATAAAAATTGCTTATTATTAAAAAAAAAACTCATGTTTATTTTGTTAACTTTCCTTCTTTATTTTACGTGTAGTTTTTTTTTTTTAAAGATAGATAGTTATTTTACGTGCAGTTTTTTTAGAAAATAGATAATTATTTTATGTGCAATTTTTTTAGAAAATAGGTAGTTTTTTTTAACAACTTTAATAGTTTTTATAATTATATATTAGATATAAATATATGGAAAATCAAATTATATTTGTTATATATATAATTATAAAAATTGTTATAATTTAATATGCATGTTCTCATTTTCTTCCAGATCAATCTATTTCTCTTATTTCATATCATGCTCTTAGTTTTTAGTTAAAGTTGAAGTGGTTAGTTTCCTATTCTTTATTATTATTTCCTTCAATTTTTATTTTCTGGTTATTGATAATTAGTTTTTCTGTTAATTAGTGATTTGTGCATTTTTTTCGTGTTTACTGATAATTTATTTTTTTGTTAAACACAGTATTATGTTATTGTTGATGCTTTGCACGGTGGAGAAGACGTCTTTGTTAAACACAATATTAATTTGTAAGCTATAATAAAATATTTGTAAACTATATTAAAATATTTTTATTTCTTAAAATATTCGTTGCTTATGGCTTTGATTTTCAATGCAATTTGTTTCCTATTGTTTAAATATGTCCAACATTATATATTTAAATTAACTTATGGAAACTTACTATTTCTTTTAAGCTATTCACCTTATAGGTTTGTGTAGTGTGCTTACATTGTTTTCAAGGTATTAATGAATTATTTTCTATTTATTGATAATTTTTTTCAATCCAAATTTTATGTTGTTGGTGGGGTTTATAGTTTTCTTTTTTATTAATGATTTTTCATCTTTCCATTTTTTGGGTTGCACATCTATCTATTTTTTATTGATAAATTTATTCTAATTGTAATTCTGAAAACATATAGGTTTATGGTTGAATCAACAAATTGCAACCTGTGAATATCTTAAGCACATTTGTTCTCTTTCAGTAAAGTATATACTAAAGACATATCTGTATTCGTTTTACAATTAACATATTTGTATCAAACTTTAGATGTATTTAACCAAAGATTATATTAATTTTAGAATGCATTTAACTTTTATCTCATTTTTTTTCTTCTCAACTATTATTGAGATGTTGTAAGCATGTATTTTCTAATTTTAGTTTCCCTTATAATACTTTACTATTATAATTTTTTAATAATTTTAGTTTCATAGGGCTTTAATATATTTTGTAATTTTTTTAAGTTTTTGTATACACAATTTGGTTTCATTATAACGCCTTCTTTCTCTTTTCTACTTGACTCTACCTACAATTATAGTTTTTTTTTTAATTTTCATATTTCTAATCTTGAACAAATTGATTCTAATTTTAGATGTTTATTGTTATTATGATACATTCAATGGTGATTATTTACATATTTGTTATTAATAAATCATGGAGCTGCAATTAACTAACACATTGGTTTATTAATAACAAAACTAACAATAATTTCGAAATTTCTTTTCGTTGTTATTGTATAGTATCAATATTTATCTGTATTAATTATCAAATGTCAGATTGATCGTGAATGACAATGCGAGTCTAGACAATGTTTTTTTAAAATTATACTAATATAATCAATCATGTTCCACTATAGATAATAAAATATTTAATCTCATGTTTGTTTCTCCCATTATACATATTTGCAGATTTAGTTTCGTAACTTAATTTTATTTTAAATAAATTTTGATCATAGTGAACCTAACAAACTAATATTCATATTAAAACCGTGACAACAAAAATTACAAACTTTTTTGCTTTCTCAACTCTTAACAAATTTAGTGTGAAATTTTTTACTTTTCCACATTAGTGTGACAATTTTTACTTTTTCGCATTTTTAGTTTTTAAATTTGAGAGTTGAACAGGAAAGAATATTTTTACTTTTCCGCATTTTAGTGTGAAATTTTAAGAAGATTTTAGTTATTTTCTTTATTAAAACTACCTTTTCGTAGTTAGAATAGAATTTTTATATATAACCAACGCTTTTCAAATTTCAATGTTACCAATTGTACTCCCTCTTACTGATTTTAACTCTTAACCCCTCAAATATGAATAAGAATCTTAATCATCTATTTGAAATTTTGAATTTTAAACAAAAACTTCTATTTCATCCTATCTACTTTGTTTTTTTTTTCCTTTTATTTTCATCACTTGTCATTTCAAAAGACTATGAATTAATAAAATAAAATAATAATCCAACTCATTGCAATTTTAACTATGAATTTAAAACGTAAAAGCAATAGTAACATCAATATATACTAAAAAACTGAAATATTTTTTTATGTGCTGATTTTGTTAATAAGATTTAAATTCACTTTTTTTTTTTAACTTTTATGTAAACTTTATCATGACCTCTGTATCAATTTTATGTGTCTTTCTTCAAAAAGTATACAATTTCAACAAAGTAATAGTAAATCACATGATTTCTTTTTAATAATGCATTGTATGAAAGAAAACTTCATTATGATATAGGAGTATTAATTCCTGAAAAAATATTAATTTTATGATTTGAATTTTGAAGATTAATATTGCAAAAAACAAGTGTACAATGAAATTGATTTGATGATTTGAAGATTAATTGCCTTTCTTACCTAATGTTAATGTTTACTTTTTCGAAGTTTAGTGTGACATTTTTATTTAAAGTATATCATATATATTTTCCTTTCCATCTTATCCCATTTATCATTGGATGATATCTAAATATGGATGAAAAATTTAGATAGTCAAAGACAACAACAAAGACAAAGACGGAGACAACATGCAAGAAATAAAACAAAAAGAATGACCATGGAACAACAACAAAATCACTTATATACAACATAGTCAAGTTACGGACAAAAAAGAACAAACAATATTCGCATGTCATATAATACAACTACAATGAGATTGTCATCTGCACGATGATTAGCTCGGACAATAAATTATCATCAACCCATTTCAAGTGTATAATTTGTTATTACTAAATATATTAGCTACTAATGTTAACAATAATTACTTAATCATGTAGGTTATCATCTTGCATCTTTAGGATCTCAACAAACTAATTTGATGAAGCGAGACAAGTAATGTGAATGTTTACTTTACAAATGGTTACTAGAACATTTTTTTTATTATTTACCCTTATTAAAATTGGTTACACTCTAATGGTGTCAAGGGAATTTTCACTTTTACTTCAATAGTATAATTTGCATATAAAATATTATAACTATCAAAATTTTTTCAAATTTCAAAATCTAAACTTAGTTATCATACTTTACAATCATGTATAATTTTACATGATAATTAATTAATTAGTGATTACTAATACTTATTTGCAAACAATCAAACCTTGAATATGTAGCAAGTTCCAATTTTGAACCAACAAGATTTTGGGGAGCTAATAACCATAAGGCAGAACCAAGTAATAGGCATGCATTCAACCTTCCATAAGGTTGGTATGATACTTTCTACCACTTTTACGATGATTTCATGCAAAGGGACAATTTTTTTATGTTACAAAAATTAAATCATAATGTAGATTATAAATATATATTATACTTAACAACTATTTAAAGTGAAAAAATTGTACATCATAAATAAAAAGTGTACATTCTTTATTTAAAAAGTTATTAATTAACATGAAAAAAATATTTTTTTTAATAATGCCGATATCCAACTGAGATTCAGACAAGCACATAATTGTGCTCAAAATTTTCAACACAGTATGACAATTGTCACATTTCAATTACCTACCCCAGCTACATGTGCATGGTGTCGTGCATGTTTGTTTTACCATGAGTCACGTGACACATGTTTTTTATGGGAAAATGTTATTTTTAAATGTTAGTGCTCCTGTAGAGTTACCTGAAAGAAAACATTTTACACAACATATTAGAAGTTACAACTATGTAATTTCATTCACTTCAATCGGAGTTCATATTGATGAAAATATGATTGCAACTGGACATGGTATATATAGTTTTCGTGCTCAAGGTGGAATATATCATAGGAGGATTCTATCCAAATGAAGGTTGTAGGTCACGTTTCTCACAGTTATATATTTATGACACAAAACATTAGTTGCAAAATAGGATGTTGGAAAATCCTCAGCTTCATCAAACATTGGTTTATAAGTTGCAACAAATACTTCATCGATACAATCCATTTGTGCATGTATTTAGACAAGTTGCACTACGTGAAGATGTTCATGAATGTAGTTTACTTATAAAAGAATGTCCCGTTAATAAACCACAATATAATCTCCCAACTGTACCACAAGTTGTAGCAATTATTGTCGGTGAAGATGTTGAATCAATGACATGTGATCGAGATATCAATGTTGTACACCGTGATGGAAATCTAATGAGGATTCAAGAAACTATTGGATATTATGATTTTCTACAATATCCTTTATTGTTACCTTTTGGGACATACAGTTGGGACCTTAACACAAAAAACCATAATGACAACAGTATCTCTTGTCGAAAATATTACAATTACATACTTTTGGTACTTATTTCACACGTATCTACTATACATCTTAGCCGTTTATTCATGAAATTAATTTCAATTCATAATAAATATTTTTTAATTGTAGATACATCGTAATCACCAATTTGTACTATTACAATCGGATGACTCTTACAACAATATGTTGTAGACAACTATTTTAAGATTGAAGCAGGGAGGGTAAGGTGGATTTGAACTCACCAAAATAATATTCATGTTGAAGTGAATCAAGACTTGCAAGATGTTTTACACGTACGAGAAACTACTACAAATGTTATTTATTGTGACATACATTCTCACAACATGATGTCAAATTATCACTATCAATGCTAACACATTTTTTTCTATGTAGAAAATTTTGGGGAAAGGACAATGATGTATAATCCTTACACAACGTTATGAGGATGGTATGACTATTGTTCTTAATGATGGAAAACAACATATTTTCCTTACAATGACGTATGATCCTTCTTGGAATAAAATATCATTTGAACTTGGCAATCTTTAGACACCACAAGATCATCCAGACTTGCTAACAAGAAATTTTGAAGCAAAATTTGAGTAGTTGAAGGATGATGTCATTAATAAAGGTGTCCTTGAAAAGGTTAAAAGTTACATGTATGTCACAAAATTTAAAAAACAATGCCTACCACATGTTCACATGCTACAAGTCTTTGAAAACAATGACAAATTACGTGACCCAAAAGATTATGATAACATCGTTAGGCAGAAATACCAAAGATTGAAGAAGAACCGCAATTGTATGAAGTTATACTAGCATATGATCCATGGACCTTAAAGAACTTCTAATCCTAGATACCCATGTATGAAGGATGCTAAGTGCAAGAAACGATACCCAAAACAACTCTTAGATGTTACTGTTGATAATAAATGGGTGGTTCCTTATGATCCTTGGTTACTACTAAAATATGATTGTCATATAAATGTTGAAGTATGCACTAGCATCAAGAGTATTAAATATTTGTATAAGTATGTTTAAAAGGTCCTGATCGAGTGGCAATGGAGGTTCATAGGGGATCAACTGTGAATGAGGTTCAACAATACATTGATGCTAGATGGATCTGTGCTCCTGAGGCCTTCTGAAAGATATTTAGATTTTTACTTTATTGATATATCCATGCGTTGAAAGGTTACAAATTCATTTACCAAATTGCCATGAAATGTGATTCTATAATAATCAGCGCATAATTGATATATTAAATGACGACCACAATTCCAAAACAATGCTTACACAGTTCTTTACCTTGAATTGTAGAGATCCACAAGCTAGATATTATTTGTGTAGAGAGATTCCAGAACATTATTGTTGGCATAAAGGAGATAAGGAATGATACCCAAATAGGTAAAATATTATTTGGTAATGTTACAGTAAAACAACATGATTACTTTTATGGTTGATTTTTTATTTTTAAATAGCCAACAATATAATTGCTCTAAAATGTATGTATTCTAATTTAATAAGTGCAACAACAACAACAACAATATAACTTCATAAGTTTACAACAGTAAAAATCTAAATAAAACATTATTTTTAAACACACTTAACATTAAAAAGTACATAAAAATCTAAATCAAATATTTCATAACAATTAAAGTTTTAAATTTATAAAATACATTCTTTAACAATAATATACTTGCATCTAGAATGCAATAACAGTGATTTGCACGGGGCTGATATCCTACTAATTAAATTGTATTTCTTATTTATTATAATAGTAAACTCATGTGGGGATTAGTAACAGTATTGAAACCTAGTTTAACTTTTCACCCGTGTAGAACAACTAATATTTGGGGGAAATTGTTAGAAAGAGTTTTCTGAATATAATTTAGTTATATCTTTTTGGATCGATCATGTCTTATAGTTCATGTTAGTTATAAATAATATTATTTATCTTTAAAAAAACATCTAGAATGCAAAAGAAAATGATAAATTATCTAATATAAAACTTTACAATGTCATATAAACAATAAAAAATTATTGTATGTATAAAAATGTATTTTATAAAAATAATAATAATTGATAAAAGATTTTATACATATTTATAATGCATATTAAATGCACTTTTATTTATCTTTAAATATTGTAGACTAAAGTTAAAAATGAAAAATAAGCAACATTAATTTCAATTGATTTACTGAACAATTTTTACTGATTTAACTAGTTGACTGGTTTTCATCGATTCTAAATTAGTAATATTTTTTAGGGTTAATAGATTCGTTATTGGCTAGTTTTTAATAAAATAATCCCAATCATTCTATTCAATGTTAACTACCACAATGGAGATTTTAATAATCTCAATTTGAAAACATACTAGCTAAGACAATACTACCTAAATATGGTCTTTTTTAGATAAAGTTTTTCTATAAATACTAAACATACTAGCTAAGACATACTAGCTAAGACATACTAGCTAAGACAATACTACCTAAATATGGTCTTTTTTAGATAAAGTTTTTCTATAAATACTAAACATGCTCTAACCTTCGCAGTAATTTTGAACTTTATGTCCGTAGGCAAATGGCAATAAAGGGCATCTATGTTTCGGCTTAAATCTACGAGTTACATGTCCGTAATATACTGACCGCGCTACGAACGACATTCCAAAATCTCATATGCAGGTGTGAACAGAAGGGGAGCCGTTTCTGAAACCAAAACTACAGGATAATATTGATACAAATCTAGACCAACTTGTCTTTGAAAAGAACAAGGTTAACAAAAACAACAAATTTTTTTCTAACATTTCATAGGTGAAGGACAAAATCACCATTTCTGTAAATGATAAATAAGCCTAAATTATCTGTTGCAACAGAGTAAAGAATATTTGATAAGTAGTCACGTTTAACTCACAGTAGCTTTCACATCATTTTTACTGTCCAACTCCTGCACAGGCTGTACTTCCACATCATTAGAGGATTTGTCCACATGCCCAGCGGAACCCTTTTCAGTGTCCAAACGTATTAAAAGCCTTTCAAGTAGTTCTTGGCAGTCCATTGCAGTAACCATCACTGACAATCTAGCCCGACCCTTCCAGCATCCAATGGCTATCGTTGACTCAGTCACTTGGAGAGACTCTGCAGCAATTGTGTTCCCTGAAGAAAAGGAATGCAATTATAAACAAATATGTCGACGCCAATGAGTATTAAAGTTCTCTATGGCGTGGTAATACATACCTATAGCCAGAATTACCACACAACAGCCTGGCAATAGGTTTGCAGCCTTTTCACCAAACTCGGCATCAGTAAAATCTTCAAATTTTACTTCTTTGTTCTGCAGAAGATGCTTGAAATCTGCTGCAGATGCATGCAGAATCTGTTTGGTTATGTATGGAAGAATGAGGGGCAATCCTTCAGATGATATCCGGAAAGCACAAGGTGCGGAGCTACCTTCTCGTGCTGTTTGTCTTTCCTGTAAGATCAAGGCCAGCATATTTTACTCATTTATCTAGACGTAAAAACTAATTAAAGGTTCTTCATCACTGACAGTCACGGATTGATATAAATATTTCCCACAGTCAAGGACTGACCATAAACACAAGTATAGATAAAAAATTTATATATTTAATACTTGCCTTGACTTAATAAATGGTATACTATAACTATAAGAATGCAGGTCACTGGCGGTATTGTAGAATGATCCAAAAAGTTTGCTTTGTAAAACAGTTCTACATGAATTACTTACTTATTTACACATACAATCCTTACCATCATATGTCAAGACTAAATTAACAGCTGACTAGAGTCTAGAATTCATTTCCTATGAAGTTCAACACCATTTAAAAACTAAGTCGACAAAACAGAAATAGCTAGGTACTGAACAATTTATCAAACAACTCATTATTATGACTATCCTATAACTCTAATAATAGCCACAAACAATAGTATAGTCAGGGTTAACTTCTTCAATATCAAAATGTTAAAACTAAACACTTTACTTTTACTAATCAAATTTTGACAAAATGTTTCCCTTGCCTTGCCTAGATCAATCTCCTATGCTTCTAAGTTATAACATGCATTATCTACTTACTTACCTAATACCTATGTTTTTTAGTCTCTTCTAATGAAATTATAAAATCCATATAATTTTTTTTTCACTTAGTGGATGGACGATGAATAAATCAACCACAAAAAAATAATAATACCAACTAAACAATATCATTTGAGAGTAAAATATACTTACAAACATCTTCAGGCCAATTGATGTTATTTTGAGTTGCTGCCCAACTTTGAAGTTCAGCTCAAGAACATCCTTGACTGACTTGGAGATATAATAAATTCTTTTCACATGACTCGTATCACTGTTTCTCGTAACAAGATGACCATTGAATGGAAAATGCTCATTGATCCCATAAAAATCCCTTATACTATTAACAATTGCTTCATCTTTGAAAAACACAACAGGGTCAACACCCCTCCATTTGCCTTGAATTTGTAGCTTTCTTTTGCCTGGAACTCTCTTGGCCATTTTTTGTACATTTTCGGGCTCTTGAGTTTCCTTGGAATTCTGTTCTTCACAACTAACAGGACTTGCTTCCAAATCTTCGGTATTTTGTTCATTGTCATTTACATTCCCCTCTGAAGCTGCTTTTAAGCCTTCTTCATGTGCAATTTCTGGTGAATTAGCCTCTGGTTCTTGTGCATCATTAAGACTCTGGTTTGCTGGTTCTACATTTTGCTCTTCAATATGTATTTTAGTTTTTTCTGGAATTTCTGCAAAAAAGCAAACAATTACATATTATGGAAAGCAGAGGTCTGTGACAAAATGTAACATAAAGAAGGCAGAAATGGAACTTGGATTACTTTCCTAACTTCCACAAGAATTTCCTGATTATCTTTTTATAGAATCATAGAGAAAAACATGTAGTCATAAAAAATAACCTGGCAGAGGAGAAACTTTTTGCAGTACAGCAATGAAGAAGGCTCCAGTATTCTGATCATGGGGAACTATCCTCATACAATGCTCTATAGGGAAATCAGGAACTTCCTCAGCAGACTCAGGCAACATAGGATTCTCTACTGCTTGAATGGCATCTTTAGCATTTCCATTAACACCATCAGTAGCATCATCCCCTACATCAGCATTGCAACAAGCATCAACAAGATCCTGATGGCCTCTGCCAGAAGGAAACATGCTGGGAAGAATTACACTTCTACGAAACTTGGGAACATCCTTGTAAGAGACTAACCAAGTGCCTTTGTCATATACCTGCATTTCAAAATTCAAACACCGTTTAACAAAATTAAATGCATGAAGCCACAAACAGAATGACATGTAGAACCCAACAGCTTCTATTAGAATGCATGTTTGTTTAAGTTGGAAAAGATACAAAACTTCTGTTTAGAAAGCTTAAAATTTTATTTTATACCATGGAAATGAATGTGAGTATAACTTGATGGACATCCAACTGATCAAATAGCAGAAATTTCAAAAGATAAAATTCATTACCAGTCACATTCCAAATAAAAACCAATCAGCAAGAAGCATTCATATTCCATCATAATTCAAATACCAAGGAGTAACCCTATAACTGATGAAACATTTTCAGCCTGGTAGTCCCAGATTGGAATTGTAAGAGACACAGCTGCTAGATGTGCTAAGTTTTTCACCCACGGCTGTGCAAGGAAAGTACACTAATTTGGAACACTGATTACCATCTAAGGGAAAGAACATAAGAAAGCCAAAATACCACCTAGAGTTTTTTCTCAAAACCATTCACATTGTCAAATCACACAGGGTATGTTTAGCAAAACTAGCTGAAAGCTAAAATGTTAGTTATAAGTGTTCAGTAAAACTAGCTACTCAATTAGCCAAAAGTTTTAAAACGAGAAATAAGGACATCATTAATTGTTCTACGAACAATGAGGTATTTAAAATAATTATAACATATTTTAGTAATATAAATTAATTATATATTTAAATTATAAATTATTATAGTTATATTTAAATTATAAATTATTATCATTATATATTTAAATTATAAATTTTTATAATTATATATTTAAATTATAAATTTTTATAATAAAATTTAAATTATAAATTTATGTAATTACATACTTAAATTATAATTTCTATAACTATATATTTAAATTATAAAATACTATAATTACATTAATGAAGGAGAGTGAAAGGAAGAAGAGAGAGATTGTGTGAGAGAGAATTAGTGGGGGATATTACATTAATTAATTAAGGGTAAAGTTGTAAAATAAAATCAGCTAGTAAGATCTTTTGAAAAAACTACTTGAATTGACTTTTTGAAAAAGCTGATAACTCCTAAAAAAACTCCTAACCTTTTTATATCCAAACGAAGTTGAAACCATTTCAGCTAGCTAAAATGACAAACCAAACACACTCAAAATATAATAGGGATTGTCTCCTAGAGAGTATAAAGTTGAGATACACATCAAAATTTAGCCATATATAGGTAGAACATACTTGTTTTCTAATAATTAAATATACTGTCTTCAAAACTCTAACTTTTCTAAAAAAATAAAATGGAAAGCTGGTAAAAGCAAAACAAACCTTCCATCTCCGGAGACCTGGCCGACGAATAAGTTGTGGAAGTTCACTAGAGACATCAATAAGTTTAACAGACCCTCCACACCTCCGTAAAACCTACAACAAAACAGTAAAAAGGACATGGATAAAAAAGGATTGAGCAGAACTTTCTATTTATATTCTCATTTTAGTCATTAAGCTGATCTTATATTAATGTTATCGACGGCAGCCGACCATGGCAGTTTGCCAGAAAACCACCATATGGTGATTGCAGATGGCATTGCAGGAAATGGCGGTTGTCATGATGGACCAAAAATTAAAAATATATTTGTATATAAACATTAACAGAACACTAAATATAAATTAAACAACTACAAAAACATAAAACATGAAATGAAATATAATATAAAAACAATATAACCAACACACATATATAACAAAAACAGTACATATAAAACATAATGTTGCATATAATTAACTAAGACAAAACACAACTAGTCAACTACACTAAAAAAACCTAAATCGGAGCAACGAGTGCTCTAGACACTGCTGCCAAATGTCAAGATCATTTAGGAACAAAACAACATTTGTAGAAATGGTCACACTCACTGCAAAATAATATTAATATTTTTAGCATAATGTAAAAAAATTTTAAAACACAAAGTAAAAAAGAAAAGTAAAAACAGAAGTGAAGTGGAAATGATCACAGGAGGCTTGTTGGAGCTGGTAGTTGAAAGCCGCTGCTGCCATCAATGTCACTGGAACCGGTCGTCAACATGCCAGAGTCGGTCACCGGTGGCAATGGTTGAACATCACCATATAAAAAGAGGCAGAGAGCTTTGTGCGTTTGGGATTTTTTTTTTGGGTGGTTAGGGTTAAAACACTTAAGAAAAGTGTGGGTTCGGTCATGCTAAAGGCCCAAATTCCTTTTTCTTTTTTTTTCACCCCAAAAAACTCTGATTCCCACCACGGCCGCCATGGTCCCATTTGAACATTGCAATGCCACCACCATATGATGCCGTTTTGTCAAAAAAAAAAAAAAAAAGCAATGCCATACCACCATGGCCGCAATTTGACAGCACTGATATATCAAAGCACTTTTAAAAGCAAACATAAATACGTAAGAACTAGAATTAATCATCTAATCTATAGGTAGATTACCTCAGCAACAACAGCTTCATTCTCAATAGGATTCATTGAGCAGGTTGAATAAACCATTCTTCCACCAATTTTTAGTAAAGATATACCTGACAATATGAATAATCTTTTGAGATTGCCAAAATCATCTTAAAAAAATATCAGTATATCACAAACCCTAGTTCATTTCTATGATGCTAAATTAATAAAGATTAGTAGTGTTTTTACCCCAGAAATGAGGAGTACTAGTAAAATACCCTTTCTAACACTATTATTTGGTTGGAAGTAATTGGAAATTACAAAATCATGGGGAAGACCCATTTGATAAGGAGTGAGGCCTACACAATTTCACGGTTTCCATAAATTTCAGTCAATAATAGAATGTGTTAGAGAGTTCAATGGAGAAACATAAGACTTTGAAATTTTAGTCAGGAGAAAAGAGATACTGGTTCAGCAGTTGTTATTTATGTGCTGACTGTTAGGTGTCGGTTATGTGGAACTTAATTGTGTGGTTTATTTGCAGTTATTTGTATTATGGGTAGGGTAGGGCAGTTCTCATGTTTTCCGTATTTTAGTCGTTGGGCTAGATTATTTAGAAGGTAGTTTTCATGTTTGCTGTGTATTGAAGGAGAATGCTTCTCTAAAGGGAAACCCTTGGGCTCTGACTGCTTCTACTGTTCTACAGCACATCTGGTCATTAATTAAAACTACATTTTTTCCTGAAATACAATCATTATTTTGTGTTTGTAATTTATGAGTCCAATATTATAACATTTCTCTTAAGAAATGATTGGCCTGGTCCCTCAATCCAAACATAAAGCAATTGTCTTCACCTTCAAAGATTAGGAAAAAAGCATAGGACAACAATATAAAACCAAACTTAATCAGGAAGCACAAAAGTTACACTCAAGAATCCTGATCAATTCTTAAAAAGGATGTATAGAGAAGCTCAAGTCACCATGAACTTTTGTAACTAAACCTAGTTTCCCATGCTAGATAAGTCTAGTTCAGCTCAAGTGATCTTATAATAAATTTTCTTTTTAATGGCTACAAAATTTTTCAGGGACAAGGGGAGTCTACCATCAATCCAAGGTAAAGACAGACCACCAACGTCAGCAAGGACATATAGTGATTAGTTAAATAATATATAACCTAAAGCAAATGTCTTGAACGAAAGGTCAACCATGAGAAACCCCTGTTTAGTCTTCAGAAAACAATTGAAAAGTACCTCGCATAGCAATTAAAACTTGTAGGCTGTGAAGACCATGTCCCATCCCTGTGTTCCTGCAGAAAGTATAATAGGTCTTAGGAAATAATTTTCTGATTAAAAAAGAAAAGAAAAGATAATGGATACTGGTGCTAGAGCCTACAGAAAGGAATAAAAACTACCATTTTCTCCAGAGATCAGGTGCCTTTCGAAGTGTACCATCTCCACTGCATGGGACATCACAAAGAACACGATCAAATAACAGTTGGCCAATATCATTATCTAACTCCATCCTTTCATAATTCCTGTTTAAACGGCATCCTGGGAAGTGTTGCGCTTCATGATTTGTAACAATTAGATTGGCTGTGCACATTCTTTTTGTTTGGTGGATGAGAAGATTACATCTCTGGACATCAAGATCATTTGCTATAACCTAATTATAAAAAAAAAATCATAGCTTGCCCAGTAAATCAAAATGTTTCCAACCACCAATACATGATAAAAAAAACAATGAATGAAGGGGGAAGTGCATTTTTGTAATTAAAATGACACAAACCATTCCATCAGGTAGGAATCCTGCTTTAGTTGATTGGTGTATAATCTCAAGCAATTGGAATGTTTTTGACCCTGGTGCAGCACACACTGAAAAAGGGAAGGGAAAAGTAAAATAGTAAAAAACGCAGAAACACTAGTCTTTGAATTCCAAATTAAGCAAATATAAAGGATAAACACAAAAAGAAAACTTTATGCACTGGAAGTTGCTTACTATCAAGCACGAAATGATCTGAATGCACATCCAAGAAGAGGGGGGGAACCTATGTTTCAAACAGCCATTAGCGTGACATGAGATAAATTCTTGAAAGGTTGGAACAAGTAGTAACACCTACAGTCACTAAAGTAACAAACTTCTAAAATAAAAGATCATCATTTTTTATGATCATGAAGATTGAAAGAGTTATAAAGTGACCCACCATACTGACAGCTTCTTGTCTTGTGATATTTCCAATCTCATTTTCTAACTTTAAGAATTCATGGAACCTGTGTGATTTAACATTATCAGAGGCAGAGTATATCAAGTATCTGTCAACTAATATCAGTATAATACTGTAAAGGAAAAATGAAAAACATCAATGCAGAAAGATGGCGTTTCTAGTATTGCATTGCGCCATCATCATACACAAGTTAATGCATAACCTGATGGATATCAGAGTACATCATTCAATACATTAACGTTAGGAAATGCAGTTGAGTTTCTTATCAGTATCATATGTTCCCTGAAAATTTCAAACACGTATTGAAAGTGAAGAAATATCAAATTTAAGTTTCTGAATTTCTACATCGTGCACTTGATGTTTCTGTTCTCTTTATCAAATAGAATCAACCATAGTTATATCTTTTCAACCAACTCATAAACTTTGCTCCCTTTACCACCATTGAATAGCAAAACTCTAATATTATTAAAAGAAAGTTCAATGCATGAGACGAGGGAAGAGAGGGAACTCCTAAGGATCTCGTATTTCATCTTATGATGAAATCTCCTGCTACCTTTTTTTTTAATTTCATAGTTTGGTCCATTGGATCCATACCAACATTTATTTAAGGGTGCCAATTTTGAATATTATGGAAGGAGAAGAACATTCAAGGATAAGCCGACAAAATTTGAATTTATCCATTCATATAAATAGATAGAAGGGAAAGAATAGGTGAAACGTCTTAGCCATTGATATAAGGAAGTAGAACAGAAATGAAAATGAAACGCATGCATTAATGGTATAAATCATAATGATATACACAAATAGTTTTATTGACCTCTCGAGTGTTTGGTTCTTCCGGAGCTGCATCCTAGAAAAATTAGAATGCCAAGCGAAATTCCCAGGATACCATAGCAACGGGCGAATGGCCTCGGTTTCGGTTCCTTCAGCAATCTAGAAAGAAGAATTAGCAATAACAATAGGCAAAAAAGAAAAAGAAGGGTAGAGGGTGAGGGTGACAGACCTCGTGGCGAAGAGAATGGACGAAATCATTCTCCAATTGGGAACGAATGTCGTCGGAGAAGTGGCTACTGAAATAGAAAAAGAAAAGGAGAGGAAGATGAGAGAGAGGAGAGGAGTTAGTGAGAGTGAGAGTGAGAGTGAGAGTGAGGGGGAGGGTGTTAACCTGGAGTTGATTCTGAAGGTAGCGGGCAATGGAGTTCTGAGAAGTGAGACGAAGTGGTCCCACTGTTGGGGGTCAACAATCCCCTGCTCTTTGTAGTAGAAATCGAAAGCGGGGTTCTGAGTGGAGAAGGGAGTCCAGGTGGTATTGTTAGTTTGAGTTGAAGAAGGATTGGGATCCGATTTGGAACGCTTCCATACGTTCTCTCTGCTCTCACGGAAGTGCTTTCTTTGAGTGCGGGATCTTCCTCTCCCTCTCCCGCCACCACCCATTCTTCTCTCTGTCTTCGCCGCTCAGTTTCGCCTAGGGTTTTCCCGTTAGCCGCCCAACTATACTTACGGGAGTTACCTTTTCAAGTTTTAAACATAACCGCCGAAAATATAATCATTTTTCTTCCGTAATTTTTCCTAATTTTTATATTTTTTATTTATAATATGATAAAAATGTAGGAACCAGTTTAGTTATTAGGTTATTTGGGAAAGAAAAATAAATATTACGGATAATTAAATATTTATGGTTATATTTGGTTGATGGGAAGATGAGAGAAGGTTTTAGCTAATTTTGAAAGAAATTTGGAAAATTATTTAATAATGAAAATGAAGAGTGCAAATAGCATGTGAAATTTACTAAATACACCCCCAATTCTCTTTTCTTCATCTTTTCAAATTTCTTCTTCATTGCACCAATTCTCTCTTTCGCCGTCTCTCTTGGGAGGCTTGCATGGTGGCCTTCAAGCTCATGGATTTCGATGTGATCTATTCCATAACTCATCTTGCTGAGTGATCGCTATTATAGGTACGTCTGATCATGAATAAACAAACCTTGTTTTGATTGTTTTTTATCTCGTTATTCCTGTTAAAAGGGAATTTCGTAGAAAATTCCAATTTTTTTAAGGTTCCTGTTTAATTTGAAATTTTTGTTAGGTTCCAGGGAAATTTCTTCGAGTGGATATCCTTTTTTTTTTTCTAGTTAGCTTTGGAAAGGAAAAATAAGTAAGGGAAGTTAGATTTTGAGCAATTGAGTTTTTTATTATGATTTGAGTGTTATGCAAAACTGAGTGTTTTTGTGTGATTGATGATTTGGGTTTTGTTCTTGAAATGAGTTCTTATTAAATTGATTGATTTGTAATTTGAAATATTTTAAGATATATGATGTGTTGCGTAGTTGATAAGTATTATGGAAGTGATGTTTGATATTGAATTGGACGATTTACTGGATAGTTTGGATGTTGCGGTTCCAGGAGAATAACTTAACTTTGGTTGAAATGAATATCTATGCTTGAAATTGAATTTGTTGAAATGATGATGATATATTTGAGATAGTATATATTTAGGTTTCATAGTTGGGCTATTTGAGATAACGAGCATGTTAATTGTATCATTGAGCTATGTGTAATAACGTATATTTTGACGGTATGAATGAGCAATTTGAGATAGCATGTATGTCGATTATAAATGCATAGATGAGGTGTTGTATTAAATGTACGATGATGTGTTGAGTTGATGCATGCTTTGAGTAATATATGAAATTGTGTATTGTGTGTGAATGATTAGTTGTTTGAATTGTGTTTGTGAATGATTGGAGATTGTAATTCATTAATAAGGAGTATTAATGAATTGTGTTGTGGACTGTTACGAGGAGCTAACATAGCTCTTAAGTTGATGCTTAGAATTAGGGAGGTGAATAGGTTTAAGTGATTTTGGTGCCAAGGCCTTGTTTTGGGTGATGATGTAATGTCAGGGCCCTGTGTCGGGCGATGATGCATCACAGAATATACTCGGATAACAACATGATGCAGTGTTAGGGCCCTTTTTTCTGGTGATGATACACTAGGCATCAATTGTTATTTAGTGGGTGTGCTTGGACTTCAAAACATTAGCTGAATGTTGTGAATGCTTATGTTCAGGTGGAGCATAGGTATTACTGATTGGTTCTGAGTACTTATGTTCAGGTGGAGCATAAGAGTGATTGATTGACTATTTACTACCTGTGAATGTGTTGATTGTATTAAATGCAAATGTTGTGAAATTTTCATGTTTTATGATTGATGTAATTATATATTACGCATTATGTAAGCTTACATTTGTAATTTGTATTCTTATTTGTGCATGATTATGATGATCGTGCTTTGCACGATAGCAAACAGTAATGATGCTAAGAGGCTAGATGCAATGGAGTACAAGATGTCAGGTAGTGCTTGAGAGACCAGTGATGGTATTTTGTTGTTATATGTGTGCGTAAGAAAGTTATGTATCAGAATATGTTTATGTATATAAGTTAGACTTGGAGGTTAAATGTATGAATTGACTGAAGTTAATAGTTATGTCATGTTATGTATTCACTTTGCATGAGTTATGTTTTGAGTGAGTTGGAAAATATGTTATGAACTTGGTAAGTAATATGGAATATGTGTGTATACTTTGATTGTATGAAACAAGGTTGAGTGAATTATGTAGCAGAGGTTCTACTACCTGTAGGGTCTCACTAGGCGGCAGGTCTCGACCGACGAGCTTTTGCCTCTTTGGGACCTATTTTTGAGCTTTGCGCTTAGTAAGAGGTTCGGTCAACACAAAGTTGTCTCGGTTTGAATTGTAATGGGATTTGCATCCAACGACGTGTCTCACTGAGTGAAGTCCCTATTGCTGGAACGGTCTGATACAGGGTCTTTCTTAGGCGATGATTGTTGATGGGCGAGTTACTCTGGGTCTCGCCAGCGACAAGGCTCGTTGGGCAAGGTGAGGTAATATATAATATGCTTATTTTGTTTGAAATTTCATTACTCATAAATGTATGTTGGTTAGCAATGTTAGAGTAATGCATACAATTTATTACGAGTATTTGAGTGTTTATCTAGAAAGTTGAAATGAAAATTTATACTGAAAAGTGAAATAGATAGTTGAGCATTAATAGTTTAATTGATATAAATGGATTTGGGATGTTATAAAAAAACATAACATATTATCAATGAATATGTCATATTGCAATGAATACACATATATTGATGATGTGTAACGAAGATTGATTTCTCGTAAAGTATAATTTGTGAAGATGTGTATTTATTAATGTGAGAGTGGAAGAAATCATAAAATATTTAAAAAGTAAAATAATTGTAGACACCAAAATTTTATATTTCCATTATATAATACTAGCGAAAACACACGCATTGTCGCGTATCTATATTCACATCTCTATTTTGATATATGACAATGTTAGAGTTTTAATTTAATATGGTTTTTAACAACATCATCAATGTATATGTAAGATTTGCAATGAATTTGAGAAAATGGAGAGAGAATATAGTTGAATAAAATTAAACATTTTATTGCGCATGTGAATTCACATTTATGTTAAAAATATTTATGATTGAAGATATACATAAATTAATGATGTTTAAGGAAGGTTGATTTGTGGTGAGGTAGAACTTATAAAGATGTGCATTTATTAATACGAGAAGTCATAAAATGTTTAGAAGGGTAAAATAATCATAAAATGTGGACACTAACACATCCTATTCCCATTATATATTATTATAATATATTATAATTATATATATTATTATTATAATATAATATAATATAAATATATATTAGATTATAGATAATAGAACAATTATCTATGTTGGATATAAATGTTTTAAAGTTATTTTTTTCTTAAGGTTGCAAAGTTTACATTTGGGGAGGGAGCGAGTTCAAGTTTTTCCTATGATAAAGTAATTTATTTTTTAATTTTCAAATATGTATAAGAGTATAATAAGTATTTTGAAAAGTGAATATTCACTTTATCAAAAGTATAGATATAATATATATATATATATATATATATATATATATACTTTTTTTTTTAAAAAAGTAATATTTTAAGGTTATAAGGTTGTGCTATTGACAAAATTAACATATGAAAATGTGAGTGAGAAAGGTCATGAGTTCAAATCCCTTGTGGGTTTGAATTTTTCTTTTAACAAAGTAGTTTTTTTTTTTCTTTTTGTTTTCTAAAAATGATAGAATATGTGTTTTAAAAAGTGAAGATAAGAAAAAGAATTTTCTTTATTAATAGTAAAGATAATTAATAGTATAGATGAAATTAGGTAAATTTAAAATTATATTAAGTTATATTTTGATATATTTTAATTTTCAAATAATTTAAATAAAAAATATAAACTACATATGTATTCATTAAGTAACTTTTAATATTATCATAAAAATAGAAAAATGAAAAGTTAAAAAAATTATGAACTAATTTAATCCAAATAAAAAATATAAATGTGAAGAAAAATAAAACTTTAAAACTTACAATAAATGTAAGAATACTGCATTCTTGTATCTACATGTTCGGAAATGGTATTTTTATATGTGAAACTAATTTCTCCTTAGGAGGTACCACCACTTCTTTCTTTTTTAATTTCTTGCCACACTCATGGTTGTTAAAATAGTGTTAAAAATTATTTTTTTACATAAATAGTGTTAATTTTTTTTCCATACCACAATACATAAATAATATTATTGTTGGGGTGGAGAAAATAATTTAAGTTAAATATGGGGTTTTGTTGTCCATATTTATTGGGTCTCGAGGCAGTATGGGTATTGGGTAAGGAAAGAAAGTAATAAGATAAAGTGAGACCACAAATAGAGGGAGATAACATTTGAGGAAATTGATAAAAGGAGAGACTTTTATATCAAAATAAACTTAAAGGTTTTAAGAGGTTTTGAGCTTGAGAAGCAAACCAGAAGATTTTATAACAAGTTAAAGGTAAATGAACTTTTGAACCAATACATTTCTCAAAAGAGTAACACTAAAATAATAGATTTGAGCCATAATTGAAGCTCAAGGGCATTCTCTAAAAAGAGTCAAAAGGCATGTAGAGGACAAAAGCAATAAGGAGATTGGGACTAAACATAAGTCAATAAAAGGGAATTGAAAATCAAGGAAGAGAGTGACTACCCGTTAAGGGTAGTTATTGGAAGTTGGGGAAGTTTTCATTAATTTATTTCTGTTAAGGGAATAAAATAATATTTATAGGACAAGTATCCAATTGTAAAAAAGTTTATAAATGTTCTTCACTTGCCAAAATAAGGTCGGAACATTAACACAACATTTGGTAAGCTTAAGACACCTAAGCATGGTAATGAGTGAATGGATTGTCATGTATGTTCTTACCAGTTTTGAGGACAGTTTATTCTGCAAATTTCCTTTATCACATTTCCTTTACATTCATGCATTGATTGTTTTAATAAGATTAGAACGTTGCATTTCATTTTCATTTACTTTACTGCACATTTAATTGTTTTCAAAACAATCTTTTGTAAACAATTTCAAGTACATCCCATTATGTAGACTTGAATGAATAAAATCATGTTTTCATGTCTCCTAAGTCAATATTTCATGATTTGGGGTTTCATTAATTTAAGACCAATTTAAACATAAAGAACTCACAAACGCATACAACCTTGATATTCTAAAAGTTTTTCAAATAAATATAAATTTGTTTGGTTTTTAGAGTCATTTGTTGATTTCTAATATTTATTTTTATTAAAAGAAATTTTACAAGAAACAATTATTTTATTTATCAACAAATTTAATCAATTTTTACAAATAATCAATTTAAAATGAAATTGTTCCATAATAAAATTATACAGAATATCATAAACAAATTTTATAAAAAATCAATCAAACACCGAAATTTATAATAAAATCATACAAAATATAATTTTTTTAAAAAATAAAAACAACATCTTAACAAAAAAAATAATAAAATAAAAGTCAATTGCAAATATTGATTATTTAAAATAGATTCTTTACCATTTTTAGATTATTCTATTAGAGAATTAGAAGACATTAATCACAATCTTTAATAATATATAATAAATCATAAATAAAAATATGTGATTAAATTTTAGATACTAATTAAATTCCTAATATAGATTCTTTACCATTTCTAATGAAAAAAATGACTGTATGAGATATTTATCAACTAAGAGTAAAAATTAATATTTTTATTTGTGATACCACTCTAAGTGCCCAGCAGAAATCAATAATTATAAAAACTATTCAACCCTAATGATATATTGATTGGACAATTTGTCTTTTTACTTATTTTATGTCATTTTCCCTCTTTTAATTTTTCTTCCATAGGTGTTGCACTTTTTTTTATGGCTAAACACCTAGTATTTATTTAGTTGACGAATTTCTCTGAATAAATATTATTTTATGCTTATAAATTTCAATGTGGAAGACCTCAACACGTGTTTAAAAACTATAAATATTGATAAATTATATCATATAACATCAATTTGGTTTTAATAAAAAAATATGTATCAATTATACCATAAATATGTTTTTTACATAGTAAAATATAATTTAACAAAGATTTACTTTTTTTAAAAGTTAGTGCTTTTCTCTATAGCTCCCTTTTTCTCTTATCATGGAAAAGGTGATATATAATTATGTTTTGGCAAAGTAATAATTGAGTAAATATGTATTTGATTAACCTCTTGAATCTAGGTTGAAGCAAAAAATATACATTTGAAAATACAGAAGAAAAAAGTTATGTGAAAGTAATTTCATGTTAAACATAAACTATGTACTACACCCATCAAAATAACCTATGCACTACACCCGTAAAAATAGGCACATTTACATTTTTTCTGCTTACAAATTATCATTGCAATAAATTTATTAATTTTTATAATAAATATCTAAAATTATTTCAATACTAAATTTTTATTGCTTTATAATTTTATTTATTTACACTAATAATGTTGTAATTAATAAACTCTTATAATATATTATATTATCTATGATAAATAATATCTCATTTTAGTATACATAATCAGTTGAATTTTTTATCTTTAAAAAATATTAAAAATTAATTATCAGTCACATATTTTATTTAAATATTTTTTTCTTTTTTGAATTTTCATGCTTTATTAAACTTTTTTTCTTTCATTTTATTTATATTTTATTAAAATAATAAAGAGAGGCACGAAGCCCTAGTCTAAAATAATTGTCTCAAATCTTTAAAATATAACTAAAACAAATTATAATACTTTATTTCGGAAAGGTAGCACACTTAACAATTTTTTTTTTTTATAGAGCATACTTATCAAATTACCAAAGATTCGTAAGAAGTTTTACTCTCATAAAAAAATCTAAAATTCAATTTCATTTGAAATATAAAGTTAGAAAGGACTAAAAAAACTTTAACAAACTTTATTATATATACTAACCAAAAGAGAGGGGTTGTCGTGTTTATATATTTATGCTTTGATTTTGATATTATAATAACATGATAGAATATAAAAATTTATTATGTTATTTTGTTTACAATAATTTTAGTTCAATATATTTTTTTTATGTTAACATCAACGTATACATAAAATTTGTAATAAATTTAAGAAAATGTAGAGAGAAGAGAGTTTAAATAGAATTAAACATTTGTTGCTCATGTGTATTCACATTTATATTAAAAAATATTTATGATCTAAGGTATACATACATTAATGATGTTTAAGAAATGTTGATTTGTGGTAAGGTAGAACTTGTGAAAATGTGCATCTAATAATATGAGAGAAGTTATAAAATGTTTGAAAGGATAAAATAGTCATACAATGTGGACACCAACACATATTTCCATTGTATATTACTAGCACATAGGCGTTGTTGCGCTTGTTTATTTACATTTCCATTTTGATATTCTAACAATTTTAGAGTTTTAACCTAATATGTTTTTTTCAAGGTTATAAGGTTGATCTAGTGATAAAATTTACATTTGGGGAAGGAGAGGTTGTGGGTTCGAGTCTCTCTTATGACAAAGTAGTTTATTTTTTAATTTTAAAATAGGTATAAGGGTAGAATATGTATTTTGAAAAGTGAACATTAAAAGGGGTATTCCCTTTATTAATAGTATAGATATAAATAATATATATATATATATATATATATATATATATAAAATTTATGTTGAATATAAACATTTTAAAGTAATTTTTTTCTTAAGGTTATAAGGTTGATATAGTAACAAAGTTTATGTTTGGGGAATGAGAGATTGTGATTTGAGTCCCTCCTATGACAAAGCAATTTATTTTTTAATTTTCAGATAAATATAAGTATAAAGGTAAAATAAGTATTTGAAAAGTGAACATAAAAAAGAAGGTATTCCCTTCATTTTTTTCTTAAGGTTATAAGATTGATCTAGTGACAAAGTGAACGTTTGGGGAAGGAGAGGTTGTGGGTTTCAGTCTCTCCTATGACAAAGTAGTTTAATTTTTAATTTTCAAATAGGTATAAGGGTAGAATAGGTATTTTGAAAGTGAACATCAAAAGAGGGTGTTCCCTTTATTAATAGTGTATGTATGTATGTGTATATATATATATCATAGATTATAGATAGTAGAACAATTATCTATGTTGGATATGAATGTTTTAAAGTAATTTTTTTCTTTAGGTTATAAGGTTGATCTAGTGATAAAGTTTAGATTTGGGGAGGCAGAGGTTCCGAGTTTGAGTCCTTATTTTGACAAAATAGTTTATTTTTTTAACTTTTAAATAGGTATAAGGGTAGAATAGGTGTTTTGAAAAGTGATTATCAAAAGAGGGTATTCCTTTATTAATAGTATACATATAGATAATATATATATATATATATATATATATATATATATATATATATATATATATATTATAGATAGTAGAACAATTGCCTATGTTGAATATGAATGTTTTAAAGTAATTTTTTTCCTTAAGGTTGATCTAGTGATAAAGTTTATGTTTAGGGAGGGAGAGGTTGTAGGTTTGAGTTCCTCCTATAACAAAGTAGTTTATTTTTTAATTTCCAAATAGGTATAAAGGTATAATATGTATTTTGAAAAGTGGACATCAAAAGGGGCATTTTCCTTTATTAATAGTAAAGATATAAATTTTATATATATATATATATATATATATATATATATATACATACATTATCTATGTTGGATATAAATGATTTAAAGTAATTTTTTCTTAAGGTTATAAGGTTGATCTAGTGACAAAGTTTACATTTGGGGAGACAGAGGTTGTGGGTTTGAGTTCTTCCTATGACAAAGTAGTTTATTTTTTAATTTTTAAATAGGTATGAGGGTAGAATAGATGTTGTTCTTACCGAATTCCGGTAGAACCTCGTGACCTCCCTTGCTTAGAATGTCAGCGGCCTCCTCGGACAGGTGGATACCTACAAAAGAGACTCCGACGCTCAAGTCAGAAAAGATATTAGAAATAGGGAAGGCTTAGTGTTTTGAATTCTCTACCTTTGGTGGGAATACAAATGCCCTTTTAAATTATAAAAAGGTTCCTATTTACCTTTTTTAGGGAAATGGGCTTTTTGTTGGGTCAGGTGCTGGGGTACTAAGCTCTGACTCGTGCCGAGTTTGGTGTAATTCTGGGAAGGCTCGGGCTGATGGCACCCGAGCTACAGTTTTCGAGTACTAGGGAGAGAGGGGTACACAAGCCCCCCTAACGTTGAGGTCGAGGAGTCTTGAGGAGGAGACTGAGAAGGGTATGAAAGGACAAGTTAGGTGAAGAGGTGAATATGTGGCAACTTGTGAGTGGTGTAGGACAGATGTGATGGTTTACTGTTTAGGAAGTGGGAAAGCGAAAAGACGGGGTTTTCTATTTTAGTGTATTGTGCAAGTTTTTTCTTCATTGCTGGTTTATGCATGCCTGGTGTCCTCTTTGTGTTGTCCTATATATTGTGGTGCTTTTTGAGAGCTTTTGTGTCGGTCATTCCCTTCTTCGTCACTTACGTATTGCTCCCTGTATGTTTCCTTAATGTTGGGTTTTGTCTTGTTCTTAGGATGTCTTGTTCGAAGAGTTTAGGTTTTTCTTCGAGTGAGGTGAGAGTTTTTCTGGGGAATTTTTTGGGTTAATGGTGGAGAAAGAGGTGGAGGGTATGAGCAAGGGTAGTGAATTATAACTTTTTTTGGGTTCTTTAGGTCTCCCAGACGAGGAGGAGTTTGAACAGCTGATGACGGGGCCAAAAATTGGTGTTGGGGTGAGGATTTTGTGGCTGGTGGTGTTGCTATAGGGGAAGTGTTGCCGGATGTGGCGGCTCCTGTTGCTACCGAAGTTGGTACTTCAGATGCTTAGAGGGTGCTTGAGGGTGAAAAGAAACACCGCCAGAAGCTGGTTCTTCCGAAGGATAACGACGACGAGGAAGGTGTTGTTGCCGAGGTCGTGGCGGTGGCGAAAGGTAAGGGAAGGGTCGAGGTAGGAGGAAAGAGAAAAAAGTGTTTCCCCCGATTATCAAGTTGGCTGTGAATGGGTTGTGGAGGAAGTTAGGTCGTACCCGAGCTTGATGTCGTATGAGGTAAAGTTGAAAAGGCTTCGGGCCAAAGTCAGTATATGCTCTAACTTGGATCATCCTGATTGGGTGCTGATGGAGGCTTGTGAAGCCAACGAACGGGTGTACTTTGTGGCTGCTGAGGGGAAGAAGCTTTTACGTATGTGTTTGCCGATCTCTTTTGTCATGCTGAGGTAGCGCTTCCTTTCTCGGATTTCCAGTGTGAAATGTTAACCGAGCTTAATGGGCGCCTAGTCAGCTACATCCTAATAGCTGGGGCTTTTTTATGGGTTTTGAGATTTTGTGTGGGGTGCTCGAGATAACTCTGACTATGAATAAGTTTTTCTATTTCTATTGGGTAAAAGGCAGGGAAGATTTTAGAGTTGGTTGGGTGTCGATGACTGGTGCCAGTATGAGCCCTTATTTACTTTGCTGAATAGCTCTTGGAAGAGGTTTAAATCGATATTCTTTAAGGTGCAAGCTAATAAGAAGTACGAGGATCATCACAAGCTATTTTTCAAGGAAGATGGGTGCTCAGCTCAGTTTCCCCTATATTGCAAGGACATCCTCGTTGGTTTAAGTTCAGGGTCGAGCATCTGTTGTCCGAGGAGGATAGGAAAGATATTATTAGTTAGTTTCCTCGTTGGATGTGTGTGAAGGCCATTCTAGATTTAGCGTACACTGTTGTCATAGATAGTGCCTTGAGTAGTGAGTGTCTTGCTTTGGTCTTTTGGAAACTTAACTTTGGGGTAACCGATGCTAACTGGTTTTCCATGTCTTTTTTCAAGTATTGTGAAGGATTTCAACTTCAAGACATGCCCTGACGGTTCCCCCAAATCCTAAGAAGACTCGGGCAGATGCTCCACGTGTTATTGGTCAAGCTCATCGGGACCCTGGAGGTACCGAGCTCCTCGCTTGTGACCATAGTGGTACCGGCTTTGGCTATGCCCTCTCTGATGGTCGCGGTCTCTACTGCATCTGCCTCCTGTAGTGGTTCAGGTATGGTTTCCTAAATCTCTGAGATTTTGTGGCTTTTTAATGCTCTTGTGTGCTTATGACATTTCTACTTTGCTTACTAGGCTCATCAACTCCTCGTCGAGGTCAAATGGTATATCACTACCACAAGGAGAGGGTGGCCCGTTTGGAACACTACTCTGTAACGCCAGAGACTTCATAATTGTGGAAGCGGAGTTGATGTCCTCATAGGTGCTGTTGAATGACAAACTGATTTCAAAAGAGGACATGGGCATGATGGAGTTTGCTGGTGTCAAGAGGTCACTAGATTTCGCCGAGGTCTTCCTCTTTTGGTTGATAGCGACTATTCACTATTATAAGAATAAGATTGTTGATGCCAAGAAGAAGATGAAGGTGTTTGCCAAAGAAAAAAAGAAGATGGCCGAGGAGAGGGGAAAGATGATTGAGGAGCAGAAGGCAGTTGCTGATGTTGTTACCAAGGCGAATCTAGTGTTGAAAGTGGAGCAAGGCAAGGTGATTGGCCTAGAGGTCGTGGCTAGCCAACACTTGAAAGATAATGAGGCGTTAGAGAACAACCTGAAGCAAGGGTCTGAGTTGAGCAAGAGAAAAAAGCCCTGGAGGAGGAGGTCTATCGGTTAAAGGAGGATGTTGAAGGTCAATCCAAAAGCCTTATGATATGAGCCTTTGATGAGGGTTTTAAGAGGGTCATGGAGCAGGTAAAGGTCCTAGCGCCTGGGGTGGACCTCTCACCCTATGATCTGTGGGTCGTTGTAGAGGATGGTCGTATTATCCCAGTGAAAGTGGAGCCGGAAGGGGAGGCGCTTGAGGTGGAAGGAGTGACTTCTCAATGCCCTATTGAGGTTATCAATGTTGATCCAGTGGCCATTGAAAGTGGGGAGGTGGCTGCTAGTGGGGTCGAGGTGGCCGTTGCTGATGGGGCCGAGGTGGCCTCTGTTGGGGGTGTGGCTGAGGTTGAGACCTCTGTTAAGTAGTTTGTTTTCTTCTTGTTTTTTTTGTGACCTTGTAATGTAATATTTCCTTGTTAATGAAAAAACATGAGACATTGTTATGTGGAAAGTTTTGTTCATAAGTATCCTGCATTTGTTTCGTTACGCTTTTTAACGTGTCGTGTTCATTTATTTGTTGCTAAATTCATGACATCGCGATGCAGTACTGTATGGATGACAAGTCGTTGTATAGGTAAGTAACGACCGTGAGGACGATCAAGCATTGTAGATGCTTAGAGCGCCAACGAGGGTGATAGAGCGCCAAGTAGGTGATTTGAGCGCTAGCGAGGGTGATAGAGCGTCCAGTAGGCGATTTGAGCGCCAGGGAGGGCAATAGAGCATAAAACATGCGATTTGAGCACCAGCGAGGGCGATAAAACGCTGAGTAGGCAATTTGAGCGCGATAAGAGAGCGAGAAAAAGGGAAATATGGTGACAATGTGTCTTTATTGTTTTATGGGTATGCCTCGTTAAAACCTCCTCTGCCAAAACTCATATTCTTTTCTTTTCAGGAAAAAGACTCACGTAGGAAAAAAGTACATCACCTATGTCATACATTAGCTGTAATACACCTTAAGGTGGGTAGCGTTTCATGTGGTGGGAAAGTCCTTCCCTTCTAAAGTTTGTAGTCGGTATGCTCCATTATTGAGGTTTTCTGTGATCCTAAAGGGTCCCTCCCACGTGGGGTGAGTTTTTCTTTCTGGTGTTCTTTTCAAGCTTCCTTTTGCCATCTTTACACAAGATCATCTTCTTGGAAAACGCATTTTAGTGTGCGTCGATTTTGTTGTCTTGCTATCCTTTGTTTGCATGCGACCTCCCTGATGGTTACCTCCTGCCGAACTTCATCCACTGTATCTAGGTCAGCTCGCATTGATTCCGAGTTGCTGGTTGGGTTGTGATGAATCCTTCATATAGATGTTTTCTGAGTTCTATAGGATCATAGCTTTCATGCCATAGGTCAAACGGAAAAAGGGTTTCTCCTGTAGTTGCCTGGGGGTGACAGTGATAACCCCATAGCATGCTGACCCCATATCATACTGGGCAGCTTGTCCACCCATGCTTTGTGCTTAGCTCCGAGTTTGGCCTTGAGCTCGCTCAGGATGACTTTGTTGGCCACCTCGGTCTACCTATTTTTTTGTGAGTACTCCACCGAGGACATTACATGTTTGATGTCGAGGTTCCTCATGAACTCCTTAAAGGTGGTTGCTGTGAACTATTTTCCATTATCGGTGACTATTACATGTGGTAGGCCAAAATGACAGATAACTCTCAGTGTGAATTTTTACAAATGTTGGGCCGTGATTACGGCTACGTGAGTGGCTTCGATCCACTTGGTGAAGTAGCGGATTGCCACGATGAGGAATTTGTTTGCCCAATGGAAGGGGGAAAAAGTCTGAGTATGTCCATCCCCCACATGGGAAAAGGTTAAGGGGAGATGATGCAATATAGCTTCTCAGGCGATGCTAGGCTTTGCTACTAAATTCTTGGCACTCTATGCACTTTCGCACATAGGTAAGGCAGTCCCTTTGCATGGTAGACCAGTAATATCCAGCTCGAGTCACCATTTGGACCAAACTCCAAGCTCTAGAGTGTGATTCGCAGATCCCCTTGTGAATCTTGTTCAATACGTACTCGACTTGTTCTTTCGTGAGACATTTGAATAATGGGGGGAGGGGGGAGGAGCCTCTCTAGTAAAAGTCATAGTTGACAATGATGAAGGATGTTGATTGATGCTTCACCTTGCGGCCTTCCTAGGGGTCCTCGGGTAGTGCTTTTGAGGTCAAGAAAGAGATAACAGAGGTCCATTAATCAGGAGGAGAATTGTTCATTTGTAGGATGCTATCAGCCTAAGTATTGGGGAATATAATTTTTTTAGATGACTGAAGGTGGAGAGCTTGGAGAAGGTGTCTGCTCTTCTATTGCTCTCTTGTGGTACGTGCGCTACCTTATCTCCTCAGACTGTTCTAATAAGCCTTTCGTTAGGATGAGGTACTGAATTACATGGCGTTCTTTGGCCTGTATTGTGACATTGAGTTGTCCTTCTACCAACTTTGAATCTGTTCGACACTTGAGCTTTCTTACTCCCATTTCTTTGGCTAACCTGAGGCCTACCAGCATGACTTCATACTCTGTTTGGTTGTTGGTTGCTTGAAAGTCGAACTGAAGTGCCTCTTTGATGTTGATTCCTTCGGGACATGAAAGGGTGATGCCAACCTCGCATCCCTTGGTGTTAGAAGATCTGCTAACGTAGAGTATCCACCATTAGGATTCATGCTCGGCCTGGGCAGTAGCTCGATCAAGAAATCTGCGAGGGTTTGTGACTTGATGGTTCTTGGGGTTCAAATTTCAAGTCAAATTTTGACATTTCGATAGACCATGTTGCCATTCTACTGGCGAGGTCCAACCTCCCAAGGATTTGTTTGAATGGATGACTTGTTTTAACGATTATAGGGTGGCTTTAGAAGTATGGTCGTAGTCGTTAGGCTGCATTTACAAGGCAAAGCGTTAGTTTCTTTATCATCTGGTACCTAGTTTTAGCTGGTTGGAAGATCCTGTTGGTGAAGTATACTGTGTTTTGAGTATTGTCGCTTCCCTACGCTAATACCAAGTTGATGGCATGCTCGGTCACCGACATATACAAGAGTAGGGGTGTGCCTGGCGAAGTTCTGGTAACGATAAGGGGCGAATATATGACATTTTTTAGTTCAGTGAACATGGTCTCGACCTCCTCGCTCAAGGTAAATTTTCCCTTGACTTTCTTCATTAATTCAAATAGTAGGCATTCCCTATCTGCCAATTTGGGGAGGAATTGGGCCAGTGAGGCGAGACGTCCTATGAGTCATTGAACCTCTTTTAGTGATGCTGGATTTCTCATGTTGAGGAAGGTGGCACACTTATCAGGGTTAGCCTTGATCCCTCGGTGGGTCAGCATGAATTCAAGGAATTTTTTGCCCTTCATTCCGAATGTGCACTTTTCGAGGTTTATCCTCAAGTTGTGGTGGTAGATTCTATCAAATATGGTAGATAGGTTATGTGCGTGGTTCTCAGGTGCTTGAGATTTGACGACCATGTCGTCAACGTATGTTCCTACATTCTTCCCGAGGAGGTTAGAAAAAACAGTGTCTATGAGTCGTTGGTAGGTAACACTTGCATTTTTAAGCTTGAACGACATTGCTTGATAATAGTAGCTAGCTATGTTTGTACAGAACGTTGTCTTCTCTTGATCAGGGGAGTACATCGGGATTTGGTTATAGCCTAAGTATGTGTCAAGAAAACTTCAAAGTTTGAAACCTGATGCCCCGTCGACCAGTTTGTCAATGTTGGGTAATGAGTAAGAGTCTTTTGGGCATGCGCGATTTAGGTCGGAGAAATCATCACGATGGTTAAGAGTTAGGTGGTGTAACAGATCTCCCTGACGAACCTTCTCTCCTGTAACTTGGTTGTTTATGTGATGCCTGCCTATTGTCAGTCTCTGCCCATCTTCCTCCGCTTTTGCACCATGGGCTTAGCTTTGGGGAATACTGATAGTTTGTGACAGACAAGATTGGGGCTTAAGTCGGGCATATCGATTGCCTTCCAAGCGTATAGGTCGGTGTTTCACCTGAGAATTGCTTGGATAGAGGTGGGGACCTCGGAGCTCATATGTGTACCGAACTGCGTGTATTGCTCCTTCAAAGGTCCTAGTTGAAAAGGGGTCATTTCTTCATTGGGGGAGGGTTACTGATCGTTATCTGCCCGAAGATCGAAGTCAATCCATCGAGCCGAGTTCATGTGTGGAGCTGAGGTGGTCGCCGCTAATGGAACCCTGGTGGTAGTTGTCCTTCTCCGAAAGTGGTCATGAGCTTTGTGTATCCCCTAGTGTGCACCCACTATCCTGCAAAGTTGACCAGGGGTTCACGATAAGGTTTGACCAACCTTATGGGGATGTCTAGGTCCTTGAAGGTGGCCCAATAGAGGATGTCTGTTGAGCTTCCCTGGTCAATAAGTATTTTTTGAGCCTCCCAATTTGCGATAACGACTGTGATGACCATAGGGTCATCCTGCTTAGTCTTGACTTCCGCAAAGTTGCTATTATCAAAGGTAATAAATGGCATACTCCTTCCTGGGATATTCACCATCAAGTTTACTACTTTAAGCTGCCTCATGTGTCTTTTTCTGGCCAAGCTAGAGACACTGCCTCCCGTGAAGCCCCTTGCTATAACGTTGATAACTCCTCAGACTTGTTAAGTGGGGCGCTCGGTTCCTTCAAAGCAGGGTTGGTCTTCTTCTAACTTTCCCTCTGTGGCTTGTTGCCGAGGACTGTGATCTGGTTCAATTTGGTCCTGGGAGGCTCTGTGATAGTGTTTACTTCTAGAGCTTGAGTAGGGCTTTCTGACAAATTGACTGAGTTTTCCTTACTAGACGAGCTCTTCTATCCGGTCTTTGAGGGTTATGCATTCCTTGGTCGTGTGCTTGTAATTTCAGTGATATTTGCAATGTTTGCTACGGTTTGCCTCTTTGTTGGAAGAGGATGGTTGCGGGAGCCGAAGGAGCTCAGTGCTGAAGGCTTCTTGTAAAATTGGGGATCATGTATCTGTGGGAGGGTGTAAGTTGTATACTTGGGTTATGGTCAGCCAAATTTCTTGAAGTCCCTATCGCACGACGACTGATGATGATTTCCTTATTTGTCTTGGTGCAGCTACTTGTGCTCCTTAGCTTTTGCTTTTGGGGGTGGTCGGATTCTTCTACGCCTTGTTGACGCTTCATCGATGTTGACGTACTTGGAGGATCGCTCCAAAAATTCGTCCAATGTCCTTGGTCACCTTTTGGATACATTATCTGCTAATTGTCCCGGCTTCAAAGCTCCTAAAGCTAAATAGAACGCAACGCCAAGCTCGAGATCAGAGATCTAGGTTAGCATCTGGGATAGTTGGTCCATGAAGGCGTGCAAAGGCTCATCCTTTTTTGTTGTATCCCTATCAATCGTCTGCCATCATTTTCTTGGGTTGGTGAACGACTTAGTGGGCTATAAATTTATTTATCAAGGTGTCAAATGTGTCAATCGAGTCGGTAGGTAAGCGAGACAATCAATTCAAAGCGGTACCTGCAAGAGAGGTAGGAAACATCCGGCATTAGACTCCGTTATCATTGGAGTATAAATTTAAATGTGTCAGGAATACTTCTATATGGTCGTCTGGGTTGGTATCTCCTTCGTAGAGTTTGATCGTCAGGGGGTCTCCATCCTCGTGGTAGAGGAGTATCAAGGATGTCGTCGATGAATGTGTGTTGTCACGCCCTTCTGCTTAAGGAGGTTGCATCCTTGGTTATCGTCTTATCTGAATTCCTCTAGATGTTTCTGCTTTGCGGAGGTTAATCGCTAGTGGAGTGATACTGACTTGCTAAATCGTCACCACTTTAGTCCTCATCACAGCTACTGTCTCGCGACTGCTTCCTTCGCTACCAAGGTTGGTCGCCTTCGTCAGTAATGCCCTGATTAGATCGACCATGGGTTGCTTCCCCCGCATCACTTTTTTCATGGTCGTGTTTTCTTAAGGCTTGGAGGGCGGCCTCATGCCTTTAGGCCATGTCCCCCATCTACTTCATGAGGGTTTCTAAGGTATTCATGTCGTTCATGGTGCTCCGGGACTGATAGCTCCGGGTTTGTACCATAGAGTTTGAAGCGTAGGAATTTGTACGTCCCCACAAACGGCGCCAAATGTTCTTATCTAATTCTGGCAGAATCTCGTGACTTCCCTTGTTTAGAATGTCAACGACCTCCTTAGATAGGTGAGTACCTGCAAAAGAGACTCTGATGCTCAAGTCAGAAAAGACTATCAGAAATAGAGGGGGTCTTAGTGTTTTGAATTCTCTACCTCTGGTGGGAGTGCAAATCCCCTTTTAAATTGTAAAAAGGTTCCTAGTTACCTTTTTTAAGGAAATGGACTTTTTGTTAAGCCAGATGACGAGGTACCGAGCTCTGAGTCATGCCGAGTTCGGAGCAGTTCTTGGAGGTGCTCAGGTTTATGGTGCCTAAGCTGAAGGTTTCTGAGGACTAGGGAGAGATGGAGGTACAAATATTTTGAAAAGTGAACATCAAAATGAGGTATTTCCTTTATTAATAGTATACATAATATATATATTATTGTAGATTATAGATAATAGAACAATTATCTATATTAGATATGAATGTTTTAAAGTAATTTTTATTCTTAAAATTATAAAGTTGATCTAGTGACAAAGTTTAGGTTTGGGGAGAGAGGTTGTGAGTTCAAGTCTTTCTTGTGAGAAATTAGTTTATTTTTTAACTTTCAAATATGTATAAGGGTAGAATATATGTTTTGAAAAGTAGACATAAAATGAGTATTTTCTTTATTAATAGTATAGAAATATAGATATGGATAATATGTTGGATATAAATGTTTTAAAGTAATTTTTTCTTAAGGTTATAAGGTTGATCTATTGGCAAAGTTCACGTTTGGGGAGGTGAGGTTATAGGTTCAAGTCCCTCCTATAAATAGTTTATTTTTTATTTTTTAAATAGATATAAGGGTAAAATAAGTATTTTGAAAAGTAGACATCAAAATGAATATTCTCTTTATTATAAATTATCAAACTCAATAACTTTATTATAAATAATAGATTATGATTAGATGATAAGATATAATGTTTTTAAACTATATTTTCTCATTTTAAAATATATTTTTTTTAAATGTTTGGATAAATATAAGAGTTTAAATAATATACATTTCCAATCTAAAAAGTTTTACACTCAAATTAAATAACAATTTTTATAATTTCATATACTAATTAAACTTTAAATATAAAGTCAAAAACTAATAAAAATTAAAAGAATAAACATTAAATTTCTTATGATCTCATCCTTTTCCGAACCGTTAAACTTAACCTCAACTTTTTTAAAAGAGAAAAGCAACACATGTTAACAACTTAATATTTTATTTTTAAGGTTCATGAGCAACATGATGCATCAGCATTATGATATTACATTAGTTGTTTAGTGTTTTTATCCGATGATCCCGATACAGTGACAATGATAGATGATCACTTATCACTCAAATATGAAATTGTCATTTCACGTTTATAATAATTGCATGAAAAAGATACATCGCAAATTATTTTATTTTATATATATATAAAGAGAAGGAAAGGCAGAAAGATCTTAAAAAAAAGAAAGGAAAGGCAGAAAGAAACCCCAACTATATTAGTAGTAATTACGAATTAATAATTATTGTTACACGAGATCATGTCTGATTATATTTTGGCTAAGTGCAAAAGCACAACTAAAGCAGGAAATTAGCAACATTCCCTTATTCCGACATAGCTAGGCAGAGATGAAGACAAGGTAACTTCCAAGGAAAGGAATGGTAGAGAGGTTTTGTATGATTCCCTCTCTATCTGGTTAAGTCTTGAACTGCTTTTCAAGGAGAAGTGGAGTGAAAAGTGGAAGATTGCAAGCATCATAACTTCCATTCATATTTCACAAGGCACAGACAAAGTCACCGCTTGTCTCAATGTCATCGATGTCAGCATCTGCATCAATATCATCAAGGTCCATGCTGCCCCCAACAAATTGCTCACCAACTTTTGGGCCCTCACCCGGTTTCCTACCCTCTTGAATTATGGACAATATTTCTTCAATGGTCTGATACTCTGATGACTCATTCACGTCATTTTGCAATACCCCTTCCCCTTCGTCCATAAATTCTAGGGGCAAGTTCTTTTGGAACCAAGGGTGCATTTTAATCTCCGGTATGCTAATTCTCTGCTTATAATAAATAATGTAACAAAAAGTTAACATCCTAACATATAAAATGTCAACTAACACAAATCATTGTACCTTTTCCGGATTGGCCACAAATATTCGGGACAAAAGATGTCTACACTCTTTGCTGATGCGTACATAGTCTGGAATAGAATAGTGGACACTAAGAATTCGCTGTCCAAATTACCATAAATAAATTAATAAATTGTGTGATTAATTAATTAGTTATATGAAGGATAAGGAAAGGGAACTCGTATTATTATTGGTCCAACTAACCTGAAGTGTTTTTCTGAAGTTTCTTGGGTCTTCTGGGTCTTCAAAAGGATATGCACCAACCAACATCACATATAAGGTCACCCCACAAGACCAAACATCCGCGACCTAATCATTCTCAATGAAAAGAAAAAGTCAGTGGCCAAACATTAGCTCCAAATGAGCGAAGACACGAATACATGCTTGGAAAGGGAAATTGGGATGTGAAGTAACCTTGCCATCATATTCTCTTCTTGACAAAACCTCTGGTGCAATATAGGCAGGGGTTCCTACAGTAGATTTTGGCTGGGAGTGCAAAACAGATGACTGAAAAAAACATAGGAATACTGTTGAGTAATTAAAAGCATTCGTGTTAAATGAAACTAAGTGATGAGTTATTGCCTTTGAGTAACCGAAGTCACATATTTTAAGTCGAGGTGCTGAGCTTCCATCTAGAAGTGTGTTTTCCAGCTTAAGATCTCTATGGCAAATTTCCTGCAACAAAATTACGTCTTCAATTCAACTGGTTAAAGTAGTTATAGCTTAATTTGAATCATTCATTGCAAAATAAACCATTTAGATTCTGATTGGACAAGAGTATGGTACCATTGAATGGCAATAGCTGACTCCAGAGATCAATTGCTGAAAGAAATATCTCGCCTATCAAGCAAAAGGAGAAATTAGTATGTAGTTTTTCCTTACAAGTATCTAGATTGTGAAATGTATAAAATAATAATAATAAAAAAAAAGAACAAAGTCCCGATGCCCAAATTAAATAGTAACAATCTGTTATATATATATAATAAAACAACCAACAGGATGTATAGTTATGCAATCTTAATTTATATTACTGTTTTGGAATCTAAAAAGTTAAGTAATACAATGGCCATCTTGGACAAAAGCATTATCATAAAGCCTCTGAAGCTTTTCGTTATCATTTAATTATTAGAAATTATTTAAATGTAATCTACCTCGTCCTCACTGAATCTCCCAGCACTGCATATTCTTTCAAACAATTCTCCCCCGGCAGCATATTCCATGACTATTGCAAGATGAGTTGGAGTAAGTAACACCTGCCATGAATGGCCATGTCACATGTCATAAATCAGCATGAAAAGCAAACGCAGTAAGCAAACATGTCGTAGATCTCAGCTTGATGAGTGAAATATTCAAAATACTGTATATAAATGATGGAGGACAAAAGAAGAAAGGAGCAGTAAAAGAAGGAGGAATGTAACATCATTGCAAAAGTAAAGAGGAGTCAAACTTCCTTTGCTCTTTCTCTGCTCAATACATCTTTTATTACTCCTTAATTGTTATTTATACTACTCCATTAAGAGAAGGAATTAAGAAATCAAATTGAAAAGATTCTAGTTGAGTTCTTTAAAAGATTCTGGAAATTCTTTTTTAACTAAAAAAAAAAAAAAAAACGGGCCTGAATATTGAGATGCGTCAGGGAAGTATATATGGTAGAGAATAAAACTGAATTATGAAGAAGATAAAGAAACCATGGTTTGATAACCCGTCTGGAATATTATTCTATTCCGAGACAAAATTGAATTTAGGAGAGTAGAGCTTAGGTGTATATGTGGGCTATGCATTTATGTTTTCACAAAGTTGATAAGAAGTAGCTAAGAGTTTATACGCGTCTCCAATTCCGTACCTCTTTAAATCTAATGATATTGGGATGCTTCAATGACCTATGATTTATAATCTCTCTTTGCACGTGCTCATCAATCTGCAAAGAACCCCATTAGCTAAGGACAACCCAAAGTGCATATGTACAAGATATGAAAACAGATGGATATATGTGTAGAGAAATGGAGTTGAAAAAAGAACCTTAAAGCCTCTCTCAATGAACTTGATAGCATATAATTGACCACTCCATTTTTCCTTTACCAGCTTTGCCACACCAAAATTCCCTGAGCCAATATCTTTAATTATCTCATACCGTTCTTCCATGGTTTGAACTCTATATTACTATGAGCAAGAGGATGTTGTTTCAATTGAGCAAGCCAGAAACTTGGCCAATCCTCCTATCTTGCTTTTCTTATTGGACTTGTTTGCGTGTAGCATCGCATCTTTTTTATGGCCTCCAAATTCCAATGCGCAAAAGTTCGCAATAAAAGATGATTGGTTTCTGGGTTTGGATGCCCTTGTTGCAAATTACAATTGGACTGTCACTATGCCTTCAGACACAGGACTTTGTATGTCAGAAGTGTATATATATATATAGGTAGGTGCAATTTATTAGAGATGACATATGCTCTTTCACTATTTTTGTTCATAGTCATCTTAATATCTTAAGAAAAATAAACATAATTCAAAATTTATTACAAACGGTCCGGTAAGTTTCATTTTCAAATGAAGAAAATCTTCGCTTATAAAAGAAATGAAAGATAAAATCTAATAAGTGAATTATTTTCATTAATTTTCAATCAATAGGCAAATTATTAAAAAGTTTTTCTAGCATTTCTGAAAACATAAAATGATTTGAAAATTGAAATTTATGTTATTTGAAATAAAAAGAATAAAACATTCACATGAAATAAAACGTATTAATGTAAAAATAATGCAAAATATCTGTAAGTCTCAATAATTTAAAAAGAAAGAAGTACATATCTAATGAGTACTTTAATCTTTGTAATTAAAAGAAGAGAGTGAGTACATATGAAATTAAACTAAACCTAGAGGATAAAATATTGGTCTAGTGTCAATGTCCACATAAATGTATAGGGAGAAGTTGAGAGAGGGTGTAGGTTAAAATTCTTTCACTAACAAAAACTAACATATTAGCTGTTACATTTATTTATAGAAAAATTATACTAAACCTGAGAGAGTTCACTCGTAATTACCTCTAAACTACACAAATATTCAAGATTTTAACATATTTAGGGTTTAGGTGTCTTATTGGAGTGATGGTGAGTTTCTTATTTTTTATTTGGTCTTAATTGGGTGGTTGTCAGTTTTTTATTTTATATTTTAAAATACATTTTACAAAGACATGTTTGGATATAAGGATTGTGATTTGATTTTTTAAGTTATTTTTAAAACAGAGGTTACTTATTGTCATTATTATCGTCATCATCGATTACCCGTACTTGTATTTGTAGTTGTTGGTCAATCATCATCATTTTTATTGGTCTCCAACTACTAGGGATAACAAAATGGACCATTCCAACCGTTTTGACCAATCTGCTTGTTACCTGCCAAGAACAGGGTGGATGCAAGCTATTCCACCATGGTAAGGATGGGATAAATTGCCTAGCCCGCTCCATCTGTAGGTGGGTTGACGAGCTGACCCATCAGTTTTTCCAAATTTTTCAATTTTATTTTTTTAAACTATTTTTTTGTCCCAAATGTCAATATAAAAATATCTTAACCAAAATAGTTTAAAAATAATAAAATAAAGTAGTAATACTAAAAATTTTTAATCTAAACTAAATTTTAATAATTTAATTAATTTATAAAGTAAAACAATAATACTAAAATTTGATTTTTTAATATATTAATTCTCATACTTTTAATTTTTATTTTTAATTTTAAGGATTAATTATATTTTATAGTTATAATATAATTAATATAAAAATTATTATGAATATAATATCTTAAGTTAGCAAAGCAACGTGACTTCATTTTTGCCTCATCGAATTGGTAGATTAGGCGTGGCGAGACAGAACGATCAAAGGGCTAAAGTCCTTACCCACCAAAGTTGTAACAGGTTCACAGAGTAGATTTGACCCATTTTGCCATCTTAGTAGCTACTACCGCTGATCGTTTTCTTTGATTTTGATTTTTTTTTTAAATACTTTCTTCGATTTTGGTAGCATTCATGGTCATCGAACATTGTTACCAAAGTGCTGTTACCATTGTTACCAACTGCTATTTTCGATAGTTGTTATTGGTGTCTTACTGTCAGTATTAGTCATCTCAAACGAGGATTCCCATTATAAATTTAAAACTTAGAAACAAAATTAGCTTCTATATTTTTTTTGTAAATTTAAAATTTAAAATAAAAAATCACTGCTACATGACCTCAGTAGTTTTACCTTCAACACCGAGATTTTTTAAGTATTTGTCACTGTAACTGTAATTGTGGTCTTATTTTGTTTATCAAATAATGGTGCTATTATTATTCATATTTGTCGATTAATATTAATTACTTAACGAAGATGCAGTTATAATTTAAAACTATATTTTTATTACTATTATAAAAAAATATTATGTTAAATTATTAATAATTGATAGTATATAAATATATAAATTAAATGAAATATAAAAAATATGGAAATGACACGTGAAATTAATTGATTGATTGAAAACAAAGATTTTGATCGGAGGAAGGAGTGGATTGATTTCAAACAAAACGTTGGGTAAGGACAGCAACGCGTACTTGCCTTCCATGAACATTAACTAACTAACGTGATTACCCAAACTCACATTGTGAGTCAACTGGTATGTCCTACTTAAACGAATAAATTTAGGTGCGTAATTCAATAATTGAATTGGAGTGAAAATGGTACGCTAGACGTTGTTTGACAACAATGTATAACATTATTTTTAGTACATAAAAAATAAAAAATAAAAATAAAAATGCAGTAAGAATTTGGAATGAAGTGAGAAAAGATGGTAATATAAATGTGAGTGCATTATAATCCTCCGACTCTGATCTTATTCAATTGCTATATTTTGTTTTCATATTTTTTTATGATTATTTTTTTTTATAATTTGATGACATTTGAATTATTAATATAGTTGTTTATTATTAAACTATTAAAATTGGTTTCCTACTTTGTTTGATTAAATAACTTTTTAAGTTGACACATAGGTAAAAAGGAAAAAAATAGATTCAAAAGTTTAATTTTACAATAAAAAATAATAACTTCCCCCTTATTTTTATGCAAAAACAAAGTTTTTTATCCATGTGTAAATGTGGAAACTCAGGATTTAATCAAACTATGTGAAAAGTCAACTTTAATAAATATTTTAATTTTAATTGATTAATTATATTTTATATTTATAATTTAATTAATATAAAAAATATTATTAATATAAGGTGGTGAACGACCAGATTAGCCTGCTCCACCACTAGCCCAATGGGCCTAAATGGGCTAGTGGGCAACCCCTACTTTGTTTCACCAGAATTGCAACCGGCCGCTGGCTTTGCCATCCCTACCTTCATACCTTATACATATATAATATGAGAGTTAATCACAACCCTTTATATTTGGTTGGTTTGTTGAATTTATTAATTAATATTTTAAAGTTACGTAAACCAAATGTTGTGATTAATCACCAGTGTAAAACTTTTTTCTATTGACAATGTATAGGTGTTTAACTCATATAATATTAATTAATATAATTATATCATAAAATACTACACAATTATATTTTTGAATAAAAATTCTTTTAAAAATATTATTTACATTATAATATATGATAAGTAATATAATTATAAAATAAATAGATAGATAATATATTTTACACAGAATTAATAAGATAAAGATACAATTTATAAGTGGCTTATAAAAAAGATACAATTTATAAGAAAAAAATTAAATTTATTTATAAAGTAACTCTTAATAAACTTAAAACAATATTTGATGTTATGGTAACAAGAAACATAAATTTATGTGTAATCATATAAACCTTCAGAAAGTATTTCTCTAATTTGATTTATGTTTAATGCTATATTGACTTACTTTTTTATATCATGTTTACTAATGAGCAATATTTTTAAAATTGTATAAATGATCGAATTGGTGAAGACATTGATTCAATTATTATTGAACCAATGATTGAATTGGTCTTAATGAAATAATAATTTTATTTTTAATGTACTATAATAACTATACTGAACAATATTAAACAAAAATATCACAAAATCTATAATATTAAAATTTATAAGTATCATAAATAATACATGTTTCACAAGTTATAAGACATGAATCATGACATATAAGCAAAAAATGGATTACGAATGTAATTATAAAATGAATTTTACTCAATGCTCTCTCATATTATTGAGTTAACTCCTTTTCATTATTTTTTAATTAGAGAGGGTTGACTTGTAAAAAAGAGGTTTCATTTAGTAAAACCTAAAAATGATTAAAAATATGACCTAGTCAAATCAACAGTTTTCACCGATTTTATACACAATCGATTTTCCACCACAATCGAATCAAACATGGAAGTATGGAACCAATTTCCTGTTTGACTGATCGAACCAACCATTTTGATTATGATTTGCTTATAAGGAAACCATATTGACTTATCATCTCTATACAAAGTAGAGTGTGGTTGTCACAAATGTACATATGAATATATAGATACTCAACGAATAGAATAATGAATCAAAGTTGCTATTGACAAAGGAATGAAACTACATACAAACATGTTTTTTAAACAAAAGTTTATAATACCTAACCAAACTCTATCCCTATGATTCTTAATACGAATGTGCACTAAAGAGAAGTTATATTGAGATAATCTCTAATTATAACTTGTTAACATATTTTAGCTAAAACAAAATATAGAGGTAATTATGGATGCACTTCTCAAGTTTAACGTAATTACTGATACACTTCTCATTTTTTTAAATTAATAAACTCCTTTACTTTTACATACCTATTATAGTTGTACACTCTCCTTCTAAAATAGTATAATATCATACATAAATTTATTTAGATATATACCTCTAAGTTTTGTATGATATTATACATATACCTTCTAAATTATGTATGCTATTACATATGCACTTTCTATGTTTTCAAACTTTACAGTCAACATCCCTCTAATCTTCATTGTCGTACTGTTACAAAATTTGAAAAAAAAACATTCATATTACATTCACGCGAAATAAAACATAATAATGTAAAAAATAATTTGAGGTCTATGTAGTTCAAAACGTAAGAAGTACAACTATAATAAGTACGTAAAATAAGGCATCTGTATAATTTAAAAAAAGAAGATACATCTGTAATTATATTAAGTGTAAAGGAATACATTTATAATTATCTCTAAAATGTATATAGTTTAGCAAAAGAACAAAAGCAATTGTTAACATATACCACCATGTTTGACAAAATTAGTTAAAGTTAAGAAATTTACTCAGTTATAAAGTTAGTTGATAATTAAAACTTGTTCAACTGACTTATTAAACTATTGGTATAATTAGTTATGATCATTTTTCAAACACAATAAATAATAAACATAAAAATTTATAAACTAGTGTTTTAAAATATTACTTAAAATAACACATTAAATAATTCTAGAAGCTACTAAAAAAACTTTAACTATTTGTCAAACAATAAAACAAGATATTCAATCACTAAAAAATGAGAAGTTAGCTAAAATATTTTATCAAACACATAACATGTTTGTTTAAAATTTGAAATAGTTTAAATTAAAAGTTAAAATTAAAGCAAGTAAACAAAAGTTTTTTATTCAACTATCTTGAAAGTTGTGTCTGATTACAAATCAAACACACATATACTCATACATTTTGTTATCCTATTCATTTTATTAAAATTTAATAATTAAAACTAACTACTCATTAATCGCTAAAATAATTGGATTTTAACAAATATCTAAAGAAAGATAAGCTAATTCATATTTTGATTTTCCTTTCTCATCAAATGATTATAATACAAGTTACATAAATTATTATACGATTATAAAAAAAGTTTAACTAATATATATTATCAATGTAAAAATTTTACATGATATTAAATTATAATATTTTATTTATAATAAATATCTTGACTTTATCGATAACATTTTAAAAGTTATATAAATAAATAATATAAATAGATAATTGTAATTAAAGGTATGTGTAAAATTAATTAAACTAAAAAACTCAATAGATAAAAGTATTTGTTAATATTTTATTTATATATATATATATTAATTATATATTCACCTTTAATTTTAGCATTTAAAACTAAAAGAGATTAATAATATATGTAAGAATTAGAAATAAAAATTATATCTCTGAACTAAAAAAAATATTTTTGTATATAAAAATTAAAATATTTTCAACAATAAAACAAATAGATAATTAAACTTTATATATATAAAACAAGAAAGCATTATGATATTAACAACACTCAAACATCCAACATTATTTCACAAATTGTTAAAATTAAAAGTTAATGATTGTATGATGGAAATTTGTAGTTCTCGTTTTCAGTCATATATATATATATAATAATAATAATAATAAATTAAATAAAAATATTTTTTATTGTGAAAATGATTATTATAATATAATTATTATTTATCTTAATGTGTTTCTAAACTAAATCCTATCTTTTTAGCTGGGTCAGCTGGCGATGTTGTATTGACATTTCTTTAAATATACTTAATTTATTTTTAAATTAATGTTATGAAATATAGAATATTTATAAGGTATTAGTAAATTATTATTCAATAAAAAAATACTATTTAATTTTAAAAATATAGTTATTATGTTTTATATTAATAATTAATATTTTCATCAATCAAATAAAAAATTAAATATTTTAATTTATAATTATTATATTTATTTATTTGTATATATCAATGATATGATAAATGTCCCAGAAAAAAAAAATAACGTGATACAAGAGATACGTGCTAAAACACGACGACAATAATGAATAATGTATAGAGCTTGATTGAGGGCTTATTTATTGTGTATATTCGATGTATCTGGATTTTATTGTACCTGGTCTAGTCCTCATTCTTGTTCAGACGCATGTTTCCAACTTTGTATCCTCAATCCATGTCGTGCCTACCCGAGTTTTGATGTTTCCAGGGTGTAGTTTCAAACGTGCTCTTTTAGCTGCTGTTTGGCTAACATGTCAAACGCGATTATCTTAGAAGTTACAACTTGGACATGTATTTTTTTAATACAGTAGCTATTTTACTGTGGGTTTTTTATCTTCAGAATCGCCTAGGCTTCTTTTCTATTTTTCAAACAAATTAAGAATGTGTTTTTCAAAATTATGATAAAAAATGAACATGGAAAGAGTTTGATAAATTAGATTTGTTTTATGTGATGTGAATGAGATGGTAAGGTGTGGGTTGAATGAGTTGGGAAGTGGGGGGTGGGACCCGAGGAGCAGTGTCATTGGGAGTTGGGAGAAGGAAGGTGGTGGGGCCCACATTTGCATTGTTTGGGGATTGTGGAAGAAAGTGAAAGGAATGAAGATTGTGATTGAACGGTGGAGGAGAGTGTCATGCGAAGGAGGAAATGTGAGTGGATACTTTTCTTCACTGCAGCCATCCTTATGACATTTCCTTTTCATGGATTTCAGTTAATATCACATGCCATTCTCACCCCTCTCTCTGCATATGTCTAATAAATTCGTCCATCATTTGTTTCTCCTTTTCCAAAAGAGATTTCAGAATTTAGGTCTAAAATGAAATTTTGGATAGTTTAAAGAAAAAATAATTATAGACTGAAAAAAATACTAACAAACATTGCGGTAAGTAATTATTTAAATAGTAAATCTGGAAAAAGTATGACAAAATATTAACATTATATATTTCTCTTCACGTGACAGTTGACACTTTCAGAGACATTTATCACTAATTTCAAAACAAAGAATTTTTCTTAAAAAGACTATTTGGTTTCATATAAAATTCACCTTTCATCAATGATTGTTGGCTACAATAATTCTTAAGTAAGTTTATTAAAGTATGCTTTATTACTAATAAAAATATATTTCCGAAATAACATTCACCTGTTCCATAACTTGTATTTTTTGAAAATGATATATAGTTATCATAGTTTTGGAAATGTATTTTTCGGAATAGATATATATATTATTCCTGAAAGACATTTCCAAAAGAGAAAAAAATTCTAACCAACGTACACCTTTAAAGAAAAATGGATAATAGGCATTAAAATATAAAAGGCTATGCTATATACTCGGCAAAATTGGAGATGTAACTAGTATGAGTATTAAGGCAAGTCTTAAATAAGCAACAATTAAGGTGAGTTAGGTGGACACACAGTTAAGATAAGAGGTTTTATTTTTGCTACATAGCAAACTTTCAAAATCACAAAAAGTTATGCAATTCCACCTAGTAAGGACTCTTAGTTAGGAGGATTGAGAGAAGACATGATTAGGAGCAAGCTTCATGAAGACATTTAGGGTCATAGTTTAAAAATTGTGTAAATATTGTATAGTTTGAGTAGTATATTTAGTAGGTGCTATTAGCTTATTTTAGGCATTTGTATTTTCGGTCATATTCCCTTATATTTGAGTATGAGGTGCCATTAATTGTTTGTGTGAGGTGTATGGTAGAAGGTGAACCTTTTTGGAGCAAGAGAATGTGTGAATTTTACTTTCCACATCCACTTGTTTAACTTCCATACCTCTTAAACACACATGTGCATGAGTAGCATATGGGACCCACATGTTTCCTCCATGTGGCGCGTGACTTATCTTCTCTCTCCTAGGTTACATCTATTTGTCTCTTAATTTAAATTTGAATTTGAATTTAGGGAACTAAACCCATTATTTTAGGATCTAAGTGGCACATGGGGGAACTGGACTCACTAATCTAAAGCCTTGTTTGAATCTTACATTTTCGTAAGTCTCTAGCCTTGTTGGACGTCCAACCCCTTCCCTTACTCTATAAATAACACTTACCTCACCACTTGTAAAAAACTTTTGATCATTTGAATATACTTCACATTTTGTGAGAACTCTTAAGAGTGTCTTCTTCTCTCTAAACTTGATAGTGCTTCTATGACTTTTATTAAGGATTCTTTCACGTGTGACAAACTTTTACAAAACTAGACTTATCTTCCATGGAAGTGGCGTCTCCACCACCATTTCTCTACTCTCCATCTCCATCTTCCTCAACCTAAGAACTTCAAGAAGAAAGAACCTGGGAGGAACAATTCAAGATTGTACAAAAAGTATGCCTATTTGATTTTCAAATCAAGTGAAACGAAAGTTTGAAACTCATTATTTATATGTTTCATATTAGTTGGTTTGAAGGATAAAAAAATATTTGATTTCTAGATAAAGTAATATGGAAGCATTACTTATATGTTTCAAATTATTTGATTCAAAATGAAAAAAAAAATCATTTTTAGTATTCCAGATGACTTAAACCAAACCACATTAGGTGCATGTTTTGGATCAAATGATCCAAAAAACATTTATGTTTTAAATCAATGGATCTAAAATTAAAAAATAATTGTTCAATTTTTCAAGTTTTTGGAACAGTATGATTTGGAACACACCAACTATATGTTTTAGATCCATTAATCTAAAAATAAACAGAAAAATATTATCGAATCAAATGATCAAATATTACTATTAATTTTTTAATAAAAAATTAAGTTATTAAAAAAAAAACCTTCCCTTATTCCCTTTTTTTATTTGAAACCCTAGAGACTTCTTCTCCCCCACTCATCTTTCATCTCTTTTCATAGCTTCCCACTTTGTCATGGCTTCCTAGTTTCACTTTTTTTGAAAACCTAAGAATGATATATCATAATGAGAGATCTTATTTTTTGACGGTTGAACTGAATATATAAATAATATAAAATATTTTTATATAAGTTAACTGAATTGTAATTTGTCTTAATTTTAACAAGATTTTGTCAAATTTATTTTTTTTAGTATTTCAAAGTTTGGTTTTAAGAGTTTTTTTAGTAAAGTTTAAATTTCAATCTCACGAAACTATAAAGAGATAGTTTGTACACCTTGTCAAAATGTCACAACTTAGAATGACCCGTCACAAACTTAATGCATAAATAACATAACCAGTAACTAATTAATAAATTTAGGTATGATCTAGCTACAATTGAACTTTGGACCAAAATTAACCTCAAAGGTAGGATAAGAATTTATCCCTACTTATATATTTGTTGTCAACGTGAGATCTCAAAAAATGTGTGTATAATTCACGAGGATAATTGTTACGTCTTAATATGGGTGCATGTCTAGAAATGAGATCTGGAATCACATTCTGCTGGCCCTTAATATGCTTCACAGTGAAATCATATCTAGAGAACCAGTCTTTAAGACGGAGGATCTGTAGATCAGGAGACATTTTATTTTTGAACTCAAGGATCCTTGGAAAGGATGAGTTGTCCATTTGTCCCTCGAACTGGTATCCTCTTAGATGGAAGTCGAACTTTTTTATTCCGTTTTTTACTGCTAGAGCTTCCTTAAAGGAGGTGTGATAATGCTTTTCAGCTTCTTTAAATTGTCCACTTGCATGTCCGCAGTAAAACTTTTTGTTATCGACTTCTTCTATCAATATTGCTCCCCAGTAATGATCACTGACATCAGTTTGGATAATTCTTTTTCCATTTTCAGGAATTTTAAGTGTTGGAGGATTCTGGGCAATCTTCTTTATTTCTTGGATTGCTTTGGTCTGTTCAGGTCCCCAAAAAGGGGGGTCTTTTTTCAACAGTTTGGATAGAGGACTAATATACTTGGCTGCATGGGGTATGAAATCCCTAATATAATTTAAAATCCCCAAGAACTGTTGAATTTGTTTAATGGTCATAAGCTCATCTCGAAAATTTATAAGCCCTTTTGCAATATGAGCCTGTGGCTGATAGGCTCATTGGAAGAACTGCATCCCCAAAAAATCAATCTTTGTTTGACCCAGTTGTATCTTCTTTTCATAGAGCATTATCCCATAGTGATCGGCTAATTTGAAGAATCGGTTGAGCAGATTCTTGTGAGTATCTATGTCTTTAGAGAATAACAAGATATCATCTATGTAGATGATCACACTCTCTAAGAGAGGTTCAAATATCCTGGCCATAGCCTTTTGAAAAAGAGATGGGGCGACCTTGAGTCCGAATGGGAGAACTGTCCACTGATACTGGGCATTAGGAATGCAGAAAATTAGGAATGTAGAAAACTGTCTTTTCTCTATCAGCTGGATGAATTCCGAGCTGCCAAAACCCCGATTTAAGGTCAAACTTGGAAAAGATATTGGATCCTTTCAGCAGGATAGGCAATGTAGAAGTCTTAGGAATGAGAAACTTATCATCCTTGAGGAAATGATTAAGAGGTTTATAATCTATTACCAGTCTCTTTTTTCCCTGAAGTTTTTCAGATCTTTTTTCCACATAAAATGCTTGACAAGCCCAGTTTGATTGGGTAGGCTCAATGAGGCCTTGCTTCAGCAATTGTTGGCATTCTTGTCTTGCTAGTAGTAGATCTGAAGGAGTCATTCCTGGATGAGTTGCTTTGGTAGGATTAACATTCTCATTTAGCTTGAAAGGTAACTGGATGAAAAATTCTTTGTTCTTCCACAGAGGATTGGTATGTCGAAAACTCTCATGACTGTCAGCACACAGAGAGAGCATTTTCTTTTTTATGTCTTCAAGTTCTACTGGAGAGTCGGTTAATGAGAGTAACCTTTGAATATTAACAAAAGGCTTATATTCTTTCTTGAATCTCAGACCATGTGGATGAATGGATAGTCTCTGTGAAGCAGAAAAGACATCCATTCTAATAAGGATATCCTTGTTAGGTAATTTGCTGCCAATTACCTTTGTCCAGATAATACAGTCTGGAAAGAATTTTATTCCAATGAGTGTTCTGGTAACCAAGTCTGTTTGAACATCCTTCCATCAGCTGCCAGAAAATGACAAGTTTCTTCTTTCCAATATCTCCTTGGCAGAATATCTGGGTTCACCATAGTCTTTTGCGCTCCAGTGTCTAAAAATGCAAGGGAATTGGTTTTCCTTTCTAGAGGAGGAAAATCTTGCTCATATGGAGTTTCGGTAAACATCATGCACGGAATCGGTTGACTGCATGGAGTTGGCAGAATGACTGGAGAGCGAACTCCTCTATTGTCCTGAGTAGATGGAAGTCTTTCTTCTTTTAGTATCTCTTCCATCCTTTTGAAGATCCAAGAAGGATCTAGTTTCTCTTGATGATGTAACCCTACCCATGGCTTTTTGGCAGGGTCAAGTGTTCTCATTTGAGGAGAATAGTCAGGTCTCTTCTGAACAGAAGGAGGAGGTCTGCGTCTCGGCTGAGGAAAAAGAGGAGGTCTACAGTATCCTCCGTCATCACCATCATCCTCATCATCACTGGAAGAGTATCCAGGATTTTCTTCCTCACTGCTAGGATCTGAAGATCTGTCCCAGCAGTCACATTCAGGGTCGCACATGGATAGATCCACATCCCATATGAAGTGACCATCTATTTTATCGGTATAGATGATCGTCCCATCTGTACACAAGGAAGATATGTGAATTTTCTTTTCCTTGTAAAATGGTGTCATCATCATAGATTGGAAAATAGAGGTTGACCCACTTGGGGGGTTGTCTTCAAACCTTCTGAAGATGGTTCTGACAGATCCATCAACAGATCTTTTAAAGACAGTCTCTGTAGACTGAATAGGCTTCTGATTCTCATGCAATTTTTCATAATCAGTCACCCATTGCAAAGGAATGAGTTCTTTCAGTCACTCTTATCATATCATCATATGACTCTTGCTTTAGAGAAGGCAAAGGAACAAGGTGGGTGCATATTAGGCTCTGATACCACTTAGTGCGGGAGCCTTGAATATTCAAACTATTACCATAATACACTGGCTCACTGTACTTTTAAGCAACCCATAGCTTTTCTTCCAGCCCTGCAGTGTATCCATAACAACAATTTGAATAACAAAGACCGACAACTATGGAAAGAAAATATGTACAGCATTAATTTACCAGTATTGTCAACCCTTAGATCTTCCTTGGCTCCTATTATTAAATTGAATATTTTGCTTGAATATTCTCATTCCCAGATTTTTATCAGTAGATGTTACAGTTACTAAGTTAGTTCAGGCATTAAGTATTGAAGGTTAAAGCTAAAGATGATTCCCCTCGCGCATGACTCCTAATAAAATATATATTTTCACAACTTGCAGCCTTTTACAAGAAAATTTCTTCATAGTCAGTTTTTACCTTCATATGCAATGTTATCCTCCTCAAAGCAACATGAATATCATTAATATTTGGATGTGAAGGATCCCCTCCAACGAAACAATGAGTTTTGTTTCCAATCTGCAACCAACTATAAGCTCTTTGTTTCTTAACTCCTCGCTCTTTCATCAAAACCCTGATTCTATGGACGTCCTTCCACTTGCCAGCAGCAGCATATATATTAGACAGCATAACATAGGGCCCAGAATTATAAGGATCCAAATTCAAAATTCTTCTAGCTGCGAGTTCCCCCAATTTCACGTTTAAATGAACACAACAGGCTGCAAGAACAGCACCCCAGATGCTGGAATCTTCCTTGAATGGCATCTCATTGATTATTTTGCAAGCTCTCTGCAACTGACCTGCTCGACCCATCACATCAACTAAGCAAGCATAGTGTTCGAACCTAGGTGGAATACCATAATTATGAACCATCAAACAAAATAGATTCACGCTCTCATGAACCTTTCCGGCACGACAACACGCAGATAGTAAACTCAGAAAAGTTATGCCATCAGGTTGAACACTGTCTGTCACCATCTGGTCAAAGTAGGATCGTGCTTTGTCATAGAGTCCATGCTGTGCAAATGCCGCAATGATAGTGTTCCATGAAACGAGGTCTGGATAGTAAATTTGTCCAAAAACTAGCTCAGAACCGTCAATTCCACCACATTTGCTGTGCATAGTAATCAGGGCATTACTCACCGACAAATCTGAGTCAAAGCCATGCTTAATTACAAGAGCATGCGACTGTCTTCCTTGTTCAAGTGAAGCAAGACTTGCACAGGCAGTGAAAATTGAAACAAAAGTCAAGTCATCTGGTTGCATACCAGTCCTGATCATTTGTGAAAACAAACTCCATGCCTCTTCCCCTCCCCCATTTTGTGCGTAACCTACAAACGGTGAATTAATTGAGAAAAGATGGGAGTGTAATAAAGGGAAAAAAAATGTAAAAACAAAGTAGAAGAAAACAACCTCCTCCTCCTCCTCCTAGGACCACAAAAAATAGCATCTTTCTTTATTCAATATAACTATATTAATATTATTAGGGGCGGGGATGAATAGTACGAAAATTATTAGCACAAACACAGTACGAATGCAAAGTTATTAAATAGGGTTTGACTAATATGTGCACATGATTAAAGCTATTAAATATTTTTTTAATCAACAAATATTTTAAAAAATACAAATATTTAAGTGATGTTTACTTACCATTAAAGGCTAAAGCTAATTTTAATTTGGTATATTTTTTCATTATGAGTTTATGACACTTAATTATAGCATTTACAATCTATTTTCAGTTTCCTTCTTTTTGAGTATTTTCTTTTTTACCCCATCTTTACCACAACCACTACTACTGATACCGCCACTACTATCACCCCACTGTCATTGCTACCACATGGCAGTACCAGCAACGGCAATGGAAGGGATGAGAGTGGGAAGAAAGAAGAAAGAAGAAAGAAAAAATAGTAGAAAACTAGTTATGAATGGTAGATACTATAATTAAGTTGTCATGAAAGAATACAACAAATTAAAATCAGCTTTAATTGAAAAATCAGGTAGATATTTACCTTTTTCAAGATGTTGGTGAATTTAAAGAGGTTAGAAAGATCCTATTAAATATTACTGGCTGAATTTTAAATTAAAAATAAAAAAGAAAAGTTTGGATGGAAATCAAAGTATATGATAAGAGTTTTCTTGGCTGCACGAGTTCGTAAGCATTAATATTTTGCTAATATTAGTTATATTACATGATAGGTGGAGAGGATATGGTTTTTCTTCTTTTTTTTTCAAATGACTTAGATCATTAATAGTAATTTTTATCATACATTTTAATAGAACTAGAGACTATCGGAATAAGCCAAACGGTCACCTTCTAGGTTTGTAATTGCTATACGTTTTCATTTTTAAAACAAGAATGACTTAACGAAAGGTTTCCCAGAGCAAGAGCATCTACTCTATTTAGCATGCACTATGGGCTATGGGTAGAAGATGCAGCAACCTGAAATAAGCACAGCTGCATCATTGCCAAAAACAGCCATGAGATGTCTTAGCAGGTAGCAATGCTTTTCATTGTCAACCTGAAGCACTCGATAGTATGTTAGTAAGGATACCCAGAAACATAAAATGTCATTCATTTTCACTTCAGATTCTGGAGAATCGTACACAATAATACAAGGAGGGGGATTGTCATCAAAACCAGAGGCTAACCACAACACAACAACTAAAAGTCTCCAACTATCTGCCTTTTTACGTTGGAGTCTCTAGTTCTGTTGCATTTCTAAAACCACATCTATTTTAAAAGAACACTTTTTTTTCTCAAAATAAAAATAAAAAACACAAACACTTATCGATTCTAAGCAGCTACTAAACCAGGAGGTCGAGAGTTTGAACTTAAAGCTTGCGTACCGGTTATGATTATATTCCATGAAACACAATCTCTGCATTGAATCTCTTCAAACAAAGACCTCGCCTCATCCATCTTCCCTTCTTTACAAAACCCAGTAATCATAGCGGTTCTCGCGACATCATTCTTCTGCGGCATTCTCACAAACACTTCCCACGCTTCATGACACATCCCATTCTCCACCAAACCATTGATCATGACGGTCCACGACACCGCGTTCCTTCGAGGCATCGCTTGGAACAGCGCCCTGGCGCGTCCAATTCCACCCTCCACCCTCGAGTACGCATCCACCATCGAGGTGTACGACACGACGTTGGGACACGGCATCTCTTCGAAGAGCCTCTGCGCCTCCCCCACACGCCCGCACCTCGCGAGTCCCGAGATCATGGCATTGTACGAGGCGGCGTTCTTCTCTGGCGCCGCGGCGAAGTAGCGGAAGGCGTCGTGGAGGTCGTCATTTTGGAGGCATGCGGCGATCATGGAGTTCCAGGAAACAACGTTCTTGAGCGGCATGGAGTCGAAGAAACTTTTAGAATGTTGGAGAAGGCCGTTTTGCCAGTAGGCGGAGAGCATGGAGTTCCACGTGACGACGTCTTTGGTGGGCATTTTGTCGAACAGTTTGCGCGCGGCGTCGACGTTTCCGGCGCGTGAGAGGGCGGCGATGTTGAGATTCGCGTGATACACATCGCTAGAACAGGAGAAAAAGGTCGCGAGCACGAACAAGGAGAGGCGTTGGCGTCCAAAGGTTGGGTTCAGCACTGAAACTGGGACTAGGCCAGTGAGCATAGAGTGTATGCGTGCAACACACGAACCCCTATTCCTAACTGCAAATATCGTGTTTCCCAATCCAAAGGAAAGTTCAATTTACATACAAAGGGCTTCCATCTTGTTTAGGTATTTTAAAGGCTTATTCATCACTTTTACAAAATATTTATCCAAATCAATCTTCTTTTTTTTTAATTCAAAAATATTCTTTTTAGCTTGTTATTCACTTTTCATGTACTTGTGAATTACTCTCATCTTGAATCTCAACCCTTCAATCTTTAATTTCACACCGATATTGTTAAATACATTAAAATTTATAAATGGACAACATTAATATAAAAAATAAATTAATTTTAAGATTAAGAAAATTATTTTTAAATTTCAAAGACCAAAAATGATTTTTGGTAAAATTTTAGGTAAAAAAAATTTATTTAAGCTATTTTTTAAAATTTTAAAAATTATTTGTCACATGCCACTTTAGACTTCATAACTTTTATTTTACTTTCATAACGTCATTTTTTAACTCATTGACCAACTCAAACCACATTTTGTAATTATGTTTTTAGTGAATTTCTTTTTAAACAATTCAGTGAGTTGTCTTGTCGAGACAAACGTTTGATGTTAGATAGCATTTCGTTTGAGAACATATTTTGTATTTTTGTTTTTTGAAAACTGTTTTCATTTTCAAGTTTTTAACATTCAGAAAATATGTTTGTTTTTATTTGATATTTTCTATTTTTAAAAAATATTGTTAAATTTAATCAATTTTAGCAAAAATATTATAAATTATTTATATATAAGTTTAAAACACAAGAAAATTTTAAAAAATAGAAAACATATTTTTTATATGATTACAATATTATTATTAAGTTTTCACATTGTGTTAATTCTTTAAAATATTAAAAATAATTCTTTTTGTTTTCAGTTGTTTTTTGAAAATAATTTTAGCAAAAATATCTTCTGAATTATAACCAAACATATTTTTACTATTGTTTTATTTAAAAATAAAAACAAAAAACGCATAAAACATAAACCAACTTATGTAAAATCACACATATGAACTACAATTTTAATGCACATAGCCTAGGGATAGGAAACCAACATAGGAATAAGCAAAAACCATAAAATAGTAAGTCAAAGCTAGGGTTTCATGTTCTTGGATAATCTGCAAGTTAGAATAGCAAGGAAATATGAGAAAGGTTGTTAAAAAAAAATGGGTCCAAACTTTGTCCAAAAAGGGAAGCATTGTGCATTGACAATGTAAAATGTTTATTCATGATAAATTTATTGATTTTACTGATTAATACTTTAAAAGTCATATAAATAAACTTATTGATTGAATGTCAGTGTAAAACGGGTTGGTACATACTAATTAGACTCAAATAAAAAACACTTAAAAGTCTTTTACAAAAGGTATTAGAAGATGAACAACAAAAGAAAGCACAAGAAAAGTTTAAAAAATAAAAAACACATAGTAGGTATATCGCTGTCACCTAACGTTTTGTAAACAACAATAATAATATTAATAAAAAAAACCTATATTTTAAGAGGTTTAGGTGATGTTTTTTTAGAAAAAATAGAAAACAACAATAAAAATATGTTTGATTATAATTTAGAAAACATTTTAACTGAAAACATGTTAAAAAAAACTGAAAATAGAAAAAAGTTATTTTCAATGTTTGCAAAAGTTAACACTATGTGAAAACTTAAAAATAGTATTGTAATTATATAAAAGATAATATATAAATATATTTTAAACTATATATATAAATATTTTATAATATTTTACTAAAATTGATTAAATTTGAAAATTTTAATTTTTGAAAATAAAAAATATCAAGTGAAAACAAACATATTTTCTAAATTTTGAAAACTTGAAAAGGAAAACAGTTTTTCAGAAAATAAAAACAGAAAACATTTTTTGAAACCAAAGACCATCTCACTTTCTCTCCTGTGTTAAAAATTTCCATTAGGAGAGAGAAAAACACAATAGATGTGTGAGACCACATGTGTACATAGGTTCCATGTATCTATTGTGTCTGTCTTTCTTCTACTCAAAATTTTAGTTAATAAGAAAGATATTTTTCCTATTTTAAGAAGGGCCATGCAAGTTAGCCTATTGTTATTATTATTATTATTATTATTATTATTATTATTATTATTATTATTATTATTATTATTATTATTATAATAATAATAATAGTTAAATTTTCCACACAAGACATATATGTAATCCTCTATCCCAAATTTGTCATGTCTCATTTCTTATCTCAACCGATCAATAAACGTCATGTTATCTAATAATCCATATAAGATGTAAAAGATTATAAAAGAAAATTTATTAAATGATATGATGTTTATTGATTGGTTGAAACAGGAATGAGATACGAATTTGGAAGAAACAATTTCCATCCTTATTTACAATGCATTTCAACATAAAATCTTATTCCTATAATATTTTAAATCAACCGCGATATAGTCTCAACTAACATGTAAACAAACATGTAGTGTAACTATGTTCATCGTGTTTTTCCACCTTAAATGAGTCATGTAATAATTGTTTTAGTTTGTTCCAAATCAGCTTTTTTATCTCTAAGTCCAACAAAATTTGTTTGTGGCTCACTCTTGATAAAAATAATTTGCCTAAATTTCAATTTTGGTCCTTCCTTAGTTATTTTATTCTTTCTATTTTTTACTATTTTATTCTTTTATTTTTGAAAATTTATTATTTTAGTCCTTTATTTTTGTCTCTTTATTTTAAAAATTTATAATTTTAGTCCCAACGGTTTGAAAATGGCATTTTTTATAAATTTAAGAAATAAAATTACAACTTTTAAAAGTAATGGAACTAAAATCGTAGAAAATATATAAACTAAAATCACCGATTCTAATAAATAAAAAATTAAAATTATAATTTAGTCAAATATCTTATAGTACAATTATAGTACAATGTATTAAAAGCACGAAGATATTTGTTAGGAAATGATAACAATTTAGCCAAAAAGACCTTAAAAATAAGTGACTTAGACCCTACTTGGCTGTTTTTTAATTTAGTTTTAAACTTTTCAATTTTTCCAATATATTTGCAGTTTGTTTCAAAATTAGTTGAAGAATACATACAATAATGGTGATTATGATGTTAATGATGATTTACTAGTGGTATCAATGGTGATAGTGTCAATGACAGAAAGATAGGTTCAATGATTGTGATGGTCACATGATAACAACAACAATCAAGTTGTAATGATTGAAGGCAATTTTGACCACAATGATGGTCAAATGGTCATGCTAACAACAATGATGGTTGTGGTGATGATCCAATGACAATGTTAGTAATGATGAATATGATTTGATAATAGTGTTGTAATAATGAAAATCTAATAATAATGTTAATAGTAACAATGGTCAAATAATAATGTTAATGACAACAACAATGATAATAACGGTATCAATAATAGAAAAATAAGTTATTGTCAAACATAGTAATTATATATTATTTAAAAACTAAAATCCAAAATTACAAAACTATTATTTTTTGTTTTGAAAATGAATGGAAAGGTATTTTGAAACTTAGTAAAAAATTATTTTAGCACAGTAAACGTGTATTATTTTGAAAGTCATTTTAAATAAAAAAACTCATAATCACCCCAAATGAACTCTCAAGAGGATGTTTATGGGTTGGGCTTATTATTTATAATTTTATTTAACTTTTATTTTAATTTTCTAAACACTATATATATGATAACAATTGTATAGTTCTCATTCATTAGATCTTGTATTTAAAGTAGAGTTTTCACGATGTATATAAGAATTTCAATGAAAATTACCAGTCCTTTATTTTTATCTTTTTACTGTAGCCTTTTACCTTCTGTTTAATTTTAAGGGTAGTCTTTCACAGTCTTTACCGGAGACAGCTATTTGTTTCTACTACCAGATTTGTGTTATCATAATAACGGTATCATATCTCGTGCTATCAAATGTTTATACATATAAAAATATATGGTCAAATTCAGACATTGAATGTACAGAATAAGTAATTTACTTTTGAGTTTTGACGGAATTCGTTCTTCCCAGAATACATCCTCCTCAATCAGTGTTGTTTCAATGCCGTCCAATTGTGCTCGAAAAAGGTAAAATTAACAATGACTTCCTGTCTTTGTTCCCTTTTCAAAACTATGAAGTATGAACAAATACAACTAATTTTAAACTAACAACTATCTTGCCACGTTACAAAAACAAAATTATCTTGCCACGACCAAACACATGAAAAGTCACGACGCACCCATCATCACCTAACCTTAACAGTATAGAGCAAACTACCAAATAAAGCATGCAGATCAATGAAGTAGGTGGGGTCGAATAACAAGCAGAGGCAACCATCACCAACAATATCCTTTTCCACCAGACAGCCCATGCCCCACACTAAATACTCTTGTCCTGTCGCCCGAAAGGTCAACTCGTATTATGTTTTGTATTCCTTTGATCTGAGAATCCTTAGCTTCCGAAGCCTGCATGTAAGCCTAACATTTTACTCGTTACTTTTTAAGTTCCTATTTTATGTTTCAGTAAAGTGAAAGGAGTCAGCAACGTCAAAGTGCATGGCAAGTTGCACAACAGCAGAACGCACGGCTTCAGACTTTGGTGCAACAGAACTGGGTAGGTGGGGTAAACAAAGTGGCAGATGCTGTTCACTTTCCTCAGGTGTGCAGAAAAAAGCTATCACGGATCGGCAGAGTATGAATCTGTACATAAATGGTACCAACATGTCATACAGCAAATTCATTCAATAACTTCTAATTAATAGCGCCTGAAGTCCAAATATCAGTCTACTACTATTTTGACATCCATCCTCCGAGACCAATCACCAATTAAAAAAAAAACTACATAGGCAGAAAATACCTTAAAATAAGACGCCTTAGAAATGGATCACTTATAACCTGCGCCCATACTAAATCCATGGTAGTTGACGAGCAAAGAGTTATTTCCCACTCAGCAAAAGCATTAGCGATTATGTTCTCTGCTTCATTGTAAACATCCTACAGGTTAACACAACAATTAGACCAACAAGAATTGAATTTGATTTAAGAAAGATTTACATTATTCCATGTATGCTTACCGTATCAGCTTCATTGGGGGAGAGACCAATCATTTGGCAAAAAGCTGACAAAGGAGCAGTCAGAAAAAAGGTAAACTGGCTTCCATTATTTGAATTTACATCTGATGGATTCTTGAAAATAGGTCTTAAAGGTGAAAGAAATAGAGCGGCCATTTCTCCCCTCTCAGCACCATGTAGAACCTGCAATAATTTATTACGTACACAACCAATCAATAAAGGCCTGTCAATGTAAACAAATGGGTGAATTAATCCTCAAGCCTAAAAAACACAGTATCTTCTAATTCCTATCAATTCCAAGAACCAATATTCTACAATGATTCCCCTCCCGCCCCAAAATAAAAACTATCAGAGTTATTATTTATAATCCAGATTCCAGAAAGATGCAGTATTTGTCATTCTTTTTGTAAGTACACATGCATTGTTGACAACACCATTTAAGTAACTTATGGTTCTTTCTTTCCTCCCATTCAACTCTGTCCTTGGAACACGTTCTACATTAATATTCAAATTGTTGAAGAAATTCAACAAGGTAGGGTTTTCTGTGGTTAGTGAGTTAAAATTCAATTTGAAGTGTGTTATATTACTGGACAACCTCAGCCTATACACGGAACAAAGTTCCCAGGTAACTCATACACAAGTCCTGAGTTTTGACAAACCTGCCTTGAATGCATGGCTGTTATCACTGTCAATAATCAAGAAAAGAGGTTTCCGAGTGAAGGGGATAAGATCACCAGGGTAGAGATTATTCAAACCTGATGATTCAAAATTTGAAATAAAGCACATGTAAGTGCAGATACTAGAGACATATCATAAACTTAAACTAGCCCAAAAAGATGAAGAGAAAATATAACATTTCTGGGAGCAATCTGAACAGAAATTTGACAGAATAGACTCATTGCAGGTACTTACCACTATTTCCCTTGGGACCAAACCACAGATAATTGTCATAATAGCTCGGTTCTCTCTTGCCATTGTTTTGAATTTCGGAAGGTCCACAATTCTGTCCTTGGGAAGTTTGGGAAAGGACTTTGTGTCCTGAATGCTTGGATGAACCTCCAGAATTCTCCACTTGAGAGACATTATTAAGACCAGCCTTCCCTGCATAAGTGATCATTAAGGTAACTAACCTAGTATAACAGGACATGAGTGGGACTATTTATTAGAAATAGAAAGACAGCAAATGTAAACCTGAGGCAGAAAGATATACTAGCACAACACTGTCTGGTGGCAGCTCCTCACAAATTGTAGCCATAACCTGCATAACATCATGAAACTAATGTAAGAAATAACAAATTGTATGTTCAGCAGCCTGTGAAAGATTGAATATCAATAGGATGTAAAACTAAAAACCATGTTTTAGCAATGATTCGTGAAGCAGATCATTCAGCACGAACGAAAAAACAAACAGAAACACATGTATGTATGCATAAACAGACAGGAAAGCATATACACCAGAAAGCACACCAGAGTTAAACAAGAATATCCAACTCATGATAGGAGAAGCCATAAAATAGTCATGCAATATTATTTGATATTGACCATGCCTAGTTGCTAGAATAGCATATAGATTTTAGTAAGTAGACAAACAAGTGTGTAACACAAACTTCTCAATAGGCTTGAAAACTCACTGCTATCACATGTGTCACAGATGGACGGTACAGGGTAGCCTTTCTAGGATTAGGAGGTATAGTTGGATCAGTCATATCTGCAGTAAGATTCATGTCTATTATCCCAGAAGCACCTGAATGATCAATTGCATCACCATTCTCCTTAGGTTTAAATGTATGCTTTTGGTAGAATGCTCCACTAGGCTCCCATTCTAAACATTGTATCATTCTATAGATGTCCAATGTAAGCTCAGCAAACTTGACCTGAAAGTGAGGATATATGAAGATATAAGCTTTTGTCCTTTCAGCCTCTAAAGTAACTTATTTATCCAAATTTAAGAACAACCCGAGAAATTAACCTCATTTCGATGATAGCTTGTCAACAGTGCATCTTGAAATTTCAAAACCCTCTTTGCATGAAAACGAGCCACATAAGGAAGAGATGATCGATGAATATCAAATGTGGCACAATAACGCATGGGCCTGATACTAAAGCCCTTATCAACTTTCGTGAATCGATTAATTTCCTGCACCACTTGCCTCCACTCCTTAAAGTTAGTTTCCTGAAAAGAAATAATTCACATTTATAAGTCAAACAATTAATACAGATATATTGTTTGCTCCGTAAGAATAGTGGAATGCAAAGCATCAATAAACTATATTATAAAGGAGTTCCAGGAGATTTTTTTATCTTAAAAGTTCAATGTTAATAACGAGCAGTATAAGTTAAAAAGTGAAATTATAAAAAAAAAACAGATTGAGAAGGGGAAGCTTAACTTCCAATCCAAAATAACAATTAATACAGATATATTGTTTGCTCCGTAAGAATAGTGGAATGCAAAGCATCAATAAACTATATTATAAAGGAGTTCTAGGAGATTTTTTTATCTTAAAAGTTCAATGTTAATAACAAGCAGTATAAGTTAAAAAGTGAAATTATAAAAAAAAAAAAAACAGATTGAGAAGGGGAAGCTTAACTTCGAATCCAAAATAACAATAATCAAGCATGCAAAATAATGCAAATGAAATAAATATGTAAGTGACAAACACCAGAAGCAGAACAATGCAGAGATGATCAAGGTCTCATGCGGTCATGCAATTGATAAAAAAGATCAAGTAATTTTACAAAAATGATCAAATGCATTTAGGAACTTCAGAACCTTTTGTTTTGACAACTGACAGCAATTTGTTTTATTATTATGTAATTACTCATACTGAAAAGTTCAATGTTAACAATGAACTATAAGTTAAAAATTGAAATTATAAAAAAAACAAATCAGATTGAGAAGGGGAGGCTTACCTTTGAATCTCGAATAACAAGAATCAAGCATGCAAAATAATGCAAATGAAATAAATATGTAAGTTATAAACACCAGAAGCATAGTTATTAGTATCTTACAATTCACGGTTCGATTCTTACGATTTGACTATCTATCGATATGTATCTTAAGATGTATTTAAATTATTTTGTATTTTACGATATGTGAATGAATAGTATCAATCTTACGATTCATTATTATTTTAGTTTTTTTTTTTATCAATTCTCATAAAAAATTTGAGAAGTCATATAACCTTAAATCCTTAAATGAAAAGGAATTAGAATAACATTTCTAAACTTATTCTCTTTTATTATTTAACTACTTTATTTGTTGCTCATTCATTTCATACATGCACACTATTTAGCTATTAAATTATGTTGTTTGTATCCTTCTAAAATAAAAACTTCACAAACTCATATAACTAATAATTTTGTTCTATAAGACTTATAGTTTAGTTGTTTTATGATGTGTTAACTACTAATAAACAATTTATAACTAATAATTTTGATCATGAATCTTACAATTCACAATACAGTTCGATTCACGATTTAAAAAATAAGTTTTCCGATACATAATTTATATCCCGATTTAACTACCATGACAAGAAGCAGAACAATGCAGAGATGATGAAGGTCTCAAGTGGACATGCAATTGATAAAAAAGTAAGTAATTTTAAAAAAATGATCAAATGCATTTAGGAAACGTCAAAACCTTTTGTTTTGACAACTGACAGCAATTTGTCTAATTATTATGTAATTACCGACAAGAATTTCATATCAGACTTTCAACAAATTGATCATTAAACTGTGTGCAAAGGACTGTAAGAGCATATCAGGTCAGAGCATGATTCTATGTGAGGAGCCGATTTTGATCATAAAATCATAAATAGATGATCAATAGTAGATACATGTAAAACAATCTTTTGACAAGATTGACTCTTCCTACGCCTCACACTCTTATTAGATACACACTATATATATATATATATATAGGATTTGGAAAGAAAATAATCTCTGCACCCACAATATCATTCCAGAAAACTGCCCCCATATTCAGTATAGCATATAAATCAACAGATGTGATACATTTAGGAACTTCCAAATCATTTCTTTTGTCTTGCCACCTGACAGTAATTTCTCTCTTTATTATTATATATATACCTGCTGACAAGTTCCTAATAGAATATTTGAAAAGAAAGTCATCACTGCACCAACAATTTATTCTAGCAAACTACCCCTGCAGTCAGTATAGCAGAGTAGATTACAACTTGAAATTCAGATGACTCAATCATTAATATGGTTCTAAAATGGGATGCTATTTTTCTTTAAAAAAATTTCACCACTTTATTTTATCTATTACTGTAAAACCGACTACATTAAACAATTCTGATATATACCCTATTTCAGAACACCACTGGTTACTTTCACTTTTTTTATAGACAAATGTTACTTGTTAATATGTTAGTATTGTCAGTGGAAAGATTCGAACCCAGACCTCTCCCTTGTATCTTCTCTCCACATGTGGACATTACCACTACTAGACCAACCACCGATCACTTTCATAGTTCATACAATGGTTAGGTGTAACCAAAAGAGAAGCTTGCGGCTAAGGCAACACAAATAACTTATTCTAAAACAAAGGGATCTTGAATTCATATTCATTAGATACCAATCAACGTTTTCCGGCGGAATTAGATGTTAATAAAAATAAAGATCACATTACTTATTACAGAAATCTCCGTCAAACAATGAAACCAACGTAATCATGAAATAGTTTTCCAGCGGAATTAGATGTTAATAAAAATAAAGATCACATTACTTATTACAGAAATCTCCGTCAAACAATGAAACCAACATAATCATGAAATAGTGAAACGGGTTAGCAAATCATCACTGTAATGCTCTATCATATAGCACAAAACACAAGAAACTATTCTAATCACCCTCAGATGAAACCTAGGGACCCTAAATCAAGTACCATACAATGACCAGTGCCCAATTGATCAACAAAGAGCAGCTTCTTATTTAATCTCAAAGTATTTTGAGTTTCCAGCGTCAAACACAAGAAAGGAAACACCAAGCGTATCACATCGTTTCACTCCTAACAACTTCATTAGCGAAAACAAGAAAAGGAAAGTAACTAGAAACACAAATAATAAATAATAAAAAAAAAAAGATGAAAATTATTAGTTAAGTTTCATTTGAGAAAGGCGAAAGAAAGAAAAAAAAAAAAAGGGAAATTGAGAAGAGAAAGAATGCATTACCCGAAAGGTAGTCTTGCAATCCTCAACCAAAGCCACAAAGCGTTCCATGAGGTGGTTAACCATCTCGGTGCGGTTGAGAATGACCGAAACGAGCAAAAAGCGCGCGTAGAAGCGCAACTCCTTGGAGCGAACTCCGAGATCTTTAGCGTTGGAATCGGATCCTTGGAAGTACCTTCTGCTGAGTATGGCCTCGTAGAAGACATAGGCCTCAACGAGGAACCTGGACTCGCTGCTCCTCAAGTACTGCCCGAAGTATAGCTGTCCGATTCGGCTCGCGATCTCGCCGATTTCCCACCGCCTCATCCCAAGCTCCACCAGCTTCGCCCGGTGCTCCTGCTGGTACTTCCACAGCCGCGTGTACGCCTTGAACACCTTCTGGAACGAGTGGTGCTGCTGCTGCCGGCTCGCCCCGCCGTACGCCGGAACGTCCCGGACCCTACCGAACTTCCTGTCCGCGCTCTCCACCAGCGCGTGGAACGTTTGCAGCGGCTTGTCCGCGCTCTCGGACATGCCTGCTGGAGAATCAATGAGAGAGACAAAGACAGCTCTTTCTAGGTCTCCGTCCGCTGACGCGCATCTCCGCCGCTCATCGGATAATTCCACCGCTACTCGGAAAATTGAAACCAAATGCGCGTCTTTGCGTCGGAAAAAGAGAGAAACGGTGAAGACTGGAGAGGGCGGTTACACTTTTTGTTTGTCAAAGACTGTGATAGCAAACTATATTAATAATATTACATAATAAATAAATAATATATGCATACACTATTTAATTTTTTTTAACATTGCATTGTTTTTCTAAGACTAAAGTTTCATCTATTAAGAGACAAATTTGTTCCAGGCAGTTGCCACTTACGATCACTGTCTCACAATTTTTCTTCTGCAATCAACACTATCAATTAAGCCAAAAAATAATAAAATCATTAAATTTTAGGATGATTGATAATTATAATAAAATTTATTTTAAACACCATTTTAATCAATAATAAAAAGTTATGTCTAATTATTTTAATAGCAGTAACTATTAAAATTTTTTTCCAGTAAAAAAAAAATTACAATGTGTATTCTTATTCTGACTCAATACCAGAAATTAGTTCATAGCATATTATATTTATTTGTAACCTATGTAGAATTTGGATTTTTTTCAATATATTAATAATTAAATGTTTGTGGAGAGAGCTTTATCATTTGCAATACTTATATTTGATTAATACTTTTTTTAAAAAAATACAAGTAATTTTATGTATAAAAAATGTATGATATATTAGATATTTGAGTATGCAGTTTTTTCCGTTTTGAACGGAGGGGTGAGGGTGACTGTAGTCTAGCTAATAGCTATGTTTTCCTTAGGGGAAAAAAAGAAAATAGAAATTTGGTGCTTCGTTCGCTTTTGCTTTTTTTGGTTTTCTTTTTGGTTGTTTGAGAGAGAAGCGAATGATGGTGTTAAGATTTTGGATTATTTGATGAAGGGACTTTCTTTCCAGCCAATTTATTTTGGCTTTTGTACTAGATAGTAGAGAGGCAGCAATTAATTTTGAACTTTTTCTTAGTTGCCAGAGAAACGAAAGCAATAGCAAAACGAAACAGAGGAGCAAAAAATGAAACAACTAGGGCCTTACAAATGAAATGCACCCAACAACTTCAGCCAAAAACAAATGTTGCTATAGGGTTGGCTCTTTCCAAATTTCGAGACAAAACTGCTTACAGCTCCAATAGGCCACAAATTATTTTATTATCTCCAGTTAATTAATTATTTGCATATAGATTAAACAAATGGATGAATAAAGATGCTGAGAAAAACATTGGTGTCCGGAGTCCTTTTCAGAAAAACAAAGATTAACGTAATTACTTATAAATGTTGTAGGTTGTATTATTTATTTTCTAGCCGTGTTTATACGCAAAATAGTCAAACTTTGAAATAAAGGGTTACAGGGTATATTACAATAAAGAAACTATGCTGGTAAACCAAAGATAGAGACACTCCTTTAAGTTTCTTGCTGGCACCAAACGTGGAACTAATTTCTTTTTCATGAAAATGTCAAACCAATCGCCAAGCACATCTTGCTCCTTCTCTCTCCATCTCTTCCTGCTGCGTTGGCTCGTATTTAATTCAGCCATCGTCCATTCGTTACACCATAAATGCAGTTTTTGAGTGGTGGACCTTAATTGATTCATCATCATATCCATTAATTTGGAATTTAGTTATATGTCATTTTCACGCATATAGTATTTACAACTGATAGAAACTACACATTAGAGTATATATCTATAGCTACCGCTATTGTTTTCAAGTGTAATGTACGTTTAGAAAAAGAAAAACACTGTCATGTACGTATACAGATAAAAAGATGTGGATAACGATTCGACAAAGTTGCATAGGTAAAGTTTGTTTCTGAGGAAGGAACATCTCACCATAAAAATCAGAATTGTAAATCTCAAATAAGAATTACAGGTAAATAGATTAATATGCTTATATATATCGCAGTTTCTTTTATCAACATATATAATGCAATTTGATGGAATAAGACGAGTTGAAGTAAAAAAAATATTGTACTTTATGATGAATTGTAAGTACTGTAAAAGTTAAGTATGTTAACTGGCATGCATTCAGAAAGTTTGTATATTTTAATGTAACATTTTTTTTGTTTTTGGCAATATTATGCCTAATTTGCTCAAAGGACCATCATATCAACTTCTGTAATTGGGTTGGTGCGTGAAGATTTGTGCATAATGTGCCCAATGATATTATTATTAAACAATAATAATCTTAATCATTTTCTAATGTTAATTGCTTGAAAAGGCATGAGTTAATAATAATAATAATTGGGTTACGAAGTCGAATACACCCTAGCAGTTGATGAAAATGATGTCAGCGTTAGGAACACCATTCACAGTCTTCCTTGGTTGTTTTGATTAGTTCAACGTGTCCAGATTGTAAATTCTTTTAATATTGGACAACATGCCACACTATTGAAAATCTGAGCTTGGAATTGGGAAGAACTTCAACATTGACCTGGGATTCTTGGTAATAATGATTTCTCTTTTTCCTTTCATTCTTTTCTTCTTTTTGGTCTATGGAGGGAGGTGGGTAAATCATGAGATCTGGGGTCCAAATTAAAGTAGTCAGTTAATTATTAATTTGACATGTACATTTGAGTGAGAAACTTTTGCTCGTGTTAGAAATGGAAAAAATGGGGCAGTATGTTTGATTGTAGCCAAAAAGGTGTGTGATGATATAAATGCAACTAAACTAGTAGTAGGCTCGTTTTTTTTTTTTTTTTTCTGGCCTCACTTTAAAATGCCTAATTAGTAATACATAATTGTGGTTATAATATGCCAAATTTGTTTGACGTGGTTCGGTGATTCACAAGTTGAGAACTCGACAAGCATCATGTGACATGGTTGACATCATTCTCCATCTCCTAGCAGCTAGCACCATCAAAATTAACTGCAAAAATACCTTGACAGCCACCATACGTCCCCAAGTTAGATATTGAGGGTTCAGATGTTATTTTATAACTGTTTTTAAAAACTAAATAAAATATCTCTTTTTTTGTTTAAAAATATTACATTGGAAAATATTAAAATACAAATGTTATTTTATAATATTATACTTTATAATTATTCTTAAAATAGAAAATATTTTTTAATTCCACCAAATCAAGAAAAATTAAGTAAGGAATGGAGTGTAACAATCAACTATTCCCACCAAACAGATGCTTGTAAAAATTGTAAGTTTTGTTTCTTCAAAATTCAAGATATATCTACGAATTATAAAGATATGATTTGGTGATAGAAACATGGAGCAGAGATAGATTATGGATTTGAGTATCTTTCACTAATAAAAATATTAATAAGTTAACAATTAATCGTTGTAAAATAAAAAGTGCGCAGTAAAAACTAAAATTTAGTTTTTTTACAAAAGAAAAGATAAAATTTAGTTACAGTTGCTAATTGTTAACAATTAAGATTTATAAAATTATTTAATTTTTAATCATTATTTCTTCTAACAGTTATAACTACGTTAATCTTTTAAAGTCTACTCTCTTACTTGCAGAAGTTAAATCTAAATTTTTAAATGACAAAACTTTAAGTACAATATTTTTAAGTATACTTTTTCATGTTGATTTCTAATCAAAATGGAAATTTCAACTTAATAATTTGTACAATAAGAATTGATATTAAAAATAAATGGTTATTTAGACAAATTTCTATTTTTAATCATTATCTTGGTTCCTCACATTCTAGACATATTTATTGTTGATGGGTATAAGTCACTTTATAAAATCTATGAAACACTGTTTATTTATTTTTTGATAAACCTAAATGTATGAAACTCCTAATTTTTTTAGGTTTAATTAAGTTGACTAAATCGTAATTTTTATCTCTAAAAATA